>CM065805.1:8311500-10712000 GCA_033398695.1 Orobanche coerulescens | reverse complement strand
CCCACCAAACTACTTCCATCTGTTGCTGCCAGATCTACTTTTTTCCTGTGCACCACCTCCAACAACACGTGGCTCTAAACCCTAAGTTAGAGACTGCCTTTCTTCCATGTTTGGAAACACATTAACACCACCATACCCAATCGACGTCGGATTAAATTTCCTCTGCCGCACTGACCGAAATCAGATCTGGAAGAAAAGATCGCTGCATCACCGCTATGTTTCAACCAGATTTTGGTCGTTCAGGTCGAAAATCATTGGCCCAAGACCCAAACCCGTTTGCGCCCAGCCTGCTGCATACCGGCTCGACCCGCTGTCTGTCGACCTGGCTCAACAAAACAAATTTTTTAGCTCCAATCGTGAAGCCATTTTCTGCATTCTTAATGCTCCATCTTGTACTCATTTAATCAGTCTTACTAAATGTGCACAGGGAACTTATGTTGAGGGCATAAAGGAAGAAGTTTTTTTGTCCCCTGGACATGCTCCTTCATTTATTGCTGCCGGAGAAGGTGCATATCTTTGTTGGTTTTGCTTTTAATTTTATACGCATAATCCATTGTATAGTGATTTCTTCATACAATTAGTGAAGTTTGATTTGATATATGGTTTTCTAATCTAATGACGTTTATTTGCCTTTTTTGCTTTTCTAACATCTGATTTTTTCCCATTTGCTGCAATTTCCAATTTCAATAATTCAAACTGGTTCCAGATGATTGAAAGCAGTGCACATGGAGATGATTATGATGGTGTAATATTCTCACAGTTGGTATGCCTATCTTTTAAACATTTCAAAGTGAAGAATCATAGTTCAATCATCACATTTGGGTTGTTTTACTTTTGTATGTAGAATAGGATTTCACCAATTCCTTGGCCCTTTTCATGTAGAACTTAATTGATTTAGCGGGTCCAAAGTTCAAAACCAAACAACCGGGTTAAGGAGAAAGGAAGGATCTTACATCAATAAAAGTCTTTTTACACTTGGAACTGTGAGTTCTTATTGTTATTTCTTGAGACACACAATATTGTGTTTCCTGATATCCTTGCGGTTGCTCACTCATCGTGTGTTATGTTGGTTTGTTAAGTTTGGTTGAATTTCCTGGTTTCGCAGCGCGCTATGTCGCGTTTTCTGGAATTTTTGTGCAAAAGCGCGCGACATAGCGCACTATTTAGCGCGATTCAAAACATTGTCTGGCCTATAGATTCTAGCATCTTTTGTTTGACTAAAATATGCGAGGTTGTGGATTTTCTGGTATATTTTGTTCAGATCTGTTGAAAATGATATACTATTACATATCTTTAAATTTTGGATTAGCTTTCTCAGTGCGTCTACTTTGAATTATTATTTCGTAACTTGGATATACTTTGTTTGAATTTATTTATCATAATATATATTTTGGTTAAAAAGTATTCTTGTGTGCTTTCTTTTATTGCTTGTGATGGATACTTTCTGGTTACAGGTGTTTTACGCTCTAATCAGACTTAACTGCAAAGATTCGGGCTCAACTTCAACAAGAGATGGATGAGAAACTTGACCAAAAAGTTCGAGAGATGATGAAAAAATTGGCTGGCCAGACGAATTTAAGTCTTTCTTAGTATTTACGTTATCTTTCGCGTTGTTTTCGGATTGTGATGGTATTAATGTGATGGTACTGAAGTTAGCTTTTGGATGGTACTAAGTTATTCTATGGTACTTAAGTTAGCTTTTGACTGGTTTATTGATGATGATGTCGTGGTTTATTTGGATGGCTTGAAAAGCCTTGCTTATGTAAAATTTTGACAGGTTATTTGATTATGATTTATTTGAATGGTTTTATTATGGTTTAAACTATTACCAGAATAAAAAAGTGTTCACAAAATAAATGTTACAATAATGGAAAAAGTTGTTGCCAAAACAAAAATATGTTTCAGCAGTTGGTGTTACAGTAGGGATTAGTGGTGTTGCCATTGGTCTACAGTAACACGTTTATGTATGTTGCTAGAGAGATATTGATGTTGTCATTAGTCTACAGTAACACTTTTAATGGTGTTGCTACAGAGGTAAAAAGTGTAGGCATTGGGGTTTGTAGCAACACATTTTTCCCGTGTTACCATAAAATTAAAAAGTGTTGGCATAGACCCCTATGGTAGCGACCGTTTTTGTAACACCACCAAATTTCGAAAAAGTGTTAGCGTAGTATGTTTTTTTTGCTTTTAGCAACACTTTTTATCCCTTTGAGCACACTTTTTGGGGTGTTGCTAAAGGCCGTTTATGGCGTAGTGACTATTGGACCGGCCCTGAGTTTACTCATTTAGAACGATCATCCCACATAGAAAATATTTTCTTATGGAAGGCACCTTATAATAGGAAGTGGAATAAAAGAAATTATAAAACTCTTGTAGGAGTTGTAAAAGAAAAGTCCACTCATTTGAAGGGAGTGGAAGCCACCCTACATAAAAATTACTTTCTTGTGGAAGGCACCTTTTGATAGAAAGTGGGATGCGAGAGTATCTAGGTGAAAGGAGACATACGGGCGCACGGGGGATCTTCTGTCCGATGATCGCCGTACATTCATTCTCTTCAGAAAAGAAGTCCAATGGTGAAATAAAGGAGCAATTCGGTCCCTTTTCCGTCCCGACTTGCTGGTGTGGTCGTGGCCCGTCGAGCAGGGCGGGGGGCAGTTTTTCTTCAAACTTAACTATTCTCTCGAACTGATTGAGTTTGGGACTCCTATTCTAGAATCTTTCAGACTGCTTGAGAAGCAAATCAAGGAATCGTAGTTGAGATTTTTCTTTCTTTGACCTAATCTACACCTATAAATATAACCCCCTACATAGAGGAAAACACCTCATAATCATATAAAATCATGCATCTCTATCTCTACTCGAAATTTCTGCATAATCATACTCGAAATTTGCATAATCATAATCTCTAGTTTTTAGGATATATTGCTCAGTTGTCCGACCATGACTCATTCGCCACGGTGATTGGTTTCGAAACTCCGCTCCAATACCAAAGTCGTTGTATTTTGAGAGGTTCATTGACATAGATCATGAGTTGTTGTACATGGCAATACGAATCCTAAAGAAAGAATTCGCTCGCTTCGACCATTTCTCTATTGATTGAAATTATTGTTTATTAATTTTATAGCTCTGTTGGTTAGATTAAATTTACCCAAAGTATTAAATGTTATAATATCATTTTGGACTTTAGCATTAATTGTTATCACAAGACAAATAGTAGCAAATTTTGTGATGTAATAGTAACAAAACTTGTGATTGTAATAGTGCCATAGTTGTTACTATAAATATGTGGTTATGGAAATGAAGAAATTACACACACAAAAAAAGAGAGTAATAAAACTTCATCTTATTTCCTCCCTACTTGTTCCCTTGTTATTTTTATATTTTATACTATTATTATCTTCAATAATAGTCTTGCTTAATATTAGTCTAACACGTTATCAGCACGAGTTATTGCTCGAAAAAGGTTAGTATTATTCGAGTTTGAATTTATTTATACTAACTCGTTTTTATTCTTGTAGAAAAAAAATGGCCGGAATTGAAAACAAAAAATTCCAGATCCTCGATGTCACTGGAAATAACTATCTATCATGGTTAAATTGCACCTCCAAGGTATGGGATTGGCTACTACCTTGGAATCTGTGGAACTTGCTAATGCCGATATTAAAAATGAGGCAAATGCAATGATATTCATGCGCCATCATTTATCCGAGGATATGAAGAATGAATATATACAAATTGAAAGGCCTTCTGAGCTCTGGAAGAAGCTCAAAGACAGATTTGATCACACCAGAACTGTAATATTGCCACAGGCTCAATATGAGTGGCAACTACTAAGATTGCAAGATTTTAAATCTGTTGCTGATTATAATTCAGCCTTATTCAAAATTGAGTCTCGACTGGCCTTGTGCGGTACACAGCTATCTGAGACTGATAAGCTAGAAAAAACATTCACCACGATGCATTCCTCAAATATGGTGCTTCAACAACAATACAGGCAACGATAATTTCAAACATATTCTGAGCTAATTTCAGTTCTCCTCACGGCTGAGAAGACAAATGAGTTATTATTAAAAAATCATGAACTACGACCTTCTGGGTCCCGTGTCGAACCTGAAGCACATACCAGCTCTGGTAAAGCTTCCGGCCGATTCAAGAGCCGTGAAAATAGACCCGGGCATGGAACCCGGAAAAGTGGTGGACGTGATGGCTACCGTCAAAATAATTACAAAAATGACCGCGGCGGACGTAACTATAATAATCGTGATAATTATCATTATTCCCGTCAAAATAAATATTCCGACAGACCAAGGCAATCAATTCACGGGCATCGTGATAAGGGAAAAATTCCTATGGAAAATTTTGGTGATGATCCATATCGTATATGTGGTATAACTGGACATTGGGCTAAATATTGTCATACTTCCCAACACCGTGTGGATTCATATCAGGCATCAATAAAAAATAAAGGCAAAGATGCCCAGGCTCATACCACCGAAACATTCGAGCCATCCAAAGTTTTTGAGGCCAACACATCTGGGAACATATTTGATGGAAATCCTGACCAGGACTGGAAATCACTTGAGCTAGCAGATTTCCTTGAAGATCCTAGTTCAGTGGGACATGACGATGAATGGCTGAAATAAAATATTTATGCAATATATATCGTATATTTACTTTATGGCTTGTAATAACCCCCAGTTGTTTTTGTGTGTGTTTCTTTATGTATAATATAAACATCAATAAAATCATCTATATTTTTATATTAAATTTCTCCCACTTCCAACGGCTATAAACGGCTAGTAATAGTGATTTTTGATTCTATAAATATGCACACATTTTATGTAACAACTCACTCATATTCTCTACCCTCTTGTAGAAATTCTTAAGTATCTTCATCCGATTTTCTTCGAAAATGATTAACGGATCTCTCGTCTTTATTTTCACAATGATCAGCATGATCATAATACTGATGTTTAGCAAAGACTTCCTTCCGGAATTATTCTGGATTGGTGTTTCATTTATTATTTATATTGTTGGTCTTGTATAAGCACTAATGATACATACAAAAATGTATTATTAAAAAAAATATGTATGTTTACATTTCCATTATCAATAAAAAAAAATGTTTCATGTCTTAAATATTTATTATGTGATGATTTGATTGAACATGAATACAAATGGAAAGTATCGAACAGATACACAATTGTCTTGTTGATAGTGCAACAACGCACTCAATATTTACAAATAAAGCATATTTCTCGAGCATGAAATTATGCAAGACGCACGTTACAACTATATCTGGTCCCGTAGAGATTATTGATGGCTCCGGGAATGCAACTGTGATGTTGCATAATGGAACAATTTTACACATTGAAAATGCGTTATTATCTGGTAGATCAAAAAGAAATCTGTTGAGTTTTAAGGATGTACGCCGAAATGGCTATCACTTGGAAACAGTGATTGAAAATAATAAAGAACATCTCTATATTACATCCTATAAAATGGAAACTCGACTTGTCCACGAGAAAATTGAAGCAACTACTTCTGGACTGTATTGTGTCCCTATTCGAGCTTTTGAAACCTATGCTACCATGGCTTGGAAGCTGGTGAATCCTGATATATTTGGGTTATGGCATGATCGCCTTGGGCACCCAGGAACTTCTATGTTACGCAGGATTATTGAAAATACTCATGGACATCCATTAAACACTATAACAATAAACGTCAAAGACTTCGGATAATATCTGAAGTAAAAATGTTATAATTACCGAAGTCTATGTTCGTGTAGTTAAAGGTATACTTTAGACTTCGCTTATTAGGCGAAGTCTAATATCGTAATAACTGAAGTCTATCTCGGTTTTTAGAACCCGAATATGGGGGTTTGCGAAGTAAAAAAGGTCCTTCCACTTCACTTATCTTATAATCGCTGAAGTGTATATTTCGTATTCGCTTCAGTAAAATATATACAGATGAAGTGAAATAATGTTATCGACTTCGCTTGTTAATAGGCAACGAAGTTAAAGATACAACATTTACTTCACTTTTATTTGTTTAGCCGAAGCATTACACTCTTTTTTACTTCGCTTATTCTATTTTGTGTCGCTAATTATATATCTCTGACTTCGTTTTTTATCCGAAGTAAATAACCACATTGCATATTTCTTTTCAATTTGTAAATATAGAATCCCTGTTGTACAAAAACATGATTCATCCAATAAAAAACCTCAATTCACAAGATTGCAACAACACAACCTCAAATACATCAATCAACCTCATTAAAAATCCAACAAACTCAAATCACAAGATCCCAATTCAATAACATAAGATCATAAGCATTGATAATAGTAATAAACAACACTTTCATATATAAACGGCGGATTGTCGTACAAAAATGCCAAATATTCAGATTCGCGTGATTCACAAGTTTGCATTGGGAATAACTATAATATGCCAACATCAAATAAACTTCCACAATGTCTACGAGACACATGCAGGTCTAGATAATGGATCGCACATCAACCAAACATTCACCATATTTCATGAAGTCAACATTGTCTTCTTAGTTTAATGAGACTTTATAAAAGAAAAGCAATGATTACAAAACTAAATTCTTCTTATTCCATTCAACGAAAGGTGACTAACGTGTGGGTATTGTTCCGCACATCCCACGGACTAGGGCCAAGCATATCCATAACCTCGCAAGTATTGTAGAGTCCATAACATATACGTAAGGAGATGACAAAAATCTCTGGAACAAATGCAAGAATTCGGACTTACCATTATATAGTATTCACCTTGGCATCCTTTGAAGTGTACACGTGGTATGCCATGACTGCCACCAAGTGCACTAGAGAAGAACATATGAAACTCTTCTGCTATCGTATGTGGCTTTTATTTTCAAAAAATGAAGGGGAACAAAAAAAAAAAAAAACTAAGACAAAA
Source organism: Orobanche coerulescens (assembly GCA_033398695.1). Classification (NCBI taxonomy): domain Eukaryota; kingdom Viridiplantae; phylum Streptophyta; class Magnoliopsida; order Lamiales; family Orobanchaceae; genus Orobanche; species Orobanche coerulescens. Next base: position 10,705,058 of record CM065805.1, on the reverse strand, counting down.
TCTCACCCGTAGACTTGCCACTGTAAGGTGGGCCATAATTACAACCTTTGCTACTCTTGTGCTCAAATTTTAATGCAACCTAAAACGAAAGAATAGAATGTGAATTTTACACCACAAGACAAGTGTCGAGCCGCATATAACAGAAAAAGTATGCACCTCTACGCCTCCCGAACCTGTTCTTTCATTCGATTGATGGGGTTGATTCGTCGACCTACATACACTTGTCCAAACCCACCTTTCCCCGCTTTTTCTCAATTCGATCTTGTGAAAGATATCTTTTGTCATTTATGACCAACTCGAAATTCTCCTATATAGAATGAATCGGGCAAATAGAATAGGCAAATTCTCCTTTTCTCATTAAAGCTCGTAATGAAAACTTTTCCGCAAGACAAACAAAAGATAAAGTAAGTGTAACACATAATAGAACCAAGCAACAAACCAAAGAATCATAACAGATTTAGAAATGTACTCATGTACATAATCATGATCCGAGAGGGAGGGGGAGGAGGTGGGGTTCACCAGGCCCCGGGGCCTGTGTGTTAGGAAAATACAAAGAAGTAAAATATATAAAAATAGTGGATTCCTATGATTCTTTTAGAACATTTCATGCACACACCACATTTTTTAAATGTGGTGACTACTTGGCTCGTAATTGCCCCGAGCCCTAGGCGGTTTGTACCTTTTTTTTAAGATTGCATATGTCCTTAATCTCAATGAATATTTTCAATGACAAATGCTTGTTTTTAATTATACTTGTCTCATTATACTAAAACAAAGGTTTCGACAACATCATGCGTAAGATATTAGAACAATATAAGGAGATCAAAGATAAAAATATCATTGCAAATCCGTATAAAAGGGGACATTAAGTGTTTGTGTTAATCAGATCTCCAACAAACCACCAATGGCCATATCTCCACAAGCAGTGTCTCGTAGTAGTTTTCTAAATGTTAAATCATGTAGAGTAGCATGTTATGTGCATGTAGCAAAAATGTGAAAAAAAAAGAAAATGCAAGACTAGCTTATAGACAACAATAGAAATAGAAGTGAAAAACAAGAGTTCTCAAGGAAGTGCGAAGTTTACCACATCAACCAAAACATTCATCACCGTAGGGTTGTCGAATGCATAACAGAATGCAATGGGATGATTAGTATGGGGAAGCATGTGCCTCGGAATGTCAATTCTACCAAGAGAAAACAAATCATCCGTTGGAAAATGTTCATTTGACAAAAGTAATTGGGAATTGATTCCACTTAAGACGCCTTGACTGTTACCTTGGCATGGAAAAGTCATAAATGATAATCAGAGTCGGTTATAGTTCGCTTCCTTCGCACATGCTCTTAGAATGCGGGCATCTTGATGATCTGTGACAATGAAAGCATTGAGTACCCGCCAACCGCATTTTCAATAGCTACGCACCACATATCTCCATATTCCAATTTCGCAATAAATAATTGAACCAAAGCAAGGAGCAGATCGTAAAGTGTAACTAAAAATAACACGCCCTCACATACATGGAAAACAAAAAGATCCTTGTCTTCACAACCAAGAGGGATACCGACATTTCCGAACTTCATTAAGTCGACACCAAGATAACGATAATACTGTGCAATATACCTAATATACCAATATTGTGTGTATATATATACATATAACACCCTTCGCCAATGTTCCATTCCTTAGTTGTGGAATCATCAAAACCTTTTAGTGCCACTTGTTTCCACCTCACCGACTGCTTTGGTGCCGGTAAAGATTTCCTTCTATAAACAAACAAATGTACGTCAATGTACAAATCATTCATTTACACATTAATGCATCAATAGAAAAAGAAAATGTTAACCCTCTAACCTTGTCGATGGAGAGGAATTATGACGGGTTTTCTCGGAACCAACGAAAAAGAAAAAAACATCAAATGAAATATACAGAGAACAATCTCAAGTCCGAAATCGTAAATAAGTGAAGCAAGATTAGGCACTTCAAAATTCTAGAGCATACCTTCCAATAGCAAAATGCGCTACGACCTTCAAATTTGGTCCTTCGCTCATCGATTTAGCCTTAATATTTTGGTTGATACCGCCATAAAGTGAAAGGAACACATAACGCAGAGAAAACTTAAACATCAATATCTAGTTATTGTAGGGACAGAAAAGCAAAACCTACACTTCTTGGAAGTTTGGTGTCATTTGTAGCTTGAATCTTGTTTAGTCTCATGTCATCTGTTTTCATAGGCAAGCTCGAGCTTGATAAAGAATTGGTAAAAAAGAGAATCTAATATATTGGAAGTGTATGGCATCATCATTTTCACGGACTAGCAACGGTCCATTGCTGGACGCACTATAATGCAACTGCATATAGAAATAATTATAGAGCTTGATATCGCTATCTCCACTCATAATCTAGGTTCACCAACCATATTAGAAGTACGCAAAAGAAAAATTACATGCTTAAAGTTTCACAATAAGGAGCCTTTTCATAAACAAAGAAAATAAACAAATGAGCACTGTGAAATAAATAATCTCCGACAATCCAAAGGCCTAATGCTCATTCTTTAGATGATATGACTAGAATAACTAGGTACCACCGTATACCGTAAATTAGCTTCATTTTTACAAGAAAAAGTGTTGGGTAACTAATATCCCTATATGAATATCTCTTAGCAAAGAGATCTTTGCCTCCTTTGCTCAATTTAATGGAAAGACGGTTATTCGTGGCTATATACCATATATATAAATACCGGATAGCCAATCAACCAAAGACTCTCCTACTATAAGCACAAATAATGCAACATATTGAAGATCACCGATTGAAAAGCTAAGTCGGACATAATACTCAACCTTGAAAGTTGCAGAAGATCTAAGCTATGTCGAAATTTGGGAGTTGTATATAATCAAAAAATTTCTTCATATGCTCTGATTCCAATACATATCTGTAGACCGAAGCAGAGTATAGAGCTATAAATGAAATTTTGACATGTGACATGTAGTAATTCAATATCAAACTAAACCAACCACTCACTTTGCAACACTTTGGTGGCGTATGCATTCCTCAACATTGCACCGTAATGTAATGCCACTCAAGATTCTCATAACTAGTACCCAAAAATCGCAAGGCAATTTAAAGTCAATAGATTATGAAAGAAAACATCATTTAAAATTGAAAAGATGGGGTAAGAAAAAATACATGAACCCACACAATGGAGCAATGATTAAAACACCACTCTTTCCCAAAGCTCCTCAACAGATGTACCAAAAGAAAATCAAATAAATTCAAGAAATACATAAGAGACTTTAATTATAAGTTACCCTCAAATGACCATTATTCAACAAACTATAATGCGGTTCAAAGAAGGAAGTTTTAAATGTAAATTCTTTGAACACATACAAGAATGACTACTGCAGAAACTAATCGATGGAAGTGTAAAACCGAACAGGTCTTCATTTGTCACTATGAAAAGATGAGCCATTATCCTCAAATCTATACATCTTGATGCATGGATACTTCAATTCCAACTCGAATTATGTGTCGAACATTTGCTTGTAATAGAAGTATACGGATACCTTTTGCAAACATGACAGACCATATAAAGCTCCACTATTCAAGACAAGGAAGGACAAGGAAAAGAATAGACAATCCAAAAATTAAGGTGCCTCTAGACCTCAAACTCGGAGCACCAACAAATCCAATTGTTATTATATGAATAACATCTCAAAGAAAGAAAATCCACTTGTTGACTATGATATAACTCCATACTAATTAATCTCAAATTCATCTTTCAGGGAAATAAATGAAACTCACTCACAATGAAATAAATGCATGGACAGAGTCTGATTAGGCATAAACTCAGCCACCAGCAACCTCTCCTCCCCATCAGAGCAACATCCAATTAAATTTGCCAATCTTTCACTTCTGAGGTTCCCCACAGCCTTAGCTTCATCCTTCAATAAACCAACATAAAAGTTGTTAACAAACAACAAATTATCAAAAAGAGACAAACTAATTCTTGATCCTTATTTAGACCAAACAGAGACAAACATCATTATAATAATCATAACAATAATAATCCCCACACACACACTCACACTCACACACACACACACACACACACACACACACACACACACACACACACACACACAGAGAGAGAGACTGTAAATTGGCGAGAATCAGGCCAAGCAGATTTGTTGAAACGCTTAATAGCAATCCAGCCTTGATTTTGAAGGAAACCTTTGTAGACAACATTAGGAGCCTTTTCACCATGCTCTGAAACAATGTTGTCGGAAGAAAACCTTCATCGCAGCCTTTAGTTCCTCCCATGTAAACTCTTTGAAGCTTGACAAAGAATTTTTCTCCCAATCCCTACATATTACAAACCCCCAAAAATGTTTAAAATTAAAAAAAAAATCAAAACATTTTTTTCATTTTTTTATATCTGCAGAAACCCACAAACCGAAAACCAATCAATATATATATATATATATTATATTGGGAGCATAAATAAAACTAACCTGTGTCGGAGGATTGAAGAACAGATGACTTGAAATGAGGCCGCCACCAGCAGAAGGAAAATTTCGAGCAACTCGCACCCATTTAATAATTCGATAAAAAAACAATATGCAAGCAGAAACTGTGTGGGAAAGAAGAATTCCGAATTTAGAGGTGAAGGTCGATTCATTGATGAGCTTAAAGATGATCCAAAGAGATGTGGAAACCCTAGCTTACCTTGTAGATCTAGTTCGAGAGTGCCAGGAGCTTATCAAGATGCCTTGGACGATCTGATTGAGATGGGTGCCTCGCTGCAAACCGCCTTGCAGATTTTCTCGCCGCATTTGGAACTGAAGAGGAAAGGAGTGAAATCGCTTTCCCTTTTCTTCTCGTGATTTCAGAGAACTACATATGATTTAGGTGATTAGAGGAGGAGTTGAGACCGGTCTCCATCTTTCTTTCTCCACAGAGAAGAAAGAAAGAAGAGAGAAACGAGAGCTGGGGAGAGATTGAGGGGGCGGTTCTAGTAGGGTTTGGGTAAAATACCGGTTAAGATATACGTTACTTCACCAATGGGGATATATTTTTAATCAAAAAAATTCATTGCGCTTTTTACTTCAGTAATTATCAAATTAGCGAAGTCTTTGTAACTTAAATTTTCTAACTAGCTCCTACTTTTTTGTTTGGTACCATTTAGTGAAGTCTATGTGGATTTTTGACTTCAGTAAATTGAAAAGCGAAGTTGTTGTTTGTTTTTACTTCGCTAATATACATTACCGAAGTGAGACGTACCGAAGTCTTTGACGTTTATTCTACTAGTGAAAGGGCACAACAATACTAATATCCAAATATTATTTTTGTGAATCATGTTAACATGGAAAACTTATTACTACACCTTCTATGGAAAAGTTTGGTTATGAATCACCATCATGTTTACAATGCATTCATGGTGATATTTGTGGACCAATACATCCAGCAAGTGGACCATTCCGATATTTTATGGTCTTAATAGATGCATCATCCAGATGGTCCCACATATGTTTATTATCTACCAGAAATGTTGCTTTTGCACGAATCTTGTCCCAAATTATTAAACTCCGAGCACATTTTCCTGAATATCCTATAAAAATATAAGAATGGATAATGCCGGAGAATTCACATCAAGAACTTTTGATGAGTATTGTGAAGTACTGGGAATTAATGTTGAGCACCCAGTAGCACATGTTCACACCCAGAATGGATTGGCTGAATCCTTGATCAAACAACTTCAAATTATTGCTCGTACATTATTAATGAGATCAAAACTCACTAGTGCAGTGTGGGGTCATGCAGTATTACATGCATCAGCACTCATCAGATTACGCCCCACTGCTTATCATATGCACTCCCCAATGCAATTAACTCTAGGGTTTGAGCCGAATATTTTGCACTTACGCACATTCGGATGTGCTGTTCATGTGCCAATTCCACCTCCTCAAAGGACAAAAATGGTTCCTCAATGCCGACTTGGCATATACGTTGGATTTGATTCCCCATCAATAATTTGGTATTTAGAACCAACAATGGGTGATTTATTTATAGCTCGGTTTTTCGATTGTCATTTTGATGAGACGATGTTTCCATCAATTGGCAGGGATAAGACTGTTCTTAACAAAGATGAACAAAAACCAGTTGAGGATATCTCCTGGAATGTACAAAGCTTATCCCACCTAGATCCACGTACTACAGAATGTGAAAATGAGGTGAAAAAAATCATCCATTTACAAAATATTGCTAATAGACTTCCTGATGCATTTAATGATGCAAGTAAGGTAACAAAGTCTTACATTCCAGCTGTGAATGCTCCAGCCAGGATCGTTGTTCCTAATGACACAAAAATGGATGATGATGCCCCACGACAAAAGCGTGGTAGACCTGTTGGTTCGAAGGACACTGTTCCTCGAAAAAGAAAGGGGAGAAGTACTGGGATCACAAACCAAGATCATCCTAGTGAGCATGCTGCAGGTGAATCTGCAGAGCGTGATACTGCAGATAATGATGGGATCATGGATTCTGAAAGCACCGAGAATGCCACAAATCATTACAATGAGATATGGGATCAAAAAAACATGATAGTCGATAATTTATTTGCTTTCTCGGTTGCACAAGAAATTATGAACGATGATTATGATAATGAACCACATTCAATAATTGAATGCCGTCAAAGGTCGGATTGGCCTAAATGGGAGGAAGCAATAGAATCTGAATTAGCTTCCTTAGAAAAACGGATGGTATTTGGGCAAATTACTCGAACACCGAATAATATAAAACCAATTGGTTACAAATGGGTGTTTGTTCGAAAAAGAAATGAGAAAAATGAGATTGCGGGATATAAATCCCGACTCGTAGCCCAAGGATTCTCCCAACGACCAGGGATTGACTATGATGAAACGTATTCACCAGTGATGGATATAATCACTTTCCATTTTCTTATTAGTATGGCTGTCCATGAGTGTTTGGATATGCGACTAATGGATGTAGTCACGACATATTTATATGGTTCATTAGATTCTGATATCTATATGAAAATTCCTGATGGATATAAAATGCCAAAATCTGCTACTCCTCGTGAGCTATACTCGATCAAACTACAGAAATCACTGTATGGATTAAAGCAATCCGGCCGCATGTGGTATCATAGATTGAATGAATACCTTTCCAAGGAAGGTTATAAAATTGATCTTAAATGCCCATGTGTTTTTATTAAAAGATCCAATACTAGATTTGCTATAATTGCAGTCTATGTGGATGACATAAATTTAATCGGAACTCCTAAAGAGTTATCCAATGCTGCTGAGTATCTGAAGAAAGAATTTGAGGTTAAAGACCTTGGAATGACAAAACTCTGTCTTAGTCTTGAGCTCGAGCATAAAGATAATGGAATACTTGTCCACCAATATGCTTATACCAAGAGATTGCTCAAACGATTTGACATGGACAAGGCTCATCCTCTGAGTACTCCTATGGTCGTACGGAATTTAGATCCTAAGAAAGATCCTTTCCGACCTAAGGAACTAAATGAGGAAATTTTGGGTCCTGAAGTGCCTTATCTCAATGCTATTGGAGCACTCATGTATTTAGCACAATGCACCAGACCCGATATTTCTTTTGCAGTAAATTTACTTGCAAGATACAGTTCTGAACCAACTCGAAGACACTAGAATGGTATCAAACACATTTTTCGTTATCTCAATGGTACCATTGACCTGGGTTTATCCTATTCAAAAGAGGCTACTAACTCTGGATTAGTTGGTTATGCTGATGCGGGATACAAATCCGATCCACATAAGGCACACTCACAGACCGGTTATTTATTCTGCTATAATGGTATGGCTATATCATGGAGATCGACCAAACAAACATTAGTAGCTACATCTTCTAATCATTCTGAGATAATTGCTCTCTATGAAGCTGGCAGAGAAAGTGTTTGGCTAAAATCAGTTATAGCTCATATACTAAATGAATGTCGATTGAAACTTGTGACAGACACTCCCACAATCATTTATGAAAACAATGCAGCATGCATAACACAAGTCAAGGGTGGATATATAAAAGGTGATCGGACCAAGCATATTTCACCGAAGTTTTTCTATACGCACGAACTTCAGAAAAATGGAAAAATAAATGTTCAACAAATTCGCTCCTGCCAGAATCTTGCTGATATATTTACAAAATCATTGCCGACATCGATATTCGAGTAACTGGTATACGGCGTAGGCATGAGAAGAGCTAACAAGAACCAAGATTGATGAATCAATTTGGAAACTCTTTATTTCAGGGGGAGCGAAATCAAATACGTGCGTTGTACTCTTTTCCTTATGACTGGATTTTATCCCACTGGGTTTTTCCAGCTTAAGGTTTTTAACGAGGCAGCTTATGCACAAGGTAAGGATCTGAGAATGTACTCTTTTCCCCTTCTGTCCGATTTTGTCCCACTGAGTTTTCCGGCTTAAGGTTTTTAACGAGGCATACTCATCCAGCTTGCTATAATGCTACGTCCAAGGGGGAGTGTTATAATATCATTTTGGACTTTAGCATTAATTGTTATCACAAGACAAATAGTAACAAATTTTGTGATGTAATAGTAACAAAACTTGTGATTGTAATAGTGCCATAGTTGTTACTATAAATATCTGGTTATGGAAATGAAGAAATTACACACACAAAAAAAAAAGAGTAATAAAACTTCATCTCATTTCCTCCCTACTTGTTCCCTTGTTATTTTTCTATTTTATACTATTATTATCTTCAATAATAGTCTTTTTTTTATACCGAGGTTCCAAGCTTACACTTGACTAGTCCTCGGGATAACAGCCCCGGCCCCACAGTACTGCTACCAGTTAAATCGCGAGATGTGTATCTGGCTCCCAGGTTCTTAAATATCCTCAACTACCGCGCACAAGGAGTCGTCCCCCAAGTGATTGCTCCATGCTGGACCCCCCCCAAATCCAACCGCAGGTTTCCATCGAGATCTGGCCTCCCACACTGCCGCTTGAAGCCCTCAATATATAATTGTTCCACCAGCGTACCCCGAAAGGCTAGACCCTAACCCTTAGTCAAAGACTAAGGGATCATTGGGCCTTGAGAAATTCAATTCCAAGGTGTTGCCACTAGGAATTGAACCCCTGACCTCCAACTAAATTGAAGGTCAGGTGGCCAACTACGCCAAGACAGTTGGTTCTTCAATAATAGTCTTGCTTAATATTAGTCTTATAACATTAAAATATTTATTGTATCCCCACGAAATCCATCACTAAAGGGCCCACGGATGTAAGAAATCTTGTAAAAGGATTTCGGAAGTCTTATTTGACCCCAACAACCAATTATTATTTGGAAAGATTTTTAGAATTTCTCACTTATATTATGGTTAATTTATAGCTAAATATTATGCTACATATTAGCTACGAGATAGCTATTTCATATTTTCTTGTAATCGAACATATATCCATGGCAAAAGAAATATGTATTTTAAGTTTAATTCATTATGTCAAAAATTCGTGCTCTAACAATAAACCTACGATGATATTGATTTAATTCTTTTGATTGTTTTTTATAAGATGCTCCAATAGGAGAAGAATCAGAACAAAATCTACTATATTTGAATAATAAATTTAAAAAAAATATTAACAAACTTGTTATTATTAAATCCTAATAAAAGTATTATGGGGTATTTCGATATCGGGAAAATCCTCGGTGCATACAAGAAAATTAATATAGAAACTCATCATACATAGTAGTTCCTCATCATTCAATATTAATATTGAGAGGTTAATTTAAGCTGCACGAGCAGCTATCTTCATCCCAGCTTGACAATGTTGAGGAATGCCACAAATAAAATAGTTTGCTCCCTTTGCTAGAATCAGCTGATCATTACCAGAAACATATGTTTTCGCTTTCGATGGCACACTGCAAGAATCATAGCTCGACTTGTCCACAACAACCACATTGTGTGCATTTGCGTCGTAATTGAAAACTGCAAAGAAGTTGAAGATCGAGACAATCAAATAATTTGAATTTAGTCGAACCAGTGAAAAGTTAGTTAATTTAGAGCTATGAAAAGAAAATGAAATCGATTAGATACATGCTTATGTTTTCATATTAAATTGCCTTAATGTTCAAGTTTATTTAAACGGCTATCGTTTATGCCCCTCATTCCTCATTGGGTGACCTCATGGGTAGACCGACAATTTAACACACGATATGAAAACACGACATGAAAACGATACGAAAATTTAATATTTGAGTTTGCATTTTGAGTACACGACACGAAAATACAAGAACACGAAAGTACACGATCGAGATTTAGTGTCGGTTTTGTGTTTACCCTTTGGGTACACGATACGACACGAGGTACACGAAATAAATAAATAAATAAAATATTTTATATTTAATTTAATAAAAATATATATTTTATGAATTCTGTCTATACTAAACTTTAAAATTTGATAATATAATATGAACTTTCATAAATTCGTGTAAATATTCGTGTTTTCGTTGTCATTCATTTCATTTCGTCTACTAAAACCTATAAAAATAATATTAAAATATTAAAATTATTATTTTTATAATATTTTCATATTTATTTTATATAATGTGTCTGACACGAAAACACGACACGAAACGACACGAATTTGCGCGGTACACGACGCGACATGACACGAATTCATTTCGTGTCATGTATGAGTTTGAACTTTTGGTACACGAAACACGAAAATACACGACACGAACGAATTGACAGGTCTACTAGGTCAAGATAGGGGAGATTATATATTGTACCTATCAACGATTTTCAGATCGTATATGACCGCACTAATAAACAAAAAAATAATGATGACATGACTTATTAGATAATGTAATTTATTAGAATTTCAATTGTAAAGAATTTATTATTAATTAGATATTAAAATTTTATTTTGAATCTAGACTCTTTTATTGAAATAAAATTATATTTAAAAAAATTTAAACGAGACCGAGTGAATATAATAATATTTGACGACAAGTATCAAAAAACTAACTATAAATAAAGAAATATATTACAAGTAACAATTATTATTACCTAGAGTGTCACCAGCCTTAAAGCTCTTGCCATTTTCCCAGCCCGCTACGTTAAAGTCCCAGCCCGTGGAGTCTCCAACAGTGTAGTTTGCTGAACGGGCCGGGCCGCATTGGAGCAGCAGGCTCAACAACAGTATCGCCGCCACCATAGCGTTTCCTTTACCTTCAGACATCTTGGGACTTCGAATTTATTTATATAATATAATAATGTTTTTCTTTTCTGATTTTCTCCCATTATATAACACCTTTATATAAGCCTTTCTCTCTTATAATTACTTAGAATCAACATTTCAGATTTTCTTCTGAATTTGATAGAATTACTAAAGGTTGTGATAATCTACAAGATTAATTGAACAATAACAAAGATTATGAAAATGGTTAGGTGCTCTTAATTCCTGTAGATCTTATTCCTATATTGGAAATTGGAAGAATCACTAGTTACTCTTTTCGTCTCATTTGAACAGTTTGAAATCGAAAAATAATTCTGCTAATACTTATTTATACCCTATTTTGAGAAACTCATGTATGAAATACTCTTTTTTTATACACATGTAAAAAATGTCATCTTTTATATTTTAATACCCTTTCGCCCCACTTCTGCGTTGATATGCTGACATTTCTCTGCAAATGGTTTCCACATCATATATATTTTTTTAAAATATTTTTTTAATGCTTTATTTTCTTAATAAATACTGACATACGGATTATAATTTGAGTGAAAACTTGTTTTGACCTTTTACATATAACATTATTTTTTTTTGTCACAAGTTTAGCAACAACTCTTTTGATACCCAAATTGTCGAAATTGACCTTTGCTCGAATAAATTCGAGTCATATATTGTAATTTCGAGTAACATAATTTTGAGTCAACTTTAAAAAATATACAATATTGAGGAAGGTTGACAATCGCGTAACACAATTAGACAATCGAGTTACCCGAATTCGGGTTACCGGATAAGATACGAGTTACCCATAACAAAATTGGGTAACTCGAGTTTATTCCGTTATACATGTTAGGGACTCCGCTATTTCTAATGCGTTAGGTTTTAACGGATTGAGGACATGACCGTTAAGTGTCATGTGTCAGTATTTTATTGGTGAGTAATAATAAAATAATAATAAGAATTTTCAGATGTTTGTAATAATAATAAAATAATAATAAAAATTTAAAAGTCTAAATAAATATAAATAATAAAAAAATCTGGATTTTGTTTTAAAAAAATAAAACTTTATTATTTTCCCAATTTTTTTAAAAAATTCTGGAATATTAGTACTTAAAATCGGATGTTTTTATTTAAAATAAAAATGAAAATTAAAAACTCAAAAATCTGTATCTAATTTATAAACTGTTTTTTTTTTTTAAATTTGGATATTATTTTTCATAAATAAATAAAAATTGGATCTAATTTTTCATAATTTTAATAAAATAATATTATTTTGCAAAAAAATCTAAAAAACAAACTAAAGATTAATTATAAATCAGATCCAAATATTTTTAATTTTTATTTTTTATTTTTGAACTTTAAATAAAAATATCAGATGTTTAATATTAATATTTCAGATTTTTTTTAAAAAAAAAGTTTCAATTTTTCTAAAAAAAAAAAATAAATTTTTTTTGTTTTTTATATTTTTTAGATTTTTATATTTTTTGTTATTATTTTATTGTTATTACAAAAATCAGAAATTTTTTATTATTATTTTATTATTATCGACCAATAAAATGCTGACACGTGGCACTTAACGGCCATGTCATCAATCCGTTAAAACTTAACGGAGTCCCTAACGTGTATAATGGAATAAACTTGAGTCCCTATTTTGATATACTTTACGGTTTAGTCCCTTAAGTGATAAAAATGTCAAACTTGAGTTCCTATGAAAGCTATTTTGCCCCATAAAAATGTCTATTTTTAAAATTAAAATAGTAATATTCTAATTAACAATTATATAACAATTAATATTATTTAAATTATAATATTTGTTGATTGAAAGATAATAGAAATAAGTGAGATTATATGATTTAAAATGAATGTTATCTTCGCTGTAAGAATTTAAATTAAAAATTGTACTTTAGCCAAATGATACTTTTCAAGTGGGACAGAAAAGTAACTCAGAGAACTTCGCGGGTCTGTGAGTCAAGCAGAGGAACAATGACAGAGTTATTTACCAAAAAGGTGTAATTATAAAATATATTTATTTTTTTGGTGTAGTTTTGAACATATTTATTATTTAGGTGTTGTTTTCAATTTAAATAGGTTTTTATTTTTTATTTTTTTAATTTAATGTTTTTTACTGTGAATTACCTCTGCCCTAAATATTTTTTACTGCTTTTTATAAAGAGTGATTTACCAAAGGGTGTAGTTTTAAAATATATTTACATTATAGGTGTATTTTCAAACATATTTACCAAATATGTATAGTTTTATATTTAAGTGGTTACCAAATAGGTATAGTTTTCTATTTAAGTGGGGTTTTATTGTTTTTTTTACTTTTTTAAAATCATTATTTTTTTTGCTTTTTTCAATTGTTTTTTACTGCTTTTTTAAACTATTTTTTTAAGAAAAAAATTAAAATCAACATCATCACAAAAAAGAAGTATTGTTCAAACAATTTTCTTTTGAACAATTTTTTTATTGTTAGCATTGTTCAAATAATTTTTTATTGTTAGCATAGTTTAAAAAAACAATAAAAATCAGTAAAAAAAGGCAGTAAAAAAATAATTTAGTAAATGCATTAAAAACAGTTAAAAAACCAGTAAAAAAATCTTAATCTGTCTGTTTTTTAGATTTTTAGATTTTTTTAAGAACATAACAATATTTTATGAAAATAAACTAGCAGGTTTTAAAAAAATTATTCAATTTTTTATTTCTTCATGTAGAATAATATTCCAGTTTTTTATTAAAATAGTTTACAAATTAATTTCAAAATCTTTTTTTTTAATTTATTTTTATTTATGAATTTTAAATAAGAACTTCCGGATTTTAATATTAATATTACAAATTTTTCTTAAAAAAAACAGTTTAAAAAAGCAGTAAAAAACAGTTGAAAAAGCATACAAAATAATGATTTTAAAAAAGTAAAAAAAAAAATAAAAACCCACTTAAATATAAAACTATATCTATTTGGTAAATATGTTTGAAGGTACACCTACAATGTAAATATATTTTAAAACTACACCCCTTTGGTAAATCACTCTTTATAAAAAGCAGTAAAAAATATTTAGGGCACAGATAATTCACAGTAAAAAGCATTAAATTGAAAAAATAAAACAAAAACCTATTTAAATTGAAAATAATACCTAAATAGTAAACATATTCAAAATTACACCAAAAAGGTAAATATGTTTTATAAATACACCTCTTTAGTAAATAACTCCAATGAGACATATATGTTATGTTGGAAAACTTAATCCTAGATTGAGGGTGAGACAACGTCTTTAAAAGGATATTCAGGAATATGGACAATATTTCTCTAAAAAAAATGAGAAGAAAAAGTACTATAAATAATTAATTTTAAGGGAATTGTCAATTTACATGTATTGTTATATGATAGGTCGAGTAAGTGACTGAATATGATTATGTAAATTTTGACCATATAGACATTGGTTTTTCTACCACCTGACGTTAGGTCGATACTAAAATTAAATATTTTTTTATATTTGTCGATTTCAATTTGTATAGTTCAACCCAACAAAAAGAATATACAAACTGAAATCGATAAATATTAACAAATATGTAGTATAATTAAGATGTATTTTCTTATCGTCACGCCAGGAAAACTTAACCTGACGTTAGACCGGTAATTATAATACATATTTATTCATATTTGTTGATTCGAATCCACACAGTTCAACCATAACAAGAAGTATATACAAACTGTAATCAACAAATATAAAGAAATATGTAATTTTAGTACCGTCATAACGTCATACCAAGTTTTCCTGACGTAACCGTAGAGAAGTCCGATCGCAGTATTATATTAATAAATTCAGTAAGTGGTTATCTAATAGTAATAATTAGGTTTCAGTGGCATTTCAATTCAATAAATCTGGTCATAACAATTAGGATAAAATAAATAAATCCCTAAATTTGGACACTCTTTCCTATTTTATATTTTCGGTCGTATTTAGGTTGTGTTTAGCACTAGCTTATCAGCTATCTTATAAGCTTCAGGATCTTATTTGACCATTGACTAAGAAAAAACTCGTTTCGTAAACGACTATCTTCTCAAATCAGCTAACTGATTGATAAGCTAATTTTTCAAGCTTACGAAAAAAAAGAAGCTAGCTTCTCATTTTTATATATTCCATATATGTTCGTGACCTAGATAAAAATATATTTCCCTGAATAAAGTTCGTGACGACATTGCAGCTTTGATATGAGGAAGTGAGTATCTAGCTTAGTTTGTTCTTTTTTAGACCATATGGAAGTTCATTAAATTTTGTGTTTGATTTATCTTTTGTATTTTATGGAATTTTTTTATACCTATTGTTTTTGTGAACTTATTCGTAACTAAAATAATTATTATTATACACACAAGTCCTATTCACGGCAATTATCAATGATTTTTCAAAGTGACAATGAACTATATGTAATTTAAAGGTAGTATATATTAAAATAATAATACAGAAAAATATTAATTATTTTATAACAATTGTTGTTATAATATAATGAGAAAGTTTAAAAAATAATAGAAAAATAAAGAGTGATGTCATTTTATGTAATTTTATAAAAAAACAGTTAGCTTATCAGCTAATTTGCTAAACATCTACATTAAAATCAGCTAGCTTATCAACTACTAAATCAGCTATCAACTAGCTTATCAGCTACCAATTAACTTATCAGCTAGTTTTGTTAAACAGAATCTTATACTCACTTGAGTGGATGAACATGAGGTGCATAGGAAACCAAACTCCTCTCTATGGACATTTTTATTAACACGTTTCAAGCGTTTCTTACCCTATAGAATTATGGAATACGAAGAACTACTATTCTATTCTTTTGAGTTTAATTTCACTTCAATTCAGTTCAATTAATTCAGTTCAGTTTAATTCAATCCAGCACTATTCAGTTCAGTTTCATTCATTTCATCAATTTTAAAATTAATATTATTAATTAATAATAATAATATTATTATTATTATTTATACTATAAATAATATTATATATAGTAGTTATTATTATCCTTGTTTTATTTTATTTTTATTTATATTATCAATAATATTATATATATAATTATTATTATTATTATTATTTTTGTTTTAATTTATTATTATGTATTATTTTATCATGTAGTATAAATAATAATTATTATTGTTGTATATATTATTTTATAATAAGATTAATTACTATAGGAGTATCACTATTGATATTAATTAATGTTATTAATAATAGTTATAAATTTATTATTATTAGTACTAATCTAATTATTATTATTTTTGTTGTTGTAATATAAATAATTATGGGATACATGTTATCTAATTTATTATTCTTATAATTCTTAATAATATCAATATTTATCAATAGTATTTTAAATTATTTGTAGTATTATTAATAATTTTATTACTATTATTATTATTGACATCAATATTGTCAATAGTATTATATATAATTTATGTAATTTTAATGTTATTATTATTATCGAAATGCCCCTCAAAAGTAAAATCTCTCTCTCTCTCTCTCTCTCTCTCTCTCTCTCTCTCTCTCTCTCTCTCTCTATATATATATATATATATATATATATATATATATATATATATATCTTTATGAATTAATATTGTTGGGATCGAAGAATTTTATTAATTAGAGAGATATTTTACAATCGATAAATTAATAATTTATTAATTTAGAGAGGTAACGTATCTACATAACTGACCTTCAAAATCTGGGGTTGTATAATCCACTTAAATGTACATTAGTTATTTATGATAAATGAATTACAACGTATATACATTATATTATTTTTAATTACTATTCATAGAATGTATATGCATATAATCATTTATTATATATAAAGCTTATCCCCCTTAATTTAATGTTCAAGGGGGTTGTGCACAAAAATTAGTATTGTACAACTAATGCATTGCACATCAAAAATAATTTTGTTTTTTATAAACTCACGAATTTACATCTACATATTAAACTCCAAGGAATACAAACAATTGTGTAATGATGGAGTGAACACAAAAGGGTTCCTAGAACCATGCTCTCATAATTGATGAATATGAAGTGTTGCTGAAGTATTAATGCTTGAAGCACTATATAAACCATCCAAAGACGAAAAAACATAGCAAAAAACCACACCAGTTTTGCAGTTTGCCATATAAGCCTCCTGTTACGTTTTCTATTTATATGTAGATAAGAGGTTGTCACTATTTTTTAATCTTGGCCTACCTTTTCGAATATGGAGTTAAAGACTTGTTGTGGTATTCTTCAAAGATGTTCGTGTGTGCTTCTGACATTAAAGGGTTTGATGTTTGTATGGAGTTAAAGACTTGCTGTGGTATTATTTCGAATATGGAGATCTGTGATTTGATGTTACTTTCTTTTCTTTGTTCGTTAAAAAACACAGAAACTAAATCGAATGATTTTGAGCAGAAACATTAAAGGGTTTGATGTTGTGTTTGATTATTTCGGGTAAGGAGTTACAACGACGGTAGTTTGTGTGTGAAGCTGTGTTCATGTTTGGTGGTTGATCTGCAAAACCAGAGAAAATAATGGATGGGAGGCAGATGTTTTTAGGATAGTAATAAAAAATTAGATGTATATCTTGGAATGGATTGGATCACATCTTACCCGAATTTTTTTACCCCATTAGTTTTGGGTTTTAATCTGTTGGACTGGATCCAACCGTAGCAAAACAATCTCAAAACACAATGAATTGATGTCAATAATCAATCGGTTGATGTTTGCTAAAAGAAATGAAACAAAATAGATTGAAATAAAATGATTGTTTTAAAGTGTACAACTCATGAAAAGCTAATGAATGAATATATGCATGTAATAATGGGAAGCTTATGTGAATACTGAGTCGGACCTCCAGCAGTTGGTAAATTTGACACATATATACATTCATCAATGCATACATAAACACGTATCACGTATGTAGGCAGACACATAGGTACGATATTGGTATACATTGAATAAAGAAGCTGAAAAATATTATAGATACGGCATGGCTGCATGTGTATTTTGCTTTATAGGTGGCATTCTTCATTGAAAATTTACCTCATATTAATGATTTACATAATCAATATGCACGCTTTCTCTCTATCTCATGATGATGATATTAATAGTCTCCTACAATATAATGGAGACTCTTCATGTCCATTCCTTTTGTATTATTCACTTTTACTTTTTGCTTGGGGGGTGGTAAGTTGGTAACCGTTGTGAATTAAAAACGAAATCATATCGTAGTTTCAAGATTGCATAAAATTGTAGAATGTTAAAACAAAAGCTGTTAGTATTTAAAGATTACATGTGAAGAGACTCTTTTGAATGTAACGTCTTAGAAAGCCTTTTTACATGTACTCTTTTAATATGAATAAACTATTTTAAGTACTGGAAACTTAATTAGTACCGACCATTACACTATGATATTTAGATGCAATGGGTGCAACGCACGGGTTGATAAAACATTACACTATGAACATTTAAAATAAATACAATACATTACATATAACTAATTACATAGACTAAAAGAATTCTACACGGAAAAAGCGTTACGGGTGAGTCCTTATTCATATTAAAAGACTACATGTGAAAAGACTATTTTAATTGTAACTTTTATTGTAAATAAACTAATTTAAATACAAAAGTTATGATAACATCACAATTAAATCATCTAAAATAAATACAATACAAATTCTCTAATAGGCATCTAAATACCGTCATATGCTCATTCAAGCGTCTGCAACCAATGCTTATTCAAGCGTCTGCAACCAAAGACCGTGCATCGCACGGGTTGGATCAAGCCTCGTGTTAATTGGAAGTTTGAATGGTCTCATTCATTATTTTTTACCAAAGTAAAAGAATGGTTGAGTTGTTTTTCCTACCACAAAATATGACTTGAAAAATCCAACCGTGTGATGCCGGGAAAATAAGAGCATTTAAAATGTATTACTGCAAAAGATTTTACTGTAAAGTTTTGAAAGGCTATGAGCTGGACATACCTTCCCCAGAAAAGATCAATATTTTAGATGCTACCAATATGACAGTTTGAGCTTGGAAAACAAATGTTCAACAAGAGACAATAGCAACTTACTTTCTACATTGCAAATTCATTTGGCAAATCAAACCAACTCAAGTAATTTAAGTGATGCAACTCGTGCAGAAGATATTTGTGAGCTTGAGAACATGATTACTGGTATGCGTTATCGGAATAAAATGGATGTGGATCACTTACGAGAATTTCCATATGAAAGTAATGAATCTTACGAAGATCAAAGTTTAGAAGAAACAGTGACTGATGTCGTTCAAAATTCGGCAGATGAGAAGCGGATGATGATTCAATGCCTTTGCAACATGTCACTCGAAAAGAAGCATATAAAGCGGCAACAACTCTTCATAACTTTTATAATGCAATACGAGAAGACAACGCCACAACTCTTGGATGCAATGGGGAGATTTAAAAATGAGATCAATGCAGATTTGAATTTCAAGAAAAAAAGCAAGTAACAGTATATTCATATTTTACTAAATTGTCTTAGAATGTTCAAGCGGATAACATGTGTGTGTGTGTGTATATATATATATTAAATAATTTTAATTATTAATTTTTAAATATTTTTTGTCGGGAGCTTATATATATACTAGGATTCCGAAAAAATAATATTATATTATTATTTAATTGATTGGTGTCTAAATTTAAAATGGTCTCAAGTTGGGATCAGGTAAATTATTAGTTTATCGAGGTTATTAATTTATCGAGTATTATTTTATGGAGGTTTTGCTGTATATAGAAAAAATCAGTTTTAACAAGTAATCGGCAATTTGTTTTCCTGTCGAAACATCCATTAATAAAGGAATAGTTTTTTATTTTTTGTATTAAATCACCATAAATATGTGTATTGTTAAATAATTACAAAAATACATGTATTAATTGTTAAAATAAATTGCATATATTTTAATACAATGGAAATGGAATCAAATTATAGAAACCAAATTGAATTACTAATGATAGTTATTAAAACCAAATGGTAATTATGAAAATCAAAATGCACTGTATACATTTGCTTAATTATAATTATTAAAATCATATTAAATTATGTAATCAGAATGTGCATAATACTTTGTAATTTTGTGCATTATTAGGTCTCCGCAAAATACGTATTTTATTAGAATAGTTATTAAAATACATGTATTTTTAGAAAATAATTACTAAGACCGATCCTAAATAGTCTACTACAACAATGGAGTATGAAGTCAAATTGTTAAAATATATGTATTACTAAATTATTAAAATCAATTGCAAATTAAATAATACACTACAATGGAATATATATATATATATATATATATATATATATATATAGGGAAGAGATCCGGAGAGAAAGGAAATTTTGGGAGAGAAAAAAGAATCATTTTCAGCCTTTTGATCAGAGTGATCTACGATGGATGCATCTTCTTTTTGTATTTATTCGTTTGTTTCCTTTTCATTTAATTTTAAGCGTCTGTTCGTCTACTTTTTTCTCCCAAAAAATCCATTTCTCCCTAAATTATATATATATATATATATATATATATATATATATATATATATAGAGAGAGAGAGAGAGAGAGAGAGAGAGAGATGTAATACCCCCAGAGCCGACCGGGAATATTACAGCGCCGTGGGCCCCGAGATGGAACCCACAAGGCTGAAGGAAATTTTCGCAAACATTTACAAACGTCCAAGAGACTATCGACGATATTATCTATTTAAAACATTTGAAGACTATATAAAACTCATTTATCAAAACCGTCGTAAAATCTCATTTGAAAGGATAAGGCCTGAAATGCCCGAACTCAACAGTTTAAAACATACGTTAAGCTATCGCCACACGCATCGGCTGTGATAGATTTAGAAAACGATTGCCAAAGTGACCTAAGTTACCAGATACCAAAAGGCCATTCAAAAATACTCACGCAGCGGATAAATATAAACAATTAAAATACTCTAGCAGCGGAATACAACAACTGATCAGAAACTCAAAACACAAATACATGTCCTAGCCAGTATCCTCCGGGAAGCTCATCTCTTCACGACCGCTACAAGCTTGATAATCCAAGAACCTAAAAAGAAAGCCCACGACGGGGTCAGCCATAATATCCAACAATGATAACCATCACATCACGTCAATAATCACATATCAATGGAAATACTAAGTAAGAATACGACCAATGTAATCTTACCGTCGTAACTTTACGAAAATCCACGATTCGTATCTTTAACAACACAATAAGATAATACCAAAATATCTGTACGGTATCTCAACAATACCCAGGGTTCTCAAAATATTATCATAACTCGCGATACAGAAATTTTACCAACTCTGGCCAATTCAATCCATCGGGTAACGTCGACAATTCCAATACGATAATCGATTGTCCATCAAAGACAAGTACCAAGGAAATACGGAACATACCTCAAGATACGGAATACCATGACAATCACGTCAGTCTAATCCGAGATCAGATCAACACAACATACGGACACAGTCCTAACACAAGACCTATAAATGCATACTCATATGACAACGTCAATATGATCACAACAATAACGACAATGTATACTTATGGCAAATCCATAATATATATATGCACAACAACAACACATGGTAATCCAACGATCCAGCGCACACAGCTACAGATTCCCATGATGATCCCGTCGGACCAAAGCATGGTGGAATTACCTGTCCAACGATCCAGCGCACACATCTATAGATATCCCATCTTGATCCCGTCGGACCAACGCATGGTGGACATATGACAACAATGCACAACTGTACAAAACAACAATATACAGTGCACAACAACAATGTACAAATGCATGACAACAACGATACACGAATGTATCACAACATGATCGACACAAAATGACAAGAATGATTAGAGTACTTGTCCCGAGTCCTTCGAGAGAAATATCGATGTCCAAACCATAACGAAGAATTATCCTCAATACTGGACGGTACAAAATACCACGGACGGTAAATAATTCGCATCTTCGTCTATACCACAATGTATCCTCGATACCAAGTATACCAACAATAAATGTAAATCATATACCTTATGATTTAATTCCCAAAACTCGAATACAACCTATAATCCCAAATCTCCTGTGATTACAATTATAAGCATTGCTATACGAATTATAAACGAAAGAAACTAAAACCATTCATTAAATATTATAAACTGAGCAAGTAATAACTTGCCTCGATACCGATACGACGATGATGAAGCCATCATTAATCTCATTGTCTTCGTCTACTAGCTCCTCGGCCCTGACCAACGCCATTCACGAACATACTCGAACATGACCGCAACATACGGTTATAAACACCGATCAATAACCTCAACCTATTACAATAATCGATAAGCAACAAGTTCGACAACAATCAACAATCGATAAAACCAATTCACAAACCCAACGGCTCAACAATATCTCGGTTAACCACAAGTCTGATCAAACCAACTTAAACGATCACGAATTTAGAATCACAACACGAAAATACTGCACTTTCTGCCTTCTTAGCGCACGTTAATCACTTAACGTAACGTGCGCTAAGTTGCTCCCGTTAGCGCGCGCTAGGCAGTAAGCTTAGCGTGCGCTAATGTTGTACAGTTGCATGTATTCCAAGCATCGACTAACACCTTGCGACTACGAATACGAATGTAACTAAAACCATACTCCAAGATCAAACACAACCTTTCCAAGTTCAATCTCATCATCATGATCCATATCTTATCATATGAACTCAATCACTAAAATCAACATAATGTTAGTTTCAATTATCTTATCCATGTATAATTTCATACCAATATATATATATATATATATCCTTATATCATCTTAACACCAAATCCGAAATGAAGGGAGACATAAATCGCCATATCTCTTGAAGATAAATAACACCATAACTATCATCATATGAAGGTGATATCAACAACAACAATATCAAAGACCCGAATTGAAGGAAGACATTAGCCAACATATCTCTGGAAAATGAACTACATGATTCAAATCACACGAATCATATTAATATCATCATACTCCGGTAATCCGTCTCATAATCATGCTTGTCAACTTGTTTATGTAATAATCATCAACTCTAGAACATCAACATTCAAATCAAAATGAAATCCAAAGATGAAGAGTGATTACCTTTTTGAAGGAATGGATTGAATCCCAAGTTTGAATCCATTTCCAAGAATTGCCAATGATTTAAAGAACAAAGCTTTAATCCATGATTTCCATCTTTAATCTTGTTAAAGAGGATCATCCCTCAGTGTTTAGGAACTCCAAATGTCCTCCCAAGGTTCTCTCTATCGGTGAAAGGAAAGAAATGGACGAAATGCTTCATAACACCTTTCTGTCCCTTTTTATAAAGTATATTACTAGCGTGCGCTAAACCTTATGTTTAGCGCTATGGCCTTAGCGTGCGCTAACTGACTTTGTTAGCGTACGCTATCGCAGTCCAAGGGCTACTGTCTGGCTTCGTACATGCGCTTACGTACGTAATGCCCATGCATTAGCGTACGTAATTTACACTCTTTAGCGTACGCAAGTCCTTGCGTTTAGCGTGCGCTAATATCAGTTGACTCGTTTGTCTGTATGCTCCGAAGACTGGTCCACATGCCGAAAGTGCTGACGAGGATAAGATTCCTTCTTGTCCGATATACAGTTAGCGTGTGTTAATCAACATGCATTAGCGTGCGCTAACACTATATTACAACATCCGTTGACTTATCAGAACATGCGCCGAAAGTGGTCTGGTCCACGCGTAGATTCCCTCTGAGCTGTTCTTCACTAGCGTACGCTAAGTTATGTCCGTAGTGTGCGCTAAACCTTCACGATAGCGTGCGCTACTCGTGATTATTAGCGTGCCCTAATAATGTTACACTTAGCCATTTCCAACTTTTCTCGTCCATCTCGACATACTGGATACGTACATTCACATACTGAATACATATACTCAATTCAATAATATTCTCATATGATACATAATATCCTCAATTGCAATTGTCGACCAAGTACGACAATTATACCAATACAGATGTCTCAGTCCTTCATTTATTTTATCTATACTGTACAGATTCCACGCTGTACAATATAACTCGGATAAAATAATATTAAACAACGGTAGTAGAAGTTCCAGATATTACAAGAGAGAGGTGAATATGAGGCTGTATCACATGTAAGCTTACATGTGAAAACACTCTAAATCACCTAAAATTATGTCACCTGAATTGATTTTTTTTTTTCCAAAATATGAGTAGTGGATCCAATGCATGAGTAGTGCAACACTTCTTAATCGTGAATTTAATCAAACAATTGTTTAAACTAAAGTGAATTGGTTAGGTAACATAAAACCCCCAACAATTGTAATACCCGTGATTTTCTTTTTCGGTAATTTTTCATTTTTTGATTTTTTTCTAGTTTCCAGAACTCGCTTGCAACCGTTTTTACATTTTGATAATGTTTTGTTCTTCGTGTTTGGTCATCCGAGTTCGTTTCGGTATCGTTTTGTTGAGTTCCGTGTTCTTAAGCGGCTTTTCCGCACTTGAGTTCGATTCTTGCGAATCTCGTCCGAAACTATTGTTTCGAGTTTCTTGTAAGTTCATTTAATGTTATTATTCATGTTGCGAGCTTTGGCTTGGTGTTTCGATCATGTATCGTGTATTTCGGACGTTTTGGGCCGTTTTCGTAATTTCCCAAAGTTTGGGGTAATTACTTTCCATTGTCGAATTTCGAGCCTTCGGGTGGTCGGAATCATGTGTTCTCTTAGTGCTTAGATTCGTCTTTGCGAGTACTTCGTAACCGGATATTCGATTCATATTCAGGTTCGGGTTTCGGGGTCGTTCGGGCCGTCGGAGTTGGCCACGGCCGAGTCATGGCCGAGCATCTTGGGGCTAGGCCACACCTGGCCGGTTACGGCCCTAAGGGTCCCGGCAGTTACGGCCGTAAGGCCTGTTACATACATAAGCCATGGACGGTCACGTACGTAACAGTGCTGGCAGTTCTGGGAAGTTGGCTCGGCCATGGCCGGTTACGGCCGTAAGCCATGGCCGATTACGTACGTAAGGCGACTGGCAGGCTGCCTATATAAGGCCCAGCAGACGGGTTTTACACCCATTTTCTCACTCGTTTCTTCCCTTCCGCGGCTGGAGGTTTGGTGTGCGTGGAGACATATTGTCAGGCAATGAATGCATGAAATTCTAGAGTTCATATCATCGATTATCCATCCTATAACATCCTTTGATCGAGTGAATCACGTCAGATTTCTTAGAAATCCTAGTTTGGGAAAATTGGGGGTTTTGTTTGGTTTTGTCCGATTTAACCATAATAATTTAGATTTGTGATGGATTGATGATTATTTAGATGTATTCTATCATTTCCATTGTTATTCCATGGTTGGATTGTATAGATTTGCTGTTTTGGTCGAGTTCTTAATCGACGCCTTGAAGGTGTCCGATAGAAGGTCTTAGAGGGGGATTCGGGCGTTATGCGATTATTATTCATCATACGTTTGTTGAGTTATTGTTGATATGACTTAGGGACGAAATCCTTGTGAAGAACTCGAGTCGGAATAGAGGTGCCCACCCACGGGTCCGGGTCCGGGTCCAGGTCGGACCCGTCGGGTCACCGGGTCGGCAGGACAGGACCCGGACCCCACCCGTACATATGAAATGTACGGGTTGGCGGGTCGATGGGTCGACCACGGGTCCGGGTCCGGGTTCGACCCACCGGGTCATGGGTCCGACCCGTCTCTATTTTTTTTTATGTATATAAAACTTTTATTTGTTATCATTTTATACACGAAAAATAACTATAAGTGAAAAAGGAAATCATTTGAAAAAATTAGCTTGTGTTGAAGGGAAAATAACTTGAGACAGAAAGTAGGGCAAAAGTGTTGTATTATTCCATCAATGGGATCCCTTAAATAGGGTGAAGTACATACAAACAGGCCTCAACCAAATCCTATCTAGGAAAGCCCATAAACTAACAGACTTAGGCACACACAACGGGTATTATTCCTTTAACACTCCCCCTTGTGCCTAGTCTACAAGCGCATGTCATGTTGCCTCGTTAAAACCTCGTCAAGCAAAAACCCAGTGGAAAAAATATCTTGATCGTAGGGAAAAGAGTACAACATCTAGACACATCGAGTTTAGACTTCGTTCTTTGAATCTATCCTCTCATATGATCGTTACATTTGATCATAGCGCTACTAAGGTGACCATTCCATCGATCCCTAAAATCGTACATCTTGTTACCTCGTTAAAAACCTTTCCAAGTGATAAAAACCCTGTGGGAAAAATGATCCTTGGAAGGAAAAGAGTATAACGTTCGGTGTGGATGTAAGACTCCCCCTCAAGTCTACATCTCCCCCTGATTTGTACATCAATCAAGGATACTTTGAAAAACTTGTGCATGTGTCGTTTGCCTCATTAAAAACTTTGCCAAGTAACAAAACCCAGTGGGAGAAAATAAACCTTGGTCAAAGAAAAGAGTACAACGTCGGTGAGTAAGTTTCTTTATGACTCACCCTTCTCCCTCTACCTTTACATCGATTTCGGGAGTTCGGAAATTCTCCGCATTCCGATACTTCTCACATGTTTTTCAAACACGGCCTTGGGCAGAGATTTGGTGAATAAATCGGCCACATTCTCCTCAGATCTGACTTGCTTTACTTGAATATTGAGGAGAGCCTGTTGTTGCTAATTATAGAAGAATTTTGGAGATATGTGTTTTGTGTTATCCCCCTTGATATACCCAAGCTTCATCTGTTCGATGTAAGCTGCATTATCTTCATATATGCATGTGGGTGCTCCAGTGACATTACTTAGTCCACTGTTACCTCGGATATGTGTAATGATAGCTCTTAACCAAATACACTCACGTACCGCCTCATGCAAAGCGATAATTTCGGCGTGATTAGATGAGGTAGCTACAAGGGTTTGCTTTGTGGATCTCCAAGATATAGCGGTGTTCCCAATAGCAAATACATAGCCAGTTTGGGAACGACCTTTGTATGGGTCGGAGAGATACCCTGCGTCAGCAAATCCTACCAATACGTTCGTCGGGGTAGGTTCTATGGCATTAGTATTTACTTTAGCATTTGCCTTTACGGAAGCAGCTTCCTTTGCCTGCTTGTAGGGAAAGAATAGTCCCAAGTCAATGGTTCCTTTTAGGTATCGGAATATATTCTTGATACCATTCCAATGACGTTGCGTCGGTGCTGAACTAAATCGAGCTAGTAAGTTTACTGAGAAGGCGATGTCCGTTCGCGTACATTGAGCTAAGTACAATAGAGCGCCTATTGCACTTAAGTAGGGAATTTCAGCTCCCAAAAGCTCTTCATCATCTTCTTTTGGACGAAATGGATCTTTCTTCACATCCAAGCTACAGCCGATCATGGGAGTGCTAACCGGGTGTGCTTTGTCCATGTTAAAACGTCTAAGCATCTTCTGGACATAAGCAGACTGGTGGATGAGAATTCCACAGACTCTATGTTCTATCTGAATACCAAGACAGAAACGAGTCTTCCCAAGATCTTTCATCTCAAACTCAGTTTTCAAGTATCCTGTGGTTTCTCTTATTTCATCAAGAGTGCCGATTATATTCATATCGTCGACATACACTGCGATGATCGCAAATCAGGAACTTGTTTTCTTTATAAAGACGCAAGGACACAATTTATCGTTCTTGTATCCCTTTCCAATCAAGTATTCACTCAGACGGTTATACCACATCCTTCCGGATTGTTTCAAACCGTAAAGTGAGCGTTTCAAACGAACTGAATATGCACTCCGTGGTCTGGAGTTACTTGATTTGGGCAATGAAATGCCTTCGGGCACTTTCATGTAAATCTCCGTATCTAGATCCCCATAGAGATACGCAGTGACCACGTCCATTAGCTGCATTTCCAATCCTTCGGAAATAACTAGGCTGGTTAGATAGCGGAACGTAATAACGTCCATTACGGGGGAGTATGTTTCCTCGTAATCTATACCAGGGCGTTGTGAGAAACCTTGTGCAACAAGGCGAGCCTTGTACCTCAGGACTTCGTGATTCTCATTACGCTTTCTGACAAGAACCCATTTGTGTCCAACAGGCTTTACACTTGGCGGAGTTAGCACTACTGGGCCAAGTACCTTGCGTTTTGTCAGAGAGTCAAGCTCTTCCTGGATAGCTTCTTTCCATTTAGGCCAATCAGCTCTTTGTTGACATTCTTCAACAGAGCGTGGTTCGACATCATCGTGCTCTATGATTTCTTGAGCAACTGTGTATGCAAACACATCATCAATATGAGTGGTCGATCGTTCCATCAAATCAGATGCAGTTTCATAATTGATCGAGATCTCTTTGTTTTCTAATACTGAATCGATCTCCGGGGCGTCCCCCATTAATGATTCGTGGGCATAGCTATAGTCAGAGATGATCTCGTGGGAAAGATTCCCAGTATTGATGATTAATGGGTTGGTTTGTGCCTCACCTGCCCTTTTCTTCCTTGGGCGGGTGTCTGTCGAACCGGGTGGCCTCCCCCTTTCCTTTTGGGAGCCACGGCCTCGATCGCGTTTCCACTAGGTGCGATCGCATCACTCGGTACGTTGGTGATGTGCCCTTTATTCGGGACTTCTAACCTTGCAGGCATATTTGCAGCTGGAATGTGTGATCTTGTCACTTTGGCGATATCAGTAAACGCATCAGGCATCGAATCTGCTATGTTCTGAAGATCGAGGATTCGTTGTACTTCATGATCACATAGTGAGGTACGGGGATCATAATGAGACAGACTTGGGACGTACCAGGACAATTCCTGTCGTTCCTTGAGAAACTTCTTTTTCTCCTCTCCCCCTAACGACGGGAATTCTAACTCATTGAAGTGACAATCCGCAAAACGCGTGGTAAAGAGATCACCTGTCAAGGGTTCTAAGTAGCGGATAATTGTTGGGGATTCGTATCCAACGTAAATACCTAAACGTCTCTGAGGACCCATTTTATTGCGTTGTGGGGGCACAATCGGCACATATGTTGCACAACCAAATATGCGTAGGTGTGAAATATCCGGTTCATATCCAGTTACCAAATGGTACACAGAAAATGGTTGGCCAACGGTGGAGTGCAGAAGCGAATAAATGCAGTGCATGTAGGATTGCATATCCCCAAGCAGAGATGGGTAGATTGGTGCGCAAAACCAATGCTCGTGCTACCATTTGGATTCTTTTAATGGTTGCCTCTGCGAGACCATTTTGTGTATGCACATGGGGAACGGGATGCTCTACATCGATTCCGATTGACATGCAGTAGTCATCAAATACTTTAGATGTAAATTCTCCTGCATTATCGAGTCGAATAGACTTGATAGGGTGATCAGGATGGTGAGTCCTTAGACGAATGATCTGAGCTAGGAGTTTTGCAAATGCAGCATTTCGAGTGGAAAGGAGTGCGACATGTGACCAGCGTGTCGAAGCATCCACCAATACCATAAAGTACTTAAATGGTCTGCATTCTGGGGGGATGGGTCCACAAATATCTCCTTGTATACGTTGCAAGAATGGGATGTTCACTTTAGTATCTTTAGTGTAGGAAGGTCTCGCTCCTACTTTAGCTAAAGAGCAGGCTTTGCAGAATGAGCGATGTGCTTTTGACATAGTCAATTGCTTAGAAGGAGCATATGTCTCTATTTCTTTAGATGACATAGCATGATTAACATCAATACTGTTCTTCGTGTTGAGTTGTTGCCCCTTTTTCGCTCGAAAGAAAGGATGTCCGTGCGAGTTCTTTAGGATACGGATCATCATATCTCGACCAGGATGACCTAGTCTATCATGCCAAAGCCTATATGAGTCTTTGTCCCAAATTTCATTTATGGTGACAGCATAGGATTCGAATACCCTAATGGTTGTGGTGTACAGTCCACTATTTTGACTCTTAAGTTTTTCTAATATGCGTTTACGTCCACATTCATTAGATGTAATATAAAGGAACTCGATTCCATTCTCACAGTTGGTTTCGATGTGGAAACCATTGCTACGTATATCTTTAAAACTTAGTAAGGTTCGAGGGGCCCTAGGTGCGTATAGAGCATCAGTAACTCAGATAAGAGTGCCGTTAGGCAATAAAAATCGGGCATTACCTCGCCCTTGGATGAGTTGGGAGGACCCAGTCATCGTGGTTACCGAGGTTTGACATGCAATTAATTCCGTGAATAGAAGTCTATTCCTAAGAATGGTGTGGGTGGTACCACTGTCAACCAAACATTCAAGTTCTCCCCGATTCATTCCTACGAAAAGGAGAGAAAAAAATTCGAACCATAAACATGCAAGCAATATTCATTTCTTCGAAATAAAGCTAAGGATATAACGTAAGCAATAATAATATCTTGTTCGTGAAACAACATTGCATCACGCCATTATTGAAAAGAAAACACCAACACAGTCGTCTTGAGGCAACTATACCAAATGTAAACGAGAAAGTAAACATTATACTAAGATTCAGTCTATAGGCTGTGGCTCGTATGACTCAATTCGACGATTGGTGACTGTGAAATTGACATAGGGGGACTTGTCTAGATCATATTCTTTCATACAGTGAGTTCTCCTTTCTTCGGACTCTCTATATTTCTTGTAGTGAGATGCGACTTGCTTGCTTGCATGGCAGTTCTTGTACCATGTCCAGCATCTCCACAGTGATAGCACAGTTCATTGCTAACTCGAGCCTTATAGGCGATAAGATGGGTAGGTGCTTTTTGGTTCCCTTAGCTAGTAGAGCCGGGAGCACCAAGTCTTCGCATTACATTGGAAGAACCCCCACATTCTTGACCACGAAGCCTATCATGTCCAGTCCCCTATTTATTGGGGTAGTTTCCATCCTTCACTTTGCCATAATTTGGCCTAGGGAATTTTCATTGTCCCAACGGGCCTGACATTACTGCTCACTAACACTTCGTTATGCCTCTCAGCTACTTGCAGTAGGTTGATTAGCTTATTGAAGGTAGTGATGCGTTTATTGTCATACTCCAGCCTATACTGGTTCGCTAGTATAAGGGCGGAAGTAGGGAAAGTGGAAAGAGTTTTCTGAATCATATCATCTTCTCTGAGGTCTTTTCCACAGAAATTAAGGCGTGCCTTCAGACGGAGCATATCTTTGTTGAAATCGTTGATCCGTTTATAATCAAGCAAGAGGATTTCATTCCACTGCACGGTCAACTCTGGGAGCAAAGTATTGTGGATGTTCCCAAAACGGCCCTTAAGGGCATCCCACAGTTCTTTCGGGGATTTCATCTGCAGATATTCCCATCTTAGGCTCGGGTCGATATGTCGCCTAAGAAACATCAATGCACTAGCTTTGGTTTTGTCAGACGGTACTTCGCCTGCTTTTTCAAAGATAGTAGCACTATAGTTCTTAGCGATAAAAGTGGTCTCTACGTCAGAAACCCATCTATGGTACTCAAGCCCTTCTGAGTCTAAGATGTCAAATTCAGGACGAGTTGGATCAGCCATCTTGAGACAAGAAAAAAAAAGGAAAATGAATTTTCACAGTATATCATGAGTACTTTCCATGATAAAATTTTCAATAATGTGGAGGGTTATTATTTTTCAGAACCAAGATATGGTCAAAATTACTTTCGATGCTATTGGGGTTTATACCGATGAAATTACTTTATCACGGTTCAAGTTGATATAGATAGTAGAAATAAGTCCTCTAGGTTCTACTAATGATGAACTTAATATACATGCCATAACTAACAATGCATGCAAAATATATATATAATTATGAATATAATCACATAGCCCTATGAATATATCTATACACGTATAAATGCAGTCAAAGAGGTATCTTATGCCGCAATAATTATTAATTCAACGTGAATTTATTTTAATTCAAGTTGCTTAAGCAATTTATTTTAATTTAATTAAAATTATGGATGCATCATGCTTTTGGTTTAATTAAGCATAAGTAAATTGCAGAGTATAAATATGCAATCAATAGTAATTAAAAAACATGTAAATTCGCACATTGCAGATAGTAGGGTTCGTATTTGTGTACTTTGTTTCGTGTGAATAGGAGCAGAAAATCTGGACTGAAAAAAAACGGGACTGCTGGCGGATCGGGCCGAGTCAACAACTGGGTCTGGATCGCGGGCCGAGTGCTGGACAGCTGGGTCTGGAACGAAAATGTCATGGGCTGGACGAGCGGCCGGAATCTGGAACAGCGGGTCGAGCGGGCTGGGCGATCTGGGCGACGAAAACGTCACGGGCTTGGCTTGTCAGAACTTGCAGCGACGGAGGGTGGAGAAGGGTCGAAGTCGCGGCGGTTACGGGCTGGGAACCGGCGGCCGATTGCAAAAGACGGCGACGGGTTTTAAGAAAATGGAAAAACGACGGGGAAAAAAAAAAACGAGCGGGAGCTGGAGGAGCAGTCCGATCTTCGCGTCGGAGCAGGGGGTTGCGTGTAACACCCCCAAGACATTCAGGGCATATTACAGCGCCGTGGACCCCACACTGTGGAATCCACCAGGCTAACGTACCAAACAAGACATTCGACAACGACAAACCATCATAAATAAAACGACAAGCTAAATAAAAGACTATAACCGACAAATAAAATTCTGTCATCAAATCCATTTCCCAAAACGGGAACACAACATTAACAATTTCAAACCGGAAGTACTCGAGTACTTAAACCAATTTATAATACAGAAATCCCAAAATCAGACATCAATAATAATTGACAGACAGAACACCAATAATCAACCACTGGACAATATCATGCTTGCCCATCATCTTCATACGGCTCGGGTGCTCGCTTGTCCCCACGATCAATACCTGAAATACAAAAAGTATTTCCCCCATTTAAGGGGTTAGCGACAACTGCTAGTGCAAGTACAATTCATTTGAACTACATTCTAATCAGATGAATAATGCGCCAAAAATCATTTTTGAAAACGTTTTATATTCCGGAATATTTACAATGTACAATCACAAAACACATTATCTCCAACAATCATAATTCAAAGTTAACCTTGGTACGAGACTCACGGCCACCGTTCCCCGCAGAGCCCCGTCGGACATCCCTGGGTGGTTAACCACAGTTCATGATACGCACACACACGGCAATACGTATCCCTAGAGGCCCTGTCGGACCGTCCCTAGGTGAACACACACATATCCATCCACAAAAACCACGATACAGCCATAATTCAAATACTAGAACATGTAAACAAATGTACAATACTTGCCTTTGTGACATCTCTGAAGAATTGGAAGTGAAAACGACTACGGGTGATCCGAATGGAAAACGACGGTTCCTAAACGAAGAATTAGCATAACTCAGTCCCGACGGACATCAATAATCGAAAGGAATACTCCCAAAACCCCGACTACAAATCACGACAATAGACATTCAATCGATACGGGCGAGGGTTTATGCAAAATCTCCCCGTATCAACAATACATGGATTAATTCGAGGAAAAACGGATTGGGAATCACCCAATAACAACAATCGATAAGAAGTTTCGCAACATACATGAATAATTCGGAGTCAATCACGAAAAACCCGAAAAACCCCCAATTTATACAAGTTAGGGTTCCAGAAGAAGATACCTCGGATTCGGACGATGGAGGATGATTACGCTGATGGTGATATGTTACTACGATTCTACGGTGATGGAACATGAAAAATTCTTCAATCAAAACTGAAGAAATCGCCTCTGGAGTCGCACCGTGAAGAAAAAACGAGAGAAAGGATAGGAAATGAGGTATTGGACCTCCGCCTACTGCTTTAAAGCAATGGTCACATTCTGGCCGTAATAGGGGACACTTACGGCCGTAACATGGCCAACTTACGGCCGTAACCGGGTGTTACGGCCGTAACACCCTCTTCGATGCAGCATCGGGTTGGCTTGTCAAACGATTCTGACGACCAAACCCGGGCCTGCTATCGAACCAAAAATACGACTACGAAGAATATTCGATGACGAGTCTAACCATCACAAGAAAACATCAATCCGACTACCCGGGAATCCGAAATACGACAACGAATATGAAATTCCCTAAACTTATAGGAAATTACGAAAATGACCCAAGCGTCCGAAAATCACGATACGACGTCGGATTTGCAAACCGAAAGTCTCCACATGACCAACTCAATCATACGAACTTGTACAAACCATGAAACCACGAAAATGAACGAGTTTTACGAGAATCGAACGTTCATACGGCAAAACATATCATAAAATGGAATCACGTCCAAATGGAAAAACTCCAAGAACAAAGTAGATTCGAAACGTCGAAATGGTTACAAGCGAGTCGATAAAAATAGACATACACCAAAAATGGAAACTGCTAAAAATGGAAAATTACGGATATTATATTCTCCCCCTCTAAAATAAAGTTTCGTCCCGAAACTTAAGAATCAAAAAGTTCGGGAAGCCTCGAACGCATATCCTCCTCTAACTCCCACGTCGCTTCTTCTACTCCGTGCCTCGACCATTGCACCTTAACCAAAGGAATGGTTTTGTGCCTTAACTGTTTGTCTCGACGCTCCAAAATCTTAACGGGCCTCTCCTCAAACGTAACATCCTTCTCGATCTCCACGTCTCCAAAATCAATAATGTGGGACGGGTCCGGAACATACTTCCTCAGCTGGGAGACGTGAAATATGCTATGAACATGACTCAACGACGGAGGCAAGGCTAAACGGTATGCCAACTCACCGACCCTCTCCAATATCTCGAAGGGCCCAATATACCTCGGACTGAGCTTCCTCTTTTTCCTAAAACGGAAAACTCCCTTCGTCGGGGATACCCTCAACAGAACATGATCTCCCACCTCGAACTCCAAAGGTCGACGCCTAACATCCACATAAGACTTTTGTCGACTTTGAGCCGCCAACATTCTCTTTCTAATCAACTCAACTTTCTCCCTCGTCTCTAACACGAGGTCTGGTTCAGTGCCAACTAAATCGGACGGCTCATCCCAACATATCGGTGATCGGCAACATCTGCCATAAAGTGCCTCATACGGTCCCATCTTAATCGACGCGTGCCAGCTATTATTATAAGTAAACTCAATTAAGGCCAAATGCTCCTCCCAGTCACTACTCCAATCTAACGCGCACGCGCGCAACAAATCCTCGAACGTCTGAATGGTACGTTCGGACTGTCCGTCAGTCTGAGGGTGGAAAGATGTACTCAAACGCAACCGTGTCCCCAATGCCTTATGTACCGCCTGCCAAAAGTGCGATACAAACCGGCCATCTCTATCTGAAATAATGGTCCTCGGCGTACCATGAAGCCTCACTATCTGTGCGATAAAAATACGAGCCAAATTTTCTGGACCCCAAGTATCCTTGATGCCCAGAAAATGTGCCGACTTAGTCAGTCGGTCTACAATCACCCACACCATATTCATACCAGTCTTCGTCCTCGGCAAACCCGTGACAAAATCCATAGAGATATCCTCCCACTTCCACTCCGGGACGGGAAGTGGTTTCAACAACCCGGCTGGCCGCTGATGCTCAATCTTGACTTGTTGACAAGTCAAACACTTAGCCACAAACTGAACTACCTCCTTCTTCATGTCGTTCCACCAGAAATTCTTTCTTTAATCCTTATACATTTTACTCGAGCCTGGATGGACTGAGTAAGGTGACGCATGAGCCTCTTGCATAATACTCTGTCTCAATTCCGAGTCGTTCGGAACACACAACCGACCACGGAATCTCAACACTCCGTCCTCATGAATAACGAATCCCGGGGCTTTCCCTTTCCCTACACTCTCCCGAAGCTGAATAAACATCGGGTCCTCCAACTGTCCCGATTTAATGTCCTCGACTAGAGATGAAGAAATCTCAAGAGTACGCAACTGCCCGGAACTCTCTGGCAGTACAATCTCAATGCTCAACCTCAGAAACGCTCGCTGAAGTCCCGACTGGGCCGTGAGTAACTCAAGCGCCCGAAGCGATACCGATTTCCGGCTCAAGGCATCTGCTACCACATTAGCCTTGCCCGGATGATAAAGGATCTCTAGATCGTAATCCTTAATTAATTCCAACCATCTCCTCTGTCTCATATTAAGCTCTTTCTGCGTGAAAATTTACTTCAGGCTCTTGTGATCGGTGAAAATCTGACACGACGAGCCATACAAGTAATGACGCCAGATCTTCAATGCAAATACGACTGCGGCCAACTCAAGATCGTGCGTAGGGTAATTCAATTAAATGCGGTTTCAACCGACGGGAAGCATAGACAATCGTCCTCCGTCTTTGCATAAGTACGCATCCGAGCCCTTGGCCCGAAGCATCACTATAAACTGAGAAACCATCATTACCACTCGGTAAAGCCAAAACGGGAGCGGTCGTCAACCGCTTCTTCAACTCCTCAAAACTATTCTGCCTCTCATCGGTCCACGCAAACTTCTCTGACTTCTGTAACAACTGAGTCAGTGGTCGAGCGAGCTTAGAGAACCCCTCGACGAATCTACGGTAATACCCGACTAATCCCAGAAAACTGCGGACTTCCTTCACGTTCTTGGGCGGCGCCCAATCCAACACTGCCTCTACCTTATGTGGGTCCACACGAACATCCTCGGCCGAGATCACATGACCGAGAAACATAACCTCCCGTAACCAAAACTCGCACTTTGAGAACTTCGCAAAAAGATGCTGAGTTCTCAAAATATCTAATACGATATGCAAATGACGGGCGTGCTCCTCCTCGCTCCTCGAGTAAATCAGGATGTCGTCGATAAAAACGACTACACATTTATCGAGGTACTCGATAAAGACTTTGTTCATAAGATGCATGAACACGGCTGGTGCGTTGGTTAGCCCAAAAGGCATAACCACAAACTCGTAGTGTCCGTATCTCGTCCGAAAGGCCGTCTTCGGAATATCGGTATCCTTCACTCGGAGCTGATTATACCCCGATCTCAAATCAATCTTCGAAAACACAGTTTCCCCTTGAAACTGATCAAACAATCATCAATCCTCGGGAGCGGATACTTGTTTTTGATGGTCACTTTGTTCAACTCTCGGTAGTCGATACACAAACGAAGTGACCCATCCTTCTTCTTCACAAACAAGACCGGTGCGCCCCAAGGTGAAGCGCTCGGTCGAATATACCCCATGTCTAGCAACTCTCCCAACTGTTTCTTCAACTCCAGCATTTCGGCAGGCGCCATACGGTATGGCGTCTCAGAGATCGGTGCTGCACCCGACTCTAAATCGACGGTAAACTCAACTTCTCGGTCCGGCGGCAAACCCGACAACTCGTCTGGGAAAACATCA
Source organism: Orobanche coerulescens (assembly GCA_033398695.1). Classification (NCBI taxonomy): domain Eukaryota; kingdom Viridiplantae; phylum Streptophyta; class Magnoliopsida; order Lamiales; family Orobanchaceae; genus Orobanche; species Orobanche coerulescens. The sequence goes on along the minus strand of CM065805.1, from coordinate 10,667,491 downwards.
GGGTACTCACACACTACCGGAATAGACGAGAGCTCGACTCCCCCTTCTTCTGATCTCAAAGCGTAACACCAATAGCCCGTGCAACCTCTTCGAAGAAGTCTCACCGCCTTCAAGGCGCTGATCAGAAGTCTCTGGCTACTCCGCTTACGCCCCACAAAAGAGTGCTCGGTACCATCAGAGGCTAACATCGAAACCGTCCTCGTTCTATAATTCATGATCGCCCCATGACGGTCCAGCCAATCCTCACCCAGAATCAAATCCTCATCTCTAATATCTACCGCGATCAGATTAGAAGGCCAAACCCTCCCCGCGATACTCACTGGAAAATGTCTAACCTCACGATCCCCCACGATGCTATCCCCACTAGGAAGTTTAACAACAAAAGGCTCACAAGCAACAAGGCAATCAACATGCAGACGATGCACACAATCCATAGATATAAAAGAATGCGTAGCACCGAAATCGAACAATACGGAAACAGGATGATCAAGGATGTGGACGGTACCTATAGCCACTGTCGCGTCAGGATCTCCTGCTCGTCTCATCTCGTACACTCGGGGCGGAACAGACCCCGCACTAGAAGCTCCCCCTCTAGAAGGCTGACCACGTCCTTGACCTCTCCCAAAACTCTGCTGCGGCTGAGGAACTGTCGGTGCCCGATTCACACTTGGCTCTCCCGCAGCTGGGGCTGATATCTGAGTAACTGGAGCCCGAGCTGCATCCATACAAAACTTAGCACGATGACCCATCCGACCACAAGCAAGACACTGAATCGGAGGCCTATCACACTCACTCATCATGTGGCCCGGACGACTACAGTTGAAGCACGTAGGACCACGAACGGAACCAGCAGGAGCAGACCTAGAACCGTTTCCTCGACCATCGATGGCGGCCCGACTCGAAGACTCGCGAACCAGACTGAGTCTTCGGATACCCTCCTGACTTGCCTCCCGAAAACTGACCGGCGGTTTTCTGTTTCTTTCCTTCGGTTGCCGTCTCTGTCGCAGAAAACGACATTTCATAAGCCATCGCCTTATTCTGATATTCTTTCAAAGTCGTGCACCCCAGACCAGACATGTAGTGGTGCACCCTCGGTTTCATCCGCATATCAAAGTGGCGGATCTTATCAAGCTCATCTCGGACTTGGTTCCTCACATAATGCAGTTGTTGATTGTAGTCCTTGATAGCTTTAGAAATAGGAACGTCTTGGGGCTTAGCCTCAAAGAAGGCTCGGATCCTCCCCTCTTTCACTGGCCAAGGACAGAATTCATCTTCCATCAGATCTCGAAACTCTGCCCACGTAGCTGCCCGGTCACGCGGTTTCACCGCTTGCCACCATGTTGCTGCCTCCTTGGCGAGGAAGTATTGAGCAATGGGTACTTTCCTCTCATCGGAACAATTAGCAGCCTCAAATACTTTCTCCATCTCGAATAGCCAATTCTCCCAACCAGAAGGGTCGGAATCACCATCAAACTGTGGAGGACGCATACGAATCACGTCCTGAAGCAACTTATCATTGCCGGATCGGTGGCGGAGGCCCAGGTTGACATTAGCTTGGCCGACTAGAACGGCCTGAGTCAGTAGCGTCATCTGGTTCGCTACTTGCTGCAAAATGTTGGCCACTCCAACATTCTCATGTGCATTACCGGAGCTAGCAGACTGGTCGTGCTGACCTCCGGAACTAGGGGGAACACTGTTTGACAAAGAGGGCATCGCCGAATCAGTTCCCGAGTGATCGGACATGGCCGTCCCACCGGCTGCGCCACGTCCCCTACCGCGTCCGCGTCCTCTACCAGCAGGAATTCTGAAGAAGCAACGGGTAAGTACAATTCAAACGCAAAATGCAACAAGTTACTAAGACAGGAATAGAACACAACGGTGAAACGAGTCAAGTTAGGAAAAACTTACGAGCACCGGCATACTGAGATGATGGCATAGCAATGATACTGTCCCAAAAACGACACTTAACTAGACCCAAATAACCGACAGCCTGGGTATCCATAACCTAAGCTCCGATACCATATTCTGTAACACCCCCAAGACATTCAGGGCATATTACAGCGCCGTGGACCCCACACTGTGGAATCCACCAGGCTAACGTACCAAACAAGACATTCGACAATGACAAACCATCATAAATAAAACGACAAGCTAAATAAAAGACTATAACCGACAAATAAAATTCTATCATCAAATCCATTTCCCAAAACGGGAACACAACATTAACAATTTCAAACCGGAAGTACTCGAGTACTTAAACCAATTTATAATACAGAAATCCCAAAAATCAGACATCAATAATAATTGACAGACAGAACACCAATAATCAACCACTGGACAATATCATGCTTGCCCATCATCTTCATACGGCTCGGGTGCTCGCTTGTTCCCACGATCAATACCTGAAATACAAAAAGTATTTCCCCCATTTAAGGGGTTAGCGACAACTGCTAGTGCAAGTACAATCTATTTGAACTACATTCTAATCAGATGAATAATGCGCCAAAAATCATTTTTGAAAACGTTTTATATTCCGAATATTTACAATGTACAATCACAAAAGACATTATCTCCAACAATCATAATTCAAAGTTAACCTTGGTACGAGACTCACGGCCACCGTACCCCGCAGAGCCCCGTCGGACATCCCTGGGTGGTTAACCACAGTTCATGATACGCACACACACGGCAATACGTATCCCTAGAGGCCCTGTCAGACCGTCCCTAGGTGAACATACACATATCCATCCACAACAACCACGATACAGCCATAATTCAAATACTAGAACATGTAAACAAATGTACAGTACTTGCCTGTATGACATCTTTGAAGAATCGGAAGTGAAAACGACTACGGGTGATCCGAATGGAAAACGACGGTTCCTAAACGAAGAATTAGCATAACTCAGTCCCGACGGACATCAATAATCGAAAGGAATACTCCCAAAACCCCGACTACAAATCAGGACAATAGACGTTCAATTGATACGGGCGAGGGTTTATGCAAAATCTCCCCGTATCAACAATACATGGATTAATTCGAGGAAAAACGGATTACGAAGAATATTCGATGACGAGTCTAACCATCACAAGAAAACATCAATCCGACTACCCGGGAATCCGAAATACGACAACGAATATGAAATTCCCTAAACTTATAGGAAATTACGAAAATGACCCAAGCGTCCGAAAATCACGATACGATGTCGGATTTGCAAACCGAAAGTCTCCACACGACCAACTCAATCATCCGAACTTGTACAAACCATGAAACCACGAAAATGAACGAGTTTTACGAGAATCGAACGTTCATACGGCAAAACATATCATAAAATGGAATCACGTGAAAACTTCATCAAAACTCGTCCAAATGGAAAAACTCCAAGAACAAAGTAGATTCGAAACGTTGAAACGGTTACAAGCGAGTCGATAAAAATAGACATACACCAAAAGTGGAAACTGCTAAAAATGGAAAATTACGGATATTACATTGCGCGGGTTTGCAGAAGGCGGACGGCGTCGCGCGGGGGGTGGGGAAGGTGGTGGTTGCCGCAGGTCAGTGAAGAAGGTGACCTGTTTTCGGTGGTGGCGGCTAGGGTTTCGTCCGATCTGGTCTGGTCATGGACGGAGGACGAGCAGGCGATGGTCTGATCTGCGCTGGACGTGGAAGTGTCGCGGCGGGGGGGTCGCGTGGCGGCGGTGTCCAGGGTTTGCTCTAGGTTTTTTTTTTTGATTTTCTCTTTTTTTTTTCATAATTTCGGCCGGGATTTTTTTTTTTTTAGGGATTTTGCTGAAAAAAATGGGAGGGATTTTTCTTGCTCAGTTTGGGAACTACGTGCTGATAACGTGTTGAAGGGAAAATAACTTGAGACAGAAAGTAGGGCAAAAGTGTTGTATTATTACATCAATAGGATCCCTTAAATAGGGTGAAGTACATACAAACAGGCCTCAGCCAAATCCTATCTAGGAAAGCCCATAAACTAACAGACTTAGGCACACACAACGGGTATTATTCCTTTAACAGCTTGTATTTAATTTTAAGTTTTTACTTAAAATTAAATTGCCTACGTATCCCCGTGAGGAATCAAAGCTCCACATAGTTCTTTTACTTGAGAAGAGTTAAAAAAAATGGGCTTGTATTTAATTTTAAGTTTTTACTTAAAATTAAATTGCCTACGTATCCTCGTGAGGAATCAAAGCCCTACGTAGTTCTTTACTTACCTGACTTACCTTACTTACCTTTAGTCGAAGTCGATGTCGTCGTCGTCTTGATCATCGGTTTGACTCATTTGACTAGACTCTCCTTCAGTAGTGCCTTCTTGATAGGCATCTTGGTCCGCTAATAGGTCATCCCATTTATTTTCTTGATCTCGTAACTCGGCTTTTGTTGCGTCTTTAAGTATCATTTGAGCCTCGAGATTTTTTGGTGTCATTCGGGATCTCCGCTCGTCCAACATATAGCCTCCTTCACTAAAAGCACTCTCAACGGGGACTGTGGATGCGGGCACTGCAAGAATTTCTTGTGCCATAATAGAAAGTATGGGAAATTCGGTTCCCCTTCTCTTCCACCAATCCAACAGATCAAAGGTACCTGCATTGTCATCCTCCAGCACAAAACTAGTTGCATAATATCTACTAAGGTCATTTCTTTGACCGACGTTACTACCACCCCTATTTCTTGCTATATTATAGAGTTGTTGTTGAAATGGGTTAGTGGGAGTTCTGTCGAATTCCATGTTAAATGTATTTGTAGTCTTAGTTCTTGTTTTTTGAGTTTGAATCTTATCACCATATTTAGAAGAATATTCAGAAAAAACAGTTTCTAAATTATTTTTCAAATCAATTTTTACTTGTTCAACGTCAGGAATATTTTCAAATAAAGTTTGACTTTCAACACTATCCACAATATTAGGAAAACCCAAATTTTTAAGAATATTATAATATATTTCAATTAATTGTTCTACTTGAGCTAAATTCAAATCGGGAGATAAAACAGCACTAATCAAGAAAACATCATGAATACGATTAAAGTATTTTAGCCATTTTAAACACATATTGTAAATAGCATTCGATAATCTTTCGGATTTACTACAAGCATCCATTTCAGATACAATAAAACAACAATGAAATAAAACTTTAGGAGACGTGGGATAATAACAACCACTTAAATCTTTAGTTGCATTTTCAAAAAACCCTTAATAGTTTTATTAAATCTTTAGTTTCATCCCAATACGTTGGCAATAAATAAAATCCTTCTATGCGAAAATACGTATCAAAAAATTCACACAATAATTCTTTATATTCATTAGTTGAATTTAACATCTCATAAGTTGAGTTCCATCTATGTTTTACGTCTGGAGTAAAAAGTTTGGGTTGCATTTGTTTTGACTTTAAAAAATTTACCCATTGTCTAGCTAACTTAGTGCGATTATGTAAAAACAAGACACATTTTCTAATTGGTTCTATTGACTCATCTACAAATTTTAATGCATCTTGTACACATAAATTTAGAATATGGCATATACATCTAGTATGAAATAATCGACCCGCTAAAACAGGATTGCAAGCTTGTATTAAAGCTGGTACACTTGCAGTATTAGAACTAGCATTATCAAAACCAATTGTGAAAATTTTATCTTTTAAGCAATAAAAAGTTAAAATTTTAATAATTGCTCTAGCTATATTATCTGCACTATGTGTACAATTAAATTTTTAAACGCAAGTAATCTTTTGTTTAAGTTCCAATTTTCATCAATCCAGTGTATAGTTATTCCCATATAATTATTTTTTTGTTTAAAATCTGCCCAAGTATCTGTAGCTAAAGAAACTCTATGATTTATAGATCTAAAATAAGCTCGTAGTGCAACTTTATGTTGTTTGGCTAAGTATACTACTTGTCTAGTCATTGTGGTACCTGGAATTCTTTTAATAGCAGGATTATAGGCATTTTGCATCCTGTATTCCCAACCCGTACAATCCGCAAAATTAAAAGGTAAAGATTCTTGTGCACATAATTTTGCCATTTGTTCTCTAGCAAATTTTTCATTATATTTATAAAGTTGAGATTCAGACATACCTTGATTGCCGACTGGCCCGACTCCAGTAGAAGGTTGGAAGTTGAGTTGACTTTGTGACTTTTGTTCTCCGTGGACCGAAGCATGGTTATTCTCAAAATGCCTTTTAAAATTTCCATATCCATCCCCGACTTTATACGGATACTCTTTCGAGCAGTAGTTGCAAGATACCTTCATCGAACCATCCGACATTTTTTCCTTGTTAAAGTGTTTTGAAAAAAGTACGGATACCGGTCTCCTTTCTGCAACAAAGGTGCTTGTTTCTTGCTTTAGTTTTCTTGTTGCCTCTGCCTTTCACATTTTCTTCCTCCTCGGACGATAACTCCTCAACATAAGGAGGTTCTTCTTCAGCTTGGCTTGCCGCAGGACGCTTCGACTTTGATTTTTGCGTCGGAGTTGGTACGCCATGAAGAGTGCGCTCGAATGTTGCATATGTTTGATTTAACATAGCTTCATCGATTTCATGGTCCATTTCTTCGTCGATGTTTTGCAGTTTTTGACGATTCGGGACACGTCGAAATCCCCGGAGATCAACTTCTTCTTCACTGGTAGTTGTTGTACTACCGTAATAGATATTTTCATGTATAGCATCATATTCAGCTTCTTGACTTTCATTTTCAAAACCGGGTGGAGTTTGGTTTTGGGGCTCCCAAATAATTATTCCAGATGGTTTCTTCGATTTGCCCCAAAGACCCATTCGCTCGAACTTGGACATTTTGGATTTTTTGGGAGATATAGCAATACCCTTTCCCTTGTCAGAACTCGACATAATGATAAAATGCGAAAAAAAAGAGAGAGATTAAGTAGTATAGCAATTTTTTTTTCTTTGATCAAATCACCATTCACATAACTTGTCCCTTAACATCCATAATCATCATCACTTGTTCTAAATATCAACATTCCATGTTCATATCTAAAACATAAACACTTTTTTTTTTATTTTTTTGAGGCGGGACCCACCAACCTGTCGATAATAAAATCAAGAAATGCAGAGTATCAGTCCCGAATTATGACTAAAAATGAGCCATAATTCGGGTCCAAACATCGGAAAAATCTACGGCCCGCTAAAGAAATACAAAGTGCACCACAAATCGTGGGCTAATGTGCGGACCCGTAGACCAAAATAACTCAACTCCGAATTATGACAAAAAATGGGCCATAATCCGGGGCCTAAAATCTAAAGTGCCTACGGCCCGCTAGATCAGTACAAGGTGCACCACTAAAACAGTGGGCTAATGTGCGGACCCATAGGCAACCAATCAATCAATAAAAAATAAATCCTATCTAAATCTAAAAGACGGATAACCAAGCTGATCCATCCGTATAAGGGAGAGGAGAAACGGAGGAGCAGTATCGTAAGTATAAGTCTGAATGCCGAGGGACGACATGCCGAGCTCAGAAAGATAGTCGGCCGGCCTGTTGCCCTCCCGGAAAATATGAGTGACTCTGAACTGAATATCTCTGAGAATGTGTCGGATACGCATAAGAGTGTGACGAACCTGCCAAGAGCCCCGATGGCCAGATGATAGCAGGGCCACTACAGCAGCAGCATCAAGCTCAATCCAAACATGTCTCGATCTCTAGGAGGCTAGAATCAATCCAATCGCCAACGCCTGGACCTATGAATCAAAACTCGAAGAGGCCTGAAAAGAGGAATGGAAAGCAAGAAGGAGCTCTCCGTTATGATTTCTAATCAGACCTCCCCCACCCGCAATCTGTGTGTCTCTATCGAACGAACCATCCGTGTTCAGCTTGATCCAAGGGGACTCGGGTCGAAGCCAAACCACCGGGACGGGGCGACGAGTCTGAGCGGGGAAGATGTAGCACGCTGGAAGCGATCAGGCGGCGAGCAACCCGCCCAGAACTCAGAGCAAATAAGCCCCTCAGCAGCCAAAAAATCAACATGGCGCTCCACCTGCACAATAACATGAGAGAAAACAAAAGAAACCGCCCTATGATTTGCACTATTCCTTTCTGTCCCGATGAACCAAAGGATCAGACAAGGAATAATGAAAGTCGCGAGCCTAAAGTGTGTGCCGTGTGCGAAAAAACTCAGGAGCTCAAAAATATTCTGAGTATGGGGCAGGGATAAATGTGTCCATGCGCCAAAGTACTCCCACACGCAATGAGAGTTGAGAGTTTGAGAGATAGATAGTATTGAAGGTGTGGAAAAATTGTGTTGGGGAGGGGGGTATTTATAGATAGGATTTTTTTTTTTTAAAAACTGGACTAGCCGTTAGACCCGCCGGGTCCAACGGCCATTTTTTGATTTTTTTTTTTTTTTTTATATTTCCGCCGGTCGACGGTCGGACGCGGTCGCCGGGTAGGAGAAGCTCGACCGGACCCCACCCGTGTATACCATTGGTCCGGGTCGGCGGGTTGCACGGCCGCCGGTCCGGTCCCGCACGGTCAGCCGTCCGGTCGGGCGGGTCGACCCGGCGGGTTGGGTCGTTTTGGGCACCTCTAAGTCGGAACCCTCCCGTTCGTTGTCTTCTTCGGGGTCCGAGCTTCCCGGTTGAACCGTGTTCTTCGGAGTGTTCGGTAGCCTTCATTAAGTCGAGCTTTCCCGTTGCTCCGCGTGCGTTGGACTTGGGGCGAGTATCTCGTCTATATTCTTTATACTTTGAGAATATGATGTGTCATGAATTTAACGTGGACTCGTTAGTGACGGTATATTTAACCGTAACTTACTTTTAAATGAAGATGTGATTTTATGAAGGTAATTACGAACGTAAACTTGAGTTTCAAGAAGAATGATAACTACCTCTTCATGTTATTTTGTGCTTAAATAAATACTAGAAATGAGTAGTTAATCGAAGAATTATGGAATCGCATAATACTTGTATTATTTGCTCGTTGGCCTTTTTCCTGAATGATGGTGTGCTGTGAATGTTGTGCCCTTGTTGAAGTTATGATGCGTTAACCTATCTGTTATGTGGTTGCAGTTGTGGTGAATATTATACCTTTGCTATTGTGTATAGTAGAGAGTTGAGATGTTATCCGGGTGGGGGTCCTGTCGAGGCCTCCGGAGGCACGTGCTTGCGAGTACCGCCAGACGTACGTTGCGACCATAAGGTTATCAATTCGGATAGGTCTGGAGAGGGCTCCGAGAATCGGCACTTGCGAGTGTGATGTCATGATAACTTATGGGCGTACTTGAATGATGTTATCCGGGTAGGGTCTGTCGAGGCCTCCGGAGGCGCGTGCTTGCGAGTACGGCCAGATGTTACGATTTGACCATAAGATTATCTAATCGGGTAGGTCTGGAGAGGGATCTGAGAATCGTCACTTGCGAGTGCGATGTCAAGATAACTTATGAGTGTGTTTGAGTTTATTTTTGATGAGCTAATCTAGGTGGGACCCTTCGGGGCCATGGAGATGTTTTGACTGTTGATTTGATATCTCTGAATTGTTTATGTTTGAATCTTGAATCTCGATTAAATTGGTGAATATGGTTTTGGTCTTGAGGTTTGAGTTGAGAATAAAATCATTTGTATTATTTTGAAAGAAAACCTTTTGGAAAGGAAAAACATTCATATTTCAGGATTTTACACTGAGACCCCCGAAGTCTCTAAATAATCTCTTACAGTGATTTTTAGAGTAATCCCCACGGCTTGTTTTAAAGGAATAAATTTTCAAAAGACTTTAGAGTCGGGGATCGTGTTACTACCTTGTCGAAATGTTATTTTCATAACGGTTGTATTCTTGATGTATAATTGTATAGCTTGGTTATTTGCTAGCGATTCCATCGCTAACCCCTCGTTGGGGATTTTGTTATTTATTCCAGGTGTTCTGACTGGAGAGTGAGCAACCACATGATTGGCTCGGAGGATGATGCAAAGCAGCGATACTAGTCACAGTTGTAGTCTGTTGTCTGTCAGTGATCTGTTGGTTTGAGTTCTTGTCATCCTTGAGGGGATGGACATTTTATGTACTATGTGATCGAATTGTATTTTAGTTTCATCAGATGTACGGTTATGCTGTGTTTTGAGAGATCTAATCGGTCTACGGTATTATGTTTTGGTCAAGTTGACAGCATGTGGGTTTTGATTTGTAGTCTCCCGCCTGGTAGCTCCTTGTGGAAAGGGGTCTACGGCGTATAATATCCCTGAGTGGATTGGGGGTGTTACAAAAATGATATCGGAGCTTAGGTTTGCGAAAACCTAGGCAGTTGGGTCTAGTTGGGTCTTGTCGAGTCGTGTCTTGTCGGAGTCGTGTCTTGTCGTGTCACCCGGGTGAGAAATTGTGAACAAGCGTGATCATTGTGATTCGTGGTGATTAGTATTGTGGTGCAGCCAGCATCTTCGTGCGGCCTGTGGATGTAAGTCTCCTCCTTTATGTGAGGCATTGGTATTTCATGATTTCTTCTATGTTCGGTGATTGTGGTTCGTAATTTTGTTTGTGTAGTGCTGTAAGGTGAAATCCGTGTTTGATACTTGTGTTATATCGTATGTATATTGAACTGAATGTATTGACGGTTGGACATCGGTTGGTGCAATAAAATATGAAAACTGTGAATTTTGACGTGTTCCAGAGAATGTATTGTCTGTAGAGTTCATGAGGAATTCAGATGGGTAGTTTTGACGTATGTTTGAACTTGGTGTTCGCGAATTATATTTGGTTGGATTTATAATATCGTTTGCCGATTGGGGAGGTAATTTCAGGTTCGATTGCTTTTAAATTGTTGTAATTATATCCGCTGCGTGTCGGTTTGAAAATGGTTTTCTTGATTGTATTTATGAGCCTGAGTATGTTTGTAAAGAATCGATTTTTGAAAATATTTCGATGGTGCGGTCAATCAATAGTTTTGCATGGATTTTGAAAACAGTTAAACTTTGACGAGTTAGTCTTGTATTTTCAAATGACACCTTCAGACAGTATCTGAAGTAAGCGTTTTAAAGTGATTTAGACATTGTAAATTATTATCGTCATTTTGTTTATGATCGAAAGGATTTATGGGACGAAGAACCAATGACTCAGCGGTACGCCTTCGAAGCACTGGATAAGACTCTTAGGGACATACTAGGATACCCAAATGTGGAAAACAAAGAACGGATCTTCGTAGGAATGACTGTTTTACTTGGAGGTGACTTTCGACAAATTTTACCAGTCATCCCAAAAGGGAAAAGACAAGAAGTGATCAAGTTTTGCATCAATAGATCAAAACTATGGGCAAAGTGTAACGTGTTTAAACTCACACGAAGTATGAGAATTAATGGATATGACACGCACGAACGCATTTACACTGACAAATAGAAGTTTAATCAGTGGGTTTTAGATGTTGGGGATAGAAAGGTGCTAGCGAAAATGAAAGAAGGAGAAGATGAACTAACTTGGATCCAAATTCCAGAAAATTTCCTAATTAAAGAATGGACATGTCCCATAGACGAAATTGTTAAAGAAACGTTTCCAGACTTCACCACGAGGCAAACAAATGAAGGCTATCTAAGAGAAAGAGCAATATTAACCCCAAAAAAATGATAATGCAGACGACATCAACGAACATATGTTTAAAAAGCTGGAAGGTCAATCGATGACCTATAAAAGCTCGGACGAAATCTGTAAAGCATCAACCGATTCATTAGATCAGGAGCAGTTATACCCGCCAGAGTTCTTAAACTCTTTGAAGTTCCAAGGGATGCCGCCGCACAGCCTCAAGCTAAAAAGGGAGCTACAAGATTCGAAAGTTTCGCTTCGAAACGGAATGGGATGCTGATGATTTCAATTTTTTTTCCAGACTGAGTCATTTCCGCTCTATGAGGAACGACAAGTCTTCTAAAACATTTTTCACACCTTTTCAAAAATTTCAAAATAAGAAATCCTTGATCCGTTTCACGAAGAAGCAACAATTACAAACATTTTGTTGTTTGAGAAGGAAATTTCATTCTTTTTTATGTACGTTCGGCACTTATGTTTGAGATATACATGTGTTCACTAATATCATTTCTCATGTTGATGGTATTCGAATTTGTGGTCATTAAACCATTTTTCGTGACTCTTGTTAAAAGGTTTGAACTTTGATAAACTTCGGGAAATTCAGTGCTTTAACGCAAAAATTTTGACTTGAGAATTTCAAAAGTTCAACTGAATTGGGATGTTCTTGGTTATTGGTAAATCGATGAGCTTGGTCAACTTTAGTGTGAAGTTTTATGACTATTTTATAAGAGTTTGGTTTTGTTTCAAAAATAGTGATAACAGCTGAGAATGGTTCGAAATTTGATGATATTGTCGTGTATGCGGTGATAGCTGCACTTGATGCCTCGGGCATGTGTTGAATGTTTCGAGTGGTTTACTCATGTGCTTGGTTCTAATGTGTGATGACTTGATAAATGTTGTTGTCAGAAATATTCTTTTCCGAATCTATGAGAATTATCAGATATGAGTTGATTGTGTGAACACTCTATGGTAACTCTTACTAGCAAGAATATTTCTGTGCTTCGCAGTGTGTCTTGTATGGACCCTCTTTTGTGATTGATGTTATGTGTTGTTATGTCTCGTTTTTAACAAACGGTTGTTCAGTTTAGTATGTCGAGGGCCAAAGGACGGGGCCGTGGCAATCAGTCACACGATCAGGATCATGCTGCCGGTGATGGCGTTAGTATGGGTGTTGCTACTATACTTCAGCAAGTGGCACACCAGATGACTCATTTGACCCAGGCGGTTCAGCGTAACACTACCGTGACCGAGAACGTCGGATCGACTCAGTGGCTTAGAGAAGTGGTTCGTACGCATCCTCCCCGTTTTGCAGGCGTAAGTGATATTTTAGGCTGGGATGGTTGGCTTTTCCAATTGGAAAAGATTTTCAAGGCTGTTGGTTGTCCAGAGGAACGGATGATTCCTATCGCTCAGTTTCTTCTCGATAGTGACGCTGCTAATTGGTGGGAGGCCGTTGAGCCTCAGGATCGTTCCGTTACTTGGGATGAGTTCAAGAAGACGATGGAAGCAGAGTTCTGTCCGGAGCCGATCCGAGAGCAGAGGATCCGAGATTTTTATCTAGTCGATCCGCACGATGTACCCGTTGTTGGGAGTATGCCCTCGAATGCCACTCAGAGGATGTTGAGTGAGCGCATTGTACTTGTAATTATGTAAATCACTAATATAAGGCAATGGATGTTTCTTTATTTACTGGTAGTTATTGGCATTCCTAACTCGTAAATATACATATAGAAACTAGTCCGTGTATTTGAGAGCAAAACGTTCCACTCCTTATTGGATAAGGGGGTCGGCACTGGAAAGGTTTATACCTCAAATACTTAATCGTTCGCAAGTCTATGAAACTTGACTGGGCGTTAAGTTTATGTGAAGACTTGTATGACGTGTTCTTTGACATAGAGAGTGCCTGTCGAACGCTAATGGTTAGTGGGAGCACACGTTATAAGTATGCTAATTGGATTAGTATACTCGAACCGACTCACCCTCGATTCGTCACACGGATTTCACTCCGGTCCTACTGAATACCAAGATAGAATTCTTTCTCCCATCAGTGAGCGGGTTATATGTCCTATGCGGTTATTGGCAGATGAGATCATAAGTCTTTGGCCAAAGCATTGGAGCTAGTTGTATTGGATACACGAGAGCTCGATGATCTCGATTTGGATTAACACATGCATAGAGTCAAGTACAGATAGGGTTTGACTGACCGTGACCCTATAACTTGATCGGGACATATGAAAGAAGGGTTTATACGTATACTGGTATTCACAACAGAATGGTTCTTGAATGATCCCAATCATTCGTTCTCGGTTAAGTGCGGTGTAGGCCGCCAGGCTGGCTAGGTGGTGCTACTACTCTTTGGTTCCTCCCATTGCTGACTGAGACGAACCTACTGAGTCGCGCAATAGGATTGACGACGGAATGAATCAAGCTTATTCTCTCATTATTAATATTAGATATTGGATATCTAATTTATTGGACATTGGATGTCTAATTAAATTTGGGACATTGGATGTCTAAATCGATTTATTGGATAAATTGATTTACGGCCTAATGAATTAAATAAATTACTGGGTGATTAATTTAATTCATAAATATAATTATTTCTTGGAGAAATTAATTATGTTATTATGTATTTAATGTGATTAATTGATTGGATTAATTAATCGACACAAATACATCGGAACGGAATCAGAATTTATCTGTTTGGAGTCACGGGAGTCCGAAATGGACCGAACTCGTCCGACACCTTCTAGATGGCTGCCCCAATCACCTACCCCTCAATTAGTCTTGGTCTTCACTTGGTGGGATTCAAGCCTTGTGACCAATCAAGGGGACAAAATATCACCTTGGGTGATTTTGTCAAAAGGTAGGTGAAATGGAGAGATATGATAAGAATAAATGTGATGACCAAATCCTTAAAGCCCATACTTTGATTATCACAGTTTTGGCAAGTGTAAGGAGAGAGAAAAAGTTTTTCTAAGGCTTCATAACATTCTTCTTCATATTCATCTTCATTCATAAGTTTTTTCTTGGAGAAAATATTTGTGAGATAGAGAGATACTAGATTAAACACTTAGAGTGTTCTAATCTTGAGTTGCATAGCTTCTATAACTTTGTTCTAGCCGTATCTTTGGAGGATAACGAGGTTTAGTCATTCCGGTCATTTCTACGGCGCGTGGCAAGTAGAGACGCGATGCTTTCGGCGTTGGATCATCCAAGAGCTTGGAGCGGATTGGATTCGTAGAGATCAAGCAAAGCTTGGGGAATAGCTCAAGAGAAGGATACCATTTAATCAACGGACTACGAGGGTATGTTTTTCGTATCTCTTGTGTTTTGTTTTATATATTCGTATATACGTAGCTCGATCAATCCTCGTAGGGATTCAGATCGAATTAATTTTCATTTTACTGCTTCCGCTAGGCCTTCGTTTTAGGCACCGAATCCCAACAGTGGTATCGGAGCATAGGTCTTGCCATCATATATACGATATTGGCATTTGGAATGCTCGATTAGATGGTGAATGATTTGGAATCATTTTAGTTATAATCGTGGTATATGTTTTTCGTTCGTAATAATTGTATTTTTCGTAAGTTTATGTCTAAATATAAATCTTAAATTTCTGGGAAATATGATTTATATTGAAGATATGAAAGTCGAAAAATATTGATATTAGATATCCGATCGAAAATCTAGCCCCGAATCGTCGTCGGACGACTTTTTGGACAAAAAAGGTAATCTGGCCGAGAGTGACTCGACCGTGTCCTGGGTGACTCGGTCGTGTCCGGCAGTCTGGCCAGGCCACTTCCAGGAAGACCCGACCATGTCAGGCGACACGGGCCGTGTCTGGCTGGCATGCTTCCGAAGGTGACTCGACCGTGTTAGGCGACACGGGCCGTGTCTGGCCGGCAGGCTGCCGGCAGTGACTCGGCCATGGCAGGCCATTTTCGCCCCAGCTCGATTTTTCGTGTATTCTTGAAAATTAATCTCCCACATGTTAAATTGGATTTAATATGATTAAAATGATTTATGGTATTTCATTTTATAAGGGAAATTCGATTAATTGGAATAATTGTGGTCGACCGAATTATTTTGAACGTTATCATATTACCGATTGTGTGAATCGATTGGATCGGTTCGTATTATTGATTGGATCAATGTATCTCTATGCTTTCCATTTATATAGTATTTATTGGATGAATGCTTTTGAATGGGGATGTGGTTTGTGGACTTAGTTTTGAATCGTTCGTTTTATTCGATTTGGTTGTAAAGGTCGTTTTGAGCCTATTTATTTTACTAGAAATGTTTGTATCTAGGATGCAATTTTCGATGTAAAATTTTTATGTAATGACGAAGACCGGAGGAAGATCTATTTCGAGAAGACGAAGATTCAAGACGAAGAATTGTAATTAGATTACGAAGTTTTTGTTTTCTAGGAACGGTCCATGAACCACATGTTGGTAGCAACTAGGTTGTGAATGGTTGTTTCATATTGTATGAATGCCACAAACGCGCTTAACTGATTAATGTTCAAAGTGTAACGTTAATTGCGATAATTCTCCCACAACAAATTATTAAGTTTATAAGGTTTCAAGGTTTTTCTTCCCTCCATCGAGCTTTCGGGAAATTGAAATCCAAACCGGATGTGCTATGCTTCCGAGTTATCAGGGTAGTCGTTCGGGGAGGATGGATAAATTAGGGGGAGCGCATTGGATGCCTTCGGTTGGAGAAAATTTTATCCCTAAAAACCTGATAGGTTGCCGGATAAGATTCAATTGTGAAACTGATTTGCGTCGATAGTATAAACTTAACTTGTTCACGAACCATTGAAACCGTATAGGTTGAGGGGAGTGAACAAGGGGAAAAAGAAGATCGAATCATCCATTAGATGGGTTGATGTTGGACACCACTTTATGAAAATTAATAGACCAGAAACCTGTTCGGTTGCCCTCTATTAAGATTTATAAAGAACTCGATCACCACTATGAAGTAGAGCGACGATACTTCCGAATTTCACAAGGGAGTGTGTTATTCCGATAAAAATAGTGGGAGCTGGGTAACAAGAATAGAAAATACCTTAATTCTATACTTAGAACATAATTGAACGAGTCACTAATTAATCTGTCGTACTTAATGCAGACATAACTCTCAATATGACAATGAACCCGCTCGCAATTCTACTCGAAAAGAACACCTTGATGGGACCTAACTTTGTGGATTGGCTCCGCAATCTGATAATTGTCCTCAGTATAGAGGCACTGGGATACGTCTTGGAGACGGACATTCCGGCGCCTCCAGTGCGGACAAGAGCCAATCAGGAAGAGATTGAAAACCACGAAAAGTGGGTTAAGGATGACGTGAAAGTCCGTGCTTATATGATGGCTTCCGTGTCTAATGAGCTTCAGAGAGCTCATGAGAAAATGACTTCTGCTAGAATAAGTGATATTTTGAGAATGCAACCCACATTTTACCCCATAATTTGAGATTGCAACCCACATTTTAAAATAGGGCTTCCTGCAACCCTCTGTTAGATAAATCCGTTTGCCAATGTTAATTATTTGCCAAAGTGACATTTTTGCCCTCGTGAACTATGATTCGGGTACACGGGTTCGGATCCAGTATGCGGGTCAGGAACCTCTTCAATTCGGGCGAGGTCCATTTGGGGCAACGGAATTCGCCTTTGTAGATTTTCCTGTACATGGCCATCAAATTGGTGTCGTTAAATGGCAAATAACCCGCTCGTAACGCATGTGATAACCCCCGCAGACGGACGTCAACCTTAGCTCCGTCGTACCCCTTCTTCGCGAGGATTTTCGGAGCCACGTAAGAAGGGGTGCCGCACAATCTATGGAGCAGGCTGTTGGTTCGGATCTGACCCACTACCGCGCTGAGCCCGAAGTCGGTGAGTTTCAGTTCCCAGTTTTCGTCCAACAACAGGTTCTCCGGCTTCAGATCATGGTGGAATACGCCGTGCGAGTGGCAGTAATTGATGGCGGAGATTAATTGCTGGAAGTACTTGCGGCTCAGATCTTCCAGGGGCAAAAATATCACTTTGGAAAATAATTAACGTTGACAAACGGATTTATCTAACAGAGGGTTGCAAGAAGCCCTATTTTAAAATGTGGGTTGCAATCTCAAATTATGGGGTAAAATGTGGGTTGCATTTTCAAAATATCCCCTAGAATAACCCCTTTTTTTGAAATATGTGGTCCCGTGTGTCGACTTTGAACGAGCATCAGCATCGCTTGATAAACTTAAAAATTACCAAACCGCAAATACATACTTTCTTCGTTCTCTTATTATTGCAACGTGTTGTCTATTATACTATTCACATACTCTCTTTTGACCATCTTTTGTGATTTACACTACAACAAAACTCATATTTAGTGTCATTACACATAATGACAATTTCATTCAAATGTGTTCGTAATACAAAGTTGTGACAATTGATGAAAAGTGTTACTGGTAGAGGAAAAAAATAAAGAAGAATTAAAATTAAAAATATGAAGTGACATTTTCAAGTGTACCATAATTTTCTACTAACATGTTTAAAAACATGTGACTATATGTACATAATATGGTGACATTAGAAATACTAATGTCACCTTATAAAAGACCAATATAGTGACATTATTATTAAAGTGTTAAGCAAATATATATTAGCAATATTTGTAGAGTCTGTTACACTAGAGAATATTAAGTGGCACAAATATTAATCACACTAAAACAAATAAAGAATCACAATACTAGGACTATTTTTTAGAAATTTAGATATTCTTTGTGTATTTTTTTATGTAATTTATAGTAACTTGCGAATAAGGAATAATTTTAAACAGACTAAAATTGCAGTTCCACAAGTAACATAAATGATCAACTATTCTTCAATTACTTTCCATGCTGCATAAGTGGCGGTTCTACTCATACGAGTTCTGACCATTAGAAGAAATGCAAAAAATTGACATAAAAACAAAAAATGGCCTCCCCACAATTCCATTACATCTTGATTTGAACTATTCAAAAAAGAAGATCCAGCTCCTCTTCTTCATCACTATTATATTCATAATATTCAGCATCACCAGCTTGAACTTCTTCAAATAGGGTATGCACATATATAGGTTCGGTGTCTCGCCAAACTAAATTGGCAATTCCACTGGGATGTTCAATTTTTAATTAGTACTCTCACCTTAACGTTGGCATTTTTTTTTTGGGTAATTAGTCAGATTTTTCTGTAATAACCCTCAAACCTTCAGTTGTTTTGTTTTGAAAAATCGGTCGACCTGTAATTTGGAATTACGAAATTCCAAACAAGGCATACTTGGCTGTCCTGGAGACGTCAGCCCACATAAACCCTAGGAAATTAATCTCCATCTTTTCATCTTCCCTTACCCAGAAGACATATTTCCTGCTGAATCTTGTCAGGTCTCTTCAAGAGAACGCCATTAATTTTTCTAGAGTTAAAATCCATTGGAGATGGAGCAGAGGCTGGCTAATACGTGGCGGATGATAGTGAATGAGAAGAAGTTCAGCGAGATGGCACTGCTTTCGGATCTCAAAATCGAGGCCGAGGTCCTTTTGATTACTGAAACTTGACAATCCAGTTTGGTAGGTAAGAACACCTGCCTCCGTTTTCATTTTTGCAGTTCTGATAAAATTTTACAATTTGATTGTAAGTTTCCCATGGCGTTGTTTGGGACACTCTTATGGGTATGTAAATCTCGATACGGTCTTGAATACTGATGTGTATGCACAATGAAGATGGATCATCAGATGTACAACTAGGCCAGACTCGTGTAATGGGATTTGTGACTTCCCAATTGGTGCAACCTTACCGTGACCGCCCTAATGAAGGAACTCTTTCTGTATTTGCTGAGTTCTCCCCAATGGATGATCCCTCATTTGAAGTAGGTCGCCCTGGGGAATTTGCCGTGGAATTGGGATGCATAGTTGATTTTGGGTTGAGGTAATGTATAGAATAATACTGCATGTCCGTTGTTGAAATTGAATTGGATTTCAACTTTTTCCGATTGGTTGATAATATGGAGTAAATTGTGATATAATTTAATGTTGTTCATCCTTATAGTGAATTCTATTTCCTGCATATAATAGTAAATGGCCCGAGTTCTCTTATGTTATCTTGAACCATGTGTGTTACAGGGAAAGCAAGGCTATGGACACAGAATCACTTTGTGTTGTTGCCGGTAAATGGGTGTGGTCTATTCGTATTGATCTTCACATTCTAGACAATGACGGGTGAGTGGTACATAGCTGTTTTTAAATTTTGTGTGCATGATTTAATGCCTCTGGTGCCCTTTACTTAATGATGTCTCTCTGTTACTTGAGAGTAGGAATCTTGTTGATGCTGTCAGTAGTGCTGCTTTGGCTGCTCTTTTGACTTTCAGAAGGCCCGAGTGTACATTGTGAGGAGAAGATGGTCAGGAAGTTACAATACACCCCCCGTAAGTAAGTTATTTTCTTTTTCTAGACATTTTCTCAGAATTCCCTTTGTGATGTAATTGGTTTGTAGTCATTATCTGTGAAGTTTTTCTGTGATCATAATATGTCTTTCTGGATAAGGGTGGCCAGAAGCATTGCTTTTCTATATAAGAGGATGCTTCGGAGGACATGGTATGCATTATATATTGGGCCTTTGAAGACTCTATAATCTGTTTAAAGTAGCTTTCTTGATTATCAAAAGTATCTCAGCTTTTTTTAGTGGGGTGGGGGGTTATTAATTTTGGCAGCATGACTTTTCTGGGAATATGCAACATCGAATTCATTTTTTTTTGCCTTTTTATGGCTGATGAGGGAACCACTTCCTGTGACTATACACCATCTCCCTATAACAGTAACATTCGCATTTATTGGGAATGAGAGCACAGTAGTAAGTATAAATGATTATTTTTTCCCACTTGACTTTTCATATTCTAATCTCATTTTTGATGAGTTTCATACGTGACTTCTGCTTGTGACATGTGTATCTAGGTTATTGACCCGTCTCACTTTGAAGAAGCTATTATGGGTGGAAAATTCAGTGCTACCTTGAATGCGAATGGTGATATCTGTGCTAATCAGAAAGCTGTAGGAGAAGGTATCTTACAAAGTGTTATTATGTAATGCTTTCGGATTGCATCCGTTAAGGCTGTTGATATAACTGGCAAATTAAATGTAACACTCCCAATCCACTCAGGGACATTACACGCCATAGACCCCTTTCCGCAAGGATCTATCAGGCAGGAGACTACAAAACAAAACCTACATGCAGTCAACTCGACCAAAACATAAAACCATAGACCGATTAGGTCTCTCAAAACACAACATATCCGTATATCTAATAAACCGAAATAAAACTCGATCACATATTACATAAAATGTCCATCCCGTTAAGGATGACAAGGAAAACCCAGACTACAGATCACTGACGGACAACCGACTACAACTGTGACTAGTATCGTTGCTTTACATCATCCTCCGATACGATCCTGTGGTTGCTCTCACTCCAATCAGAACACCTGGAATAAAAATAATTCCCCAACGAGGGATTACCGATGGAATCGCTAGCGAGTAACCAAGCTATAAATTTATACATCAAGAATACAACCGTTATGAAAATAACCGTTCAACAAGGTAATAACATGATCCCCGAGTCTAAAGTGTTTTCGAAAATAGTTCCCATTAGGGAGGATCATAAAGATAACTTCAAAACACATTTGGAAGAATAATTGAGGACGTCGGGGGTCTCAGTGTAAAATCATGAAAAGATTTGTAGTTCTCATTATCAAAAGGGCTTACTTTCAAAATCGTGTAGATGGTACAATTCTCAAACAAGCCTCAAAGGCGGAACCAAAATCACCAATATAACAGGAATCCAAGATTCATACATTCACAGTTCAGAGATATCCAGTCAAAGACTCAAATCACCTCCGTGGCCTCGATGGGACCCAACCCAGACCAGTTACCGAAAAACAAGTTCAAACCCACCCATAATACTCGCAAGTAACGATTCTCGGAGCCCTCTCCGGACCTACCCGATTAGATAACCTTATGGTTAAATCATATAAACTGGCCGTACTCGCAAGTACGCGCCGCCGTAGGCCTCACGGGTCCCTACCCGGTTAATCATCATTTAAACATGCCCACAAGTTATCGTGACATCGCACTCGCAAGTGACGATTCTTGGAGCCCTCTCCAGACCTACCCAATTTGATAACCTTATGGTCAAATCATACCATTTGGCCGTACTCGCCAGTACGCGCCGCCGGAGGCCTCATGGGTCCCTACCCGGTTAATCCTCAATTCACCGATTTCACAACAACAAGGGTATAACATTCGCCACAATCACAACCACGTAATATCATAAGTTAATGCAACAAACACTTTCACAAGGTATAACGTTCACATCACACCATCATTTAGTAAACATTCTTACAAGTGAACAATATAAATATTCCACAATCCCTCGGATAACTACTCACTTCTAAATATCCGTTTCGAACACAATACACATGAATTGGTGGTTATCATGCTTCAAGAATTTCAAGTTACGTTCGTATTTACTTTCATAGAATCACATATTCATTTAAAAGTATATTACGGTTAAACGTTCAATCACAATCAAGTCCACGTTAAATTCACGACACGCCACATTCTCAAAGTATAAATATTATAGACGAGATACTCGCCTCAAGTCCAAAGCACGTGAAACAATGGGGAAGCTCGACCAGAATCCTCGTACACCTATAATCCTCCGGCAAACACAATGAAGATATGATCACAATGAGAATCAAGGCCAATAACAACGGAAATCCCAACAAACTATCGAAAGGAAACTCATTGGGACATTTAATCGAACATTCAATGTTCGATAATTCCCAAGAACACTCGAATCACCAATCGAGCTGAATAAACTTGAAATACAGATATACAACCCATAGAACACAATTAATAAGGTTCAATAACATCAACCCATTGGTCGAAATCGGACGAACAACGAAGATTAAAAAGAAATCCTGAAAGTCAACCCTAGGAGATCTTAAGAAATTACCTCGATCCGACGAATAACACGGATTAAATGTTGTTACAATCGACAAGGGCCTTCCAAAACACCTTGGAATTGAGTGGAAACGAACAAGAATCGACGTTCCTGTCTCCCTCGACCGGCAGCCGCGAGAAGAAGAAGAAAAAGTGAAGGAAATGGCTAAGGACCCGTCGCCCAGGCCATATATAGGCACGCTCGTTACGGTAATCGGCAGGTCCTTACGGCCGTAACTCGGACCTTACGGCCATACTTGGCAGGTTCTTATGGCCATAATCGGGTCCCCATGCCTCACTGTCCGAAAACGAATGGGTGTTACGGTCGTAACCGGCAAGGCATTACGGCCGTAACTCGTCAGCCTTGCGGCCGTAACTGATTATGCCTTACAGCCGTAACAAGCAATGTCTTACGGCCGTAACTCGGCCAGGCCTCCTGGCTGAAACTCGATCGTTCCGACAGTCTGGTTCCGCGCTCGACGACGACTCAAATACACTAATGCACCTGCTATGATTAAAAACAGTAACGAGCTAAATAAGAAACATAACATACCACAATCCAAGCATACATTAGTCAAAGATACGCCGGCGACACAAGTCTCACTCGACGAACTACACAACAGTACGTATCATAAAGTGAATCAAAGAAAAACGTATCCCACATAATCGTAACGAAACGAACAATTGAAATCACACGACAATTAATTCAAGGTAACCGAAATAAAAATCTCGGGTATTACATTCTATCCCTCTAAAAAGAAGTTTCGTCCCGAAACTTAAAAAGAAAAGGTGAAGCAAGCAGTCATCAAAGTGAAGGGATAAATAACCTTAGCGATCTACCCGGGTCGATCCTGACAAGGGTGCTGAAGCTCGATTCAGGGAAATCTCATGGAATAATTCACCATACTGAACTATGTGGGCCTCGAGTCCACAGTTATAACAAGTAATCGACCGTGAAGGACAATTGGCCTGCACATGACCCACAACGTTGCAATTGAAACACCTCCCAATCTGACTAGGAGTCAAAGAAGATAACTTGGAACTCTTGGTTCCACCGAACAAAGAAAGGGAAGGTTTTGCTGTACGACTATGCGAAACTCGATGAGGAGAATTTCCGTCTCTTGTACCGTTCGAAAAATCTCCAGACGTCCTCTGTCTCTTCGACTCATGCAAAGGCCCAGTAGATAACGATGCCATCTCGTACATCATGGCTCAATTCTGATACTCTCTCAAAGTAGCACAAGTGAAACCCGACATGTACTGTCGAATCTCAGGTCTCATCCACATGTCAAAATGACGGATTTTGTCTTCCTCGGTTTTCACCTGCCTCTTCACGTAAGCGAGCTATCGACTATAATCGATAATAGCCTGCGACACGGGTATATCCTGCGGCTCGGCTAGGAAAATATCTCGGATCCTCTACTCACAGAAATCTGCTTCCATCAACTTCTTGAACTTTTCCCAAGTAACAGCACGATCCTGAGGCTCGATGACCTCCCACCAATTAGCGGCGTCACTATCGAGAAGGAACTGAGCGATAGGAATCGTTCGTTCCGCCTTGAAAATCTTCTCCAATTGGAAAAGCCAACCGTCCCAGCCCAAAGTATCACCCGCGCCCGCAAAGCGAGGAGGATGCATACGAACCACTTCTCTAAGCCACTGAGTCGACCCGGCATTCTCAGTCACGGTAGTGTTACGCTGAACCGCCTGAGCCAAATAAGTCACTGGTCTGCCACCTGCTGGAGTATAGTAGCAACACCAATACTAATGCCATTACCGGTAGCATGATCCTGATCTCGCGACTGATTGCCACGAACTCTCGGCATACTGAACGGACAATCGTTCAGAACGACAAAACAAACACCACATAATCAATATAGGGCAACCAACAGTAATACAATAAATTACTCATTCTGAGTCACAACACAAATACACGAACTATCACCGCAACGGTAGAATTCAAATTTAATAGTCATTCACTTGGATACATCAACAGAAACGTGTGACCTTTATCAAAGCATTCACGGTCAAAACCACATACACATCATCGTGGTCGAATATGGGTAATATTTTAAAAACAAAATTTTCCGAGGTACTTGGTTAAAAAGATAGCATTTTAAAATTCCTGAATTTGAAAAAAAAAATTGCTGAAGTGAATTTTTGAAACGAAATATTTTTAATACCTCGGCCATTTGATCAAAACTATGAACCCATTATCATATCTGTTTCGTTTTGAAAATCATTTGCAAAACATTCTGAAATATCAATCTATTCGATAAACGGTGTCATCAAAGTGACCTTATCGATATATATCACCATTGCTACCAATCAATTACCACATCCGGATAACGTCAAAAAATGATACAATTAGACCGAACTATGAAATCATAACATCTGGGCGTACACCCATAACTCGCTAACAAGAACGGTGACAATTTATAATACGTCAATAATATCCACACTGGATAAGAAACTAAGTGCAATACTGATACCGCAGTTAGAGTTCACAATCATCACAGACGGACCATATGATTAGGTCGACAGGGATTAAACGACAGATAATGAGTACATATAGAATTGTAACAACAAAGGTACTGCCGCGACAGTCAGAAGCTTACAGTCGTAACAACTAACTGTAAGATGGAAAGAATCAACTCCACAGTCTCAAAACGGCTCCGAAGGTTAATGATCGACTCCTAACAATGTATCTCGACACTTAGAAAGTACTGTAAAAATCTTCCGACGGGCATAACAGCATAACAAACACACACATTTCAAATTTCGAAACCCAAAGTCGTTGGCAAAACAGAAATTTTTTCAAAATTCTTTTGATCACAACCGAAGATGACGGTAATATTTTGCAGTGCCCGAAATACATTAAAATACATTTTTCCAAATACCGTCTGATGGTGTAGTTTGAAAATATAGGATCACTTGTCAGAACCCAATCGATTTCAAAATTCATACAGGTCGTACTTTAATCGCACCATCAAAATACTTTCAAAATTCGATTTCCACAAAAATGCTCAGACCCTTAAAGACCCTCAGAAACACGTTCTCAAACCTACCCGCAGCGGCATAATTACGACAGTCCAAACAAAAATAATCGAACTTAAAACCACATGCCCAAACGGCAAACAGAAGCAAAAATTCAACCAAATACATCTCGTGCGCTCTAAGTTAAAACATACAACGAAACCATCCATCTGAGTTTCTCACCAACTCTACCGTCGGTAATTTTTTTTCGAAACCCATCAAGGTTCACAAATTTCGCATTATACCACCCCACACGGCGGTTCAAAGTCAAAACATTAATACATCCAGTTGTATACCCATAAAGTGCATCACAAGTATCGGATACAACTCCATTACACAACACCGTGTAAATAAAATCATGCACCACAATTAATTCGCACAGGTGGAATCATGAAATACAAATACCTCGCATAAAGGAGGAGACTTACGTACACATGTCGTACGGAGATGATGGCTGCACCACGATACTAATCACAACGAATCACAATTGGTCACAACAGATCACCACGATCACACTTGTTCGCAATTGCTCACCCGGGTGACACGACAAGACACGACTCGACAAGACCCAACTGCCTAGGTTTTCGCAAACCTAAGCTCCGATACCATTTATGTAACACCCCCAATCCACTCACGGACATTACACGCCATAGACCCCTGTCCACAAGGATCTACCAGGCACGAGAGTACAAAATAAAACCCACATGCGGTCAACTCAACCAAAACATAAAACCATAGACCGATTAAGTCTCTCAAAACACAACATATCCGTACATCTGATAAACCGAAGTACAACTCGATCACATATTACATAAAATCTCCATCCCCTCAAGGATGACAAGGAAAACTCAGACTGACAGATCACTGACGGACAATCGACTACAACTGTCACTAGTATCGCTGCTTTACATCATCTTCCGATCCGATCCTGTGGTTGCTCTCACTCCAGTCAGAACACCTGGAATAAAAATAACAAAATCCCCAACGAGGGGTAGCGATGGAATCGCTAGCAAGTAACCAAGCTATAAAGTTAAACATCAAGAATACAACCGTTATGAAAATAACCGTTCAACAAGGTAGTAACACGATCCCCGAGTCTAAAGTCTTTTCGAAAACGGTTCCCATTAGGGAGGATCATAATGATATATTCAAAACACATTTAAATGAATAATTGAGGACGTCGGGGGTCTCAGTATAAAATCATGAAAAGATTTGTAGTTCTCATTATCAAAAGGGATTACTTTCAAAATCATGTAGATGGTGCAATTCTCAAACAAGCCTCAAAGGCGGAACCAAAATCACCAATATAACCGTAATCCAAGATTCATATATTAACAGTTCAGAGATATCCAGTCAAAGACTCAAATCACCTCCGTGGCCTTTATGGTACCCAACCCGGATTAGTTACCAAAAAACAAGTTCAAACCCACCCATAAGTTATCTTGACATCTTACTCACAAGTAACGATTCTCGGAGCCCTCTCCGGACCTACCCGATTAGATAACCTTATGGTTAAATCATATAAACTGGCCGTACTCGCAAGTACGCGCCGCTGGAGGCCTCACAGGTCCCTACTCGGTTAATCATCAATCAAGCACGCCCACAAGTTATCGTGACATCGCACTCGTAAGTGACGATTCTCGGAGCCCTCTCCAAACCTACCCGATTCGATAACCTTATGGTCAAATCATAGCACTTGGCCATACTCGCAAGTACGCGCCACCGGAGGCCTCACGGGTCCCTACCCGGTTAATACTTAATTCACCGATTTCACAACAACAAGATTATAACATTCGCCACAATCACAACCACGTAATATCATAAGTTAATGCAACAAACACTTTCACAAGGTATAACATTCACGTCACACCATCATTTAGTAAACATTCTTACAAGTGAACAACCCTCGGATAACTACTCATTTCTAAATATCCGTTTTGAACACAATACACATGAAATGGTGGTTATCATTCTTCAAGAATTTCAAGTTACGTTCGTATTTACTTTCATAGAATCACACATTCATTTAAAAGTAAGTTACGGTTAAACGTTCAATCACTATCAAGTCCACGTTAAATTCACGACACGCTACATTCTTAAAGTATAAAGATTATATACGAGATACTCGCCTCAAGTCCAAAGCACGCGAAACAATGGGGAAGCTCGACCGGAATCCTCGTACACCTATAATCCTCCAGCAAAAACAACGAAGATACAATCACAACGAGAATCAAGGCCAATAACAATGGAAATCCCAACAAACTATCGAAAGGAAACTCATTGGGACATTTAATCGAACATTCAATGTTCGATAATTCCCAAGAACACTCGAATCACCAATCGAGTTGAATAAACTCAAAATACAGATATACAACCCATAGAACAAAATTAATAAGGTTCAATAACATCAATCAATTCGTCGAAATCGGACGAACAATGAAGATTAAAAAGAAATCCCGAAAGTCAACCCTAGGAGATCTCAAGAAATTACCTCGATCCGACGAAGAACACGGATTAAATGTTGTTATAATTGACAAGGGCCCTCCAAAACACCTTGGAATTAAGTGGAAACGAACAAGAATCGACGTTCCCATCTACTTCGACTGGCAGCCACGAGAAGAAGAAGAAAAAGTGAAGGAAATGGCTAAGGACCCGTCGCCCAGGCCATATATAGGCGCGCTCGTTACGACCGTAATCGGTAGGTCCTTATGGCCGTAACTCGGACCTTACGGCCATACTCAGCAGGTTTTCACAGCCGTAATCGGGTCCCCAGGCCTCACTGTCCGAAAAATGAATGGGTGTTACGGCCGTAACCGGCAAGGAATTACGACCGTAACTCGGCAGCCTTGCGGCCGTAACTGATTATGCTTTACGGACATAATAGGCAATGTCTTACGGCCGTAACTCGACAGTCTTATGGCCATAACTCGGCCAGGCCTCCTGGCTGAAACTCGATCGTTCCGATAGCCCAGTTCGGTGCTCGACGACGACTCGGATACACTAATGCACCTGCTATGATTAAAAACAGTAACGAGCCAAATACGAAACGTAACATACCACATTCCAAGCATACATTAGTTAAAGATACGCCGGCGACACAAGTCTCACCCGACGAACTACACAACAGTATGTATCATACAGTGAATCAAAGAAAAACGTATCCCACATAATCGTAACGAAACGAACAATCGAAATCACACGATAATTAATTCAAGGTAACCAAAATAAAAATCTCGGGTATTACATTAAAGAAAGTGGTTAGTTGTTCTGCACGAATCTGTTTTGGGTAATTGCTCGAAATTTTTGTACTCTTCTGAATATTATGTACTCCTTTGCCTTTTCTACAAAATGGTAGTGATAGGTTTTTGATATTTGTTGTTGCTATATATTTCTGTCTGTTATTTTGGCTATATTAGATGATTCAACCTTGATTTACGTTTCACAATAAATCAACCAATCCCACATGAGAAGAATTGACATAAATATTCTCCTTCTTGAGATTATTTTTTTATGAAATTACGGTGATGATAGTTTGTATATATTGAAACATGTTCTTGCAAGCGAGATTGCAAATATCTTTAGGTATTATTTTGATTGAAATTTATTGTTATTGTTTGCAGGCTGAAGTGTAGCATATCGTGGATATGGTGCTATTTCGCCGGAATGAAGCTTTAGCCATTGAATCACATAGCCCTGAATCACAGTTGGGGAGGGATGTTGTACCTCTACCAATGAATGGTAATCATACTTGACACTTCTGTTATGCGCAAACCAAAACATGATAGCAATCAAGTACACTTATAATACTTATGACCATATTTATTGCAATGTCATTATAGATTCCAATCGTCCCAGCAATGAAGTAAGTCTTCCCCGCAAGAAAGTTAGAGGTCCTACTCAAATGCGTTCTGTTTGGGGTCGTCGTGAAAGTGAAGGTCCTCTTTCTCTAGATTGCAACGAGTTTGTCCAGACAACTAATAAAAATGGACAAAGTATGTCGAGCTTTATTGGCTCAATGATCAGAGATGGAAAAATTGTGCCACTGGACTATGAGTCTTGGCACAAGGTACCTAATGATGTCAAGGAGAAGTTGTGGAGTCTTGCTAGCCACCCGACGACATCTCGCCTATTTTGAATTTTGCGAGAAATGATTTGGAGCTCCTCTCTACTGATACCTGTAATACTATTGATCCCAACCTTCGGGTAAGATATTTCTATTTTTCATAGTATGCAGTGTACTCTTTATTTATTTATTTTTTAATAAGAACACCTTTGAATGAGCTGCTTTATTTTTTGTTGGTTAGGTGGGTGCCAGAGTATGTTTAAAGAGCATATTGGATCCAACAATTACCATTGTTGTAAATGGTCGAGAGTTGGGTGCATATCACTATGAATTTTATATAAAATATGTTGGGTGCTTATCACTATGAATTTTATATAAAATATGTTTCGAGGCCCAGTGAACGTTTAGAAAGACCATGTGGACAATTGAAGACAATTGGAGAAACTATTGGAATGCATATTGCCTGATCGAGAGCTTTCGTGGTAAGTAAAGTCGATCAATTAATGTTCTCTAATATTTTATGCTTTGTGAGTGTTATCTTGGAACTACTTTCTTCATATATTTTCCTCTGACTTGGTCTTGATTCTCTCTTTCATCTCTATTGGGATTTTACACCCCTTTGAAGTGTACGTTACTTGTGGTTTCATGTGTTATTTGTAGTTGTCGGAGCACGTGGAGGCTCGTTTTAATGCTCCAGGACCACGTTAATATATGATGAAGATGGACGATGCTCTTTGTGGATGCCTAAGACTTGGATATGTTTATCGACAATGATGACAGTGCGGTGTTCGAAGATTTTGCATTTCTTCTTTTAGTTTATGATAATTCAATAAGATAGTCTCCTTTAGATTTGTTAGTATTTTTATGTAATGAATTTGTCAATGACATTGGTTCTTTTGGTATTAATTTTTAAAGTATTTTTTTACTTCCTTTTCCTATTCTAGTTCTATATTCCCTTGATTTGTTAATTTTCACTTAATGTTTAAGTGAATTAATAAGATAAAATAAAATCATTAATGTTAAATAAGAACGTGTATAAGATTGTGGAGCTACTAAATATTGTTAATTTATGTAATTATTGAGGTATTATATGCAATTAAAAATCTCAAAATACATCATTACCGTGGTATATGATCATGCAACAATTGAGATTTGTTTTGGCATTAGAAATTGCCTCGCAACAATGTTTGTTGTAATACTTCTGAATGTAACAATTTATACAGAAAGTGCCATTGTGAATTGACACAAGTGTAAGTTCTGGTGTCATTTTGTAATGGTACTCATAGAAAGTGTGTCATTGTTGAATGTCAAAGCATTGTGTCTTCAGTGACACAAGTGAGTGAAACAAGAAGCACGTAACACTACAATCTTAATTGTAAATATTTGTACATATAGTGTCATTCCAAATTATAACATACCCAATTTGTTGTCTCATTCATAATTGTTACTAATAAACAATTTAGTATAAATTGCAACTGTTATCCTAATTAAAATAAATGCCACTTAAAAAGTGTTAATATACCAACAACTTGTGACATTATACATTTAGCTACATCGTTACTTGTGGCATTACCATTAAAATGGCACAAAATTAATTTTTGTCACAAGAAACACCTTATAGTTACATAATTTAATGATGCTAATTATGAGTTTTGTTGTAGTGTTATATATATGAAAAAAATATAATCATGTGGGATCTTGTTACATTCATCTCGAAATATATTTTCAAAATATCAACTTCTTATAATTTTTAAAAATAAAGAATTGAAGATATTAATAATCAAAGTTGTGCATTGACAAGCGTGAAAGTCCAGATGTTGCAGTTATAAGAGAACGGAGATAGTATTACTTAGTTATCTTTCCAATGTTTGAAATTGTTGAAACATTAATCTCACATTGGGAAAATACAAGCCTTGCCATTAATATACATAGATCCAGAACTACTCCTCTAATTGTCAATTAGTTTTGAGATGTAACTCCAGTCTTTAACATGGTGTCGAAGCAGACTCTCTACACGTAGGAGCCAAATGGCCCACGATGTTAGCCTCGCGCCACCTCAGTTAAAAAATTCCACGCTGTAAGCCTTGACTCTGGCTACGCGTGAGGGGGCGTGTTGAAGTATTAATCCCACATCAGATAATTACAAGTCTTGCACTTAATATATAAAGATCTTAGACTACTCCTCTTATTGCCAATTAGTTTTGAGATGGAACTCCGTACTTTAACATGGTATCAGAGCAGGCTATCTACACGTGCGAGCCTAATGGCCCACGATGTTCTAGCTTCACGCCACCTGAGTTAAAAAGTCCATGCTGTAAGCCTTGGCTCCAGCTACGCGTGAGGGGGCGCATTGAAGAATTAATCCCACATTGGAAAAATACAAGCATTGCCATAAATATATATATATATATATATATATATATATATATATATCCTGGACTACTCCTATCATTGCCAATTGATTTTGAGATGGAACTCCTGACTTTAACAGAAATGAAAAATAAATCGGAGTCCGAACGAACAAATTACGATGAAAATATAAAAGAATATAAACTTTTGCAATACGGGACGCGACACAACCCGTGTATGCCCCGACACAGGAGGCATACCACCAAAAATATGAGCTTCTGAAGTGGGTCGTGGCATACAAATTCTATGCTGCAGCACTGACCCACATCAAACATATTGTTGGTTCTGTGAATCTCTAACAATATAGTTACAATAAAATTACAGAGTAAACTACCTACTACAAATTCAGTTAAAAAATAAAAGAGATAAGAATTGAACTGAAAGCAAATGTGAGAGAAAACTCTTTCTGTAAGACTATTTTACCCCCGTATAAGAGCAGACGACTCAAACAAGTCTCCAAGATACAACTCTTTTCGTCTCTATATTAGGTGTTTTCCAAAACGTATAGTTCCTACAAACTGTTTGGCGCTGGAAACTGGGTATGAAACTGGAAGGAATATATTCTTTGATATGATGACATATGTTGTGTTGTCCATGGTATGAAATGAAATGCATAAGACCCCCTTTTATAGGATCCAAAACCACTCCATCAGGTTGGGGTTTCTGCAGATTAAAGTGCATTTAGTTCTCTATAACCCTTCATCTGAAAGGGCACCTCCATAAGTAGTCTCATCTAATTCGTACATTACACTATGGAGTGTGAAGAGTCATGTTCTATAAGGTGGGTTAGACCATGTCTGGACTAGCTCAGTATCTCAAGCAGCTGTATCAGATCATAAGTGGGTTAGCTTAGTATTTGAGGCAGTTGGGATACTCAGTTCAGTCATTCAACCAGCTGGATACTCACTCAGTAGTTCAGCCAGCTAGATCAGTCAGTTCAGTAGTTTAGCCAACTGAGATAGCCACCTCAGTCAGCTGGGTTAGATAAACCTGGCTGATTTTCGTTGGACTTAGCTGCAAAAATTAATTTAGTCTCAACCTAAGCTCATAAGCCACAAGGCCCAAGTCCAGCCCAAAGTTCAATTGCCAAGAACCAATAACCAAGGTCCAAGAATTAAGACCCACGGCCCACGAATCGAGCCCGAGCCCATGCTTATACCGATTCGACCGGCGGGTGGGCTACGACGTGAGTGTGCGCGCGTGTGTGGGTATTGCTTGCCCACTAGTGTAAAATATAAGCTTGTTGAACTACCCATACACCTTCTTACTAATAAACTAGCCAAGAAGGTTTTATTTTTCTAATTTGGGATGATCTTTCATATCCCATTTTAACTCTTCACCAATTAAATTAAATGGTCAACTTTAATTATTTGTTTCTCACCCACCAGAAATTAGTTTTGAGAAAAATAAAGTCATCTCCTCGGGACGTAGATTCAAAATTTAATATTAAATTCTCATGAAGTAAATATTTTATTGTAATTAAAGAGGTTCAAATTGAGTCAGAATTCATTTGTTCTTAAAACTATTTCCATCAATCCCTCATATGAGTAGAAATAAATGCATGTATGAATGCAGAGTCACTCAATTTTTGTAAAATACTGTTGCATGGGGAAATGTAGTTTATGGCTCTGAACCTTCCTTAGTGACATATCGTCAGATATACTGGCGGCTTCATGGACACAGTGTCTTGAACTAATCCTCCTTGATGTATATCGAGTCAACGACATTTACACAACAATGTCCCAACACCTTCCGTTCTCATTATTTTATCTGTTTTGGCCATGGACAACATCTTGGTTTTCTAAGTATTTATTCGAGGCGGTCCGTCCTCACACTTAGATAGGTGGTCTCCCTTTATAAAGTATGCTGCAATACTTTTCCTTTTCTAGGACAAGGAACCATTAAAAGTCCAAAGACTTAACTTCAGCACAATCACAGGACTCAGCACTTACATTGCTCTATGGGGATGGATTTATAATAAGTGATTTTGTAGAACTTTCATAACTTTGTTTTCCTATTGAACCAGGTCTCTAGGATCTTCAGTCTTCAAGGTTGGGTTACCACTATGATCGTTCTTTCAAGATCTAGATTTTAATCACATTCCCGTTAGCAGTTTATGAAATTGATCTATATTCACACCTTTTGTGAGTGGATCAGCTAAATTACCATTTGACCTCACATAGTAAAGGGATATAACTCCATTTTTGATCAATTGTCCCACAGTATTATGTCTCTGACGAATGTGTCGGGATTTACTATTATATATAAGGCTCTGTACTCTTCCAATTGCAGCTTGGTTATCGCAATGGATCATAACACTGGGCACAGGCTTTTTTGGGCATGGAATATCCTCAAAAAAATTACGAAACCATTCAGTTTTCTGTCCAACTTTATCTAGAGCTATAAATTCTGGTTTTATGGTGGATCGGGCTATGCAAGTTTGCTTGCTTAATTTCCAAGACACTACTCCACCCCTCAATGGCAAATACATACCTACTTGTAGAGTAAGAATCTTTAGTGTCGGAAATCCAATTAGCATCAGTATTGTAACACCCCGATATATTCGGAATAATTACAACGCCGTAAATCCCTTATATAAGAATTTACAAGGCTAATTTGAGAAATACGGAAAATAATACCAAAGTACCATTAAGGTTATAATTCAAAACCAGTTCAACAATTCAAATGAGTCCATTATTACAAGCATTCCAAATACCAACAAAATACGCGTACTCGAGTACTGAAAAATAACTAGAAAATAAGACAACATCAATTTACATCACTGAGCCACTTCATCGTCATGTCGGTACTGTGGTTGCTTCCCCGCTCCTCGGCTACCTGAACATCAAAACAAATGTCCACCCCCGAAGAGGTTAGCAAAACGATGCTAGTACAAGTATCATAATACATAAATCGGATATGCAACAACAATGCATCATAAATTACATAAAACGGACTTCCGCCACCGGAATCCAACGATGCGAATCGACGTGATTCCATCAACACAACACAGGGTAATCCAACGATCCAGCACCCCCAGTATATATCCCCATGATGATCCCGTAGGACCAACGCATGGTGGAAAATCCATCCAACGATCCAGCGCCCTCAGCATAGATCCCCATGATGATCCCGTCGGACCAACGCATTGTGGACATCCGATCCAGCGCCCTCAGCATAGATCGCTCGATCCCTTCGGATCATCGCAACATACACAAACACAAACCATGCATATACATATGCCAAATCGATATGTCCATCAACATGAACATTCAAGAAATCAATAACGAATATCATGATAATTCAAAGGAACTAAACTCATGTTCAACAACATGAATAAACTGTATGCATGATCAAAAATTCTAATATTAACAATTTTCGAATACGATACTTGCCTCAAAGATGGCAAGAACTAAATACTCCAACGAATGTCAACACATCCGAAGGTCGCCGCTCCTCGATCGATCACCTTGTACAAGGAAATAACAAGGAATTCAACAACCTTACGAAACTAATGCACGAGCACCGAACGCCCTAAGTTATAATCGAGTTATCAATAATGAAGGATCGGCTCTCGGTCCTATCTCCCGACAAATACTAAGTTTGGAAAAAGGCATGTAAATTCACGAGATCACAATGGGGCACAAAGCCGGTGTCTACAAATTCCAAAGATGTTTATCATACCATTAAGCTCCATACTTTAATTTCGATTATCAACTCAAATGTTTGGTTCAGTTGCTACAATGATACATAACAAGATAATCATGATCAATCTAGTTCTAGGTTAATTCACCTCTACGATTCTCGTTCTTCCGCGAGTAGTTCTTTTTATCAAGTTCTACATTCAAATGATTGCCCCAAATATCCTTTCCTAGTTCTAATCATACAAATACATTAACAACGAGTTCATCTAAGGCAAGAGTTATAATTGAACACCCTTCACATTCACCTTCTTGAATTCATCTTATACAGTGGGTAAGCCTTAACACTTTGTTCCTTAAAAGAGTGTTACGAAGGCATCATCAAGGTGTGTTCATCTCAGAAAATTCCATTCTTAAAGTTGGTAAAGATTATGGCTCAACTAATAACAATGGAAACCTTAATTCACCCAATACAATCCTCCTAACATGGTGTTGGATTCACTACGACATAACAAGCTCAATAACCTTTGTGAAAAGCTCACAATATAACTAAGAACATAATCTCCATCTTGGTGTAGAGTTAACATACCTCAAAGAAGGGAAGAACAATGAAAATCTTGAAGAAACTCTTCACCGGAATCTTGAACACCAATCCACAAGGTCTAAGCTTCCCAAAAATTGGCCCAGATGATGATATGAAAGATAAATGGTGAGGGATAGTCTCCAGAACACGAAAATCGGCCAAGGTGAGGGTGATGAATGAAATGGGGGTTGAGGTCTAGAAATAAAAATCTAACCATTACGTACGCTAAACACAATATATTACGTATGTAACACCCTTAGCGTACGCTATGCTTCGAAGATTAGCGTACACGTCTGGCTAAAGCTCACTGACCTGTTTCTGGCATTGGCTTACGTATGTTAGCATACAGGTTTACGTACGTAATCGCTAGGACCTTAGCATACGTTAAAAATCCACCTTAGCGTACGTTAAGTCCGTTGACTTGCTTAGATGGAAAGCCATCCAGGTTCACGCGGAGTATCTCACGAATCTTCACTAGCCCCCACATGCTGACCCTTCTCTGATCTCGAGTTGACTGAGCTTACATACATTAAGCTTAACCGATAACGTACGTTATATTGCAGTCATAGCGTATGCTAATATCATCATCTAGCGTACGTTATGACGTGCAGAACCATGCATGCAAAATGTTGGAGATACGAAAACGTAAGGATACGAATACGGGAAACCAATCTTCGATTAATAACATCACAAAGTCGAATCTTACAAGATCGAATACAGGGTAAATACACAATAATTATCCTATCATTACATACTACCTTCTAAAAAGAAGTTTCGGCCCGAAACTTAAAACGAAAACAATTCTGAGTATCTCGACTTCATATCATCTTCAGTCTCCCAAGTTGCTTTTTCGACTTCATGTCGAGACCACTGAACTTTAACCAAGGAGATCGGTTTATTCCTCAATTGCTTGACTCGACTCTCGAGTATCTTGATTGGCTTTTCTTCGAACGAGCCATCATTAGCCACTTCAATCTCGCCAAAATCGATGATGGGACTGGGAT
Organism: Orobanche coerulescens; assembly: GCA_033398695.1. NCBI lineage: Eukaryota > Viridiplantae > Streptophyta > Magnoliopsida > Lamiales > Orobanchaceae > Orobanche > Orobanche coerulescens. Next base: position 10,630,220 of record CM065805.1, on the reverse strand, counting down.
TCGGTACATATTTCCGCAATTGGGATACGTGGAACACATTATGAACGTGACTCAGTGATGGCGGTAAGGCCAACCTGTATGCCAACTCCCTAACTCTTTCAAGAATCTCGAATGGCCCGATATATCTCGGACTCAGCTTTTCTTTCCTCCCAAGGGTGATCTGCATCTTCTTCCGTACAACGCTTCAAACGGTGCCATCTTAATGGAAGCATGCCAACTATTTTTGTAGGTGAATTCAATCAACGGAAAATGAACCTCCCAATCGGTTGACCAATCTAAGGCACAAGCTCTAAGCATATCCTCTACTGTCTGTATAGTCCTTTCGGACTGACCGTCTGTCTGAGGATGATAGGCTGTGCTAAAGTTCAGATCGGTTACCAAGGCCTTGTGAACTGCCTTCCAAAAATGTGACACGAAGCGACCATCTCGATCCGAAATAATAGTTTTCGGTGTTCCATGCAATCGGACTATCTTCGTAATAAACACTCGTGCTAACTTCTCGGGTCCACAAGTGTCTTTAATACCCAGGAAATGAGCCGACTTGGTTAATCGATCAACTCTAACCCAAATCATGTTCATTCCCGTCTTGGTCCTTGGCATATTGGTGATGAAGTCCATCGATATATCCTTCCACTTCCACTCAGGAATCGGAAGTGGCTTTAACATCCCAGCAGGCCACTGATGTTCAATCTTAACCTGCTGACACGTTAAACATTTCGAAACGTATTCCGCTACGTCCTTCTTCATATTTCCCCACCAAAAATTTTGTTTTAGGTCCTTATACATCTTATTGGTGCCCGGGTGAATAGAATAGTGCGCGCTGTGAGCTTCCTTCAAGATTGTCTGTCTCAAAACATCATCATCGGGGACGCAAAATCGACTCTGAAATCTCATAACTCCATCATCATGTATCACGAATCCTGGGGCCTTACCTATGTTTACTTTGTCACATAATCGAAGAATCAGAGAATCATCCAACTTCTTAGATTTGATTTCTTCGAGCAACGACAAAGTTAGTTCCATCACACACAATTGCCCTTGGACTCCTTGTGACCATACTTCGATTCCTTCATTAATGAGTTCTCGTTGAATACTGGTTTGGGATGTAAGCACTTCCAACACTCGAAGAGAAACATGTTTGCGGCTCAGTGCATCAGCTACCACGTTCGCTTTGCCTGGATGATAGAGGATTTCCAGGTCGTAATCCTTGATCAATTCCAGCCACCTTCTCTGCCTCATGTTTAATTCCTTCTGACTGAAAATATACTTGAGGCTCTTATGATCTGTGAAGATCTGACAATGAGTGCCGTACAAATAATGTCGCCAAATCTTCAAGGCAAAAACTACAGCTGCTAACTCCAAATCATGAGTCGGGTAATTTACTTCGTATGGTTTCAACTGTCGAGAGGTATAGGCAATCACCCTATGATTTTTCATCAACACGCATCCCAGACCCTGATTTGAAGCATCACTGTATACCATGAATCCATCGGTTCCATCTGATAACGCTAGTATAGGCGCTGTCATCAGTCTTCTCTTAAGTTCATCAAAACTAGCATGGCATTTCTCATTCCACACGAATTTCTGAGTCTCTGCAACAGCTGAGTAAGCGGACGAGCAATTTTGGAAAATCCTTCTACAAAACAGCGATAATATCCAGAAAGTCCTAAGAAACTTCGGACTTCTTTCACGTTATTAGGAGATTCCCATTCTAAGATTGCTTCGAATTTCATTTGGTCTACCTGAACTCCGTCAGCTGATATCACACGCCCAAGAAAGGTTACTTCCTTAAGCTAGAACTCGCATTTAGAAAGTTTCGCATAAAGCTGTTCATTACTCAAAGTACTCAAAACGATACGCAAATGCTCTGCATACTCCTCTGGGTCTTTCGAATAGATCAAGATGACATCAATGAAAACGACCACGAATTTATCCAAGTATTATAAGAATACCCGATAAATCAATTACATACATACCGCAGGAGCATTGGTAAGTCCGAATGGCATCACCACAAGTTCATAGTGCTCGTACCGGGATCTGAAAGCAGATTTCGGTATATCCGATTCCCTAATTCTCAATTGATGGTACCCTGATCTCAAGTCGATCTTCGAGAATACCCTTGCCCCCTGCAGTTGGTCAAACAAGTCGTCGATCGGAGGTATTGGATACTTATTTTTGATCGTCACCTTGTTTAGCTCCCTGTAGTCGATACACAATCGGAGGGATCCATCTTTCTTCCGGACAAAGATAACGGGTGCTCCCCAAGGAGAAACGTTAGGTTGAATGTAACCCTTCTGCAATAATTCTTCAAGCTGTTTCTTTAGTTCATACATCTCGGTTGGCGCCATACGGTATGGTGCTCTGGAAATAAGTGCGGCTCCAGGCTCTAATTCGATATTAAACTCTACTTCTCTCCGCGGAGATAACCCAGGTAGTTTGTCAGGGAATACCTCTGAGAATTCGTTTACCACTAGAATAGATGTGAGCTCTACTCTTTCTTCCTTTTTCATGGCATAACACCAAAATCCGTAACAACCCTGCTTTAGCAATTTCACTACTTTCATGGCTTTGATCAATTTTCCTGAGCTTCCCGGTCTCCATCCTTCGAATAAATGTTCAGATCCGTCATCAGCAATGATAGAAATAACTCTCTTTCAGTAATTCAAAATATCCCCATAACGATTGAGCCAATCGTCTCCTAGAATTAAATCGTCACCATGGATGTTGACCACAATAAGATTTGATGGCTAATCTCTCCCTCCTATAGACACTGGAAAATATCTAGTTTCTAGGGTTCCCACAATTCTCTCTCCACTCGGTAATCCCACAACATAAGGCTCACAATCATATAAGCACGAGATTTTCAAACGATTAACACAGTTCAGTGATATGAAAGAATGTGTAGCTCCTGAATCGAATAAGACAATAAATGGTTGCAAAAGAATCTGAATCGTACTTGATGCAACAACAGTGTTCTGATCATCTGACCTCCTCATCTCGTAAAGGCACGGAGGAACGTACCCAGCACTGGACGCCTCTCTTTTCCCAACATTCTGCTGCTAGAAACCACTTTGCTGTGTCTGGTTCACACTTGTCTCTTTCGGAACCGGTGCATGAGTGCGAGTACCAATAGATCTAGTCATATTTCCGCAAAAAGTCGCACGATGCCATTCCTGTCCACACTCGAAACAGGTCACAGAAGGTGCGTAGCAATCACGCCGAACATGCCCTGCTTTACCACAGTTGTAACATTTCTTCGTTGCGTCTGAAACTGTTGATGCTGTCCGGAACTTCTTTCCGCCTTGGGAAGGATGCGTAGGTCTCCTAGATGAATGAAATAAAGACTGGCCTTTGCGGTGCCCACTACTCTTGTTCTCCGTGAAGTTTCCAGACACTTTCTGCTTCTTTGCTTCCATTGATTTCGCCACCGCCACCTCTTTCATGTCGTAGGCCAGTGCTCTGTCCTGATACTGTCGCAAAGTAGTACATTCGAATCCGGACATATACTGCTGAATCTCCGGCTTCATCCGCATGTCGAAATGGAAAATCTTTTCTGCCTCGGTCCTGACCAAGTGTCGCACACAGGTCAGCTGGTGATTAAAGGTCTTGATTATGTCTGTCACAGATGCCTCCGAACTCTGCAGGGAGAAAAACTCTCGAGCTCTAGCCTCTCTAACTGTACGAGGACAATATTGTGCTTCCATCATTAATCTGATTGCCATCCAGTCGGCATTATGATCCTCAGGTCGAACAGCCTCCCACCAGTCGAAAGCCTCCCCAGACAGAAAATACTAGGCGATCGGAACTTTTCGGTCATCAGGACAGTTAATCCCCGCAAATATCTTTTCTAACTCCTTCATACAGTGATCCCAAGTAGGCATCTCGGTAGAACTGTCGAATTTCAGTGGGTGTAACTTGACCATTTCCATAAGCCACATGTCTCCTCGGTTATCCTCATTGCGCTGCTGGTCCATCGTCGTCTGCATGCAGTCAACCACCTGAGCGAACTGGGTCATCTGAGCGACCACCTGCTGAAGCACCCCCGGCATGTTAAGATTTGCGTTATCATTCCCTGATCTCTGTTGTCCTCCAGAATGAGAACCAGTTCAACTAGCCGATAATTCTGGGGTAGACGCTGAATCCTCCTGTCTCGCATTACCACGTCCGCGTCCACGTCCACAACCTCCCCTCAACATACTGTAAACACAAATACTCAATATCCAGGGCAAAATTTTCTAAAAGAAAGTTCGTCAATATTCACAAAACAAAAATTAAATAAGACGATAGTATATGAGATTAGGGGAATTACAACCACGGTCCACATGACGACGCTGGCTGAGCAGTGATGTTACAAACGAACCAAAAATTAAATAACGTAAACAGATCCAACTAAACCCGACTGCCAAGATATCCATGAATCTTAGCTCAGACACCATATTCTGTAACATCCCGATATATTCGGAATAATCACACCGCCGTAAATCCTTTATATAAGAATTTACAAGGCTAATTTGAGAAATACGGAAAATACTACCAAAGTACCATTAAGGTTATAATTCAAAACCAGTTCAACAATTCAAATGAGTCCATTATTGCAAGCATTTCAAACACCAACAAAATATGCGTACTCGCGTACTGAAAAATAACTAGAAAACAAGACAACATCAATTTACATCACTGAGCCACTTCATCGTCATGTCGGTACTGTGGTTGCTTCCCCGCTCCTCGGCTATCTGAACATCAAAACAAATGTCTACCCCCAAAGGGGTTAGCAAAACGATGCTAGTACAAGTATCATAATATATAAATCGGATATGCAACAACAATGCATCATAAATCACATAAAACGGACTTCCGCCACCAGAATCCACGGATGTGAATCCACGTGATTCCATCAACACAGCACAGGGTAATCCAACGATCCAGAGCCCCCAGTATAGATCCCCATGATGATCCCGTCGAACCAACGCATGGTGGAAAACCCGTCCAACAATCCAGCGCCCTCAGCATAGATCTCCATGATGATCCCGTCGGACCAACGCATGGTGTACATCCGATCCAGCGCCCTCATTATAGATCGCTCGATCCCTTCGGATCATCACAACATACACAAACATAAACCATGCATATACATATTCCAAATCGATATGTCCATCAACATGAACATTCAAGAAATCAATAACGAATACCATGATAATTCAGAGGAACTAAACTCATGTTCAACAACATGAATAAACTGTATGCATGATCAAAAATTCCAATATTAACAATTTTCAAATACGATACTTGCCTCAAAGATGGCAAGAACTAAATACTCCAACAAATGTCAACACGTCTAAAGGTCGCCGCTCCTCGATCGATCACCTTGTACAAGGAAATAACATGGAATTCAACAACCTTACGAAACTAACGCACGAGCACCGAATGCCCTAAGTTATAATCGAGTTATCAATAATAAATGATCGGCTCTCGGTCCTATCTCCCGAAAAATACTAAGTTTGGAAAAAGGCATGTAAATTCACGAGATCACAATGGGGCACAAAGTCGGTGTCTACAAATTCCAAAGATGTTTATCATACCATTAAGATCCATACTTTAATTCCGATTATCTACTCAAATGTTTGGTTCGGTTGCGACAACGATACATAACGAGATAATCATGATTAATCTAGTTATAGGTTAATTCACCTATACGATTCTCATTCTTCCACGAGTAGTTCTTCTTATCAAGTTCTACATTCAAATAATTGCCCCAAATATCCTTTCCTAGTTCTAATCATACAAATAGATTAACAACGAGTTCATCTAAGGCAAGAGTTATAATTGAACACCCTTCAGATTCACATTCTTGAATTCATCTTATACAGGGGTAAGCCTTAACACTTTGTTCCTTAAAAGAGTGTTACGAAAGCATCATCAAGGTGTGTTCATCTCATAAAATTCCATTCTTAAAGTTGGTAAAGATTATGGCTCAGCTAATAACAATGGAAACCTTAATTCACCCAATACAATCCTCCTAACATGGTGTTGGATTCACTACGACATAACAAGCTCAATAACCTTTGTGAAAAGCTCACAATATAACTAAGAACATAATCTCCATCTTGGTGTAGAGTTAACATACCTCAAAGAAGGGAAGAACAATGAGAATCTTGAAGAAACTCTTCACCGGAAGCTTGAACACCAATCCACATGGTCTAAGCTTCCCAAAAATCGGCCCAGATGATGATATGAGGGTCAAATGGTGAGGGATAGTCTCCATAACACGAAAATCGGCCAAGGTGAGGGTGAGAAATGAAATGGGAGTTGAGGTCTATAAATAGAAATCTAACCATTACGTACGCTAAACGCAATACATTACGTACGTAATGTAATATCCGCAATTTCGATTTCTGGTAATTTTCTTTTTTTTGGCAGGAGTCCATTTTAACGGCTCGCTTGTGACCTTTTCGTTAATTTGAGAATGATTAATTCTGCACTTTTTGACATCCGAGTTCGTTTATCGTTTTGCTGAGTTCCGTGCTTCTTAGCGACTTTTCTGCACTTGCGTTCGATTCTTGCGAATCACGTCCGAAACTATTGTTTCGAGTTTTTCGTAAGTTCATTTAATGTTATTATACATGTTGTGAGCTTTGTCTTGGTGTTTCGATCGTGTATCGTGTATTTCGGACGTTTTGGGCCGTTTTCGTAATTTCCCAAAGTTTAGGGTAATTACTTCCATTGTCGAATTCTGACCATTCGGGTGGTCGGAATCGTGTGTTCTCTTAGCGCTTAGATTCGTCTTTACGAGTACTTTGTAACCGTATCTTCGGTTTATACTCAGGTTTGGGTTTCGGGGTTGTCCGGACCGTCGGAAGTGGCCACAGCCGAGTCACGGCCACACATTTTCGAACAAGGACTGGCCTGGCCGAGTTACGGCCGTAAGTGATCGGCAGGCACAGGCTGGACGAATGCCAGTTACGGCCATAAAGGGGTGTCGGTTATGGTCGTAAGTGATCGGCAGTCGCTGGGCAGGATTTTCACGAATGCCGGTTACGGCCGTAAAGCCCTGCCGGTTGCGGCCATAACCCTGTCGGCCATAAATAGGCATGTGTCGGGCTAGACTTCATTTTACTCGTGTTTCTCATTCCTTGCGGTGGCTGGCGACAGGAGGCTCAGAAACTCAGGTTCTTGGCCGATTCTAATCATTTCCAAGGTGTTTTGGAAAATCCTTTTCGATTATATCATCATCTAATCCGTGTTCTTCGTCGAATCGAGGTATTTTCTTACGTAGAACCCTAGTTGTGTAATTTTTGGGTGATTTCTTCGTGATTCATTGATTTGTCCGATTTTGATGAATTGATTATGGTATTCTTGTTGTCTTGGCCATGGTCTTCGGATTTTATAACTCGTTCACCGATTGGGTATTGATATGTGTAATTGTTCGGTGAATATGTGCCGTTGTGTGCTATTAGTTGTTATTCCTCCGTAAGGAAGTTGTGACGCTTGGTGTTGTTTGGTACTGGTAATTGATGGTGGTTGTGTGACATTAGTTGTGAGTATACGTCGACTAAAGTGGCCATTCTAGTGAAGTACCTAGCATTTGTATGCATATTCTAGTATTCGAATTATGGCTTCCCGTGGCGTTGTGGATGATATGTGTATGTTCACCTAGGGACGGTCTGAAGGGGCCTCTAGGGATACGTATTGCCGTGTGTGTGCGTATCGCAAACTAGGGTTAACCACCCAGGGATGCCCGACGGGGCTCTGTGGGGTACCGCGGCTGTGAGTCTCGTACCAACGGTTAACTTTGAAATGTTTTGTTGGAGAACTGTGATTTTGGCGCATATTTTGTCTGATTAGAATGACAGTCCAAATGATATCGTACTTGGCTGGAATGACACCAGTAAATGTGTTGTGTGTGATTCGTCCCTTGGCTGTGATAATTTGGTATGGGTACGTGAGACTGTGGTTCCTCCATATATTGTAGCTTTGTGGTGTGTCGAGTTCAACCGTATGGTTAAGTTTTAAAGTTGTGCTCTCTCCGACGTCGTTGTGTGAGACTGTTGTTATGGTAATGTTTGACACGGCATAGTTTCGGTCGGGTTATTCTTGCGAGTATGTGATGTGGATCATTGGGTCGTGGATCCCGTATTTCGTTATCGGAATCGTATCTTGAAATAAATGATTTTTGGGCTGTGTCCCTAAGTGTTTCGAAAGACTTGAGAATTTGTAAATCCCAAATGTTTTCAAAACTCCCGAGATCGTAAAATGTTTTGTAAGATGTAAATTGTTTTATTCCTATCTTTCATAATTCAAACTGTTTTGATCAAGTGAATTATCTTGGGAAGTATATTCACGATCTATGTTCTTGGAGTATGATATGTATGGTTTGTCTTTGTATTTTTACTTGCACTACCAAAACAGTGGCGTTTTGCTAACCCCCGAGTATTCGGGGGGTGGATGTCTATTTTGCATCCAGGTACTTGCAGGTTGCTGGGGAGCAATTCACAGGATCGTTACGAAGGATGATGGAAGACGGCGATACTAATCACATGAAGACTCGTGTTGAGTATTTGGTGATGTCTTGTTCTGTCCTTCCGTTGTGTTTATTTTTCCCTTATACGGGAATGTTGATTTATGTTAACCCCTGCGTGGGAATGAGTTATGAGAAAGAGTAATGTATGGTTGATGTGTATGTGGTAAAAGACCAAATCGGTCTAATGGTCCGTTAATTTCCCATGTCGGTATGTATTGTATTGTGGCGTTTCTGTATTTAGCCTGGTAGATCCTCATGGAGAGGGTCCACGGCGCTGTAATATTCCGGAGTGGTTTGGGGGTGTTACAGAATATGGTATCGGAGCTTAGGTTGCGAAAACCTAGGCTGTCGGGTCGAGTTTTGTGTTGTTGGGTATTGTCTTGTCTTGTCTTGTCAGATTTTGTCTGACTGAGCCGTGTCGCGATGCGTCGTCTGAGTTGTCGGTCGTGATTAGTGTCGAGGTGCAGCCATCATCTTCGTGCGATCTGTGGATGTAAGTCTCCCTACTTTGTTGCGTCTCGTGTTATACGAGCTTGTGTAATTATGTGTTATTATGTGGGGTTTAAATGTGAATTGTGAATACGTAATCCATGCTTGTTGATTCTTGTGTTGTACTGGAATGAAAAGTGATATCGGTGTATAAATATGTATATATATTGTGTGAATCGTTTTACTGGATTAACGGTTTGTTGTGATCACGAAAGGAAAGTTTGTCAATATGATATTTTAAAGTTTAATTATTTTTGAAGAGTCACGTAAATTTTATTTTAAAACATCCTTCAAGAAAGGAAATTTTTTGATTTCGTATAATGACCTCGAGACCGAAAATTTTAAAAATTTAAACTACTTATATTTTATTTCCACGTTGCATTGCAAATTTTCAAAATGTGAAATTTGATTTTGAAAACTCAAATGAGGTCTACCAAAAAATTACTCGAAATGTGGCTCTCGCTTTCGACTTTTGATTTCATGATCGTCGGTTCGGGGGTATGTATTGATGTTGGCACTATTATTTGGTCAATGATGCTCAAAATTGTGATTAAGTTGGTGGTGTGAATGTTAAGTCGTCCTAAAGGCACCTGTTGTGAGAGTCCTCATAGTGAGAGGTAAGATTTCAGTTTAAATGTTAATTATCTTTTGACGGTTGCTTGTGTGATACTGTAATTATGTGGACAGATGATGTTGACGTGTGATTGGATTTGATGATAATGGGTCGTATTTTGATAAAGTGATAAATTATGTCTGTTGTGTGTGTGTGTTCGAAAACGCTTTCCTGAAAATTTTATAAACTTGAGCAAGTTGTGGAAATTAAATTTCATAAAGTTTTGATGGTTCGCTTAATCGGCGGCTTCGTGTGGACTTTGAAAATCGTTTAAACCGGCCTTAAATTTCCTAAAGGAACCCCGACGGTATTGAAAGAGTCGTTTTAAAGTACCTTTGAACATTTTGTTAAATGTTACCGTCGTTGATTACTATGTAGTGTTGAGAAGATTTTCAAAAATGATTTTTGACGTACCGTTGTATTTTCAAATGATTCGAGTACATGATTTTCAAAAATCGTTCACACCATAAAAATTTTATTTTCAAAAACCAATACAATTTTATTTTCAAAAAATATATTGTGAAAGATGAAGAATCTTACTCGACTTAACTTTAAACTCGGATTTAGAAAAGTTTTCTGTACTGAGTCAGTTATCGTGCGTGATCTTGAATCACTCCAAAATGATGATATGTAGTGGCATAATGATTTTGATAGTGCCGGTTGTAAGGAAATATTGTTTTGCATATAATTTCAAACGAGACAGTTAAAGTCCGTTGTTAAAAGTTTTGACAAAAAGCCCGAGGTACCAAAAAAATACTTTCAAAGTTTTATTTTGAATAAACATGCAAATCCAAGGATTTTCAAATGATATCATTTAAAAGGATACCTTGTGGATCTTGTTATCGAATTGCTATTAGTTGTCTTATGTGATATAACAAGCCGAGTTGGCAGTTTAGTATATTATTTTACGATGTTGTACCATTGTATTGAGAAAGTATCCGCTTAATATGCCGAGGGGCAAAGGGCGCGGTCGCGACCGCGGTACAAATAGTCATGGAGATCAGATGAGGGACCAAGAGAAGATTTCCAGGAAGGTTTCTATTCTAGCACTTCGTTCTCGTTGTTTAGGTTTCGGGGGTGAAACCTCTTTTAAAAGTGATATGGTGTAATACCCATATTTTTAGCTTTCGTTTTGTTCGACTCTATCAGCTCATTTATGTTCGTCGATATTTTTTGAACTTGTTCTATCCTTCACTTTTGTTGCTCGAATGAGTTGTGGTATTATTCGAGTTAATCTGTTTGTCGTTGTGACTTTTCCCGAATTCGATTCCAATCATGTGAATCTTATGTAAATGCATACCTTGTCGTTTTTACCAGATCACTTATCATCTCGAGTCGAGGTGTGAACTTTGGAATTGTCATTTAATTTTTGTTGGTCGTCGTGGAGCGTGTTTTCACGCCCTATGTTTCTCTGCGTTGCTTGTAACGTTTCGCCATTGGGCGCAAATTTTCGGTTCTTCTGTATCTCGTTGAGTTTTCCTGGCGGGATATTGCTTCTCCCTACTTGTTTTAAGTTTCGGGACGAAACTTCTTTTAAGGAGGGTAGTATGCAATATCCGCAATTTAGATTTCCGGTAATTTTCCTTTTTTGGCAGGAGTCCATTTTAACGGCTCTCTTATGACCTTTTCGTTAATCTGAGAATGATTAATTCTGCACTTTTTGACATCCGAGTTCGTTTCGGTGTCGTTTTGTTGAGTTCCGTGCTTCTTAGCGACTTTTCCGCACTTGAGTTCGATTCTTGCGAATCACGTCCGAAACTGTTTTTTTGAGTTATTCGTAAGTTCATTTAATGTTATTATACATGTTGTGAGCTTTGTCTTGGTGTTTCGATCGTGTATCGTGTATTTCGGACGTTTTGAGCCGTTTTCGTAATTTCCCAAAGTTTGGGGTAATTACTTCCGTTGTCGAATTTCGACCCTTCGGGTGGTCGGAATCGTGTGCTCTCTTATCTCTTAGATTCGTCTTTACGAGTACTTCGTAACCGTATCTTCGGTTTATATTCAGGTTTGGGTTTCGGGGTTGTCCGGGTTGTCGGAAGTGGCCACGGCCGAGTCACGGCCGCACATTTCCGAACAAGGACTGGCCTGGACGAGTTACAGTCGTAAGGTGCTGGTTACGACCGTAAGTGATCGGCAGGCACAGGCTGGACGAATGCCGGTTACGGCCGTAAAGGGGTGTCGGTTACGGCCGTAAGTGATCGACAGTCGCTGGACAGGATTTTCACGAATGCCGGTTACGGCCGTAAGGCCCTGCCGGTTACGGCCGTAACCCTGTCGGCCATAAATAGGCCTGTGTCGGGCCAGACTTCATTTTACTTGTTTTTCTCATTCCTTGCGGCGACTGGCGACGGGAGGCTCGGGAACTCGGGTTCTTGGCCGATTCTAATCATTTCCAAGGTGTTTTGGAAGATCCTTTTCGATTATATCATCATCCAATCCGTGTTCTTCGCCCGGAACTTGATTTCCGATTTCCTCAAAGAACCTTCAGATTTTTTTGTTTTTCGGGTTGATTCGATTTCCGTTTAGCATTATTTATTTATGGTGATGTTATTTTCATAGCGCTCGTGAGGTTGTCGAGTTCTTGGTCGTTTTTGGAGGTTCGAGGGCTACCCGATTGTGTCCGTTCGTCATTTGATTGCTCGTGGTATTGAGGCAAGTATCTTGCCCATACTTCTCATGTTTCGTAGACGAAATCATTGATAAATGATTTTGTGTGCAATCCGAATGTTTGAATGAACTCTAAGAAGGATCGGTATGTTCTTGATAAATGTTGTCTTCCAAAAGATAACTCGTATACTTCGTAAACAAATATGTGTTGGTTATGTATGTTTGGTGATGTTACAATAATATTTAGTGATGTTAGTAGACCGAAATTATTTGCTGAGGATTGGGTATTGATATATGTAATTGTTCGATGAATATGTACCGTTGTGTGCTATTAGTTGTTATTCCTCCGTAAGGAAGTTGTGACGCTTGGTGTTGTTTGGTACTGGTAATTGATGGTGGTTGTGTGACATTAGTTGTGAGTATACGTCGACTAAAGTGGCCATTCTAGCGAAGTACCTAGCATTTGTATGCATATTCTAGTATTCGAATTATGGCTTACCGTGGCGTTGTGGATGATATGTGTATGTTCACCTAGGGACGGTCTGAAGGGGCCTCTAGGGATACGTATTGCCGTATGTGTGCGTATCGTGAACTAGGGTTAACCACCTAGGGATGCCCGACGGGGCTCTGCGGGGTACCGCGGCCGTGAGTCTCGTACCAACGGTTAACTTTGAAATGTTTTGTTGGAGAACTGTGATTTTGGCGCATATTTTGTCTGATTAGAATGGCAGTCCAAATGGTATCGTACTTGGCTGGAATGACACCAGTAAATGTGTTGTGTGTGATTCGTCCCTTGGCTGTGATAATTTGGTACGGGTACGTGAGACTGTGGTTTCTCCATATATTGTAGCTTTGTGGTGTGTCGAGTTCAACCGTATGGTTAAGTTTTAAAGTTTTGCTCTCTCCGACGTCGTTGTGTGAGACTGTTGTTATGGTAATATTTGACACGGCATAGTTTCGGTCGGGTTATTATTGCGAGTATGTGATGTGGATGATTGGGTCGTGGATCCCGTATTTCGTTATCGGAATCGTATCTTGAAATAAATGATTTTTGGGCTGTGTCCCTAAGTGTTTCGAAAGACTTGAGAATTCGTAAATCCCAAATGTTTTCAAAACTCCCGAGATCGTAAAATATTTTGTAAGATGTAAATGGTTTTATTCCTATCTCTCATAATTCAAACCGTTTTGATCAAGTGAATTATCTTGGGAAGTATATTCACGATCTATGTTCTTGGAGTATGATATGTATGGTGTTGTTACCCAAAATATTATCCAGAGATGATATGCTGGAATGGACGAGTAACAAACAAAGTCCGAGAGCAAGTCCGTGGGAAATAAATAACATAAGATTTGCCGGGGTTGTTAGTCCCGGGCTTGAATGCTCTCGCGAGATGTTATTAATATGAATACTAGTGAGTACAGATATTAATGTTAGAGTACAATTACAATGAGTATAAAGACTCTAGTTATCTTAGCTATCGAGTGCTGAAGATTGCCGGAAGAACCAGAGTTGAAGCTCTGTGAGTTCTTGTTACAAAGATGGAGAGTTATCTGTATTGTTTGCTTTTAGCGTTATGTGTTCACGTTGTAAACTCTGTTTGTGTAAACGTTTTTCCGTCGTCTTTTGCCGAAGCTGGAGGCCTCCTATTTATAGGAGAAAGGGCTGTTGGGACGTCCCTGTCAACCGCGAGCGATCGCCGTTTCCTGCATTTAAATAAGGCGGGCGATCGTCCTAGCACGTGGGACTGTTTCCTTAAAGTCCGCAGCTGCTGCTGGCAGCTAGATGCGCGAACCAATGAGGAGGCGACAAGTGCCTCTTCTCGCTGGCCTGGGCGGTCCCACCTTAGGTCCTTTCGGCGGGTCTGTCGGTTGGTGAGGCCGTCCTTATCACTGACAGCTGTTGATGGGCTGGAGTAGGGCCTGTTCTTGCGGCGCCTTTTTCGGATCTGTACGTGGGTCTTCGCCCGAGATTCGGTCTCTGCAGACTTTGACGGGTGTCGGATTCACGCATGGCATGGGACAATCATCTACAGTCGGGCATTAGAGGCAATCGCCAAATGCCAAAGAGACGATCGCCCTGGACGTCGATCGCTAGGCGCTTCCCAGCATATGTCTTCTTTGGTTGGCTCCCGACCATTATGACAATCGCCATTGAGGCCTATAAATCTCCGCACAACAATTGCTCCCTAGCTCGCTCTGATGTCGAAGACGTGGGGCGAGGTGGCACTGCTGGCGATTGCTTGTTTTAGACGAGCGACTCATCTATTTTATGTAGCGGACGATCGTCTTCCGGACGAACTGATTTTGAATTTGGACGATCTCCTCGGATGCTGGAACGAGCGAGAATTGAAGGCGGGCTCTCGAAACGTCACAGAGACACGCGTCGTGCTCCCGTTGGGGGAGTCCAACAGTTTTTGTCAGACTTGTCGTCTGGCGTGCCCTCGAAACGACGCGTACGCGGGTTTCGAGGGCTGCATTAGATGCGGCCCAACGACGGTTGCACTTTCAGCCCCCGAATTTCCGCCTATTTGCACTGAAGTCCCTGCTCTCGCCTATAAAAGGACTAGGGCTACTGGAGTTCAGATCTTTATGCGCCCTTGCTTTTAGAAGAAGACTCTGCCGAAATTCCTTGAAGCTTCTTGCGCCGATCGGCGTTCTCTCTAGGTAAGAACAAAAACTTCTCTCCCCCTTTTCTCTTCGAACATGTCTGGAGAAGGATCCACTGTGTGTGAGGCGGGTAGCACTTCCACCGCCGCGACTTTGGCCGCCGGGGATTGCACCCGTGGAGGTTGAGGTGCTTTTCAACGAGGCTGACGTGGCGAGGTCGGCGGCGGCGGAGCAGAAGCATTCGCTGGTAGATGAGGATGAGGCAGTGAGATTGTATTGGGAGCAGAACAGTGTGTTCGGCCGGGCCTTCTTAGATTTTGCTGCGCTCATGGAGAGGCTGGCCGGACCACGTCCTCAGTTTGATTTTGGCACATACTCGGTTGCCCACCCCTATGAGCGCGTGAAGCGGACGTCATTTTGGGCCGCGGACTGCTCCCCGTGGACCCTTGGTCAGATCAGGAGCTCGGCGACCAAGAAGGATTTGAGTCATTGGAGGGTGGAGTTCCATATCCCTTCTGATGTCTCATTGTATGTGCCCGCGGAGAACGAGCGCGCCGACCAACCTCCCGAGGCTATGGTCGTCGTTAATGAATTGATCATGGGGGCCGGATTGCGGTTCCCATTGCCGTTCGCTGTGTCATACCTGTTGACCGCCTGGAATGTGGCATCGCTTCAACTGACGCCGAACGCCTGGTTGTAGATCGTCAGTACTTTGACTCTTTTTGGCGGTCACTGGTTGTTCCGTCTCCCTTCTGCATTGGAAATGAACTACCTCTTCAAGCTGACGGCGCAGAAGGGTTCAGTTGGCGGCTACCAAATTCAGGGTCGCATGGGCAGGGTGGTCCTCGGGGTGCCGAACAAGGTTCGGGGCGACCTGACAAAATGGTGTTGGGTCGGCGGAGCGTGGAGGTCGGCGGCGAGTGATAAACCAGAGGATGAGTTGGATATCCCCACCGGCTTTCAGGAGAGGAATCCGAGTAAGGGTTTTAACTCTCCCTTTGTTCGGATACATCTTGAACTGATCTAATTTGGTTTCCTTTTTGCAGGCTCCCTTGTTCCAGCGGCCAGCGACCTTCCATTTGACTTTCTGATCGTCTAGGAGCGAATCCGCGGTCTACCGGACAACTACATCGACACTCACACGGTCAACAACGAAGCTCATTGGTTGGGCGCTCGATTGTTTCGCTTCCCCCGCCACTTCAAGGTCCCAAGTATAAACGTTTACGATTCTTATTTCTGCTTGACGACTGTCTTTGATTGAAAGAGATGTCTAACCTAGTTAAATGTCTTCTTTGACAGAGATCTACTTCCCTCGATACTACGAGCCGCTGAAAGAGATTGCTGTGTCGAACCTCGGCCTTATCAATCGTCTCCGCCAAGGGAAGAAGGCGGGCCGTGCCCCTGCAACGACGACCCGTCCTATCCCCGAGGCGAGACCTCTCCCGGTGCCAATCATCGAGCCGGAGGCTCAAGAGGAGGACCAGCTTCAGCGCAACCGCAAGAGGCGGAGGCCGGAGGAGCCCTTGCCAACTGTTGCTGCTGAGGCGTCCGTTGTGGTGCCGCCGGTCGCCGCGCCTCCTAATTCTGCTGTTCCAATGGCGGAGGGGCCTACGCCCTCAGCGGCCTTCCTACAGGCCATGGCGACCGCCGACGCCGAGACCTCGCGGGGCAAGCCTTTTTTAGGCCTCGACCCCGAGAAGGTCGAAAGGTAAGACTGGTTTGATCTTGCTGAGTTAAGCCACTTGTGTGGGGTGCATACTAACTCCTTCGTTTTTTGTTGCAGGGTACGCCTTGCCGACCCGAACACATCGTCGATGGTGCTGGACTTCCTGGAGAGCAAGTCCCCCCGCGAGGCTTGCGTCGTCCCTCACTATGTATCCCGGGCTATCTCCTCTCTTCCGAAGGCTTGGACGACCGACCTGGATGCGATCTCGCGCCGGCGGTCTGGAGATGCAATGCAGGTGACTCTTGCCTTGACCCTCCAAGCGGCGACGATGGCCACTCAAGATGTAAAGGATTATGAGGGGCGGCCCTCTACTGCTCGCCTCCATTCGTACCTTGAGGCTGCTCGGAACCAGAACGCCAAGTTTGACGATAGGATCGTGGCCATGGAGAAGGAGTATGCTGAGACGGCCAAGCGAGCTAAACAGGATCTTGACCGGATGAGGCAGGAGCTCGACCGGACCCGGGCGGCGATCGATCGGATGCGCGATCATATGATGGAGGCACGTCGGTTGCATGCGGCCTTGCAGAAGGAGGTGACCGGGCTGAAGGCGGTGGTGGACCAACTAAATGGCGAGTTGGGGTCGTCGAAGGGGGAGCTGGCCGCCAAGGTTGCCGAGCTCAAGGATGCGGACAAAACAGTCGCGGGGCTGAAGGAGAAGTTGGAGGCGATCGAGACAGATCCCTACCTCAATGTGGAGTACGTCGGCGAGTTTGCTTATTACATGGCTTACGCCGACGCCATCCGCGCTGCAAAGAAGGGAGGGCTCGAGGTCGGCCCTCTGATCGATAACTTCAAAGCCTACGTGCTTGAGCATCCCTTGCAGCCGTCCTTCTCTCTGCCGATCCTTGACCTCACCGACCTCGGGATCGACCTGAGCTGGTATCCGTCGCCGGACAATCTTATTCATCTGGAAGCCGGTGAGGAAGCGCACGCCGATCCAGCTGCTGGTGACGAAGGCCAGGCGGGGGCGGCCTGAGTGAGACCGCTATCATTTTGTATCTTCCTTGTAATTTTTAGTTTCTTCTTGTTTTGCCTTCGGGCATATGTACAAATGACTTGAATGAAATAAATATGTATTTGCATCTGATTCTTTGTTTGTTCGATCGTCTCTCTGAATGTTTCGTATACGAATTTACACAAGTGTTTACACAATTGCACCTGATGCTTTGCTTGTATGATCGTCTGTCTGAATGTTTCGCATTATTTCGACTTTGCACAATTGTTTGGAGAGCGGCCGTTGTATGAATAGCTTCGAATGTATTGGTATGCTAAAACTTCTTACTTGTAAATTTCTGAACAAAACCGATCGTCATATGTGTGTTTGAACAAAGCCGATCGTATGTGGTTCCGTCCTCCTGATCGCATGTATGGCTCCGCTTTGCCCCTTGTTTTTGTTCACTTAGTGAAAGTAAGGGAACGAAAATAATTCGTTTAGTAAGCTATCTTTAGTTTGTTTCTTGCGATCTTCAATTTTGTTGATTCCTCGAGGGAGGCCGAACGTCCCGACCTGGAGAGATTTCTCACAGTCTAACTTCTCGCGACTCACTTAATTGTGAGGGTCCTCCGTAGGCTACGTTTCGCCTCGCAAGCGAAGGGGCGGTCGGTCTTTTCCTGGAGGAGTCCTTGCACGGGGCGCCGTCGGATAAATCGACTTCGCTACCGTGGCTTTTTAGCACTTTTCTGCCTAAGAGGGCATACGTTGTGACGGGGTTAGGACGCAATCGCCTGCCTCGGTCCATCAGATTAGATGATGGATCCGAGGACGGGCGAGCGCATCAACTGAACTGTTTTGGAGGGTCCTTCAGCTACGTCCGCCTCGTATTTAAATGAATGGGCGGGCAATATTTGCCCCAAAGGAACCTTTGCATGGAAGGGTTATCGGTTCCATCGACTCCCAGAACCATGGCTGCACTTTTCTACCTCGGACCGCCATGTTTGATGACGATCCTCGACGGTATACGTTGTGCTAGGAGGGGCGATCGCTTGCATAGGTCCGTCAGGTTAGATGACGACCTCTTGTAGGGCGAGCGAGTCGTCCTCTTTTTATTTGTTTGTTTTGTCTAGGCGAATCATATAGAGGGGATCAAAAAATCTCATTAAACTCTTTGTACATTGGGTAACTGAATACAGAGATTTTATTGGTAGTATTTTTTCAAATGTACGGCGTTCCAGGGATATTGGTCCGGAGTGCCATCTGGGTGTTGGAGTTAGTAGGCTCATCTGGTCAGCCATTTAGATATCCTGAAGGGCCCCTCCCAATTCGGGCCAAATACTCCCGTGTGAGTCTGGACCTTTTTGAGGACTAGGTCGCCCACTTGGAATCGCCTTTCCTTGACCTTCGAATTGAAGAATTTTTCGGATTTCCTTTTGTGGATCGTGTTCTTCATTTCCTAGGTCAGTCGTCGTTCTTCAAGCATATCCAAGTCGATCCGTCGGGCTACATCATTGTCCGTCGTCATTTCCTGTTCAGTTCGGTGGCAGAGGACGGCGATCTCCGAAGGGATCATTGCTTCTGTTCCGAAGGCGAGGGAGAACGGGGTCTCTCTGTTTGAGTTTCGGGTCGTCGTTCCATAGGATCACAAAACATCCGGGAGCTCGCTCGCCCATCGTCCTTGTTTGGATTCGAGCCTTGCTTTGATCGTGTGTTTGAGGATCTTGTTTACAGCCTCTACCTGCCCATTCGTCTGAGGGTGGTAAGGGGCTGAGAACAACTTTTTAATTCCCCATTTCTCGCAGAATTGCATGACTTCCAAGCCGTCGAACTGCTTCCTGTTGTCGGAGATGATAGCCTGGGGTAGACCGAACCGACATATGATGTTCTTCCAAATGAACTTGATTACTTGTTCTTGGTCGATCTTGTTGAATGGCTCGGCCTCAGCCCATTTCATGAAATAATCGACCCCCACGATGGCAAATTTACATCCCCCTAGTGCCGTCGGCAAAGGACCGATGAGGTCGATGCCCCATTGGGCGAACGGCCATGGACTGTACATAGAAGTGAGCTACTCGGGGGAGAGCTTGATGTTCGGGCCCATCACTTGACACCTGTGACACGATAGGGCGTAGGCGATCGCGTCTTTTTGTAGTGTAGGCTAGAAAAAACCTTGCATGGTCGTCTTGTGGATGAGAGCTCGTCCTCTAGCGTGATTTCCACAGATCCCGTCATGAATCTCGGCTAAAACGAGTCGGCCTTCCTCCGGCGTAATGCACTTGAGGAGAGGAAGGCTGAAAGCTCGCTTGTAAAGCTGGTCGTCCAATAGGGTGTATCTGGTTGTGCGGAGCTGAAGCTGGCGAGCTTTGATACGATCGACGGGGACCGTTCCGTCCTTCAAGTATCTAATGAACGGAGTCATCCAGTTCTCTTCGGCGATGGCAATTGTGGTAATCAGGCTTCTGTCGATCGCCGGCTTTGCTGATTTCATGATTTGGATGTTAGAGAAATCTGCCGCCCCATCTGACGCTGCTAGTTTGGATAGGGCATCGACCTCGGAGTTGTGCTCCCTTGGGACTTGTTCGATCAGCACTTCTTCAAACTTTGTGCATATTTCGGCGACCAATTCTTGGTATTTGATCATTTGTTCGCCGCACGCCTCATATTCCCCCTTGACTTGGTTCACGACCAATAGGGAGTCCATGAAGATGTGGAGGCGGCGAACGTCCAGGGCGAGTGCTAGATCGAGCCCGCCTACCAAGGTTTCATACTCGGCTTCATTGTTGGTTGCACAGAAACCGAAACGCACAGCATTTGTTAAACTTTGGCCGTCGGGGCTGATGAGGACAATCCATGCCCCTGCTCGCTTGTTGGTCGCCGAGCCATCCACGTACAATTTCCAAGCAGGACGGCCGACCTGGGTCGGACTGGGTGGGAACATTAATTCCACCACGAAGTCCGCCAGAGCTTGGCCTTTGATCGCCGTGCGAGGAGCGTACGTAACACCGTATTGGGCGATCTCCAGTGACCACTTGAGAAGTCGCCCGTTGGTGTCTGGCCGGTGCAGAACTTGCCTTAGAGGGAGAGTCGTCAGAACCTCCACTTGGTGTTCGAAGAAGTAGGCCCTCAGCTTGCGAACACTCATGACTAATGCGTAGGCGATCTTCTCCAGAGGCGTGTAACGCGTTTCCGCGTCATGGAGCGCTTGACTAACGAAGTAGATCGGCAAGTGGGCTTGCCCCTCTGCTCGCACTAAACAGCGCTCAGTGCGACCTCCGAGGCCGCTAGGTAGAGGAATAACTTTTTGTCGGGGGTCGGCTTCGCCAAGATTTGGGGATTAGACAGATACTCCTTGATTTTGGCGAACGCTACTTGGATTTACTTTGTCCATGCAAACCTTTTATTCTTTATGGTTGCGAAGAACGGCTTTGCTTTTATCTCCGAGCCGATAAATGAAACGGTTAATGGCAGCTAGACAACCTATGAGGCGTTGCACCTGTTTGACATTCCGTGGCTCCTTTATGTCGAGGATCGCCTGGATCTTGGTGGGGTTCGCTTCGATCCCCCTCTGGCTCACGATGTGCCCCAAGAAATTTCCGGAGCTTACCCCGAAGTTACATTTCTTGGGGTTCAGTTTCATGTTAAATTTCTCGAGGATGGTGAACGTCTCGGTAAGGTCATTGAGGTGATCTTCCTTTTTGAGGCTCTTGACTACGATGTCGTCAATGTAAACCTACATGGTCCTGCCGATCTGGTTGGCGAACATCCCGTTGACTAGCTATTGGTAGGTCGCCCCCGCATTCTTCAGAGCGAACGGCATTCGGACCCAAAAGTACACGTCTTTTTCCGTGCGGAACGACGTGTGTTTTATGTCTTTCTCCGCCATTGGGATCTGATGGTACCTGGCGAAGGCATCCATGAATGACATCATTTCGCAACCTGCCGTGCTATCGACCAAGTGGTCAATATGAGGCATCGGAAAGTGGTCTTTTGGGCATGCCGCGTTGAGGTCGGTGAAGTCGATGCATAACCTCCAGGAGTTGCTCACCTTTTTGACGAGCACCGTGTTGGCTACCCACTGTGGCTCATCGGTAGCTACTCCGATTAGTTTGTTGTCGAGTATCTTTTTGAGTTTTGTGTCGAGCGGAGTATATTTCTCAGGACCGAATTTCCTACGTTTCTGGTGAACAGGCTTCCTTGCCGGGTCGATCTTTAGATAGTGGCAAGCGTGTTCAGGACTAATGCCGACCATATCTTGATGCGACCAGGAAAAGACTCCGATGTTCTTACGTAGTAAACTGATCAGATCATCATTTAACTCGAGACTGATGCTTGTGTCGATCTGCACTTCCCGCTCCGGGAGAGCCGGATCTATCGTTATACTTTCCAACTCTTCAATGGCGACGGTTGCTTCTTGTTTGGAATGATTTCCGGACTCGATCCTTGGATCGATGTCGAGGCTTGGCTCGAAACCGATCCTTGGCTCGATGTCGTCCGTCAATCGATATGAGATGCCGTCATCTGAGTCGGGCTGGTACGAGGTGCTTGGCTCGTCGATCTCCATCGGTTGATTGTTGATCGTCTCAATGTTATAAATATTATGGGAAGTGTTTAAGGAAGTTACGACACAGGAGTAATTCAAACATTTCTTTGCCATTAGTTGGTCTCCTTTTACAGTACCGACCGTCCCATCGGCAGTGGGGAACTTGATACAGTAAAAGAAAGAAGAGGTGACCGCCTCGAAGGTCTCTAGAAAGGGGCGACCTAGGAACCCATTATAGATGTTGGGCCTATCTATGCTTACAAAATTGAGGTTCCTAGTGATCCTAACCTTGGGATCGTAATAGCATATTAGCTCAACAGAGAGCTTGATCCTTCCATAGGCTTGGACCGTGTTGTCGCCGAACCCTTGAAGCATAGTATCAAATGGCTTGATGAACTTGGTCAGGTTGCCGAGCTGGTCAAGAGCAGATTTGAATAGGATATTGCAAAAGCTCCCATTGTCAACCAGCACGCGATCGACCAATTTCCCAAGGATATACATGCAGAGATTACCAATGCATCCTCTTTGGGGCACTGCACTCCCTCCCTATCCTTGTTGGAGAAGGTGATGAGCGCTTCTCTAGAGATGGTCGGCTCTGGGGGCACCACGACATGGACCCCTGCGAACGCCCTCAGCTTGGCCTTCCATTTTCTATTCGACATGGTGGAAACCGGGGAAAGGCCTCTGAGGTTTCCACCTCCCGACCGAAGCATATTGATCCGGCCACAGGGGTTGATCGGAGGGATTGATTCGTCTGAGTACTCCGGCTCGTTCTTCTCGATCCTGACAACCGGATTGGGAGGGATTCCCTCGCTCTGTCGGCGATCGCGCCCCCCGGTCTTTTCTGCCCGGGGTTCTGGCTTGGTAACCAAGTTATCCAACTTGCCTTCCTCAAACAGTCCCCAGAGTTGTCTGAGGAGGTCGCGGCACTGGCTGGTGTTGTGGGTGGGACTCTTGTGGTAGGCACATAATTTGTTGCGGTCTAGATGACCGTTTTCCCTCAGCGGCTTTGGTTTGATAAGCCACTCGCGCCCCTTGATGGCGTTGAAAATGTGGGCCGGAGACAGGTTGAGGTTGCGGAGGAGGTGAACTTCCACATCCTCGAAGGCCTTGAACTCACCGGGCGGCTTTGCGACCGCCTTTATTGGCTTGGAGACCGCCTTTTTCGGGATGGAAGACGGTGCCTTCCCTTCCCCGGTAGATCCCTCGCCTAGGCGAAGGGTGAGCATCTTCTGCCTAGCCAGAAAGTCGGCGGCCATGATGCGGAAAACCGCATAGGTCGGGGGGATGTCCTTCATGAGGTGCCTGAACATGGGTGAATGGCCATAGAATCCCCCTAGGACTGAGTAGAGAGCGAGTTCATCGCTAATGGGCTCATCGGTGAGGACTATTTCATCCACCCGATCGATGTAGTCTTCGTCGGGCTCGTCCTTGCCCTGCCTGATCTTCATCATGCGGTGGGGGCCTTCTAGCCGAGCAACCTTGGCGGCGAAATATGACGTGAAGTCGTTCGCCAATTTCTAAAAAAAGTTGATTGAGCGTGGTGGCAGTGAGATGTACCACCTATGGGCAAGATCGCCCAATGTCAATGGGAACATTCGGCACTTCGTCGCGTCCGATGCCCCACATCCGGTCATGTAAATCCGGAACTTGCTCAAGTGGGTCTCAAGATCCGATCTCCCCTCATATAGAGGTGTTTGAGGAGGAGCGATCTTCGGTTGTACGGGGGCGAGCTCGATCTGGGCCGCGAGCAGCTCACTCGGTCCGGCGATCGATCTCTTGGCGCCTGCCCCAGTTTCTATGAGCGCCCTCATTTCGTCGAGCTGGCGCTACATGGCGGCCATCGCCGTAGCCTGACTGCTCGCGGATTGGCTCTCGGAGCGGGAGCCGAGGCGATCATGTACGGATCTCCTGGCCCCGTGGTAGGTGATGAGTTCTCCGCCACCGAGCTCAATTCTTGGGCGAGCGGGAGCCCGTTGGCCGGCTTGTCTTCTGGGAGTCGGATATGCCGAACTTCTGGTGACGGATTCAGACTCCGATGTCTCCCGGCTGGGGCCCGAATGCCCGGGTCACCATGAGGGATCACTCCCTAGGCGGCTGAAGATGGAATCGTCCCGCCTTACGAGCGCCTTTTCCTGCGGCTCGGGGCTTTCTGACGATTTCTCGACATATAGCCCCTTGAGCTTCCGCTTGCCCGCACGACGGATGGCTGATGGAGTAATGGTGGGTGAGTCGCATGCTCTCCGTCGCTCCCTGGGGATGGCCATAGCCTCCTCGATCTGTTCCGCAGTTTGGAACTGATCGAGTGAGAGGCTGGGGCCATCCCTCGGGGGTGGGAGTGAGAGCCTAGCGTCGCCGTGATCGCCTTCCGTCGCAGGTTGGGACTCGGTCTGGGCCGGAATAAGGTGTCCGGCAGATCGTAGGGTGGCCCTTTTCGAGGTCGTGGCAGACATCATGATTCTGAAGGATTTTCTTTGAAGAACAGTGAGTGTTTCTTCAAGTATATGCCCCGGAGAACAGTGAGTGTTCTTCGAGACGGTTGGATTAAAAGTGGACGAGTCAGGACGAGTATAACCCCCTTCTTCTAGCGCCAATTGTTGTTACCCAAAATATTATCCGGAGATGATATGCTGGAATGGACGAGTAACAAACAAAGTGCGAGAGCACATCCGTGGGGAAATAAATAACACAAGGTTTGCCGGGGTTGTTAGTCCCGGGCTTGAATGCTCTCGCGAGATGTTATTAATATGAATACTAGTGAGTATAGATATTAATGTTAGAGTATAATTATAATGAGTGTAAAGACTCTAGTTATCTTAGCTATCGAGTGCTGAAGATTGCCGGAAGAACCAGAGTTGAAGCTCTGTGAGTTCTTGTTACAAAGATGGAGAGTTCTCTGTATTGTTTGCTTTTAGTGTTATGTGTTCACGTTGTAAACTCTGTTTGTGTTAACGTTTTTCCGTCGTCTTTTGCCGAAGCTGGAGGCCTCCTATTTATAGGAGAAAGGGCTGTTGGGATGTCCCTGTCAACCGCGGGCGATCGCTATTTCCTGCATTTAAATAAGGCGAGTGATCGTCCTAGCACGTGGGACTGTTTCCTTAAAGTCCGCTGCTGCTCAGCCAGATGCGCGAACCAATGAGGAGGCGACAGGTGCCTCTTCTCGCTGGCCTGGGCGGTCCCACCTTAGGTCCTTTCGGCGGGTCTGTCGGTTGGTGAGGCCGTCCTTATCACTGACAGCTGCTGATGGGCTGGAGTAGGGCCTGTTCTTGCAGCGCCTTTTGCGGATCTGCACGTGGGTCTTCGCCCGAGATTCGATCTCCGCAGACTTTGACGGGTGTCGGATTCACGCGTGGCATGGGACGATCGTCTACAGTCGGGCATTAGAGGCGATCGCCAAATGCCAAAAAGACGATCGCCCTGGACGTCGATCGCTAGGCGCTTCCCAGCATCTGTCTTCTTTGGTTGGCTCCCAACCATTATGACGATCGCCATTGAGGCGTATAAATCGACGCACAACATATGGCTTGTCTTTGTATTTTTACTTGCACTAGCAAAACAGTGGAGTTTTGCTAACCCCTGAGTATTCGGGGGGTGGATGTCTGTTTTGCGTCCAGGTACTTGCAGGTTGTTGGGGAGCAATTCACAGGATCGTTACGAAGGATGATGGAAGACGGTGATACTAATCACATGAAGACCAGTGTTGAGTATTTGGTGATGTCTTATTTTGTCCTTCCGTTGTGTTTATTTTTCCCTTATATGGGAATGTTGATTTATGTTAACCCCTGCGTGGGAATGAGTTACGAGAAAGAGTAATGTAAGGTTGATGTGTATGTTGTGGTAAAAGACCAAATCGGTCTAATGGTCCGTTAATTTCCCATGTCGGTATGTATTGTATTGTGGCGTTTCTATATTTAGCCTGGTAGATCCTCATGGAGAGGGTCTACGGCGCTGTAATATTCCCGAGTGGTTTGGGGGTGTTACACGTAACACCCTTAGCATACGCTATGCTTCGAAGATTAGCGAACGTTAACGTCTGGCCAGAGCTCACTGACCTGTTTCTGGCATTGTCTTACGTACGTTAGCATACAGGTTTACGTACCTAATCGCTAGGACCTTAGCGTACGTTAAAATCCCCCTTAGCGTACGTTAAGTCCGTTGACTTGCTTATCTGGAAAGCCGTCTAGGTTCATGCGGAGCATCTCACGAATCTTCACTGGCCCCCACACGCCGACCCATGTCTGATCTCGAGTTGACTGAGCTTACGTACGTTAAGATTAACAGATAACGTACGTTATATTGCAGTCGTAGCGTACGCTAAGATCATCATCTAGCGTACGTTATGACGTGCAGAACCATGCATGCAAAATGTTGGAGATACGAAAATGTAAGGATACAAATACGGGAAACCAATCTCCGATTAATAACATCACAAAGTCGAATCTTACAAGATCGAATACAGGATAAATACACAATAATTATCCGGGCATTACAAGTATATCCTTCCAATACTACAAGATAGTTACTATAAAATAGCCCATAATTCAAGATGTACTAGTATCTTAAAACCCTAGTCAATGCATTCTAGTGTTCTTCACTCGGATTACTCATGAACCTGCTCAATTTGTTCATAGCAAATACCAAATCTGGCCTTATAAGATTTTTAGTATACAGTAGCTTTTGATTACTCTTAAACATTCAACTTTAGCCACGATTTCTTACTTAGGTGAATACTAGTATCAATTACAGTTTTTGCAGGTGGGCTGTCAAAAGCGTTAAATTTCTTGAGCACTTTATCAACATATTGAGATTGTGACAAGAAAATACCTTTTGATGTTCTGCTAATTTTAATTCCAAAAATTAAATCAGCTAAACTCAAATCCTTCATATCGAAGTTTCGACTCAATATTCTCTTTGTATTCATAATTACTTCATTGCTACTACCCATGATCAGCACATGGTCTACATATATACAGACCATGACAAATGATTCAGGCGTGCCTTTAATATACACACATTTGTCACATTCATTAATCTTGAATCCATTTGCCAACATAGTTGTGTCAAACTTCATATGTCATTTTTTAGGAGCTTGTTTTAGCCCACTCAATGACTTCAAAAGTTTACATACTTTCTTTTCCTGACTAGGCACAATCAAACATTTGTTCCATATAGATTTCTTCTTCTAATTCACCATTCAAAAACACAGTTTTCACATCCATTTATGAATCTCGAGGTTGTGCAATGCATCGATAGCAATAAGCATATGAATGGAAGTTATACTGGTTACTGGTGAATATATGTTGAAGAAATAATAACCTTCTTTTTATTTAAACACTACAACAAGTTGGCCTTAAACTTGTTTATTAAGTAATCATCGTTATATTTCCTCTTCAGGATCTATTTACATCATAAAGTCCTGCATCCTGGTGGGAGATCAACCAGTTCCTAAGGATAATTTTGCATAATGGAATCTATTTCACCATAAATAGTTTCTTTCCAAAAAGGAGCATTAGGACTAACATAAACTTCTTATATCGTCCTTGGATCATCATCAATTGTATAATTCATAAAATTCGGACTGAATGACTTAGCCTTTCGATCTCTCTTACTCTATCTTGGCTTCTTATTCATAAGGTTTGAACTACTTGCAGTTTCAAATATTTCTTTGTTTTGATTCGTCACAATCTTTTCTCTGCAAGGATCAACTAAAAGAAAAACATTTCTAGAGTCAATGACAGTTTCCTCATGCATATCGAGAATTTCAGATTTATGATTAAGAAATCTATATGCACTACTGATGTATGCATAACTTACGAATATGCAATCAACTGTCTTTGGACCAATTCTTACTTGTTTTGGTTCAGCTACTTCAACCTTAGCCAAATACGCCAAACTTTAAGATACTTGAAAGAGGGATTGCGCACTTTCATAACTCATAAGAAGTTTTATCATTTCCTTTGTGTGGTACTTTATTTAGAATGTGGTTAGCTGTCAGAATAGCTTCCCCACATATTATACGGCAACCTTGAACTTATTAATAATGCATTCCTCATCTCTTTTAGGGTTTGATTTTTCCACTCGGCAAGTCCATTTTACTGAGGAGCATAAGGAGAAATAGTTTGATGAATTGTGCCTGAATCACCACATAATTGTTCAAATGGTGTTGCATATTCACCGTCTCGATCAATTCGGATTACCTTTATTTTACAATTAAATTGCTTTTCAACCTTATTTTAAACATTTTAAAGGCCTCAATTGCTTCATCTTTGCTTCTCAAAAGAAACATAGCAATATCTTGTGCAATCATCTATAAAATTGACGAAATATTTTTTACCTCCTCTAGTTTGCATAAATTTTAAATCACATACATCAATGTGAATTAATTCCAGAGGAGTAGTGTTCATTTTCATTGAATGAAAATACAATTTAGCCAATTTTGTTTCAACACATATTTTGCATTTCGTGTTGAGCTCAACATGGATTTTTGGAATTAATTCTAGATTAATTAGTATTTTAATCGATTTTAGACTAACATGTCCTAATCTAGAATGCCATAAATCTGAGCACTCGAGTAAGTAAACAGAAAAAGGAGCATTTTTTTATTATTTTTATTCTTGCCATCACGGGTTACGGGCTTCACATTCATTGTGAATAATTCCCTGTTAATATAGCCTCGACCAAGGAATATTTCAAACTTACACATAATAAATTTATCCGACTCAAAGACTAGCGTAAACCCATGATTAACTAGTAGAGAGCCTGAAATTAAATTCTTCAGAATGTCTAGGACATGCAACACATCCTTAAGCAGTAGCTCCTTTCAAGAGGTCAGCTTTAAGACCACGTTCCTCACACCTGCAATCATAGAAGAACCAGAGTCTGCCCTTTGTAATTTTCTACCATCAGTAACAATATAAGAAGAGAACATACCCTTATCAGAACAAACTTGACGAGTAGCCCCAGTATCAACATACGAGACACGATGATTCTCCACCATATTGGTTTCGATCACCACAGCTAATACCTCCTCGTCCAGCTCCTCAATCATGACTAACAACTCCAAATTCGGCATGTCAACATCGCCATGTTCAACTATATTACCAACTCGCTTGATTTTGTCTCGCTGACCAGTTGGTAAGTGACAACCTTTTGCTTTATGGTTTGGCTTGCCTCAGTTTTGATAATTTCCAGATAAATTTCTGCCTTAAAAAACCTTTTCCCTTTGTCTTCAACTTGGTTCAGTTTCTCTTTTTGGTAAAGGATCCGTGTTCAAGCAAATTAGCTTTAGCCTCCATCGAGCCTCTCTTGAATTTAGAATCAGACTTTTGGTTGTCTTCCTAGATTCTGATTCTAACAACCAAGTCCTCTAAACTCATTTCCTTTCTTTTGTATTTCAGGTAATTCTTGAAGTCCTTCCAACTAGGAGACAACTTCTTAATTGCCGTCCCCACAACAAACGGTTCAGGTAGAATCATTCCCTCGACATTTATTTCATGCATAATTACTTGAAATTATTGGACTTGTTCAATAATGATTTTGAAGTCTGTCATTTGAAAGTCCATGTAGCGTTCGATCACGAACTTCTTAGTTCCAGCATTATCGAGTTTTTTACTTTTTCTCCAAAGAATTCTAGAGCTCTTTGGAGGTATTGATTTGAATGTACAGGGGCAATTATAACTCAATGGTTTATGGGGTATTCTAGCACTCGGTGAAGACCAATCCGATACCGTGTCCACTAGCGCTCGTGTCCAGAGCGAAGAGACATTATACGGAGAATCAACCAATCCATTCAAAACAGTATTACGGCACATAAAGTCACCGTTACACCACTGATTGTAAAAAAAGCGCTTCGTACGATCAGTTTCCACTGACCATAGGAGGACCACCCTTGAGGTAAACAGCAAGCCCCGAAGTAGTGAGATACAACAGCGTCTTTTGCTATCATCTTTTGAAATCAACACCCGAGAGCTTCTCGGGTTTCTTGGCCTGCACTACAATAGTGGGTGCAGCATGACTTTGGCAGTACTTTGGCAGCGGAAGCAGCAACAACGACAGTTGCAGTATCATCATCGGTAGCCATTTGGAAATTACAAAAATAAAAATAATATTGTGGTTGGTTCTGTGAATTTCTAAATATATAACTACAATAATATTACAAAGTAAACTGCCTACTACAAAATCCATTAAAAATAAAATAGACAGAGAAAATAAACAAAAAGCATAGGCGAGAGAAAACTCTTCCCGTAAGACTATTTTGACCATGTATAAGAGCAGACGGCTCAGGCAATAGGTCTCCCAGATACACCTGCTTTTCATCTCTTTGTTAAGGTGCTCTGTAAAACTCAGAGCTCCAGCGAACTGTTTGATGCTGGAAATGAGTATGAAACTAAAAGGAATTTGTGCTGCAATATGATGATGTATGTTGGGTTGTACGTAGTATGAAATGAAATGCATAAGACTCCATCTTATAGGAATCAAAAGGTGGGGGGTTACGACTAGGGGTGTTCATAACCGGGTACCCGGTTTTTCGGGTATCCGAATTTACGGGTACCCGGTTATGCGGGTATTGAAAAATTCGGCTCGTGACCCGACCCGAAAAGTCGGGTACCCAAAAAAGCGGGTACCCTATTTTTTCGGGTCGGGTCATAGGGTACCCGGTCCAAAATTTAATACCACTAATTTTAAATTTTTATAAATAATTTGTAATTTTAATATAATTTTTTTTTTAAAATTTATTATATAAATTAATTCCCTGAGTACTAAATACATTATAAATATTTTCCATACAATAAGTAAATCTCAAACTGACTAATTTTTTTTATATATATCATTTTTTTATATAATTATGCTTAATTCAATATTCAATTATATATATGAAAGAATATATTATTTTTTATTTAAAAATTTTATCATTCTTGTAAATTTTCAAACTAGTGAGAATAAGTACCATTACTGAAAATATAATTAACATGAATTCTCATATCAAATATAATTCATATTATTTGAAAGATAAAGTTTCATATAATTACAAATTAAATAATTAAATTTATAAAAAAAATAACTATTAAAAAATAATCGGGTTTTCGGGTACCCGAATTTACGCAACAAGTCGGCCCATGACCCGACCCGATTATATGACTTTTTTCCGGGTCGGGTACCCGGCCCGAAAAAAATTTAAATTTTTTAAAAATACCCGGAATATTTGTTTCGGGTCATCGGGTAGTTGGGCCGGGTAGTTCGGGTCGGGTATTTTTGAACACCCATAGTTACGACAGATTAAATGCATGTAATTCTCTATAACCCTTCAGCTGAAAGGTCAATATAAATTCAGCTGAAAGGTCCATAAGTAGTCTTATTTAATTCAGACGTTACACTGTAAAGTGTGACGAGTCATTTTCCAGAAGCTGGTTCAATATATTGAGATTCAGATGTATAAAGTGCATTTCATAGGTAGCACATTTAATATATATAAACATACACATGTATGCAACTTTAAAATTTAACTCTTTGTTGGTATAAAAATATTCAAATTAGATCACATGTACAGATATTGTACTTTTAAAAATTATAAAATGTGAAGAAAAAATTTGTAAACGGTATCAACACAAAATTAACAGTTCAATATATATAAATCTAAGGAAAAAATTACAATACAAAATCACCTTAAAATGTGTCAGATTTGATGCTTCTTCAAATTTATCGAGCTCCCTTGAATCTACAGTAACATATTTTTACGTAATCTGCATTTCTTTATCACATCTTCGAGAGAACACCCAAAAAGTTAAAATATTCATATCTTAAAATATAAATAACATTTCTTCTTATTTATAATTTACACATATAGCAATGAAATTATGTAACTCCATCTAGAGTTTCTATGTTTATAATTTTACAATATAAAAAGTTCAAAATTTTTATATACAAAATAATAATTTAATGAGATAAAGTATTCCGTTGTTAATCTTTTAAAGAAAATCATTTTACATCAGTTAAATAGATAGACTGTGTAAGTTTATATTTTAAAAGATGATAAGAGACAATTACGCTTAAAAAAAACTGATGCAAACTGATTTTTTTATTAAAAGTTTATATTTTAAAAGAAGGCAAGAGACATTTACGTTATCAAAAACAAGTGTTGTGATTCTTTTTATTAAAACTGAAAGTTTGTTTTTCTATTTAACATATCCATTACATCTACATCTTAATATTTTCGTTGGAAATGATAGTAAGATATGAAGTGAAGAATATTACAGAAGCATCAAACTATACACACGCGGAGTACAAAGTCACAATACAAGAACACAAACTGTTTTCTCAGGATAGTTTTAGTATTCAATATTTATTTATATACACCACGAAACTAAGAAATAAAGAGAAACATTAACATATGTGAAACAATATAGTCGAACATATCCAGAAAATTACCATATATGTTTGGATTTTTAAAAAATCACAAAAATAACTCCATTCAGTGATTGTGGGTATGACACTACTAAAATTACCACTTTAGCCGACGATTGGCCGGAGAACGACCGACGGCTAACGTGGTCGTAGGTTAAAAGTCGAAAGTTTAGCTGACGGCGCTCATGTTGTCGGTAAACTACTTCAGCCGACGACTTTGCTTTTCGTCGTCGGCTAAAGTCCTACAACGTCTTCGGCTAAAACTGATGGAGTTTAGTCGATAACCGTGTAGTCGTCGGCTAAAGCTGTTGGAGTTTGGCCGACAACGTCTTTGCCGTCGGCTAAAACAGATATAATTTAGCCGACAATAGCTTAGCCGTCGGCTAAACTACAACATATAGCTGACGACCTCCCGTGCTTGCCGTCAGCTAAACTTTAGCCGATCCACCTCGGCCGACTAACTTTTAGCCGACGCCAGACCACTTTAGCCGATGATTTTTTATTGTCGGTTAAAGTCTGAACATTGGTAATGTGAAGTTCTGAAAATCCATTTTGCTCCACTTAAAGTTCAAATAAATAAAAGTATAAACTAGATCTGAGAAAATGTAAATCGAAACATACTCGATCATATGTTACTTCCTCAAGATTGAGATCCTATTGCAACTATTGTTCAAAATACTTATTCTTTATTTTCTGAGAGAATTAATAGTCCCGAGTATCTTCAACAGCGAGCTATCTTAGCTCATACTCTTGATGTAGTTGATTCTATTAACCATTACAAGATTGATAAAAGTATTGCACAAAGCCGCACATACTATAGTTCTGATAGTGCAAGCAAGTCAAATCTAACTGTTGATGTAATGACTGATGTGCATACGGCAGAATTTTTAGATGCAATAAAGTGCTCTGATGTTCCAAATCATCAACTCATGCTAAAGGTAACTACTCTAGTGATGCTATTGAGGAATATTGATTCTTCTTTTGAATTGTGTAATGGCACAAGATTGACTATTAGAGGCTTGCTACACCTGTGCTTGAAGGAAAAGTTATGATCGGGACTAATGTAGGTATGGAAGTGTCAATTCCAAATTATCAGTAACTCCATCTCATGCCAGAATATCTTTTAAATTTCAGCATCATCAATTTCCTCTTACAATTTCATATGCTATGATAATTAACAAAAGTCAAGGATGATCACTCTCCAATGTAGGCATTTTCCTGCACAAACCAATCTTTGACCACGGCAAATTGTGTGTTGCTCTATCAGAGTTATAACTCGCATTGTTTAAAGATTTTGAGATGCAGCAGAGAGACAATGTGGCAAGGTGACTATAGAGAGGTTTTTAAGAACTTTTAATTTATATTATTAAATTTCGTACGACCTTTGGGTGCTTCATCAGAATTACAACTTTATCTGTGTAATTTATTACCATCTTATAATACATGTTATATAGTATTTTTAATATATTATTTTAATAGTACAAAATTAATATAATTTCATAATATTTATATATAATTATTTTTAATCCGTGTATCGCGCGGGTCGACAACTAGTATCTATCTATATATAAAGAATGAGTTTCATGTTTTAATGTGAGCATTAATGGCATTAGCTAAGAAACTCTATTATGCATGCAAATTTGTAAAGCTTGATGAGGAGAGAATTTTCGTTAATCTAGAGCTTCATTTGAAAGCTTTTAACAACTTTTAAAGTTTCATGACATTGAAGTTCTTGAATTGAAGATTTAAGTTGAGTTTTGATGAGTTCCGTAGTAACATTAAAGATCTTGAAAAGTTGGAGAGTCTTTTTAATTTATAAGAACCCGAAGAGTTGTGTAACTAAAACATTAGTTTTCCATTACATGATCTTTGATTTGCAAGAAAAAAAGAATAACGTCTAACTTTTGGTATGCAAGTAACATTAAAGATCTTAAAAAATTGGAGAGTCTTTTTAATTTATAAGAACCCGAAGAGTTTTGTAACTAAAACATTAGTTTTCCATTACATGATCTTTGATTTACAAGAAAAAAAAGAGTAACGTCTAACTTTTGGTATGCAAAAGTTTGAGTTTTAACAATAAATGGGACAATGGTTTCTGATGCCTATATATAGTTCAATTTAGTGTTTTCGCCAATCACGCATTGCAAATTTGCAGATGATACATAACCCTCATGTCTAATATAGCAAACACTATGCTTTATTATCCTAAGAAAAGCTTTGTTGTCTGTGTTACAAACTTGCTGGGCGGAAAATAAAATACAACTGGAAAAAACAAATTACAACTCGAAAACCAGAAACTACAAGAGTCAACGAAGAAGAAAATTACAGAACTCGAAACAGGATTGAAAATACAAGAAAATTAATAAAAAACCGTAAATGAAGTCGAGTCGAGGAGGCCTCTTCCCGCAAGACAAATATTGCCCCGGCAGTGCTCTTCGGTTTAGCAATTTGTCTCCAAAGGTAAAACGACTTTCGTCTCGGCGGATGTAGCGCCACAATTCCAGCGAGCTCCGGCGAACAAGAACGAGTCGAGAACTGAACTGACTTATGAAATGCAGGTATGCAGAATATATTTTCGTGCTTTTTCTGTGTGTCTGATGTATATGAGATGCATGCCTATTTATAGGCCATCTCACCTGCAGGGGAGTTAATACAGCCACTAATGGCTATCATAATGCAGTCATTTATGCTGCATTATGGTCAGGAGTTACGATTTTCAAACAAATGGCAGGGGTTACGAAATTCAAACCTGCCATTAACTCCTCCCCATAACACCTGGGAAGTTACTTCCGGGTTGGACTGAATTTGAACAGTCAGGACGCACCTGGACTGTATTCAGCTCCTTAACCATCGGACTGATGTACCTGGACATCCTTATGTGCACATACGAGCCCAACTACGTTGTTGAGCTTGTCCAAAAAATTCTTTAAGCTAGCCCAAGGCCTAGCTCACGGCCAAGCCCACGAACAGGCCCAAAGACCAATTGTCAAGATCCAAGATCCAAGATCCAAGTCCAAGGTCCAAGATCCAAGATCCAAGTCCAAGTCCAAGACCAAGGTCAAGGTCAAGGCCAAGGCCAAGGCCAAGGCCAAGGCCAAGGCCAAGGTCCAAGGTCCAAGGTCCAAGGTCCACGGTCCACGGCACGCGGCACGCGGCTCGCGGCTCGCGGCCGCGGCCGAGGCCGAGGCGAGCGGCGGCGCGCGCGTGTGCGCGCGTGTGGGCTTTAAGCCCATACACATGTGCCATTAATTATTACATGCATAAAGGTAACTCCTTATATACTAGAATAATGATGGTTCATTATTCAATGTGATATTCTATCCCTTATTAATTCACAATTAAGTGAAACTTTAATTCACTATTTCTCACTCACCGGGAATCGGTTTAGAGAAAGTGAATATACCACAATCATCTACTCGGAACGTAGATCGATCCTATGATATTTAATTTTAAAAAATAAAATTAAAATCATTAACGATTCCAACAATCCCCCACATGAGTGAAAATAGCCCAAATGCAATATGCAGACTCAAGCTCAGTCCTCAAGAGGCGTTAAAGTATAAGGATAGGTAGTTCGTGACTTTGAACCTTCCATAGTTAACATCATCGGGTACACAGGCGGATTAGTGGCTTGATGCTTTGAACTATTCCCCCATGGCGTGCACCGAGACAATGGTGCTAACACTTGAACACCTCAACCTCATCCGTTCTCACGTTTTGTGTCCTTTGCGGGCCTCGACACCCCTTTGGATTCATAAGTGTATTTCATGAAGCGGCCCCCACTTCTCACTTATATAGGTGATTCTTTACCGAGTATCTTGCCATACTCAACCTCCTTGAGGTCTTTAGGAATCATTAAAAGTCATAGACTTAACCTCACCACTAGGCAAGCTTTCAACACTCAATTGCTCTATAGGGAATAAACTTAGATGAGTGTTTCACACGAACTCTCATAGCTTAGTTCTCCCATTGAACCAAGTTCTTGGGATCTCCAGTCATCTTGGTTGGGTTACCACTATGATAATTCTCAATTTGTGGATTTTAAACCCATTCCCTCTAGCAATTTATTCATTTGATCACGGTTTAACCCTTTGGTTAGCGGATCCGCTAGATTATCCATTGACCTCACATAGTCAATAGATATAACCCCATTTTTGATCAAATGTCTCACGGTATTATGGCGTCGACGAATATGTCGAGACTTTCCATTATACATGTTACTTCTTGCCCTACCTATAGCAGCTTGGCTATCGCAGTGTATCATCACCGCTGGTACTGGTTTTGACCAACATGGAATATCTTCTAGAAAGTTTCTGAGCCATTCGGCTTCTTCACCGGCTTTGTCCAAAGCTATGAATTCCGATTCCATGGTGGATCGGGCTATACACGTTTGTTTCGCGGACTTCCACGAGACAGTTCCACCCCCAATGGTAAACACGTAACCACTTGTAGAAAATGAACTTTTCGTATCGGATATCCAATTCGCATCACAGTACCCTTCAAGTACCGGGGGGTATCTCGAATAGTGTAGCCCAAGGTTTTGAGTATGCTTTAAGTACCTCAAAACTCTAACGAGAGCTTTCCAATGCTCTTTGCTTGGATTGCTCGTGTAACGACTTAATTTGTTCACAGCGCAAGCTAAATCGGGTCGAGTGCAATTTGTAAGATACATTAAACACCCAATGACTCGTGCATATTCTTCTTGTGCAACGGGCTCCCCTCGATTTTTGCTCAAGTGATCATTTAAATCTATAGGGGTCTTAGCCATAAGCTATCAAAAGCATTAAACTTCTTGAGAACTTTCTCGGCATAGTGAGATTGTGTCAAGATGATTCCATCTGATTTTCTCAAAATTTTCATTCCAAGAATCACATCGGCTAGCCCCATGTCTTTCATGTCAAAATTTCGTTTTAACATGTTCTTAGTATCGTTAATCACTTGTATATTGTTACCCATGATTAACATGTCATCTATATAAAGACACACAATAACATAACCGTTATTAGTGTTCTTAATATAAACACATTTATCACACTCGTTTATTTTAAAACCATTTGATAACATTACATTATCAAATTTCAAGTGCCACTGTAGTGGAGCTTGTTTCAATCCATATAGAGACTTAACCAGTTTGCAAACCTTTTTCTCTTGTCCAGGTACTACAAACCCTTCATGTTGTTCCATATAGATCTCTTCATCCATATCTCCATTCAGATAAGCAATCTTTACATCCTTTTGATGAATCTCAAGATCGTGCAAAGCAGAATCGCGAGAAGCACTCCAATAGATGTAATACTCGTTACAGGTGAATATGTATCGAAAAAATCGTACCCTTCCTTCTGATAGAAACCTAAGACTACTAAACGAGCTTAATACTAGTCAATTTATCCATCAGCCTTGTACTTTCTTTTAAGGATCCATTTGCATCCTAAGGGCTTACAACCTTCAGTAAATCAACCAAAACCCAAGTTTGGTTTTGTAAAATTGAGTCAATTTCACTCGAGCGCCTTCTTTCCGCAGCAACCCGTGCTCGGCATAAGCTACTTTAATCGACGTTGGTTCTTCATCCAACATGAATGCTATGTAGTCGTCCAAATGTCTTTGGTGTCCTAACCCTACTACCACGTCTCGGTTCTACATCTTCCAGATTAGATCTCGATCGCTTACGTGACTTTGGATTTACATCCACAGGTTTTGAACTTGTTCCTTCATCTTCAACTCTATTGATAGAATTGTTCTCAACTTTATCATTATCCTTACAAGGATAGATGTTTTCAAAGAATACAGCATTCCTTGATTCAATTGTTGTTCCCACAGTCATTTCGGGAACTTCTGACTTGTGGATAACGAACCGATAGCACTCATGTTTAGTGCATACCTAATAAAGATACAATCGACCGTCTTAGGTCCGATTTTAACTTGTTTAGGTAGAGGTACCTCAACCTTAGCCAAACACCCCCACACTTTGAGATATTTGTATGAAGGTTTTCTACCTTTCCACAACTCATAAGGGGTAATATCCTTACCTTTGCGTGGAATCTTGTTCAATATGTAGTTGGGTCGGAGATGCCTTCCCCACATGTTCGGGCAACCCCGAACTAATCAATAAGGCATTCATCATATCTTTAAGGGTTCGATTCTTACGTTCAAGAACGCCATTAGATTGTGGTGCATATGAGTCGTTGTTTGATGAATTATACCACTTTCGTTGCATAATTCCTCAAACGGGGCTACATATTCGCCACCTCTATCACTTCGAACCATCTTAATACGACAGCCTAATTGATTCTCGGCTTCATTCTTGAAGTTCTTAAAAACTTCAATAGCCTCATCTTTACTTCTCAAAAGATAAAGATAACAATATCTTGTGCAATCATCTATAAAAGTGATAAAGTACTTCTTACCACCTCTAGTTTGCACAAACTTTAAATCACACACATCTGTGTGAATTAATTCAAGGGGTTGTGTGTTTCGTTTTACCGAATGAAACGGAAGTTTCGTCATTTTTGCTTCAACACAAATTTCACATTTGTTTTGAGTATTGACTTCATTTAATTTTAGTAAATCTAAGTTTACTAATCTTTTTATAGCATTTAGATTCACATGACCTAATCTACAAAGCCATAAATCAGAACACTCAGTCAAGTAAGAGGAAGTAGTAGCATTTTCATTAGCATTACTGGACTTGGTTACATGACGTTTAGCCAAAACATTAAGTTTAAAGAGTCCCTCCGTGAGGTAACCCTTACCAAGAAACCTATCAAACTTTTTTATGATAATTCTATCCGACTCAAACACTAGTTTAAACCCCTTTTTCACTAGTATAGAGCCTGAGATCAGATTCTTCCTCATATCCGGAACATGAAGCACATTCTTCAAGGTGAGTGTCTGTCCGGACGTAAGTTTGAGGTCCACTTCTCCAACTCCGATAATTTCGGATGAAGTCGATTTCCCATGTTGAGCTTCCTCCTCAACAACTTGATAGTTCTTAAAGCGGCTCCTATCGGCACTAACGTGGGCGGTCGCACCGTGTCGACGTACCAACCACCTTGGTTCTCAACGTGGTTGACTTCTTCGGTGACCACAAAGCGGAAGATCATCCTCTTTCCATTCGCCGTTAGTCTCGCGATATTGGCAACATGTTTCTTCTTCTTGTTGGCCTTCGGCTTTGATCTTTCGCCGTATGCCCATGTTTGCCACAGTTGAAGCAATCGCCATCAAACTTCTTGATTTGGTTGCTTCCCTTTGCTCTTGTTTTGGACACTGACGAGCCCTTTT
Organism: Orobanche coerulescens; assembly: GCA_033398695.1. Taxonomy (NCBI): domain Eukaryota; kingdom Viridiplantae; phylum Streptophyta; class Magnoliopsida; order Lamiales; family Orobanchaceae; genus Orobanche; species Orobanche coerulescens. The sequence continues at coordinate 10,590,507 of CM065805.1, read as the reverse complement.
ATTGGAGGGTCCGCCATGCTCCAATGATTGGCCTTAGCATCAATCGTGCCTTTTGGTTTGTGGTCATTTTTGCGTCGCGGACTCGATACGCAATTTCACAATCAAATCTTCAAGAGTCATCTCCTTTCGCTTGTGCTTAAGGTAGCTCTTGAAGTCTTTCCAACTGGGGGGCAACTTTTCGATCACAGTTGCAACGGTAAAAGCATCCGGTAGGACCATTCCCTCGGCATCGACATCATGAATGATGAGTTGGAACTCTTGCACTTGTTCCATGACAGGCCTTGAGTCAACCATCTTGTAGTCCAGATACTTTGCGACTACAAACTTCTTTGTACCTGCATCATCACTACGGTACTTCTTTTCAAGTGCTTCCCACATCTCTTTTGATGTGTTTACAACAGAGTATACATTGTACAAACTATCCTCTAAAGAATTTAGAATAAAGTTTTTACAAAGATAGTCTCCATTGTGCCAATTGTCATAGGCAGCTCGGACTGTGAAACTAGTCTCTTGAGCACTTGGCGCCGGTGGCGCATCTTCCTTAAGGAAGTTCGCAAAGCCTAATGTTGTCAAATAAAACAACATCTTTTGTTGCCACCTTTTAAAGTCGGCCCCACCAAACTTTGGCGGCTTCTCGGCGGCAGGCATCATCCTTGGCCCCGAGGTTGTTCCAAAAAAGGAACCACTCGTGTTGAACCCGTAGGCTCCAACACTAGATCCTAGCATGGATCCAACGGTACCACTAAAAGTGGAACCTACGGTGCCACTCGAGGTGGATCCACCGGTAGTCAGAAATGGGTTCGAAAACACCCATGGAGTTGTTGAGGAGGTAGTCGAGCTCATCATGCTGGACAAGGTTGTAGCAATTGTGTTTGCCACGGTCGAAGCTTCGGTCGCGGAGGCAAAGGCAGCGGTGGTGGCGGAGTCGGAGGTAGCAACGGTCATCATCTCCAGTTGTAGGATTTAGCAAGTAATATTTGTCTTGCGCTTGTTGGATAAATCTGTGTTACAAACTTGCTGGGCGGAAAATAAAATACAACTGGAAAAAACAAATTACAACTCGAAAACCAGAAACTACAAGAGTCAACGAAGAAGAAAATTACAGAACTCGAAACAGGATTAAAAATACAAGAAAATTAATAAAAAAACGTAAATGAAGTCGAGTCGAGGAGGCCTCTTCCCGCAAGACAAATATTGCCCCGGTAGTGCTCTTCGGTTTAGCAATTTGTCTCCAAAGGTAAAACAACTTTCGTCTCGGCGGATGTAGCGCCACAATTCCGGCGAGCTCCGGCGAACAAGAGCAGTCGAGGCCCAGAATCGACTTATGAAATGCGTGTATGCGAGAATATATTTTCGTGCTTTTTCGAGTTTCGATGCATATGAGATGCATGCCTATTTATAGGCCATCTCACTGCAGGAGTTAATACCACTAATGGCTATCATAATGCGATCATTTATCTTTGCATTATGGTCAAGAGTTACGATTTTCAAACAAATGGCGGGGGTTACGAAATTCAAACTCGCCATTAACTCCTCCCCATAACACCTGGGAGGTTACTTCCGGTTGGGTGAATTTGAGCAGTCGGGGCACTTTGTATTCAGCTCCTTAACCATCGGACGGATGTACCTGGACATCCTTATGTGCACATACGAGCCCAACTACGTTGTTGAGCTTGTCCAAAAAAATTCTTTAAGCTAGCCCAAGGCCTAGCTCACGGCCAAGGATCAAGGTCCAAGGTCCAAGGTCCAATGTCAAGGTCAATGCCAAGGCCAAGGCCAAGGTCCAAGGTCCGCGGTCCGCGGCACGCGGCTCGCGGCCAAGGCCGAGGCGAGGCGGGCGGGCGGCGGCGGCGCGCGCGTGTGCGCGCGTGTGGGCTTTAAGCCCATACACATGTGCCATTAATTATTACATGCATAAAGGTAACTCCTTATATACTAGAATAATGATGGTTCATTATTCAATGTGGGATTCTATCCCTTATTAATTCACAATTAAGTGAATCTTTAATTCACTATTTCTCACTCACCGGGAATCGGTTTAGAGAAAGTGAATATACCACGATCATCTACTCGGAACGTAGATCGATCCTATGATATTTAATTTTAAAAAATAAAAATTAAAATCATTAACGATTCCAACAAGCTTAACTTTGTTTCATGATCAATGGTGAGAAGGTGTATTTGGTATCATAATAATGATGAGGTCGTAAGTGATACGTCAACATTAAAGATACATGATCAAACATCTTTGTTTCGCTACTAAGATGGATGTGATTTCAATGCATAAATCTTCTTTTATTGTTTATGTATGAAGCAATTTGTATATATATTGATGTAAATGAATAGAATTATTTTGGAAGGAAATGTGACGAGATACTATTTTTTTGACGTTTGTCTTCCATTGAATTTATTAGTTTTCACTATTATTTGTACGCAAGTTCTACAAGGTTAGATATAAACTAGCTTCACAACTACACAAAGTTATAGACAAATCTTCATGATAATTTGTATCGGCAGTTGGTGCCAACCTTTATATATAACTATCGATTTAATTACGGAGTATGTCAATACATAATAATCATGCGTAAGTTTTTTTATCATGTTCATTTATTAAAAGAGGCTCATTAAATTACCCATAATGCACAAATTTCTTTATTTATTTATTTGTTATCTTTGGTAAAGCTGAAAATGTAAATACACATTTTAGTATTGGGAAAAATTGTCATTCTAATTCAGCTTGAAAATGACAACTAAACTAAAATATATTTAAATATTTGATACAAAAAGATGTTTGGTTTATTGAACGATGAAAGATTGTATATGTTTAACGTCAATTATCTTACACAAACAAACATAGTGACAAACAAACACAATAAGACTCTCCGAACCACAACAGAAAAAGAGTCATTGCGTACTGATGGAACTTTCCATCTTATACTAAAACTATAAGATATGAAAAATAAAGTGGAAGAGTAGTAAAGTCGATTAAAGAATTTTTAAGACCATGGTTATATTTTGCCATTGAGTTTTGATACAAATATCATCAATTCATAAAGTCACTAATCTGTGTTATAATCCCTTCAACTATTCAAATCCGAGAGTTGAGTTTCGATAAAAGTTGTGTAAGTAATCGCAATAAGTGAAGGTCATAATGTTATGATATTACATTTTTTTCTTCTTAAAAAGGTCTAAATAATGACATATTTTCAAAAGAGAACTCTTGCGTATTTTACATTCACGATTTGTCATCTACTGCTTTGAACCCAAAAAGTGGAAATAGCTCAAGCCATGAAAAAAGAAAGTATCTATAATCACGGTACCGTGTCCTTTAATATATAAATACTGAGTTTCATCATTAAACGTTGGTATTTATAATCACAAATTATATTTTTTAAAAAAGTGTTTAATATTTATGAAAACCTCTACTATATTATAAATCATTTATGACTTTCACAGAAGTCTTAAAATATTAAGCATACATACTTACTTAGAGCATCTACAATGCATCAATTTTTTAAAGACTTGATGCATTTAATACATATTAACCACAAGGTTTGTGCAATGGAACTCGCCCCATTATCACGCATGTGGGAGAATTTGTTATTCAAGCAAAACTCATTTGGAGACGTAACGACGCAATCGTTACAAATGAAAGACAAGACTCGAAGCTGGTACATCAATTTTGGTGTAAGAGACAAAAGAAAAATACCTAAGTTGTGTGTAGTATAAATTTTGTTTTTGAAATAGCATGTATTGCGTTATGGTGATGAAAGTCACTCATGTATTTGATGCATTTTTATTGAAATAAATCTATTTACAAAACTTACTTAAACAAATTTCCTTTATTCAGTCGAGTACTCTTGATCGAAACTAAACATAATAACTAAATACGCATAACCCTTGCAAAACCGATGATTCTATATGGTGAACAAAGCCCGTGCATCGCACGGGCCATAATGTCTCGTTATATAAATTTTTCAAAACAAACTCTGTCCAGCCCAATTAATACTACTGAACCGGTCCCTTCTTCTATTCCCAAGCCAGCCCCGGTCCATCCCGACCCGACCCAGCCCAGTCCAATCGCCAGCTCTCTTCTAAACAGGAGAAAAACAAATCTTTGAGCTCGCCATAGCGTATTATCAATCATGGGGGAGGAAGGGGGAGGGTTCGGACTGGGCAAGAAGTCATCGGACAAAGGGGGCGAAGTTGATTACAAATCGAAGGCCGGCACGGCGTGGTCGCACTCGTTCCTGAACCAGAAGCCGTGGCATCCACTGTCCTACCCCAACCAGCGCCGCAAATGGATTGCCGAGCAGACGCATGCCCAGAAGCAGCGTCGAACCGAGGAGGTCGCTCGTGAGGTGCGCCATATATAATTGATTTATTTCATTCATTCATTCATCGCTGCATTTTGTTTCCATCCCCTGTTGTTTTAATTGTTTGAAAATAATGTATCTGCTGCGTGAATTTATCGCACTGGAAATGATTTGACAATTGTTGATTTTGCAACTTTAGGGTTCTGTGTTTTGTCTTGCTTATTAGAATTAGATTTCTGTTAATGGCGGCTATCCCTGGAAATCCCCAATTTATTTATTTATTTCTTTTTGGATATTATTATGATTTTTGTACGCAACTGCACGTTGAACCTTTTCTTCTAGGGGAAATATTTCACATTGTTTCGAGTTGTTTATTCATATGGTCACAGTTTATAATGCCTGTTTATAACAGTACTTAAGCTTATTGTTAAATGTTCATTTTCATTTTGTTCTTTACAGTATGCACAGGAACAGGAATTTCTTCGGCAGACTGCACTTATTTCCAAGAAAGAGAAAGAAAAGGTAACAGGGTAAGAATAGAAGTGTTCTGTCTATTTGACTGCCTGATCCTTGTATTCGTGTATGTAAACACTTTATTTTGTGAACTTCAATGGATTTGATTTGTAAATTATAATTAACAGTTGGAATTGATGAAAGCTGTAAGCTTTATGTATGTGAAACCTCCTGGATACAACGCGGAAAGTGCCAGAGCCGCTGAGGTTGACGATGAGAAAAAGAAGCAGGAAATCGAGAAAAATTTGCAGGAGCCGTCTACAGATGATGCCTCATCTTCAATGTAATAGTTTATTATTGCACTACTGTGTTTATTTAGAACAAAAATGATTTCTCAATTTCTGTTTCATCTGTGACTAATAAGTTATCTTGGTGCTTTTGCTAGGAAGACGGAAACTAATCCCTCTGTGGTGGAAAAAAAGAAACCAAGGCCCAAAGATGTTTTTGGCCGTGCTTTGCCAACTGAAGAAGAATTTGAAGTCCTCAAAAATGCTCCAAGGTGGGTTTGAACATTGCTTGTGGGCAATGTTTTAAAAACTCTTGACTCGTACGACTTGACTCGCGAGTCGAGGTGAGGCAGACGGGTAGCGACTCGAGGCCTACAAGTCGGGCGATTTTTCTGATATCTGCGAGTATTTTATTTGAGGCGACCGAGTCAACTCGGTTACGAGTTGACGTTTCTATTTTAATTTTGTTGAATTTTACTATTATTAATTATTATTGTTGAACTTTGTGTTGTTTTACCATTTTATAATTCTCAAAAAACCGAGGCCTCAAACAAAACACGTCTCAAATATTAAAACATTACTTGTGCACACATGCTGTTGAAATCCTTCAGATTTTTTTAGAATTAGAAGGAGCTCCTTTTTAGTGAGAAGAAAACTTTAGGTCTTTTCAGGAGGAAAACAAAAGATTGCTGTTTAGGATTTTAAGGAATGACTTATGCCATCTCGTTGGAATCTTAGATTCTGGTTTCAAATTTTTATTAGATAGTACCATATTGACATTGTTTTTCAGGTTAGAGACTGGTGTTGCTGGTAGGGCTAAACCATTTGGAGTGGAGATTCGCAATGTGAAATGTCTTAGATGTGGGAGTTATGGGCACCAAAGTGGTGATCGCGAATGTCCTCTAAAAGATGCTATAATGCCTAATGAGGAAAGTCGGTTGAAACGGGATGATCCCTTAACCGCCATCATGGCTCAAACTGATTCCAGTGAGGTAAATAGTTGAGTACATGTCATGCTGTTCTCATATTATGTTTCATGATTACATTCTTAATTTCCTTTCAATTTACTGTTGATTGTTGTGGATCTTAAATAATACATGAATTCTGAGATTAAACTTCCTTGATCCATGTAAAGTAGTTCTTTGTTTTGATTGATTATTGGTGGATGTTGCTAAAAAGCTTAGCATATGTTTAAATATAGATGCTAAAGTGGCTCAGAAGTTAATTGACAGAACACAGTTGGTGTAAAGGAGTTGAGAAAAAAGCACATGTGAAGCTTTGGACCCATTTGGCTTTGTTTTCAGCACCCATTTTCTGTTCTTTATATTTCAATATTTCATCTTCTAGGAGCTTAGATTATTATATCACTTATATTTGTTCATGGTGGCCGCATGTTGAAATGTTAAAATGTAAGGTGACATGTATTGACAAAATTTACATAAGATTGCACATATTTTTGAATTAGGTGTAGTCATTATTTATTAGTTTATTATAATTTTCTGTTTTAATAATCCTAATTACAAAAGGATAGAGAGCTAGATGGTGATGTGGCTCACATAGTTAAGGCGGGTTGGTGTAAGTGGACGACTGCCACATGGTTTCAATGTGATTTCGGCATGCCTCATAGACTAAGGGTAAATTCTACCACAAGGCAATTAAGTCCATTGTATTATGGCACCAAGTGTTGGGCTGTAAAAATAGTCTTACTTTCAATAGATAAATGTGGCGGAAATGCATATGTTATTGTAGATGTTTGGCCATACGACAAAGGATCGGCTCAGAAATGAGGTGATCAGGAAGAAGGTAAGAGTTGCGTTTATAGAAGACAAGATGATGGGGACTTGGTTAAGATCAGTGTTTTAAAAGATGCTCGAGGCGTACGCCTCGATGCGCGCCTCAAGGCGAGGCGGGCCGGAAAACGCCTCGGGGCCCCATTTTTTTAATTAAATCTGAGGCTTGCACCTCACCTTACCGAGGCGTCACAGATGTAACACCCCAAACTAGGCGGATATTACAGTGCCGTGAATCCCCGACTGGGACCCACCAGGCAATGAAAATGATGAATTAAATAATATAATTGTAGTACCGAACCACATTATATTACCAAGTACTCCGATGAGGAGTTTAAGTACAACACACCAGACAATATCAATACTAGTATATTTTATATGAAGATAAAATACACCACTCTGAATAAATAAACATCTCAAACGGAATTTGCAAATGAAAATACAAATGACGGAATAACTAAAATGATCAAGATGATGAACAAACGGAATGACTGGGCCCCTACTAGTATCACTGGGACTCGTCCGTCAACATGCTCTTCCCGTGCCTTTGCCTTGCCTTGACTAAACAAAATCCCCAACGGGCCATACGTAACAACAATCCTCAAGAGTTGAAATTACACAATCATGAATTAATCAAGTTATGAAATATTCTTAATTATGAATTACGCGAAGAGGAGTATCATAAGACGCCCGTAATGTTGCGTGCAAGTGTACAAGACGAATGACCAGGACACACCGTCATTGTACCTAATTAGTCTCACGGAGGTAAGCGTTACAGTGTGCGGTCCGATGTATCGGTGAACCCAATACATGACCATTGTGTGCCCGACTAAAAATTCCACACACCACACCCGGCCACGCAATATGAACCCTGAAGGTCACATGAACGAGAATGACCATAATGAATATCAATGAATAATAATTAGACAAGACCAAGATGACTCACCGATATGAAAGTAATAGTGACGTGATTGATAACCCAATGAAATGATTTGGAACCGCTGGTTCCTCGTGAATGAAATGATTATTCGACAATTACAAGTCTCAAAATGATTAATATTATGATGAATGAATTATAATTATGAGCAATCAACAACAAAAGGAATGAGTATCCTTTTAACCGAGTAAGAATTAACTTACTCAACAACGATGAAGAATGTTCGTCCACGAACAACGTCCTAACCAAGATACCGGTCGCTCGAACAACCTTGAATAACAATAATTACCAACAATCGTTCAATACACGTATCAAGCAACAAAACACGACTAACCCAAAGGTCGAAACAACGATAATCAAACTCATAGGGCATTCCAACGAATACATAACCAACCACACAACTTCGGAAATATCCAATCCCGAATATGTCGAAACCAACACCAAATTGAGTATTTTGAACTAACAAAACACTTTAATGATATCAATAATCCATTAGGAATCCATAATTCATGATTACAACAACATCAATCGGAAAATCCCCAATTAACCAAAGTCAACCCCAAGGGTTCTTGAAATAATTCCGAAAATAACCATTAAATCCGTAGGAATATATTTATCCAAGGTAGATAATCCATATCTAACATATTCCAATGATAATCCAAGCTTACACGAAGAAATCGGAAGGAAAACCCAAAAATCCGAAATTCTAGATCCAAGAAATTAATACCTTTGATTTGATGTTAAGGAGATGATAAAGTGATGATAATCCAACTCAAAGCCTTGAATATGATGATGGATGATAGAAGCTCGAAGAGAACACTCCAAGTCGCCCAAAATCGCCCGAAGTCGCACCAAAAACGAAAGGAAGTGAGAAATGACGAAACTCGTGCCAATCGTCCATTATATAGTCGCTCGTGTTAGCGTCGCTAGCTCTAATGCGTAGCGTGCGCTAACGGAAATTTGGGTATTCCAGTACCCATCGCCTCAAAACGGTAGCGCGCTACGTACCTTTTTGTAGCGTGCGCTACGGCCATATCATTAGCGTGCGTTAATACTCATAGTTAGCGTGCGCTAACGAATAATTTGATGCCCGATCGAATCTAGAAAGCGCTGTCCTCCGATCGACTCGATAGCGTGCGCTACAACCATTATTTAGCGTGCGCTATAATATCGATTGCGTCGCTAAAAACAACACATAGCGTGCGCTAAGAATTAATCAAAGGCATCCAAAGAGCCACCGGACTCAACTCGATCTGCCAGCGCGCGCTACACCACATATTAGCGTGCGCTACTACAACTCACTAGCGCGCGCTACTTACCATTCGTAGCGTGCGCTACTTATATCACTGCGGTCGGTACCTTCCGGATCGCAATCGTGGCAACCTTAGCGTGCGCTAAAGGCCGAGTGGTAGCGTGCGCTACCTATACCCAATTAGCGTACGCTAAAAGGAGTACGTGGCGTGCGCTACCCTCACGCATGACTCAACGAAAATGACAATGATGATAAACACGGCACGAAACTCCAATCGATTAGTGATGAATGACGATTGATACACGATACAATTACTCAATGATGAATACCATGAATCGAGTGACAAATGATTAATAATGAGTGAAAATTACCGAGTATCAATTCTTGAATGATAAATCTTGAATGATAATTCTTGAATTACAACCGGTATTACATACACCCCCTTAAAAGAGTTTCGTCCTCGAAACTAAGGGTCAAACAACTCGGAATAACTCTCCCGCATACTATCCTCGTTTTCCCAAGTAGCCTCTTCGACTCCGTGTCTGCAGACCCTTGAATTTTAACCAAAGGAATCGTCTTATTCCTCAACTGCTTGATTCGTCATTCTAAAACTCGCATGACGCTCCTCATATGAATGATCGTCGCGATCTCGATTTAAATCGAATCAAGTATGTGACTCGGGTCGGCAACATACTTCCGCGGTGAGAGACATGAAACACATTATGAATTCGGCTCAGCCTAGAGGTAAAGCCAATCGATAAGCTAACTCGCCTACTCGATCCAAAATCTCAAACGGTCCAATGAATCTCGGACCCAACTTTCCCTCTTCCCAAAACGGAAGATACCACGACTCGGGGATACCTTGACCAACACATGGTCACCACTCGAACTCTAATGGTCGGCATTTACTTATCTGCGTATGATGATTTCGCCGACTGAAACAACAAACGACTCGATCAAAGTTACCTTCTCACGCGGCTATAAGCATATCGGGCTCGTGCCGATTGATTCGATAAGTCGTCCCAACACAACGGAGATCGACAACGGCGACCATACAAGGCCTCGTAAGGTGCCATCTTGATCGAAGCATGCCAACTATTATTATACGTGAACTCGATCAATGGTAGTTGGGCTTCCCAATCGTCTTTCCAATCGAGGACGCATGCCCTCAACATGTCCTCTAATGTCCGAATGGTCCTCTCGATTGTCCGTCTGACCGAGGATGAAAAGCGATCGAGATTAAGTGGGTTCCCATAGACGATGAACTGATTTTCAAAATGAGACACAAACCGTCCGTCACGATCGGAACGATACTTTTAGAGTACCGTGCATCGACTATCTCTTTGATGAACAATTGAGCAAGTCTCTGACCCCACGTCTCCTTGATCTCAAGGAAATGAGCCGATTTAGTTAAGCGGTCCACGATCACCCGGATCGTATTCATGCCACGACGACTCGTCGGCAAACTCGTGATGAAATCTATAGAAATGTCTTCCCACTTCCATTCGGGAATAGGAAGAGGTTTCAAGATACCCGCCGCCGATGTTCAATCTCAACTTGTTGTGTGTTAAGCATCTCGAAACAAATTCTGCGACTTCTCGCTTCATATTACTCCACCAGTAATTTTGTTTCAAGTCCTTGTACATCTTGCTAGACCCCGGATGAACAGAATAAGGGGTAGCATGAGCTTCTTTCAAAATCGAGTTTTCAACTCGACATTCGCCGATACGCACAACCGATTCTTAAACCTCAAAAGTCCATCCTCGTGGACCACAAATCCAGAGGCTTTCCCCTGAGCCACATCCTCTCGGATGCGCAATGCTGATGGGTCCGAACCCCGATTCTCTCGGATTGCCTCGAGTGACGATGAAATCTCTAACAAACAAAGCCGCCCGAACTCGGAAGCCGGACCTCGATCTCGGTCTAAGGAATTCCTTCAAGCTCCTTCGAATCAAGAACGGCAAGCATCTGCTCTGAACGGACTTACGACTCAAGGCGTCGGCGACAACGTTCGCCTTGCCGGTGGTAGAGGATCTCGATATCATAATCTTTGATTAATTCCAACCACCGTCTCGACGCATATTTAACTCCTTCGAGTAAATATATACTTTAAACTCTTATGATCGGTGAATATCCGATGTGACGCCATAAAGGTAATGACGCCAAATCTTCAAAGCGAACACCACTGCTAGCTCCGTGTCGTGGGTCGGATAATTAACCTCGTAAGGTCTCAATTGCCGTGAAGCATGTGCAATAACTTTCCCGCTCGCATGAGTACACATCCGAGACCCCGTCCGACGCATCACTATAAACCACAAATCCTTCCGTCCCTGCGGCAAGGAAAGTACAGTCTTGACATTAACCGGCTCTTGAGTTCCTCAAAACTCCGTTGACACGCGTCGGACCACGTGTATTTCTTATTCTTCCGCAAAGGTTCGTTAAGGGTTGAGCGATTCTAGAAAATCCCTCTACAAATCGCCGATAATAACCCGCTAATCCGAGGAAACTTGGATTTCCTTAACGCGTTCTTCGGAGGTAGCCAATCTCGAATAGCCTCCGTCTTCCGAGGGTCGACACGAACTCCGTCGATGAAATTACATGTCCGAGAAAAGTCACTTGACATCCGTAACTCACATTTGGAAAACTTCCCATAAAGTTGTTCTCGTCTCAACACGTCGAGCACTTGATGAAGGTGAAACTCGTGTTCCTCCCGGTCACGAGAATAAATCAAAATGTCATCGATGAAGACAACAACAAACTGATCTAAAAAGTCGATGAAAACCCGATTCATTAACTCCATGAATACCGCAGGTGCATTAGTCAATCCGAACGGCATAACCACAAACTCATAATGACCATAGCGTGTTCGAAACGCCGTCCTCGCGATGTCCGACTCTCGGATCAGCTCGCGATGTCCGACTCTCGGATCCGCAACTGATGATATCCAGACCTTAAGTCGATCTTGGAAAATACTGAAGCTCCCTGAAGTTGATCTAAGAGATCATCAATATGGGGTAAGGGATACTTATTCTTGATCGTCACCCTGTTCAACTCCCGATAATCAATACATAAGCGGAATGAACCATCCTTCTTCTTGACAAACAACACTGGTGCTCCCCACGGGGACGCACTCGGTCGGATATAACCTTTCTCGAACAACTCCTCAAGTTGGTTCTTTAATTCCTGCATTTCGGTCGGGGCCATCCGGTACGGTGCCTTCGATATCGGGGACGTACCAGGCTCCAACTCAATCGTGAATTCCACATCCCTCTGTGGAGGCAAACCAGGTAACTCGTCTGGAAAAACATCGGCATATTCCCTCACCACCGGAATATCCGTTAACATTACTGATGACTTCTCGGTTTTGGCCATATAGCACCAATAACCGACACATCCCCGATTGAGTAACCTTACTGCTTTCATCAAATTAATGACCTTACCAGAACAGCCGGGATTACCTCCCTGAAACACACATTCAATCCCATCGTCTGAAATGATAGTGACCATACGCTTACGGACACTAATGATGACATCATGACGATCCATCCAATCAATATCCAAGATGATGTCGTCCCTCGGCAAATCTACCACGATTAGGTCCGCTGGCCATACACGACCATGAAACTGAATCGGACAATTTTGAATCTCACGATTACCGATAATTCGTCTACCATCAGGTAGGCCAATGACATAAGGCTCACAACTAGTAGCACTACCCAGACGTAGTCTACTCAAACATGACTCGGAAATGAATGAATGCGATGCACCAGTATCAAAAAGGGTACACACAGGTTGAGATAGAATAACGAGTGTACCTGAGATCATTCGGGCCTCCGGATCATCGGTCTTCTTCATCTCATAAATCCGGGGCTTGCTAGTCCCGGCACCGGACGCTCCCGTCTGCTGGCTAAAAGCTCCACCTTTAGTCGCTCCTGTCGTTTTAAACGACGCTGATTGAGTGGCCTGATTCTGAACGGCTGACTGCTTAGGTGCCTGAGATGACGTCTGAGTAGGTTTGGAGTCCCTACGGCAAAAACGGGCCTTATGCCCAGCAATTCCACAATTATGACATGTGATAGTCTGTCTCGGACACTTGCATGCGAGGTGACCAAGATCCCCGATTAAAGCAGTGATCGCCGAATCGCCGCTCGAGGCGAGATTCCGCGGGTTTAGGCGACACAGAGGTCGCTCGAAAAGCAGAGCCCGCACGGGGTTTCTTGAAAGTTGTCGACCGCCTTCGTGATTACGATTCTTCGATTTCTTGCTAGCGACGAAGGTTCTTTGCTTAGCAATTTCCTTAGCGAAGCTCGTAGGTGAGAGCTTTCTCAATGAATTCGCCAACGTGGTGCAATTATGATTAAATGGCAAGTCTCATACGGGGTTTCACCTCTTCTTTGAAATACTTGATCTTATCCGCCTCGAATGAATGATGGATGAGGCGAAAGGAAGAAGTTCTGAAATTTCTCGGCAATGGCGAGAACATCCTCGTCTGTTGAGGGGCGGGGTGAGTAATTTCGACAGCTTGACCTCTCGAGTGGGGCCGGATAATACCTCTCCATCATGAGAGTCTTGAACGATCCCAAGTACAAGATCCTTCGGTGGGCTTCAACGATAACCACCAAGAATGTGCGCTCTTACCCGGGTAGTAAGCCGCAACAAACTTTGTGTCCCTCGGGACACTCTACCATAGCAAACAACTTCTCGAAATGCTCGAGCCAATGAATGATATCTGACGGCTCAGACGATCCCTCAAAAGTAGGTGGCCTCCGCGAGAGATATCGCCGATGATATTACTCACATTCCTCTCTTGCCTCGAGGTGGCGGCGGAGGAGCCTGCGATTTTGATTGACGGAGTTATGCATCGTCTCCATCAACCGAGCCATCCGGGTCATTTGGGCCATCATGCCACTGCATAAAGCGAGTGGGTCAACCCGACACCCTCGACCGAGCCGTGTCCGGTCGACTCCCCGATAGTGAATGATCGCGTCCGGGTGAATGAGTGGCAGCGTCGCTGCTCGATGAATTAGCATTATTCCTCGCGTTTGCACGTGTATTCACACGAGCTCTCGGGATTCGGCCCGCTCCACGGCCTCGTCCTCCACGTCCTCTTCTTGCCCTCTCCATCGAAGTATGAAAGTCACATGATGATTATATTCACCGCATGAATAATACGTTATGATTATGACATGAGATGATAAAAATGAGCATACGCGCTCTAACACACGATTACATGAATGATCAATCGAGGTGACATGATTATCTTGAACATGATTAATGATTTGATCTTCCCGATCAACAATCAATAATGAAATGAATCGAGTTATTAATGAGTTAACTCGACCGTCCCGGTCAAAATGACAATGATGATTGAGGATTGTTAACTGATGAATTATGAATGAATGATTAATGCCGAAATTATACCATGGCATTAGAAATCTTACGATTCTTGATCCGATTGGCTCGGCATTTGCACAGTCACACGTGACGCGAAAGTCCAATGATACTAGTCCGATGACGATGATTTCAAACGAGACATGACTTGGAGGGTAGTATTCAAAACCACGCTCCGATACCAACTCTGTAACACCCCAACTAGGCGGATATTACGGTCAGTGAATCCCCAGGACCCACCAGCAATGAAAATGATGAATTAAATAATATAATTGTAGTACCGAACCACATTATATTACCAAGTACTCAGATGAGGAGTTTAAGTACAACACACCGGAGACAATCGAATATTAGTATATTTTATATGAAGATAAAATACACCACTCAATAAATAAACATCTCAAACGGAATTTGCAATGGAAAATACAAATGACGGAATAACTAAAATGATCAAGATGGTGAACAAACGGAATAGTAGGGCCCCTACTAGTATCACTGGGACTAAATCGCCACAACATGCTCTTCCGTGCCTTTGCCTTGCCGTGACTGAAAACAAAATCCCAACGGGGTTAGTTACACAGAACAACAATCCTCAAGAGTTGAAATTACACAATCATTAATTAACTGAAGTTATGAAATATTCTTAATTATGAATTACGCTGAAGAGGAGTATCATAGTACGCCCGTAATGTTCTGTGCAAGTGTACAAGACGAATGACCGGACACACCCGTCATTGTACCTAATTAGTCTCACGGAGGTAAGCGTTACCGTGTGCACGGTCCGATGTATCGGTGAACCCAATACATGACCATTGTGTGCCCGACTAAAAATTCCACACAGCCACACCCGGCCACGCAATATGAACCCAGAAGGTCACATGAACGAGAATGACCATAATGAATATCAATGAATAATAATTAGACAAGACCAAGATGACTCACCGATATGAAAGTAATAGTGACGTGATTGATAACCCAATGAAATGATTTGGAACCGTCGTTCCTCGTGAATGAAATGATTATTCGACAATTACAAGTCTCAAAATGATTAATATTATGATGAATGAATTATAATTATGAGCAATCAACAACAAAAGGAATGAGTATCCTTTTAACCGAGTAAGAATTAACTTACTCAACAACGATGAAGAATGTTCGTCCACGAACAACGCCCTAACTAAGATACCTGGCCGCTCGAACAACCTTTAATAACTATAATTTACTACAATCGTTAAATACACGTATCAAGCAACTAAACACGACTAACCCAAAGGTCGAAACAACGATAATCAAACTCATATTGCATTCCATCGAATACATAACCAACCACACAACTTCTAAATATCGATCCGAATATGTCGAAACCAACACCAAATTGAGTATTTCGAACTAACAAAACACTTCAATGATATCAATAATCCATTAGGAATCCATAATTCATGATTACAACAACATCAATCGGAAAATCCCCAATTAACCGAAGTCAACCCCAAGGGTTCTTGAAATAATTCCGAAAATAACCATTAAATCCGTAGGAATATATTTATCCAAGGTAGATAATCCATATCTAACATATTCCAATGATAATCCAAGCTTACACGAAGAAATCGGAAGGAAAACCCAAAAATCCGAAATTCTAGATCCAAGAAATTAATACCTTTGATTTGATGTTAAGGAGATGATAAAGTGATGATAATCCAACTCAAAGCCTTGAATATGATGATGGATGATAGAAGCTCGAAGAGAACACTCCAAGTCGCCCAAAATCGCCCGAAGTCGCACCAAAAACGAAAGGAAGTGAGAAATGACGAAACTCAGGCCAACTGTCCATTATTAGAGATGTTAAACGGGCTCGGGCCCGTTTAACCCGCCAAAAAACCGGGTTAGGGCCGATATTTCCTAGCCCGTTTAAATCCGGGCTTTTTTAGCCCGGACCGTTTAGCCCGAAGCCCGTTAGGGCTAGCCCGAAGCCCGATATATATATATATATATATCACTATATTAATATTTTATATATATATACACTATATTAATATTATATATAATATATATTAATATTATATATAATATATATTATTACTGTATTTGTTAATATAGTGTGTGTATATATATATATATATATATACATAAAAATGTATTTTTTGTTATATTTATTATAGTATAGTTGTTACTATATATATAAATTATATTGTTATTGTTTTTTTTACTTATAAAAAATAAAAAATAGATTTTTTAAATACTTAGCCCGTTTAGCCCGAAACCCGCTAGGGTTAGGGTTAGGGCCAATATTTCCTAGCTCGTTTAAATCCGGCTTTTAGCTTGACCGTTTAGCCCGAACCTGGGCTAGCTCTTAACCGCTGGCTAGCCCGTTTAACATCTCTATCCATTATATAGTCGCTCCGTGTTAGCGTCGCTAGCCTAATGCGTAGCGTGCGCTAACGGAAATTTGGGTATTCCGGTACCCTGTGCGAAAACGAGCGGCGCTACGTACCTTTTGTAGCGTGCGCTACGGCCATATCATTAGCGTGCGTTAATACTCATAGTTAGCGTGCGCTAACGAATAATTTGATGCCCGATCGAATCCGAACCGCGCATCCTCGATTCGACCTCGATAGCGTGCGCTACAACCATTATTTAGCGTGCGCTATAATATCGATTGCGTACGCTAAAAACAACACATAGCGTGCGCTAAGAAATAATCCGGTGCGAAAGAGCCACCGGACTCAACCTGACCGTCTGTCCCGCGCGCTACACCACATATTAGCGTGCGCTACTACAACTCACTAGCGCGCGCTACTTACCATTCGTAGCGTGCGCTACTTATAACTCACCTGCAGTCCAGTACCTTCTGGACTGCAACCAGGGCAACCTTAGCGTGCGCTAAAGCTGAGTGGTAGCGTGCGCTACCTATACCCAATTAGCGTACGCTAAAAGGAGTACGTAGCGTGCGCTACCCCTCACGCACAGCTCGCAACGAAAATGACAATGATGATAAACACGGCACGAAACTCCAATCAGATTAGTGATGAATGACGATTGATACACGATACAATTACTCTGAATGATGAATACCATGACTGAATCTGAGTGACAAATGATTAATAATGAGTGAAAATTACTGAGTATCAATTACTGAATGATAAATACTGAATGATAATTACTGAATTACAACCGGGTATTACAACAGAGGCGTACGCCTCGAGGCGTAGGGTTTGAGGCGCAAGAGGCGTGTATACATTGTTTTGCTTTGAGTTGACAGCCGTGAAGTGAGAAGAGAATCCGAGAGAAGGAGCGAGCGAGGTTGATTGTGGTAGGCATCGACGAAAAATTGATAAGGAAAAAGATGGGGACGCGGAAGAACAAATCTGAGTATAGTAGCGGCGATAGATAGAATTGATGGAGTATTAGGAGTTTGGAAGATCATGAAAACTGACTGCCTCTTTCTTCTGCTAATATACTTGAGTAATATAATATATATTTATTTTTAATAGCTCCACTCATTCCATATTATAATGTATATCATATCTCCACTCAAAAAAGAATTATATAATCATAATATTATAATAGAATTGACCAATGTTTGAAAAGGCGAAGGCGTAAGCCTAGGCGTTGGCCTGCCAAAAAGCGAGGCGTAAGCCTTGAGGCGCCGAGGCGTAAGCACTACGTGCTTTTTTTTCAAGTATAGAATAACACCTAAATAATAATCCCTTAATCAAATAAACTTCAAATACGTAATAATACAACTTAAGCAACATATATAAAGTTTAAAAACATAAAAAATTCAACCAAAACAAAATGAAATAACATAAGTTCAACGATACAAGCCACAAGTTTAACATGAAAGAAAATAAGTTCAAAATTTGCATCTCGGAAAACCTTCACCTTCTTTAATATATGTATATTTCCAGAAAATATCATTCTTGTACTCATTGTTCTTAGTTGTAAAAAAAAAACTGCTGGAGAAGTAAAAGAACTGCTTGGTAAGTAAAAAAAAAAAGTGCTGGAGAAGAAAGTTTGCTGCGTTTTGTTTGCTGGGAGTATTTGTTGGCTGCTGAAATAAAAAACTGCTGAAGTAAAAAACTGCTGGCGGGATACAAACTGGGATAACAAAAAAACTGGGATACAAGCAGCGGGATAACAAACTGGGAGAAGAAGTAAAGAAAAAAAAAGTTTGGTAATTTCCTTCTTATAAACCCCGGTGGATAACAATTAGGGTTCTTTTTTTTTTTTTTTTTTTCCTTCGATTACTGAAAAGCGGCGGGATACAAACTAGGGTTTGCTAATTGCGGGATACAGCGCATCACAGAAAGGAAACTTTCCTTTCTTTCTTTTTTTATTTTTCTTCTTACCCTGAAACGACGTCGTTTCAGGTCATTTTTTTTTTTTTAAAAAAACACAGAAATCGTTCGCCCCGTCCAGAAGGCGCTGAAGGCGCACGCTGTGCCTCAAAAGCGTACGCCCCGTCCAAAAGGCGAACGCCTTTCCTGCTTTTCGCAGGTCGCCGGACGCCTTGATGCGTTTCCGGCGAGAGGCGCTCCAAGGCGCGCGGAGCGCCGGAATTGACAGCCTCTTCTCTTCTTCAAATATTATAATATAATATATAATATATCTCCACTAAAAATAAAATTTAATAATACTATTATAAATATAATTAACTATTGTTAGTTATTGAATGATATTTAATAATTTGAAAATCAACAAATGATAATTAAATATCAAAGTTTAGTTAAAATTTTGGTAGAAATGGCCAGTTAATTTATTAAAAAGTAACATAATTTATACTTTTTTGTGATTTTATTAGAGAAAAAAAATAAGCCTCAATACTATGATATTTTAAGTAACCTAATTTACACTTTTTTGCTCTTTTAATAATTTCAATCAACATTATGATATTTTTGTGAGATTTTTATGATTTTTTTATTTTAATCGAGGCTTACGCCTCTTTGCGCCTCGAGGCTTACGCCTCGCCTCTCCGACCAAAACGCCTCAAACTCGCCTCGCGCCTTTTAAAACATTGGTTAAAGTGGTTTGGCCATGTGAGTTGGAGACCTGTTGATCCCCAGTTAGGAGGCTTGAGAATGGGGCACGCCGCACGGATAAGATTGTGAATAGTAGAGGAAGACCTGAGAAAACATAGATAAATGTGATTGATTACGATATGATGTTTCTTGGGATTGGAGAAAATATGGCGATGGAAATGACCATGTGGAGGGAAAATATAGGGGTGGATGATGAAGTTTGATTCTTATATTTTTTTTATTCTTATTTTATTTTATTTTATTTTATCTCATTGGGTTATTTTTCACACTTCTCGAATGTTTTCCACTAATCTTCTATATCATTCTCAATATTTGAATGATTTTTTCTTAAGTTGATTTGAGTTTCCTTTACACTTCGTATTTTCATTTATTTATTTTCTTTTTCTATTGCGATTAGTTGGTTTTTCTTTTTTCTAAATTTCTTTAAAAAAATACATTTTTCAATTTTTATGACTCATAGCTTTATTTATTGATTGACCATTATCATGTTTCTCTTTTCTTTTTTCCCTTTTCTTTTATTTATATAAGTGGTTGTTGATGGTTTCAAAGGATGACCGACCCCAAATCATTTTTTCATTAAGACTCAGATGTTATATTTGATTTATGTGATCGGTCGCTAACGGTTTTGAAATGATGATTCATGTTAGCCGACCCGAATCTTTTTGGGATCAAGGCTCAAATGATGTTGTCTTACTGGTGCAAGAATCTCTAGTGATATTATGGTGAAACGAATATGATTTCACTGGTTTAGTAGTGTAGAATTGAAAAGATTCTTATGAGAACTGTGCAGGGTAATTTTTGTCTACACAACAAGTTACTGTGATAATCAGTGTTTAAGTTGCGTTGCACATGCACATATCGTTTTTTGTACGGAATTTCGTGGCGCAAAATAGCGTAACGCATACCGTAGGTAATTCGAACATGACATTTTTTAATTAAAAAATAAAATAATATTCCTATGCAAGAATAATAGGTCAAGAACCAAACTAAATAGCCATGAAATAATTTTAAATAAACAAAAAAACCAATATAATAATCCAAAATAACAAAGCCAAATAAGTGACTGAGTTTTTTTTTTTTTGTGAGAGACTGAGAGCAGCAGAAAAAAAGAAGACGGCTGCGATTTGCTGTGAGCGGCTGCGATCTGCTTCAGAATAACAAGATTTTTTTTTTCTGGCTTTTGAGAAGTTTGCTCTTTTAATCGCTTGTTATTCTGCTTCAAATAAATTCTTTTGGCCCGGTTAGTTTTGTGCGGCTTATAATCGCCCGTTATTCTACTCTTGCCGCATTAAGTAATTAAGGTAAGTGAAAGGTTTAATTACGGTCTCTACTTTTAATCCTAATATCGTACGTTTTTTGCGCAACAGTGGCTATTGCACGCGCAATTGCTTATTTTCGGCGCCACGCTGGCCATTCGCTATTGACAACATTGGTGATGATACACTAGCATTTTTTCATAGCAAATACAACTGTAAGAATAAATTAGGATTTATGGCATCCTATTCCCTTTTATTTTTGTGCTATATGTTTCGTATCAATTTTATTTTTGATAAAAAATATATCGAATTAATTCTAACTTCGTGCTCTGTAATTTGACATCCATATAGTATATATATAAATTAATTTAAATATAATTATGATATATTAAGATGATTAAAATATATCCATATGGAAATATAGGAATATTGAAGAAAAATATAATTTTAATTTATTTTCATAGTTTTGTACTTTAACAATTATTTGATTTTTCAGAATTATTTTGTTCTGATTATAAAATATTAAAATAATTATATTAATGCCAAATCATATAAAAATTATATTAATAAGAATATGGTTTGTATACTTTTAATGAAAATTGATAATAATAAAAATAATTTAATATATTATTTATAAAAATTAGATATTAGACTCATATTGTGCTATATGAAAAAATAAATGCATGTGCTTAATTAAATTACAGTTTTCCTATTATGTGCCCCTAGATCACATGATAAGAGTTTATAATAATCATAATATTATTGAAATTCAATCACATATTATATTTTATAATAATTAGAATATTATTGAAATCCAATCACATATTATTAATATAATAAAATATTTATATTTTACGACGTGAATCGCACGGGAGGACATCTAGTGATATAAACAACGAAGGGGAAAAAAATTATTGAATAAAAATGAAGTAGAAGAATCCATGACTCCATGAGTGAAAGGTCAGGGTAATGAAAGGGAATTTAATGGAATCCTTTGTATGCTAGTTGTTTGCTGGAATTTTTTTTGTTGTGAAAACAAGTCAGTATCCAGAGAATGAAAATTGGTCCTCTCTCTCTCTCTATCTCTCTCTCTCTCTGTGTGTGTGTGTGTGTTTTATGGGAGAGTGGAATGAAATACTGAGTACCATTTCTCATTATATCGACAAAACTTAGAGAGGGATCTGTTGGTACGGGAAATTTAAAGGTGTTTTCTCTCCTTTTTGACGACTATAAGTATCTTACTTTTTTGGCCTCTTGTGCAGCCTTTGAAATGGGAGCTGAAGCAGAAGCCAGGAATGAGCCCCCCTCGTGGAGGGTTCAACACTGATGACCCCAATCAGCAGATAGTTGCTGAAGACATATTTGATGAGTATGGAGGTAAAAAATCTTCGTATAGAAGTCAGTTCCATCAGAGTATGGTACTAAGAAATTCAGACTTTAAAATATTGGATAAATACGAAAGTTTTGCCATTCGTTTCCCCATCACCGGGTTACCAATTTCGCCTATTTACTAAAAGAAGTTCCAACTTTTTATGAAAATTACAAATTCCCCCCGACATGCATATTACAAACACCCCTTGAGAGTGCATTCTTTTTTTTTTTTTTTTTGTAATTTTGAATATTCTTGTTTTTTTGGGGGGCATTCTTTTTTTTTTTTTTTTTGTAGTTTTGAATATTCTTGTTTTTTGGGGGGGATTTCGTAATTAACGTCTAATAATGTTTTGATATCATACACAGGATTCCTTGGCGAAGGCAACATACCAGAGTTGCTAACCAACTTCTCTTCAAGCAAGGCCAAGAAGAAGTCTAAGAAGGGCACACACAGAAAGAAGTCTCCTCCTCCAAGAGACGAGCAAGAAAGCGGATCATCTTCTGGTGACGGTCGGAGGAGAAGATCAAAGAAGAGACACAAGAGGAAGAAGCGAGATCATTCCGAACCGAGTTCATCCGAAAGCTCGGATGACAATAGGCGTCAAAAGAGAAAGTACAGACACAAGCATAGTTGTCATTCGAGTTCCTCTGAGGCTTCGGATTGTGACGAGTCACGTAAAAGTAGGCACCATCGTCGCCATCCTGATCCCCATCGGCATCTACATCGGTCTCATCAAGTAACATAAGAAATGGTGTTTTCTATAATCCCGATTCCAAGGTAGATCTTGTCTAGATACACAAATACTGAGATTGTTGCATAAGAACCGAATATTGACTTGGTAGTTTCCGTAATGGCTGAGGAGTTGTATATCAGCCTAATTCAACATGTACCATACTGATGATGAGGCCCTAAGCCCTCTCTCTCTCTCTCTCTCTCTCTCTTTCTCTCTCTCTCTCTCTCTCTCTCTCTCTCTCTCTCTCTCTCTCTCTCTCTCTCTCTCTCTCTCTCTCTCTCTCTCTCTCTCTCTCTCTCTCTCTCTCTCTCTCTCTCCCTCCCTCCCTCCCTCCCTCCCTCCCTCCCTCCCTCCCCCTCCCCCTCCCTCCCCCTCCCCCTCCCTCTCTCTCTCTCTCTCTCTCTCTCTCTCTCTCTCTCTCTCCCTCTCTCTCTCTCTCTCTCTCTCGTAATGGTAGCCACGAAAGAATTATCGAGTAGTGGTCCCTTCTCATTCCCTTATATTTATTAATCACAAAAAATTTATAATTGAGCAGTGATATTTTTTTTTTGGTCATGAAAGATTTTATAATCGAATAGTTCCTGTCCCCTCTATATATATATATATATATATATATATATATATATATATATATATATATATATATATATACTAGGGAAGATGCACAGTCTTGCGTCGAGCATTTTCGTTTTGTGTTTGTTTGCGTGGTTAGTTATGTGAAGAAGTTGTTTGAAGCACAAAATTAAATTTTAGTTATTTACTCGATTTAGAAATAAGGAAGGCAGTGAATTTACTCAATGTTCTGCATGATTTTCTTTCTAAAAATCCCCGCCAGGCGATCTAGGAATGCAGTTTCTTCTTTTCTTTATGAAGAAGAAAATTGAATTTAACCTTAGGTTGCCCTTATGTTTTTTATCAAACATTTTATAAGTACAATCAATGTCCTACTATTTCTTGGGCAGTGGAGGAAGGAAACAATGGTCGGATGCTGTCTGGAATTGGACCTTATTGGACCTTTGTGGCCAGCGGTCATGATAGGTTCAAGTGCTTCTCAAGCAGGCGCATCTACTATTAGGGTGACACGGTTCGGGCTCAGGTAAATTGAATGAATTTTTAGCATCATCTACCATGATTGGATTGTTATTGTTAGGTAAATATAAAGGGGATGAAAGTTTTCTAGGAATTATAAATCAAAAAATCTTACTGATAGCGGAAAGGAATTCTATATGTATGAAAAAGTTGATGATGAGGGAATAGCAGTTGTGAAACTAACTATAGGAACAAAGAACAACTTGAGTTAGAGTAGGTAAATAATTGAAACGCCACAAGTTCTTGAAGGAGAAAAAAAAAAGAGAAAACAGGATTAAGATATAACATGTCCCTTTGGAACAGGGTATTTGATAAATTAACAGTAGTCTATGCAAACAAATATTTATCATCATATTTATTCATTTCAATTGTTGCATCGAAAAGAAGTATGCTGTTCGAAAACATTAAACTCTTAAGAAATTATTGAATGGTAAGAGGAATAAAAATCTAAACTCACTGTGGCTATTTTTTTCGTTTCCAAGAAGAGTTACAACAAATTTCAACATAAATTTGTGGAGCATATTGGTATAACAGGACAGAAAACCCAAACCATAATGGAAAGGAAATAAAACTTTCTCTAAAGATGCCACCAAAAAGAGGATGAACAGGAAACCTGATTGAAGGACAAAAACCTCCAGAAATAGATAAAAACTCCCCGATTCTGTTTTCCGGAAATTTAAACGCCCACTTACCACGATCCATATGTGCAACGGATACATACACAAATGGTATTTGTTCCAACTGATAGCAACAATAACTCTATTGCAATAGTTACGAAATTAAACAAATCCCTTAATAGCAAGACTAATCAGATATCGAAAGATTTAAACTAATAAGAAACTCTATGATATCCGATAAAAAGATTAAGAGTCCTTACAATCCCATTCCAGCAGCCAATTCATTATAAACAAACATCAAGAGCCGAGAAGTAAACAGTGCGGTATAATCAACCTAAGAATTTCAAGACAAGAACCACGATAATAATATTAAAAACCTCCAGAAATAGATAAAAACTCCCCGATTCTGTTTTCCGGAAATTTAAACGTCCACTTACCACGATCCATATGTGCAACGGATACATACACAAATGGTATTTGTTCCAACTGATAGCAACAATAACTCTATTGCAATAGTTGCGAAATTAAACAAATCCCTTCATAGCAAGAGTAATCAGATATGGAAATATTTAAACTAAGATCAAACATGGGAAAAGATAATGTTACTCAAGAAATGAAATCTTGAAAACTCACTGAATCATTAAAAAAAATTATCTACAGTTTTCATCAAAAGGATACATGCTTGTAGCAAACATAGACAAGAAGAACCCATCATACTTGCAAGAAACACACGTTCAAAATAACGATTCTAATGCGAAAAAAAATCAAAACCCACTGAACATAACTGCACAAAACTTGAAGAAATCAAACAGTAATCACACGCGGATTATTTTCGCATTGCAGAAGAAGTTTTACTTTATATCTTAAGAGGAAACAATGGAAGGTATTCTCAAAGAACTTACCACTTGAAATCAGCGTCTTTGATCGCCATCCAGAAATAAAAGAACCCAACTCTCAATCCAATATTTGATTCTCATTTGACAAGTGTAGACATTCAATCACACTGAGTCGACTCAACCACCACGAGCCGATTAAACAAAAAAGAAAAATTACAGTGAGAAGAGTGGGAGGTGAATGAACGGCGGAAAGGAGAATAAGAAATCAAATCCGCAAATGAAGAAGAAAGGAAGAAACGCCAAAGGAAGAGAAGCGAAAGAGTCGCCCGATGAAGAAATGCGATTTCGACCATCACCGACATACGCTCTTTTAAGATAGTAGGACATAAGAAAAGTTGTGCCACTGAGTCACTGACAGTAACACCCAACAAAATAAGCCCTCAAGGCAAAATATGAGAATTAGGTGGGAAGCATAAAAATAAAAATCTGCAAGAATTTTAATCCTTATTATTTTGAGCTGTCTTACAGTAGATTTATCTTTATTTTTATCCTTCGTAGTATTAATATTATTATCCCTTTTTTATAACATGCTTTAGGAGCACCACACCATAAAGGAGACCAATCTGTCATTGGTATACCTGCTATGCGTAGCTGGAGGAAGCATCGGAGGTGGGTCCATTTTCATCCCAACAATCTCAATCCTCATAGGCATTCCATCCAGTTGGACATTATTGTATCTCATAATGGCACTCTCTGCATCCCGACGTTGAGAAAACACTACCTCTGCAGCCCCACTACAAGGAAAAAAGGCACTTTTATTGTGGAAGTAAGTAAACGAAAAAAGAGTTAAAGAACCACCACATCTCATGAAAAAATAAGATACCTCTGATCTTCCACTCCTATCATAATATATTGAACATCTTTTCCGCACACCTATCCCCGATATTAGCTCTTGAATATTTTGACAACACGTAGAGTGTTAAATTTCCAACTTTGGCCAGTAGAAGTAGCCAAGTCAGATCAAAGAAAGCCAACACGGTCTATCAAGTGTCAAGTAACTTTCTACGCTTTTGGTGAAACTCTGTACGAGTATTTACCGTTTGGAGAAAAATATCAAACAACATGAGCTATAATTCTTACCAGGAAAAAGTAATATAAAGGGAAGAACAAAAAGGACAATGAAATTCCTAACTCCTCCCTTCAGTAAGTATAGTTTTGTACTTTTGTCATTGGCTACCCGGAACTAAAGATGGAGTTATTTCTCTAAAAAAGTACAGAATACAAACAAAATTTAGACGAATTTCACAGTTTACGTTCCTTATGTATGTTCTCAGTTGACATTATGTATATACTATGTAGATGAGTACCTCATAGCATTACATAATCTGAACCTAATTAAATTAACCTTATTTTTCAGAAATGGAGTAGAATAATTGAAAGAATAGCAGCACTTGTAATGCCGACATGCACCAGTCAGGCAATATTGGAGCGAAGAGACCTTACAATTTGGTGACAGCCTCAGTATTATTCGAGAATTTGTACAATTGCTAAACCGTGTCCTGCGAAATAAATAAAACCCCTTTAGAAATACATTATAAACATTTTCATAGGCGAGGGAAACAAAATATAACAAAACTACAATTTCGCTTTATATTTTTTTCTTTGGCTACTCCCAATAACCAATACCCAAGATTTTGAATACCCAGAATCTAAAAATCCCAACAAACCATAGCACAAAATACCGAAATAAGTGTAATTTTGAAAGATCAACTAAATTTCTTTTTTATTATGATAGTTTATCATAATTTCATACTTTAATTTCAGTATTTTTGGCTACTCAGAGAATCACCTTGATTGAATGAAAAAAAAAAGAAAAAGAAAAGAATATGATAACCTCATTTCCGATGCGAAACTCTTCCAAGGGAAATGAAACCATTAGATAGAACTCTTCTGTTTCTTAAATGTGACACCCCTAGCATCTCTCTGTTCTTTATAACCTGAAATAAGAGCATGTTAAATATTACAAGCAACAATAGTAAAACTGACATATCGGAATTAATTAACAACTCAACAGAAGAAATCAATTGTTCATTCATTCATTCATCTAGTTTATCCTTTGAGGAGAGGAAGCATGTCAAAATAACAAGCGAAGAAAAGTAACTGAGATAGCTATTAGCTACTACGAGATGCAAAAAGAATATAAAAAATAAAGAATCAACACTCAAGACAGAGAATGAAGATAAAAGCAAAAAAAAAAAAATCGCCTGAAGACAGATTTTGACAAAACAGTATAATAATACCTGATTGATCCATATTTCCATCGTTGTTGGCAAATCCATTATAGTACATAACAGTATGAGCACTCGTGTTGTTAGCAGACATATACCAACTGTTCATCCCTATGGTGATATCTGAGCTAACATGAAATGGGGTTGAGGTTATACCAAAAACTTATTTCAAAACAACTAAAAAAAACCACTGAATAAACAAGCCGACAGGCAAATATAATTCTGACCATCATATTCGACGCATTCCGAATGATTTCTGATAAATACCCACCGAATCGATCACAAGAATTCGGTGAAGAATTTCAATTCTTGTCTCAACTATTAATCAGCAAACCGAGAAAGTAATTAAAGATCCAATGGTTCAACTGAAAAATCATCAGAGTTGAAAAATCCATCCAAGATTTCCCCTCCATATCAATGAATATTAAAAGGAAGAAGACTAACCTGAAGCCGATATCAAGTGTGATTGAGTCAGTAAGGACATTAAAAATTTATCCCTCATACAATTTGAGAGAATGGAACGTGTATGCAGATGGCTGATGAGTCAACGGAGATGATGAAATGACGAGGATGAGGAGCGACGAAGACGCGAATCTGAAGCAGCAGAAGAAGGCGTCACGCCGCGGTCGAAATGAAGAGTTTGAAGAAGGGCAAGAAAAGAAGTGGATAGATGAAAAGAGAAGAGATGAAACACACATGTCAAAAAGATGAAGCAGAGAAGTCGACCGAATGAAAGAAAGAGGAAGAAAGCGTTGGAAGAAAAGAAAATGAAGAGAAGCGACGTTTTCAGCGATGAAAAAGGTTGAGGAAAAAAAACGGAGAGAAACACGTTTTCCTTCCACCTACCCTTCACACTTTTAGAGTAGTAGGAAATTTCAGTATTTTTGGCTACTCAGAGAATCACCTTGATTAAATGAAAAAAAAAAAAAGATGATAACCTCATTTCCGACGCGAAACTCTTCCAAGGGAAATGAAACCATTAGATAGAACTCTTCTGTTTCTTAAATGTGAACAACTCAACAGAAGAAATCAACTGTTCATTCATTCATTCATTCATCTAGTTTATCCTTTGAGGAGA
This sequence comes from Orobanche coerulescens, assembly GCA_033398695.1. Classification (NCBI taxonomy): domain Eukaryota; kingdom Viridiplantae; phylum Streptophyta; class Magnoliopsida; order Lamiales; family Orobanchaceae; genus Orobanche; species Orobanche coerulescens. Next base: position 10,561,773 of record CM065805.1, on the reverse strand, counting down.
GGAAGCATGTCAAAATAGCAAGCGAAGAAAAGTAACTGAGATAGCTATTAGCTACTACGAGATGCAAAAAGAATATAAAAAATAAAGAACCAACACTCAAGACAGAGAATGAAGAAAGAAGTACTGCATACATACGCATACCTTTAGGTTATTTATGTAACGATTATTGACGGTTTCAAAGTTTGATTCATGTTAGCCGACCCCAAATCATTTTGTGACTAAGGCTTAGATGTTGTTGTTGTTGTTTTTTTTTTTGAGTCTTAATTGACACACATAACATGGTGTTGAGTCAAAATTATCATGTTAATAGTAAAGAATGCTGAAAATACTATCTTTTGATATAACTTTCACCAATATATTGTATAACATATATAAATATACTTGATTTCAAAATTTAAAAAGTGAACCCATCAAAATTCAAATGTGCCCATCGTTTTGGGAAGGAGGGAGTATGAAATATCAGACATTCTAATAAAGGTGTAGTAAATTAGGATAAAAGTTGTTCACTATCTCAGACCTACCAGTTTTTTTGCTAGCTCAACTTCCTTCTTTTGCGAAGCAGCCTTATAACCAAAGAAAAATGGGGAGCTATCTGTAATATCCGCATTTTTCTTTCCCCCTATATTTTCTTTTTCGGTGTATTTCTCGGTCGTAGTGACCCTCGTGTACCTTACAGTGTATCTTTCCCGTCATCTATTGATCTGATTCTCGTTATTGTTGTGCGGAACCGCTGTTTCGGGGTTGTTGTGGATCCATTCTATGTTTTGATGCGTCTTGAGATGTTCCGTTTGACGTTTCGTTCATATTCCGGTGTTTTGGACCGTTTATATTTCGTACCTAGCGCACGCTATCTTTTCTGCATAGCGCACGCTAGGGGTCACTTAGTAGCGCACGCTACGCCTTAAAGCGCGCTAGAGAGCCGACCACAGGAGTGGCGATCTTGTTTCACCACTGGGTGGCGAATTAGCGTACGCTACGTAGTCTAGCGCACGCTAATGTCGGGGGCTAGCGCACGCTGAGATTCCCGGTAGCGTGCGCTAGCGTGAGTGTCCAGTACTGGACAGTTTGCTATTGGACTCAATCTGTTGCCCAGGTAGCGCACGTTATTGGTCGATAGCGCGCGCTACCGATACACTCTAGTGCACACTACGGTTGGTGGATAGCGCGCGCTAACTGGATCAGGTGTGTACTGGACAGTTACTTCTGGACTCGGCTGATGTCCAGGTAGCGCACGCTATTGGTCGATAGCACGCGCTACCGAGAGATTATTAGCGCACGCTACGTTTCGAGTAGCGCACGCTAACGGCCAGAAATCTGGCTACTGGACTGGGACGCTAACTGTATGGCCTGTAGTTTTATCCCGTTAGCGCATGCTAACCTTGAGGATTAGCGCGCGCTAACACTCCCTGGCTATATAAACCAGGGAGTTGACCCAGATGAACGTATTATGTTCATTTCTTCTCCTCCCCGCGGCTTAGAGCTCCTTTGGCGATTTTGGGCGATTCTTGGCGATTTCTTCTTCCGATCATCTCATCCAACATCTTCCTTGAGTTCTTGGTGTATTATAACAACATCAACACGAATCTTTCATCCTAATCCAAGGTAAAATATCTTAGAACCCTACTTTTAGATAAATTGGGGGTTTGGGGATTTTCGTCCGATTCGTTCCGTTTTGTTGGTGGATTCATGATGAATATGGTTAATCTTGTCAATATCATTAGTTTTCCTACGGATTCATGGTATATTTTCATGATTTTGCGAAATCGAGAGGGTTTGGTTGTGCTCCGCCCTCGTTGTTATTTTTGTACGAATATACATGAATCGTAGGCGGGTTTGCGGGTGTATTCCATTTCCGTATTCGTCTAGAGTTGATTGTGATTATGTTTTTCGAATCGTTAGGTTCGGTTCCGTTGATTCCTAGCGTTCGTCGGTGATTATCCTTTCTGTTCGTTGCGTCATTAATTATTCAAGGCAAGTATTTTTGGAAACTTTTATGCTTAACGTGGAATGGTAATGTATTTTGTGTGTGATTTGCTCACCTCGGGATGGTCCGACGGGATCACGGAGGGAGTCCAAAGGGTTGAGTCCTGGATTCATGAGTTCATTTAGCTAGCCAGCTCGGGAGGGTCCTTAGAGGCCTCGGGCGGGATCAATGGTATTGCCCTGTTCCCAAGGCGATGCATGTGCGTGTTTTGTTTTACGATATGGCCATCTCGGGAGGGTCCTTAGAGGCCTCGGGCGGGATCAATGGTATTACCCTATTCCCAAGGCAAATTGTTTGACTGTTTGTTTCCGGAAAAGACTTGTCTGGTTTTGGCTTTTGAAATTGATTTGGTGCATTGTACTATGAAATGTGTAAGCGATTGGTTTGCCTTGATTACTTGTACTAGCGTAACTGCTAACCCCTTTGGGGACCCGTTTTGGGGAAATTCTTGTTATGGATTTCAGGTTATGATTATCCGGACGAGCGAGCACCGGGACAGTACGAGGATGTTGGCCAGGGTCGTTGACATGTGCATTTGGGTCTTCTTATTTCTTTTGTCCATTTCGATATGGTTGTTCCCACAGTTATAAACTTATACATTGTACTCGCGAGTACTTAAGCTTTTCATTTCAAACTCCGTATTGTATTATTTTAAATTGTTACATTGTCGGTTGATGCTTATTTCGCCGGTTGCTCCGGGCGTATCTTTATATGTCATATTATTTAAATGTGTGTCCTCGCTAACCGAGATGGTTAGTCGAGTGGAGTTTTCTTGTTGTAGCCTGGTGGGTCCCATGTAGGGGTCCACGACGCTGTAATATACTCCGAATATCTCGGGGTGTTACAGAAAATGGTATCGGAGATCTAGGTTTATGGATACCTAGGCTTGTCGGTTATTTAGGTCTAGTCGTGTTTTGTTTTGCACATTGTCACACCGCTGCCGGCATCTCAGTACTTCCATTGTTCGTAAGTTTCCTTACTCGATTCTTTACTTTCTCGTACTGTATTTCGTTTCTTGAACTGTGGTTATTCTCCCTCTTTTGCTTATCATCGTAGTTGGTTTTTCCTCCCTTACTCATCCTCGATATACTTCTGTTATCTCTTAACACCAGTATGGATGCCGGAGGAAACCGTGGTCGTGGTCGTGGTCGTGGACGCGGCCGAGGACGTGGGGCAGCCGGTGGGGCGGCCACGTCGTATTATTCGGGAGTCGGCAGTATCGGCGACCGTCACAATCATGCTTCTTCTCAGAAGCGCGCCGACCTTAGTATTGCGGCCGTTATGCAGCAAATGGTAAACCAAATAGCGGCGATAGCTCAAGTGGTTCAAAACCCCGATCAGGCCCATGCTAATCGGGGCGGAGCAAACCGTTGGCTCCAAGATGTCATCAAGATGCATCCTCCTCAGTTTTCGGGAGCATCAGACCCGATCGGCTGGGAGGGGTGGATCAAGGAGATATCTAAGGTCTTCGTTGCCACCAACTGTCCCGAGGACCGCAAGGTCCCTATTGCCCAGTACTTTCTCACTGGGGACGCTATGGATTGGTGGGAGGTCGTGGGGCCCAAAGATCATGTTGCTTCGTGGGCCGAATTTCAGGAGCTGATGGAGACTGAATATTGCCCGTGGCCAGTTAGACAGGCTCGAGTCCATGCTTTCTACGATGCTCAACCTCGGGATATTCCCGTGTCCCAAGCCATTGCCAATTTTAACAAGGAGTTGGGCTATGTGAAGACCCAAGTTGTCGAAGAGAGCGATAAAATTTTCCATTTTTCCAGGAGGATGAAACTGTCCATTCGGGACTATATGTCTGGACTCGTCTGCACTACTTTGAAGGATTATCAGAGTAGGGCCCTCACTTATGATATGTCGGTGACGGCTAGTGATGTGGCTCGTGAGAGCAAGAAGCAGAAGTCGGTCGGAAATTTTTTTGGTCCCAAGAGTGGAGGCCAGCAGAAATCTCAGGCTGCAAGCATTTCTACGGGCGGTTTGGCTTGTTTCTCTGGGAGATTTCGGGGTGCCTCCGGAACCTCCGCTCGTGAACCCACATGCTTTAACTGTGGTGTACAGGGCCATAGGAACCGACAGTGTTCTCGCCCGAAGTTTACTTGTCATACTTGTGGACAGTTGGGCCACAAGGCCCTCTTGTGATCAGATCAAACATCTTCGCGGCGCCCGTTCTTCTTACCTAGCACCTATGGAGCCGAGTGTGAACCAGGGCTCATTTGCTCCACCGCCTCCACCGAGTGCCGGCCGAGCTAGGGGTCGGGGTCTGCCCGCTAGGGGAGGAGCTTCCAGTGTCGGTTCTGCCCAGCCGCGTATCTATGAGATGAGGAGGGCCGATGACCCAGCAGCTACTGTGGCGACAGGTACCGTTCATATCCATTCCCATCCTGTCAGTGTGCTTTTTGATTCGGGTGCTACACATTCATTCATTTCTCTAGAGTGTGTACGCTGTTTGAGTCTCGACTGCTTGTCACCTTGCGAGCCTTTCATCATTAAACTTCCTAGCGGTGATAGAACTGTCGGTGATAGAGAGGTCCGGGACTGTTCTGTGTCTATTTGTGAGAGGACTTGGCTCTCTAATCTTATTGTCGTGGGTATCGAGGGTGAGGATTTGATTCTCGGGGATGATTGGGTCGAGCGGCATGGCGCAATCATGAACTACCGCACGAGAATCATTACTATGTTAGCTGAGGATGGCACCGAGCACTCTTTCGCGGGACGAAAGAGGGGAAACTAGAAGTTCGTTATTAACGCCTTGAAGACGATGAGACTCCTGCGAAAGGGGTGTACTGGTTATTGGTACTACGCCTTGAAGGCGGAGAATGGTGGAGTCGAGCTTTCGTCGATTCCAGTCGTTAGCGAATTTCCTGATGTTTTTCTTGACGAGTTACCGGGATTGCCACCGGACCGTGAGGTCGAGTTTGCTATAGAGTTAGAGTCGGGCGCGGCTTCAATTTCGAAGGCGCCGTATCGCATGGCACCTTCAGAGATGTCAGAGTTGAAGAAGCAGTTGAGTGAGCTTCTTGAGTCGGGTTATGTTCGGCCGAGCGCCTTGCCTTGGGGCGCACCAGTCCTGTTTGTGCGAAAGAAGGATGGTTCACTGCGTTTGTGTATCGACTATCGCGAACTAAACAAGGTGACCATCAAGAACAAGTATCCTTTGCCGAGGATTGATGACTTGTTCGATCAGTTGCAGGGAGCTGCGGTGTTCTCGAAGATTGATTTGAGATCGGGGTACTATCATCTCTGGGTGAGGGAGTTCGATGTGCCGAAAATAGCTTTTCGGACGAGATACGGACATTATGAGTTCGTAGTTATGCCTTTCGGGTTAACTAATGCGCCAACGGTGTTCATGCAGTTGATGAACAAAGTCTTTATCGAGTATTTGGATAAATGTGTCATTGTCTTCATTGACGATATTCTTATTTATTCGAGGAACGAGGAGGAGCATGCCCATCATTTGCGAGTAGTGTTAGACATTTTGCGAACCGAGCAACTCTATGCGAAGTTCTCGAAATGTGAGTTCTGGCTGAAGGAAGTGACGTTTTTAGGTCATGTGATTTCAGCCGAGGGGGTTCGTGTGGATCCGCAGAAGATTGAGGCAGTGTTGGATTGGTCGCCGCCCAAGAATGTGAAGGAGATTCGTAGTTTCTTGGGTTTGGCCGGTTACTACCGTAGGTTCGTCGAGGGTTTCTCGAAACTAGCTCGGCCACTTACACAGTTGCTCCAGAAATCCGAGAAGTTCGTCTGGAATGACGAGAGGCAATTGAGTTTTGAGGAACTGAAGAAGCGTTTGACCTCAGCCCCGGTTTTGGCGTTGCCATGTGGCAACGAGGGTTTTGTCGTTTATAGTGATGCTTCGGGTGCGTATTGATGCAGCACGGCAAGACCATTGCCTATGCGTCGAGACAGTTGAGGCCGTATGAGCTGAACTACCCTACTCATGATTTGGAGTTAGCGGCAGTTGTTTTTGCGCTCAAGATTTGGCGTCACTACCTTTTCGGCTCTGCATGTCAGATTTTTACCGATCATAAAAGTCTGAAATACATATTTACTTAGCGGGAGTTGAATATGAGGCAGAGGAGGTGGTTAGAGCTGATTAAGGATTATGACCTCGAAATCCTTTATCATCCGGGCAAGGCGAACGTCGTGGCCGACGCCTTGAGTCGGAAACCGATTGTGTTGCGAATGCTTGAGGTCCTTACGTCTCAGTCTGAGCTTCGGCGGGCTTTGATCGAGTTAGATGTTGAGGTTTTGTTGCCTGGAGCTGTCGGGCAACTTTGTGCTTTAGAGGTTTCGTCGTCTTTGATCGATGAAATTAAGCTGAAGCAGTTAGAGGATCCGATGATTACTCAAATCCGAGAGAACGTTCTTAAGGGAAAGTCTCCGGGGTTTGTGATTCATGAGGATGGTGTTTTGAGATTCCAGAGTCGGCTATGTGTACCGAACGACTTAGAGTTGAGACAGAGTATTCTGCGCGAGGCCCATGCTACACCTTACTCCGTTCATCCGGGTTCGAGTAAGATGTACAAGGACCTGAGGAGGAATTTCTGGTGGAATGATATGAAGGAAGAGGTCACGCAGTTTGTAGCGAGATGTTTGACTTGTCAGCAGGTCAAAATCGAGCATCGGACCGATCAAGTTATTGCAGTCACTTCCCGTTCCGGAATGGAAATGGGAAGATATATCGATGGATTTCGTTACGAGTTTGCCGAGATCGAGGTCGGGCATGAATATGGTATGGGTGATTGTTGATCGTCTGACCAAGTCGGCACATTTTTTGGGCATCAAGGATACTTGGGGCCCGGAGAAGTTGGCTCGTGTGTTTATCGCGCAGATTGTGAGGCTTCACGGCACTCCGAAGTCTATTGTTTCGGATCGTGATGGCCGATTTGTATCGCAATTTTGGCAGGCGGTGCATAAAGCGTTGGGTACTTGTTTGTGTTTGAGTACCTCTTTTCATCCCCAGTCAGATGGACAGTCGGAACGCACTATCCAGACATTCGAGGATATGTTGCGTGCTTGTGCTCTCGATTGGAGTAGTGATTGGGAGGAGCATTTGCCATTAATCGAATTCACGTACAACAATAGTTGGCACGCGTCGATTCGGATGGCACCGTATGAGGCGCTCTACAGGCGGCATTGTCGATCGTCGATTTGTTGGAATGAGGCATCCGATTTGGTCGGGACCGAACCGGATGTCGTTTTAGAGACGAGGCGGAAGATAGAATTAATTCGGGAACAGATGTTGACTGCCCAGAGTCGACAGAAGTCATATGCCGATGTCCGTCGTCGACCTTTAGAATTCGAGGTGGGAGACCACGTTTTACTGAAGGTGTGGCCGACGAGAGGAGTTTTCCGTTTCGGGAAGAAGGGGAAGTTGAGTCCGAGATTTATTGGACCCTTCGAGATTCTCGAGCGAGTCGGTGGGTTAGCATACCGTTTGGCGTTACCCCCGGCCTTGAGTCATGTTCATAGCGTTTTTCATGTTTCCCAACTGAGGAAATATGTCCCGGATCCTAGTCACGTCATCGATTATGGTGAGATTGATGTCGCCAAGGATATTACTTTTGAGGAGCGTCCTTTGAAGATTTTGGAGCATCGTGAGAAACGACTGAGGCATAAGACCATTCCTTTGGTCAAGGTGCAGTGGTCGAGACACGGTGTCGAGGAGGCAACTTGGGAAACCGAGGATAGCATGCGTGCTAGGTACCCTGAGTTGTTTGTTTCTTAAGTTTCGGGATGAAACTTATTTTTAGAGGGGTAGAATGTAATATCCGCATTTTTATTTCCCCTTGTATTTTCTTTTTCGGTGTATTTCTCGGTTGTAGTGACCCTCGTGTACCTTACAGTGTATCTTTCCCGTCATCTATTGATCTGATTCTCGTTATTGTTGTGCGGAACCGCTGTTTCGGGGTTGCCGTGGATCCATTCTATGTTTTGATGCATCTTGAGATGTTCCGTTTGACGTTTCGTTCATATTCCGGTGTTTTGGACCGTTTATATTTCGTACCTAGCACACGCTATCTTTTCTGCATAGCGCACGCTAGGGGTCACTTAGTAGCGCACGCTACGACTGCTTAAAGCGCGCTAGAGAGCGACCACAGGAGTGGCGATCTTGTTTCCGGCCCCTCGACTAGCGAATTAGCGTACGCTACGTAGTCTAGCGCACGCTAATGTCGGGGGCTAGCGCCGCCGAGATTCCCATTAGCGTGCGCTAGCGTGAGTTTCGATCTTCGACGGTTTGCTCTTGGACTCAATCATTGCCCGGGTAGCACACGTTATTGGTCGATAGCGTGCGCTACCGATACACTTTAGCGCACGCTACGGTTGGTGGATAGCGTGCGCTAATCGATCGTGTGTGTCTTCGACGATTACTCGGACTCGGTGATGTCCAGTAGCGCGCGCTATTGGTCGATAGCGCTCTACCGAGATTATTAGCGCACGCTACGTTTGAGTAGCACACGCTAACGGCGTAATACGCTCTTGGTGGGACGCTAATCGTATGGCTGTAGTTTTATCCGTTAGCGCACGCTAACCTTGAGGATTAGCGCGCGCTAACACTCCTCGCTATATAAACCAGGAGTTGACCCAGATGAACGTATTACGTTCATTTCTTCTCCTCCCCGCGGCTTAGAGCTCCTTTGGCGATTTTGGGCGATTCTTGGCGATTTCTTCTTCCGATCATCTCATCCAACATCTTCCTTGAGTTCTTGGTGTATTATAACAACATCAACACGAATCTTTCATCCTAATCCAAGGTAAAATCTCTTAGAACCCTACTTTTAGATAAATTGGGGGTTTTGGGATTTTCGTCCGATTCGTTCCGTTTTGTTGGTGGATTCATGATGAATATGGTTAATCTTGTCAATATCATTAGTTTCCCTACGGATTCATGGTATATTTTCATGATTTTGCGAAATCGAGAGGGTTTGGTTGTGGTCCGCCCTCGTTGTTATTTTTGTACGAATATACATGAATCGTAGGCGGGTTTGCGGGTGTATTCCATTTCCGTATTGGTCTAGAGTTGATTGTGATTATGTTCTTCGAATCGTTAGGTTCGGTTCCGTTGATTCCTAGCGTTCGTCGGTGATTATCCTTTCCGTTCGTTGCATCATCAATTATTCAAGGCAAGTATTTTTGGAAACCTTTATGCTTAACGTGGAATGGTAATGTATTTTGTGTGTGATTTGCTCACCTCGGTATGGTCCGACGGGATCACGGAGGGAGTCCAAAGGGTTGAGTCCTGGATTCATGAGTTTGTTTAGCTAGCCAGCTCGGGAGGGTCCTTAGAGGCCTCGGGCGGGATCAATGGTATTACCCTGTTCCCAAGGCGATGCATGTGCGTGTTTTGTTTTACGATATGGCCATCTCGGGAGGGTCTTTAGAGGCCTCGGGCGGGATCAATGGTATTACCCTATTCCCAAGGCAAATTGTTTGACTGTTTGTTTCCGGAAAAGACATGTCTGGTTTTGGCTTTTGAAATTGATTTGGTGCATTGTACTATGAAATGTGTAAGCGATTGGTTTGCCTTGATTACTTGTACTAGCGTAACTGCTAACCCCTTTGGGGACCCGTTTTGGGGAAATTCTTGTTATGGATTTCAGGTTATGATTATCCGGACGAGCGAGCACCGAGACAGTACGAGGATGTTGGCCAGGGTCGTTGACATGTGCATTTGGGTCTTCTTATTTATTTTGTCCATTTCGATATGGTTGTTCCCACAGTTATAAACTTATAGATTGTACTCGCGAGTACTTAGGCTTTTCATTTCAAACTCCGTATTGTATTATTTTAAATTGTTACATTGTCGGTTGATGCTTATTTCGCCGGTTGCTCCGGGCGTATCTTTATATGTCATATTATTTAAATGTGTGTCCTCGCTAACCGAGATGGTTAGTCGAGTGGAGTTTTCTTGTTGTAGCCTGGTGGGTCCCATGTAGGGTCCATGTTGTGAGGAAATCCCTCACACTATGCCGCAAGTGCACGGTGTCAACAAGTAATAAAGTGATGAATAAGATATCGTTCCCTCGAGGACTGATTTCACTAAGTACCAAAATGTAGTCAACTCGTAATTTTATTTGAAGAACAATTGTACGGAGTTTATACCTAAAATAATTGCAGAAAATAAATAATAGTACTAATAATAATAATACTAATAAGGGCGTATGATTATGATTTTCACCTAAAACAATCAAGAATGATATTTATTCAATTCAATTCACTTTTATTCACTTGATTGTAAGCCAGGAATTCCTAAATTATTCTAAAGCCTTTCCCAAGGTCGATAGAAAATACTACGAATTATTAACTCGATATATCCCTATTCAAATTAGATAATTAATAGCCAAAACAGTTCAAGAATTCCCACAATAAATAGGCTTCACAATCCCCATGAGTATATTCCTATCTCACGAAAATTATGATTCGTCTCACAAGAACTATGCCTAAATTTCATCTCCCGAATCCATAAAGACATTCAAAACAATTCAACTGTTGGCCAGATAATTAAAAAGCATTAAGAACAATGAGAAAAATCCAATTCAATAGAATAACGAATGAATTGAAATAATAATAAATAAATCAAACCGTCATGTAATCGGCTACAATCAAAATCCTACTCGAATAGATCTAGAAGCTAAGATGCAGAAAAGCTAAGAAAAACCGTAGGGAATCCGTGGTCTTGTCGTCGCCCACAAATCTCCTCCTTGTGTTCTTCGCCCTAGCTATCGATCTTCCTCCTGATCTCCTAATCGATCCCGCTCTTTCTGTTCAGCCCTTCAATGCTTATTTATATCAGTCCTAAGCCTCCAAAACGCGTCCGTGTGATTAGGTCGAGAACCGGCTTCAAAACGGCCCAAACCCGCGCGGAGTACACCAAAACCGCCCCGTGGGCCGCGACTCACTTAATCTGTGCCGCGGCTCACGGTGCACAGATTAAAACCTGGGCGCTATTTTTTTCTTCTGTGCCGCGGCTTACTATATCTGTGCCACGGCTCAGAGTACAGTTTACTCTGGTGCCTACTGGTCCTCTGCGTGTGCCGCGGCCCGCTTGCCTTGTGCCGCGGCCCCAGGCCAAAATTCGCCGTTTTCGTCCGTTTTTCATCGTTTCGGCTTCCGGACTCCAATTTTCTGCAAAACATATAATAATAGGGCATTAAAGGCTCATTTATGCAGATTTAATCATAAAAAGAATATAAAATAATGATAAATAAGCGTATAAAAATACGCCTAACAAATACCCCCAAACTTGAGCCTTTGCTTGTCCTCAAGCAAAAAATAATCAATTTCAACAAAAGAATATCGTGAATAATCGTGCAACTCATAGTGCTCAACTTAATCAATACTACCCTGAAAATCTCAAAGAATAGTACAAGTATCGTAATAGCGAGTCACATCCAGGACACTTATGTAATACCCGATTGTAATTCAGTAATTATCATTCAGTATTTATCCTTCAGTCATTATCACTCAGTAATTTCATTCATTATTGATCAATTGTCACTCAGATTCAGTCATGGTATTCATCATTCAGAGTAATTGTATCGTGTATCAATCGTCATTCATCACTAATCCGATTGGAGTTTCGTGCCGTGTTTATCATCATTGTCATTTTCGTTGCGAGGTGTGCGTGAGGAGTAGCGCACGCTACATACTCCTTTTAGCGTACGCTAATTGGGTATAGGTAGCGCACGCTACCACTCAGCTTTAGCGCACGCTAAGATTGCCACAGTGCGATCCGGAAAGGTCTTGGGTGCAGTGAGTTATAAGTAGCGCACGCTACGAATGGTAAGTAGCGCGCTAGTGGGTTGAAGTAGCGCACGCTAATATGAGGTGTAGCGCGCTAAGGACGGATCGGGTTGAGTCCGGTGGCTACCGGATCGCATCGATTAATTCATAGCGCACGCTATGTGTTGTTGTTAGCGTCGCAACCGATATATTAGCGCACGCTAAACAATGGTTGTAGCGCACGCTATCGGGGTCGAATCGGAGGTCGGCGGTTTTCTCGACTCCGGTGTTGGGCATCAATATTTCGTTAGCGCACGCTAATAATGGGTCTTAGCGCACGCTAGTAGTATGGCCGTAGCGCACGCTACAAGAAGGTACGTAGCGCGCTACCGTGTTCGGACAGTGGGTACCGGACTACCCAAATTACTCGTTAGCGCACGCTACGCACAAGGGCTAGCGCACGCTAACACAGGTGACTATAAATTGGACAGTTTAGTCAGAGTTCGTCATTTATTCATCTCATTTCATTCCTTCGGTAATCTTGGGCGATTTCGAGCGATTCGGAGAGGATTCTTCGAGGTGTAATCATCAATCATCATCTTCAAGCTCATCGTTCGGATTAATCATCATTTCATCATCTTCATCGCATCGAATCAACGGTATTAATCTCTTGGATCTAGAATTTCGGATTTTTGGGTTTTCCTTCCGATTTCTTCGTGTAAGCTTGGATTATCATTGGAATATGTTAGTTATGGATTATCTAACTTGGATAATTATATTCCTACGGATTTAATGGTTATTTTCGGAATTATTCCAAGAACCCTTGGGGTTGACTTTGGTTATTTTGGGGATTTCCGATTGTCGTTATTATAAACTTGAATTGTGGATTTCTATGAGATTATTGATGTCATTGATAATGTTTTGCTGGTTTGAATCAATCATGTTGGAGTTGGTTCGATAATTCGGGTTTGGTTTTAACCAACGGGTATCTCAATGTTTTCGTTAGAGTTCATCTACGAGTTCGGATATTGTTGTATCGACGTTTGGGTCGGTTATGATCGTATTTGATTCGTGTATTGATCGGTTGTTGGTAATTATTGTTGTTCAAGGTTGTTCGAGCGACCGACATTTCATTTAAGACGTTGTTCGTGGAAGGACATTATCATCGGTATTGTGTAAGTTAATTCTTACTCGGTTAAAAGGATATTCATTCCTTTTGTTGCTGTTCATTCATAATCGTAACTCATTCATCATTGTATTAACCGTATCAAAACTTGTCATTGTCAATTAATCACCTCAGTCATAAGGAACGACGGTTCCAATCATTTCATTGAGCTATCATTCATTTCACCATCATTTCATCTTGGTGAGTCATTATTCATTTTCGTTGTCACTTTTGTCATATTGTGGCATTCCGGGTCATACTAGCGTGCCGGTTGGTATATGTAGGATTTTCATGTCGGGCACATTATAGTCGTGTGTTGGTTGGTGGCCTCACATTGGACTGTGCACACGAGTTGATGGCTTCGTGAGACTGATTAGGTACAAGACCACGCGTGTATTCGATCGATACTCGTTGGTGGCTTGTGCACGGACACATTTCCATCCCGGACGTAGTGTGGCGCCATTCCTTTGAGCCGTATCATTTGTTGATTCATATAGCATGTTTGATTGCATATGTTTCGACAGGATATTGTATAATTGCGGATAACTCATGATTGTGTATTTTCAACTCTTGAGGATTGTTGTTACGTATGGCCCGTTGGGGATACTGCATTTTGTCATGGCAAGGCTAAGGCACGGGAGAGCACGGTGTCGGCGAGTCAGTGATACTAGTAGGGGCCCCAGTCTTTTCGGTCATTATGTTTCTTTTATTTTATTCCATTGAGACATTCCGTTTGAATATTCATCTCACTCATTGTTGTATATTTTATCTCCATATAAAATATCTTGGTATTGATATCATCCAGGTGTGTTGTATAAAACTCCTCATCGGAGTAATTGATGTTGTAATGTGGTTCGGTACTACATTTACCTGTATAATTCATCCATTTTCATTCGCCTGGTGGGTCCCAGTCGGGGGTCCATGGCACTGTAATATCCGCCTAGTTTGGGGTGTTACAGAGTTGGTATCGGAGCGTGGTTTTGAATACTACCCTCCAAGTCATGTCTCATTTGAAATCATCGTCATCGGACTAGTATCATTGGACTTCCGCGTCACGTGTGACCTGTGCAAATGCCGAGCCAATCAGACCAAGAACTGTAAGGTTTCTAATGCCATGGTATAATTTCTGGCATTAATCATTCATTCATAATTCATCAGTTAACAATCCTCAATCATCATTGTCATTTTGACCGGGACGGTCAGGTTAACTCATTAATCAGTCCATTCATTTCATTGTTCAGTTGTTGATCAGGAAGATCGAATCATCAATCTTGTTAACTCATTCAAGATAATCATTTCAGTAACTTCATCAGATAATCATGTCACGTCAACTAATCATTCATGTAATCACTGTATTTGAGCGCGTATGCTCATTTTCATCATTTCATAATATAATCATAATGTGATACTCATGTGAGATATATAATCATCATATGACTTTCCACTTCAGTATGGAAAGGGCTGGCAGAGGACGTGGAGGACGAGGCCGTGGAGCGGGCCGAATCCCGAGAACTCGTGCGAATACACGTGCAAATGCCAGGAATAATGCTAATTCATCAAGCGGACGCGCCACTCATTCACACAGACGCGATCATTCACTGTCGGAGTCGTACCGGGACACGGCTCGGTCAGAGGGTGTCCGGGTTGACCCACTCACATTTATGCAGGGCATGATGGCCCAAATGACCCGGATGGCTCGGTTGATGGAGACGATGCATAACTCCGTCAATCAAAATCGGCAGCTCCTCCGCCGCCACCTCGAGGCAAGAGAGGGTGTAAGCAATATCATTAGCGATATCTCTCGCCAAATACCACCTACTTTTGAGGGCTCATCGAGCCGGCGGATATTGTTCATTGGCTTGAGCATTTTGAGAAGTTATTTGCTATGGTGGATTGCCACTGAAGGGCATAAAGTTTCGATTGCGGCTTACTATCTCGGTAAGAGCGCTCATTCATGGTGGTTATCGTTGAAGCCCACAGACGGAACATGTACTTGGGATCGATTCAAGACTCTCATGATGGAGAGGTACTATCCGGCCCCACTCGGGAGGCCAAGTTGTCGGAATTACTCACTCCCACCTTTCGGCGGATGATGATGTTCTCGCCATCGCCGAAAAATTTCAGAACTTCTTCCGTTCGCCTCATCTATCATTCACTCGAAGCGGACAAGATCAAGTATTTGACAAGAGGTGAAACCCCGTATGAGACTTGATTACTTAATCATAAGCTGTGCCACTCGCCGAGTTCATTGAGAAGGCTCTTACTTACGAGCTTACGGCTAAGGAAATTGCTAAGCGGCAACCTTCGTACGCTAGCAAGAAGTCCAAGAACTGTAATCGGCGGGAGTCGTGCCACTTTCAAGAAACCACGTGCGGGCTCTACTTTTACGGCGACCTCCCACGACGTCTAAACCGCGGAATCTCGATCACGAGCGGCCGATTCGGCCATCACTGTTTCAGCGTGAGGAACAGGGTCATTTCAGCACCAAATGTCAAGCGATGCATCACGTGCCACAATCGTGGGATTGCTGGGCATAGGGCCCGTTTTGCCGTAGGGACTCTAAACCCACTCCGGCGTCATCTCAAGCCCCGTGTCATTCGGCGGTGCGAATCGAAGCCACTCGGTCGGTGTCGTTCAAGACAGCGGGAGCTAAAGGCGGAGCAGAGCTATCGAGGCAGGAGCGTCCGGTTCGGGGCAGCAAGCCCGAATTTATGAGATGAAGAAGACCGATGATCCGAGGCCCGAATGATCTCGTACACTCGATATTTTATCTCAACTTTGTGTGTACCCTTTTTGATCTTTGGTGCATCTCATTCATTCATTTCCGAGTCATGTTTGAGTAGACTACGTCTGGGTAGTGCTACTAGTTGTGAGCCTTATGTCATTGGCCTACCTGATGGTAGACGAATTATCGGAAGTCGTGAGATTCAGAATTGTCCGATTCAGCTTCATGGTCGTATATGTCCAGCGGACTTAATCGTAGTAGATTTTCCGAGGGACGACATCATCTTGGGTATTGATTGGATGGATCGTCATGATGCCATCATTAGTGTCCGAAAGCGTTTGGTCACTATCATTTCAGACGATGGAGTCGAATGTGTGTTTCAGGGAGGTAATCCCGGCTGTTCTGGTAAAGTCATTAAGTTGATGAAAGCAGTAAGGTTACTCAATCAGGGATGTGTCGGTTATTGGTGCTATATGGCCAAAACCGAGAAATCATCAGTAATGTTAACGGATATTCCGGTGGTGAGGGAATATGCCGATGTTTTTCCAGACGAGTTACCTGGTTTGCCTCCACAAAGGGATGTGGAATTTACGATTGAGTTGGAGCCTAGTACGTCCCCAATATCGAAGGCACCGTACCGGATGGCCCCGACCGAAATGCAGGAATTAAAGAACCAACTTGAGGAGTTGTTCGAGAAAGGTTATATCCGACCGAGTGCGTCCCCGTGGGGAGCACCAGTGTTGTTTGTCAAGAAGAAGGATGGTTCATTCCGCTTATGTATTGATTATCGGGAGTTGAACAAGGTGACGATCAAGAATAAGTATCCCTTACCCCGTATTGATGATCTCTTAGATCAACTTCAGGGAGCTTCAGTATTTTCCAAGATCGACTTAAGATCTGGATATCATCAGTTGCGGATTCGAGAGTCGGATATCGCGAGGACGGCGTTTCGAACACGCTATGGTCATTATGAGTTTGTGGTTATGCCGTTCGGATTGACTAATGCACCTGCGGTATTCATGGAGTTAATGAATCGGGTCTTCATCGACTTTTTGGATCGGTTTGTTGTTGTCTTCATCGATGATATTTTGATTTATTCTCGTGACCGGGAGGAACACGAGTTTCACCTTCATCAAGTGCTCGACGTGTTGAGACGAGAACAACTTTTTGGAAAGTTTTCCAAATGTGAGTTCTGGATGTCCGAAGTGACTTTTCTCGGACATGTAATTTCATCAGACGGAGTTCGTGTCGATCCTCGAAGACGGAGGCTATTCAGATTGGCTACCTCCGAAGAACGTTAAGGAAATCCAAGTTTTCTCGGATTAGCGGGTTATTATCGGCGGTTTGTGGAAGGATTTTCTAGAATCGCTCAACCCTTAACGAACCTTTTGCGGAAGGACAAGAAATACACGTGGTCCGATGCGTGTCAACGGAGTTTTGAGGAACTCAAGAGCCGGTTAATGTCAAGACTGTACTTTCCTTGCCGCAGGGACGGAAGGATTTGTGGTCTATAGTGATGCGTCGGACGGGGTCTCGGATGTGTACTCATGCGAGCAGGAAGGTTATTGCCTATGCTTCACGGCAATTGAGACCTTACGAGGTTAATTATCCGACCCACGACACGGAGCTAGCACCGTGGTGTTCGCTTTGAAAATTTGGCGTCATTATCTTTATGGCGTTACATCGAGATATTCACCGATCATAAGAGCTTAAAGTATATATTTACTCGAAGGAGTTAAATATGCGTCGAGACGGTGGTTGGAATTAATCAAAGATTATGATATTGAGATCCTCTACCACCGGGCAAGGCGACGTTGTCGCCGACGCCTTGAGTCGTAAGTCCGTTCGGGAGCGGATGCTTGCCCGTTTAACAATTCGAAGGAGCTTCAGGAATTCCTTAGACCGAGATCGAGGTGCAGCCGTGAGTTCGGGCGGCTTTGTATGTTAGAGATTTCATCGTCACTCGAGGAGGAAATCCGAGAGAATCGGGGTTCGGACCCATCATTGTTGCGCATCCGAGAGGATGTGGCTCGGGAAAGCCCACGGATTTGTGGTCCACGAGGATGGACTTTTGAGGTTTAACAATCGGTTGTGCGTGCCGCGAATGACGAGTTGAAAGACTCGATTTTGAAAGAAGCTCATGCTACCCCTTATTACGTGCATCCGGGTCTAGCAAGATGTACAAGGACTTGAAACAAAATTACGGTGGAGTAACATGAAGCGAGAAGTCGCAGAATTTGTTTCGAGATGCTTAACTGTCAACAAGTTAAGATTGAACATCGGTGGCCGTGGGTATCTTTGAAACCCCTACCTATTCCCGAGTGGAAGTGGGAAGACATTTCTATGGATTTTATCACGAGTTTTCCGACGAGTCGTCGTGGCATGAATACGATCTGGGTGATCGTGGACCGCTTAACTAAATCAGCTCATTTCCTTGAGATCAAGGAAACGTGGGGTCCCAAGAGACTTGCTCAACTGTTCATCAAAGAGATAGTCAGACTGCACGGTACTCCTAAAAGTATCGTTTCCGATCGTGACGGACGGTTTGTGTCGCATTTTTGGAAATCAGTTCATCGTGCTATGGGAACTCAGCTTAATCTCAGTACCGCTTTTCATCCTCAGTCCGACGGACAATCAGAGAGGACTATTCAGACCTTATAGGACATGTTGAGGGCATGCGTCCTCGATTGGAAAGACGATTGGGAAGCCCAACTACCATTAATCGAGTTCACGTATAATAACAGTTGGCATGCTTCGATCAAGATGGCACCTTACGAGGCCTTGTATGGTCGTCGTTGTCGATCTCTGTTGTGTTGGGACGACCTATCAGAATCATTGGGCACCGAGCCCGATATGCTTATAGCCGCCCGTGAGAAGGTAGCTTTGATCAGGAGTCGTTTGTTGACAGCTCAGAGTCGACAGAAATCATATGCGGATAACCGTAAATCGACCATTAGAGTTCGAGGCTGGCGACCATGTGTTGGTCAAGGTATCCCCGAGTCGTGGTATCTTCCGTTTTGGGAAGAGGGGAAAGTTGAGTCCGAGATTCATTGGACCGTTTGAGATTTTGGATCGAGTAGGCGAGTTAGCTTATCGATTGGATTTACCTCCGGCGTTGAGCCGAATTCATAATGTGTTTCACGTCTCTCAGTTGCGGAAGTATGTTGCCGGCCCGAGTCACATACTTCAGTTCGATGAAATCGAGATCGCCGACGATCATTCCTATGAGGAGCGTCCTATACGAGTTTTAGAGCGGCGAATCAAACAGTTGAGGAATAAGACGATTCCTTTGGTTAAAATTCAGTGGTCTAGACACGGAGTCGAAGAGGCTACTTGGGAAACCGAGGACAGTATGCGGGAGAGTTATCCCGAGTTGTTTGACCCTTAGTTTCGGGGACGAAACTCTTTTAAGGGGGGGTGTATGTAATACCCGATTGTAATTCAGTAATTATCATTCAGTATTTATCCTTCAGTCATTATCACTCAGTAATTTCATTCATTATTGATCAATTGTCACTCAGATTCAGTCATGGTATTCATCATTCAGAGTAATTGTATCGTGTATCAATCGTCATTCATCACTAATCCGATTGGAGTTTCGTGCCGTGTTTATCATCATTGTCATTTTCGTTGCGAGCTGTGCGTGAGGAGTAGCGCACGCTACATACTCCTTTTAGCGTACGCTAATTGGGTATAGGTAGCGCACGCTACCACTCAGCTTTAGCGCACGCTAAGATTGCCACAGGCTGCGATCCGAAGGTCTTGGGTGCGGGTGAGTTATAAGTAGCGCCACGCTACGAATGGTAAGTAGCGCGCTAGTGGGTTGAAGTAGCGCGCACGCTAATATGAGGTGTAACGCGCGCTAAGGACGGATCGGGTTGAGTCCGGTGGCTCTTTGGATCGCATCGATTAATTCATAGCGCACGCTATGTGTTGTTGTTAGCGTACGCAACCGATATATTAGCGCACGCTAAACAATGGTTGTAGCGCACGCTATCGGGTCGAATCGAGAGGTCGGCGGTTTTACGGACTCGGTCTTTGGGCATCAATATTTCGTTAGCGCACGCTAATAATGGGTCTTAGTGCACGCTAGTAGTATGGCCGTAGCGCACGCTACAAGAAGGTACGTAGCGCGCGCTACCGTGTTCGGACACGGGTCTTGGACTACCCAAATTACTCGTTAGCGCACGCTACGCACAAGGAGCTAGCGCACGCTAACACGGGTGACTATAAATTGGACAGTTTAGTCAGAGTTCGTCATTTATTCATCTCATTTCATTCCTTCGGTAATCTTGGGCGATTTCGAGCGATTCGGAGAGGATTCTTCGAGGTGTAATCATCAATCATCATCTTCAAGCTCATCGTTCGGATTAATCATCATTTCATCATCTTCATCGCATCGAATCAACGGTATTAATCTCTTGGATCTAGAATTTCGGATTTTTGGGTTTTCCTTCCGATTTCTTCGTGTAAGCTTGGATTATCATTGGAATATGTTAGTTATGTATTATCTAACTTGGATAATTATATTCCTATGGATTTAATGGTTATTTTCGGAATTATTCCAAGAACCCTTGGGGTTGACTTCGGTTATTTTGGGGATTTCCGATTGTCGTTATTATAAACTTGAATTGTGGATTTCAATGAGATTATTGATGTCATTGATAATGTTTTGCTGGTTTGAATCAATCATGTTGGAGTTGGTTCGATAATTCGGGTTTGGTTTTAACCAACGGGTATCTCAATGTTTTCGTTAGAGTTCATCTACGAGTTCGGATATTGTTGTATCGACGTTTGGGTCGGTTATGATCGTATTTGATTCGTGTATTGATCTGTTGTTGGTAATTATTGTTGTTCAAGGTTGTTCGAGCGACCGACATTTCATTTAAGACGTTGTTCGTGGAAGGACATTATCATCGGTATTGTGTAAGTTAATTCTTACTCGGTTAAAAGGATATTCATTCCTTTTGTTGTTGTTCATTCATAATCGTAACTCATTCATCATTGTATTAACCGTATCAAAACTTGTCATTGTCAATTAATCACCTCGATATAAGGAGCAGCGGTTCCAATCATTTCATTGAGCTATCATTCATTTCACCATCATTTCATCTTGGTGAGTCATTATTCATTTTTGTTGTCACTTTTGTCATATTGTGGCATTCCGGGTCATACTAGCGTGCCGGTTGGTATGTGTAGGATTTTCATGTCGGGCACATTATAGTAGTGTGTTGGTTGGTGGCCTCACATTGGACTGTGCACACGAGTTGATGGCTTCGTGAGACTGATTAGGTACAAGACCACGCGTGTATTCGATCGATACTCGTTGGTGGCTTGTGCACGGACACATTTCCATCCCGGACGTAGTGTGGCGCCATTCCTTTGAGCCGTATCATTTGTTGATTCATATAGCATGTTTGATTGCGTATGTTTCGAGAGGATATTGTATAATTGCGGATAACTCATGATTGTGTATTTTCAACTCTTGAGGATTGTTGTTACGTATGGCCCGGCCGTTGGGGAATCTTTTTTAGTCATGGCAGGGAGAGCACGGTGTCGGCGAGGAGTCCCAGTGATACTAGTAGGGGGCCCCAGTCTTTTCAGTCATTATGTTTCTTTTATTTTATTCCGCTGCAGACATTCCGTTTGAATATTCATCTCACTCATTGTTGTATATTTTATCTCCATATAAAATATCTTGGTATTGATATCATCCAGGTGTGTTGTATAAAACTCCTCATCGGAGTAATTGATGTTGTAATGTGGTTCGGTACTACATTTACCTGTATAATTCATCCATTTTCATTCGCCTGGTGGGTCCCAGTCGGGGGTCCACGACACTGTAATATCCGCCTAGTTTGGGGTGTTACAACTTATTCCACTAAGTAACCAATTTCAGTCCTAATCAATCGTTCATGAAGAAAATCAAGCTCAAAGATTAACGAGCGTGAATTTAACCGACCGTCAATATGAAGGGTTAGATTAAACAAGCCAACTCGCCCAGTCCCACAGTCTAGTGGCAAAATTCAAGAGTTTCATTATCAAAATTATTCATAGGACAACATTCCCTTATGTATGATCAATAATATGATTCGAGTTAACCACTAGGTTTCGGCTCTCGGGATATTTCATCGGGATGATCCTAGGGTGGATTTCCATTCTCATGTATCGGGGAACCGTTTGACGTAAAAGACACTCATGGGGCACATGGATACTTCTAGTTACTAAGTCCCCCTCTACAGCGGAGAAAAAACTCGAATAGCAATTCCCGCATGTCAAGGTTGCCGTTTTACGCGAGAGTAAACAACGGGTCACGTGAATACCCCCGGTTACTAGGCTTCCCATCATCGGTAATGCGATATTTCTAAATTATTAATCTATTCAGGGTCGTCGTTTTACGCGAGAGTAAACAACGGGTCACGTGAATACCCCCGGTTACTAGATTTCCCATCATAGAACAACTAATGTCTCGACTTTTTGGAAAAACTGTCCGACTCTAAACTCAATCCAGGTGCCAACAAGACTTATATTACTGGACGACTAGCTACGCGAAAAGTTTAACCAAACGTATAAACGGTGATTTGAAAACACGTGTCTCCTTTTTTATCTGCTGAAATTTCTACAAAAATGATAAAATTTCGGACCTAAATGAATACTCAACAGAAACAGATATCGCTGACTACAACTCGACTAAACTCAACCGTTTCTTCCAAGAGACATCAGTATCGTAACATCAGTTTTACACACGGAAGCACGAAAAAATTCACGAAAAATTTACGTTTTTGAACAAAACCATCAACAGCATGCAAGGACAATAAAGCAATGGCAATTTATACCCAAGAAAAATTAAGAAAATTATTGCATGCTTCAATTTATTCCACTAAACATAACATCATTAATAATAAAACTCATGTGAAAATAAAAGAGATAAGGAAAAGTGAAACTTATTTTAAATGTCTTCTTGAAAGCCAGCACATGTCTGAGTCGAATCGACTGTCAATCCATACTCCAAATAATGCTTCAACATCACGAGGGACCCCCAAACTTAGTCTCTAGTCATGAAATAACAATAGATATTAAATCAAGCAAGACTAGAATATGAAGAATAATAACTCATTGGGGTTATAAAAAGATTAGAGAAATAAGGGCCACAAGAATACACGAATCCAAACGAAATACAAAACAACAAAAAGAAAATTATTAACGAAAAATCAAATAAAAACAACTAACTAGAAAGCAAGTAAAATGATGGGTTGTCTCCCATCAAGCGCTCTATTTTACGTCTTGAGCACGACGTGGCAAACAAAAATTCAACGTGGCTTCTTTCTAGGGAGATTGCCAAATACCCCCTTCTTACAATCTATAAGCCTCTTATTCCACAAGGGAGGTTTTGACTCATACCTGGTTGCCAAAAATAATGAGTAAAAATACTTATGCGGACAACCAAAAAATGATGGAAGAATGTAATAATGATAAGGTATGAAAAAATAAGCATAGTTCGAATGGGTAAATAATAAAGACATATTATGAACAACCCCATTAGAACTCAAGGAATCAGCCTCAACAAAATCATGAGTAATGGAATCAATCTCTCCCATTATGGATTTAGGAAAAATTATGCGTGGCACCGTTAATAAAATTTTTGGCACATAAGTGTTCACCTTATTAGTCGAAGTTTGATGACAATTTAATGAAATTTCTTTGGAAACATCATCAATGGTAACTTCTTCTACAGGCTCATCACACTTTATGGAATTATCGGGTGCTGAGGGATCGACCCTAAAACTTAGCATGTCTTTCTTCTCAACCTCCCCCTCAACTTCACTACTAAATAAATGAGCTGGAAAATAACCATAGTGAATCTCAAGACCACGACTTGCACATTCTCGTTCAAAAAGGGTACTATCAGGATTTTTGAGAACGTCTACACATTGTTCAAGCATGGTCTTTTGTTTCGGGGGAGGGGGCTGACTGACCCTATTTGGCAAATTATTAAGAACATCGAAATTTATGAAATGCCAAGGGCCACGTGTTGGGATTCGGTGATAAAATCGAATTACGCAGCGGAAAACAAACCGGTCCAACCGGATAAAACCAAACCCCAAAAACGGACCGATCAAGCATCATATAAACGAATATAAATAACGAGGATGAAAAACAAAGAATACTTACCCTCGTAGTCCTTTGATAATATAATCTTCGAAGGAAAAACCCAAGCAAGCCTTTTCCCGATTACCGACACGAACACGAATCCAATTCGTTGTAGTTTGTTTGAATGATCCAACACCGAAAATGCCGAATGTCTCTACTTCACACGCGTCGGAATTTGCCCGGAAAAATTCGATAGCAATCCGTTCTCCAAGAACACGGCTAGGAATTACTATAGAAATTTATATCTTAATTTTTCTCAACTCAAAGTGGAAAAACAAGAAAAAGAAAATATCTCTCTTCTCCCTCACTTATCTCTCACGGCTGGAGCAGCAAAGCATTTTAGCATGAAAATGATGTCTTATCTTCAAGACAACTTCACACACCATTTTATATAATGTAATGATATATAAAGGAATAAATAATCCTTTACAACTATCATTCACAATTATATGGGAATTTCAACTCTAAGTGAGTTCCCACACACATGCAAGATCATGCCATGCCATGAGGGGTGGGTGGCCACAAGGAAGTTTCCTAGAAAACGAGCCGAGCCACTCGGCTCGTGTACCGGACGTTCGTCAAACGACTCCGTTAAATACACTCCTTTTAATCATCAATGTATTTATATTAATTAATCAATATAATTAATTAATTATATCAAATACAAATATACTTCTCTAAGAAATATAATTTATTAATTAAATTAATTACCCGGTAACTTAATTTAAATTCATAAGACCGATATTTGATTTATCCAATAAATCATAATTAGATATCCAATATCTAATATTAATAGAGAGATAATAAATTCACATTTATCCGTCAATGCTCCTGATGCGCGACTCCGTAGGTCCGTCTCAGCCGGCATTGGGAGGAACCAATGAGTGCGGGCAGCACTTAGCCAGCCTAGCGGGCCGCATTGTAAACCCCGACTGAGAACGAATGAAGGGATCATTCCAGAACCATTATATCGTGAATACCGTATACATATAAACCATCCAATCATATGTCCCGGTCAAGTATTAGGGTCACGGTAATGTAAAACCCTACTGTAACTTGACTCTATACTTTCTGTTAATGCAAACTGAGATCATCGAGCTCTCGTGTATCAAATACAACTATCTCTAAATGCTTTGGCCAAAGACTTATAATCTCATTTGCCATTAACCGCATATGACATTTACCTGCTCACTTACAGGAGAAAGAATTCTATCTTGGTATTCAGTAGAGACTGCTACTTGCCCACTAAGTTGCATTTCGAGATTGACCCCACACACCGGCGATTGGATCGAACTACTCTAATGAGTAACTTAATGTCACAAGCCCATCTCCTACTGAAACCTCAAGTCAAAGGTCCACATATACCTATCACAACATTTCGATCCAGTCATTGACAATCCCTGAGTGATATCCATGTGACCGAATCGAGGTGAGTCATGTTCGAGTATATTAATCTCACTTGCATACCTATAACGTGTGCTCCCACTAACCCTTAGTGAATACCGGCACTTTACATGTCAAAGTACACGTTATACAAGTCTTTGTCTAAACTTATTGCCCAGTTAAGTTTTATCGACTTGCGAACGAGTTAAGCATTCAAGCTCTAAACACTTCCAGTGCCTATCTCCTTATCTCCATAAGGAGTAAAATGTTTGCTCTCAAATACAAGGACTATTATTCTATATACCAAATCACAGTGCCAGTGATATACAATAATATAGAAATAATTATTGCCTTATTAAATATTCATAATTACAATACATATGCTCTCACTCTCTCATCCTCTGAGTGGCATTCGAGGGCATATCCCTAACAATCTCCCACTTGCACTCAATGCCACAAACTATGGTATCTAATACCCATACTCTCTAGATGTCTCTCTAAGACCTTCTGAGATAGTGGCTTGGTAAGCGGATCAGCAACGTTATTTGCTGTGTCTACTCTCTGCAGTATAACATTTCCTTTTTGTCTTCCTTACTTTGAGGACACATCTCTAAGGAAAGTTTTGCACCATGTTGCATAGGAATGAACCCTCTTTTAGAATCTTCCATCCTACATCGCTTCAGGATCTTTTCTATATAGAGGGCTTGGGAAAGACCTAACATTCTTTTCGCTCTATCCCGATAGAGACGAATACCCAGAATATAGGTAGCTTCTCCCAAGTCTGGGAAAGACCTAAAATTCTTTTCGCTCTATCCCCGTAGAGACGAATACCCAGAATATAGGTAGCTTCTCCCAAGTCTTTCATTGAGAACTCTTTAGAAATCCAAGCTTTCACAGAACTGAGCATTCATACGTTGTTTCCTATAAGTAGAATGTCATCAACATATAGTATTAAGAACGTAATTTTGCTCCCACTAACCTTCTTGTAAATACAGGGCTCCTCTTCGTTTTAGACAAAATCAAACTCTTTGACTGTCTCGTTAAAACGAAGATTCCAACTCCGTTAAGATTGCTTCAGTCCATAAATGGAACGCTGAAGTTTGCATACTTTATGAATATCGGTTTGAGATATGAATTCCTTAGGTTGTTCCATGTAAATCTCCTCCTCGAGGAATCCATTTAAGAATGCCGTTTTCACATCCATTTGCCATATTACATAATCTAAATGGGCTGCTATGGCAAGCATCATGCGAATAGACTTAATCATAGCTACAGGCGAGAAGGTCTCGAAGTAATCGATTCCTTCTCTTTGGGAATAACCCTTTGCCACAAGCCTGGCCTTATAGGTATCAACCTTGCCATCTCCATCAGTCTTTCTTTTATAGATCCATTTGTTTCTAATAGGCACTATGCCTTTAGGACGATCTACTAAAGTCCAGACCTGATTAGCATGCATTGAGTCTATCTCAGCTTCCATAGCTTCTTGCCACTTGGTGGAGTCAACGTCTACCATCGCTTGGTCGTATGTAGAAGGATCATTCTCTTGACTACTTTCTGTTATCTCATGGACACCTAGTTCCTCTTGATGAAGATAGCCATACCTCTCAGGTAATTGAGAAATTCTACTAGACTTGCGAGGTTGTGTTTGTATTTCAGAAGGTTGGGTTCTAATATCTTGCATAGGTGTCTCATTTGGTGTTTCTTTTATTTCTTCCAAAGAAATATTTCTACCTGCCCCTCCTTCATGAATAAACTGATCTTCCAGGAAGTGTGCTTGTATAGCAACGATGATCCTATGATCTTCGTGCATGTAGAATAGATATCCCATGGAATCTTCTGAATATCCTATGAAACGACCTTTCACAGACCTAGTTTCCAATTTCTCTACTTTAGTCTTCTTGACATAAGCAGGGCATCCCCAAATCCTAATGTGATTAAGACTTGGTTTCCTATCTCTCCACATCTCATGGGGAGTCTTAGGAATGGATTTGGAAGGACATTTGTTCAAGATATGCACAGCAGTAAGGAGCGCGTAACCCCACAGATAAATCGGTAGATCGGTTTAGTTAAGCATGGAGCGAACCATGTCCAACAAGGTTCAGTTCCTTCTTTCTGATACACCATTTAATTGTGGAGTAGCTGGAGGAGTGAATTGTGACACTATTCTTAGTTCTTTTAAGAACTCATCAAATTCGGTACTCATATATTCACCACCCCGGTCTAACCGAAGAGTCTTAACACGGTTACCTGTTTGATTTTCAACAAGGGCTTTAAATTCCTTGAATTTGTCAAAAGCTTCAGACTTATGTTTCATTAAGTACACGAATCCATACCTGGTATGGTCATCAGTGAATGTAATGAAATACTGAAAGCCGCCTCGTGCCACTTCAAACGGGCCACAGACGTCGGTACGGATCAATCCAAGTTTTTCAGCAGCTCTTTCAAAAGTCCCTGCGAAGGGTAACTTAGTCATTTTGTTTTGAAGGCAAGATTCACAAGTTAGATAGGGATCTAATCCCAATGGACCCATAAGCCCATCTTTCTCCATTTTATGAACCTTGGTCTGATCGATATGACCAAGTCTAAGATGCTACTTAAGTGCTTGGTTCGTTTCATCCCTACCACGCTTCCTAGTTATATTATTCACAGTTGTTTTATTCTTTAGATTTAAATGGTATAAACCATTTAATAATGTAGCAGTACCAACCAATTTATTTCTAAAATAAATACGACAGGACCCATCTCCAATAAAGAAGTGAAATCCCTTTCGGTCCATGACCGGAATTGATACAATATTTTTGTGCCCCTTGGACAAAACAAGTACATCATCTAAAGTAAGAATAAAACCAGATTCTAAATCCAACATAAGGGATCCGATATCAGAAGCCTCGACACTATGCCCACTTCCGACGGTGACCATCACCTCCCCTAAATCCAGCTTCCTACTTCGTTCCAGATCCTGATTCATTGTACAAATGTGAGAACTCGCACCGGAATCAAGTATCCAAGAAGTAGAATATACAGTTACAGAACAATTTGTTTCTAAAACCAGTAGTTCCGTACCTGAAGGCGCATTACGGTCAAGCTTTGGACAGTACCTCTTCCAGTGGCCTAGCTCACCGCAGTTGAGGTATACATCCGTTTTCTTGACCCCCTTGCTCTTTTGAACCATTGGGGCCTTGCCCTTTCCCTTGTCGATCTTGGCTATTGGACCTAACTGCTTCTTGTTCTTTTTCTTCTTATTCTTGGACTTCCAAGTCCCAGAAGAAATCACAAGTGCAGCTTCCTTTCCCTTTGTCTTCATCGAGAGGCATGCGTCGTCGGTTGTTCATTAGCTTGACTAAGTTACATGCAATCTCATTGCATTTGAAGTTCATGACAAATTGTGAAAAGGAGTCAGGAAGTGACTGCAGGATAAGGTCAGTTTGGAGAGATGCATGCATCTGAAAATCAAGAGCTTCCAATCTCTCAATAATCGAGATCATCTTGAGGATATGGTCCCCAACCCTCTCTCCTTCCTTCATCCTGGCGCCGAATAATTGCTTCGATATCTCATATCTAGCAGTTCGACTATGCTCTCCATAGAGCTCAGCCAGGTGCGATAAGATGGCTCTCGAAGACGTCATCTTTTCATGGGCACGTTGAAGCTCATTAATCATTGAGCCTAACATGTACCCTCGCACTCTTATGTCCTCTTTTACCCATTTCTCATGGGCATCGACATCTTCCTGATTGGCTCGGGTTCTTGCAGGAGCCGTTGGGATATCCGCCTCCAAGACATATCCCAACATTTCCATAGTTAGGACAATCCTCAAGTTCCGAAGCCAGTCCACATAGTTCGGACCAGTCAGGACGTTCTTTTCAAGTAGTATAGCGAGTGAGTTCATTGTCATATTGAGAGTTTTGTTAACTGCAGAGAATAATTTAAGATTCGTTAGTGATTATTTAATTATGATCCGAGTAAAGAATTTAAGGGCTTTCTTTATTCATAACTCGGCTCCCACTATTTTATCGGCATTTACATACTCCCATGTTAAATCCGGAAGTCTTGGGTGACTTAATAGTGGTGATCGATTTCTTTACAAAGTTTAATAGAGAGCAATCCATACGGTTTCTATTCTATTATTCTTTATAAAGTGGTGTCTAATACCAACTCATCTAATGGATGATTCGATCTTCTTTTACCCCTAGTTCACTTGCCCTCAACCCATTCGGTTTCGATGGCTCGCTGAACTATCTAAGTTTAAACCGTCAACTCCTATTAGTCTGACAATTGAATCTTACCCGGCAACCCATACGGTTTATAGGGGTTTGATTTGTCACAACCAAAGGCATCTAATGCACTCAAGGAATTTATCAACTTTCTCCAAAAATATTACCCCGACATACTCGGAAAAATAATATTCCGGTTTAGATTTCAATTTTCCATGAGTTTGACGGAGGGTAGGAAACCTCGTAACCTTTATAACTTAGTGTTTGTAAGGGGAGTATTAACGCGATTATATGTTACACTTTGCACATTAATCCGTTTATAAGCGCGGTTTGTCGGTTTGTTTGTTTGTCATACAATATGAAAACATACACAACCTAAAACTAACAACATGCAGTTCATGGACCGTTCCTAGAACAAAAACATCGTAATCTAATTACATGTCTTCGGTCTTGAATCTTCGTCTACTTGAGCGGATCTTCCTCCGGTCTTCGTCATTACATATAAATTTTACATTTGTAAAATTGCATCCTATACAAATTTTCTAGTAAAATAAATAGGCTCAAAACGGCCTTTACCCAATCGAACAAAACAAACGATTCAAAACTAGGTCCATGAACTACATCCCCATTCAAAATTAATGCAACAATTACATTAAAATAAATGGTAATAATGATTAATCTAAAATTGATCTAATCAATAAAAATTAATCCAACAATTAGAATTAATCCCATTAATTCACTTAACCGTTAATTTTAATTTGCTCCGGACAAAATAAATATTTCATTAAATTAATTCCCTTAAAATAAAATTACCATAATTATATTTTAGTCAAATTAAATCCAATTTAATTTGCGGAAAATTAATTTACCGAACGAAATATAAAAATGGAGTCGGAAAACACAAGGCCTGCCAAGCCCATGCCCGACAGGCTGCCAAACACCAAGACACCCGACCCAGCCAGCCCAGAAATTCCCGGCAGCTGAGCCGGGGTCCTAACAATTTTTCGGCTCATTTTTTTTCGTCCCGAATCCAAAAATAATATTTTTCTAATTTTTATATTACACAATTAAATCAGTTTTTCAAAAGAAAAATAGATTTATATTGTAACATAAAATCATGAAAAATAATTTTTAGATGAACAATTAAAGATCAACAATTAAAACAATTATGATACTAAATCATAAAAAATAATCAAGCATTCCAAATGCAAATATCAAATATAGGATCGCATAGACCTTGCTCCGATACCACTGTTGGGATTCGGTGATAAAATCGAATTACGCAGCGGAAAATAAACCGGTCCAACCGGATAAAACCAAACCCCAAAAACGGACCGATCAAGCATCATATAAACGAATATAAATAACGAGGATGAAAAACAAAGAATACTTACCCTCGTAGTCCTTTGATAATATAATCTTCGAAGGAAAAACCCAAGCAAGCCTTTTCCCGATTACCGACACGAACACGAATCCAATTCGTTGTAGCTTATTTGAATGATCCAACACCGAAAATGCCGAATGTCTCTACTTCACACGCGTCGGAAGTTGCCCGGAAAAATTCGATAGCAATTTGTTCTCCAAGAACACGATTAGGAATTACTATAGGAATTTATATCTTAATTTCTTTCTTAATTTTTCTCAACTCAAAGTGGAAAAACAAGAAAAAAGAAAATATCTCTCTTCTCCCTCACTTATCTCTCACAGCTGGAGCAGCAAAGCATTTTAGCATGAAAATGATGTCTTATCTTCAAGACAACTTCACACACCATTTTATATAATGTAATGATATATAAAGGAATAAATAATTCTTTACAACTATCATTCACAATTATATGGGAATCTCAACTATAAGGGGCTGTTTACTTTTTTTCCATTAATACCTGAATGGATTAAGCTGTCTGAGTGGATTAATCTGTCTGAATTGAAAAAATATCCTGCTATTTCTTTCTTTTCTGAATGAACTATCTGAATGACAGAAATGACCATTTTACCCCTCAATATGAATTAAGTCCTTTTTGATAAAGGACGGATTGAGCATTTTAGTTTATATAATCAATTTAAATTATATGACATAATATTTATTTTAATTTATATTATAATATATATTCATAAATCATATTATAATTTTCAGGTATATTTAAATAATCAGTCAATATTTTATAAATATATTAAGTTATATTTTCATATATATAGTTATATTAATTTTTTAATAGTCAATATAAAAAAATAAATTTAAATAATATAACATAATATATATTTTAATTTATATTATAATATATATTCATAAATTATATTATAATTTTCAGATATATTTAAATAATCAAACAATATTTTTATAAATACATTAAGTTATATTTTAATATATATAGTTATATTAATTTTTTAATAGTCAATATAAAAAATCAATTTAAATAATATAACATAATATATATTTTAATTTATAATATAATATATATTCATAAATTACATTATAATTTTCATATATATTTAAATAATCAAACAATATTTTTATAAATATATTAAGTTATATTTTAATATATAGTTATATTATTTTTTTAATAGTCAATATAAAAAAAATCAATTTATATAATATAACATAATATATATTTTAATTTATATTATAATATATATTCATAAATTATATTATAATTTTTAGGTATATGTAAATAATCAGACAATATTTTTATAAATATATTAAGTTATATTTTATTATATATAGTTATATTAATTTTTTTAATAGTCAATATAAAAAAAATCAATTTATATAATATAAACTAATATATATTTTAATTTATATTAATATATATATATATATATATTCATAAATTATATTATAATTTTCAGGTATATTTAAATAATCAGACAATATTTTTATAAATATATTAAGTTATATTTTAATATATATATATATAGTTATATTAATTTTTTTATCAATAAATGGCTTATATTTTATGAATTTTAAATGTATAATATTAATATATATTTTAAATTTATACTATATATACCCAATTATAATTAAGATTATATGATAATTTATACTATATATACTCAATTTTTTTATTATTAAAGAGGGTAATTTTGGTATATTGGGGAAGCATTTCTGTCTTAATGGTAAGGACACCCCAAAAATTGCTTAATGAAAAAGACATTATTAAGATCATTAAGTAGAAAGTAAACAGCAAAATATAGCTGATCGATTAAGCTGATAAAGTAAAAAGTAAACAAGGCCTAAGTGAGTTCCCACACACATGCAAGATCATGCCATGCTATGAGAGGTGGGTGGCCACAAGGAAGTTTCCTAGAAAACGAGCCGAGCCACTCGGCTCGTGTACCGGACGTTCGTCAAACGACTCCGTTAAATACACTCCTTTTAATCATCAATGTATTTATATTAATTAATCAATATAATTAATTAATTATATCAAATACAAATATACTTCTCTAAGAAATATAATTTATTAATTAAATTAATTACCCGGTAACTTAATTTAAATTCATAAGACCGATATTTGATTTATCCAATAAATCATAATTAGATATCCAATATCTAATATTAATAGAGAGATAATAAATTCACATTTATCCGTCAATGCTCCTGATGCGCGACTCCGTAGGTCCGTCTCAGCCGGCATTGGGAGGAACCAATGAGTGCGGGCAGCACTTAGCCAGCCTAGCGGGCCGTATTGTAAACCCCGACTGAGAACGAATGAAGGGATCATTCCAGAACCATTATGTCGTGAATACCGTATACGTATAAACCCTTCAATCATATATCCCGGTCAAGTATTAGGGTCACGGTAAAGTCAAACCCTACTGTAACTTGACTCTATGCTTTCTGTTAATGCAAACTAAGATCATCGAGCTCTCGTGTATCAAATACAATTAGCTCTAAATGCTTTGGCCAAAGACTTATAATCTCATTTGCCATTAACCGCATAGGACATTTACCTGCTCACTTACAGGAGAAAGAATTCTATCTTGGTATTCAGTAGAGACTGCTACTTGCCCACTAAGTTGCATTTCGAGGTTGACCCCACACACCGGCGATTGGATCGAACTACTCTAATGACTAACTTAATGTCACAAGCACATCTCGTTCTGAAACCTCAAGTCAAAGGTACACATATACCTATCACAACCTTTCGATCCAGTCATTGACAATCCCTGAGTGATATCCATGTGACCGAATCGAGGTGAGTCATGTTCGAGTATACTAATCTCACTTGCATACCTATAACGTGTGCTCCCACTAACCCTTAGTGAATATCGGCACTTTACATGTCAAAGTACACGTTATACAAATTTTTGTCTAAACTTATTGCCTAGTTAAGTTTTATCGACTTGCGAACGAGTTAAGCATTCAAGCTCTAAACACTTCCAGTGCCTATCTCCTTATCTCCATAAGGAGTAGAATGTTTGCTCTCAAATACAAGGACTATTATTCTATATACCAAATCACAATTCCAGTGATATACAATAATATAGAAATAATTATTGCCTTGTTAAATATTCATAATTACAATACTTATGCTCTCACTCTCTCATCCTCTGAGTGGCATTCGAGGGCATATCCCTAACACCACGATACTCAAAGGAAAACATTATGAAGAAAATAAAAATAAAAATATAGAGACTAAAGAAAAAAAACTTCAAATTAAAATTAGAGTTGCTTGGTATTGGTATTAGCAAAAAATCAGTCCCCGGCAACGGCGCCAAAAACTTGTTGTGAGGAAATCCCTCACACTATGCCGCAAGTGCACGGTGTCAACAAGTAATATAGTGATGAATAAGATATCGTTCCCTCGAGGACTGATTTCACTAAGTACCAAAATGTAGTCAACTCGTAATTTTATTTGAAGAACAATTGTACGGAGTTTATACCTAAACTAATTGCAGAAAATAAATAATAGTACTAATAATAATAATAATATTAATAAGGGCGTAGGATTATGATTTTCACCTCAAACAATCAGGAATGATATTTATTCAATTCAATTCACTTTTATTCACTTGATTGTAAGCCAGGAATTCCTAAATTATTCTAAAGCCTTTTCCAAGGTCGATAGAAAATACTACGAATTATTAACTCGATATATCCCTATTCGAATTAGATAATTAATAGCTAAAACAGTTCAAAAATTCCCACAATAAATAGGCTTCACAATCCCCATGAGTATATTCCTATCTGACGAAAATTATGATTGGTCTCACAAGAACTATGCCTAAATTTCATCTCATGAATCCATAAAGACATTCAAAATAATTCAACTGTTGGCCAGACAATTAAAAAGCATTAAGAACAATGAGAAAAATCCAATTCAATAGAATAACGAATGAATTGAAATAATAATAAATAAATCAAACCGTCATGTAATCGGCTACAATCAAAATCCTACTCGAATAGATCTAGAAGCTAAGATGTAGAAAAACTAAGAAAAACCGTAGGGAATCCGTGGTCTTGTCGTCGCCCACAAATCTCCTTCTTGTCTTCTTCGCCCTAGCTATCGATCTTCCTCCTGATCTCCTAATCGATCCCCCTCTTTCTGTTCAGCCCTTCAATGCTTATTTATATCAGTCTTAAGCCTCCAAAATGCGTCCGTGTGATTAGGTCGAGAACAGGCTTCAAAACGGCCCAAACCCGCGCGGAGTACACCAAAACCGCCCCGTGGGCCGTGACTCACTTAATCTGTGCCGCGGCTCACGGCGCACAGATTAAAACCTGGGCGCTATTTTTTTCTTCTGGGCCGCGGCTTACTATATCTGTGCCGCAGCTCAGAGTACAATTTACTCTGGTGCCTGCTGGTCCTCTGCGTGTGCCGCTGCCCGCTTGCCTTGTGCCGCGGCCCCAGGCCAAAATTCGCCGTTTTCGTTCGTTTTTCATCATTTCGGCTTCCGGACTCCAATTTCCTGCAAAACATATAATAATAGGGCATTAAAAGCTCATTTATGCAGATTTAATCATAAAAAGAATATAAAATAATGATAAATAAGCGTATAAAAATACGCCTAACAGTCCACGGCGCTGTAATATACTCCGATCATCTCGGGCTGTTACACTATCAGCATCAAACATTGTGTTTCCTTCTTCTCTATCATACCTACACAATAACAATTATATCTTCAGTGTTAATGGAAAAAATATCATAAGCCAGTGCTTCAATAGATAACCAACATATGATGATTAAGGACGTTAGAGATGTAACACTGGTTTCAAGAACTTGATGTGTCTTTAATGAAAAATAAACTTTAAGGTTATTCTGATTCTGGGAAACTAACATATAACAGTTGCCAAGAAATTCTATTCCACAATTAAATAGAACAACTCTATTGGTTCTCTCATTAGGATTTAGACTTCCTCACTTGCTAATGTATAATCCAATTAGCAAGCATGAAATTCACAGAAATGTTACCAGGCCCGATCTAAATCGTACTCCATCTCCATGATCATACTTCCTAAGATCTCCTGATTGTAATATTTAGAGGAATATGCATCATTGTGTCCATCCTACACAGGAAATACATAAAAAGGTCCATATCAAAAACAAAAAAAAATATGAAATCTCATAAGAACTGAGCAGAGAAGCTTAACTTTGGAGGGCAAGTAACTTTGAAATTACTGTAGCGCATCAAATGTTTATTATATGCAGATCATACATGTTAAGACAAACCTAATTAAAATACCTCAGCTAACTCTGCACCGTCTGAAGAATATGCTAGTGAACTGGACCTAGGACCACATCGAGAACCTGCAGATTTAACTGATCCAGATGCACGTATTGGAGTTGGAGAAGGAGCAATGCTGTCCCATTTTGAACATATAAGACGTTATCCTGAAGATAATAGCAGCATAATGCAAAATGAAAGATATATCTAATTAACATACCAGATGGATGAGGGGAATGACCACCCAACCATGGAGACACAATCAGGAGAAGCACAAATGAACTTCGGGGATCACGAAGGCTGTTCACGCTGGCTGTTGCAGGAGTAACTTTCCCTGTATGACACAACTTCACATCCCCATTTTCCATCATCCCTGTCAGATCTACCTACATGATCAACAAAATTGATAGTTATAGTCATTTACTACTGATTACTTTTCATCTTTCCCACTACTGGTACTTAAAGTTACTATTATGAAGTGGCCTGAGAAAGAAGAAAATCCATGGTACTAATACAAAGAAATCAAATGAAGAATTCATTCCAATAGACACGTAAAATGATAATAAAATCAACATTAGATAAATTAGAGAAACATGTAATATACGCATTTTTCTTTCCCTTGTATTTTCATTTCCGGTGTATTTTTCGATTGTGGTAACCCTCGTGTATCTTTCAGTGTATCTTTCCTATCATCTATTGATCTGATTCTCGTTATTGTTGTGCGGAACCGCCGTTTCGGGGTTGCCGTAGATCCATTTCGTGTTATTGTTTCCCAAATATTGATTCTTATCGCTTTTATTCTCTTCCCGGATCATTTTTCATCATTTTAGGACCCAAAGGGGGTGTGGGCCGCGACACAAGGAGTGTGCGCCGCGGCACACACATTTTTTCAGTTTTTGGACGAGCGGACTGTACTGTGTGCCGCGGCACACTCGTCTAGGGCCGCGGCACCTTTGCAAGTCGGTGCCGCGGCACACCGTCCGGGCCGCGGCACACTCGTGTGGCATCTTCGACCAAAACCCGATCAGACTGCAGTGCCGCGGCTGCGGCCTCGGCCGCGACACAGCGAACCACAGGAGCGATTTTGGGCTTGTGCCGCGGCACACTTCGACTGAGCCGCGGCACACGATGCGGTCAACTGTATAATTTCGTTTTTTTTGGGCGAGATCAGCCATTTTCTTCATTTTCTTCACCTGCGCACGAGAGAGAGAGAGAGAGAGGGTTGAGGGGATAACTTCTCATCATTCATCACTTGAGGGTCGATTTTCATCATTTTCATTCGGTTGTGAAGCCCAGATAATCGATCTAACGCGTGTTCTACGGATCATAGTACTTGGATTTTCTAAGGTAATATCTCTTAGAACCCCACTTTTGGATAATTTGGGGGTTTTGGGATTTTCTTCCGATTCGTTCCGTTTTGTTGGTGGATTCATGATGAATACGATTAATATTGTTAGTATCATTAGCTTTCCTACGGATTCATGGATATTTTGTGGGTTTTTACGGAATCGAGAGGGTTTGGTTGTGGTCCGCCCTCATTGTTATTTTTTTGGTACGAATATTCATGAATCGTAGGCGGGTTTTCGGGTGTATTCCATTTCCGTATTCGTCTAGAGTTGGTTATGATTGTGTTATTCGAATCGTTAGGTTCATTTCCGCCGGTCCCTCGCGGTCGTGTTCGATTCTTCCTTTTCGTTCGTATCACCGTCTATTAACCGAGGCAAGTACCCTTATGAACTTACAATCTTAATGTATTAGTATTGCATGAGAATTGTGTGTGTGTGTATGCTCACTATGGGTTAGATCCGACGGGATCTCGGTAGGGGTCCACGGAGGGGTTGATCCGCGAGCTTGCTTTTAACCACTATGGGTTAGATCCGACGGGGTCTCGGTAGGGGTCCACGGAGGAGTGGATCCACGGTTAATTGTGGTGCATTTTTACAAATGTGATTTGATTATGGCATTTCCGGAAATGAGTGATTTGGAACTATGTTTTCTTGATTTGCATGCATTTACTATATGTATAAGATGTAAGTCGTTCATTTGGTTACTTGTACTAGCGTAATTGCTAACCCCTCTGGGGACCCGTTTTGGGAAAATTCGTTTTATGAATTTCAGGTCAGGTTCATCGATACGAGCGGGTGATGGACCAGTATACGGATGATGTCCGTGCGTGATGATTGTGCATGAGTGGTGTCTTATTGCCTTCTATCTTTTTACCTTTTGTGGTCTTTAAACTAATAGAAGTACTCGAGTACTTAAGAATTTTTACTCGTCGGGATTGTATTGTTGTTTATTATGCTTGTGATGGTTTATGGTGTTATGTTTGACCGGTTGAACCGGGTGGATTATTTTGTTGGGCGTCTTTATGACGTGGTATTTTTCTGTTGTTTCTGTGAGTCGATGAGTATGATGCTTGTTCAGCCTGGTGGGTCCCATATAGGGATTCACGGCACTGTAATATACCTCGGATATCCTGGGGGTGTTACAGAAAATGGTATCAGAGCGCTAGGTTTATGGATACCTAGGCTTGTCGGTTTATTGGGTCTTGTTGTATTTTGTTTTGCACATCATCATCACGCTGCCATGATTCCGGTACTACCAGTGCCCGTAAGTTTTCTTTCCTCTGTTCCTTATACTCTTGTATCGTACCTTTGATTCTTGAATTGTGATTGTTCTTTTCTTGTACTCACCATCGTATGGCTTTTGCTACTCATTTAACTCCAGTATGGATGCTGGAAGAGGTCGTGGTCGTGGTCGCGGTCGTGGTCGTGGACGCGGCCGGGGACGTGGGGCAGCCGGTGGGGCGGCCACATCGCAGTCTTCGAGGCCGCGTCTGGCGACCGTCACAGTCATGCTTCTTCTCAGGAGGGCGCCGACCTTGGTATTGCGGCTGTTATGCAGCAAATGGTGAACCAAATGGAGGCAATAGCTCAGGCGGTTCAGAACCCGGATCCGGCCCATGCTAATCGGGGCGGAGCGGATCGTTGGCTTCAGGATGTCATCAAGATGCATCCTCCTCAGTTTTCGGGAGCTTCAGACCCGATCGGTTGGGAGGGGTGGATCAAGGAGATATCTAAAGTCTTCACTGTCACCAACTGTCCCGAGGACCGTAAGGTCCCTATTGCCCAGTACTTCCTCACTGGGGGCGCTACGGATTGGTGGGAGGCCGTTG
This sequence comes from Orobanche coerulescens, assembly GCA_033398695.1. NCBI lineage: Eukaryota > Viridiplantae > Streptophyta > Magnoliopsida > Lamiales > Orobanchaceae > Orobanche > Orobanche coerulescens. The sequence goes on along the minus strand of CM065805.1, from coordinate 10,522,580 downwards.
GGCCCAAAGACCATGTTGCTTCGTGGACCGAATTCCAAGAACTGATGGAGAATGAATATTGTCCGTAGCCGGTCAGACAGGCTCGAGTACATGATTTCTATGATGCTCAACCACGGGATATTCCCGTATCTCAGGCTATTGCCGATTTTAACAAGGAGTTGGGTTATGTGAAGACCCAAGTTGTCGAGGAGAGCGACAAAATTTTCCATTTTTCCAGGCGGATGAAATTGTCTATTCGGGACTATATGTCGGGGCTCGTCTGCACTACCTTGAAGGATTACCAGAGTAGGGCCCTTGCTTACGATATGTCTGTGACGGCGAGTGAGGTGGCCCGCGAGAGCAAGAAGCAGAAGTCTGCCAGGAATTTTTCGGGCCACAAAGGTGGAGGTCAGCAGAAATTCCAGTCTGCTAACTTTCCCGCTGGCGGTGGCCCAGCTCGATCTACTGGGTTTCCCCACAGGGCAGTCAGTGCCCCTTCTCGAGAGGTGAAGTGTTTTAACTGTGGCCAGCCAGGCCACATCAGTCGTAATTGTCCGAGTCCTTTGCTGACATGTAATCAGTGTGGCCAGCCGGGCCACAAGGCGGCTTTCTGTGCTGAGAGGGATAGAATCGTGGGTGCCCAGACTTCCATTCCAGCGCCTAGGGAACCGAGTGTGAATCAAGGATCGTTTGCTTCTCAATCTCCGCCGAGTGCTAGTCGAGGGAGAGGACGGGGTCAGCCCGCTAAGGGGGGAGCTTCCAGTGTCGGCTCAGCCCACCCGCGTGTCTATGAAATGCGGAGAGCCGATGACCCAGCGGCTACCGTGGCGACATGTACCATTCATATTCTTTCTCATCCTGTCAGTGTGCTTTTCGATTCTGGTGCTACGCATTTGTTCATATCTCTGGATTGTATGCGCCGTTTGAGTCTCGACTGTTTGACGCCTTGTGAGCCCTTCATCGTTAAGCTTCCTAGCGGTGATAGGATCGTTGGTGATCAGGAAGTTCGAGACTGTTCTGTATTTATTTGTGAGAGGGCTTGGCCCTCTAATCTTATTGTTGTAGGTATCGAGGGTGAGGATTTGATTCTTGGGGATGATTGGCTCGAGCGGAACGGTGCTATTATGAACTACCGCACGAGAATCATCACTATGTTAGCCGAGGACGGTACCGAGCACTCTTTCGCGGGGCGAAAGAGGGGAAACCAGAAGTTAGTTATTAACGCCTTGAAGGCTATGAGACTCCTGCGAAAGGGGTGTACTGGCTATTGGTGCTACGCCTTGAAGGCAGAGAGTGGTGGAGTCGAGCTTTCGTCGATTCCAATCGTTAATGAGTTTCCTGATGTATTTCCGGACGAGTTACCGGGATTGCCACCGGATCATGAGGTCGAGTTTGCTATAGAGTTAGAGCCGGGCGCGGCTCCTATTTCGAAGGCGCCTTATCGCATGGCACCTTAAGAGATGTCCGAGTTGAAGAAGCAGTTGAGTGAGCTTCTTGAGTCGGGGTATGTTCGACCGAGCGCCTCGCCTTGGGGCGCGCCGGTCCTATTTGTGCGGAAGAAGGATGGTTCACTGCGTTTGTGTATCGACTATCGCGAACTAAACAAGGTGACCATAAAAAACAAGTATCCTTTGCCGAGAATTGATGACTTGTTCGATCAATTGCAGGGAGCTGCGGTATTCTCGAAGATTGATTTGAAATCGGGGTACTACCAGCTCCGAGTGAGAGAGTCCGATGTGCCGAAAACAGCTTTTTGGACGAGATACGGACATTATGAGTTCGTAGTTATGCCTTTCGGGTTAACTAATGCGCCGGCGGTGTTCATGCAGTTGATGAACAAAGTCTTTATCGAGTATTTGGATAAGTGTGTCGTCGTCTTCATTGACGATATTCTTATTTATTCGAGGAATGAGGAGGAGCATGCCCATCATTTGCAGGTAGTGTTAGACATTTTGAGGACCGAACAACTCTATGCGAAGTTCTCGAAATGTGAGTTCTGGCTGAAGGAAGTGATGTTTTTAGGTCACGTGATTTCAGCCGAGGGGGTTCGTGTGGATCCGCAGAATATTGAGGCAGTGTTGGATTGGGCACCGCCCAAAAATGTGAAGGAGGTCCGTAGTTTCTTGGGTTTGACTGGCTACTATCGTAGGTTCGTCGAGGGTTTCTCGAAACTAGCTCGGCCACTTACGCAGTTGCTCCAGAAATCTGAGAAGTTCATCTGGAATGACGAGAGGCAGTCGAGTTTTGGGGAACTGAAGAAGCGTTTGACTTTCGCCCCGGTTTTGGCGTTGCCATGTGGCAACGAGGGTTTTGCCGTTTATAGCGATGCTTCGGGTCAGGGTCTTGGGTGCGTATTGATGCAGCACGGCAAGACCATTGCCTATGCGTTGAGGCAGTCGAGGCCGTATGAGCTGAACTACCCTACTCATGATTTGGAGTTAGCAGCAGTCGTTTTTGTGCTCAAGATTTGGCGTCACTATCTTTTCGGCTCTGCATGTCAGATTTTTACCGATCATAAAAGTCTGAAATACATATTTACCCTGCGAGAGTTGAATATGAGGCAGATGAGGTGGTTAGAGCTGATTAAGGATTATGACCTCAGAATCCTTTATCATCCAGGCAAGGCGAACGTCGTGGCCGACGCCTTGAGTCGGAAACCGGTCGCATTGCGAATGCTTGAGGTCCTTACGTCTCAGTCGGAGCTTCGGCGGGCTTTGATTGAGTTTGATGTTGAGGTTTTGTTGCCTGGGGCTATCGGGCAACTTTGTGCTTTAGAGGTTTCGTCGTCTTTGATCGATGAAATTAAGCTGAAGCAGTTAGAGGATCCGATGATTACTCAAATCCGAGAGAACGTTCTTAAGGGAAAGTCTCCTGGGTTTGTGATTCACGAGGATGGTATTTTGAGATTCCAGAGCCGGCTTTGTGTGCCGAACGACTCAGAGTTGAGACAGAGTATTTTGCGGGAGGCCCATGTTACACCTTACTCCGTTCATCCTGGTTCGAGTAAGATGTACAAGGACTTGAGAAGGAACTTCTGGTGGAATGATATGAAGAAGGAGGTCGCACAGTTTGTAGCGAGATGTTTGACTTGTCAGCAGGTCAAAATCGAGCATCAGCGACCGGCTGGGTTGTTGCAGTCACTTCCCATTCCGGAATGGGAATGGGAAGATATATCGATGGATTTCATTACGAGTTTGCCGAGATCGAGGTCAGGCATGAATATGGTATGGGCGATTGTTGATCGTCTGACCAAGTCGGCACATTTTCTAGGCATCAAGGACACTTGGGGCCCGGAGAAGTTAGCTCGTGTGTTTATCGCGCAGATTGTGAGGCTTCACGGTACTCCGAAGTCTATTGTTTCGGATCGTGATAGCCGTTTTGTATCGCACTGCTGGCAGGCGGTGCATAAGTCGTTGGGTACCCATTTGCGTTTGAGTACCTCTTTTCATCCCCAGTCAGATGGACAGTCGGAACGCACTATCCAGACATTAGAGGATATATTGCGTGCTTGTGCTCTCGATTGGAGCAGTGACTGGGAGGAGCATTTGCCATTGATCGAATTCACCTACAACAACAGTTGACACGCGTCGATTCGGATGGCACCGTATGAGGCACTTTATGGGCGTCGATGTCGATCACCGAGTTGTTGGAGTGAGGCGTCCGATTTGGTCGGGACCGAGCCGGATGTCGTTTTAGAGACGAGACAGAAGATAGAATTAATTCGGGAACGGATGTTGACCGCCCAGAGTCGACAAAAGTCGTATGCCGATGTCCGTCGTCGACCTTTAGAATTCGAGGTGGGAGACCACGTTCTGCTAAAGGTGTCGCCGACGAAGGGAGTTTTTCGTTTCGGGAAGAAAGGGAAGCTGAGTCCGAGATTTATTGGACCCTTTGAGATCCTCAAGTGAGTCGGTGGGTTGGCTTACCGTTTGGCGTTACCTCCGGCCTTGAGTCGTGTTCATAGTGTTTTTCATGTTTCCCAGCTGAGGAAATATGTCCCGGATCCTAGTCACGTCATCGATTATGGCGAGATTGATGTCGCTGAAGATATTACTTTTGAGGAGCGTCCTTTGAAGATTTTGGAGCATCGTGAGAAACGACTGAGGCATAAGACCATCCCTTTGGTCAAAGTGCAGTGGTCGAGACACGGTGTCGAGGAGGCAACTTGGGAAACCGAGGATAGCATGCGTGCTAGGTACCCTGAGTTGTTTGTTTCTTAAGTTTCGAGACGAAACATATTTTTAGAGTGGTAGAATGTAATATCCGCATTTTTCTTTCCCTGTATTTTCATTTCCGGTGTATTTTTCGATTGTGGTAACCCTCGTGTATCTTTCAGTGTATCTTTCCTATCATCTATTGATCTGATTCTCGTTATTGTTGTGCGGAACCGCCATTTCGGGGTTGCCGTGGATCCATTTCGTGTTATTGTTTCCCAAATATTGATTCTTATCGCTTTTATTCTCTTCCCGGATCATTTTTCATCATTTTAGGACCCAAAGGGGGTGTGGGCCGCGGCACAAGGAGTGTGCGCCGCGGCACACACATTTTTCCAGTTTTTGGCCGAGCGGACTGTACTGTGTGCCGCGGCACACTCGTCTGGGGCCGCGGCACTGCCAGTCCGCTGCGCGGCACACCCGTCCCGGCCGCGGCACACTCGTGTGGCATCTTCGACCAAAACCAGATCACACTGTGCCGCGGCACACGCTGGCCGGCCATGCACACCGCCGAACCACAGGAAGATTTTGGGCTTGTGCCGCGGCACACTTCGGCTGAGCCGCGGCACACGATGCGATCAACTGTATAATTTCGTTTTTTTTGGGCGAGATGAGCCATTTTCTTCATTTTCTTCACCTGCGCACGAGAGAGAGAGAGAGAGGGTTGAGGGGAGAACTTCTCATCATTCATCACTTGAGGGTCGATTTTCATCATTTTCGTTCGGTTGTGAAGCCCGAATAATCGATCTAACGCATGTTCTACGGATCATAGTACTTGGATTTTCTAAGGTAATATCTCTTAGAACCCTACTTTTGGATAATTTGGGGGTTTTGGGATTTTCTTCCGATTCGTTCCGTTTTGTTGGTGGATTCATGATGAATACGATTAATATTGTTAGTATCATTAGCTTTCCTACGGATTCATGGATATTTTGTGGGTTTTTACGGAATCGAGAGGGTTTGGTTGTGGTCCGCCCTCGTTGTTATTTTTTTGGTACGAATATTCATGAATCGTAGGCGGGTTTTTGGGTGTATTCCATTTCCGTATTCGCCTAGAGTTGGTTATGATTGTGTTATTCGAATCGTTAGGTTCATTTCCGCCGGTCCCTCGCGGTCGTGTTCGATTCTTCCTTTTCGTTCGTATCACCGTCTATTAACCGAGGCAAGTACCCTTATGAACTTACAATCTTAATGTATTAGTATTGCATGAGAATTGTGTGTGTGTGTGTATGCTCACTATGGGTTAGATCCGACGGGGTCTCGGTAGGGGTCCATGGAGGGGTGGATCCGCGAGCTTGCTTTTAACCACTATGGGTTAGATCCGACGGGGTCTCGGTAGGGGTCCACAGAGGGGTGGATCCACGGTTAATTGTGGTGCATTTTTACAAATGTGATTTGATTATGGCATTTCCGTAAATGAGTGATTTGGAACTATGTTTTCTTGATTTGCATGCATTTACTATACGTATAAGATGTAAGTCGTTCATTTGGTTACTTGTACTAGTGTAATTGCTAACCCCTCTGGGGACCCGTTTTGGGGAAATTCGTTTTATGAATTTCAGGTCAGGTTCATCGAGACGAGCGGGTGCTGGACCAGTATACGGATGATGGCCGTGCGTGATGATTGTGCACGAGTGGTGTCTTATTGCCTTCTATCTTTTTACCTTTTGTGGTCTTTAAACTAATAGAAGTACTCGAGTACTTAAGAATTTTTACTCGTCGGGATTGTATTGTTGTTTATTATGCTTGTGATGGTTTATGGTGTTATGTTTGACCGGTTGAACCGGGTGGATTATTTTGTTAGGCATCTTTATGACGAGGTATTTTTCTATTGTTTCTGTGAGTCGATGAGTATGATGTTTGTTCAGCCTGGTGGGTCCCATATAGAGATTCACGGCACTGTAATATACCTCGGATATCCTGGGGGTGTTACAAAACATATATGCAGTCTACGAAACATTACAACTTTTAAGTTTTAACAAATGACACCCTTAGAAATTCAGGAAACAATATGATTAAGCAGGTTAAATACCAGGGGTAAAACGAGAACTACTGTATCTATTTCGTTTTCGGTCATACTTCCAATTGTAATCTCTTCCATCACCACATGATGACTCTCTATGATGACTCTCTTCACGATCGTCACGGACACAGCCTAAAATGGGAGTTAGTAAATAACAGTATGAGCACTCGTGTTGTTAGCAGACATATACCAACTGTTCATTCCTATGGTGAATTCTGAGCTAACATGAAATGGGGTTGAGGTTATACCAAAAACTTATTTCAAAACAACTAAAAAAACCAATGAATAAACAAGCCGACAGGAAAATATAATTCTGACCGTCATATTCGACGCATTCCGAATGATTTCTGATAAATACCCACCGAATCGATCACAAGAATTCGGTGAAGAATTTCAATTCTTGTCTCAACTATTAATCAGCAAACCGAGAAAGTAATTAAAGATCCAATGGTTCAACTGAAAAATCATCAGAGTTGAAAAATCCATCCAAGATTTCCCCTCCATATCAATGAATATTAAAAGGAAGAAGACTAACCTGAAGCCGATATCAAGTGTGATTGAGTCAGTAAGGACACTAAAAATTTATCCATCATACAATTTGGGAGAACGGGCCGTGTATGCAGACGGCTGATGAGTCGACGGAAATGATGAAATGACGAGGATGAGGAGCGGCGAGCGAATGCAAGCGGCGAAGAAGGCGTCACGCCGCGGTCGAAATGAAGGGTTTGAAGAAGGGCAAGAGAAGAAGTGGATAGATGAAGAGAGAAGAGATGAAACACACATGTCAAAAAGATGAAGCAGAGAAGTCGACCAAATGAAAGAAAGAGGAAAAAAGCGTTGGAAGAAAAGAAAATGAAGAGAAGCGACGTTTTCAGCGATGAAAAAGGAGGAGGAAAAAAAATGGAGAGAAACGCGTTTTCCTTCCACCTACCCTTCACACTTTTAGAGTAGTGTCTATATATATATATATATATATATATATATATATATATATATGTGTGTGTGTGTGTGTGTGTGTGTGTGTGTGTGTGTGTGACCGTTGAAAAAAAATATTGATTTTATTGTTTGTTACCGATAAAAATATAAAAATTGGTGGCATTTGTGTTAGTTTTATCAACTAGCTGTTGGAATTAAAAATGATATATACAAATATAAATCTATAAATACTTGCATCATACATCATTAACCATCTCTCTAAAATATATACCTACTCTTGCAATGGATAAATGCTTTATGGTTCTTCTCACTCTTATTACAATTTTCAACTTCTTTATTATATGTTATACATCGTTTTGGTGAAGCATATATGATTATCACGATGGTGACAGTATTTCTTGTAGTTTTAGGTTGGTGTCTTTAGGTATAAATGGTATTTGTAATGGTAATAGTTTCAATTATATTTTTGTTTACTTAAGATTTTTGAATTTAATATTCTAATTATATTTTCGTTTTATATTTTGTAATAGGTAATCAGGTCTAACTTTAAGCTCGATTTCGCTTCCCTGGATCTGAATGGAGACAATTATATCTTGGACAAATGATGTGAAGACACAGGACCCAACAAAATCCTAATAACTAATGTACCAGCTTTTGCATCAAATGCTACTATAGACAAGGAGAAAGTTTTTTTTTTTTTTTTTTTCTTTTGGATCCATCGGAAAAGAAATATTAAAAACAACTAAAGAGTTTGAGGAGAGTCCTCTACATTCGATCTAAGCAAGTCTACCAAAGGCTCGGGTGGATCAGTCCACAACTCAAGCCCAATAACATCATGACCAAGCTTAGCAAGATAGTCTGCACATTTGTTCCCGCCTCTCTTTGTATGCTTAAGATAAAAGGCCCATGGCAACCGTCTAAAGCTCCTACAATCTTCAAGAAGAAAATGCAAAGGATGTTTGCATGTGTCCGGGCTACTAAACAGTTTAAAAACTTCAGAATCTAGTTCCACCTCAACTCTAGGCAGACGCCGTTCCCATGCAAAAGCCAGGCCATCGCGGAGAGTCAAAAGTTCCCGGAGCTTTCTATGAATAAGACAAAAGCATTAAAATGCATTTGACATCATCTTGATGAGGGCTTAAAATTAGAATACATGGATTTTGAAGATCCCAAAATCTTATGGGATAATCTTAAAAAAAAATTGATATAAAAAACAAGTGTTATTACCCACATTAGTTGATGAATGGAACAAGTTGAGGTACCAAGATTTTAAGAATGTTAGCGAATATAATTCGGCCATGTTCAGAATAGTATCATAACTAGAATTCTGTGGCAAAATTATAACGGAAGGTGAAAATTTAGAAAAGACGCATGCTGCATTTTATACGTCACATTTGATATTGCAACAACAATACATAATGCGGAGATACACTGAATACGCTGAATTAATTGCAGCCCTCTTGCTTGCTGAAAACAACAACGATCTGCTGATAAAGAATCACTTGTCCCATCCACGGGAGTGATGACTTTTCCTGAAGCTAATGCCACAACTACTTACCAAGGATGTGGTGGTCATGGTCGGTTTAGAGGTTGGGGCCGGTCGCAGCCACTTTTGTGGTCGAGGTGTGGTCGTGGTTACATAAATTACTTTGGTCTCCAAAAAATGAAATGATTAATAAAAGCCGAGGTCGTGGCCGTGGTTAGATAGATTATTTTTGGTCTCCCAAAAATAAAATGATTAATAAAAGTCAAGAGAAAGGCAAATATGTTCATCCAGTAAGTACGAAAATTTTTATTTCAGATGCGGAAAAAAGGGACATCGGGCTAAGACATGTAGAACGCCGGACCACATTTGTAAAATGTATAAGGCATTGGTGAAAAATAAAGAAAAGAAAGTCAACTTAATGAACATGAACCTGAGAATGATTCGACATACCTAGATGCTGCAGATTTTACGGAGGAGACATAAATGGACATGGAATAATAAATAAATAAGGAAAAATCGATTTTTTATCACTAAACTAATGGGGCTTTTACAAACTTACCACTAAACAATAAGTTTACTCAATATAAACACCAAACTTATTTTTTCTGCGAAAACAATCAATCCGTCGAATGTTATTAACAGACATTAAAATTTAATCTAACGTGGCAGGTTTGAGCTTACGTGGCTGTTGACTAAAACACTTTTGGTGCAGCGTAAAACACCTTGTGCGAAGAGAATCAGTCTCTGTAAAACACCTAAAGGAGAATTCGCAGCTTTTGTTCGATTAGGGAGCGAAGAGAATCAGTCATAAAGGGAGCGAAGTGACGGATAAAATTCCTTTTTGGGCGATTAGGGTTCATTAATAGTCTGGGCGATTTGAAAGGTATGTAACATCTTTGATAAATTTGACGTTATTGTTCACTCTATTATACAATTAGGTTAACAGCTGTTTGTTAAATATATGTAGGGTTTTATGGAAATAATAAAAATCGAGATACGCCATGGAGGAGAGTTCAAAACAAGAGAAGGGATTTACTACTATTGAGGAGGTACCATTGAAACTATTTACAATATTGCAGTAGATACTCTAAGTATGCAACAGTTTGAGAACTTTCTTATGCAAGATTTGGGTTATGGTGATGGTATAAAGTATTATTATAAAAAATACGGAGCAACATTGAAGAAGGGGTATACTTTATTGTGGAATGATGAGTGCATTAAGAATATTAGTGAGGATATTAAAAAAATTGGTTGTCTTGAGGTGTTTGTAGATCATATTGGTGAAAAAAAGAAGATGCCTGTTGTAGATGATGAGAGAATAATGATATGAATGATAGTGACACTGAGAATGACCCAAATTATGAAGAGAGTGATGAAGAAACAGAGTCTGATGAGGGGTATAGTGACAATGATGAAGATGAGGAATTAAAAGAAGTGAGGAAAAAGAAAAGAATGATAAAAGAGGGAAAGATTAATTTTTTGAAGGAAGGTGATTTGACTGATATGTTTATTGATAATGGTGTTCATAGTAGGAATGTAGAGCAGGTTGTAACACCCCCAAAATTAACCGGGAATATTACAGCACCATGGGCTCCACATTGAAACCCATAAGGCTAAAATTATTTTTGCAAATGTTTCAAATATGCCAAAGAGGCGAATACGGTAATGTTTTAAATACTCAAATATTTTTCAAAACATCGCTCCCAATTACCGTCATAAAATACCATTTTAAAAGTACAAGGCAATGGTACCCAAAGCGCAATTAGAAAGTATACACGAGTTGGTAAAATACCGAAAGTCATTTAAAGATACACACGCAGCGGATAGAGACATGATAGAAATATATTTGCAGCGGAATGATAACGACCAGAGAAGAATACTCGAATCCCAAATAACCATGACATAGCCAGTATCATCGGGAAGCTCATCCCTTCACGACCGCTACTAGCTCGATCTCCAAGTACCTAAAAGATAAAGCCCACGACGAGGTCAGCCATAATACTCAACAATGATAACGATCACATCAACATATACAATTACATATCAATGTAATTACAAGGTAATAATATTTCCAGGGTAATCTTACTGTAGTAACCTTACCAATTCGTGGTAACTCATATCAAATCAACCCTTACCTCAATCCACACCTCGCATTCTCAAGTGACGAATGAATTCAAAAATAACCATCTATACTGTATTCAAAACGATACCAAGATTCCCAAACATAAATATATCTCCAACATGGAATAACCTGCCCATGTCCAATTCTGTTCTCTGGATCGCACAATCGAATCCCAATTCTGGTAAAACCGATAATACACGATACATCTGTAGATCAACTGACCCGAAACAATGATAAGTCCCGGATATCGATACAAAGTATGAATGCTCACACAATCAATAATAATAAGCAACCAACGCATCAAAACGAGAATATCATCGACATGATAACTCCACACAGATCAACAAAGACCCAACCACGAACGAGAATACCATCGATGTAGTGGACTCCAACAAGATCAAATAAAGGATCCGTACGAATGAGATTACCAACGATATGGTAAACTCCAACAAGATTAATAAAGGATCAACGACAACCGAGAATACCAACGATGCGGTAAACTCCAACAAGATCAATAAATGATCAACAACTGAGAATACCAACAATACGGTAAACTTCAACAAGATCAATAAAGGATCTACAACGACCGCGAATACCAACGATACGGTAAACTCCAACAAGATTAATAAAGGATCAACGACCGAGAATACCAACGATACGGTAAACTCCAACAAGATCAGTAAAGGATCAACAGGGACAGATACACGAGAGAATAAAATCATCAACCGTATACAAATCACATATATGGGATCTCGAAGACAAACCCGACTATCGAACAGATCCGATTATACATGGACTATGAACGACCAATCAATATGACTCAAGATGGACGTCACGATACGCCCGATCCGGAAATGTGTCCATATATAAGCCAACCATGGGTATTGATCAGATACACGTCTGGTCTCGTACCTAATCAGCCTCACAAAGTACGTCTCGTGTGCACGGTTCAATATGAGGTCGAAACCAACACATGCTACACGTGCCCACCCTGAAAATCCTACACATGACCGATCAGAACGTATCTGACTCCAGATATGTCACGATACAACATGACAACGAATCTCGAAGAAACGCATATCCAACAAGGATCAGAGGACTTTCCAAGTGAGCAACGATAACTCGATCATGAAAGACCGACACGACCACAATGTAGTATTCTCATCAGACAATGGTTCACGGAATGCTCAACAATGCATATAATATTAGCTCAAACTCCCAAGGTCGCAACCAAGGGTCACAGAAGCATCTACTCAGGAATACTCCGGACATTATCACATAAACTCCCAAGGCCGCAACCAAGGGTCATGGAAGCATCTACTCAGGAATACTCCGGACATTATCACATAAACTCCCAAGGCCACAACCAAGGGTCACGAAAGCATCTACACAGGTATACTCCGGAACGTGGGTGCCATTTAGGTCTTATCCCTCAACACATCAGCCCAATAGATTACAGTTCAAAGATAAAGCACATCACAATATACCAACCAATGGCGCACACTCATTACATGAAACATGAACACACACATATGCAACATGATAATTATCATAATTCAGTAATACTAAATTAACTCAAAACCGGAGACACTAACCCTTCCACGACCAACGTCCCTGAACGAATACACAGTTATTCGAATAGTCCAAAATGAAGTACAGTCCATCACTATTACCAAACCACCATCTTGAGTTCAATGTCGGCACGATCAACTACCCTCGATACCCACCATTTCATACAATAGACCAAAGATAATTCACATATCCGTTTCCACTAGACATATTTTAAAATCATATACATTATGATTTATCCCAGTCCAAGCATAATATACATACCACCATTCCGACAATTCATATTCATAATATCATTGCTATATGAATCATAAATGAAATGAAATCAAAACCATTTATTAAACATTATGAACTGAGCAAGCATAACTTGCCTCGATACCGATACGACAAAGCCGTTACAAGTTCCCTTGCCTTCATCCGTGAGATCCTCAGCCCCGACCAAGGCAATACATGCATTCTTCGATCTCAACCGCAGCACAACGGTTAATCATCAACGATCACTTATCGCAACCTAATGCAATAATCAATTAACAATACATTCGATAACAATCAACAACCAATATAACCGACCAATCAAACTCAACGGTTCAATGATATCTCGATCATACGAAACCAAACCATGATATCTCAAATGATACGAATACAAGCCGCAATTCGATAATCAATCAATTTTATCATTCTCGAATCCGACTTCAACCTTAATTACAATTTTAACTAGTTTCCTTCTTGTTCATATTCGTAAATTCATAGAAAACCAATTACCGTTTATTATCACGAACAATCATATACCAAAATTAACCGTAATCCTTCCAATTTCCATAATATCACGACATATATAACTCAAGAGTTCTTCAAGAACATGAATTAATCCATAATCATGTTTGTAGCCAACAAAACGACGTAATCCGACGTGTTCTAACATCTAAACCATCATCTAATTCATAATCCAAGGCATATATCATTTTGTTCTTCAATATCCAATTCATATAACCTCAAGAATCACAACAACACACCATAACCATCATCATACGAAGAAAAACATCAACAACAATATCAAATCCGAATCAAGGAAAGAAGTTTCTCAGCATACCTCTCGAAGAAGGGCCACAAAAATCAAACACTTCAAGAAACATCAAGAACTCCAAGCTTCAAGTTTCTAATCAAATCCTCAAGGTCTAAACCAAGGTATAAGGGTCTGGAATGGGATTGAAAGTGCAGAGGGACAAAGCTGGGGTGGAAAAATGTGTTTCTTCTCGTGAAGAAATGAAAGACCAATTCTTAATATATAATCTGCACAGCTCGTTACGTACGTTAAGACCGATGGGTCAAACATACATAAGACCCTTTAACGTACGCTACATTTCCTGTATAACATACTGACACGTTCTTTAGTGTAACTATCGCAAGTACACGATATCGTATCAAGTAGTAAGTGGACTTTTTGAGTCCGGTTTATCGATCCCACGAGGAAGTTTGGTTATAATTTGAATTATACACTATTAGTCTATTTTTATAGATACAAAGATGAGTGAAACACACAATTAAAGAGTTTGGTTTGACAATTACAAAGAAAATGCAATAATAGTTCTAATATTCAAGGAAATAAAAGATTTCACTAATAATAGATTAATAAAAGATAAAATGAAATAGTTAGGATTACAAACTTAGTTCATCATTAGTTATAGAAGATGTATAGGAGATCATAAGATGAATTTACTTATTATGTTGTGTAGATTCGATTTTCTTTAAAAAGACGGTTTCTCTTTCGAACTATAAAACGCCCCTTATATATTGAATCAATCCACTATATTTCTATGTTGATTGGCTTCAATACATAATATTAGGATTTATGAAAATAAATCAAAGAATCATCTAAGGTCTAGAGGTATATTTCTATCCCCTAGAACAACTTAGAGTGAAGATCATTTGATCTAATCAAACATATTTTCTTTCGAAACATATGAAGACCATAAATATTGTCATTTATTGGCCAAATAAATAAAGATTGTTAAAACAATGAAAATCACATACCATAATAAGTAATTCACAATCGATCTTTATACAAACTTAAATAACATGACTAACCTTGTTTATAATCCCAACTTAAGTAACTTAGCCCATGAAAGGTTTAATATACATAATACAAGCTTGAGTGGTCATTATTAGTTGAACAAGAGAAAGAATTGATCCTAACTCCCTTAGTAGATAAAGGAGAAAGGAGAAAGAAGCAATAAACTCTCTGAACAACATATGCTATACCACTATTACACAAATAACTCAAGAACACAAGTGTGTTCTTCACACAAAAAGAAAATATTACAAAAAGTGGAAAAATATAAGATGAATGATTTATGATGATGGATCTAAGGGGTCTATTTATACACCTAAAGTCATCTAATAGCTCCAAAACTCCAGCATTATTACAATAGATCGGATCAATGCCAGCCATCCCCTCAATAATACACAAAAAGTATAAAAAAATTAGACAAACGATCACAATCTGTCAAGAGTTATGGCCGTAACATTCAGTAGTTACGGTCGTAACATGGATGACTTACGGCCGTAATATACATGAGTTACGGCCGTAAGTAGGCTACGGCTTTTGGTTTTGTGAGTTACGCCCGTATGTTATGATGTTACGCCCGTATGGAGTTTCAGACTTCATTCTCAGCCCAGAAATTTCTTAGACTTTGCGTTTTTGCCCCAAATCTTCTTCGGATGATAACTTTTGATATATAACTCTGATTTTGAATCCGGAAAGACTGCCCAACTCGTCTTGGAAAGCCCTACAACATGAATATATAAAAATTCAAAAAAGAGAATATTTTATAAACATGTTATTTCTTGAGTAAATCAGTAATTCAATCCGATTAAGACTAAATTTACATCATCATCCGATAAAAATAAAATTATTAAAAACTAATTAATTAAAAGCAAAAACGAGTAGACTTGCTCAATTATGGGTGATATTTATCGATACAAACTATGGATAAGTGTATAAAGCTGACACTTATCACAACCCCAAACTTAAATTCTTGCTAGTCCCGAGCAAGACTCTTTATTATTCACGCTCCAAAAAATAAAAATAAGACAAAAATAAGAAAATTAATACACACATAAATTAAAACATAAAAAGAGAAAAGGAGATCAAAATGCCATTAATACACAACAATCAGCTTTATACAGTAGATAGAAATGAATCAAGATTCAAAATAAATCTACTAATGATTTTGAAGTTAAAACACGTTTTTATTTTGTAATTCCAAAATGCAAGGTTTCCCCCCCAAAAGGTTGATTATTTCTTTCCCACTCGTGATACACACGACTCCCTTTAATGGTTGCTCTCGATCATTCGTTTATTTTCCGACTCAATATGAAGAAGAATTTCATTGGCGTCATCAAATATTATGATTTTTCACGAAATTGAGTGTATTGAAATTCAGCCGCTAATTAATTCAAATTTGCTCAAACTACATCCCTTAGTGATAGCTTTCACACCGTTATTTGCTAACGTGTAGCTCTTTTCACCAACACAATTTCTATCTCTTTTTTTTAAGGTGATAGCTTTCACACCGTTATTTGCTAACGTGTAGCTTTTTTCACTAACTTTTTTTGTGAGACGGCAGCTACGCACCAACAATGGTTAGTCCTTTATTTTTCGCAAAATTTTAGGATCCCCAAAATTAGGCAGCTGTTGCTGCTCAACACTATTCGTCATTTTTTTAGGTGATAGCTTTCACACCGTTATTTGCTAACGTGTAGCTCTTTTCACCAATGAATCCTTTTGTTAGGGAATAGAATTTTTGCAGAAAATCATTTATTAGTTAAGCATGAAAAATCAAAAACTCCACAAATTAAGTAAATTTCAGTTCTATTTTTCATCAACCGACTGATTCTTCTTTTCTCAAGGTAACACACCAGTGGTTTTACACAAGATACCAAGGCAAGTTCTAGAGTTTTAAATCAAGAATGAAACACTCGACAATGAAACTTGCATTTTAGAAAATGCACGAAGGCTCAATAGCTCACAAGTAGGTTTGCTCATACCTCCAAGATATTAAAACCACTTATTCAATTTCACACCCGTTTCGATTATCAACAATTTTTCCTCAATAAATTATCCTCGATTTGTATATCAAAACAACGAAATAAATCCCAAGGCATTCCAAAAAAATTCACACTTCAAAGTTTTCTTCAGGTTTGCAAAATAAAAACACAGCAAGTAAAAACACACCAAGTAAAAACTCACCAATTAAAAACACACCACAATTAAGTGCAAAATGTTCAAAACACACCAAAAATAAGCAAACAAGCAAAATAGTATCCGAAAACAAATAAAAACAAAAGAGTAATGAAGTATTTCTTGACCAATCCCCCCCAAACTTGAATTAAAGAATATATGAATGAAGGGGGTATAGTATTTAAACAAAAGAATTTCATTGGTCAAGAAATACTTACAACCGGTTTACTGGTGGGGCGGGGGAAAGTGGCCTTGCTAGACGTGCCACTCGTGCATTTGTCTCACAAGAGATAATATCTCGCGTCGCTCCCGTCTCGCCTCCTCTCGGTAGGCCTCAAACTCCTCCCTTAATGTTGGGCGTGAGGGGGCACGTCCAATTTCGGCCCGCATTGACGTCTCGGGCCGATCTCTCGTGATTTCTTCCTCTTCTTCTTCGCTCTCTTCTTCTTCCTCGTCATCCGGGCCTCTTTCATAAGCCTCCCCCTCTTCATCCTTTCTGCTCTATCTTTATCCATAATGCGCCTAGGTCGAACATTTCGGTCGACAGGGCTGTGACCCGGGGGAGCCAAGCCGGCTACCCACCGTGCTCGACGGTGTGCCTCCGTAGCCATTTGAAGATTTCCCATATCCCGAATATTATTTATGGTTGTCAAAGGCGGATTCGGGAGGAGGAAATGATCGTTGTCGGTCTGCATGAAGACCATGCGCTGTTCATAGTCCAGGATATTCATCACCTTCATCACGGAGATCGAGAGAAGCTTATTTCCAGGAAGGGGGGGGTCCTTTGATCTAAGGAAATACCGAAGTGTAGTGCGATAGGGGTAATCAAACCCCCTATCCATATCTCCCCCTTAGGCTTTGTCGCGATATCCTCAAAATGTTCCGCTACCATAGCCCCGGTTGCCGAAATTGTGTTGTCGAGCATGTGAGTCAGGATATATAACTCCCGCAGTGAAATGGACCCGGTTTCCTTTCGGTCATATATTGTATTCGCAATCACCTTGTGTAAGTATCTGAGTACGGGATTGCGAATGTTCGATCCTTTAGCCGATCTTGCAATATAATATCGCGCCTCACTCCCCGGATATTCTACCATGGACCTCCAGTAAGTTTCACAAGTGAACCGATTTATCGGGTAATGGCCCTCGTGTCTTGCATGATAAATTTGCTCCAACTGGATGATAGTCAGTGTCTCTTCGTTGTTGTTGATCCGGAATGTCATTTCGGTTGGTTCTCGAGTCACTGGATCTCTTCTTACAGTTAGAGTACTGAGAAACTCCATCGTCAGACATCTATAAGTCGGCCAATGTTGAGTCATCATCCATGCCCAATGCACTCTTCCAAGGAATTTCATCACATCTTCCCTTATCCCCATTGCGTTCATGCATTCGTCATCGGGCCACCTCGTAGGGAGCATTTTTTTCTGCCCCAGCATTTCCCACCTTTCATATTGCGTTTCAGGTAGATTGATTCCATAAGATTCCGGGGTTTCCACAGCTCTTTGAATATCCATTCTTGCCGGCTGCACTTGTTCCCCGCCATTCCTACCCCTTCCGCGTTGTGAATTTCCTCGTCCTCTTCCTCGTGCCATTTTCTGCAAAAAATTAATCTATCATTATCCAAGGACTTGAGAACGTATTCCTCCCCCAAACTTATAGCAAGCAATAAAATTCCCCCAATATAAACATTATCGATCAAAACAACTCCCGTTTAAATTCATCATCTTCATCATGGAAAACATCTCTTAATTACAAAAATTTTCAATCGAGAAATTTAATCATCAATACATGAAGAATTATCCAAAATCCCCAAATTTCATCACCTTCAATTTATTCAAGAACCCTAGATAATTAAGGACTAGCGATTCAAATCATCATAGCATGTTCATAACAAAGAATAATCATCTAAAACATAAGGAACATACCTTTATTTCGGAGAAATTGAAGAGAAAAAAAAAATTAAAGCCCGATCCCAATTCGTCCGATTTGCTCCTTCGAAGAGTGAAATTGGTTGAAAAATGATGAATACGTAGTAGATTCTTGTATCTCCCCTTGATTTTGTATAAAATTTCTTTAAAAACGAAGAGAAAAATGGGAAGTTCAGAGGCTAGGGTTCGCAGGGAGGAAGAAAAATTTTTTTTGGAGAAGATAAAAATGGGGAATCGGCCGTGCTTCCTTTTATACCTGACCGACTGACACGGCCGTGCTGCATATGACACGGTCGTGTCGAGCTGTTCGCAATAACACAATACTTACTGTCGGCCGACTCGGCCGTGTCCTATGACACGGTCGAGTCATACTATCCTGGAAAATCAAAATTCACTGTACCGAGGCCCGGACGTGTCCTGTGACACGGCCGTGTCATGCTGTTCTAGAAAACCAAGTTCTGACTGTCCTTAGACTCGGCCGTGTCCTGACACTCGGCCGTGTCCTTCTATTCAAAATAAGCCCAAAACCTCATGTTTTGAGACTCGGCCGTGCCAGTTGCAACTCGGTCGTGTCCTGCCTGCCCAGATTATTAGTTTCTGAAAACGCACTCGTTTCCTGCAATTTTAACACCCACCGTTGAACCGGTCAGTTTCGAATCTAATAAAAACAAATAAGGAAAATAAATGCGAAAAACAGAAGACAAAAAAAATCTAACTAAAACGTTGGGTTGCCTCCCAAGTAGCGCTTTTTTATAGTCATTAGCTCGACTTCTTCCCGTTTTGCTCAAGCTTCAACATCGTGCAGCTTTATGCATTCAAACGCATTGATTTCTTCGATTCGTCTGAAATACGGCTTCACTCTATGCCCGTTTACCTTAAAGTGCTTGTTCTTCCTTGGATCAATAAGTTCTACCGCTCCGTGCGACCATACTTCAACGACTTTGAACGGTCCTCTCCATCGCGATACCAATTTTCCGGGCATGAGTTTAAGATGGGAGTTATGTAGCAAAACATCCATCCCGAGTTCGAGAGATTTACGAACGATACGCTTATCATGATACCGTTTCGTCCGTTCTTTGTAGAGTTTAGCGTTTTTGTACGCCTCATATCGCGTCTCATCAAGCTCATTTAAATGCAAAAGTCATTCCTCGCCCGCCTTTTCTTGATCTAAATTGAGCGCCCAATACGCCTTGTGTTCCAACTCAACGGGTAGGTGACATGCTTTCCCAAATACTAGGCGATACGGGCGCATTCCGATTAGAGTTTTGTAGGCCGTGCGGTATGCCCATAAAGCGTCATTCAACTTCAATGCTGTAACACCCCCAATCCACTCAGGGATATTACACGCCGTAGACCCTCTCCTCGAAGATCTACCAGGCTGGTAGCAACATTTAACATCTCGACAATGTCTTCAAGGCTAAATGACTCAGTAGACCGATTTGGTCTTTCAATAAAAATATACAACTCAATTACAACATATACCCACGCGAGGGTCAAAATCTGATAAACTCCGTACAACGGGAAAAGATCTTTGCGGCGAAAAGAAAATACAACTAGACCAATACGACATCAACGGATCCTCGTGTGATTAGTATCGTTCATCTTTCATCATCCTTCGTGCCGACCATGCTATGCTCCAAAACACGAATGCAAAATAGACATCCACCCCGAATACTGGGGTTAGCAAACTCCTTTGTTTTGCTAGTGCAAATACAAAGTGCAAATACGAGCCATACAATTCACATTCCACGAATAACAATAACCAGGAATCCTCAAAGATCCAAACGAAACGAAAAGTACTTCTCGAGGCAAGGGTTTGAGAAAACCTTTAAAAATCGAAATACCATAAATCAATGAAAATAATCTATAAGACTGTTTAGAATGCCATCGAGAGTTTTAATAGAAAACCATTTAGGATTATCAAATCCTACTTTTCAAAAATCCACAAGACAAAAGGGGTCACCGTCCCGAATCTTTACTTTCCGAAAAATGACATTTACCAACCCGTTGGGATTTTAGCCCCAAATCCATAAAATGACTCTTACAAAACCATTGGGATTTTAGCCCCAAATCTCATCAACCCACGATTACGAGAAGCGACAACAAGGTTCGTCTTCCAACATCAAAATCCACAAATAAAGGATTTAAAACAAACAACAAAATACTCTAGTGCCATCCTAGCCAAGTAGGCCAAACGAACAACTTACCTCTTACACACTTAGTCAATGCATGCAATCATGAAAAACCGTTCATAAGCACTCATTTAAATGCCAATATCAAATCACATTTGTAAAATTCACCACAATTAACCGTCGATCCACACCTCAGTGGACCCCTACCGAGACCCCGTCGGATCTAACCCGTAGTGGTTAAAAGCAAAGCTCGTCGATCCACACCTCCGTGGACCCCTACCGAGACCCCGTCGGATCTAACCCATAGTGAGCATACACACACACACGTTACTCATGCAATACTAATATGCTAAGAATGTAAGTTCATTAAGAATACTCACTAGAGATGGCCATTAACTCGACACCATTATCAAACTCTTCAAAATACCATAACAAGATTAAATACGGAATACACGATTCCATAACTTAAACAATAGGAGTATCATCATAAAATCCTTCAACGTTCAAAATAATCAAATCATAATAAATTCCCAAAACACACCATTCACAAAACACACACGCATTTGAAAAAAAACCTTTAACGAGGCCAAACCGAAATCTTTTGAAACTTCGTTTCAAACAAACAAACAAACACACTAATACGATCACCGATCATCATATCCACAAAATAAGAAAAGTATGGGCAAGGTACTTGCCTCGATATCACGAGAAATGGAAAAGTGAACGGATACGGCCGGGTAGCCCTCAAATTCCCGAACACTATCTAGAACGTGATAGCACCGAAATTACTACGGGAAAACACCATATGAATCATCAACACCAACGGAATTCAACATCGGAATCATCGAGCACCTATAATCCTCCGTAGGGAATAATAAAACATGATTACGATGAGAATCAAGGCCAAAAACAACGGAAATCCCAACAAACTATCAAAGGGAACTCATTCGAACATTTAATCGAACATTAAATGTTCAAGACCCTTCAAGAACAAAGAAATCACCTCTAGGGTCGAACGAACCAAAGATACGAGTATCGATCCGTAGAACAAGTTCAAAACAACGTTTATACAACAACTAATTGATCAAAAGCGGATTGGAATCGAAATCAAAAGGAAAATCCCCAAATCTACAAAAACAAGGGTTCAAGCCACAATACCTTGATTTGGATGAAGGATTCAAGTAGAGGTCGAAAATCTTCAACAAGACTTGAGGAGGATAATCTCTACAAGTTTTGGAGCACTCAAATCGCCCAAAATCGCCATCAAATCGCCTAAGATGAAGGAGGAAGAAGAGAGGAGAAAAATGAAGTTTTCTCCTCGCAAATCTGCTAAAAACGAAAAAGCCGTGTGCCGCGGCACGGGATGAGTGTGCCGCGGCCCGGGCGAAGAAAACGCCCAGAATTAGCTTTGTGCCGCGGCACGGCAGTGTGCCGCGGCTGCAGTGCCCCCTTCAACACCAAAAAGGCACACCGTGCGGTCTTCTATTTCGACCATAACTCCTTAAATGGACTCCGATTGACTCACCGTTTGAACCATTGGAAAGCTAACTTGATTCTCTATAATGTTGAAAAGATTCAGAATTTTTGGAGTTTCCAAGAATTAATGGTGACTTTACAAAGTCGAACTCCCACGTGAAAAAGTCGATTAAGGACACGGAACTCAACAAAACGTCACCGAAACGAACTCGGATGACAAAAAGTGTAGAATTAATCATTCTCGGAATGACGAAACAGTCATGATAGAGTTGTCAAAACGAACTTCCTCCGAAAAAGAAAATTACCGAAATTCGAAATTGCGGATATTACAAATGCCCAGTCTTTTCTTGTCGGTTTCACCGTCTTTTCGAGCACAGCCTTTATTTGCCGATTGCTTACTTCTACTTGCCCGGAAGTTTGTGGATGGTACGCCGTTGCGACCTTATGCATCACATTGTACTTCTTAAGCAAGTCTGCAAGTTGTTTATTGCAAAAATGCGTGCCTCTGTCGCTGATTACAGCCCTAGGCGTCCCGAACCTGCAGAAAATCACATCCCTAAAACAATTACAAACCACGTTAGCATCGTTAGTTCGGGTTGGAATTGCTTCCACCCACTTAGAGACGTAGTCTATAGCAACCAGAATATACTCAAAACCATGGGAAATTGGAAAAGGACCCATAAAATCCACTCCCCAAACATCGAAAAGTTCCACAACAAGATTATTTGTCAATGACATCTCATTCCTTTTGCTTATATTCCCCGTTCGTTGACAACGATCGCAACTCTTGCAATGGAAATAGGCATCCTTAAATAGTGTTGGCCAGTAGAATCTCGATTGAAGGACCTTGTGAGCCATTTTCTTTGTGCTAAAATGTCCCCCACAGTGCACCTCATGGCAAAATAACAATATGCTCTCGTGTTCTTCCTCCGGGACGCAACGTCGGAATATCTGATCAGGCCCCAACCTGAATAAGTAGGGCTCGTCCCAAAAGTAATGCCTGCACATGGAAACAAACCTTTTCTTCCCTTGATAGGTCAAGTCGGGCTGCAAAACACCACTAACAATGTAATTTACAATATCAGCATACCAAGGTGTCCTTGTTACATCGAATAATTGCTCATCGGGGAAAGTTTCAACAATTGGCAAATGATTATCAAGCTTAAAATTATCTCCCTCGGTTAGCCTAGATAGATGGTCGGTCACTACGTTTTCCGACCCCTTCTTATCTTTAAATTCCAAATCAAATTCTTGCAGAAGAAGAACCCACCGAATTAATCTTGGTTTTGCATCGGATTTTTTTAATAAATATTTCAATGCGGCGTGATCCGTATGCACAATCACTTTTGAGCCAACCAAGTAGGATCGAAATTTGTCTAAAAAAACATAACAGCTAAAAATTCTTTTTCGGTGGTGGTGTAATTAGCCTGAGCTTCATCGAGTGTTTTGCTCGCATAGTAAATCACGTGGAAAAATTTATCCACTCTTTGCCCCAAAACGGCACCTATAGCAAATTCAGACGCATCGCACATAATTTCAAATGGGAGAGACCAATCGGGAGTGACAACAATAGGTGTAGAAGTTAACTTTTCTTTCGAAGCGTTGAAACCGACTAAACATTCCTCGGTAAAATCAAATTTAGCATCTTTGCACAAAAGGTTACTCAAAGGGCAGGCAATTTTCGAAAAATCTTTAATAAAACGTCTATAAAACCCGGCATGCCCTAAAAAGCTTCGAACCTCTTTGACACATGAAGACGGAGGTAATTTAACAATTAAATCGACTTTAGCCTTATCAACCTCCATTCCTTTATTGGAAACCATATGACCTAGAACAAGACCTTGTTTTACCATAAAATGACTCTTTTCCCAACTAAGTGTAAGATTACACTCAATACATCATTCTAGCACAATAGTCAAATTATTTAAACAATCATCGAAAGTGGTTCCAAACACAGAAAAGTCGTCCATGAATACCTCAATAGATTTTTCTAACAAGTCGGAGAATATGGATAGCATGCACCTTTGAAAAGTAGCGGGGGCATTGCAAAGACCAAACGGCATCCTCCTAAAGGCAAAAGTGCCAAAAGGGAAAGTGAAAGTCGTCTTCTCTTGATCCTCCGGAGCAATGGGAATTTGATAGAAACCTGAAAGACCATCTAGGAAACAGTAATAATCATGCCCAGCTAAACGTTCCAACATTTGATCAATGAAAGGAAGAGGAAAATGATCTTTTTTTGTTACGGCATTTAATTTCCGGTAATCAATGCACATCCTCCAACCTATCTGCGTTCTAGTGGGCACCAATTCATTTTTATCATTACGAACCACCGTTATTCCAGATTTCTTAGGCACTACATGCACAGGGCTCACCCACTTACTGTCGGATATCGGGTAGATGACTCCGACATCTAGCAATTTCAAAACTTCTTTTTTCACAACTTCCTGCATGTTAGGATTCAAACGCCTTTGAGGTTGCCTAACCGGTTTAACATTTTCCTCAAGAATTATTTTATGCATGCACCTAACAGGACTTATTCCCTTGATATCGGAAATACTCCACCCAATTGCTTCCTTTAACTTAGTTAGAACTTCTACTAATTTGTTTTCTTGCAAGGGAGTTAGTTCGGAAGAGACAATTACAGGGTAAGTGTCACTTTTGCCTAAGAAAACATATTTAAGATGTGCCGGAAGTTCTTTCAATTCAAGTTGGGGTGGGGTGATTTCAACGGGCTCCTCAAATTTTATTTCCAATGGTATCTTAAAACCGTCAACTTCATCAATTATTTCGGAATTATCTAACAATGCAACATATTCTTCAATTTCTAGATTATTAAGCCCCATATCATGCTCAACGGTTAGAGCATCATGCAACGTGTCACCTACATCATCATGAAAATATATATCATCAACCAAAGAATCAATGCAATCAACAAAATTCACATCATGGGAAGCATAAATATGAGAAGGGACAGGAGATGAACCGAACACGTTGATTTCCACGGTTTCGCCCAAGACGGTCATGGTGACCTTTTCTTCGTCAACATCGACGATTGTTTTTGTTGTACGCATGAATGGCCGTCCTAGAAGTATTGTCCCTTCATTTTCGCTTGTCCTGAAATCGCTCATCTCCAAGATAACAAAATCGGCCAGAATCACCAACTTGTCCACTTGCACTAATAGGTCTTCAATGACTCCCTTGGGGTATTTCACTGACCTATCCGCCATTTGAAGAGTCATTCTTGTCGGTTTGATTCCCCCGAGTCCAAGCCTCAAACAGGTCGAGTATGGCATGAGATTCACACTTGCCCCCAAATCTAACATCCCACGAGTAACTCTCTTGTCTCCCATAGTAATGTCGATCATAAAACTTCCGGGATCGCCTTTCTTTTGACCCCTTGCTTCTACCTCGTAGAGCACCACTTTCTCGTTCCCATTGTATCTTCTTTTGTTCGAGGTCAACTCTTTGAAAATTTTTGTATAAGCGGGAATGTTCTTCACAACATCCAAAAGAGGTAAGTTGACATGAACCTTCGAAAGCATGTCGTAGATTTCGGAAAATTGCTCATCTTGCTTTGCTTTTCTAAGCCGGATCGGAAAAATAATTGGTGGCTTATATGGTTGAGCGGATTTGTGAAGCTTGGAAGTCGAAGTTGCTTCGTCTATTTTCTCCTCTTGATTTCCCGACTCGTCTTCTTTCTCATCCCCTCTTTCTTTTACTTCGGAATTGACTTCTCTATTAATCACTTTACCACTTCAGAGAGTGGTAATGGTCTGAGCTTGCTCGGGTTGACTCGGTAGTTTACCCCTTTCTTGTTTTCGTGCCTCGTTAGCAAGTTGCCCAATTTGAATCTCCATTTTCTTCATCGAAGCTTCTAAAGATTCGAACCTCTTATTGTTCTCTCGGTTTCCCTTGCTCTCCTTAATGAATGCCGCTATACTCTCCTCAAGAGAGTTCCTTTGTTGTGGAGGTGGTTCACTTCGCGTTGGTTGTTGGGCTCGGTTTCCTCCGTTGTATTGAGCTTGAACGTTTGTGTCGTATGGCATCGGGTTGTTGTTTCTCCATGAGAAATTCGGATGGTTTCTTAGCCCAGGATGATAAGTATTTGGGAGAGGTGCATTACTTGCGTTTCCGCCATAATTATTTCTCCTCTCTTCCCATTCGGGCCTTCCCGTGCTTTGTCCCATAACCCAATTAACTTGTTCGGTTTGTTCTCCCGGAAAAGTATGAGGGCATGAATTGGCATCATGTTCGGGTGCTCCGCAAATCTCGCAAACTCGTGAGCTCGAAGGTTTGTGTTGAGTCTTGAGTTGTCTTAGTTCATTTGTCAACTCATCAATTTTTGATTGCATCTCGTCATTCTCGCTCACTTGGTGCACGGCTCCCCTACGAACACGTACACTTTTTTGTTGAGAATTTGCTCCCAATGTTTCATACACATCATACGCTTGTCTCTCCGTTAAACCCCAAAACGAACCACCGGCTGTATTATCTACCGCTCCTTGGCAATATTGAGTCAATCCGTCATAGAAGAATTGATTAAGTAGTTGAAGCGGATAGTGATGGTGTGGGCATTGAATGAGTAGCATTTTGAATCGGTCCCAAGCTGTTAGGAATACTTGTTAGATTTTGATGATGTCATTAATATAAAATCAAATGTTTATTACTTGGCAAAAATGTAAGGAAGAACTAAATGAGTATCTTCCATAGGCCAAATATGTTAAGTATAAAACTTGGCAAAATGTAAAGAAGAACCAAATGAGTATCTTCTGTAGGCCAAAAATTAGTTAGGCTAAAATCGGCTAAGTACTGAGTACAGCTAAGTCCATCAGAGAGGACCAGTCGAGGCGAGTCAGTGTAGTCCTGGTCAACACAATTTATCAGAGAAGTTTGACCAGACTGCAGCCAAGGTACCTCAGACAAGTCACCTGATCAGATAAGTCACAAACAGTGAACATCAGAGAGGTCCAGACTGCAGAGATGTTAACTGCTCATCAGCCTAGTCGAAGTCAGCCAAGTACTCCAAGTCCACGTCAGCATGCGTTGAAAAGTCAAGTATTACGGAAAGTCACATGCAACGTGAAGAGACAAATTGGAGTGATTCCCGCAAGAGATATGAATTAAAAAAGCTATCCAGACCCACCTTGAAGACTTTAATCGTTTTATAATCAAAAGATTCGGCGCATCACATGCAGAGTCTTCTAGCAGTCGGAAGATAGATTAAAATAATGGGAATCCAGCCTTGCAACGTTCAGAAAGATTAAACAAAGAAGTCTCCCTCCAACGGACGGATTTGTTCAAAAGATTTGCAACGGCTACAAGGAAAAAGCTCAGAGATCGTGACCTATATATATCCGAAGATTTGAAGCTGAGCAATCACCGATGCGAACATACTTTCAAGCGATCAAAGAATTCAAGCAATCAAAAAGCAATCTATAGCATCGTGAAAAGAGTGGTTCTAAAAGTTCATACTTAAAGAAGCTCTTAGTTGGAGAAGACAAAAACTCTCGTCTATAATCTTGAGTTCGGGGTACTTCACTGGTTGAAGTTAGAGACTGTAAAGGCATCCAAGGATCGAGGATCAAGAGGTGCAAGGCAGTCAAGTGTGGTACAACGGCACGGATTTCCCTTTGGTTGGATCTTTGTTGTAGTTTTGTTTGAATCACTGTAATATTTATCACTGGTTGAGAATTATAGTGAATTCATCTCCAACTGGTTTGGAGAAAAGTGGATTAGTAGAGGATTACCCCACCTCTGAGACCAATATAATCGCCTGCGTTCTTTACTGTTTTATTGCATCATACTTTAACTGCTGCATTCATTGTTAAGTGTTTCATTAGTTGCTTTCTATTCGTCATCAACTGACTTCCGCATATATTAAAGAACAAACGACTCCAAGTCATTTGTTTACCTATCAGCTGAAGAAACTCACTCTTCGTGAAAAAGAGTTTAAGAGTTTCTACAAGTCTATTCACCCCCCTCTAGACTTGTACCTGGACGACTTGTGACCTACAAGTGGTATCAGAGAGGTTGGTTCATTTATTTCACGAACCAGATCTATATCAAAGATATATCTTTACTCTCATTTTATAATGGAACACATGCATTCTAGACTCCCTGTGTTTTCAGTTGACGAGTATGATCTTTGGAAGATAAGGATGTAGGCACACTTATCTTCTATCCATGATGACATGTGGTGCATCATCGAGGACGGTCCATTCTGTTGTTACTCAAAATATTATCCGGAGATAGTATTGCTGGAATGATCGAGTAACAAACAAATGCGAGAACACTTCTGTGAGAAAATAGATAACACAAGATTTGCCGGGGTTGTTAATCCCGAGATTGAATGCTCTCGCGAGATGTTATTAATAAATATACTGTCGAGTACAAATATTAATGTTAGAATCTATTACAAGGAGTGTAAAGACTTCTAGTTATCTAGGCTTTAGAGCGCGTAGATTGCCGGAAGAACCAGATAGATAAATCTGTGAGTTCTTGCTTGGGATATATGATGAATGTGTATGAATATCACTATGAATGTATTAGTGGTTGCCAAAAGAGCCTTTTATTCTCTCTTTTGTGTGTATTTTGCACTGAATTCGTAGTAAATTCGCGTCCCCCTTGCCATAGCAGTGAGTTCTCTATTTATAGGGGACAAGGTAGCTGGGATTCCTCAGGCGATCGCGGGCGACCGCCGTTTTCTATATTAAAATAAGACGGCCGATCGTCCCGTCACGTGGGCCTGTTCCCTTGAGGTCAGGGTTGCTTCTGGAGGCCGGTGGGCGAACGATGGGAGGCCGGCCACGCGTCTCGAGTCATTTGTCAGGAGGACCCACCTTGTACCTTTCGGCGGCCTTGTCGGTAGGTGTGGTAGGTGACAGGCTGGGGTCAATGGTCCTATCTGTCGCTATCCTTTGAAGATCCGCACGTGGGCCACCGTCCAAGATTCGGTCTTCGACGACTTTGACGGATGCCGGATCCATACGTGGCACGAGATGATCACCTCAGGTTCGCTCATTAAAGACGATCGTCAGACATCAAAAGACGATCGCTGGGTACCAAAAGACGGTCGCCGCCTTGTGCCGAACTCTGGGCGTTTGTCCAGAGTAAGTCTTCCATGGTTGGCTTCTCTTATTGTGATGCCGATCGCCTATCGAGGCATATTAATCGCCGCACAACAATTGCCCCCCAGCTCGCCTCGATGTTGAAAACACGGGGTGAGGTGGCACTGTTGGCGATCACCGATGTTTAATCGATCAGCCGATCTGAATTCAAATCTGGACGATCTTCTTTCGCGTCGGGAGCAGCGGGAAAAGAAGGCGGGCTTTCCAAAAGTGGCAGGGACACGCGTCGCGCTGCTGTTGGGGGAGTCCGACGGTTTGTCGGACCTGTCGGCTGGCATGCCCTCGAAAAGACGCGTATACGGGATTCGAGGGCAGCATTTAATGCGTCCCCACGTGACGGTTGCGATCCAGCCCCCGAGGTTTCTCCTATTTGCATTTAGACTCTCGTCTCTATCTATAAAAAGGCCAGGGCTTCTTCTCCTTCACTTTTTACGCGTCCTTGCATCCCTAGCCGAATTTCTGCAAAAATTTCTGGAGCTTCTTGCGCCGACCTCCTTCTTTTCTCTAGGTAAGAAAAATTAACCTTCTCCCTCTCTTTACTTTCTAATATGTCGGGAGGATCCAAAACTTTTGAGACCAGAAGTTCTTCCGCTGCCGCAGCGTCGCCTGAACGGGAGGAGATTCCTGTTGGAGTGGATATGGAGACGGCCGTTGAAGCTATTCGAGCGGGGATTGCACCCGCAGAACTCGAAGAACTTTTCAACGAGGCCGAGGTGGCGAGGACGGCGGCGACGGCGGAGCAGGGGGGCTCGCCGGCGGATGAGGATGATTTGGTGCGGGAGGCCTGGGAACGAGAGAGTAGATTCGGCCCTGCCTATGTGGCTTTTGCTCAGATGATGGAAGCGATCGCCGGACCCTGTCCCGAATTCGACTTCGAGGCCTACTCCGCCGCTCACCCTTACGAACATGTGAAGTGGACGGTTTTTCAGGCCGCCGTCCCGTCTCCGTGGACTCTCGGAAAGATCCGGAGTACGGCGACCAAGAAAGACCTGAGCCGTTGGAGGGCCAAATATCACATCCCCTCTGACGTTTCCCTGCACGTGCCCTCGGAGAATGAGCGTGCCGACCAACCGCCCAAGGATATGGTTGCCGTCAGCGAGATGATTATGGAGGCGGGTCTGCGATTCCCGCTGCCATTCGCCGTCTCCTACTTGCTGATCGCCTGGAATTTGGCGCCTCTTCAATCGACGCGACGGCAGCTCTGAGATCATCTGCACGTTGACCCTGTTTGGCGGTCACCGGTTGTTTCGCCTCCTGACTGCGCTGGAGATGAATTATCTGTTCAAACTGGCCGCGCAGAAAGGGTCGATCGGCGGCAATCATATCCAAGGCCGAATCGGGAGAGTGGTCCTTGGCGTGCCGAATAAGACCAGGGGTGACCTGGCTAAATGGTGCTGGGTCGGCGGGGCGTGGCGATCGGCATCGAGTGACAGGCCGAACGAGGAGTTGGAGATCCCCACCACTTTCCGGGAGAGGAATCCGAGTAAGGATTTTAACTCTCCCCTTGATTGAGCTTGTCTTGGACTGATCTAATTTTGTTTTCTTTTTGCAGGACCTCTCGTTCCAGCGATCGGCGACCTTCCATTCGATTTCTTGATCGTTTGGGAGCGGATCCGTGCCTTGCCGAACTCCTTTATTGACGTTCACTCGCTTAGTACCGAAGCTCATCGGTTGGGGGCTCAATTGTTCTGCTACCCCCGTCACTTGAAAGTTCCAGGTATGAGTTTAAGTGGTGCTTCCTTGCTTTGACGATCGTCTCCAGGAGGTCGTTTTGTTTTGTCTAACTTTGTTTGTATCTCTTCTTTGACAGAGGTTTATTTTCCCCGATTTGCCGAACCACCGCCAGAGATCGCTATGTCAAACCCGGGGCTCATCGGTCGCCTTCACTTGGGTAAGCAGACTGGTCGCGTTCATGACGTCTCACCTGCTCTCCGGTGACGAGGCTGTAGGAGTGCCCGATCGCCGGCCGGTGGTCAGGAGAGGAAGCTCCAGCGCCGCAAGGCGGATGTCGGAGGAGTCCCCGTCGATTTCGAGGCGGATGTATCCATCCTTGAGCCTCGGTTGCTGCGGCGCCTATCTCTGCCATCCCGATGATGGAGCGATCGGGCCACAGGCCTTCGGTCCCGGCTCCCGGTCATCTGGCGGCTCGGCGAAGAAGGTGGCGATCGCAGGCGAAAACTTCTCGGGGCAAGCCTTATTTCGACGCGATCCCGGTGGTCAACAGTGAGAAAGGATCCAAATTTACGAGTTAGGCATTACAGGCGGGTATAGGCTAACTCTTTGGTTTCTTTGGTTTTGCTGCGAGTTCGTCTTGCCGATCGGACGTTGCTCTATGGTCTTTGGACTTTTTGTCGAGCAAGGCTCATGATCCCTCGAAGTCTCTGCTACGTCCACTAGGCTATCACCTCTCTGCCCAAGGCTTGGGCGGCCGATCTTGATGCGATCGCTCGTCAGCGATCTGAGACGCCATACGGGCGGCCGTTGCCACAGCTCTCCAGGACGGCGGCGATGGCCGTCCAAGCGCCGAGGATTTTGAGGCGACCCTCACCGCTCGTCTCCATAGCGACCTCGAGGCCGCCGGAACAAAAATATCGAGTTTGCCAACCGGATCCGGTCTATGGAGAAGGAGTATGAGGAGACGACCAAAGGGCTAAGCGGGACGTGGATCGATTGAAGCGGTGAGCCGAGCCGCTCTAAGGAGGCTGGCCACGTCCGTGATAAGGAAAAGGAAACCCGCGAGAAGTTCGTGGCTTCGCGAGGAGGAGGCGGCCGGATGAAGGTGATGGTGGATCGGCTCGGCGGTGGTGGCTGAGGCGGCGAAGGAGGCTGGAGAAGGCCGGGCGAGAATGCCGCCAAGGTGGTCGAGCCGGCGGATGCCGAGAAGACGGCATGATTTGAAGGCGGTGAAGGCGATCGAGGTCGATCCTACCTTAACGTTGAGCTCGTCGGCGAGTTCGCTTATTACGTGGCCTATCTTGTGTGTTCGAGCCACTAAAAAGGCGAGGATCGAGATCGGTCCCACGATGGAGAGCTTCAAATCCTATGCCCTCGAGCATCCTCTGCATCGAGTTCTCCTTGCCGATCCTTGACTTTGTCGACTTCGGGATCGACTTGAGTTGGTATCTGGTAAACTCATTCATCGCGAGGCCGATGGGGAGCCCAAGCCGATCCGCAACCCGAGGCGATGGCGATCGGCGGGGCCTTGAGAGGCATTTTTGTTTTCCTCTGTAACTTGTACTTTTTCTTTTGTAATGCCTTCGGGCCGTAATGTATGAAACTTGCGTTATGAATAAAATGTTCCTCTTTTCATCTTGTCTCTTTACATCGATCGCCTTTGAATGTTCGCGTGCAAATTTTTACAAGTACGTGTATGATTGCTTTGACGTTTTGTTCATCCGACCGATCGTCCGAGTGTTGAAAGCATTGATATGTTTTGAATCGAATTCTTACTTGTAATTTTCGTGAAGGACTTGATCGTCTGGCGTGTATGGCGAAGCCGATCGTGCGTGGTTCCTTTTTGTTCGATCGTATTTGGGATTAGCTCGATCCATCTCGCCCCTTGTTTTTGTTTACATATTGTAAGTAAGGAAACAAAAACTAGTTTGTCTGGCGGTGTCTTGATTTTGCGATTCGGAAGAATCATGTACGGTTGGGGTGTTCGATGGACCGACCTCCCCATTCGTGTCTTTGTGTGCGAGGATATTGTGTATCCGCGACTCACTTTGTGAGGGTCCTCCGTTGGGTTCACTTTGCCTTGTGTTAAAAGCGAAGGCGGGCGATCTTGGTCCGGAGGAGTCCTTGCGCGGAGTGTCGTCGGCTCATTCGACTCCACGTCCGCGGCTTGTCAGCTCTGCTTCCACCTCGGCCCGCCATGAAGATGGCGACCCTCGACGGTGTACGTTGAGACGGGGGTAGTGGTACGTCGCATTGTCCGGGTTCACCATGTTAGATGATGTACCTTGAGGACGTGCGATCGTGTCTACTGATTATTTTGGAGGGTCCTTCGGCTACGCCGACCTCGTATTTAAATGAAGGGCGGGCAATCTCAGCCCAAAGGAACCTTGCATGGGCGAAGCTGTCGGTTCCATCGACATCCAGGACCATGGCTGCATTGATTTTACCTAGGATCGTCATGATCAGCGATCGTCGGCGGTATGCGATATGCCTGATGGGGCGATCGCCAGAATAGATGGGATAGGAAAAAATCTCATTATATTCCTTGTACATCATTGAAATTGAATACAAAATTATCACTGGTAGTATTTTTTCAGATCTGCGGCGTTCGAGGTATTGATCAAGATGCGTCGGGATGTTCCATTCGTAGGCTCCTTTAGTTAGCCATCTGGATACTCTGAAAGGTCCCTCCGATTCGGACCAAAACGCCTGTGTGGGTTTGGATCTTCTTGAGGACGAGATCGCCCACTTGAAACCTTCTTTCTTTGACCTTTGAATTGAAGAACTTCTCGGCTCTCCTTTTGTGGATTGTGTTCTTCATTTACGAGGTCGGCCGTCGTTCTTGAGCATGTCTAGGTCGATTCGTCGGGCCACATCGTTGTCGGTCGTCATCTCTGTTCGGTTCGATGGCGAGGACGGCGATCTCTGAAGGAATCACCGCCATTCGAAGGCAAGGGCGACGGGGTTTCGCCGGTTGGTGCGGGTCGTCATTCGGCGGGACCACAAAGCGTCAGGAGCTCGCTCGCCCATCGTCCTTGCACGGATTCGAGTCGTGCTTTGATCGTGTGTTTGAGGATCTTATTCTTGCCTCTACCTGCCGTTAAATGCGAGGGTGATAGGGCGCCGAGAATAACCTTTTGATTCCCCACTTTTCACGAATTGCATGACTTCTAAGCCGTCGAACCGCTTTCCGTTGTCGAAATGATGGCACAGGGCCGGCCAAGATCGGCATCGACGTTTTCCATATAAACTTGATCACTTGCTCTTGGCGATCTTGTTGAGCGGTTCGGCCTCGCCCATTTGGTGAAATAGTCGACCCTACGATGGCGAACTTACACCCACAGAGCCGTCGGTAAGGGACTATAAGGTCGATGCCCCATTGCGCA
Source organism: Orobanche coerulescens (assembly GCA_033398695.1). NCBI lineage: Eukaryota > Viridiplantae > Streptophyta > Magnoliopsida > Lamiales > Orobanchaceae > Orobanche > Orobanche coerulescens. The sequence goes on along the minus strand of CM065805.1, from coordinate 10,488,289 downwards.
AATGGCGAGGCTATACATGGAGGTGAGCTATTCGGAGATAGTTTAATGTTAGGGCCCATTATTTGACACCTATGACATGATCGCATGGCGATCGCATCTTTCAGTGATGGCGGAAAAACCCTTGTGCAGTTGTCTTATGGATGAGGCTCGCCCGCCCGCATGGTTTCCACAAATCCGTCATGGATCTCGGCTAAAAGCAGGCCGACCTTCCTCGGTGTAATACACTTGAGGAGGAAGGTGAAAGGCTCGCTTGTAAAGCCGGTCGTCCAATAGGGTATATCTGGTCGCACGAATCTGGAGTTGGCGAGCTTTAACACGGTAGTCAGGGACCGTTCCGTCCTTTAAGTATTTGATGAATGGAGTCATCCAGTTCTCCTCGGCGATGGCGACCGTGGTAACTAGGCTTCTATCGATCGCCGGCCTAGCTGACTTTGTGATTTGGATATTGGAGAAGTCGGCTGCCCCATCCGATGATGCTAGCTTGGAAAGAGCATCGGCCTGGGAGTTGTGCTCTCTCGGGACTTGTTCGATTAGCACTTCTTCAAATTTTGTGCACATTTCGGCGACCAGCTCTTGGTATTTGACCATCTGTTCACCGCGCGCCTCATATTCTCCCTTGACTTGGTTTACGACCAAAAGGGAGTCCATGAAGATATGAAGGCGACGAACATCTAGGGCGAGGGCTAGATCGAGCCCGCCTACCAAAGCTTCGTATTCGGCTTCATTGTTGGTCGCACGAAAACCGAAACGTACAACATTTGTGAAACTCTGACCGTCGGGGCTGATGAGGACAATCCACCTTTGCTCTCGGGTGGTATTTGAGCCATCCACGTATAACTTCGGGCGAGTCGGCCGACTGGGTTGGGCGTGAGGGAACGTTAATTCCACCACGAAGTCCGCGAGCTTGGCCCTTGATCGCCATGCGGAGCGTAAGTGATACCATATTGGGCGATCTCCGGCGACCACTTGAGGAGTCGCCGTTGGTGTCAGTCGGTGCGGGACTTGTCTTAGAGGTAGAGTTGTTAGGACTTCCACTTGGTGATCGAAGAAGTAAGCCCTCGGCTTACGAACACTCATGACAAGGGCGTAGCGATCTTCTCTAATGGTCTATAACGTGTCTCGGCGTCGTGGGCGCTGGCTAACATAGTAGATGGGCAAGTGGGCTTGTCCCTCCGCTTGCACCCGACGGCACTTAGTGCGACCTCCGAGGTCGAGTAAAGGAATAGTTTTTCATAGGATCGGCTTTGCCGAGGATCTGGGGTTAGATAGATATTCCTTTATTTTGGCGAATCTTTATCGGCTTTCCTTCGTCATGCGAACTTCTTGTTCTTGATGGTCGCGAAGAAAGGCTTGCTTTTATCGCCGAGCCGTGATATGAAACGGTTGAGGCGGCTAGACAACTGTGAGGCGTTGCACTGCTTGATGTTTCGCGGTTCCTGCATGTCAAGGATCGCTTTGTATCTTGGTGGGGTTCGCCTCGATCCCCCTTTGGCTCACTATGTGCCCGGGAACTTCCTGAGCCCACCCGAGTTGCATTTCTTGGGGTTCGACTTCATGTTAAACTTCTCAAGGATGGCGAACGTCTCGGCGAGATCGTTGAGGTGATCTTTCTTCTTGAGGCTTTTGACTACGATATCGTCAATGTAGACCTCCATGGTCTTGCCGATCTGATCGGTGAACATTACATTGACTAATCGGCTGGTAGGTCGCCCTGCGTTTTCAAGCGAGCGACATTCGACCCAAAAGTATATGTCTTTTACGTGTGGAAAGATGTGTGTTTTATGTCTTCCTCCGCCATTGGGATTTGATGATACCGTGAAGGCATCCATAAATGACATCATTTCGCAACTGCCGTACTATCGACCAAGTGATCAATATGAGGCATCGGAAGTGATCTTTTGGACATGCCGTTGAGGTCGGTGAAGTCGATGCATAACCTCCGGGAGCTAGTTGGCTTTTGGCGAGCACGCGTTGGCGACCCATTGTGGTTAAATGCATGGCTACTCCGATCAATTTGTTGTTGAGTAACTTCTGGACTTCTATGTCGAGCGCCGCGTATTTCTCGGGACCGAACTCCTACACTTCTGGTGAACAGGCTTCATCGCCCGGTCGATCTTCAGATAATGGCAAGCGTGTTCGGGACTTATGCCAACCATATCTTGATGCGACCAGGCAAAGACTCCGATGTTCCTACGTAGCAAGTTGATCAGATCCCCCTTTAATTCGTGGTCGATGCTTGCGCCGATCTGTACTTCCCGTTCTGGATGATCCGGATCCATCGTAATGCTTTCCAACTCTTCGACAGGGACGGTCGCCTCTCGTTTGGTGCGATCTCCGGACTCGGTCCTTGGATCGATGTCGAGACTTGGCTCGAAACCGATCCTTGGCTCGATGTCGTCCGTCAATTGATGAGAGATGGCGTCCCCTGAGTCGGGTTGGTACGATGTGTTTGGCTTGTCGATCTCCATGGGTTGATCGTCGATCGCTTCAATGTTACATATAGTATGGGAAGTATTGAAAGAAGTAACAACATAGGAGTAATTCAAACATCTTTTTGCCATTAGCTGATCTCCTTTTACGGATGCACCGTCCCATCGGCGGTGGGGAATTTGATACTGATAAAGAAAGATGAGGCGACCGCCTCAAAGGTTTCAAAAAGGCGACCTAGGAACCCATTATAGATCTTTGGGTCTATCTATGATTACAAAGCTTAGGTTCCTAGTAATCCTAACCTTGGGATCATAAAAGCATACTAGCTCAACGGAGAGCTTGATCCTCCCGTAGGCTTGGACTGTGTTGTCGCCGAACCCTTGGAGCACGGTGTCGAAAGGCTTGATGAATTTGATCAAGTTGCCGAGTTGGTCCAGGGCGGATTTGAATATGATGTTGCAGAAACTCCCATTGTCGACCAGCACGCGATCGACCGTCTTCCCAAGGATACAAGCGGAGATCACTAGTGCATCCTCTTTGGGACATTGCACTCCCTCCCTGTCCTTGTTGGAAAAGGTGATGAGCGCGTCTTTAGAGATGGTCGGCTCCGGAGGTACCACAACATGGACTTCGGCTGTCCTTGTTGGAAAAGGTGATGAGCGCGTCTTTAGAGATGGTCGGATCCGGAGGTACCACAACATGGACTTCGGCGAACGCCCTCAGCTCGGCTTTTCGCTTTTTGTTTGACAGGGTGGAAACCGGGGAAAGGCCCCCGAGGCTTCCACCTCCTGCTTGAAGCACGTTGATCCGACCGCCAGGGTTGATCGGAGGGATCGACTCATCAGAGTACTCCGGCTCATGCTCGATTCTGGCGATCGGATTGGGAGGAATTCTTTCGCTTGGTCGGCGCTCGCGCCCTCCGGCTCTTTCCGTCTGAGTGCAGCTTGGTGATCAAATTGTCGGTTGCCTTCCTCAAGCAGATCGCGAGCCATGCGAGGAGGTCGCGGCATTAGCTGGTGTTGTGGCCGGGACTCTTATGATAGTCACAGAATTTGCTACGGTCTAGGTGACCGTGGTCCCTTATCGGCTTTGGTTTGGAAAGCCACTCGCGACCCTTGATTGCGTTGAAGATGTGGGCCGGAGATAAGTTGAGGTTGTGGAGAAGGTGGACCTCTACGTCCTCGAAGGCTTTGAACTCGCCAGGCGGCTTGGCGACCGCCTTTACAGGCTTGGCGGCCTTCTGGACATGGGACGGTGCTTTTCCTTCTTCGGACGGTCCCTCGTCTAAGCGGAGTGAGAGCATCCTCTGCCTGGCCAGGAAACCGGCGGCTTTGCCGCGGAAGACCGAGTAGGTCGGGGGGATATCCTTTGTGAGGTGCCTGAACATGGGCGAGCGTCCGTGGAATCCGCTCATGACTGAGTTGAGATCGAGCTCGTCCCTGATGGGCTCGCCGGTGAGGACTATCTCGTCTACTCGGTCGATGTAATCTTCGTCTGACTCGTCCTTTCCCTGCTTGATTTTAATCATGCGGTGAGGGCCTTCAGGGCGAGCGACTTTGGCGGCGAAGTACGTCGTGAAGTCTTTCGTCAGCTTCTCAAAGCAGTTGATTGAGCGAGGTGGTAGTGAGACGTACCATCTGTGGGCGAGGTCGCCCAAAGTTAACGGGAACATTCGACACTTCGTCGCGTCTGATGCTCCGCATCCGGTCATGTAGATCCGGAATTTGCTCAAGTGGGTCTCCGGATCCGATGTCCCCTCATATAGAGGTGTTTGTGGGGGATTGATCATTGGTTGGACTGGGGCGAGTTCGATCTGAGTCGTGAGTGGTTCGCTGGATCCAATGATCGATCTCCTGGCACCTGCCTCATTTTCCAGGAGCGCCTTCATCTCGTCGAGCTGACGTTGCATGGCGGCCATCGCCGTCGCCTGACTGCTCGCCGAGTGGCTCTCAGAGCGCGAACCAAGGCGATCGTATACTGATCCCCTAGCCCCGTGGTGAATGACGAGCTCCCTGCCAGTGGGTTCCTTCCTCGGGCGAGCAGGGGCTCGCTGACCGACCTGTCTCTTGGGAGTCGGATATGCCGAACTCCTGGTAAAGGATTCGGATACCGATGTCTCGCACTTTGGGGCACAGTGCCAGTCGCCATGAGGGATCGCTCCCCAGGCGGCTGAAGACGGAATCGTCCCGCCTTACGAGAGCCTTCTCCTGTGGCTCGGGGCTTTCTGTCGATTTCTCGACATAGATCCCCTTGAGCTTTCGTTTGCTTGCCCGGCGGATGGTTGACGGAGTGATGGTGGGCGAGCCGTTGGCCTTCTGTCGCTCCCTGAGGATGGCTATAGCCTCCTCAATCTGTTCCGTGGTCTGGAACTGATCGAGTGAGAGGCTAGAACCGTCCCTCGGAGGCGGGAGTGAGAGCCTGGTATCGCCACGGTCGCCTTCCGCCGTGGGCTGGGATTCGGTCCGGGCCGGAACGAGATTTCCGGCGGATCTTAGGGTGGCTCTCTTGGAGGTCGTCGCAGATGTCATTTTCTGAAGGTTTTTCTATTGAAGAACAGTGAGTGTTTCTTCAAGTATATGTCCGGAGAACAGTGAGTGTTCTTCGAGACGGTAGGAATAAAAATGAAGGTTTAGATGTCCTTCCTCTAGCGCCAATTGTTGTTACCCAAAATATTATCCGGAGATAGTATTGCTGGAATGATCGAGTAACAAACAAATGCGAGAACACTTCTGTGAGAAAATAGATAACACAAGATTTGCCGGGGTTGTTAATCCCGGGCTTGAATGCTCTCGCGAGATGTTATTAATAAATATACTGTCGAGTACAAATATTAATGTTAGAATCTATTACAAGGAGTGTAAAGACTTCTAGTTATCTAGGCTTTAGAGCGCGTAGATTGCTGGAAGAACCAGATAGATAAATCTGTGAGTTCTTGCTTGGGATATATGATGAATGTGTATGAATATCACTATGAATGTATTAGTGGTTGCCAAAAGAGCCTTTTATTCTCTCTTTTGTGTGTATTTTGCACTGAATTCGTAGTATATTCGCGTCCCCCTTGCCATAGCAGTGAGTTCTCTATTTATAGGGGACAAGGTAGCTGGGATTCCTCAGGCGATCGCGGGCGACCGCCGTTTTCTATATTAAAATAAGACGGTCGATCGTCCCGTCACGTGGGCCTGTTCCCTTGAGGTCCGAGGTTGCTGCTGGAGGCCAGCTGGGCGAACCAATGGGAGGCCAGCACGCGTCTCGAGTCGCTGTCCGGGGAGGACCCACCTTGTACCTTTCGGCGGCCTTGTCGGTAGGTGTGGTAGGTGACAGGCTGGAGTCAATGGTCCTATCTGTCGGTATCCTTTGAAGATCCGCACGTGGGCCACCGTCGAAGATTCGATCTTCGACGACTTTGACGGATGCCGGATCCATACGTGGCACGAGATGATCGCCTCTGGTTCGCTCATTAAAGACGATCGTCAGGCATCAAAAGACGATCGCTGGGTACCAAAAGACGGTCGCCGCCTTGTGCCGAACTCTGGGCGTTTGTCCAGAGTAAGTCTTCCATGGTTGGCTTCTCTGATTGTGATGCCGATCGCCTATCGAGGCGTATTAATCGCCGCACAACACATTCATCTTTGAAAAGGACAACACAGCAAAGGAGATCGCAGCAGGGAAGCCAGAGAAGATTCCTAAGAAGAGGACAGAGCTGACTCCCGAAGAAAGAAAACTGGCCAATCTTGATAACCGGGCCAGTGATGTATTATATCAGACTCTTGACAAATCCACCATGGTCAAGATCAAGAACTGCAAGAATGCCAAGGAAATCTGGGACACATTAGCTTTAATGTGTGAAGGAACGGAGCTAATCAAAGAAAATAAATTGTCAATCGCCATTCAAAAGTTTGACAATTTCAAAATGAAGAACGGCGAATCCATAGATCAAGTGGACACAAGGTTCACTGAGATTATTAATGAGATCAACTCCCTCGGCAAAACCTATGGCAACAGAAATGGCAGAAGGTTCTCGAGATCTCTCAACCCGAATGGAGCATGAAGGCCGTGGCCATGAGAGAGTCGAGACTGAATAAGATAAAGATTCAGGAGCTGTTCTCTGATCTGAAGGCTTATGAGTTCGAGCTTCCAAGTTCATCCTCAATTGAGCCTGCAGAGAAGGGAATAGCATTTGCAGCCGAGTCCCCTGCCAAGAGCCTATCTGATGTAAAGCCTCCAAATCCATTAGATTTTGAGGAAGAAATGGCGTTCATAATGCAAAGGTTCAGCAACTTTAGAAAGAACTACTCCAAATACAAGAAAAATTATAAGGAGAATCGAAGGAACCGAGAAATTTGGAAGGTGGAAAGTAGAGTGATACATTTGTCACAAGTCTGGACACATCCAAATGGAGTGTCCTGAGCTCAAGTAGGTCGTAAGCATGAAGGAGATGGGGAGAAAAGAAGATAGAAGCTAGGCCCTCACCGGAGAAGACCGGGAGCATGTCGAATCAAGCAACGGATTCTTTTCGATGAAGATGAAGAGTATATGGCACGATGGCAAACCTAGGCGATGAAGAGGTAACTTCTAAACCCACCGGTTCAAATAATGATTCGGCCATGTCACAAGATATGGATCTCGCACGAATCGGTAAATCGATTATTTAAAGATTTTGAAACACTCAAATCGCACACCAAAGCGTATAAGCGAGAAGACTCACTGCAAGATGAGAATAGGTAGTGAAAAATGATTTGAAAAACTCGGCTAGAATCGAGTAAGGTTGAGATAATGCGGTGACTTTAAAAACAGTGATGTTAATACGGTGAGATAAACCGACTAACCATTTTACTTAAAGAAAAATCAGCTGCACTTGCTCATGCCAAAGCTGAGTTTACTAAGCTGACACAGGTAAATAAGACTCAGGCGCAGGAAATAACCTCCCTGAAGGCGTCTTCAACCCTGGAAGAATTGTGTACCAATAAAAGGCCACTATATTCCAAATCAGGCCTTGGATATGATCCTCACACTCCCTCTAGTTCTAAAAGAAAGTTTATCAAGGGAGAAACAATTGTCTCGACTGTTGAGCCTACATACAAACCGATATTTAAAAACAGGCAACAACCAAGTCACATGTCTAGGCTGCAGTCAGGTTACACAAGGCAGCCACCTAGACAGGCGACTAGGCAATGGCCTAGGCAAAAGCAGCAGCCCAGACAACATGCCCACTATTACCAACAACTCCCTAAAAATAGATTTCAAAATGGGAGGGGCAGATGGAAACCTCAAGGTTATTCCAATTTCCAAAATGAACAAGTGTGGAGACCTCAAAGATTTAATAAATGGTCTCAGCCAAGATTTAGAAATAGCCCACACTATCAAAATTTTGAGGAATATCCAGTATACAATCCCAACAGGAGATTCAGACCTCGACCTTACACACCTTATGAGGGTTATAATAATAATAACTACTTTCACAATCCAAGGAGAAATCAATTCTCCAGGAAAACAGCTAACCCCAAAGGACCCACACAGATTTGGGTACCTAAATCTCTGCTTGTCTGATTGCATAAAAGGTGTAAGGACTACAACCACATCTCCACAAGCTCAAATTTTGGAGGTGAAGAATGGTTTGTAGATTCTGGATGCTCGAGGCATATGACCGGGAACAAGAAGATCTTTGTCGAATACACCAAAGAAAGAGGTCCCGATGTAACCTTTGGAGATAGCTCTAGAGGACAAACAAAAGGCTTTGGAGAGCTGCACCGAGGAAATATTGTGATATCCAAAGTTCACTATGTCAAAGGAATCAAATACAACCTCATGAGCATAAGCCAGTTCTGTGACAAAAAGAACCTAGTAGTCTTCACCATCTGGAAATGTATGGTGATAGATATCTTATCTGGAGAAGTAAAGCTACAAGGTTTCAGAAGGAGAGATTTCTATATGATTGATTGGAACACAGAAACACCTAACTCCTGTTTTCTATCCAAGACAGTAGCTAAGAATGGATGGCTGTGGCACAAAAGATTATGTCACCTGAACTTCAAATCCATCAACAAGATCAGTTCTCAGAAGCTGGTCAGAGGACTTCCAAATGAAGCATTCAAGAAGGAAGCGCTTTGTGATGCATGTCAGAAAGGAAAGCAGACCAGAGCATCGTTCAAGCCAGTCCAGCCTACAACTCTCACAACAAGGATCTTAGATCTACTCCACATGGATCTATTTGGTCCTATCAAGCCAAGGACTCTGAGCGGCCGAAAGCATGCACTTGTAATAGTAGATGATTATTCAAGGTACACTTGGATTATCTTCCTATATAAGAAAAGTGAAACCTTGACTAAGCTACCTGAGCTGCTGAGAAGGATCCAGAATGAGAAATCTCTATCCATCATCAAGATCAGATCAGATAGAGGAGGAGAGTTTCTCAACAAGGCGATAACTGATTACAGCGATCAGAATGGGATCCAGCATGAGCTCTCTGCATCCGAGACTCCCAATGAGAATGGTGTTCTTTGAAAGAAGAAAGCAGAACCACGAAGAAGCGGCAAGGTCCATGATTGCGAAGCGGACTGCCCAAAGGTTACGGTCAAGTCATCAACACGACTGTCACACCCAGAACAGGAGTATGATAGTAGGGAGACATGGCAAAACTCCCAATGAGGTTTGGAATAATAGAACTCCTACTGTTGCTTAGTTTCATGTTTTGGGTTGTAAGTGTTTCATCCACAACAACGGTAAAACACAACTAAATGCCTTTGATGCTAAAACTGATGACGGTCTATTTATGGGATATTCACAAAGAAGCAAGGCATATAGAGTTTTTAATAAAAGAACCTTAGTTGTGGAGGAAACACCCAATGTTGTTTTTGATGAATCTACCGTTGAGTACAAGAAGCAAGTTGAGCTAATTGAGAACAAGCTCAAGTCAGCAACCTTTGAAGAAGTCATTGTACATGACACTGGAATGGTGGACTCACCTGCAGACCAGCCTGAAGACCCAATTGTAGCTGCTGAAGACCCAACTGCAGATCAGACAGGATCACCAAATCTATCTGATCCGATTCTGGCGATGAAGACCAGTATGGCGATAAAGACTCACTGCGAGATCGATCCAACTGCAGATGACAAGGCAGTAGGCCGATCGATTGCAGGCACTGAACCCAGCTGATGCAGAAATCCACCAGAGCAATCTAGGGGGAACAAACCCAGAAGAGGACGACATCCCCAAGTGGCTCAAAGACCACCCAATCCAGCAAATCATCGGAAAGCTGACTGATGGAGTTAAGACAAGACAGTCAACCCTACCAGCAGGAATGACTATGTTCTCATGCTTTATGTCACAAATAGAAACTAAAACTACAGAACAAGCCTTAGAAGATTATTCTTGGATAAATGCCATGCAAGAAGAATTGGAGCAGATGGAGAGAAACAAAGTTTAGGAACTAACAGACAGACCTGATCACAAGAAGGTTATTGGCACCAAATGGGTGTACAAAAATAAGAGTGATGAAGACGGAACTGTTGTTAGGAATAAGGCCAGACTTGTAGCAAAAGGTTATGCACAATGTGAAGGAATAGATTTTGATGAAACCTATGCACCTGTTGCAAGATTAGAGGCCATCAGACTATTCCTCGCATATGCTGCATTCAAGGATTTTGAAGTATATCAGATGGATGTAAAGAGTGCTTTTCTAAATGGAATCCTAGAAGAAGAAGTATATGTAGAGCAACCCCCAGGTTTTGTCAAAGGAGACAAAGTCTATAAGCTGTTAAAGGCTCTCTATGGACTTAAGCAAGCACCTAGAGCGTGGTATGAAACATTGTCTGTGTTTCTTGAGAAAAATGGTTTTTGCAAAGGGAAGGTGGACAAAACCCTATTCAGAGTGGAGCCCGAAGGCCACATATTAATAGTCCAGATATATGTGGATGACATCATATTCGGATCAACCAATCCAGAGCTATGCGAGAAATTCTCCAACCTCATGCAAGGAGAATTTGAGATGAGTATGATGGGAAAGCTTAACTTCTTTCTCGGACTACAAGTTAAGCAGATGGAAAAAGGAATTTTCATCAACCAAGCTAAGTATACCAAAGACCTTATCAAGAGATATGGAATGGAATCAGCCAAGCCAGCAAGAATTCCTATGAGCACAAGTACTCATCTGGATGCAGACGAGGCAGGCATATCAGTGGACTCAACCCACTACAGAGGACTCATTGGATCTATTTTGTACCTCATCAAGCGGAGACAGGACATATCTATCTTTGTTGGAGTTTGTGCGCGATTCCAGTCCAAGCCGAAGCAATCACACCTAGATGCAACCAAGAGGATAATAAAATACCTTAAGTCTACAATCAATGTTGGACTATGGTATCCCAAGGATGATAATTTCGAGCTGTCAGGATACTCAGATGCAGATTTCGCAGGATGCAAAATCAACAGGAAGAGCACTAGTGGAACGTGCGATTCCTAGGAACCAGGTGATATCCTGGTTTAGCAAGAAGCAGGTTTCTAACTCTATCTCCACTACAGAGTCAGAATACCTAGCTGCAGGTAGCTGTTGTGCACAGATTTTATGGATTAGACAGCAGCTAAGGGATTATAATATCATTGCCAATGAAGTTCCTATCTGGTGTGACAACAATAGTGCTATTGCAATAACCAACAACCCGGTGTTGCATTCAAGGACGAAGCGCATTGATGTTAAGCACCATTTCATCAGAGACCATGTGCTTAACAAAAGGGTTAGAGTTGAAAGAGTCAGCACAGACTACCAGATAGCTGACATCTTTACCAAACCCTTGCCAGAAGAAAGATTTTTGGAGCTGAGCAGAGATCTTGGATTACTAGATTGGGAATCTAGTACTGAAGCAAGCTGAAGCATTTCAGAGGAAGGACGGACCCAGCTGATTAAAGAAATCAGATCCTAGCTGATGAAGACAAAGGAACCTAGCTGATCAGAATATCAGGCGAGAAGTCAACTCACCTGATGCGGGCGGTCAATGATCGACAAATCGGACGGCTAAGTTTTCTAAAACCGACCTCTGAATATTTAATTATTATCTGCCATATTCATAATATTATTATATTAATTTTGGTTCACAAATGGCATTTAAATATATATTTTCAATCTACAAGTGGTATTTTAATACACGCGTCAATCGCTTATTAAATCGACCTCCACGGTGGCCAATCAAAACCAACCGTCAAATTTTAAAATGGACCACCGATTCAAATTTGAAATTCAAAAGAATCTCAAAAGGCGTACCAACATTTCAAATATATTATAAATTAATTCATACGTCTTTTCATCTTCTTTATAAGGAAAGAAAACCCTTTACTTTACCTTTTTACGCTTACGAGAAACCCTAGATTTTTCAGAGCAAAAAATTCCTTGAACACCAAATACACTAAAATCTTTTGTTTGCAGAAATGGCATCCTACTTCGAAGGCGTCAACCTGAAGACGGTCAAGGACCAGATTATTTTCTCGCTGGTCGTCGATTTTGAAGGTTTATTGGAAGCTAATCTGGAGGATTACGACGTGCTTAACCTAATCCGCGCGATGAAACTCAATGGGATCTACCCATTCCTAGACATCAATCCTCAACATCTGTACAAGGAGGATGTTATCGCGTTCTATCGCGAAGCCTGTATAATTCAAGATGGAATTCAGAGCACAGTCGGTGGAAGACAGGTCGACATATCTCAAGAGTCGATCCGTATCATTTTTGGAATGAAGCACCGCAGCATAGCCGTCGAAGCTCTCAAGCAGTCCGCCGCCGAAACCTGGAAGAAGATCAAAGTGGAGAATTTGCCGGAAAAACTGAAACTCACTGCCAAGAGGAGTGAGATTAAGAGAGTTTATCGTTTTGCGTTGGACATAACCAACAAAATAATCATGGGGATGGCCGGCAGTTATGATCAACTGTCGTCGGCGAAATTTATGGTGCTGGGAGCACTAATTCAGGATGAAGAAATTGACTGGGCAAATTACATATTCAGGCAACTCGTTCGAGAGGTCAACAAAGCCGAATGGCTTGTTGATGAGAAGAGATTTAAAACAAAGCTGGCGTTTGGAGCACTTGAGTTGAATCTTTGGAAAAGACAGTATGGCGAAGGAAGCACGGCCCCTTCCATCCCAACAAAAGACTTGGTCATTTGGACGAAGAGGCGAGAAAATTGGGAGGCACAAGGAGAAGCGGCCAGATCTTTGAAGGACCTACGACACAAGGCCATACCGAGATATTATTCGTCGGGAGAGTCGGACCGACTGCGGCCGACATCCCAATCGGTCGAGTCGACACCAGTCCGACGACACTCCCATAGCGATCCGATTTAAGAGAAGGGGACCACAGAAGGACCTTCTATCATGCGGTCATCACGAGAACCCTCTCCCAAGAGGCCCGTGAGATCAGTTTAGTGAGGAAGAGCAAGAGATCATATTGCAGCCCCTCGGCCAGTCACCAACTCACTAAGACCACCGGCTGCCCGAGCGGCCTCGAGACTCAAATTGTGGTGTACTCACCCACCTCTACATCTACGAGGAAGAAGAAGCGAGTCTAATAATTTCTATCCACAAAGCCAACTATATCTTTAACCTCTTAGAAAATAATACTTTCAATCTATCCATCGAACAACTACAACTTGTTAAACCTCTAGCCTTAAAACAATCGTTCCTTGAAGTTTTTGAAGAATGGAAATTTTTGAAATCCCTATCTTTTGTCAAACTTCAATCTTTTATTAACACTTGTGGTTGGGACTATCCCCAAGCCACGGAGGATGTGCTGATAGATTTTTGTAAAACATCAGACACAATTTTGATCCTTCAGAAGGACTGGTTCATGTCAAATTTTAAAACCAACATAGACCAGTTCATCCACTGCATTATGCTTAGTATTTTTGATGGATCTTATGAGAAAGTTGTTGAGGAGGGAGTTGAGAAGGAAATAAGGATTGAGGAGGTAGATGGAGATGAAGAAGTTGTTGTCTCAGACGATGAAGAAGAAGAGCAGGAAGAGAGAAGAAAAGAAGAAAAGATTTTAGTTGAAAATGAGCCTGATGAAGTTGAGAAAACAGAAGAGTTGAATGAAGAAGAAGAAGAAGAAGAAGAAGAAGGAGAAGAAGTCGAAAAGGAAGAAGATGAAAGAGAGAAGGAGAATGATGAAGGTGAGGGTGATGGCGCGGATGAAGGAGAAAAGGATGGGAAGGATGATGACAATAATGCTGATGATGATAATGATGATGATGATGGAGGAGATGAAGGAGATGAAAAAGAAAATGAAAAAGAAAAGGATGGGAAAAAGAAAAGGAAAATATTGAAGAAGAAAAGGAGAAAGAGGAAGAGAATGCAGAAGAAGAAAAGGAGGAGGAACAGGAGAAAGAGGAAGAGAAGGCAGAAGAAGAAAAGGAGTCGGAGCCAGAGCCGACACAAGAAGCTGCAGATAGATCGTGGTACTGCCGTACACCACTAGATGCGGAGTTAGCCGAGACTCGGATCGGGGACCCCAGAGAAGACCCCATCTGGAGTACCACCGTAGCAAGCTTGCGATCCGGTGGTTCAATTGCGAAGGCTCGGAGAGCACTCTCCACCGGCTCGGATATCACTGCCGTGGCCCGAGCTAATCGTGAGATAGTGAAAGATACAATTGGAGAGCTGCTGGCATCTCAGTCACTCATAACCTTCAATCCATCAATGCAAAGATCGACACTTTGCTGCAGAGAGAAGTTCTCGGCCTCCTCCCCTACCAACAACAGAATGCCATTTGGCATGTCGATTGGATGAGCGAGAATAGAGCGACAATTGACTACTAGTTGATCTTTGGCAAAAAGGGGGAAGATAGAGTTCAGGGGGAAGGAAGTAATCAAGGAGAGATAAGGGCAGAGTTAAGAACAAAAAAGAGGCAAGATATCCTTCAAATTGAAGGACCATCAAGCTTGAAAAGGAAGGGAGGATCAGATCCAGAACAGGCTGACCAGCCTGAAGGCAAGAAAAGGAGGACTAGAGGAGGTCTTGAGCCTACTCTAGAGTGGGAAGGAAAGGAGTTGTGGTTTGTGGAGGATTTTGTTCCATATGAAGCTCTGGAAATGTGGGGATCTGCAAGAAAGAAGTTTATCAGAGACTATTACATCTGGGAAATACTCCAGGATGATAATCTCTCCCCACAGCAAATCTTCATAAATTTCATGGAGGCAGCCCATCCGCAACTCTGGGCTATTTTGAAGAAACATGCTGGGAAACAAAATGCCTATCCCAGGATTCCTGTATTCACTGCCAAAGATCCTCCTACTATGGAAAGAGGAGGTGCGTTGGATGAACTTACGCTACAAAGTAAAATCAAGAAGCTATGTCTTGAGAACAAATTTTCATCCCAAGAAGAGCAAGCCTTCGCAGCTCTTGTCGTGAAAAGGAAGTATGGTCTTGCCCCAGTCAAGATAAGACCAATTGGAGCTAAACCCTTCGGACACATTAAGCGGCTATTCGAAGAGGCGGATGACTCTTACTTATTTTTACTTGTAATGATTTATGTACTTAAAATTTTCTTGTAAAATTCGGACATGTACTTGTAAAATTAATTTTATAATGTATTTTTGAATGACAATTCCCGTTGTCTCAAAAACTAGTGACTTTAGTTTGTGTCTTGCACTTAAGTGCGAGACTTGATCATTTGATTACTTGGTTAAAGTTTTGCCATCATCAAAATAGGGGGAATTTGTTAGGAATACTTGTTAGATTTTGATGATGTCATTAATATAAAATCAAATGTTTATTACTTGGCAAAAATGTAAGGAAGAACCAAATGAGTATCTTCCATAGGCCAAATATGTTAAGTATAAAACTTGGCAAAATGTAAAGAAGAACCAAATGAATATCTTCTGTAGGCCAAAAATTAGTTAGGCTAAAATCGGCTAAATCTTGAGTCTGACTAAGTCCATCAGAGAGGATCAGTCGAGGCGAGTCAGTGTAGTTCTGGTCAACACAATTTATCAGAGAAGTTTGACCAGACTGCAGCCAAGGTACCTCAGACAAGTCACCTGATCAGATAAGTCACAATAAATTGATGATTAATGAAATAACATACAATAATCACAATAAATTAAAACGATTGAAAATATTCGAATGGAAGTGAATTACAAGAGTTTTGAAAGGTAGATTCCAAGACTAGGTTTCCGTTGATTACTAAATTTAGTTGGGATTGATTTCAAAAGGTTCTAAGTGCGTTTCTAAAATGACGATCACAACAATATTCTAAAGTCTCTCTCGAGATGCATTAAAACGTAGATTAAACAACCTATAACAACGTCTCCATCTATTATAAATTATCTAACTCCAAAAAATGTTCATAAGATTAGATATCATCATAGTTCATAACCGATTTCTCAATCTCGTAATTTACTACGTCAAATACTCGAAACCTATTAATGCCCTCTTCTCTCGAATTATGAGCAATTAAGTTTAACATGTAAAAACATTGATCAAGTGTCTAAACATGAATCAAACCACGTATTTGATAAAGAAATCACACTAGATAAATATAATTATCAATCCCTCAAAATCATAGCAAATCAACGTACTCCCATGCCCGGAATCTAAAGAGTTTAGCCGGACATGGTATTGAAAGGAAGATTAATAATCATCATGTTCATGCTAATTAAAACAACAAAATCAATAAAAGATAGGAAGAAGATAAAACTTGTGGTGTGTCTTGATCGATCCCGGTTGAAGCCTTCAAATGTTCTTGAAGTGTTCTTCAAGAATTTCTTCAAAACCCCTTCTTTTTCGAATGAAAACCCTTTAATCTTTTGTTTTTCTCTCTCTCTTATCTCCCAAATTCAGCATCTCTCTTATCATGCCCCATATCCTCCTTTTATAAAGCTAAAACTATCACGTTTTTTCCACCAAATCTTTCAAAAATGTCAAAAGATGATATTTCCACCGAAAAGTGACACGGCCCGTGTCATAGTATGCTCAAAAAGCCAAAACCCGCTGGAAAGGGAACTCGACCGTGTCAAATGACACGGCCGAGCAAATGACACGACCGTGTCAAATGACACGGCCCGTGTCATACTCGTCTGGATAAGCAAAATGGCCCTGGAAGTGAGACCCGACCGTGTCAATATGGCATGGCCGGGATAATGACACGGCCCGTGTCAAATGACACGGACCGTGTCAAATGACACGGCCGGGCTCATGTTGCCTCGTTTTGACACCGTTTTGACTCCTTTTTAAGCCCGATCTCTCGTTTCCGCATTGCTTGATAAGTATTAGGGCTGGAGACTTCGTTCTTACTTGATTTATGTCCATAAAGTACCTATAAAATCAATAAAACGTACCCAAGCGTGATCGAGTCCAATAAACACAATACGAGTATAAACGACACAGTTCTACACATTTTAGGATCTTAAAACCCGGAAAATCGATATAAATATATGTGTAAAAATGAGTGTTATCAAAATCCCCCAAACTTGAACGTTGATCGTCCCGAGCAATGCACTTTAAAATAACCACTCTTAAGGGAACTCGTCCCTCAACATACCTCAAAGGACCATTTTGAAAATTCATCAATACGCCTCAAGAAATAAATAAGTTGAGTTCTATAAAGTATTCAAATCTAGGGGGTGCTTCCTTAACATCATAGCTAATACTTGAATAATACGAACCTCGCCGGTCAAGTGTATTCCCTCACTCTCAATGTGTATAATGGGATAAGTGACGCTCAAAACTCATTTAGTGAAATAAGAATCCCCATAGGCTTGTCAATCGTCTACATCTCTACCACTAGTTGTGCATGCAAATTTGGTGAATCAAAAAGGACTTTAATGGTTGTAATGTAGGCTCTTTGGTCGGGGTAGGATAAGTATGGCTTAAAGTGACTTGACTTGAGCAAATTAGAACATTATCTCAATAATCACTTCACTCAATTAGAAGCTCAATAATCCCTTAGGATTTGTTTCTTTCAACCCTTTGATTTTAATATCCTCGCACTAAGCACTTTTGAAAGTGAAAATCACAACCTTATTCCTCCTTATTGCTCCATACATCTCGTTTCTTTTGTGTCCACAATTTTTTTTTTGTGTGGTGGACAACATCATCATTAAATCACACCAATCCTCCTTCAAATTTATTTTGATAATTCATTGCATTTTGAACCAACAATCTTCCCGATAGCTTCCACACATCTTTCCATTCTTTTGCCAATTTATTCTAAATAGCTCAAGTATAGGGACAAAAGTTTATAATGGAACGGAAAGCTCATAATGTGGTTAACAAGAAATAGGATTTAAGCTCAATCGGGATAACTAGGGAAACAAATTTTTCGGGTTGGCCAAAAGGTTTGAAAGGTTGCCAATAAAAATCGCCTCAAATCATTTTCACTAATTTGCAAACACACTTGTAGTTTCGAATAAGATACCAGGGCAAGTTCTAGAGTCTTAAAAACATGACACTCGACAATAAAACTTGAATATTTAATGATGCACGAAGGCTCAAAAGCTCACAAGTTAGATTTATTCATATATCCAAGAGATTAGGCTATTTATTCAATTTCACACCCTTTTGATTATTCTACAATTTTTCCTCTTCAAATTATCCTCGATTTGTATATCAAAATAACAAAATAAATCCCGAGGCATCCAAGACAAGAGTTCATTCTTTCGAGTTTCATCAAAGTTCATCATCATCAAAACACACCAAGTTCGAAATAGAACACACCAAAATAAAACACACCAAAATAAAAAATTCAAACCAAAACGTAAAACAAAATCCAAACACACCAAAAAAATAAAAACAAACAAACAATGTAGGTATTTCTTGACCCAATATCTCCCCCCAAACTTGAATTAAAGAGTATACACACGAAGGGGGTATAGTATTTAAACAAAAGAAACTTTGGGTCAAGAAATACTTACAACCGGTCCTATTGATTTGGCGGAGGAAAGTGGCCTTGTTGGACATGCCAATCTTCCATTCGTTGTAAAATTGATACCATCCCGTCTAGTCTTTCACGGGTCTCCTCTCGGAAAGCCTCGAACTCTTCTCTCAGCGTAGAACGAGATGTGGCATGTCTTGTTTCAGCCTGTCTCGACGACTCGGGCCGTTCTCTCCTTCTTTCTTCTTCCTCCCCCGATTCTCTTTCTTCTTCCGGGCCTCTCTCATATTCAAATTCTTCCTCCATTCTTTCCTCCCTCTCTTCTTCTCGCATCCTCTCGTCACTATCCTCAAATTCCGAACGCCTAGGACGGACATTCCGAGCCATATATCTTTCACTCGGAGAAATTAATCCCGTTGCCTCCCGGGCCGATTTGTGCGCTTCCGTTGACATTTGTAGATTTCCTAAGTCCCGAATACTGGAAATAGTTGTCAAAATTGTATTCGGGAGTAGGAAGTGATCGCCGTCATTTTGGAGGAAAATGACTCGAGAATCGTAGTCGAGGATATTCATCAACTTCATGACTTGGACCGATAAAAGCATATTTCCCGGGAGGGGAGTTCGGTTTTCTAGAGGTACGTCAAGATGAAGTGCGATAGGGGTAATTAAACCCCCTATCCAAATCTCCCCTCTCGGTTTAGTGGCAACGTCTTCGAAGTAGTCCATGATAATAGCTCCGGTTACGGGATTTGTTCCGTCGAGTATATGAGCTAAGACATAAAGCTCTCGCTGAGTAATTGGCCCCGTTTCTTTTCGACCGAAGATAGTGCTTGCAATGACTTTGTGTAGATAGCGGAGGATGGGGTTGCGGAGGGAGGATACTTTTGCCGATTTTGGGATGTAGGGACGTGCACCGCTCCCCGGGTATTCAACCAATGTCCTCCAGTAAGTCTCACACTCAAACCGATTGATTCGGTATTCTCCGTGCCTTCGAGCATCATATATAGTATCCAATTCACCAGGACCCAATTTTTCATTTTTGTTGTTTAGCCGAAATTCCAAGGTGGTCGGCTCATGCGTAATCGGGTCTCTTTTAACGGAGAGTGTACTAAGAAATTCCAGCATGAGACATCGATAAGTGGGCCAATGTTGGGTCATTAATGTCGTCCAACTTATTCGTCCAAGTAACCGCATAACATCTTCTCGTATCCCCATCGCCGTCATGCACTCATCGTCCGGCCATCGCCTGGGGAGCATTTTTTTCTGTCCCAATGTCTCCCATCGTGCTAGGCGACTCGGTGGAAGCTCAATTCCATACATCTCGGGCGTCTCGACAGCCCCTTGAGTAGGTATTCTCTCCGGTTGTTCGATTTCTGTTGTGGTTCTTCCTCTTCCTCGTTAAGTTGCGCCTCATCCTTGTTGGGCATTTCCTCGTCCTCGTTGAGCATTTCCTCGTCCTCTGGCCATTTTCCTTGCATTCGGAGTGAAAATTGAAGAAAAACTCAGAAAAAATCGCGACCCAAACCCGGATAAATTCGTCCGATTCTTACCCTTGAAGCTTTAGGATTGTGGAATAATGATGAACACTTTGTTTTTATGTGAGATTTGACACGATTTTTGCCTGATTTTACCGGATTGAATGGGATTCGGGGCTAGGGTTTATGATTTGGGGGAGGAGGAAAGTTTGGGGAAGAAGGTAATGGAAAAGTCGGTCGTACAGCGTTTTTATATCCCCCGACCGACACGGCCCGTCTCGATTGACACGGTCCGTGTCATACCTGCTTCTTTTGTCACAAATGCCGCTGTCCACCTGACCTGGCCGTGTCAAATGACACGGCCCATGCCGCGCTACTCCAGAAAGTGAAATTCGACTGGCCTTTAGACCCGACCGTGTCAGTTGGCACGGCCCGTGCCGTGCTACTCCAGAAAGTGAAAAATGATCTGCCTGCACGACCCGACCGTGTCATTTGACACGGCCCGTGCCATGCTATCCTGGAAAAAGCAGTTTTGTTCTCGATGTGTTTTTTCCTGCGATTTGAACACCAAAATTTGAACCGGTTAGTTCTACAACAAGAAAAAGAATACAAAAAAAAATTCGAATCAAAACATGAAAATAAAAATTATTGGGTTGCCTTCCAATTAGCGCTAAGTTTAACGTCTTCAGCCGGACGTCTTCAACTGGAAGTTTTTATGGCTCGTTTAAACTTATTACGGATACGGCTTCCTATTGAGAGGGATGGTAGTAGTGTTTGACTCGTTGTCCGTTAACTTTAAATAGCTCTCCGTCTCTGCTCATGAGCTCGACTATTCCGGTGGAAGTACTTTCTTGATCACGAATGGACCCGACCATCTTGATTTCAATTTTCCGGGGAACAATTTCAGTCTTAAATTATAGAGAAGTACTTGTTGTCCCGGCATAAATTCACGTTTAACGATCATATTATCGTGCCACCTTTTAGACCTCTCTTTGTAAATTCGAGAATTTTCGTAACATTAATCCCGGAATTATTCTAATTCATTTAGCTCTAGCAATCTTTTCTTTCCGGCGGCCTCAAAATCCAAGTTTATTCTTTTCACCGCCCACATCGCTCTATGCTCCAATTCCAAAGGTAGGTGACATGATTTCCCAAAAATGAGTTGATAGGGAGATGTTCCCAAAGGAGTTTTATAGGCCGTACGATAAGCCCAAAGTGCATCATCGAGCTTGGATGACCAATCTTTCCGAGATGTACTCACCGTCTTTTCCAAGATTAGCTTGATCTCTTTGTTTGCCGCTTCGGCTTGTCCGTTTGCTTGTGGATGATAGGCCAATGATTTCTTTGATCGGACCCCATATTTCTGAAGGAGTTTATCCATGATTTTGTTGACAAAATGCGATCCCCGATCACTGATTAATGCTCTTGGAGTTCCGAATCGGCAAAAGATGTTTTTCTTTAAAAATTTCATTACTACTTGAGCATCATTTGTTGGAGAACAAATTGCCTCGACCCATCGAGATACGTACTCGACCGCTAGGAGAATGTACTTATTTCCGAATGATGATGAGAATGGACCCATGAAGTCGATACCCCAAACGTCAAATAGTTCAACCTCAATTACGTTGGTTAGGGGCATCTCATGACGTCTTGAAATATTTCCTACTCGTTGGCATCTATCGCATTGTTGAATGAAGAGATAGCAATCTTTGTATAGCGTAGGCCAATAAAATCTGCTTTGCAACACTTTTGCAGCAGTCCGTGTTGCTCCGAAATGTCCTCCGATTGGTGATGAATGACATTGTTGAAGAATTTCATCCCATTCCTCTTGTGGTACACATCTCCTCACGATCATGTCGGCACATCTCTTAAAAAGTAATGGATCATCCCACATATAGAACTTGATATCGTGTAGGAATTTCTTCTTTTGATAATGCGATAAATCCGGTGGTAGCACACCTGCGACCAAAAAATTAACAATGTCAGCAAACCACGGAAATTTAGCTTCTATCATAAAAAGTCGCTCGTCCGGAAATTCTTCTTTAATCCCTTCGATCTCAGGTTCCTCCTCCTTTTTGTACTCGAGGCGAGATAAGTCGTCGGCTACCACGTTTTCACATCCTTTTCTGTCTCGAACTTCCATGTCAAACTCTTGTAAAAGAAGAATCCATCGAATTAGGCGAGGTTTAGAGTCTTTCTTCTCAAACAAGTATTTGATAGCTGCGTGATCCGTGTGTACTATCGTCTTTGTCCCAATTAAGTATGATCGGAACTTATCAAAAGTAAATACCACGGCAAGCATTTCTTTCTCCATTGTTGTGTAATTTTGTTGGGCTTCGCCCAGTGTTTTGCTTGCATAATAAATAGCCCGAAAGAGTTTTTCACGACGTTGTCCCAACACAGCTCCGACCGCATAATCACTTGCATCACACATGATATCAAAAGGTTGAGACCAATCCGGTACCACGAGGATAGGAGCACTCATTAATGCCTTCTTTAGAGTCTCAAATGCCTGCAAACATTCGTTAGAAAGAATGAAAGAGGTATCTTTTTCTAGTAATTTACTCAAAGGTTTAGTGGTTTTAGAAAAGTTTTTTATGAATCTCCTATAAAAACCCGCGTGTCCAAGGAAACTCCTAATTGCTTTTTCATTCTTTGGTGGTGGAAGTTTTTCAATGGCGACAATTTTCGCCCTATCAACCTCCAAACCGGCGGTGGACACTCGATGGCCTAGGACAATTCCTTCTTGCACCATAAAGTGGCATTTCTCCCAATTCAACACGAGATTAGTGTCTTCACATCGCTGCAAAACTAAAGTAAGATTATGCAAGCAATGATCAAATGAATTTCCAAACACCGAAAAATCATCCATGAAAACTTCCATTATATTTTCGATCAAACCGTGAAAGATAGCCATCATACAACGTTGAAACGTGGCTGGAGCATTACATAAACCAAACGGCATTCTACGATAAGCATAAATTCCATAAGGACATGTAAAAGCCGTTTTTTCTTGATCTTCCGGTGTTATATAGATTTGATTATACCCTGAATATCCATCAAGAAAACAGAAAAATTCATGCCCCGCCAATCTATCAAGCATTTGATCAATGAAGGGAAGAGGAAAATGGTCTTTGCGAGTAGCCGCATTTAAAGCCCTATAGTCTATACATACTCGCCATCCCGTAACTACTCTCATAGCAATTAATTCATCTTTTTAGTCTTTGGTTACGGTCATCCCTCCCTTTTTTGACACCACTTGAGTAGGACTTACCCACTCACTATTGGAAATTGGATATATCATCCCAGCATCTAAAAGTTTTAGCACTTCCTTTTTCACCACTTCTTTCATTATGGGATTAAGTCTCCGTTGATTTTGCACTTTAGGTTTAAAATTTTCTTCAAGCAAAATCCTATGCATGCATATGGAAGGACTAATTCCCTTCAAATCTGAGATAGACCATCCTATAGCCGACTTATGCGCTCTCAATATTCGAAGCAATTTATCTAGTTGAGTGGATGAAAGTGAAGAGGATACAATTACCGGATTGGATTTGTTATCATCCAGAAATGCATACTTGAGGTGTTCCGGGAGGGTTTTAAGGTCCAAGCTTGGTTGAGATGAATCCGATTGAGATGAAACGGACCCCAAATTTTTGTCCATGTCGTTGGACACGTTTAATTCGTCCGTAAGTTTGATTTCTGCAACTACTTCATGCTCCCCTTTGTCTAAATCATCGAATGTATTGCTTTGCGTTTTTTCCTGTAGAGAATTCAATTCAGAAACATAATCAAACAAGTCAGAATCGTCAAACTCCAAAGTTGAATCACTAGAAAAACATGAATTCGTAAGAGCAAACTCTAACGGATCCGACGATAATGAGTGTAAGATTTTTTTCTTTCCATACGAGCTTATATGGTCAATAACATTGCAATATTCCGTATTATCATGAAATTTCATAGCTTTGAATATAGAAAATAGAACATACTCGTCATTAACACGTAGTGTTAATTCTCCCCTTTCAACATCAATAAGATCCTTTCCCGTTGCTAGAAATGGACGTCCAAGGATAAGTGGTAAATCTCCGTCTTCTTCCATATCAAGGACAACAAAATCCGCTGGAAAAATAAATTTGTCGACTTTTACAAGCACATCTTCAACAATCCCCTTGGGATGTGTTATGGATCGATCCGCCAATTGTAGCATAACCGTTGTGGTTTTCATTTCTCATACACCTAATTTCCTGAAAATAGATAACGGCATGAGGTTAATCGAAGCACCTAAATCACACAAAGCTTTATCGAATGAGACGTTTCCAATAGTGCATGGAACGGTAAAGCTTCCGGGATCCTTAAGCTTTTGAGGCAATTTGCGTTGGATAATAGCGCTACATTCTTCGGTTAGTTTAACCGTCTCATGATCTTCCATCTTTCTTTTTCTTAACATCACATCTTTCAAGATCTTTGCGTAGTTAGGCATTTGTTCCAAAGCGTCTGCAAAAGGAATATTGATATTAATTTTCTTAAAGATGTCTAAAAACTTTTCGAATTGTGCATCTAACTTTTTCTTTTTGAAACGTTGAGGAAAAGGGAGAGGAACGTTAGGAGTAGAGTTAGGAGATATTTTAGGCTTCTCAGCCCCCTTTGATGTATCATGTTTCCCTTCTTCCTTTTCAATTTCGAATTGATCCTCCTTGACTTCCTCACTTGGCATCTTTGGCCCTTCATAATTCGTTCCACTTCTTAAGGTGATCGCTTGACACGACTCTTTTGGATTCACTTCGGTATTGCTTGGAAATTGTCCCCGTTGATGTTGACTCCCGACAACTTTAGCTAATTGTCCAATTTGAGTTTCGAGATTTTTCATTTGAGCTCCCATGGTGGTTGCTAGTTGAGTGACATGGCCTTCGGTTTTGTCTAATTTCTCCTCATCTCGACTAAATCGGCTTTTCGTCTCCATCATGAAGGTAGCTAGAATATTCTCGAGATTTAACGTCGGCTTTGCTTCTTCAATTATCTCCCCATTCGATACCTTGAATCCGGCCGGTGGTTGCAAAGCATTCTTTGGATTGGCATAGCTAAAATTTTCATGATTTCGATTTGAGGGATGGTAGAAGCCCGGTGGTGGATTATTCCGGTAATTGTTGTAACTCCGATTATTAATGTAGTGTGCCTCCTCCAATGGATCGGACGGTAATGAACTTGAACTTCCTTGAGAAATTCCCTTCGAATCACCTCCTTTTGTTAGAGCCCCCAATTGAGTAGTTAACATCGTCATTTGTGCGGTTAATGCCTTTATAGGATCCGAATCGGATATCTCAGCCACCCTTCTAATATTTGATCTTTCCATTGGCCATTGATATCTATTCATGGCCATTTCTTCGATCAATCCATACGCTTCTTCAGCGCTTCTTGCTAGCAATGCCCCTCCCGCGGAAGCATCAATAAAATTTCTTGTTTCCCCCATAAGACCATTGTAGAAGAAACACATTTGTTGGTTTTCGGGGAAACCATGTCGAGGGCATCGCCTTAGTAAATCTTTGAAACGTTCCCAAGCTTCATATAACGGTTCGGAATCCAATTGATGAAATTGAGTAATCTCACCTTTTAGCTTTATTGTCTTGTTTGGTGGGAAAAATTTGAACAAAAATTTTTTGCTCAATTCTTCCCATGTCTTTATACTTCCGGGAGCTAAAGTTCCAAGCCAATTTCTTGCTTTCTCCCTCAAAGAGAATGGAAACAATCATAAGCGTATGGTATCATCCGAGACTCCATTCATTTTGATAGTATCACATATTTGCATGAAATGAGTGAGATGGGCATGTGGATCTTCGACAGCAAATCCTCCAAATTGATTTTGTTGAACCATTGAAATTAAGGCCGGATTCAACTCGAAATTATGAGCATTGTGTAGGTCACAAGTCGTCCAGAAACAAGTCTAGAGGGGGGGGGGTGAATAGACTTGTAGAAACTCTTGAACTCTTTTTCTCGAAGAGTGAGTTTCTTCAGCTGATGATCAAACAAATGACTAGGAGTCGTTTGTTCTTGGATATGTGCGGAAGTCAGCTGATGACGAATATATATATTAACTTAATGAAACACTTAACAATGGATGCAGCAGTTAGAGTATGATGCAAGAAACGATAAATAACACGAGCAATTTATAGTGGTCTCGGAGGTGGGGTAATCCTCTACTAATCCACTTTTCTCCAAACCCGTACTGGAGATGAATTCACTATAATTCTCAACCGGATAAATATTACGGTGATTCACTACACACTACATGACTTCCAACCCGGTGGAATTCCGTGCCGTTGTACACACTTGATGCCTTGCACCTCTTGATCCGCGATCCTCGGATGCCTTCTGATCTGCTACTTCAACCGGTGAAGTACCCCTTACTCAAGATTTAAAGACAAGAGTGTTTGTCTTCTCCAACTAAAGAGCTTCCTTGAATATGAACTTTTGGATCTGCTTTTTCTCGATGCTATTTGTTTGCTTAGGATTGCTTGGTTTGCTTTGATCGCTTAGAGTATATGTTCGCACCAGTAGTTGCTCGATTTCAAATCTCTGGATATATATAGATCACGATCTCTGAGCTTCTTCCTTGTAGCCGTTGCAAATCAACAAATCCGTCCGTTGGAGAGAGACTTCATTGTTTAATCTTTTCGAACGTTGCAAGGTGGATTCCCATTATTTAATTTCATCTTCCGACCGTTGTGATGACTTACGCATGTGAGCGCCGAATCTTTTCAATATAAAAGGATTAAAGTCTTTCACGGTGGGTCGGGATGATTTAAATAAATCATATCTCTTGCGGGAATCACTCCAATTTGTCTCTTCACGTTGCATGTGAGCTTTCCGTAATATTTGACTTTTCAAAGCATGCCGACGTGGACTTGGAGTACTAGTTTGTAGTTGAGTAGATCAAGTGCAACTTACTTCTCTGCAGTAGGTCGTCTCATTTGTATTCTGTTTGAGACTTGTCAGTCGGGTGACTTCCCTGAGGTTCCTCGGCTGCAGTCTGGTCAAACTACTCTGACTATTTTTAGTTGACCCGGGCTACTCGATTGAGTCTTGTACTTCTCTTGATAGACTAGACTGTACTTTAGTACTTAGCCGATTTTCAGCCTAACTAACTTTGGCCTACAGAAGATACTCATTTGGTTCTTCTTTACATTTTGCCAATTTTATACTTAACACATTTTGGCCTATGGAAGATACTCATTTGGTTCTTCCTTACATTTCGCCAAATAATAAACATTTGATTTTAAATTAATGACATCATCAAAATCTAACAAGTATTCCTAACAAATTCCCCCTATTTTGATGATGGCAAAACTAAGTAAGAAATCAAATGGCCAAGTCTGCACTTAAGTGCAAGACAAAACTGAAATCAGTCTAATATTGAGACAACTGGAAAATTGTCATTCAACAGACTGTTCATAAAATTTTCTGACTTATCATAGAAATTATACAAGAATGTTTAAGTACAGAAAAATAAAATTACAAGTAAGAAAAAAAATATATAAAAGTCATCTGCCTCTTCCTCTGCCTCTGCGAACAGGCTGCTTGGCAGGTCTGAATGGTTTGGCTCCAATGGGTCTTACCTTGACTGGAGCAAGGCCATACTTCCTTTTCACCACTAGGGCTGCGAAGTCCTGCTCCTCCTGCGATCTGAATTTGTTTTCAAGGCAGACTCGCTTGATTTCCTCCTGGAGTTTTAGTTCATCAAGTTCACCATCCATGCGGACTGGTGCTTCTTCAGCTCTGAATTTAGGGATCATGGGAAAAGCTTTTTGCTCTTTTGCATGCTTCTTTAAAATAGCCCAAAGCTTAGGATGAACTGCTTCCATCCAGTTGATGAAAATCTCCTGCGGGGAGAGTTTGTCATCCTGAAGAAGTTCCCAGACATAAAAGTCTCTGATAAACTTCTTCCTAGCAGCTCCCCATATTTCAATAGCTTCAAGTGGGCAGAAATCTTCCACATACCATAGCTCCAGACCTTCCCACTCAAGAGTAGGTTCGAAGCCGCCTCTGGTCCTTCGCTTCCCTTCAGGTGGTCGACCTTGTCTTACGAATCTACAGTTCCTTCCTCTTCGTGCTAGATGGTCCTTCAAGCCGGGAACATCCTCGCTTTTTCTTACTTCGAATTCTCTCCCTTCCCCGAATCCTCTCTTCCCCCTTTTGCCAAAGATCAATGAGGGTTGTTAATTGTTGCTCCATGCGGCTCATCCAGGACATGCCAAAAGGCATTCTCATTGCTTGTAGGAGGAGGAGGCTAAGGGATCTGTCTTTGCGGCAAGGTGTCAATCTTGGCATTTATCTCATTGAAGGTCGGGAGTGACTGTGTTGGCAAAGACTCCCAATGGTGTCTCGACAATCTGCTTGATCAGCTCGGTCATGTTGGGAGATAATCGAGCCGATGGGGAGTGTTCTCCCGATCCTTGACAAGGGAGCCACTCGACTGCAGGCTCCTGTCTGCAGCAGGGAGGTTAGATAGAGTCTTCTCTGGGGTGCCTGACCTTGAGTCCTCTGCCAGCTCTGCATCTAGGCTGGTGTACCGGGGAGGCACAACAATCCTATCTACAGCTTTGTTGGTAGGCTCTGGCTCCTTCTCTGGCTCCTTTTCTCTTTCTTCCTCTTTCCCTTCTTCTTCATCAGGTTTCTCTTTTTCTTTCTCCTCATCTTTTTCTCTCTCTTCTCCAGACGCCACACCAGCTCCTCCTTCACCTCCATCATCATGATCATCATCATCATCATCCTTAGCATCATCTTTTTCCTTCTCTCCTTCATCATCATCATCATCCTTACTTTCTTCTTCTTTTTCTTGCTCCACTTCTTCTCCTTCTTCTTCATCTTCCTCATCTTCCACTTCTTCTGTTTTTTCAATTTCCTCTGTCTCCTTTTCAACTGGTATGTTTTCTTCTTGTTCGGCTTTTGCTTCTTCATCCTCCTCAACCAAATTGATAATTTCATTCTCTTCATCAACTTCTTCTATTCTAATCTCCTTTTCTACCTTCTCCTCTTCCTCCTCTTCTCCAAAAGTACCATCAAAAATACTTAGCATTATAGAGTGGATAAAATGGTCCATGTTAGTCTCAAAGTGTGACATGAACCAGTTATCCTGGAGGAGTAAGGTTAAGTCTGACTCCTTGCAAAAATCAGTCAGAACATCCTCCGTGGCTTGGGGGTAATCCCAACCACTAGTTTCAATAAAAATTTGAAAATTTGTAAAGGACATGGTTTTAAGAGTTTTCCACTCCTTAAAAATATTGACAAAAGAATGTTTTTCTGCTTGTGGCTTGACAAGCTGAAGTTGTTCTATGGAAAGATTAAAAGTGTTATTTTCCAAAAGATTGAATGAGTAATGCAGCCGAGGATTGATATGACAAGACACTGCTTCCTCTTCTTCGGTCATGTATACGGGAGGAGTAATGACAGTACAATTGGTTTCGGTGCAGGGCAAGTCTGGTGAGCTGAGATCAATCGGTGGATGGCATGATGTTCGGTGATCTCCTTCATCAACTGCAGCCTTCCTTGGCCTCTTTGGAGAGGGTTCGGGTGATGACTGCAGTTGGAAGGTCCTTCGGGCTGGTCCCCTTCTCTTGAAACGGATGGCGATTGGAGTATTATCGGACTCATGCTCGGACTCATTGCAGCTCCGACTCACCGCAGGTTGGTCCGAGTCTGACAGATCGTACCTTGGGCAATAGCTTGAGTCTGGTAAATCCTTCAATATCTGGGCTGCCCTCCCAGTGACTCCAACCTTTTTCTTATCATGGTCCATGTGACCAAGCCTCTTGTTCGGGTGGAAAGGGTCAATGTTTCCCTTGGCCACTCCAGTCTGCTCCAAGAACCAACTAAGATGCTCAACGCCAACTTAGTCTTGAACTTCTTCTCTCCCTCGAGCCATTCGACCTTGTTCACTTCACGAACAAGTTGCCTGAAAATGTAATCGGCCCAATCTACTTCCTCTCGCTGAATTAGCGCACCCAACACCATGAACTTTGAGGATGATAGTTGGTCATAGCTTCCTGCCATTCCCATGACTATTTTATTTGTGATGTCCAGAGCGACTCGGTAAACTCTTTTCAACTCATTTCTTTTCGCCGTAAACTTCAACTTCTCCGGGACATTTTCAAGCTTAATCGTCTTCCATGTTTGGGCGGGTGATTGTTTGAGTGCTTCGACCGCCAAACCGCTATTTTTCATCCCGAATACAGAGCGAATCTTCTCTGTATCTATGGAGACTGGTACTCCACCGACCGTGCTCTGAATCTGTCTTTAATTAGGTAAGCGTTGAGTTAAAATTCAACCACATCTTCTTTGAACAAGTGTTGAGGGTTGATTTCAAGAAACGGGTAGATTCCGTACAGCTTCATAGCTCTGATTAAGTCGAGCATATCAAAGTCGTCTAGATTAGCTTCGGTAATCCTTCAAATCGACGACCATGGAAAAGATAACTTGGTCCTTCATCGCCTTCAAGTTTGCTCCACAATGGATGCCATTTCGCAAAATATTTTAGGATTTAGTGTGTATTTTGCTCTGTAAATTTTTAGGGTTTCTGAAAGCGTAAAGAGGAAAGTGAAAGGGTTTTCTTCCTTATAAAGAAGATGAAGTGACGTTTGGATTAGTTTATTATAAGTTTAAACGGTGGTACGCCTTTTCATATTCTTTTGAATTTCAAATTTGAATCGGTGGCCCCATTTAAAATTTGACGGTTGATTCTGATTGGCCACCGTAGAGGTTAATTAAATGGGCGTGTGACGCGTGTATTTAAAATTGCCACTTGGCTTATAAAATGTATTTTAAATGCTATTTCTTAAGCCAAAATAATATTATAAATATGGCAGATAAAATTGAAAATTAGAGATCAGTTTAGAGAACTTAGTAGTCCGATTCGTTATTATTGACCGCTCTGCTACTGGTGAGTTTGACTTCTCGCTGGTACTCTGTCTGACTAAGTTGCTTCGACCGCCTTCGTCTTCTACTTTGCATCGGCTTAGCCGATTCGGGGTTCGTCCTTCCTTCAACTTGCTTCAGAACTAGATTCCCAATCTAGTAATCCAAGATCTCTGCTCAGCTCTAGGAATCTCTCTTCTGGCAGGGGTTTGGTGAAGATGTCAGCTATTTGGTAGTCTGTCCGACTCTTTCAACTCTAACCCTTTTGTTAAGCACGTGGTCTCGAATGAAATGGTGCTTAACGTCAATGTGCTTCGTCCTTGAGTGCAAAACCGGATTGTTGGTTATTGCAATAGCACTATTGTTGTCACACCATATAGGAACTTCGTTGGCAATAATATTGTAGTCCCTTAATTGTTGTCTGATCCATAGGATCTGTGCACAACAGCTACCTGCAGCTAGGTATTCTGACTCTGTAGTGGAGATAGAGTTAGAAACCTGCTTCTTGCTAAACCAGGATATCAGTCTGGTTCCTAGGAATTGACACGTTCCACTAGTGCTCTTCCTATTGATTTTGCATCCGGCGAAATCCGCATCTGAGTATCCTGATAGCTCGAAGTTGTCATCCTTGGGGTACCATAGTCCAACATTAATGGTAGACTTTAGGTACTTAATTATTCTCTTGGCTGCATCTAGGTGTGATTGCTTCGGCTTGGACTGGAATCTTGCACAAACTCCAACTGCATATGATATGTCCGGCTGCTTGCTAGGTATGAAGAGATCCGATGAGTCCTCTGTAGTGGGTTGAGTCAACCGATATTCCCGCCTCGTCTCGCATCCGTGTGAGTACTTGTGCTCATTGGAATTCTTGCAGTTTGGTGATTCCATTCCATATCTCTTGATGAGATCTCGGGTATACTTTGCACGATTGATGAAAATTCCTTTTTCCATCTGCTTAACTTGTAATCCGAGAAAGAAGTTAAGCTTTCCCATCATACTCATTTCGAATTCTCCTTGCATGAGGTTGGAGAATTTCTCACAAAGTTCTGGATTGGTTGACCAATATGATGTCATCCACATAAATCAACTATTAGAATGTGGCCTTCGTGCTCCACCCCGAATAGGGTCTTGTCCACTTTTCCTTTGCAAAATCCATTTTTCTCAAGAAACACGCATGGTGTTTCATACCATGCTCTCGGTGCTTGCTTGAGTCCATACAGAGCTTTTAACACCTTATAGACTTTGTCTCCTTTGACAAAACACAGGGTTGCTCTACATAGACTTCTTCTTCTAGGATTCCATTTAGAAACGCACTTTTCACATCCATCTAGACTTCAAAATCCTTGAATGCAGCATATGCGAGGAATAGTCGATGGCTTCTAATCTTGCAACAGTGCATAAGTTTCATCAAAATCTATTCCCTCACATTGTGCATATCCTTTTGCTACGAGTCGGCTTTATTCCTAACAATGACTCCGTCTTCATCACTCTTGTTTTTATACACCCATTTGGTGCCAATAACTTTCTTGTGATTAGGTGCATCTGTTAGTTCCCAAACTTTGTTTCTCTCCATCTCGCTCCAATTCCTCTTGCATGGCATTAATCCATGAATAATCTTCCAAGGCTTGTTCGCTGCCTTGGGTTCAATTTGCGACATGAAACATGAGAACATCGCCATTCTCGCCGGTAGAGTTGACTGTCTTGTCTTTACTCCATCACCAACTTTCCGATAATTTCTTGAATTGGATGATCCTTGAGCCATTTGGGGATCTCGTCCTCTTCTCGGGTTTGTTCTCTGTTGGATTGTTCGGTGGTTATCGCATCTGCTGGATTCTCGTTCAGAATCGATCGGCTACCGCCTTGTCATCTGCAGCTTTGTTTCTGACTGCAGATGAGTCTTTGTCGACTCGGCCGGGTCTTTCAAGAAGAATCGGATCGGATAGGTTTGGTGATCCTGTCGATCTGCATTGGGTCTTCATCACCGCAGTTGGATCATCAGGCTGATCTGCAGGTGAGTCCACCATTCCAGTGTCATGTACAATGACTTCTTCAAGGGTTGCTGACTTGAGCTTGTTCTCAATTTGCTCAAGCTGTTTCCTGTACTCAACAGTAGATTCATCAAAAACAACATGGGGTGTTTCCTCCACAACTAAGGTTCTTTTGTTGAAAACTCTATATGCCTTGCTTCTTTGGGAATATCCCATAAATAGACCATCATCAGTTTTAGCATCAAAGGCATTTAGCTGTGTTTTACCGTTGTTGTGGATGAAACACTTACAACCAAAAACATGAAAGTATGCAACAGTAGGAGTTCTATTATTCCAAACCTCATAGGGAGTTTTGCCATGTCTCCCTACTATCATACTCTTGCAGGTGTGACAGTGTGTTGGCGGCTTGACCCGGAACCTCTTGGTAGGTCCGCTCGCAATCATGGACCTTGCCGCTTCCTTCAGTGGTTCTGCCTTCTTTCAAGAACACCATTCTGCTGGGCGCCCTGGCCGCAGAGCTCATCTTTGGATCCCATTCGATCACGAAATCGATTATCGCCTTGTTGAGAAACTCTCCTCCTCTATCTGATCCGATCTTGATTATGGAGAGGATTTCTCATTCGGATCCTTCTCGGCACTCGTAACTTGGTCAAGGTTTCACTTTTCTTGTATAGAAAAATGATCCAAGTGTACCTTGAATAATCATCTACAATCACAAGAGCATGCTTTCGCCGCTCAAAGTCCTTGGCTTGATAGGACCAAATAGATCCATGTGGAGTAGATCTAAGATCCTTGTTGTGAGCGTTGTAGGCGCACCTTTTGAACGACGCCTTGGTCTCGCTTCCTTCGACATGCATCACAGAGTGCTTCCTTCTTGAATGCTTCATTTGGAAGTCCTCGACTACTTCCGAGAGCTAATCTTGTTGATGGCTTTGAAGTTCGGGTGACATAGTCTTTTGTGCCACTGACCATTCTCAACGGTCTTGGATAGAAAACAGGAGTTAGGTGTTCCTGTGTTCCAATCAATCATGTATACATCTCTTCTTCGGAAACCTTGTAGCTTTATTTCTCCGGATAAGATGTCTATCACCATACACTTCAAGATGGTGAAGACTACTAGATTCTTCTCGTCGCGAGCGGCTTATGCTCGGGAGGTTGTATTTGAGACCTTTGACATAATGAACTTTGGATATTACAATGTTTCCTCGGTGCGGCTCTCCAAAGCCTTTTGTCTGTCCTCTAGAGCTATCTCCAAAGGTTACATCGGGACCTCTTTCTTTGATATATTTGGTCAAGATCTTCTTGTTCCGGTCATGTGCCTTGAGCATCCAGTCTACAAACCACTCTTCACCTCCAAAATTTGAGCTTGAGGAGATGTGGTTGTAGTCCTTCCACCTCTTCTGCAATTAAACAAGCAGAGATTTAGGTACCCAAATTTGTGTGGGTCCTTTGGGGTTAGTGGGTTTCTGGAGAATTGATTTCTCCTTGGATTATAGGAATTATTATTATTATTATAACCCTTATACGGTGCACGTGGTCGAGGTCTAAATCTCTGGTTGGATTGTATCTAGGATATTCCTCAAAATAGTGTGGGCCATTTCTAAATCTAGTGAGACCATTTGTTAAACCTTTGTGGTCTCCACACTGCTCGTTTTGGTAATTTGGATAACCTTGAGGTTTCCATCCGCCCTCCCATTATGAAATCTATTTTTAGGGAGTTGTTGGTAATAGTGGGCATGTTGTGCAGAATGCTGCTTTTGCACAGGCCTGCTAGTCGCTGTCTAGGTGGTATGCAGTGTAACATTTGCGGCTGAAGACGTTGACTCATTTGTTGCTGTTTTTGAAAATCGGTTTATGCAGGCTCGTGATCGAGACCATTGTTTCTCCCTTGATGAAAGTGGTTTTAGAACTAGAGGGAGTGTGGGGATCATATCCAAGGCACGATCTGGAATATAGTGGCCTCTTGTTAGTACACAATTCGTCCGTGGTTAACGACGCTTTCGGGAGGTTATTTCCTGCGCTGAGTTTTATTTATACATGCGGCTTAGTAAACTCGGCTTTGGCATGAGCAAGTGCGGTGACTTTTCTTTAAGTAAAATATTTAGCCGGTCTATCTCAATTTGTATTGGCACTTGCACAGTTTTTAAAAGCATTTGTATTTGTCTCGGTCTTATTTAAATCTAGACTGAGTTTTTCAAAATCATTTTTCAAATTTGCCTATTCTCATCTTGACTTAGTTTTCTCTGTGATACGACTTGATGTGCGATTTAAGTGTTTCAAAATCTTTGAATAATTGATTTACCGATTCATGTAAATCCATATCTTGCGACATGGTGAGCTATTATTTGAACCGTAGGTTTAGAGGTTACCTCTTCATCGCCAAGTTTGCCATCGTGCAATCATATTCCTCGTCGTCATCGTAAAAGAAGCGCCGCTTGATTCGACATGCTCTGGTCTTCTCCGATGAGAGCTTTTCTTCTGTCTTCCTTTCTGGCCACCTCCTTTTTGGTTTCATCCTTCTTGAGCTCGGGACAATCCATTTGGATGTGTCCTATCTTGTGATTGTAACATTCAACTTTCCGACTTCCTTTTACGGTTTCTTAAGGATTCTCCTTGTAGTTTTTCTTATACTTGGAGTAGTTTTTCCCGGTTACCGAATCTTTGCATAATGAAAGCCATTTCCTCCTCAAAGTCTAGCGGATTTGGAGGTTTCACATCGAGCAGGCTCTTAGCAGGGACTCTGCAAATGCGATTCCCTTCTCTGCGAGCTCGATTGAGGATGAGCTTGGAAGCTCGAACTCATAAGCCTTTAGATCGAGAACGACTCCTGAATCTTTATCTTATTCAGGTCTTTGGACTCTCTCATAGCTACAACCTTCATGCTCCATTCTGGATTTAGAGATCTGAGGACCTTGAGTGCCATTTCCCTGTTGCCATAAGTCTTGCCCAGGGAGTTGATTTCATTGATAATTTCAGTGAACCTTGTGTCCACTTGGTCTATTGATTCTCCATTCTTCATTTTAAATTTGTCAAACTTTTGGATAGCTATTGACAACTTGTTCTCCTTGATCAGCTCCGTTCCTTCACACATTAGAGCTAATGTGTCCCATATCTCTTTGGCATTCTTACAATTTTTGATCTTGACCATTGTGGATTTGTCAAGAGTTTGGTCTGACACATCTCGCCTGTTGTCAAGATTGCGACTTTCTCTCTTCGGGTCGGCTCGGTTCTCTTCTTAGGAATCTTTCGGGCCTCCCAGTGCGATTTCCTCGGGCGTGTTGTCCTTCTCGAAAATGAATGGACCATCTTCAATGATGCACCACATGTCGTCATGGATTGAAGATAAATGTGCTGCATTCTTATCTTCCAGAGATCATACTCGTCAACTGAAAAGACAGGTAGTCTAGAGTGCATGTGTTCCATTATAACGTGAGAGATAAGATATATATCTTAATAGATCTGGTTCGTGAAAAAAATGAACCAACCGCTCCGATACCACTTGTAGGTCACAAGTCGTCCAGAAACAAGTCTAGAGGGGGGGGGTGAATAGACTTGTAGAAACTCTTGAACTCTTTTTCTCGAAGAGTGAGTTTCTTCAGCTGATGATCAAACAAATGACTAGGAGTCGTTTGTTCTTGGATATGTGCGGAAGTCAGCTGATGACGAATATATATATTAACTTAATGAAACACTTAACAATGGATGCAGCAGTTAGAGTATGATGCAGTAAAGCGATAAATAACACAGCAATTTATAGTGGTCTCAGAGGTGGGGTAATCCTCTACTAATCCACTTTTCTCCAAACTACTTGGAGATGAATTCACTATAATTCTCAACCGGTGATAAATATTACGGTGATTCACTACACACTACAATGACTTCCAACCGGTGGAATTCCGTGCCGTTGTACACACTTGATCGCCTTGCACCTCTTGATCCGCGATCCTCGGATGCCTTCTGATCTGCTACTTCAACCGGTGAAGTACCCCTTACTCAAGATTTAAAGACAAGAGTGTTTGTCTTCTCCAACTAAAGAGCTTCCTTGAATATGAACTTTTGGATCTGCTTTTTCTCGATGCTATTTGTTTGCTTAGGATTGCTTGGTTTGCTTTGATCGCTTAGAGTATATGTTCGCACTTAGTTGCTCGGTTTCAAATCTCTGGATATATATAGATCACGATCTCTCGAGCTTCTTCCTTGTAGCCGTTGCAAATCTGAACAAATCCGTCCGTTGGAGAGAGACTTCATTGTTTAATCTTTTACGAGCGTTGCAAAATTTGGATTCCCATTATTTAATTTCATCTTCCGACCGTTGTGATGACTTCGCATGTGAGCGCCGAATCTTTTGAATATAAAAGGATTAAAGTCTTTCACGGTGGGTCGGGATGATTTAAATAAATCATATCTCTTGCGGGAATCACTCCAATTTGTCTCTTCACGTTGCATGTGAGCTTTCCGTAATATTTGACTTTTCAAAGCATGCCGACGTGGACTTGGAGTACTAGGCAGTAGTTGAGTAGGCGAAGTGCGGCTTACTTCTCTGCAGGTAGGTCGTCTCTACCGTATTCTGTTTGAGACTTGTGCAGTCAGTGACTTCCACGAGGTTCCTCGCGATCTGGTCAAACTACTCGACAATTTTTAGTTGACCGGGGCTACTCGATTGGAGTCATTTGTACTTCTCTTGATAGACTAGACTGTACTTTAGTACTTAGCCGATTTTCAGCCTAACTAACTTTGGCCTACAGAAGATACTCATTTGGTTCTTCTTTACATTTTGCCAATTTTATACTTAACACATTTTGGCCTATGGAAGATACTCATTTGGTTCTTCCTTACATTTCGCCAAATAATAAACATTTGATTTTAAATTAATGACATCATCAAAATCTAACAAGTATTCCTAACACATTGATGGGAACATGAGTGATTCCTCCAAAGTTTCGATCTAGTTTCGGTCAGAATCCATCCCGAATTGATTGCACCCTAGTTGGTGGATTTTCAATCCTTCTGCCCTCGTTGTCTTGGATTATTGCATTCTCGTTTGCGTTGCCTCTTTCTACATTGTCTCCCACTCTCTCCGTGTCTTCAAAAAGATCTCTTCTTAGTTTCCTTGAGGTAGCACTTGTTCTTCGGGCAAATGCTTCTACTTCCGGGATGAAAGTTTCTAAAGACACTCGAGATGAACGAGTGTTCATGCACTCCCTGAGTAGAAATTGTATGAGTTAAGTAACAAATAAGAAAATGTCTAAAGTAAGACTAAAAACACTTATCGTAATATCAACACTAGTAAAAATAAATTAGTCCCCGGCAACGGCGCCAAAAACTTGTTCGCTATATTTTTAAACAATCCGCAAGTGTACGGAAAATATGTAGAAAGCGGCGAGCAAGGTCGTATTCCACAGAGACTAACTATTCCTTTTGTGTTGAGTATTAGATTATAGTGTTCCTGGTTTTATCTAGACGATCAAAAGGTAAAATGGATGATTAATGAAATAACATACAATAATCACAATAAATTAAAACGATTGAAAATATTCGAATGGAAGTGAATTACAAGAGTTTTGAAAGGTAGATTCTAAGGCTAGGTTTCCGTTGATTACTAAATTTAGCCGGGATTTATTTCAAAAGGTTCTAAGTGCGTTTCTAAAACGACGATCACAACAATATTCTAAAGTCTCTCTCGAGATGCATTAAAACGTAGATTAAACAACCTATAACTACGTCTCCGCCTATTATAAATTATCTAACTCCAAAAAATGTTCATAAGATTAGATATCATCATAGTTCATCACCGATTTCTCAATCTCGTAATTTACTACGTCAAATACTCGAAACCTATTAATGCTCTCTTCTCTCGAATTATGAGCAATTAAGTTTAACATGTAAAAATATTGATCAAGTGTATAAACATGAATCAAACCAAGTATTTGATAAAGAAATCACACTAGATAAATATAATTATCAATCCCTCAAAATCATAGCAAATCAACGTACTCCCATGCCCGGAATCTAAAGAGTTTAGCCGGACATGGTATTGAAAGGAAGATTAATAATCATCATGTTCATGCTAATTAAAACAACAAAATCAATAAAAGATAGGAAGAAGATAAAACTCGTGGTGTGTCTTGATCGATCCCGGTTGAAGCCTTCAAATGTTCTTGAAGTGTTCTTCAAGAATTTCTTCAAAACCCCTTCTTTTTGGAATGAAAACCCTTTAATCTTTTGTTTTTCTCTCTCTCTCTTATCTCCCAAACTCAGCATCTCTCTTATCATGCCCCATATCCTCCTTTTATAAAGCTAAAACTATCACTTTTTTCCACCAAATCTTTCAAAAATGTCAAAAGATGATATTTCCACCGAAAAGTGACACGGCCCGTGTCAAATGACACAGCCCGTGTCATAGTATGCTCAAAAAGACAAAACCCGCTGGACAGGGAACTCGACCGTGTCAAATGACACGGCCGAGCAAATGACACGACCGTGTCAAATGACACGACCGTGTCAAATGACACGACCGTGTCAAATGACACGACCGTGTCAAATGACACGACCGTGTCAAATGACACGGCCCGTGTCATACTCGTCTGGATCAGCAAAATGGCCCTGGAAGTGAGACCCGACCGTGTCAATATGGCACGACAGAGATAATGACACGGCCCGTGTCAAATGACACGGCCGGGCTCATGTTGACTCGTTTTGACACCGTTTTGACTCCTTTTTAAGCCCGATCTCTCGTTTCCGCATTGCTTGATAAGTATTGGGGTTGGAGACTTCGTTCTTGCTTGATTTATGTCCATAAAATACCTATAAAATCAATAAAACGTACCCAAGCGTGATCGAGTCCAATAAACATAATACAAGTATAAACGACACAGTTCTACACATTTTAGGATCTTAAAACCCGGAAAATCTATGTAAATATATGTGTAAAAATGAGTGTTATCAATGAGGATATGAGTTATCGATAGTCTATGGTACTTTTGGATCGTCAAATATTGAGGAAATTGTTGGTGATGGTTTTGACATCGAGATTGCTCTCGAAAGACTCGGGACAAGTACTCTAATCATTTTTGTCATTTTGTATTGATCATATTGTGATACATTCGTGTATTGTTGTTGTCATGCATTTGTGTATTGTTTTTAATATGCATTTGTGCATTATTGTCATATGTCCACCTCGTGCTGGTCCGACGGGATCATATTGGGTATCTATGTTGTGTGTGCTGGATCATTGGATGGGTTTTCCACCTCGTGTTGGTCCGATGGGATCATCTTGGGATTTATGCAGTGAACGCTGGATCATTGGATTACCCATGTGTTGTTGTTGTGCATATGTATATTATTGGTTATCCACCTCGTGTTGGTCTAACAAGATCATCTTGGGTATCTATGTCGTGTACGCTGGATCATCCGATTTCCATTTAGTATACATTGTTGTTATTGTTGTGGGCATATTGATGTCGTCATGTGAGTATGCATTTGTAGGTCTCTTGTAGGACCAGGTCCGTATGTTGTATTGATCTGATCTCAGATTAGATGGACATAAATTTTCGTGGCATTGTGTATCGTGAGATACGTTCCGTATTTTCTTCTTGGTACTTGGCTGTTGATTGGCAATCGATTATCATGTTGAGATTTTATGATTATCCGATGGATTGGGTTGGATAGAGTTGGTATATTTCGTATCAGTGAGTTATGATGATGTTTTGAGAATCTTAGGTATTGTCTGGGATATAGTACAAATGTTTGTGTACGATTCAGTGTGTTTTTGAGAATACGAGATGTGGGGTATGATGAGGATTACTTTGATGTAGATTATCACGAATTGGTAAGGTTATGATGGTAAGATTACATTGGTAGTATTCTTACTTAGCATTTTAATTGGTATGTAATTATTGACGTGATGTGATCGTTATCATTGTTGGATATTATGGCTGACCCCATCGTGGGCTTTATCTTTTGGTTCTTGGGATATCGAGCTTGTAGCAGTCGTGAAGAGATGAGCTTCTTGGAGGATACTGGATATGTCGTGTGTTTGTGAATCGAGTACTTGACTAGTTGTCATTTTTCCGCTGCAAAAGTATTTTTAGTTATTCGTCATATCCGCCGCAAATGTGTTTTAAAATGGCTTGCTAGTATTTTACAAACTTGGGTTATTTTGAAAAATTGTTTTCTAAACTATTTTGTCTATACGTGCAAGCGGTGGCTTAACGTATACTTTTGAAACTGTCGAGTTTTGGCGTATTGGCCTTGTACTTTCAAATGAGATTTTACGATAGTATTGATAAATGGATTTCATAGAGTCTTTGAATATTTTAAAATATATTACTGTCATCGCTGCTTAGGCATATTTGAAATGTTTGTAAAAAACGTCTTTCAGCCTTGTGGGTTCCGCTTCGGGGCCCACGGCGCTGTAATATTCCCGGATGGCTCTGGGGGTGTTACACTATATAGTTACAGTAATGTAATATGCATATATTACAATATTACAAGGATTGAAGAATGTAATTGATGATTGTCTACCAGCAGCAGAGCATAGGTGCTGCGCAAGACACATTTATGCAAATTGGAGGAAGAACAATCCAGGCTATGCATTAAAATGTGCCTTCTGGAAAGCAGCAAAAGCTTCAACTGTTGCAGATTCCAACATATATATGGATGAGATCAGGTCCATTTCTCCTTCTGCCTATGATGATCTGCTGAAAACTAAACCAAATATTGGAGTAGGGCTTATTTCAACACTGTGACACATTGTGATGTTGTGGATAATAATCTTTCTGAATGTTTCTGTAACACCCCCAAGATATTCAGAGTATATTACAGCGCCGTGGACCCCTGCATGGGACCCACCAGGCTATAACAAGAAAACACCACTCGACTAACCACCTCGGTTAGCGAGGACAC
This sequence comes from Orobanche coerulescens, assembly GCA_033398695.1. Taxonomy (NCBI): domain Eukaryota; kingdom Viridiplantae; phylum Streptophyta; class Magnoliopsida; order Lamiales; family Orobanchaceae; genus Orobanche; species Orobanche coerulescens. The sequence continues at coordinate 10,446,733 of CM065805.1, read as the reverse complement.
ACATTTAAATAATACAACATATGAAAATACGCCCGGAGCAACCGGCGTAATAAACGTCAGTCGACAATATAGCAATTTAAGTTAATACAAACGAAGTTTGAAATGAAAAGCCTAAGTACTTGCGAGTACAATCTATAAGTTTATAAGTGTGGAAAACAACCATATCGAAGTAAACAAAAGAAATAAGAAAAAACCCAAATGCACATGTCAACGACCCTCGCCAACATCCTCGTACTGTCCCAGCGCCCGCTCGTCCGGGAGAACATAACCTGAAATCCATAACAAGAATTTCCCCAAAATGGGTCCCCAAATGGGTTAGCAATTACGCTAGTACAAGTAATCAAGGCAACCCATTCACTTACACGTTTCATAGTACAATGCACCAAATCAATTTCAAAACCAAAACCAGACATGTCTTTTTCGGAAACAAACAGTCAAACAATTTGCCTTGGGAACAGGGTAATACCATTGATCCCGCTTGAGGCCTCTAAGGACCCTCCCGACCTGGCCATATCATAAAACAAAACACGCACATGCATCGCCTTGGGAACAAGGTAATACCATTGATCCCGCTCGAGGCCTCTAAGGACCCTCCCGAGCTGGCTAGCTAAACAAACTCATGAATCCAGGACTCAACCCTTTGGACTCCCTCCGTAATCCCGTCGGACCATCCCGAGGTGAGCAAATCACACACAAAATACATTACCATTTCACGTTAAGCATAAAGGTTTCCAAAAATACTTGCCTTGAATAATTGACGACGCAACGAATAGAAGGAAAAACACCGACGAACGCTAGGAACCGTCAAACAAGAACCTAACGATTCGAAGAATATAATCACAACCACTTCTAAACGATTACGGAAATGGAATACACCCGAAAACCCGCCTACGATTCATGTATATTCGTATAAAAATAACAACGAGGGCGAACCACAACCAAACCCTCCCGATTTCGTAAAAATAAGGAAATATACCATGAATCCGTAGGAAAACTAATGATATCAACAAGATTAATCATATTCATCCTGGATTAACCAACAAAACGGAACGAACCGGACGAAAATCCCAAAACCCCCAATTTATCTAAAAGTAGGGTTTTAAGAGATTTTACCTTGGATTAGGATGAAAGATTCGTGTTGGTGTTGATAATATACACCAAGAACTCAAGGAAGTTGATAGTTGAGATGATCGGAGGAAGAAATCGCCAAGAAATCGCCCGGAATCGCCTTGGCCGCGGAGAGAAGGAAGAAATGAAAATAATACGTTCATCTCGGTCAACTCCCTGGTTTATATAGCCAGGGAGTGTTAGCGCGTGCTAATCCTCAAAGTTAGCGTGCGCTAACGAAACAAACTCCAGTCCAGTAGCCAGATTTCTGGCCGTTAGCGTGCGCTACTCAAAACATAGCGTGCGCTAATAACCTCTCGGTAGCGCGCGCTATCGACCAATAGCGTGCGCTACCTGGACATCAGCCGAGTCCAGAAGCAACTGTCAGTACACATCTGATCCGGTTAGCGCGCGCTATCGACCAAACGTAGCGTGCGCTAAAGTGTATCGGTAGCGCGCGCTATCAACCAATAGCGTGCGCTACCTGGGCATCAGTCGAGTCCAGTAGAAAACTGTCCAGTACTGGACATTCACACTAGCGCACGCTACCGGGCGTCTCAGCGTGCGTTAACCCCCGACATTAGCGTGCGCTAGACAACATAGCGTACGCTAATCCATCAGTCCAGAGGGCTGGAATTAGCACTGCCACTCCCAGGGCTTGCTCTCTAGCGCGCGCTACGAAGAAGTCGTAGCGTGCGCTACTAAGGGACATCTAGCGTGCGCTATGCAGAAAAGATAGCGTGCGTTAGGTATGAAATATAAACGGTCCAAAACACTGGAATATGAACGAAACATCAAACAGAACATCTCAAAACGTATCATAACGTAGAATGGATCCACGGCAACCCCGAAACGGTGGTTCCGCACAACAATAACGAGAATCGGATCAACAGGTGACTGAAAAGATACACTGAAAGATACACGAGGGTCACTACGACCGAGAAATACATCGAAAATGAAAATACAAGGGAAAGAAAAATGCGAACATTACATTCTACCCCTCTAAAAATAAGTTTCGTCCCGAAACTTAAGAGACAAACAACTCGGGGTACCTAGCACGCATGCTATCCTCGGTCTCCCAAGTTGCCTCCTCGACACCATGTCTCGGCCACTGCACTTTGACCAAAGGGATGGTCTTATGCCTCAGTCGTTTCTCGCGATACTCCAAAATCTTCAAGGGACGTTCTTCAAAAGTAATATCCTCGGCGATATCAATCTCCCCAAAGTCGATGACGTGACTAGGATCCGGGACATATTTCCTCAGCTGGGAAACATGAAAAACGCTATGAACATGACTCAGGGCCGGGGGTAACGCCAAACGATATGCCAACCAACCGACTCGCTCGAGAATGTCGAAGGGTCCAATAAATCTCGGACTCAACTTCCCCTTTTTCCCGAAACGGAAAACCCCTCTCGTTGGCGACACCTTTAGTAAAACGTGGTCTCCCACCTCGAATTACAAAGGTCGACGACGGACATCAGCATATGACTTCTGTCGACTCTGGGCAGTCAACATCCGTCCCCGAATTAATTCTATCTTCCGCCTCGTCTCTAAAGCGATATCCGGCTCGGTCCCGACTAAATCGGATGCCTCATTCCAGCAAATCAGTGATCGACAATGCCACCCATAAAGTGCCTCATACGGTGCCATCCGAATCGACGCGTGCCAACTATTGTTGTACGTGAATTTGATCAATGGCAAATGCTCCTCCCAGTCGCTACTCCAGTCGAGGGCACAAGCACGCAACATATCCTCAAATGTCTGGATAGTGCGTTCCAACTGTCCATCTGACTGAGGATGAAAAGAAGTACTCAAACACAAACGAGTACCTAACGCCTTATGCACCGCCTGCCAAAAGTGCAATACAAAACGACCATCACGATCCGAAACATTAGACTTCGGAGTACCGTGAAGCCTCACAATCTGCGCGATAAACACACGAGCCAACTTATCCGGGCCCCAAGTGTCCTTGATGCCCAGAAAATGTGCCGACTTGGTCAGACGATCAACAATCACCCATACCATATTCATGCCCAACCTCGATCTCGGCAAACTCATAATGAAATCCATCGATATATCTTCCCATTTCCATTCCGGAACGGGAAGTGACTGCAATAACCCGACTGGTCGCTGATGCTCGATTTTGACCTCCTGGCAAGTCAAACATCTCGCTACAAACTGTGTGACCTCCTCCTTCATATCATTCCACCAGAAATTTCTCCTCAGGTCCTTGTACATCTTACTTGAACCAGGATGAACGGAGTAAGGCGTAGCATGGGCCTCGCGTAAAATACTCTGTCTCAACTCCAAGTCGTTCGGTACACAAAGCCGACTCTGGAATCTCAACACACCATCTTCATGAATCACAAACCCAGGAGACTTTCCCTTACGAACATTCTCTCGGATTTGAGTAATCATCGGATCCTCTAAGTGCTTCAGCTTAATTTCATCGATCAAAGACGACGAAATCTCTAAAGCACAAAGTTGTCCGACAACTCCAGGCAACAAAACCTCAACATCTAACTCGATCAACGCCCGCCGGAGCTCAGACTGAGACGTAAGGATCTCAAGCGTTCGCAACGCAACCGGTTTCCGACTCAAGGCGTCGGCCACGACGTTCGCCTTGCCCGGATGATAAAGGATTTTGAGGTCATAATCCTTAATCCACTCTAACCATCTCCTCTGCCTCATATTCAACTCCCGCTGAGTAAATATGTATTTCAGACTTTTATGATCGGTAAAAATCTGACATGCAGAGCCGAACAGATAGTGACGCCAAATCTTGAGCACAAAAACAACTGCCGCTAACTCCAAATCATGAGTAGGGTAGTTAAGCTCATACTGCCTCAACTGTCTCGACGCATATGCGGTGGTCTTGCCGTGCTACATCAATACGCACCCAAGACCCTGACCTGAAGCATCATTATAAACAGCAAAAGCCTCGTTGCCACACGGCAACGCTAAAACCGGGGCTGAAGTCAAATGCCTCTTCAGTTCCTCAAAACTCGACTATCTCTCGTCATTCCAGATGAACTTCTCGGACTTCTGGAGCAACTGTGTAAGTGGCCGAGCCAGTTTCGAGAAACCCTCGACGAACCTACGGTAGTAGCCAGCCAAACCCAAGAAACTACGGACCTCCTTCACATTCTTGGGCGGTGCCCAATCCAACACTGCCTCGATCTTCTGCGGATCCACTCGAACTCCCTCGGCTGAAATCACGTGACCCAAAAACATCACTTCCTTCAGCCAGAACTCACATTTCGAGAACTTCACATAGAGTTGTTCGGTCCTCAAAATGTCTAACACTATCCGCAAATGATGGGCATGCTCTTCCTCGTTCCTCGAATAAATAAGAGTATCGTCAATGAAGACGACGACAAACGTATCCAAATACTCGATAAAGACTTTGTTCATCAACTGCATGAACACCGCCGGCGCATTAGTTAAGCCGAAGGGCATGACTACAAACTCATAATGTCCGTATCTCGTCCGAAAAGCTGTTTTCGACACGTCGGACTCCCTCACCCGGAGCTGATAGTACCCCGATTTCAAATCAATCTTCGAGAATACCGCAGCTCCCTGCAACTGATCGAACAAGTCATCAATTCTCGGCAAAGGATACTTGTTCTTGATGGTCACCTTGTTTAGTTCGCGATAGTCGATACACAAACGCAGTGAACCATCCTTCTTTCGCACAAACAGGACTGGTGCGCCCCAAGGCGAGGTGCTCGGCCAAACATATCCCGACTCAAGAAGCTCACTCAATTGCTTCTTCAACTCGGCCATCTCTGAAGGTGCCATGCGATACGGTGCCTTCAAAATCGGAGCCGCGCCCGGCTCTAACTCTATAGCAAACTCAACCTCACGATCCGGTGGCAATCCCGACAACTCATCAGGAAATACATCAGGAAACTCACTAAAAACTGGAATCGACAAAAGCTCGACTCCACCATCCTCCGCCTTTAAGGCATAGCACCAATAACCAGTACACCCTTTCCGTAGGAGTCTCATCGCCTTCAAGGCGTTAATAACGAGCTTCTGGTTTCTCTTCCGCCCCGCGAAAGAATGTTTAGTGCCGTCCTCGGCTAGCATGGTAATGATCCTCGTGCGGTAGTTCATGATTGCACCATGCCGCTCGAGCCAATCATCCCCGAGAATTAAATCCTCACCCTTGATACCCACGACAATAAGATTAGAGAGCCAAGCCCTCTCACAAATAAAAACAGAACAGTCCCGGACTTCTCGATCACCGACAATTCTATCACCGCTAGGAAGTTTAACGATGAAAGGCTCGCAAGGTGATAAGCAGTCGAGACTCAAACGGCGTTCAGTCTAGAGAAATGAATGAATTTGTAGCACCCGAATCAAAAAGCACATTGACAGGATGGGAATGGATATGAATGGTACCTGTCGCCACAGTAGCTGCTGGATCATCAGCCCTCCTCATCTCGTAGATACGCGGCTGGGCAGAGCCGACACTGGAAGCTCCTCCTCTAGCGGGCTGACCCCGACCTCTACCTCGACTGGCACTCGGCGGAGGCTGCGGAGCAAACGAGTCCTGGTTCCGACTCGGCTCTCTCAACGCTGAAAAAGAGTCACGGGATTCGTGAATCTGTCTGATCTGATCACAAAAGGGGGCCGTGTGTAACACCCCCAAAATCCTATTGGGTTATTACAGTGTCGTGGACCCCACGCCAGGAGATCCACCAGGCGAACATGACTAAAATACAATAAATTACACAATAAGGGAAAATCATAGTCCCTACCATGACATCCGACACAATATTCCGATAAGGAATTTCAACGACAATAGTGGGCTACATGGCCAAAAATGAAGTACAACAACATCCACGAACATCTATTCGGGTAATACAACACGACAACAACTGACAAGACTGGAGTACACTCCAACTGACTGAACGACAATGAACAACTCGGACTAGTATCGCTCGAATGCCTCGTCTCCATCGTCATGCCCCTGTGTCTCAACTCTCTCGCAATCACCTAAAACATGAAAACATGTTCCGCCCCCACGGGGTCAGTCATCCAGATAATGAACATCAAATACATGTATAACATGATATGCATCCAAAGGCAGAATGAAACGGTACAATGATAATAATAATACGAGATGCTCACAAACCAAGGTAAGAACCGAGCATTCATGAAATACTATGCCCACGACATACTATTAATACCTGTTCAACAGGTTAGAACATAAGTGCCCAATGGCGAATCAAAATCACAGAATACCACAATGAATTACACGACATGAACCAAACCAGGACTGAATTAATTATGAATCACAATGCCCGAAGGCTCCAATGATATTACCAGGACAATAATAAAGGCTTGGAAGCCACTCAGCCGAAGCTATCAAATTATCACAATCACATGAAGCCAAAACAGCCCGCAACTGTTATTGATTAGGGCCGAAGCCACGGCACGAAGCCGTATCACAATGAGGGCCGAAGCCACGGCACGAAGCCGTATCACAATTAGGGCCGAAGCCACGGCACGAAGCCGTATCACAATTAGGGCCGAAGCCACGGCACGAAGCCGTATCACAATGAGGGCGGGCCACGGCGGCCGTATCACACTTAATGATAGTGTGCTGCCTTGAGTCGGCCAACACGATGACAGTAACACACGGATAGACACCGTCCTTGACAGTCCCAAATCAACACCTCGATTGCCTTAGAATGGCCAACCGATAACAATGATGCAGCAGATGATTCCATGAATGATTAAGCGCTTCGATTGGCTTAGAATGGCCAATCGCTACGAATGATACGATGAATGATTAAATACCTCGATTGCCTTAGAACGGTCAATCGATAACAATGATATGGTGAATGATTGAACATTTCGATTTGCTTGAGAACGGCCAATCGATGACAATGATACGAAGGATGTCCCGGCACCTTTAATCGGTGACCGACGACGAAGATGAGAAATGAATACGCCAATGCCTTCAATCGGCCAATACGGTTTTAATGACAACCCCAACATGAATAACGATGATCTGAACGATGTCTTAGATTGACATCAATATTAACAACAATCGATACATCGATACCGCGAACCGGGTATCGACAATGACATTAATAACGAGTATCACAATGCCTTGAATCGGCCATTAACGGACAATAATAAACATTTGGCATAGTTGCCGAAAGGTATCGTATCAAACGATCTCTTGATATCAATGAATTCATGAAGAGACTAAGTCTCGGAATGATGCAACACATTCATACACATATATGATGACATTAATCTCATTGACTAGTACAAGTATAAAACTTGCCTCAAACCGAAGGCGAGAAGGTAATTCCACGATCCACGTCCTTAATGAAATTGTCGGCCGCTCGAACAACCTTGAACAACACAAATACCAACAAATCTCTTAATACACGAATCAAGCATGATCACAACCAACTCAAAAGTCGATACAACAATACCCGAAACTCATTGGGGCATTTAAACAAACGCGTTGTAAACAATCTCCAATTGTTTACAACCAAAACTCAATTACATCCAAAACCAACTTCCAATGAATGATTCAATCCAACAAAACCTCATGAATATTATCAATAATCCAATAGGAATACTTAAATCGGTATTTCAACAACATCTAGTCGAAACCCCCAAGCATTCCAAAGTCAACACCAAGGGTTTCTTGAAAAATTCCTCAATGAATCACAAATTCCGAAAATTACTCCAATGAATCCATAGCAATACATGTATCCAAGATAGATAATCCATATCTAACATAATCCAACATGAAAGCAAGCTAACTCGAAGAGATCGGGGATAAAACCTTCAAATCCCGAAATTCAAGATTAAATGAAAGATTACCTTGATTTGGAGTGATGAAACTGATTAGATGATGATTAATCCAACTTAGGAGCTTGAAGATGATGCTAGATGATTGCAATCGAAAAGACCTTTCCGAATCGCCCAAGATCGTCCGAAGTGGTGGAGCAATGAAGAAATGACGAAGGTTGGACAAAATCGTCTTATTTATATCTTGTCGACTTAGCGCACGCTATGACCTGATAGTTAGCGTGCGCTAGCGGTTTACTGGGCAGTCCAGTGAGCTCTGAAATGCCTCGTTAGCGTGCGCTACGACTTGGTAGCGTGCGCTAACACCTTACCGATAGCGTGCGTTATCCCAGATTGTTAGCGTGCGCTAACTGAAGTCCGATATTCAAAAACCGAAGTCCAGAACCTACTGTCCTCTGCCTTGCACGCGTTAGCGTGCGCTACTAATGTGACTTAGCGTGCGTTACCAGCACCATTAGCGTACGCTACTTACCACTCGTAGCGTGCGCCACGAATTTCCCAAATCAGCCCAGTACCTTCTGGACTGTCTGGCCCACTTGTGCTAGCGTGCGCTAATACTGAATCATAGTGTGTGTTACCTGCACCCCATTAGCGCGCGCTAACTAGAATATGTAGCGTGTGCTACCTCTCAACTGAAAATTAAAACATGATGATGATGACAATAATCTCGGCTCGATCTCAAACAGTGATGATCCCAAAATATGCCGAATGGTGAACATAGCTGACTGAATATGAATGATGAACGATTATTACTGAGTGAAAAAAATTCTGAGTGACAATAACTGAATGATAATAAATGAATTCACAACCGGGTATTACATACTCCCCCCCTTAAAAGAGTTTCGTCCTCGAAACTAAGGGTAAACAACTCGGGATATGAACTATCCTCTATGATCTGAAAACAATAATGCCCAAATAGTCCTCGGGACCAAATCAACCGCACGCCCAAGTCCCCAAGACTTGACGTCTCGAATCGCAGTGAACGATTTCCAAATTATCACGAAATCTTGAGTACAACGCCAAAGGGACGAATTCTCAACAAATGACCCAAATCTCAAGATTCTCGAATATGATCATCATAAAATCGATCAACAATAAATGATCCACATTCACGATACATTATTACGGATAGTTCTACACAGTCATCCAAAAACAAGGTTACACCTCAAATGTACCCAACATCGATATCCTTCCATATCATCGATCTCCTCTATCTCAACGATATAAGGTATATCCGAAGATGAACTCGCCGCTAAAATGATCTCAGAAGGTCAAGAGAATGAAAGTGACTAAAATGAATGATGAATGATAAATGACTATAAATCCGACAAGGATTAAGAATGACTCACCAAGGTGAATTAATAACGTCATGAGTGATAGTTCAAGTGAAATTATTGGAACCATTGTTCCTCATGAATTGAATGATTAGTTTCATGATGCCAAGTCTCAACATGATTGATGTATGATGAATGAATTATATGAATGAATGAATGACAACGAAATGAATGATTATACTACTAACGAACAAGAATTAACTTGTTCAAACCGGTGATGAATGTCCTTACCTCTGGCCCTCCAGGCCTGATAGGGTCCCTTGGATGATGCACGGGATGGAGTAACGAAGTCTCTCGAGGCCCTTGAGTTCTTTTGAGATTTACTGGCACTAGAACTCCTGCAGTATTTATGCCGGTGTCCTTGCCTCCCACACAGAAAACAAACAATAGCTGGCACCGTACACCGGGTACTAACGTGACCTGCTGAATCACAGTTAAAGCAAACAACAGTCGAACTCGTCGCCTGAGAGGAAGATGCTATCCCAGCACGAAGACGACTAGAAAACGACCCCTTGGACGTCGGAGCCCGATGTCCCTCTGAACGAGCCGGCATTCTAGTCCTCTCACCCGAAGAAACTGAAGGATACTTCTGAGTAAGCTCCTTGATCAAAAGCTCTGCTCCAAGAGCCTTACCGATGAATTCACTAAGTGAACTACAATTGTGATTGAACAACTGCATCCTCAACTGCGGATTTAGCCTCTTGCTAAAATATTTGATCTTATCCGCCTCAGTACGGATAACTGACGAAGCAAACTGAAGTAGTCCCTGAAACTATTCAGCAATGACAATAACACCCTCGTCCTCGACGGATTCGGGGGTTTAAAACCTCTGACAACTTGGCTTCACGAAGTGGAGCCGGATAATACCTCTCTAACATGAGGGTCTTGAACTCGCTCCAACCACAATCGCGATCGGTGGGTTTCACAGAAAGCCACCACGAATAAGCATCAAGTAATAAGCCGCTACTGCCACTTTACTCTCTTCCGGACACTGAACCATGTCGAAGAGTTTATCAAAATGCTCAAGCTAATGAACAATATCAGCTGGTTCCGACGAACCCTCAAAAGTAGGCGGCCTCTGACGAGAGATATCGCCAACAATCTGATTCACTCCCCCAGTCTGTCCATGAAATGGCACCTGGAATCCCTGTTGCGGTGGACCACGAACCATCGAGGTCTGCATGGCCTCCACTATCCACGTCATATGAGTCATCTGGGCCATCATGCCCTGCATAAATATGAATGGGTCAACCCGAACACCTTCCGAGTGAGATGCCTCTCGGGTACGAATCCCTGACAGCGACTGATTATCTGCTGGTGAATGAGTAGCCCCGCTATCTGATGAATAAATGCTATCCCTCGCATTCGCGCGGGTATTCACATGAGGTCCTGGGTTTCGGCACGCACCGCGGCCTTCTCCCCGGTGTCCTCTGACAGCTCTATCCATACTGAAGCAGGAAAGCCACAAGGTGATTACAGATCTCGTATGTTATGATTACGAGACGGAATGATAACAATGAGCATACACGCTCTAACACAATGAATGCATTAATAATGCAATAAAACGATCGTCGACATGACGTCGGAATATGATAAGATCGCATGAAAGATCAAGTGAGGTGACAAGACTATCTGATGAAATTCCTGAAATGATTACCTTGAACAAGTTAACAAGGTTGAAAATTCGATTCACAGATCAACAACTGAACCGTGAGATGGACTGGATGGTTAACGAATTAATTGAACAATGAGATTGACTGAGTGATAATGAATTAACTGAGCGATGAGATTGACTAAGTGATGAATGAATCAACTGAGCGATGAGATTGACTGAGTGATGAATGAATCAACTGAGTGATGAATGAATTATCTGAGTAATGATATTGACTGAGTGATGAATGAATTGACTGAATCATTGAGATTGACTGAGTGATGAATAAATTAATTGAACAATGAGATCGACTGAGTGATTAATGAATTAACAGAGTGATGAATGAATTATTTGAGTAATGATATTGACTGAGTGATGAATGAATTAACTGAGTGATGAGATCAAAATGATGATTGACGATTATTAACTGATGAATGAGTTGATCCCTAATGCTTACGCAAGTCACACGTGCTCCACAACAATTAGTCATGAATCAATCATTACACTAATATCACATATATGTTTCAACAAACATGAACAATTAATGACATGATGAAGGTATGAACATAAAGAGAATCGAGTCCTTACACAGGTCATACGAAGCTTCGAGGTCTCACGATACTAGTCCCAACTGACGACGACTCGATGAATGAATGACTCGTGCAGTCGTACTAATATTACAACTCACAAAACCCGACTGCCCAGATTGTCATAACCTGACAGTCCCACTACTACCGCATCGGTAGAGCCACATAACTCACATATCAGGGTATCTCACAACCCAAAAGCTCTGATACCATCTTCTATAACACCCCCAAAATCCTATTGGGTTATTACAGTGCCGTGGACCCCACGCCAGGAGATCCACCAGGCGAACATGACTAAAATACAATAAATTACACAATAAGGGAAAATCATAGTCCCTACCATGACATCCGACACAATATTCCGATAAGGAATTTCAACGACAATAGTGGCCTACATGGCCAAAAATGAAGTACAACAACATCCACGAACATCTATTCGGGTAATACAACACGATAACAACTGACAAGACTGGAGTACACTCCAACTGACTGACCGACAATGAACAACTCGGACTAGTATCGCTCGAATGCCTCGTCGCCATCGTCATGCCCCTGTGTCTCAACTCTCTCGTAATCACCTAAAACATGAAAACATGTTCCGCCCCCACGGGGTCAGTCATCCAGATAATGAACATTAAATACATGTATAACATGATATGCATCCAAAGGCAGAATGAAACGGTACAATGATAATAATAATACGAGATGCTCACAAACCAAGGTAAGAACCGAGCATTCATGAAATACTATGCCCACGACATACTATTAATACCTGTTCAACAGGTTAGAACATAAGTGCCCAACGGCGAATCAAAATCACAGAATACCACAATGAATTACACGACATGAACCAAACCAGGACTGAATTAATTATGAATCACAATGCCCGAAGGCTCCAATGATATTACCAGGACAATAATAAAGGCTTGTAAGCCACTCAGCCGAAGCTGTCAAATTATCACAATCACATCAAGCCAAAACATCCCGCAACTGTTATTGATTAGGGCCGAACCCACGGCACGAAGCCGTATGACAATGAGGGTCGAAGCCACGGCACGAAGCCGTATCACAATTAGGGCCGAAGCCACGGCACGAAGCCGTATCACAATTAGGGCCGAAGCCACGGCACAAAGCCGTATCACAATGAGGGCCGAAGCCACGGCACGAAGCCGTATCACACTTAATGATAGTGTGCTGCCTTGAGTCGGCCAACACGATGACAGTAACACATGGATAGACACCGTCCTTGACAGTCCCAAATCAACACCTCGATTGCCTTAGAATGGCCAACCGATAACAATGATGCAGCAGATGATTCCATGAATGATTAAGCGCTTCGATTGGCTTAGAATGGCCAATCGCTACGAATGATACGATGAATGATTAAATACCTCGATTGCCTTAGAGCGGTCAATCGATAACAATGATATGGTGAATGATTGAACATTTCGAGTTGCCTGAGAACGGCCAATCGATGACAATGATACGAAGGATGTCCCGGCACCTTTAATCGGTGACCAACGACGAAGATGAGAAATGAATACGCCAATGCCTTCAATCGGCCAATACGGTTTTAATGACAACCCCAACATGAATAACGATGATCTGAACGATGTCTTAGATTGACATCAATATTAACAACAATCGATACATCGATACCGCGAACCGGGTATCGACAATGACATTAATAACGAGTATCACAATGCCTTGAATCGGCCATTAACGGACAATAATAAACATTTGGCATAGTTGCCGAAAGGTATCGTATCAAACGATCTCTTGATATCAATGAATTCATGAAGAGACTAAGTCTCGGAATGATGCAACACATTCATACACATATATGATGACATTAATCTCATTGACTAGTACAAGTATAAAACTTGCCTCAAACCGAAGGCGAGAAGGTAATTCCACGATCAACGTCCTTAATGAAATTGTCGGCCGCTCGAACAACCTTGAACAACACAAATACCAACAAATCTCTTAATACACGAATCAAGCATGATCACAACCAACTCAAAATTCGATACAACAATACCCGAAACTCATTGGGGCATTTAAACAAACGCGTTGTAAACAATCTCCAATTGTTTACAACCAAAACTCAATTACATCCAAAACCAACTTCTAATGAATGATTCAATCCAACAAAACCTCATGAATATTATCAATAATCCAATAGGAATACTTAAATCGGGATTTCAACAACATCTAGTCGAAACCCCCAAGCATTCCAAAGTCAACACCAAGGGTTTCTTGAAAAATTCCTCAATGAATCACAAATTCCGAAAATTACTCCAATGAATCCATAGCAATACATGTATCCAAGATTGATAATCCATATCTAACATAATCCAACATGAAAGCAAGCTAACTCGAAGAGATCGGGGATAAAACCTTCAAATCCCGAAATTCAAGATTAATTGAAAGATTACCTTGATTTGGAGTGATGAAACTGATTAGATGATGATTAATCCAACTTAGGAGCTTGAAGATGATGCTAGATGATTGCAGCTCGAAAAGACCTTTCCGAATCGCCCAAGATCGTCCGAAGTGGTTGAGAAATGAAGAAATGACGAAGGTTGGACTAAACTGTCTTATTTATCTTTGTCGACTTAGCGCACGCTATGACCTGATAGTTAGCGTGCGCTAGCGGTTTACTGGGCAGTCCAGTGAGCTCTGAAATGCCTCGTTAGCGTGCGCTACGACTTGGTAGCGTGCGCTAACACCATACCGATAGCGTGCGTTATCCCAGATTGTTAGCATGCGCTAACTGATGTCTGGTATTCAAAAACTGAAGTCCAGAACCTACTGTCCTCTGCCTTGCACGCGTTAGCGTGCGCTACTAATGTGACTTAGCGTGCGTTACCAGCACCATTAGCGTACGCTACTTACCACTCGTAGCGTGCGCCACGAATTTCCCAAATCAGCCCAGTACCTCCTGGACTGTCTGCCCCCACTTGCGCTAGCGTGCGCTAATACTGAATCATAGCGTGCGTTACCTGCACCCCATTAGCGCGCGCTAACTAGAATATGTAGCGTGCGCTACCTCTCAACTGAAAATTAAAACATGATGATGATGACAATAATATCGGCTCGATCTCAAACAGTGATGATCCCAAAATATGCCGAATGGTGAACATAGTTGACTGAATATGAATGATGAACGATTATTACTGAGTGAAAAAAATTCTGAGTGACAATAACTGAATGATAATAAATGAATTCACAACCGGGTATTACATTGCAACTGGCCACAGGTATGACAAGTAAACTTCGGATGAGGACACTGCCGGTTCCCATGGCCCTGCAGACCACAGTTAAAGCATGTGGGTTCACGAGCGGAGGTTCCGGCGGCACCCCGAAATCTCCCAGAGAAACGAGCCGAACCGCCCATAGAAATATTCGCAGCCTGAGATTTCTGCTGACTTCTACCCTTGTAACCCGAGAAATCCCCAGCGGATTTCTGCTTCTTACTCTCTCGGACCGCCGCACTAGCCGTCACCGACATATCATAGGCAAGAGCTCGACTCTGATAATCCTTCAAAGTTGTACAGACGAGCCCAGACATATAATCCCGAATGGACAGTTTCATCCTCCTGGGAAAATAGAAAATTTTGTCGCTCTCTTTGACAACTTGGGTCGTCACATAGCCCAACTCCTTGTTAAAATCGGTAATAGCTTGGGATACGGGAATATCCCATGGTTGAGCATCATAGAAACCATGCACTCGAGCTTGTCTGACCGGCCACGGGTAATATTCGGTCTCCATCAATTCCTGAAATTCGGCCCACGAAGCAACATGGTCTTTGGGCCCAACGGCCTCCCACCAATCCGTAGCGTCCCCAGTGAGAAAGTACTGGGCAATAGGGACCTTACGGTCCTCGGGACAGTTGGTGGCAACGAAGACTTTAGATATCTCCTTGATCCACCCTTCCCAGCCGATCGGGTCCAAAGCTCCCAAAAACTGAGGAGGATGCATCTTGATGATATCCTGAAGCCAGCGATCCGCCCCGCCCCGATTAGCATGGGTCGGATCTGGATTCTGAACCACCTGAGCTATCGCCGCCATCTGGTTAACCATTTGCTGCATAACGGCCGCAATACCAAGATCGGCGCGCTCCTGAGAAGAAGCATGACTGTGACGGTCACCGGTACTGCCGGCTCCCGAAGAATGCGACATGGCCGCCCCACCGGCTGCCCCACGTCCTCGGCCGCGTCCACGACCATGACCACGACTACGACCACGGTTTCCTACGGCATCCATACTGGTGTTAAGAGGTAACAGAAGTATATCGATGATGAGTAAGGAAGGAAAAAGCAACTACGATTCAAGAAGTGAAAATACAATGCAAGAAACAGAAAGGCCGAATAAGAAAACTTACGAGCACTAGAAGTTCCGAGATTTTGGCAGCGGTGTGACAATATGCAAAACAAAACATGACTAGACCCAAATAACCAACAAGCCTAGGTATCCATAAACCTAGCTCTTCGATACCATTTTCTGTAACACCCCCAAGATATTCAAAGTATATTACAGCGCCGTGGACCCCTGCATGGGACCCACCAGGCTATAACAAGAAAACTCCACTCGACTAACCACCTCGGTTAGCGAGGACATACATTTAAATAATACAACATATGAAAATACACCCGTAGCAACCGACGTAATAAACATCAATCGACAATATAGCAATTTAAGTTAATACAAACAAAGTTTGAAATGAAAAGCCTAAGTACTCGCGAGTACAATCTATAAGTTTATAAGTGTGGAAAACAACCATATCGAAGTAAACAAAAGAAATAAGAAAAAACCCAAATGCACATGTCAACGACCCTGGCCAAAATCCTCGTACTATCCCAGCGCCCGCTCGTCCGGGAGAACATAACCTGAAATCCATAACAAGAATTTCCCCAAAACGGGTCCCCAAAGGGGTTAGCAATTACGCTAGTTCAAGTAATCAAGGCAACCCATTCGCTTACACATTTCATAGTATAATGCACCAAATCAATTTCAAAACCAAAACCAGACATGTCTTTTCCGGAAACAAACAGTCAAACAATTTGCCTTAGGAACAGGGTAATACCATTGATCCCGCTCGAGGCATCTAAGGACCCTCCCGAGCTGGCCATATCATAAAACAAAACACGCACATGCATCGCCTTGGGAACAGGGTAATACCATTGATCCCGCTCGAGGACTCTAAGGACCCTCCCGAGCTGGCTAGCTAAACAAACTCATGAATCCAGGACTCAACCCTTTGGACTCCCTCCGTGATCCCGTCGGACCATCCCGAGGTGAGCAAATCACACACAAAATACATTACCATTTCATGTTAAGCATAAAGGTTTCCAAAAATACTTGCCTTGAATAATTGACGACGCAACGAACGGAAGGAAAAACACCGACGAACGCTAAGAACCATCAAACACGAACCTAACGATTCGAAGAATACAATCACAACCACTTCTAAATGATTACGGAAATGGAATACACCCGAAAACCCGCCTACGATTCATGTATATTCGTATAAAAATAACAACGAGGGCAGACCACAACCAAACCCTCCCGATTTCGTAAAAATAAGGAAATATACCATGAATCCGTAGAAAAACTAATGATATCAACAAGATTAATCATATTCATCCTGGATTAACCAACAAAACGGAACGAATCGGACGAAAATCCCAAAACCCCCTAATTTATCTAAAAGTAGGGTTCTAGGAGATTTTACCTTGGATTAGGATGAAAGATTCATGTTGGTGTTGATAATATACACCAAGAACTCAAGGAAGTTGATAGTTGAGATGATCGGAGGAAGAAATCACCAAGAAATCGCCCAGAATCGCCTTGGCCGCGGAGAGAAGGAAGAAATGAAAATAATACGTTCATCTCGGTCAACTCCCTGGTTTATATAGCCAGGGAGTGTTAGCGCGCGCTAATCCTCAAAGTTAGCGTGCGCTAATGAAACAAACTCCAGTCGAGTAGCCAGATTTCTGGCCGTTAGCGTGCGCTACTCGAAATGTAGCGTGTGCTAATAACCTCTCTGTAGCGCGCGCTATCGACCAATAGCGTGCGCTACCTGGACATCAGCCGAGTCCAGAAGCAACTTTCAGTACACACCTGATCCGGTTAGTGCGCGCTATCGACCAAACGTAGCGTGCGCTAAAGTGTATCGGTAGCGCGCGCTATCGACCAATAGCGTGCGCTACCTGGGCATCAGTCGAGTCCAGTGGCAAACTGTCCAGTACTGGACATTCACACTAGTGCACGCTATCGGGCGTCTCAGCGTGCGTTAACCCCCGACATTTGCGTGCGCTAGACAACGTAGCGTACGCTAATCCATCAGTCCAGAGGGCTGGAATCAGCACTGCCACTCCCAGGGCTTGCTCTCTAGAGCGCGCTACGAAGCAGTCGTAGCGTGTGCTACTAAGGGACATCTAGCGTGCGCTATGCAGAAAAGATAGCGTGCGCTAGGTACGAAATATAAACGGTCCAAAATACTGGAATATGAACGAAACATCAAACGGAACATCTCAAAACGTATCATAACGTAGAATGGATCCACGGCAACCCCAAAACGGTGGTTCCACACAACAATAACGAGAATCAGATCAACAGGTGACTGAAAAGATACACTGAAAGATACACGAGGGTCACTACGACCGAGAAATACATCGAAAATGAAAATACAAGGGAAAGAAAAATGCGGATATTACAATTTCAATTCTTGAATATTGGAAGCTAGGTATAAGCCCATCATTACTATGATTGATCATATTAGGGTGTAGTGTATGGAAAGAATCTATGTCGAAAGAGACTACATGGCTAGATTTGACACTAACTTATGCCCTAGAATAATTAGGAGGCTTAATTATAATATTGAAGAGTTAAAGATGTGTGCTTCCACATGGGATGGTGGAGATAAGTGTGAAATAAGGGACAAATATGGGAATCAAGTTGAGGTTGATATGAAGAAAAAAACATGTAGTTGTAGAAAGTGGGAGTTGTCTGGTATCCCATGTAGGCATGGATGTCAAGCCATAATGTCTATTAATGCTTAACCAGAATATTTTGTAAATGACTGTTTCAACAGGACCACTTATTTGAGAGCTTATTCACATTTGATGTATCCAATGAAAGGGAGTAAAGAGTGTCCAATAGCACAACAACCTATATTATTACCTCCCAAATCTAGGAGAATGCCAGGAAGACCAAAAAAACATAGAAGGAGGGAGGCTGGAGAAGAGGGAACATGTTGTAGATTGTCTAAAAAAGGTATTGTGATGAATTCTAGTAGGTGCATGAGGATTGGGCATAACAGAGCCACTTGTAAATCAGATGAGTCTGAGGTTGCACAAAATTAAATAAAGGCAGTTGATGCTAAGAAAGCACAAAATGAGGCTGCAAAGGCACATTCACTAAGAAATAACAATAATATTAGAAAAAAAACAGGTATTGAGCTTGATTACATAACTTGTCATGTTTGATCCAAATTGTCAATTCTAGTCTAACTTATAATGTTTAGTTTGTAGTCCGTGGCAGGAAAATCTTCATCATTCAAGTACTGTTGATAAATAGGCACTTCGCTTGGAATGATGGATAATGTCGCCGCATAGAGTTTTCAAACTTTTTTGCTTTGCGGAAGCGTAATTAAATTGCGGAAGATAAATGACACAAGATTTATAGATGTTCGGCCAAACGTGCCTACGTTCTCTCTATGTATCTTTTTCTATAGGCTTAAGATCAACCTCTATACCTCGTCTTCTATCGGTCCGAGGAATACCGTTACAATCTCATCTTCTATCGGTCCGAGTTAAACCGTTACACTCTTGTCTTTATGTCGGTACAACATAAATCGCTTTCATTTTCTGTTGGACAAGGAATCAACCTATCTAGCTTCCTATGGGTACTAGACAAACCTCACTCGGATTTAGATATGATTCTAATAATGCTGGATCCTTGATCCTAATAACACCAAATCACTCTACAATCCGTATCTTTCCTCTCATGTATATTTTCGGGTATGAACACTCAAACACTTATCAATTAAGCACAAAACAACAAGAATGATTATAATAATATATCAAGTGTATAGACTTTGCTTGGAGTTGTTGTACGTTGAATACCATTAGAAGTGGTATTTATAGGCTCTAAAGCCTCAACTACCCGTTAGCCTCTTTTGCCTTCATTACGTACGTTATCCTCCCCCTGTCACGTACGTTAGGCTTCATACGAAATAGTCCAGTAGCATTCAGTCTCTTCAATTACATACGTTGGCTCATACTATTACGTACGTTAAGTGCATTGAGTTGCGTACATTAAGTGGTCATTGTAGCGTACGTGAACTTTAGTCATATATCCGTTGCATGCCTTTTTTACCTTAACTTTCCACCGAATCTTCCAACGGTTTATTATTTGAACTCAGATTCAAATTGCATTACGTATGTTAACAACACTATGTTACGTACGTTAAGTTCTTCCGATTGCGTATGTTATATTGTTCCGGTTGCGTACGTTAAATCATCAGGTGACATCAAGTAAGTCTTCAGGTGACTTGCTATTACGTACGTTATAGTACACTCATTATGTCCTCAGAATAGCATGTGTTATGCTTCGTCTATAGCTGCGCTAAATTATTGTCTGATCTCATCAGTTAGCTTTTTCCCATCTGGTCTGATCAGGTGACTTTTCCCATCTGGTCTGATCAGGTGACTTTTCCCATCTGGTCTGACCAGGTGACTTTTTCCATCTGGTCTGATCAGATGACTTCGACTTCTTGTTGTTTTGCTTCGCTCTTTTGTTTTCTTTGTTGTTTTGGTTTGTTCTACAACACATCATCAAAACCTTTTTATAATTATATGGAATAGGATATTTCAACAATCTCCCCCTTTTTGATGATGACAAAACAGCAACCTTCAATAGGTTTTTATACCTGCAAAAATATAAACAATTACAAATCAAAATTTTCGACTTTGTCCATTTCGTTAGTTTTCTTTTACCCATCTTTTCCTTTCTCCTTTTCGACTCCTCATTTTTTTCCTTTTCAACTTCTTCTTTTATTTTCGACTTTCTTCTCTTTCGTCTTTTCTCCCTCTTTCATGATCGGAATATTGTTTTTATTTTTCTCTTCATTCTTCCACGACTCGTATTTTCCTTCTCCCATCATTTTTCTCTACTTTCTCCCCCTTTTGTGATAATCAAAAAGTGCAATAATAAATATAGAAAAACGATTAAGTATGACAATTATGGGTAAAACTCCCCCTGAAAAATAGATTTCCTAAAAAAATAGTAACTCCCCCTGAGTTAACTACCAATTGTTAAAAATATAAATTATCAAAAGACCAATTGATAGAAATATATTAATTTTGATTTTTGGGGATCCAACCGAGAGTTCATTTTTTCTTTAGAAACATAGACGATATTCGGTAAAGTGGTTCCTTTAGGAATCCAAATTTTCTTAATTTTTATTGTCTGTCTTGGGATTTTGCAAATCGAAATATGATGCCCAAATTTTAAACATTTCTCACATCGAGGTATTTTAAAATTTAAGAATTCGGTTTTATTATTCGGTTTGAATCCTAACCCATGTTTGTTTAAAGAAAATTTTTGAACAAGAAGCATTGTTCAAATTTGTCGTTTCCGCACGAAAATTTATTTGTTAAATTTTTTAGTTCGTTTTGAACTTTCAAAAGATCATCTTTCAACTTGATTTCTATTTCAACACAAAAAGTATGATCCGTCTCGATAATTTCCCCTTTTTCAAACTTGGAGATTTCGTCTCCCATTATTTTATTTTATCACGAAGTGATTTATTATCTTTTAAAGCGTTTTGAAAATCTATATGCAATAATTTGAATGCTTCAAATAATTCATCGTAAGAAGTACTTACTTGGCTTTCGACGTTGCTTTCGTCGAATGAACTCCTAGCCATAAGTGCGAGGTCATTTTGGATGTTGAGATCTTCGTCCTTGTCTTCATCACTCCATGTGGTGATTAATGCTTCCTTCTTGGAAGTTGATGCTCGGCAATTTTTAGCACAGTGGCCTGGTTTACCACAATTTTAACAGTTATTATCGAATTTCTTAGATTCGCCCGATTTGATGTCCTTTCTTCTCCGGTTCAATAAGTTGTGATACTTATTAATATTTTTGGCATAATATATGCCAATTATTCGTCATATTCATCTACCGGGATAGGTTCCTTGATTCGCGGCACTTTTTTAGGTTTTAAAGCTAATGTTCTTTCCTTCGGCTTCGACTTTGCATTTCGAGATTTTAGTCCAATCTCATAATTAATTAGCGAACCCACAAGGGCACTAAAATCAAGATTATTCAAATCTTTTTTCATGATTGCAGTCATGGTGCCGTCCCATTCACTAGGCAGTGATCTTAAGATTTTCTTGACTTTTTCACTACTCGATAGTGGTTTCCCGAACGAAGCAAGTCCATTGGTGATGACCAAAAATCGATCGAACATGTTGGTGATGGACTCGTCACCTTTCATTATGAATAACTCGTAGTCACAGAGAAGCATATTAATCTTCGTCTTCTTGACTTGAGTTGTTCCCTCGTGTGTGATTTCATGAATTTTCTAGATTTCTTTTGCACTTTCACACGAAGAAATACGGTTGACCTCATCTTGATTTAAGACACAATATAAAAGTTGAGTGGCCTTACAATTGAGGTGATCGTTCTTCCAATCCTTATCATTGTACTCTTCAAAGCTCTTAAGTGACCCTTCGGATTTGTTGGAACTTTCGGGCCAAGGCAGATGATCTTCCAGATTTCTATATCATAGGCACGAATAAAGATCGATATTTTTTTCTTCCAAGTCATGTAATTCGATCTGTCGAAAAATGGAGGTCGATTTAGAGCAAGACCTTCGACCGGTGCAAATTGAAGCGCCATAGGATCTTCTTATCCTTGGATGTTAAGCCTCTTTCAAGAGATACCACTCTGATACTAATTGTTGAGAAATTGGCACTTCACTTGGAATGGTGGATAATGTCGCGGAGTAGAGTTTTCAAACTCTTTTTTGCTTTGCGGAAGCGTAATTAAATTGCGGAAGATAAATGACATAAGATTTATAGAGGTTCGGCCAAACGTGCCTACGTCCTCTCTCCGTATCTTTTTCTATATGCTTAAGATCAACCTCTGCACCTCGTCTTCTATCGGTCCGAGGGATACCATTACAATCTCGTCTTATATCGGTCCGAGATAACTGTTACACTCTTGTCTTTATGTCGGTCCAAGATAAACCGTTTTCATTTTCTGTTGGACAAGGAATCAACCTATCTAGATTTCTATGGGTACTAGACAAACCTCACTCGGATTTAGATATGATTTTAATAATACCGGATCCTTGATCCTAATGACAACAAATCAATCTACAATCTGTATCTTTCCTCTCGTGTATGTTTTTGGGTATGAATACTCAAACACTTATCAATTAAGCACAAAACAACAAGAATGATTATAACAATATATCGTGTATAGACTTTGCTTGGAGTTGTTGTACGTTGAATACCATTAGAAGTGGTATTTATCAGCTCCAAAGCCTCAACTACCCGTTAGCCTCTATTGCCTTCATTACGCACGTTATCCTTTATCTATAGCGTACATTATACATGTTACGTACGTTATCCTCCCCCTGTCACGTACGTTAGGCTTCATACGAAATAGTCCAGTAGCATTCAGTCTCTTCAATTACATACGTTGGCTCATACTATTACGTACGTTAAGTGCATTGAGTTGCGTACGTTAAGTGGTCATTGTAGCGTACGTTAACTTTAGTCATATATCCATTGCATGCCTTTTTGACCTTGAGTTTCCACCGAATCTTCCAATGGTTTATTATTTGAACTCAAATTCAAAATGCATTACATACATTAACATCATTGTGTTATGTACGTTAAGTTCTTCCGATTGCGTACGTTATATTGTTCAGGTTGCGTACGTTAAAGCATCAGGTGACATCAGGTAAGTCTTCAGGTGACTTGCTATTACATACGTTATAGTACACTCATAGCATACGTTATGTCTTCAGAATAGCATGCGTTATGCTTCGTCTGTAGCTGCGCTAAATTATTGTCTAATCTGATCAGTTAGCTTTTTCCCATCTGGTCTGATCAGGTGACTTTTCCCATCTGTTCTGATCCGGTGACTTTTCCCATCTGGTCTGACCAAGTGACTTTTTCCATCTGGTCTGATCAGGTGACTTCGACTTCTTGTTGTTTTGCTTCGCTCTTTTGTTTCCTTTGTTGTTTTGGGTTGTTCGACAACACATCGTCAAAACCTTTTTATAATTATATGGAATATGATATTCCAACAAGTACAAGCAAAGAAAAGAGGAAGGCCTCCAAATACTACTCAAGTACAGAGTCAACATGCTACTACTGAAGGTCCAGTAGAGATATTGCAAAGAAGAGAGAAAGACCTCCAAAGGAATCTCAAGTCCAGACAAAGAAAAGGCCAACTGGAGTTGGAGTATTTGTTGGAAATGATGGACATACTTACTTATCATCAACAAGATCAACACTTAGATTGACAGCTCACAACCAAGCATTGGAACTCAAAGTGCAGAGCAGGTCCAAGGACAAGCAAGTGCCAGCCAACCCTTACAATCTACACCTAGGCCCCAGAATCATTAGACGTGAACTACTAAGGGGTTTTGTCATGCTTTTGTTATGTACCAGATTGATCTTTCTATTGTGAACAATATGAATTCAGACTTTTTTATGAATTGATCTATTATGTACCAGATTGTTATGATGTTATTTGAATCTTTTGTTTTGTTATGAATTGTGATGTACAATATGAATTCAGACTTTCTTCTTTGACTCTATTATGTACAACTGAAAAACAACATACATATCATTCAATAACCCAAATTGCACCAACATACATATCATTCAATAACTCAAATTGCACAAGCATATCTATCATTCTTTATTCAAATAACATCATATCACTAAGTTTAGTTTGTATACTACACAAACCAACATGATAAACAACACAATGATGGTAGTTTTATTCCATATTACACTTCATTCTTGAATTTAAGCATTGATTTGAAGCAACTAATTTCAGCCCTTAAGCATTCCAATGTAGCCTACAACTTTTGTACTTTTGCCTCCAATGCAGCCTTCTCAATCTCCAACTCCATAATCATCTTGTTTGTGTTATGTTTTGTCTCTAATGTAGCTGCCTTATCACACCATAAAATAAACTTATAATATTTATCCTCTTTGTAGAAAGGACACCCATAAAATTTTATACCCCTTGTTGTAGGTTTCGAAGAGGTCCAAACTGGTGCTTCAACTCCACAATAGCAATGTATAGCTTCATTACGCTTGGCTTGTGATAGTTTTATACACTTATCCATGGTTTGTATCGTTATATTTCGCCCATAATTGAGCTAGTCTACTCGTTTTTACTTAGAATTAATTAGCTTTTAATGATTTTATTATTTATCAGATGAAGATGCAAATTTAGGCTTAATCAGATTGAATTACTGATTTACTCAAGAAATAACATGTGTATAAAATATTCTCTTTGTTGAATTTTTATGTATTCATTTTGTAGGGATTTTCGAGACGAGTTCGGCAGTCTTTCCGGATTCAAAATCAGAGTTAAATATCAAAAGTTATCATCCGAAGAAGATTTGGGGCAAAAACGCAAAGTCTAAGAAATTCTGGGCTGAAAATGAAGTCTGAAACTCCATACGGGCGTGTACGGGCATAACTCACAAAATGCAAATTTATGAAGCCATGTTACGGCAGTAACTCCTCAATGTTACGGTCGTAAGTCATCATAGTTACGGCCGTAACTCCTCAATGTTACGGCCGTAACTCTTGACAGATTGTGATCATTGTCTAATTTTTTATACTTTTGGTCTATTATTGAGGGGATGGCTGGCATTGATCCCATCTAATGTAATAATGCTGGTGTAACACCCCCAAATCCTATTGGGCTATTACAGTGCCGTGGACCCCACGCCACGAGATCCACCAGGCGAACAAGACTAAAATACATTAAATTAAACAACAAGGGGAAATCATAGTCCCTACCATGATATCCGACACAATATTCCGATAAGGAATTTCAACGACAACGATGGGCCTACATGGCCAAAAATAAAATACAACAACATCCACGAGCATCTCGCCGGTAATACATAATGACGTGATCGATGATCAAGAACACTCCAACTGACTGACCAACATTAACAACTCGGACTAGTGTCGCTCGAATGCCTCGTTGCCATCATCAAGCCCCTGTGTCTCAACTCTCTCCTCGCAAGCACCTAAAACATGAAAACATGTTCCGCCCCCACGGGGTCAGTCATCCAGATAATGAATATCAAATACATGTATAACATGATATGCATCCAGAGGTAGAATGAAACGGTACAATGATAATAATAATACGAGATGCTCACAAACCAATGTAAGAACCGAGCATTCGTGAAATACTATGCCCACGGCATACTATTAATACCTGTTCGACAGGTTAGAACATAAATGCCCAACGGCGAATCATAATTATAGAGTACCACAATGAATTACACGACATGAACCAAACCAGAACTGAATTAATTATGAATCACAATGCCCGAAGGCTCCAATGAAATTACCAGGACAATAATAAAGGCTTGAAAGCCCCTCATGTAACACCCCAAACTAGGCGGATATTACAGTGCCGTGGACCCCCGACTGGCACCCACTAGGCGAATGAAAATGAATGAATTACACAGGGTAAATGTAGTACCGAACCACATTACAACAATAATTACTCTGATGAGGAGTTTCATACAACACATCCAGGATAATACAGAATGCATGTATATTTTATATGGAGATAAAATATACAACACTGAGTGAAATGAATATTCAAACGGAATGTCTGCAGCGGAATAAATGAAGGAAACATAAATGACTGAAAAGACTGGGGCCCCCTTCTAGTATCATTGGGACTCCTCGCCATCAACGTACTCTCCCCGTGCTTTTGCCTTGCCATGACCTGAAAAACAATATCCCTAAACGGGGTCAGTTACACAGAACAACAATCTTCAAGAGTTGAATAAACACAATCATGTATATGTTGGATAAACCACAAGTTCGATAAAAAATGAATCGGTTAGATTATAACCCAATCTTGTTGAAAACATACGCAATAAAACATGTTGTATGAATCAACTAACAGTACGGCTCAAAGGGTGGCGCCACACTACGCCCGGGATGGAAATGTGTCCGTGCACAAGCCACCAACGAGTATCGATCGAATACACATGTGGTCTTGTACCTAATCAGTCTCACGAAGCAATCGACTCGTGTGCACCGTCCAATGTGAGGCCAACAACCAACACACGACTTAAATGTGCCCGACATAAAAATCCTACACATACCAATCGGCACGCCAGTATGACCCGGAATGCCACGATATAACAAAAGTGACATCGAAAATGAATAATGACTCACCGAGATGAAATGATAGTGAAATGAATGACAGCTCAATGAAATGATTGAATCGCTGCTCCTTGTGACTGAGGTGATTAATTGACAATGACAAGTTTTGATACAGTTAATACAATGATGAATGAGTTATGATTATGAATGAACAACAACAAAAGGAATGAATATCCTTTTAACCGAGTAAGAATTAACTTACACAACACCGGTGACAATTATCCTTCCACGAATAACGTCCTAATTGAGATATCGGTCGCTCGAACAACCTTGAATAATACAATTACCAACAATCCGTTCAATATACGAATCAAACACGAATATAACGAACTCGAAACGTCGATACGATTAAACCAAGTTCATTGGGGCATTATATCGAACACTTTGTGGCCAAACTTCGATTGTTTATAACCAAACCGCAAAAATACCAACATCAAATCCCCAAGAAGTGTTTCAACCCAACAAAACATCTTCAATACGATCAATAATCCATTATGAATATCCAAAATCGTGATTCCAACAACAATTAATCGAAAACCCCCAAATCCAACACAATATTCAAAGTGTTCTTGAATAATCCTTCAATAATCCGATGAATAATCAAACATGTCCATAATCATGCGTATATCACTTCATACAACATGATCCTAACATCCAAAACATCATATCTCAATGCAAAAACGAAATCCAAGAGGTTTGATGAATATTACCTTTGAAGATCCAAGTATTTTAATCCGATGAAATCGCGTTAGATCGACAATCTGAGCTTCACAACCGAATGAAAATAATGAAAAATGAATACTCAAGTGATTGATGATGAAGATTTCTCCCCTCAAGCTCTCTCTCTCGTATGAAGGTGAAGAAAATGGAAGAAATGAGTTGAACTCGCTCAAAAACGCAATTATAGAGTTGACTGCCCTGTGTGCCGCGGCCCGGTCGAAGTGTGCCGCGGCACAGGGCCAAAAATGTGCCCAGTGATCGGCAGTGTGCCGCGGCAGTGACTCGGCAGTGTGCCACGGCAGTGACTCGGTAGTGTGCCGTGGCACAAGGTACAGACGGGTTTTTGGCCGATAATGCAGCACGAGTGTGCCGCGGCCCGAACGGGTGTGCCGCGGCAGTGACTCGGCAGTGTGCCGCGGCCCTGCCAGCATGTGCCGCGGCACAAGGTACAGAGTGCTCGGCCAAAAACTGGAAAATGTGTGTGACGCGGCGCACACTCCTTGTGCCGCAGCCCACACCCCCTTGGGTCCTAAAATGATGAAAAATTACCCGGGAAGGGAATAAAAGCAATAGAAATTGATATTTGGGAACCAATAACACGAAATAGAAGTATGGAAACCCCAAAACGGTGGTTCCAAGTAATGATTACAAGGGTTCGCCCAACAAAAACACGATTTGAACAATGAAGATATTTGAAATGACATGAATTCCAACGTCAACAACGACTAATGAATCAATTACAACAATCAAGATAATACTCTTGTCTCGATTCCCGAATAAGGTTGAAACAATGAACAATATCGATACACAACTCGAAGTCATTTCGAACGGTGAACACGGACGAATGATTATTAATAAGTGAAAGATTACATAGTGACAATTACCGAATGAAATTACTGAATGATAATGACTGAATTACAATCGGGTATTACATACACCCCCCCTTAAAAGAGTTTCATCCCCGAAACTAAGGGTCAAACAACTCGGGATAACTCTCCCACATACTATCCTCGGTTTCCCAAGTAGCCTCTTCGACTCTGTGTCTAGACCACTGAATTTTAACCAAAGGAATCGTCTTGTTCCTCAACTGTTTGATTCGCCGTTCTAACACTCGTATGAGACGCTCCTCATACGAATGATCACCCGCGATCTCAATTTCATCAAACTGAAGTATGTGACTCGGGTCGGCAACATACTTCCGTAGCTGAGATACGTGAAACACATTATGAATTCGGATCAACGCCGGAGGTAAGTCCAAACGATAAGCTAGCTCGCCTACTCGTTCCAAAATCTCAAACGGTCCAATAAATCTCGGACTCAACTTCCCCCGTTTTCCGAAATAGAAAATACCTCGACTCGGGGATACCTTGACCAAAACGTGGTCACCCGTCTCGAACTCTAGTGGTCGACGACGATTGTCTGCATAAGATTTTTGTCGACTCTGAGCGGTCAACAAACGACTCCTGATCAAAGCTACCTTCTCACGGGAGACTATAAGCATATCGGGCTCGGTGCCGATTGATTCTGATAAGTCGTCCCAACACAAAGGAGATCGACAACGACGACCGTACAAGGCCTCGTAAGGTGCCATCTTAATCGAAGCATGCCAACTATTATTATACGTGAACTCGATCAACGGTAGTTGGGCTTCCCAATCATCTTTCCAATCGAGGACACATGCCCTCAACATGTCCTCCAATGTCTGAATAGTCCTCTCTGATTGTCCATCGGACTGAGGATGAAAAGATGTGCTGAAATTAAGCTGAGTTCCCATAGCATGATGAACTGATTTCCAAAAATGAGACACAAACCGTCCGTCATGATCAGAAACGATACTCTTAGGAGTACCGTGCAATCTCACTATTTCTTTGATGAACAGCTGGGCAAGTCTCTCGGGACCCCAAGTATCCTTAATCTCGAGAAAGTGAGCTGATTTAGTTAAGCAGTCCACAATCACCCAGATCGTATTCATGCCACGATGACTCATTGGCAAACTCGTGATGAAATCCATAGAAATGTCTTTCCACTACCATTCTGGAATAGGGAGAGGTTTCACCATACCCGCCGGTCGCTGATGTTTAATCTTGACTTGTTGACAGGTTAAGCATCTCGAAACAAATTCTGCGACTTCTCGCTTCATATTACTCCACCAGTAATTTTGTTTCAAGTCTTTATACATCTTGCTAGACCCTGGGTGAATGGAATAAGGGGTAGCATGAGCTTCTCTCAAAATCGAGTTTTTTAACTCGTCATTCGCCGGTACGCACAATCGATTCTTAAAACGCAAAAGTCCATCCTCATGGACCACAAATCCGGGGGCTTTTCCTTGAGTCACATCCTCTAGAATGCGTAACAAAAATGGGTCCGAACTCTGATTCTCCCTGATCGCCTCCTCAAGTGGCGATGAAATTTCCAACGTACAAAGTTGCCCTTGTACTCGCTGTAACCAGACCTCGATCTCGGTTCTCAGAAATTCCTGCTGAAGTTCCTTCTGAACTGTTAATCGAGCAAGCATGTGCTCCTGAATGGACTTACGACTCAAGGCGTCAGCGACAACGTTCGCCTTGCCCGGGTGGTAAAGGATCTCGATATCATAATCTTTGATTAATTCCAGCCACCGTCTCTGCCGCATATTTAAATCCTTCTGAGTAAATACATACTTCAAAATCTTGTGATCGGTGAAAATCTGACAGGTGACGCCATAAAGGTAATGTTAGGAGTATGCCCTCGAATGCCACTCAGAGGTTGTTGAGTGAGGGCATTGTACTTGTAATTATGTAAACCATTTATATAAGGCAAATGAATGTTTCTTTATTTACTGGTAGTTACTGGCATTCCTAACTCGTAAATAAACATATAGAAACTAGTCCGTGTATTTGAGAGCAAAACTTTCCACTCCTTATTGGATAAGGGGGTCGGCACTGGAAAGGTTATAGCTCAAATACTTAATCGTTTGCAAGTCGATGAAACTTGACTGGGCATTAAGTTTATGTGAAGACTTGTATGACGTGTTCTTTGACATGGAGAGTGCCTGTCGAACACTAATGCTGTAACACCCCCAATCCACTCAGAGATATTACACGCCGCAGACCCTCTCCTCGAGGATCTACCAGGCTGGTAACAACATTTAACATCTCGACAATGCCTTCAAGGCAAAAATGACTCAGTAGACCGATTTGGTCTTTCAATAAATACATACAACTCGAATACAACTCATGCCCACGCAGGGGTCAAAATACAACCACACCCGCATAACGGAAAAATATAGCAATGAAAATAAAGTACAACTATACCAATACGACATCAACGGGTCCTCGTGTGATTAGTATCGTTCATCTTTCATCATCCTTCATGCCGACCCTGTGCTCTGCTCCAAAACCTGAATGCAATACAGACATCCACCCCCCGAATACTCGGGGGTTAGCAAAACTCCACTGTTTTGCTAGTGCAAGTATAAATACGAAAACAAGCCATACATATCATACTCCACAAAAACAGATTAATCGCGGATATACTTCCCGAGAAAATTTACTTGATCAAACCATTCAAAACGTGAAAGGTAGGAAATAACCCAATGTCCATATTACAAAACATTTTACGATCTCGGGAGTTTTAGAAAACATTTGGGATATAAGAATTCTAAAACCTTTCGAAAACATTTAGGGACAAAGACCAAATGTCATTCTCCAAAATTCAAGTTCCTAGAACAATACGCAGGTCCACAACCCATTTCACAAAACACGGTCCGTGACCCAAATCACAAATCACATGTTCCTAAGGATTATTCGTGTCCCGTGTTATCAAGCCACGAACCTCGATGCTCCCAAGAACAAACCCGAGTGAATAACCCAATAGGAAAAACATATCAAATCACATGTCTCCACGACACGAATATCACAACCAAACCACAACCATAAGTTATCCCGGCATCGCGCTAACAAGCCACGAACCTCGGAGTCCCCGCAAGACATACCCGATGATAACCCTACAAGTTATCCCGGCATCGGGCTAGCAAGCCCCGAACCTCGGAGTCCCCGCAAGACATACCCGTATTGGATAACCTTACGGTTTCGCCCGACCCATACTAGCAAGTATGGATCCCGGAGATTCAACAATCCTACCCGGAGGCACATCACATACATCAAGCACACAACAATAATCACTTATCAATCCAAACAACATTAAGCATCACAAACTCCTTTCAAGGAGTAACAACTAATATCACACACATTACGTTCTTACCGAACAAGTACATAATAACAATACGTAATCCCCGACAAAGGATTACGGTCTATCAAACTCACTCGAATTAATCATATTATCTTTCAAAATACAAAACCAACACACATATTCCGAGAATACATATTCACGAAGTATACGAATTATCGTTGAAAGACAACATTTATCGAGAACATACCAATCCCTTTTTACGTTCATTAAATATTGGATTTCGCATAAAAATCATTTATCAAGAATTATATCAACGAAACATGAAATGTATGGGCAAGATACTTGCCTCAAAATCGGTACGCAAGTATTCCGACGAACACGGCTCAACCGGAAAGCTTCGAAACGCCCAATGCTATCGAAACGGAAGACGATTTACTTAACGAAAGGGTTCAACACGGTTTCTTCGCAAGAAACACGACCCTAACATCATACAATTAATAAATCAACGATCATACGATGAAGAATAATCGTAGAACGCCCGAAAACCCCTCTAAGACATTTTACCGGACACCTTCAAGGCGTCGGTCAAGAACTCGACTCAAACAACGAATCGATACGATCCAACCATGGAATAATAAAGGAAATGATATAATACATCTAAATATTCATCAATACATCATAATCCTAAGTTAAATCGGATTAATCGGACGAAAACAACCAAAACCCCCAAATTCCCCAAAACTAGATTTCTAGGAAATCTGACCTGATTCGCTCGATCAAAGGATGTTATAGGACGGATGATTGATGATATGAACCTCCAAACTTCATGTATATGTTGTTAAACAACATGGCTACAAGATTGGAACACTCCAAGCTGCGGAAGAAGATAAGAAGAAGGTGAAAAATGGCAAGAAAAACGTCTGCAGGGCCTTATATAGGGGTTGACTCCCTGCCGGACACGGCCCGTGCCGATCGGCACGGTCGTGTTACATGGTGGCCGACAGGACTTGACCGTGTCACCCGCTTGACACGGTCGCGCGCGTAGGGCCATCCGATAGCGACCCGTCCGACAGCTGACTTCGGCACGCGACTCGGCCGTGTCTGGGACACGGTCGGGCGTGTCAGCGATGCGTTCGAGCTTATCCGGAAGAGAGTACGGCACGGCCGTGTCGACGACACGGCCGAGTCCGGTCGGCGAAACTTCCGGCATTTCCGGACGAGTACGGCACGGGCCGTGTCGGACGACACGGCCGAGTTCGGCAGCGTTGATCGCCAATAACGAGCGGGTGAACTAAAACGACCATAACTCTCTCGTCCGACTCCGATTGACTCACCGTTCAACCATTGGAAAGCTAACTCGATGCTCTATAATATTGCAAAGATTCAGAATTTTTGGAGTTACCAAAAATTAATGGTGACTTTACAAAGTCGAACTCATACTTAGAAAAGTCGTTAAAAAGCACGGAACTCAACAAAAAGACACCGAAACGAACTCGGTTGACAAAAAGTGCAGAATTAATCATTCTCGTAATGACGAAACGGTCATGATAGAGTTGTCAAAACGAACTTCGGCCGAAAAAATAAAATTACCGAAATTCGAAATTGCGGATATTACATTCTACCCTCCTTAAAAGAAGTTTCGTCCCGAAACTTAAAACAAGTAGGGGGGAGCAATATACCCGCCAGGAAAACTCGACGAGATACACAAAAATAGAAAACTCGCGCCCAACGGCGAAACGCTGCAAGAACGCAAAGAGACATACGGCGTGAAAACACGGTCCACGACGACCAACACAATGTCGCCGTTAGGGATACAATAAAACCAACAAATGACAAGCGTCATCAAACGGATAATATAGTCAAGTCGATTATCCGAACAATCACAAAACACAACGAATGAAAATCAACACGATTGACCAACCTGACGGTTCATCAATCTAAACGCGGGTCAAACGCTGAACAATTACGGAATTCCATCGCCCAAGGGTTGGAAGATTGAAAACGAGACTAATTTCCCAAACTTAAGGGAATTAGGAAGGAGCCTGAATGCTCAACGATCAAGAAACGAGGACAAAAACCGAACAAACAAACGACCGAACCACAACGGTCGAGACAACAAAAGCGAACAATCATGTTCGAAATACGAAGGATAATAAAATTCAAACAACAACCCCAAGGTTCACATCTCGACTCGAGACAATATATGATCCGGTGAAAACAACAGGATGTGCATTCATATAAGATCCACATGAAAGGGAATAGCATTAGAAAAGTCACAACGACAAACGAGTTATTCCGAAATAATACCACACTCGTTCGATCAACAAAAGCAAGGAGCAGGACAAGCTCAGAAATGTCAACGAACATAAACGAGTCGACAGAGTCGAAAATACAAAAGTTCAAGATCCACCACTTCGAATAAAAGAACTAGTAGAACCAAAAGATGTTACTTCCGAACAAGGTTCACAAGAATCGAACCGAATTTGGAAAGTTACAATGATAACCGATTGACCCAAAACAAGATCACACCTCGTCCGATCAGTGGAACCGAAATACAGAACAAGTTCAGTAAGTATCAACGAACACGAACGAGTCGATAGAATCGAGAAAGAGAAAATGCAGGAGTCTAAAAACAACACGGGTACTACATTCGACCTCTTATAAAAGAAGGTCGCCCCCGCAACTCACAACAAATAAATCAAGGTGACGACACAACAAGCAACCGACGTAAACATCCTTCGAAGGCCTCTCAAAGCCGATTCCGATGATCTGTGCTGAAGCGCGAACTCCGAAAGTCTCGGTAGCCAATTCACAAAATCAATTCGGTGTCCCTCGAGTCCACACTTGAAATGTGTTACCGACGAGAAGGACAATATACACGTGCATGCCCCGGCACATCATGGTTGAAACGTCTCGGCTCGGCATACCGAAAATACAGATGCTAGATACAATGGAACTATCACCGCAAAACAACATACCGGAGATGCCAACTCAGCATAGCATATCAACGCATACAAAAATCACAACAACGGCATCGTTCGACGATTACAACATCCCGAACGACAGCCAGCACACAATCACAAACATCATGAAACAATCACCCATGTGTATAACGCACAAAAATCCAGGCTTTAACAACTCACACCCGTGCGACAACACGCAAATCACCACGAGGCGACAAACAGTAAATACCAGTTCACACCTCTCACAGGGGGCTAGTACAACAAATGCGTGGCAACGCCTCGACGTTCATGCCACCAATTCGATCACAATTCGGGGTTAACACCGTAACGAAAGTTCGAAAACCATACACGCATTTCCGGTCCGCAAACAGGAATGATAGGTTTTAAAAACAAAAACCACCTTTTGAAAACAGTTTGGAAATAACAGTTGATCTTGAGTATCATTTTACAAAAAGTAGTACAAACACCATTATCGAGACTTTGAAAATCATCTTGCGTTTGAACAAAAATGAGGACACCTTTCCTTTAGTGAAAAACTTTCAAAAATATTAGACCATTGTGTATTAGCAACTGCATTTGTAAATATCTCAAAAATATTTTTGGTCCTCAACCGGAAAATTTTTGAAATGTATTGCGGCATTAGAAAACACCTTGAAAACACCGCAAGAAAATAATTCGTTTTAAAAGTACGTCTCGAATTTTGATTTTCTAAGATACTCAAGGTTTTCAAAATAATTCAATGGGCTAGAATGCCCAAAAATTTCGGGTAATTACAAGGAACAATATAGCGCCGTGGGTCCCGCGCCGGAACCCACCAGGCTAAAAACCATTTACAAAAACGCCAAAAAGGCCGATGACGGTAATATTTCAAAAACTCACAGAAGCCATTTAGAAAATAATAAATACCGTCATAAGAATTTCGCCAAAACGATCAAGGCCGTAATGCCAAAAACTCGGTTAAGGAATTGGTTTTCAAAATAAAACTCAGTCGGTAAAATACCGAAAGTCATTGCAAAAGAACTCACGCAGCGGATAAAAGAAATACGGTTCAACATACACAATCGAGCAACACTACTCCTCATATGAACGAAATATGAGAGTCAAATAATCACATATCACGAAATCAAAATCCATAAGAGGATTCCGTCAATTAACTCATAATAATAAAAATAGCTCGTGTCACACGAGGCACAACACAAAGAAGGGAGACTTACATCCACAGGTCGCACGAAGATGATGATCGCCCACGATACTAATCACGACCAACAAACTCAGACGACGCGTCGCGACACGACTTAGTCAGACAAAATCCGACGAGACAAAAACTCAATAGACACCATCGACCCGGCACCTAGGTTTCCACAACCTAAGCTCCGATACCATTCTCGTAACACCCCAATCCACTCGTAGATATTACACGCCGCACCCTCTCCTCGAGGATCTACCAGCCGGTAACAACATTTAACATCTCGACAATGCCTTCAAGGCAAAATGACTCGAGAGACCGATTTGGTCTTTCAATAAATACATACAACTCGAATACAACTCATGCCCACGCAGGTCAAAATACAACCACACCCGTACAACGGGAAAAATATAGCAGCGGAAAATAAAGTACAACTATACCAATACGACATCAACGGGTCCTCGTGTGATTAGTATCGTTCATCTTTCATCATCCTTCATGCCGACCACGTGCTCTGCTCCAAAACCCGAATGCAATACAGACATCCACCCCGAATACTCGGGGTTAGCAAACTCCACTGTTTTGCTAGTGCAAGTATAAATACGAAAACAAGCCATACATATCATACTCCACAAAAGCAGTTAATCGCGGATATACTTCCCGAGAAAATTTACTTGATCAAACCATTCAAAACGTGAAAGGTAGGAAATAACCCAATGTCCATATTACAAAACATTTTACGATCTCGGGAGTTTTAGAAAACATTTGGGATATAAGAATTCTAAAACCTTTCGAAAACATTTAGGGACACAAATTTCAAAGGTCATTTTCCAAAATTCAAGTTCCTAACAATACGCAGGTCCACAACCCATTTCACAAAACACGGGTCCGTGACCCAAATCACAAATCACATGTTCCTAAGGATTATTCGTGTCCCGTGCTAACAAGCCACGAACCTCGGAGTCCCCGCAGAACAAACCCGAGTGAATAACCCAATAGGAAAATCATATCAAATCACATGTCTCCACGACACGAATATCACAACCAAACCACAACCATAAGTTATCCAGGCATCTCGCTAACAAGCCACGAACCTCGGAGTCCCCGCAAGACATAACCTTTTATAACCCTACAAGTTATCCCAGATCGGCTAGCAAGCCCCGAACCTCGGAGTCCCCGCAAGACATACCCGTATTGGATAACCTTACGGTTTCGCCCGACCCATACTAGCAAGTATGGATCCTGAGATTCAACAATCCTACCCGAGGCACATCACATACATCAAGCACACAACAATAATCACTTATCAATCCAAACAACATTAAGCATCACAAACTCCTTTCAAGGAGTAACAACTAATATCACACACATTACGTTCTTACCGAACAAGTACATAATAACAATACGTAATCCCCGACAAAGGATTACGGTCTATCAAACTCACTCGAATTAATCATATTATCTTTCAAAATACAAAACCAACACACATATTCCGAGAATACATATTCACGAAGTATACGAATTATCGTTGAAAGACAACATTTATCGAGAACATACCAATCCCTTTTTACGTTCATTAAATATTGGATTTCGCATAAAAATCATTTATCAAGAATTATATCAACGAAACATGAAATGTATGGGCAAGATACTTGCCTCAAAATCGGTACGCAAGTATTCCGACGAACACGGCTCAACCGAAAGCTTCAAACGCCCAATGCTATCGAAACGGAAGACGACGCATTTAACGAAAGGGTTCAACACGGTTTCTTCGCAAGAAACACGACCCTAACATCATACAATTAATAAATCAACGATCATACGATGAAGAATAATCGTAGAACGCCCGAAAACCCCTCTAAGACATTTTACCGGACACCTTCAAGGCGTCGGTCAAGAACTCGACTCAAACAACGAATCGATACGATCCAACCATGGAATAATAAAGGAAATGATATAATACATCTAAATATTCATCAATACATCATAATCCTAAGTTAAATCGGATTAATCGGAATAAAACAACCAAAACCCCAAATTCCCAAAACTAGATTTCTAGGAAATCGACTGATTCGCTCGATCAAAGGATGTTATAGGACGGATGATTGATGATATGAACCTCCAAACTTCATGTATATGTTGTTAAACAACATGGCTACAAGATTGGAACACTCCAAGTCATGGAAGAAGATAAGAAGAAGGTGAAAAATGGCAAGAAAAACGTCTCAGGGGCCTTATATAGGGGTTGACTCGCCGGACACGGCCCGTGCCGATCGGCACGGTCGTGTTGCACTACCGCCGACAGGACTCGACCGTGTCCCGCTTGACACGGTCGCGCGCGTAGGGCCATCCGATAGCGACCGTCCGACAAGGACTCGGCACGACTCGACCGTGTCTCGGGACACGGCCGCGTGTCGGCGATGCTCCGTGCTTATCCTAAGAGTACGGCACGGGCCGTGTCGGACGACACGGCCGAGTCTGGTCGGCAGAAACTTCGGCATTTCCGGACGAGTACGGCACGGGCCGTGTCGGACGACACGGCCGAGTTCGGCCGGCAGTGATCGGCCAATAACGAGCGGGTGAACTAAAACGACCATAACTCTCTCGTCCGGACTCCGATTGACTCACCGTTCGAACCATTGGAAAGCTAACTCGATGCTCTATAATATTGCAAAGATTCAGAATTTTTGGAGTTACCAAAAATTAATGGTGACTTTACAAAGTCGAACTCATACTTAGAAAAGTCGTTAAAAAGCACGGAACTCAACAAAAAGACACCGAAACGAACTCGGTTGACAAAAAGTGCAGAATTAATCATTCTCGTAATGACGAAACGGTCATGATAGAGTTGTCAAAACGAACTTCGGCCGAAAAAATAAAATTACCGAAATTCGAAATTGCGGATATTACAAATGCTTAGTGGGAGCACATGTTATATGTATGCTAATTGGATTAGTATACTCGAACCGACTCACCCTCGATTCGTCACATGGATTTTACTCCGGGACAGTCAATGACGGAATCGAAAGGTTGTGATAGGTATTCGTGAACCTTCGACTTGAGGATTTAGTAGGGATGTGCTTGTGACGTAAAGATTTTCATTAGAGTAGTTCGACCCTATAAACCGGAAGGCGGGGGTCAACCTCGACGTCATCTTGACGGGCAAGTAGCAGGTCCTACTGAATACCAAGATGGAATTCTTTCTCCCGTTAGTGAGCGGGTTATATGTCCTATGCGGTTATTGGAAGATGAGATCATAAGTCTTTGGCCAAAGCATTGGAGCTAGTTGTATTAGATACACGACAGCTCGATGATCTCGATTTGCATTAACGCATGCATAGCGTCAAGTACAGATAGGGTTTGACTGACCGTGACCCTATAACTTGATCGGGACATTTGAAAGAAGGGTTTATACGTATACTGATATTCACGACAGAATGGTTCTTGAATGATCCCAATCATTCGTTCTCAGTTGGGGTACAGTGTAGGCCGCCAGGCTGGCTAGGTGGTGCTACTACTCTTTGGTTCCTCCCATTGCTGACTGAGACGGACCTACCGAGTCGCGCAATAGGATTGACGACGGAATGAATCAAGCTAATTCTCTCATTATGAATATTGGATATTGGATATCTAAATTTGGGACATTGGATGTTTAAATCGATTTATCGGATAAATTGATTTACGGCTTAATGGATTAAATATATCACTGGGTGATTAATTTAATTCATGAATATAATTATTTCTTGGAGAAATTAATTATGTTATTTTGTGTTTGATATGTTTAAATTAATTGGATTAATTAATCGACACAAATACATCAGAACAGAATTGGAGTTTATCTGTTTGGACTCACGGGAGTCCGAAACGAACCGAACTCATTCGTTTTTCATGATAGCCGCCCCATTATGCTTCCACCCACTTTCCCATTGTCTTTTATTCCATTTATTAAATGATGATAATGACTTGGTGGGACAAGACTTCATGTTACATGGGTTGTACACATGAGGGTGGAAATAATATAAGATGATGTCTTTGACAAACTCTCCTAACACTTGATTCCATTTCCAACGTAAGGTTGAAGAGGAGAGAGAGATAGAAGTCTTCTTCATCATCTTCTTTATTCATCTTCTTCATTCATCTTCTTCACAACTTCTTAGAGAAATTTTGTGAGGAAATATTGAGAGAAATAGATATTCATACACTTAGAGTGATATTAATATCTATAACAAGCTTCATCACCTAGCTCTAGCCGTATCCTCGGAGGATAGCAAGGTGTTGTCATTCCATTCGTTTTTCCGGCGCGTGGCAAGTAGAGACGCGGTGCTTTCGGCGTTGGATCGTTCAAGAGCTTGGGGAATAGCTCAAGAGAAGGTTATCCATCTAATCAACGGACTACAAGGGTGAGTTTCTATATCTCTTGTGAATTCGTTTTTGATATTCGTATATACGTAGCTCGATCGATCCTCGTAGGGATTCGGATCGAATTAATTTTCGTTTTACCGCTTCTGCTGGGCCTTCGTTTTAAGGCACCGAATCCCAACAGGTAATGACGCCAAATCTTCAACGCGAAAACCACGGCTGCTAGCTCCAGGTCGTGGGTCGGATAATTAGCCTCGTAAGGTCTCAATTGGCATGACGCATAGGCAATAACCTTCCCATTCTGCATGAGCACACATCTGATACCGTGTCCGGACGCATCACTATAAACTACAAATCCTTCCGTCCCTTGCGGCAAGGAAAGTACAGGTGCTGACATTAACCGGCTCTTGAGTTCCTCAAAACTCCGTTGACACGCGTCGGACCACGTGTATTTCTTATCCTTTCGCAAAAGGTTCGTCAAGGGTTGAGCGATTTTAGAAAATCCTTCCACAAACCGCCGATAATAACCGGCTAATTCGAGAAAGCTTCGGATTTCCTTAACATTCTTCGGAGGTAGCCAATCTCGGATAGCCTCCGTCTTTTGAGGGTCGACACGAACTCCATCTGATGAAATTACATGTCCGAGAAACGTCACTTCGGACATCCAGAATTCACACTTGGAAAACTTTCCATAAAGTTGCTCTCGTCTTAACACGTCGAGAACCTGATGAAGATGAACCTCATGTTCCTCTCGGTTACGAGAATAAATCAAAATGTCATCGATGAAGACAACAACAAACTGATCCAAAAAGTCGATGAAAACCCGATTCATTAATTCCATGAATACCGCAGGTGCATTAGTCAATCCAAACGGCATAACCACAAACTCATAATGACCATAGCGTGTTCGAAACGCCGTCCTCGCGATATCCGACTCCCGAATCCGCAACTGATGATATCCAGATCTTAAGTCGATCTTGGAAAATACTGAAGCTCCCTTAAGTTGATCCAAAATATCATCGATACGGGGTAAATGATACTTATTCTTGATCATCACCCGGTTCAATTCCCGATAATCAATACACAAGCGGAACGAACCATCATTCTTCTTGACAAACAACACTGGTGCTCCCGATGGGGATGCACTCGGACGGATATAACCTTTCTCGAACAACTCCTCAAGTTGGTTCTTTAATTCCTGCAGTTCGGTCGGGGCCATCCGGTACGGTGCCTTCGATATCGGGGATGTACCGGGCTCCAACTCAATCGTGAATTCCACATCTCTCTGTGGAGGCAAACCAGGTAACTCGTCTGGAAAAACATCGGCATATTCCCTCACTACCGGAATATCCGTCAACATTACTAATGATTTCTCGGTTTTGGTCATATAACACCAATAACCAATACACCCCTGACTGAGTAATCTTACTGCTTTCAACAAATTAATGACCTTACCAGAACAACCGGGATTACCTCCCTGAAACACACATTCGACCCCATCGTCTGAAATGATAGTGACCATACGCTTACGGACACTAATGATGGCATCATGACGATCCATCCAATCAATACCCAAGATGACGTCGTCTCTCGGCAAATCTACTACGATTAGGTCCGCTGGCCATACACGGCCATGAAGCTAAATCGGACAATTCTGAATCTCATGATTTCCGATAATTCATCTACCATCAGGTAGACCAATGACATAAGGATCACAACTAGTAGCACTACCCAGACGTAGTCTACTCAAACATGACTCAGAAATGAATGAATGCGATGCACCAGTATCAAAAAGGGTACACACAGGTTGAGATAGAATATCGAGTGTACCTCAGATCATTCGGGCCTCTGGATCGTCGGTCTTCTTCATCTCATAAATTCGGGGCTTGCCGGCCCCCGAACCAGACGCTCCCGTCTGATAGCTCTTGGTTCTGCCTTTGTTAGCTCCTGTCGTCTTGAACGACGCTGACTGAGTGGCCTGATTCTGCACCGCTGAATGTCCTGGGGCCTGAGATGACTCTGGAGTGGGTTTAGAGTCCCTTCGGCAAAAACGGGCCCTATGCCCAGTAATTCCACAGTTATGGCACGTGACAGCCTGTTTCGGACATTTGGTGCTGAAATGACCCTGTTCTTCACAGTTGAAACAGGTGACGGCCGAACTGGCCGCTCGTGACTGAGATTCCGCGGGTTTAGGTGCCATAGGAGGTCGCTCAGAAAAGGTAGAGCCCGCACGTGGTTTCTTGAAAGTGGCCTGACTGCCGTTAGACTGATTACGGTTCTTGGACTTTTTGCTAGCAGATGAAGGTTGCTGCTTAGCAATCTCCTTAGCAGTAAGCTCATAGGTAAGAGCTTTCTCGATGAATTCGGCCAACGTGGTGCAATTATGATTAAGCAACTGTATCCGCATACGAGGTTTCAGCCTCTTGCTGAAATACTTGATCTTGTCCGCCTCAGAGTGAATGATAGATGAGGCGAACGGAAGAAGTTCCTGAAATTTTTCGGCGATGACAAGAACATCGTCGTCCGCTGAGTGGTCGGGAGTGAGTAATTCCGACAATTTAGCCTCCCTGAGTGGGGATGGATAATACCTCTCCATCATGAGAGTTTTGAACTGATCCCAAGTACATGATCCTTCGGTGGGCTTCAACGACAACCACCAAGAATGTGCGCTTTTACCCAGATAGTAAGCCGCAACTGAAACTTTATGCCCTTCAGGGCAATCCACCATAGCAAATAACTTCTCCAAATGCTCAAGCCAATGAACAATATCCTCCGGCTCAGATGAGCCCTCTAAGGTAGGTGCTCGCTGGCGAGAGATATCGCCAATGATACTGCTTACACCCCTCTCTTGCCTCTGAGGTGTCGGCGGAGGAGCCTGTTGATTCTGAGTAGTTGAGTTATGCATTGTCTCCATTAGTTGAGCCATCTGAGTCATTTGGGCCATCATGCCCTGCATAAAAGCGAGTGGGTCCACCCAAACACCTTCTGACTGAGTTGTGTCCTGGGTACGACTCCCCGATAGTGAATGATCACGTCCAGGTGAATGAGTGGCAGCGTCGCTGCTCGATGAATTAGCATTATTTCTCGTGTTTGCACGTGTATTCACACGAGCTCTCGGGATTCGGCCCGCACCGCGGCCTCGTCCTCCGCGTCCCCTTCTTGCTCTCTCCATACTGAAGTAGGAAAGTTACATGATGATTATATTTCCCGCATGAATATCACGTTATGATTATGCCATGAAATGATGAAAATGAGCACACGTGCTCTAGCATAGTGATTACATGAATGATTAACTGAGGTGACATGATTATCTGGTGAAATTCTTGAAATGATTATATTGAACAAGTTAACAAGATTAATGATATGATCTTCCAGATCAACAACTGAGTAATGAAATGAATTGAGTGATAAATGAGTTAACATGACCGTCCTGGTCAAAATGAAAATGATGACTGAGGATTGTTAACTAATGAATTATGAATGAATGATTATTGCCAGAAATTATACCATGGCATTAGAAATCTTACAGTTCTTGGTCTGATTGGCTCGGCATTTGCACAGGTCACACGTGACGCGAAAGTCCAATGATACTAGTCTGATGACGATGATTTCAAATGAGACATGACTCGAAAGGTAGTATTCAAAAACACGCTCTGATACCAACTCTGTAAAACCCCAAACTAGGCGGATATTACAGTGCCGTGGACCCCCGACTGGGACCCACTAGGCGAATGAAAATGAATGAATTACACAGGGTAAATGTAGTACCGAACCACATTACAACAATAATTACTCCGATGAGGAGTTTCATACAACACATCCAGGATAATACAGAATACATGTATATTTTATATGGAGATAAAATATACAACACTGAGTGAAATGAATATTCAAACGGAATGTCTGCAGCGGAATAAATGAAGGAAACATAAATGACTGAAAAGACTGGGGCCCCCTTCTAGTATCATTGGGACTCCTCGCCGTCAACGTGCTCTCCCCGTGCTTTTGCCTTGCCATGACCTGAAAAACAATATCCCCAAACGGGGTCAGTTACACAGAACAACAATCCTCAAGAGTTGAATAAACACAATCATGTATATGTTGGATAAACCACAAGTTCGATCAAAAATGAATCGGTTAGATTATAACCCAATCTTGTTGAAAACATACGCAATCAAACATGCTGTATGAATCAACTAACAGTACGGCTCAAAGGGTGGCGCCACACTACGCCCGGGATGGAAATGTGTCCGTGCACAATCCACCAACGAG
Organism: Orobanche coerulescens; assembly: GCA_033398695.1. Taxonomy (NCBI): domain Eukaryota; kingdom Viridiplantae; phylum Streptophyta; class Magnoliopsida; order Lamiales; family Orobanchaceae; genus Orobanche; species Orobanche coerulescens. The sequence goes on along the minus strand of CM065805.1, from coordinate 10,402,064 downwards.
TATCGATCGAATACACGTGTGGTCTTGTACCTAATCAGTCTCACGAAGCAATCGACTCGTGTGCACAATCCAATGTGAGGCCAACAACCAACACACGACTTAAATGTGCCCGACATGAAAATCCTACACATACCAACCGGCACGCCAGTATGACCCGGAATGCCACGATATAACAAAAGTGACATCGAAAATGAATAATGACTCACCGAGATGAAATGATAGTGAAATGAATGACAGCTCAATGAAATGATTGGAACCGTCGTTCCTTGTGACTGAGGTGATTAATTGACAATGACAAGTTTTGATATGGTTAATACAATGATGAATGAGTTATGATTATGAATGAACAACAACAAAAGGAATGAATATCCTTTTAACCGAGTAAGAATTAACTTACACAACACCGGTGACAATTATCCTTCCACGAACAACATCCTAATTGAGATATCGGTCGCTCGAACAACCTTGAATAATACAATTACCAACAATCCGTTCAATATACGAATCAAACACGAATATAACAAACTCAAAACGTAGATACGATTAAACCAAGTTCATTGGGGCATTATATCGAACACTTTGTGGCCAAACTTCGATTGTTTATAACCAGACCGCAAAAATACCAACATCAAATCCCCAAGAAGTGTTTCAACCCAACAAAACAACTTCAATACGATCAATAATCCATTATGAATATCCAAAATCGTGATTCCAAGAACAATTAATCGAAAACCCCCAAATCCAACACAATATTCAAAGTGTTCTTGAATAATCCTTCAATAATCCGATGAATAATCAAACATGTCCATTATCATGCGTATATCACTTCATACAACATGATCCTAAGATCCAAAACATCATATCTCAATACAAAAACGAAATCCAAGAGGTTTGATGAATATTACCTTTGAAGATCCAAGTACTTTAATCCGATGAAATCGCGTTAGATCGACAATCCGAGCTTCACAACCGAATGAAAATGATGAAAAATGAATACTCAAGTGATTGATGATGAAGATTTCTCCCCTCAAGCTCTCTCTCTCGTATGAAGGTGAAGAAAATGGAAGAAATGAGCTGAACTCGCTCAAAAACGCAATTATAGAGTTGACTGCCCTGTGTGCCGCGGCCCGGCCGAAGTGTGCCGCGGCACAGGGCCAAAAATGCGCCCAGTGATCGGCAGTGTGCCGCGACACGGACGAGTGTGTCGCGGCAGTGACTCGGCAGTGTGTCGCGGCCCGGTCGGCATGTGCCGCGGCACAAGGTACAGACGGGTTTTTGGCCGATAATGCAACACGAGTGTGCCGCGGCCCAGATAGGTGTGCCGTGGCAATGACTTGGCAGTGTGCCGCGGCCCTGCAGGCATGTGCCGAGGCACAAGGTACAGAGTGCTCGGCCAAAAACTGGAAAATGTGTGTGCCGCGGCGCACACTCCTTGTGCCGCGGCCCACACCCCCTTGGGTCCTAAAATAATGAAAAATGACCCGGGAAGGGAATAAAAGCAATAGGAATTGATATTTGGGAACCAATAACACGAAATGGAAGTACGGAAACCCCAAAACGGTGGTTCCAAGTAATGATTACAAGGGTTCGCCCAACAAAAACACGATTTGAACAATGAAGAGATTTGAAATGACATGAATTCCAATGTCAACAACGACTAATGAATCAATTACAACAATCAAGATAATTCTCTTGTCTCGATTACCGAATAAGGTTGAAACAATGAACAATATCGATACACAACTCGAAGTCATTCCGAACGGTGAACACGGACGAATGATTATTAACAAGTGAAAGATTACATAGTGACAATTACCGAATGAAATTACGGAATGATAATGACTGAATTACAACCGGGTATTACAAATCAGCCGAAGCTGTCAAATATCACAATCACATGAAGCCAAAACAGCCCGCAGCTGTTATTGATTAGGGCCGAAGCCACGGCACGAAGCCGTATCACCATTAGGGCCGAAGCCACGGCACGAAGCCGTATCACAATTAGGGCCGAAGCCACGGCACGAAGCCGTATCACAATTAGGGCCGAAGCCACGGCACGAAGCCGTATCACAATTAGGGCCGAAGCCACGGCACGAATCCGTATCACAATTAGGGCCGAAGCCACGGCACGAAGCCGTATCACAATTAGGGCCGAAGCTACGGCACGAAGCCGTATCACCATTAGGTCTGAAGCCACGGCACGAAGCCGTATCACTATTAGGGCCGAAGCCACGGCATGAAGCCGTATCACAATTAGGGCTGAAGCCACGACACGAAGCCGTATCACAATTTTGATAGTGTGCTACCTTGAGTCGACCAACATGATAAGGATGACTCACGGATGGGCATTGTACTCGACAGTCCCAATTCAATACTTCGATTACCTTAGAGTGGTCAATCGATAACAACGACACAACGGATGGGAACTATCCTCGACAGCCCCAATTCAATACCTCGATTGCCTTAGAATGACCAACCGATAACAATGATGCAGTGGATGATTCAATACCTCGATTGCCTTAAAACGGTCAATCGATAACAATGATACAATGAATGATTGAACACTTCGATTTGCGTGAGAACGGCGAATCGATAACAATGACACGATGAATGAGTGATACCTAGATTGCCTTAGAACGGCCAACCGATAACAATGATATGATGAATGATTGAACACCTCGATTGCCTTAGAACGGCCAATCGATAACAATGATATGAAGGATGTCTCGGCACCTTTAATCGGTTACCGACAACGAAGAAGATAAATGAATACATCAACGCCTTTAATCGGCCAAAACAACATCAAGGACAAAACTCCAACATTAATAGCAATGATTACAACGACGTCTTAAATCGACATTAATATCAACAACAACGATCGATACCGCGAACCGGTGATCGATAATAACATTCACAACGAGTATCACAATGCCTTGAACTGGCCATTAACGAACAATAAAAACATTTGGCATAATTGCCGAAAGGTATCGTATCGAATGATCTCTTAATATCAATGAATTCATGAAGAGAGATACAACACATTCATACATATATATGATAACATTAATCTGATTGACTAGTACAAGTATAAAACTTGCCTCAAACCGACGGCGAGAAAGTCCTTCCATGAGCAACGTCCTTAAAGTGATTATCGGTCCTCGAAACAACCTTGAATAACACAATTACCAACGATTCGCTTAATATACGAATCAAGCATGATCACAACCAACTCAAAAGTCGATACAACAATACCCAAACTCATTGAAGCAATTCAACAAACACGTTGTAGACAACCTCCAATTGTTTACAACTAATCTCGATTATATCGATACCAAACCTCCAATGAATGATTCAATCCAACAAAACATCTTATATACAATCAATATTCTCATAGGAATACATAATTCGAGATTCCAACAACATCTAATCGAAACCCCCAATTCCAAAATCAACATCCAACATGTTCTTGAATAATCCTCCAACAATCCAATGATAATTCATAAAAACTCATAATCATACGTATATCCCTTCATATATCATGATTACAACATCCAAATAATCATATCCCAACTAAAAATCGAAATCCAAGATGTTGAAAAATTTACCTTTGATTTGGGATGAAGAATCCAAAAAAGATGTTAATCCACACCAAGAACTCAAGGAGGATGAAATATCTGAGATTGATGATGATAAATCGCCCAAGAATTTGTCCAAAAATCGCCCAAGGAGAGGAGAAATGAAGAGGAGGATGAAATGAGCTTCCTTCCTCCAAAAATCCGCTGAAAAAGGGTGATCTGACCCGTGTGCCGCGGCCCGGACTGAGTGTGCCGCGGCCCACGGCTAAAGAAAAGCTCCCAGCCATCTTAGTGCCGCGGCCCGGCCAGCAGGGGCCGCGGCCCGCGGTACAGCCCGCTCCAGCACCAAAAGACACATGGTGCAGTCTTAGCTATTTCGACCATAACTCCTTCGTCCGGATTCCGATTGACTCACCGTTTGAACCATTGGAAAGATAACTTGATTCTCTATAATATTAAAAAGATTCAGAATTTTTGGACTTTCCAAGAATTAATGGTGATTTTACAAATTCGAACTCATACGTGGAAAAGTCGCTTAAGAACACAGAATTCAACAGAACGACACCGAGACGAACTCGGATGACAAAAAGTGTAGAATTAATCATTCTAGGAATGAGGAAACGGTTACAATAGAGTTGCTAAGATGTAATTACACCAGAAAAAATTTATTGGAAATCGAAATCGCGGATATTACATACTACCCCCCTTAAAAGAAGTTTCGTCCCGAAACTTAAAACAAGTTGGGAGAAGCAATATCCCGCCAGTAAAACTCAATGAGATACACCAGAACTGAAAGCTCGCTTCTCATTGGCATCGGATGCCCATACAAACACTGATTCACCTCCAAAGAAGAACATCAATGCACATATAGTCCTCGGAACCATATCTATCGCACGCCCAAGTCCTCATGACTTGACGTCTCGAATCACAATAAACAATCACCCAGATTATCACGAAATCTCGGTACAACACCAAAAGGAATGCACCAAACGATCTCAAAATCTCAAGATTCTCAAATACGATCATTATAAAATAGATCAACAATAAATGATCCACAACCACGATACATTATTACGGATTGAGTTATACAGTCATCCGAAAGACAAGGCTACATTTCAAATGTACCCAACATCGATATCCTCCATATCATCGATCTCCTCGATCCCAACGATTCAACGAATACTCAAATCTGAACTCACCGCTTAATATGACCCCGAAAGGTTACCAAAAACGAGAGTGACTATGATGAATGATAAATGATTAGAAATCCGACAAGGATCAAGAATGACTCACCGAGGTGAACTAATAACGCAATGAGTGATAACTCAAATGAAATGATTGGAACCATTGTTCCCCGTGAAGTGAAGGATTAGTTTGATAATTATAAGCCTCAACGTGATTGATATATGATGAATGACTTATGCGAATGATTGAACGGCGATGAAATGAATGATTATCCTATTACCAAGCAAGAATTAACTTGCTCAAAACCGGTGACGAATGTCCTATTGTATCACAGTTAAAGCAAACAATAGTCGAACTCGTCGTCTGAGATGAAGATGCTCTCCCAGCACGAAGGCGACTAGAAAACGATCTATTGGACGTCGGAGTCCGATGTCCCTCTGACAAATCTTCCCATACCGAGGCAGGAAAGTCACGTGATAATTACAGATCTCGTATGAAGATTGCATTATGATTACGAGACAGAATGATAACAATGAGCATACACGCTCTAACACAATGAATGCATTAATAATGCAATAAAACAATCGTCGACATGACGCCGGAATATGATAAGATCGCATGAAAGATCAAGTGAGGTGACGAGACTATCTGATGAAATTCCTGAAATGATTACCTTGAACAAGTTCACAAGGTTGAAAATTTGATTCACAAGATCAACAACTGAACCGTGAGATGGACTGGATGATTAATGAATTAATTGAACAATGAGATTGACTGAGTGATAATGAATTAACTGAGCGGTGAGATTGACTGAGTGATGAATGAATCAACTGAGCGATGAGATTAACTGAGTGATGAATGAATTGACTGAGCAATGAGATTAACTGAGTGATGAATGAATTGACTGAACAATGAGATTGACTGAGTGATGAATGAATTAACTGAACAATGAGATTAACTGAGTGATGAATGAATTGACTGAAAAATGAGATTGACTGGGTGATGAATGAATTAATTGAACAATGAGATTAACTGAGTGATGAATGAATTGACTGAGCAATGAGATTGACTGAGTGATGAATGAATTGACTGAACAATGAGATTGAATGAGTGATGAATGAATTAACTGAGTAATGAGATCGACTGAGTGATGAATGAATTGACTGAACAATGAGATTGACTGAGTGATTAATGAATTAATATGAACAATGAGATTGACTAAGTGATGAAGGAATTGACTGAGTGATGAATGAATTGACTGAGCAATGATATTGACTGGGTGATGAATGAATTAACCGAGTGATGAATGAATTATCTGAGTAATGATATTGACTGAGTGATGAACGAATTAACAGAGTGATGAATGATATTGACTGAGTGATGAATGATATTGACTGAGTGATGAATGAATTAACTGAGTGATGAATGAATTAACTGAGTGATGAATGATATTGACTGAGTGATAAATGAATTAACTAAGTGATGAATGAATTAACTGAGTGATGAATGATATTGACTAAGTGATGAATGAATTAACTGAGTGATGAGATCAAAATGATGATTGAGGATTATTAACTGATGAATGAGTTGATCCTTAATGCTTACACAAGTCACACGTGCTCCAAAACAATTAGTCATGAATCAATCATAACACTAATATCACATATAGGTTTCAACAAAGCATGAACAATTAATGACATGATGAATGTATGAACATAAAGAGAATCGATTCCTTACACAGGTCATACGAAGCTTCGAGGTCTCACGATACTAGTCCCAACTGACGACGACTCGATGAATGAATGACTCGTGCAGTCGTACTAATATTTCGACTCACAAAACCCGACTGTCCAGATTGTCATAACCTGACAGTCCCACTACTACCGCATCGGTAGAGCCACATAACTCACATATCAGGGTATCTCACAACCCAAAAGCTCTGATACCATCTTCTGTAACACCCCCAAATCCTATTGGGTTATTACAGTGCCGTGGACCTCACGCCAGGATATCCAACAGGCGAACAAGACTAAAATACATTAAATTAAACAATAAGGGGAAATCATAGTCCCTACCATGATATCCGACACAATATTCCGATATGGAATTTCAACGACAACGATGGGCCTACATGGCCAAAAATAAAATACAACAACATCAACGAGCATCTGCTCGGGTAATACATAATGACAGTGACTGACAGACTGAAGAACACTCCAACTGACTGACTAACATTAACAACTCGGACTAGTATCGCTCGAATGCCTCATTGCCATTGACACGCTTTTAGTGTAACTATCGCAAGTGCACGATATCGTATCAAGTAGTAAAGTGGACTTTTTGAGTCCGGTTTATCGATCCCACAAGGAAGTTTGGTTATAATTTGAATGATACACTATTAGTCTATTTTTATAGATACTTAAGATTAGTGAAACACACAATTAAAAAGTTTGGTTTAATATTTGCAAAGAAAATGCAATAATAGTTCTAATATTATAAGGAAATAAAAATATTGCAATAATAATAGATTGATTAACGATAAAATGAAATAGTTGGGATTACAAACTTAGTTCGTCATTAGTTATAAAAGATGTATTGGAGATCATAAGATGAATTTACTTATTATGTTGTGTAGATTCGATTTTCCTTAAAAAGACGGTTTCTCTTTCGAACTATAAAACGCCCCTTACATATTGAATCAATCCACTATATTTCTATGTTGATCGGCTTCAATACATAGCATTAGGATTTATGAAAATAACTCAAAGAATCATCTAAGGACTAGGGGTATATTTCTATCCCCTAGAACAACTTAGAGTGAAGATCATTTGATCTAATCAAACATATTTTCTTTCGAAACATATGAAGACCATAAATATCGTCATTTATTGGCCAAATAAATAAAGATTGTTAAAACAATGAAAATCTCACACAATAATAAGTAATTCACAATAGATCTTTATACAAACATAAATAACATGACTAACCTTGTTTATAATCCCAACTAAAAATTACTTAGCCCATGAAGGGTTTATTACACATATTACAAGCTTGTGTGGTCATTATTAGTTGAATCAAGAGAAAGAATTGATCCTAACTCCCTTAGTAGATAAAGGAGATAGAAACAATAAACTCTCTGAACAACATATGTTATACCACACTTACAAAGATCACTCAAGAACACAAGTGTGTTCTTCACACAAAAAGAAAAGTTTACAAAAAATGGAAAATTATAAGATGAATGATGAATGATGAAGGATCTAAGGGGTCTATTTATACACCTAAAGTCATCTAATAGCTCCAAAACTCCAGAATTATTACATTAGATCGGATCAATGCCAGCCATTCCCTCAATAATACACCAAAAGTATAAAAAATTAGACAAATCATAGCAATTTGTCAAGAGTTACGGACGTAACATTCAGGAGTTACGGCCGTAACTAGGGTGACTTATGGCTGTAACTCCTGAATGTTACGGCCGTAACGTGGCTTCGTAAATTTGCTCATTTGAAGCTTTGATAGTGTAATACCCGGTTGTAATTCAGTAATTATCATTCAGTATTTATCATTCAGTAATTGATACTCAGTAATTTTCACTCATTATTAATCATTTGCCACTCAGATTCAGTCATGGTATTCATCATTCAGAGTAGTTGTATCTTGTATCAATCGTCATTCATCACTAATCTGATTGGAGTTTCGTGCCGTGTTTATCATCATTGTCATTTTCGTTGCGAGCTGTGCGTGAGGGGTAGCGCACGCTACGTACTCCTTTTTGCGTACGCTAATTGGGTATAGGTAGCGCACGCTACCACTCAGCTTTAGCACACGCTAAGGTTGCCCTGTCTGCAGTCCAGAAGGTACTGGACTGTAGGTGAGTTATAAGTAGCGCACGCTACGAATGGTAAGTAGCGCGCGCTAGCGAGTTGTAGTAGCGCACGCTAATATGTGGTGTAGCGCGCGCTAAGGACAGATCAGGTTGAGTCCAGTGGCTACTGGACTGCGCTGGATTAATTCTTAGCGCACGCTATGTGTTGTTTTTAGCGTACGCAATCGATATTATAGCGCACGCTAAATAATGGTTGTAGCGCACGCTATCGAGGTCAGATCAGAGGACAGGCAGTTTCTGGATTCCAGTACTGGGCATCACATTATTCGTTAGCGCACGCTAACTATGAGTATTAACGCACGCTAATGATATGGCCGTAGCGCACGCTACAAAAAGGTACGTAGCGCGCGCTACCGTTTTCGGACAGTGGGTACTGGAATACCCAAATTACCCGTTAGCGCACGCTATGCATAAGGGCTAGCGCACGCTAACCTGGAGTGATTATATATTGGACAATCACCTTGAGTTCGTCATTTAGCATTCTATTCTCATTCTCTCGTCGGTTCTAGGCGATTTAGAGAGTTTTCTTCAAGGTGTAATCATCAATCATCATCTTCAAGTCTTTGAGTTGGATTAATCATCACTTCATCATCTCCAAAACATCGAATCAAAGGTATTAATTTCTTGGATCTAGAATTTCGGATTTTTGGGTTTTCCTTCCTATTTCTTCGTGTAAGCTTGGATTATCATTGGAATATGTTGGATATGGATTATCTACCTTAGATAAATATATTCCTACGGATTTAATGGTTATTTTCGGAATTATTTCAAGAACCCTTGGGGTTGACTTCGGTTAATTGGGGATTTTCCGATTGATGTTGTTGTAATCATGAATTATGGATTCCTAATGGATTATAGATATCATTGAAGTGTTTTGTTAGTTCGAAATACTCATTTTGGTGTTGGTTTCGACATATTCGGGATTGGATATTTCCGAAGTTGTGTGGTTGGTTATGTATTCGTTGGAATGCCCTATGAGTTTGATTATCGTTGTTTCGACCTTTGGGTTAGTCGTGTTTTGTTGCTTGATACGTGTATTGAACGATTGTTGGTAATTGTTGTTATTCAAGGTTGTCGATCGACCGGTATCTTGGTTAGGACGTTGTTCGTGGACGGACATTCTTCATCGGTATTGTGTAAGTTAAATCTTACTCGGTTAAAAGGATACTCATTCCTTTTGTTGTTGATTGCTCATAATCATAATTCATTCATCATAATATTAATCATTTTGAGACTTGTAATTGTCGATTAATCATTTCATTCACGAGGAACGACGGTTCCAAATCATTTCATTGGGTTATCAATCACGTCACTATTACTTTCATATCGGTGAGTCATCTTGGCCTTGTCTAATTATTATTCATTGATATTCATCATGGTCATTCTCGTTCATGTGACCTTCCGGGTTCATATTGCGTGGCCGGGTGTGGCTGTGTGGAATTTTTAGTCGGGCACACGATGGTCATGTATTGGGTTCACCGATACATCGGACCGTGCACACGGTAACGCTTACCTCCGTGAGACTAATTAGGTACAAGGACGGGTGTGTCCGGTCATTCGTCTTGTACACTTGCACAGAACATTACGGGCGTACTATGATACTCCTCTTCAGCGTAATTCATAATTAAGGATATTTCATAACTTCAGTAATTCATGATTGTGTAATTTCAACTCTTGAGGATTGTTGTTCTGTGTAACTGATCCCGTTGGGGGATTTTGTTTTCAGGTCACGGCAAGGCAAGGGCACGGGAAGAGCATGTTGACGGCGACGAGTCCCAGTGATACTAGTAGGAGGCCCCAGTCGTTCCGTTTGTTCAGTCATTTTCAGTCATTTTAGTTATTCCGTCATTAGTATTTTCCACTGCAAATTCCATTTGAGATGTTTATTTATTCAGGGTGGTGTATTTTATCTTCATATAAAATATACTAGTATTCGGTATTGTCCTGGTGTGTTGTACTTAAACTCCTCATCGGAGTACTTGGTAATATAATGTGGTTCGGTACAACAATTATATTATTAATTCATCATTTTCATTCGCCTGGTGGGTCCCAGTCGGGGATTCACGGCACTGTAATATCCGCCTAGTTTGGGGTGTTACAGATAGTTACGTTTTCAGCCCATAATTTCTCAGACTTTGCGTTTTTGCCCCAGATCTTCTTCGGATGATAACTTTTGATATATAACTCTAATTTTGAATCCGGAAAGACTGCCGAATTCATCTCGGAAAGCCCTACAACATGAATATATCAAAATTCAATAAAGAGAATATTTATTAAACATGTTGTTTCCTGAGTAATTCAGTTATTTAATCCGATCATCATCCGATAAAAATAAAATTATTAAAACTAATAAATTAAAAGCAAAAAACGAGTAGACTAGCTCAATTATGGGTGAATTTTATCGATACAAACCATGGATAAGTGTACAAAACTGACACTTATCACACCCCCAAACTTGAATTCTTGCTAGTCCCGAGCAAGACTCTTTATTATTTACACTCCAAAAATAAAAATAAAAATAAAAAAATAAGAAAATTAATACACACATAAATTAAAATATAAAAAGAGAAAAGGAGATCAAAATGCCATTAATAAACAACAACCAGCTTTATACAGTAGATAGAAATGAATCAAGATTCAAAATAAATCTACTAATGTTTTTGAAGTTAAAACACGGTTTTTATTTTGTAATTCCAAAATCAAGGTTTTCTCCCCAAAAGGCTGATTATTACTTTCCCACTCGTGATACACACGACTCCCTTTAATGGTTGCTATCGATCACTCGTTTATTTTTCGACTCAATATGAAGAAGAATTTCATTGGCGTCATCAAATATTGTGATTTTCACAAAATTGAGTGTATTGAAATTCAGCCGCTAATTAATTCAAATCTGCTCATAAACTACATCCCTTTTAGTGATAGCTTTCACACCGTTATTTGCTAACGTGTAGCTCTTTTCACTAACACAATTTCTATCTCATTATTTTTTTCTCGTAAAAAGGTGATAGCTTTCACACCGTTATTTGCTAACGTGTAGCTCTTTTCACCAATTTTTCTGAGACGGCAACTACGCACCAACAATGGTTAGTCCTTTATTTTTCGCAAAATTTAAGACTTCCAAAATTAGGCAATTCTTCGCTCAACACTTCTCCTTTTCGTTATTTATTTTTTTAGGTGATAGCTTTCACCGTTATTTGCTAACGTGTAGCTCTTTTCACCAATGACTCCTTTTTTTTTCGGGAATAGAATTTTTGCGAGAAAATCATTTTTAGTTAAGCATGAAAAATCAAAAACTCCACAAATTAAGTAAATTTCAGTTTTATTTTTCATCAACCAATTGATTCTTCTTTTCTCAAGGTAACGAATGACTCGATTTTATATGATAATTACAAGGCTTGGAAAGAGAGATTAAGGCTCAAAAATTTTGGAATATACAAATTTTTTTACCGGTTAAAACGATTTAGAAGCTTGTATATAGCTAATTTATTGGTGTTATGGACAGATCTAGAAATCTCATAAATCAAAATACTATAAATATATATATATATAATAAAAAAAATTTAGGCAAATAACCAAATCAATCAAAACACACCAAAATTACAACACACCAAAATACTAAAACAAACCACCCCCAAACTTGAAAATAAAACTGTTCTCAGATTTTAAAAATAAAATAAAATAAAAAGCAATGCAGAAAAGCGGAATACTCCCTGTTAAGAAAGTTGATGTTTGAGCTAATGCCTTTTAGAATATGCAAGAGAATAAATATACGAGGCACATAACAGAAGAAAATAAAATATATTCGGAAGTATAACACAATTTTTAAGATGCGCATCAAGAAAGTCTGAAGAGTCGCCTTACGCTGCCATCAATGCTTTTATAAAAAACACACAATAAAAATTACAGCAATAAAATAACAATACATAAATCGCGAATAGATGTGCGTCAAGAGATCAAGAAGAAACTCCTTAAGCTGCCACCATTTAGCACGATTATTACACACGACAGAAAGTAAAAATACAAGAGGTCCGACATGGGTTATCAAAGGGAGAGGAATGAATCCACTTTTCATTTTCTCACGGTAAAATCTTCTACCCAGACAATTTTAGCTAGAGCTGGATCTGGTTGAGGAACAAATTCATTGAGTTTTTTTATTAGTTCATCTGGTGTTGTTGCAACGACTATGATTCGTTTTGCACGCTCGGAAATAAAACCCTTTTCAGCAGAGTAGTCAATGAAAGACAGTAAACCATCAAAGAAACCATTGACATTAAGCACACCTATTGGTTTTTGATGAACATTTAGCTGGGCTCTGGTAACCACATGAAAAAGTTCCTCAAGGGTGAAAAAACCACCGGGAAGGATGATAAAGGCGCCAGAATTATTTATCATGTGAGTTATGCGATCTTGCATATTCACAGATCTAAACTCATCTCCAATAGTTGACCCGGTGATTTTACTTTCAGCTAGGGGTTTTGGGATTATTCCCAACACTCTTACTCCTTCCATATAGGCAGAAGCAGCAGCTCGTCCCATTAATCCTAGACTTCCTCCTCCGTAAACTACATGAATGCATTTTTCTCCTAAGGTACGACCCAAGTTGTGGGCCTTGATAAAGCATGCCTCTTTTCCAGAACTAGCTCCACCAAAAATGCATACTGTGTTAAATTTTTTTGTTGAAGATGATGACTCCATTTTTGAAAAGAAAAATTTTTTAGAGAGAAACAGAGAAAAGTGCAAGTTTGATGGATGAATGAAAGAAACCAGTAGAAAGTTTATTTATAGAAGAAAAAGAAGGTAAAAATTGTTTAACAAGTTTGTGATTGCGTTTGATTGTGCTTCAACTACTCAATAGAATAATGAAAGCATTTATCGCGTATCACATTTTTTATTCAGAAAATCTCACCACACGACAAAAATAAAAGATACTTACGCGTATGTACAGTAGTTGTGATTGTGGCTCACATCTTCCTCTAATTTTACGTTCAGAAACGGCCTAAACGCCTTCTATGAGTCGGGGAGAAGCTTCCCATCCAATTTTTTTACAAATTGGCAAACAGGGTCTTTTAACGTCAGATTCCCAAGACGTTGTTCATATTCCGGTTTGAATTTATTCCACAAGCATTGAATTCCGTAATATACAAGTCCACTAGGATGCGTGTCAAGAGAAATTTCGATATTATCTAAATTCTCCTTATTCAGACCATCATTAATGAACTGAATTTTATCTTCTCTGTTTGTAGATGGAATTCCTAAAGATCGACATTTTACATTACAGTTCCATCTAGCACATTTATAGCAAACGGCTAGCATCTTTGCTCGTCGTTTCTTGGCATATGAACTTTTTCCAAGCCCTGGTAAAAATCTAGTCGGTGTTTCTGTGAATTCACCTTCTATTCTTACTTTGGCTTCGATAATAAATCTTATGTCAATAGGTATGCTTTTATTCATAAGCAACCTCATCCTTTCAAGCCTTGTCTTGTAAATTTTTAAAATTGCATTTTTGCTTAGAAAGGGAAATCTTTTTTCGATTTTATACAATGTTTCTTCCATGAAAATAAAAATAAAATGACAATGAAAATAATTGAAGAAAATATCTACAAATATCAGTTGTTGTGGGAAACTAAAAAATCCGACTTTAATAGTCACGGAGTACCGTTATCCGCCACTTGACCGGACAAACACAATTGAGTACTAAGTTACAACGTCGAGAAATTTGTACCTATAAAAATAGTTTACAATGTAAGATTTCAAATATAACTTATACTTCCCCGGCAACGGCGCCAAAAACTTGACACGCTTTTAGTGTAACTATCGCAAGTGCACGATATCGTATCAAGTAGTAAAGTGGACTTTTTGAGTCCGGTTTATCGATCCCACAAGGAAGTTTGGTTATAATTTGAATGATACACTATTAGTCTATTTTTATAGATACTTAAGATGAGTGAAACACACAATTAAAAAGTTTGGTCTAATATTTGCAAAGAAAATGCAATAATAGTTCTAATATTATAAGGAAATAAAAATATTGCAATAATAATAGATTGATTAACGATAAAATAAAATAGTTGGGATTACAAACTTGGTTCTTCATTAGTTATAAAAGATGTATTGGAGATCATAAGATGAATTTACTTATTATGTTGTGTAGATTCGATTTTCCTTAAAAAGATGGTTTCTCTTTCGAACTATAAAACGCCCCTTACATATTGAATCAATCCACTATATTTCTATGTTGATCGGCTTCAATACATAGCATTAGGATTTATGAAAATAACTCAAAGAATCATCTAAGGACTAGGGGTATATTTCTATCCCCTAGAACAACTTAGAGTGAAGATCATTTGATCTAATCAAACATATTTTCTTTCGAAATATATGAAGACCATAAATATCGTCATTTATTGGCCAAATAAATAAAGATTGTTAAAACAATGAAAATCACACACAATAATAAGTAATTCACAATAGATCTTTATACAAACATAAATAACATGACTAACCTTGTTTATAATCCCAGCTAAAAATTACTTAGCCCATGAAGGGTTTATTACACATATTACAAGCTTGTGTGGTCATTATTAGTTGAATCAAGAGAAAGAATTGATCCTAACTCCCTTAGTAAATAAAGGAGATAGAAACAATAAACTCTCTGAACAACATATGTTATACCACACTTACAAATATCACTCAAGAACACAAGTGTGTTCTTCACACAAAAAGAAAAGTTTACAAAAAATGGAAAATTATAAGATGAATGATGAATGATGAAGGATCTAAGGGGTCTATTTATACACCTAAAGTCATCTAATAGCTCCAAAACTCCAGCATTATTACATTAGATCGGATCAATGCCAACCATCCCCTCAATAATACACCAAAAGTATAAAAAATTAGACAAATCATAGCAATCTGTCAAGAGTTAAGGCCGTAACATTCAGGAGTTACGGCCGTAACTAGGGTGACTTACGGCTGTAACTCCTGAATGTTACGGCCGTAACGTGGCTTCGTAAATTTGCTCATTTGAAGCTTTGATAGTGTAACACCCCCAGATCCATCCAGGAATATTATAGCGTCGTGGGCCCCGAGATGGAACCCACAAGGCTGAAGGAAAATTTTCGCAAACATTTACAAACATCCAAGAGGCTAACGACGGTATTATCTATTTAAAACATTCGAAGACTTTATGAAATTCGTTTATCAAAACCGTCGTAGAATCTCATTTGAAACCACAAGGCCCAAAATGCCAAAACTCAACAGTTTAAAAACATACGTTAAGCTATCGCTTACACGTGCACCAGAAATAGATTTAGAAAATGATTGCCAAAGTAACCTAAGTTACCGGATACCAAAAGGCCATTTAAAAATACTCACGCAGAGGATAAAGACAAACAATTAAAATACTCTAGCAGCGGAATATAACAACTGATCAGAAACTCAAAACACAAATACATGCCCTTGCCAGTATCCTCCGGGAAGTTCATCTCTTCACGACCGCTACAAGCTCGATACTCCAAGAACCTAAAAACAAAGCCCACGACGGGGTCAGCCATAATACCCAACAATGATAACCATCACATCACGTCAATAATTACATATCAATGGAAATATTAAGAATATGACCAATGTAATCTTACTGTCATAACTTTACGAAAATCCACGATTCGTATCCTTAACAACACATTAAGATAATACCGAAATATCTGTACGGTATCTCAACAATACCCAAGGTTCTCAAAACATGATCATAACTCGCGATACGGAAATTATACCAACTCTGGCCAATTCAATCCATCGGATAACGTCGACAATTCCAATACGATAATCGATTGTCCATCAAAGACAAGTATCAAGGAAATACGGAACATACCTCAAGATACGAAATACCATTACCATCACGTCACCCTAATCCGAGATCAGATCAACACAACATACGGACATGGTCCTAACACAAGACCTACAAATGCATACTCATATGACAACGTCAATATGATCACAACAATAACAACAATGTATACTTATGGCAAGCCCATAATATACATATGCACAACAACAATACATGGCAATCCGATGATCCAGCGTTCACTGCCTAGACCCCCCGATGATCCCGTCAGACCAACCCGAGGTGGAAAACCCGTCCGATGATCCAGCGCACGCTAGCATAGATCCCCCGATGATCCCGTCGGACCAACACGAGGTGGACATATGACAACAATGCACAACTTCACAAAACAACAGTACACAGTACACGACAACAACAATGCACAAATGCATGACAACAACAATACACGAATGTATCACGACATGATCGACACAAATGATAAAAATGAATAGAGTACTTGCCCCGAGTCCTTCGAGAACAATCTCAATGTCTAAACCATCACGAACCATTATCCTCAATACTCGACAGTCCATAGTATCACGGATTGATGATAATTCATATCTTCGTCTTTATCACAATATATCCTCTATATACAAGTATACCAATAACAAAAGTAAATCATATACATTATGATTTAGATTCCCAAAACTCGAATAGGATTTATAATCTCAAATCTCCTGTGATTACGATTATAAACATTGCTATAAACACGAATGAAACGGAAACCATTCATTAAATACTATAAACTGAGCAAGTAATAACTTACCTCGATACCGACATGACGATGATGGAGCCGTTACCAATTCCTTGCCGTTGTCTACGAGTTCCTCGGTCCCGACCAAAGCAATTCACGTACATCCTCGAACTCGACCGCAACATACGATTATAATCACCGATCAATATTCTCAACCTAGTAATTCGATAAACAACAAGTTCGACAACAATTAACAATCGATAAAACCAATTCACAAACCCAACGGCTCAACAATATCTCGGTTAACCACAAGTCTGATCAAACCAACTTAAACGATCACGAATTCATAACTGAAACAGAATACACTACCCTGTCTGCCTACTTAGCACACGTTAATCACTTAACGTAGCGTGCGCTAAGTTGCTCCCGTTAGCGCGCGCTAGCCAGTAAGCTTAGCGTGCGCTAATGCTGTACTGATGCATGTTTTTCAGATACCGATCAACATATGGCGATTTCAAGAACACTAAGTGATTCTGAACCATGTTCAAAGCTATCAAAACAACGAAATCCGAGGTATATATCATAATGTCTATCATTTTCTTCATCATGCAAATCACATAATCAAACCAACCGATAACAAGGATCATCTCATACAAAATCTGGAATACAACCTCATATCATGATTTAACTTATCTAAATCGACCACTGAAATTATCATGATTCAGAAATCCATGATCCAACCTCATCAAGTTTAAACGAATCACCATTTAAATAACGTCCGAAAACTCTTGTCATAATCCCATAAAATCTCATATAATATCGTCACATGATTATCCAACATGTTCCTCACATGTAATCATCCTTAAAAACGAACAACTAACAAGGGATACGAATATTACCTGGATTAGATGAACCAAGAAGAAGAACACTTGAACTTCATTCCAAGAATCATGAGTAACTTGAAGAACAAGGCTTGAATCCATGCTCTCTATCTTAATCTCGGTAAAGATCATCATCTCGGAGTGTTTTAGGAACCCAAGTACCTCCCAAAGCTCTCTCTATCGAGTGAAAGGAAAGAAATGGACGAAATGCTTCATAACACCCTCCTGTCCCTTTTTATAGAGTGTATTACTAGCGTGCGCTAAACCTTATGTTTAGCGTGCGCTACGGCCTTAGCGTGCGCTAACCGACTTTGTTAACGTGCGCTATCACAGTCCAGAGACTACTGTCTGGATTCGTACATGCGCTTACGTACGTAATGCCCATGCATTAGCGTACATAATTTACACTCTCTAGCGTACGCAAGTCCTTGCGTTTAGCGTGCGCTAATATCAGTTGACTCGTTTGTCTGTATGCTCCGAAGACTGGTCCACACGCCGAAAGTGCTGACGAGGATAAGATTCCTTTTTGTCCGATATACAGTTAGCGTGCGCTAATCAACATGCATTAGCGTGCGCTAACACTACATTACAACATCCGTTGACTTATCAGAACGTGCGCCGAAAGTGGCCTGGTCCACACGCAGATTCCCTCTGAGCGGTTCTTCACTAGCGTACGCTAAGTTGTGTCCGTAGCGTGCGCTAAACCTGCACGATAGCATGCGCTACTTGTGATTATTAGCGTGCGCTAATAATGTTACACTTAGCCATTTACACTGATCTTGCTCGTCGTCTCAACATACTAGATACGTATACATGACGCACTCCTTTGTCGACCAAGTACGACAATTATATCAGTACAGATGTCTCAGTTCTACATTTATTTTATCCATACTGTACAGATTCCACGTTGTACAACATAACTCGGATAAAATAACATTAAACAACAGTAATAGAAATTCCGGATATTACAGATAGTTACGTTTTCAGCCCAGAATTTCTCAGACTTTGCGTTTTTGCCCCAGATCTTCTTCGGATGATAACTTTTGATATATAACTCTAATTTTGAATCCGGAAAGACTGCCGAATTCGTCTCGGAAAGCCCTACAACATGAATATATAAAAATTCAATAAAGAGAATATTTATTAAACATGTTGTTTCTTGAGTAATTCAGTTATTTAATCCGATCATCATCCGATAAAAATAAAATTATTAAAACTAATAAATTAAAAGGAAAAAACGAGTAGACTAGCTCAATTATGGGTGAATTTTATCGATACAAACCATGGATAAGTGTACAAAACTGACACTTATCAGCCATCATCATGCCCCTGTGTCTCAACTCTCTCCTCGCAAGCACCTAAAACATGAAAACATGTTCCGCCCCTATGGGGTCAGTCATCCAGATAAT
Source organism: Orobanche coerulescens (assembly GCA_033398695.1). Lineage (NCBI taxonomy): Eukaryota > Viridiplantae > Streptophyta > Magnoliopsida > Lamiales > Orobanchaceae > Orobanche > Orobanche coerulescens. Next base: position 10,382,549 of record CM065805.1, on the reverse strand, counting down.
GAATATCAAATACATGTATGACATGATATGCATCTAAAGGCAGAATGAAACGGTACAATGATAATAATAATACGAGATGCTCACAAACCAATGTAAGAACTGAGCATTCGTGAAATACTATGCCCACGACATATTATTAATACCTGTTCGATAGGTTAGAACGTAAATGCCCAACGACGAATCATAATTATAGAGTACCACAATGAATTACACGACATGAACCAAACCAGAACTGAATTAATTATGAATCACAATGCCCGAAGGCTCCAATGAAATTACCAGGACAATAATAAAGGCTTGAAAGCCACTCACCAAATCACAAATATCACAATCACATGAAGCTAAAATGTTCGCAATGCTATTGATTAGGGCAAGCCACGCGAATCCATATCACCATTAGGGCGACCGCACGGCCGTATCACAATTAGGGCCGAAGCCACGGCACGAAGCCGTATCACAATTAGGGCCGAAGCCACGGCACGAAGCCGTATCACAATTAGGGCCGAAGCCACGACACGAAGCCGTATCACAATTAGGGTCGAAGCCACGGCACGAAGCCATATCACAATTAGGGATGAAGCCATGGCACGAATCCGTATCACCATTAGGGCCGAAGCCACGGCACGAAGCCGTATCACTATTAGGGCCGAAGCCACGGCATGAAGCCATATCACAATTAGGTCCGAAGCCACGGCACGAAGCCGTATCACAATTTTGATAGTGTGCTACCTTGAGTCGGCCAACACGATAAGGATGACTCAAGGATGGGCATTGTACTCGACAGTCCCAATTCAATACTTCGATTACCTTAGAGTGGTCAATCGATAACAACGACACAACGGATGGGAACTATCCTCGACAGCCCCAATTCAATACCTCGATTGCCTTAGAATGGCCAACCGATAGCAATGATGCAGCAGATGATTCAATACCTCGATTGCCTTAAAACGGTCAATCGATAACAATGATACAATGAATGATTGAACACTTCGATTTGCCTGAGAACGGCCAATCGATAACAATGACACGATGAATGAGTGAATACCTCGATTGCCTTAGAACGGCCAACCGATAACAATGATATGATGAATGATTGAAAACCTCGATTGCCTTAGAACGGCCAATCGATAACAATGATATGAAGGATGTCTCGGCACCTTTAATCGGTTACCGACAACGAAGAAGAGAAATGAATATGTCAACGCCTTTAATCGGCCAAAACAACATCAAGGACAAAACTCCAACATTAATAGCAATGATTACAACGACGTCTTAAATCGACATTAATATCAACAACAACGATCGATACATCGATACCGCGAACCGGTGATCGATAATAACATTCACAACGAGTATCACAATGCCTTGAACCGGCTATTAACGAACAATAAAAACATTTGGCATAATTGTCGAAAGGTATCGTATCGAACGATCTCTTAATATTAATGAATTCATGAAAAGAGTAAGTCTCGGAATGATACAACACATTCATACACATATTGTATAATAATGGATAAACGCAATGACACATTACAATAAGATGGCAGGCAAACAGGCAACAAGTTGCGCCGCAACCCCCTTTTGAATGGCAAAACCAATCCTACTAAAAATGAAGTTTTGTTTCTTGAGGACCGAAAAATTACTTTGCACCACCCGTTGAACTCTGGACAAAAACTTCACTGCTTCAGGAGCTAAGAAACCAAATGTATCAAAGGCAAAAGGGATGAACACGTGTTGATTCTCCAAGCAAGCTTTCTCGTGTTTAGCCACTTTGCTCGATTCAGCTTTCAACGCAGCTTGTCCTGCAATAAACCCATTGTCCCTGAGCCCAACAAGAGGGGACACTCCAGTAAGATCTACACAAGCATGTTTCGCCCCAGCCCACCCAAACACATATATGATCACATTAATCTCATTGACTAGTACAAGTATAAAACTTGCCTCAAACCGACGGCGAGAAAGTCCTTCCACGAGCAACGTCCTTAAAGTGATTATCGGTCCTCGAAACAACCTTGAATAACACAATTACCAACGATTCTCTTAATATACGAATCAAGCATGATCACAACCAACTCCAAAGTCGATACAACAATACCCAAACTCATTGAAGCAATTCAACAAACACGTTGTAGACTACCTCCAATTGTTTACAACTAATCTCGATTATATTGATACCAAACCTCCAATGAATGATTCAATCCAACAAAACATCTTATATACAATCAATATTCTCATAGGAATACACAATTCGAGATTCCAACAACATCTAATCGAAACCCCCAATTCCAAAATCAACATCCAACATGTTCTTGAATAATCCTCCAACAATCCAATGATAATTCATAAAAACTCATAATCATACGTATATCCCTTCATATATCATGATTACAACATCCAAATAATCATATCCCAACTAAAAATCGAAATCCAAGATGTTGAAAAATTTACCTTAGATTTGGGATGAAGAATCCAAAAAAGATGTTGTTAATCCACACCAAGAACTCAAGGAGGATGAAATATCTGAGATTGATGATGATAAATCGCCCAAGAATTCATCCAAAAATTGCCCAAGGAGAGGAGAAATGAAGAGGAGGATGAAATGAGCTTCCTTCCTCCAAAAATCCGCTGAAAAAGAGTGATCTGACCCGTGTGCCGTGGCCCAGACTGAGTGTGCCGTGGCCCATGGCTAAAAAAAAGCTCCCAGCCATCATAGTGCCGCGGCCCGGCCAGCAGTGGCCGCGGCCTGCGGTACAGCCCGCTCCAGCACCAAAAGTCACATGGTGCAGTCTTAGCTATTTCGAACATAACTCCTTCGTCCGGACTCCGATTGACTCACCGTTTGAACCATTGGAAAGCTAACTTGATTCTCTATAATATAGAAAATATTCAGAATTTTTGGAGTTTCCAAGAATTAATGGTGATTTTACAAAGTCGAACTCATACGTGGAAAAGTCGCTTAAAAACACAGAATTCAACAGAACGACACCAAGACGAACTCGGATGACAAAAAGTGTAGAATTATCATTCTCGGAATGAGGAAACGGTCACAATAGAGTTGCTAAGATGTAATTACACCAGAAAAAAATTATTGGAAATCGAAATCGCGGATATTACAGCTGGAGTTTTGGAGCTATTAGATGACTTTAAGTGTATAAATAGACCCCTTAGATCCATCATTAAGCATCATTCATCTTATATTTTCTCACTTTGTAATACTTTTTCTTTTTGTGTGAAGAACACACTTGTGTTCTTGAGTGATTTGTGTAAGTGTGGTTTAGCTTATGTTGTTGAGGGAGTTTATTGTTTCTTTCTCCTTTATCTACTAAGGGAGTTAGGATCAATTCTTTCCCCTTTTCAACTATTAATGACCACTCAAGCTTGTAATATGTTGAATAAACCCTTAATGGGCTAAGTTACCTAAGTTGGGATTATAAACAAGGTTAGTCATGTTGTTTAAGTTTTTATAAAGATCTATTATGAATTACTTATTATTGTGTGTGATTTTCATTGTTTTACCAATCTTTATTTATTTGGCCAATAAATGACGATATTTATGGTCTTCATATGTTTCGAAATAAAATATGTTTGATTAGATCAAATGATCTTCACTCTAAGTTGTTCTAGGGGATAGAAATATACCTCTAGACCTTAGATGATTCTTTGAGTTATTTTCATAAAACCTAATGATATGTATTGAAGCCAATCAACATAGAAATATAGTGGATTGATTCAATATATAAGGGGCGTTTTGACATTCGAAAGAGGAACCGTCTTTTTAAGGAAAATTGAATCTACACAACACAATAAGTAAATTCATCTTATGATCTCCTATACATCTTCTATAACTAATGATGAACTAAGTTTGTAATCCCAATTATTTCATTTTATCTTTTATTAATCCATTATTAGTGCAATTTTTTATTTCCTTGAATTTTAGAACTATTATTGCATTTTCATTGCAATTGTCAAACCAAACTCTTTAATTGTGTGTTTCAATCATATAAATCTCTATAACAAATAGTTAAATAGTGTATAATTCAATATATAACCTAATTTCCTCGTGGGATCGATAAACCGGACTCAAAAAGTCCACTTACTACTTGAGACGATATCGTGCACTTGCGATAGTTACACAAAAGACGTGTCAAGTTTTTGGCGCCGTTGCCGGGGAAGTATAAGTGTTATTTTTGAAATCTTACATTGTAAACTATTGTTATAGGATACAATTTCTCGACATTGTAACTTAGTACCCAATTGTGTTTGTCCGGTCAAGTGGCGGATAACGGTACTCCGTGACTATTAAAGTTGGATTCTTCACTTTCCCACAACAACTGATATTTGTAGATATTTTCTCTTTTATTTTTATTTTATTTTTTTTATAATAGAAGAAACTTTGAATAAAATTGAAAAAAGATTTCCCTTTCTGAGCAAAAAGGTCATTTTAAAAATTTACAAGACAAGACTTGAAAGGGTGAGGTTGCTTATGAATAAAAGCATACCTTTTGACATTAGATTCATAATTGAAGCCAAAGTAAGAATAGCAGGTGAATTCACAGAAATACCTACTAGATTTTTACCAGGGCTAGAAAAAGGTTCATATGCCAAGAAACAACGAGCAGAGATAATAGCCATTTGCTATAAATATGCTAGATGGAACTGTAATTTAAAATGTCGATCTTTAGGAATTCCATCTACAAACAGAGAAGATAAAATTAAATTCATTAAGCATGGTCTGAATAAAGAGAATTTAGATAATATCGAAATTTCTCTTGACACGCATCCTAGTGGACTCGTACATTACGGAATTCAATGTTTGTGGAATAAATTCAAACCAGAATATGAACAACATCTTGGGAATCGGACGTTAAAAGATCATGTTTGCCAATTTGTAAGAAAATTGGATGGGAAGCTTCTCCCCGACTCATAGAAGGCATTTAGGCCGTTTCTGAATGTAAAATCAGATGAAGATGTGAGCCACAATCATAACTACTATACATACTCGTGAGTATCTTTAATTTTTGTCGTATGGTGAGATTTTCTGAATAAAAAAGGGTGATACGCAATAAATGCATTCATTATTCTATTGAGTAGTTGAAGCACAATCAACGCAATCACAAACTTGTTAAACAATTTTACCTCATTTTTCTTCTATAAATAAGCATTGTGCTTGTTTCTTTTATTCATCCCTCAAACTTGTACATTTCTCTTTTTCTCTCTAATAAATTTCTTTTCAAAAATGGAATCATCATCTTCCACAAAAAAATTTAGCACAGTCTGCATTTTTGGTGGAGCTGGTTATGGAAAAGAGGCATGCTTTAGTGAAGCAGCCCACAACTTGGGTCGTACCTTAGGAGAAAAATGCATTCATGTAGTTTACGGAGGAGGAAGTCTAGGATTAATGGGACGAGCTGCTGCTTCTGCCTATATGGAAGGAGTAAGAATGTTGGGAATAATTCCAAAATCTCTGGCTGAAAGTAAAATCATCGGGGCAACTATTGGAGATGAGTTTAGAGCTGTAAATATGCAAGATCGCATAACTCACATGATAAATAATTCTGGCGCCTTTATCACACTTTCCGGTGGTTTTGGCATTCTTGAGGAACTTTTTCATGTGGTTACCAGAGCCCAGCTAAATGTTCATCAAAAACCAATAGGTCTGCTTAATGTCAATAGTTTCTTTGATGATTTACTATCTTTCAGCAACTACTCTACTGAAAAAGATTTTATTTCCGAGCGTGCTAAACGAATCATAGTCGTTGCAACAACACCAGAAGAACTAATCAAAAAACTCATTGAATTTGTTCCTCAACCAGATCTAGCTCTAGCTAATATTGTCTGGATGGAAGATTTTACCGTGAGAAAATGAAAAGTGGATTCATTCCTCTCCCTTTGATAACCCATGTCGGACCTCTTGTATTTTTACTTTCTGTTGTGTATAAAAATCGTGCTAAATGATGACAACTTAAGGAGTTTCTTTTTGAACTCTTGATGCGCATCTATTCGCGATTTATGTATTGTTATTTTATTGATGTAATTTTTATTGTTTGTTTTTTTATAAAAGCATTGATGGCAGCGTAAGGCGACTCTTCGGACTTTCTTGAAGCGCATCTTAAAAATTGTGTTATACTTACGAGTATATTTTGTAATACCCAGTTGTAATTCAGTAATTATCATTCAGTATTTATCATTCAGTAATTGATACTCAGTAATTTCATTCATTATTGATCATTTGTCACTCATATTCAGTCATGGTATTCATCATTTAGAGTAATCGTATCGTGTATCAATCGTCATTCATCACTAATCTGATTGGAGTTTCGTGCCGTGTTTATCATCATTGTCATTTTCGTTGCGAGCTGTGCATGAGGAGTAGCGCACGCTACATACTCCTTTTAGCGTACGTTATTTGGGTATAGGTAGCGCACGCTACCACTCAGCTTTAGCGCACGCTAAGGTTACCTCGGCTGCAGTCCAGAAGGTACTGGACTGCAGGTGAGTTATAGGTAGCGCACGCTACGAGTGGTAAGTAGCGCGCGCTAATGGGTTGTAGTAGCGCACGCTATATATGTGGAGTAGCGCGCGCTAGGGACGGTTCAGGTTGAGTCCAGTGGCTACTGGACTGCACTGGAGTTATTCATAGCGCACGCTATGTATTGTTGTTAGCGTACGCAACCGATATATTAGCGCACGCTAAACAATGGTTGTAGCGCACGCTATCGGGGTCAGATCAGAGGTCAGACAGTTTTCTGGACTCCAGTACTGGGCATCAATATTTCGATAGCGCAAGCTAATAATGGATCTTAGCGCACGCTAGTAGTATGGCCGTAGCGCACGCTACAAGAAGGTACGTAGCGCGCGCTACCGTGTTCGGACAAAGGTACCGACTACCCAAATTACTCGTTAGCGCACGCTACGCACAAGGGCTAGCGCACGCTAACCTGGACTGACTATAAATTGGACAGTTTAGTCAGAGTTCGTCATTTATTCATCTCATTTCATTCCTTCGGTAATTTTGGGCGAATTCGAGCGATTCGGAGAGGATTCTTCGAGGCGTAATCATCAATCATCATCTTCAAGCTCATCTTTCGGATTGATTATCATTTCATCATCTTCATCGCATCGAATCAAAGGTATTAATCTCTTAGATCTAGAATTTCGGATTTTTGGGTTTTCCTTCCGATTTCTTCGTGTAAGCTTGGATTATCATTGGAATATGTTAGATATGGATTATCTACCTTGGATAAATATACTCCTATGGATTTAATGGTTATTTTCGGAATTATTTCAAGAACCCTTGGGGTTGACTTCGGTTAATTGGGGATTTTCCGATTGATGTTGTTGTAATCATGAATTATGGATTCCTAATGGATTATTGATATCATTGAAAGTGTTTTGATGGATTGAAATACTCATCTTGGAGTTGGTTTCGATATATTCGAGTTCGAATATTGTTGTATCGACGTTTGGGTCGGTTATGATCGTATTTGAGTCGTGTATTGATCGGTTGTTGGTAACTATTGATGTTCAAGGTTGTTCGAGCGACCGACTTTTCATTTAGGACGTTGTTCGTGGAAGGACATTCTTCATCGGTATTGAGTAAGTTAATTCTTACTCGGTTAAAAGGATATTCATTCCTTTTGTTGTTGTTCATTCATAATCGTAACTCATTCATCATTGTATTAACCGTATCAAAACTTGTCATTGTCAATTAATCACCTCAGTCATAAGGAACGACGGTTCCGATCATTCCATTGAGCTATCATTCATTTCACCATCATTTAACCCTGGTGAGTCATTATTCATTTTCGTTGTCACTTTTGCCATATTGTGACATTCCGGGTCATACTGGCGTGCCGGTTGGAATGTGTAGGATTTTCATGTCGGGCACAATTATGTCGTGTGGTGGTTGTTGGCCTCACATTGGACTGTGCACACGAGTCGATTGCTTCGTGAGACTGATTAGGCACAAGACCACGTGTGATGGTGGCTTGTGTACGGACACATTTCCATCCCGGACGTAGTGTGGCGCCATTCCTTTGATCCGTACTGATAGTCGATTCATATAGCATGTTTGATTGCGTATGTTTCGACGGGATAATTCATAATTTCAGATATATCATGATTGTGTATTTACAACCCTTGAGGATTGTTGTTCTCACGTAATCGATTCCCGCTGGGGATGCTGCTGTGTCATGGCAAGGCTAAGGCACGGGAGAGCACGGTGACGGCGAGGAGTCCAGTGATACTAGTAGGGGCCCCACTGCTCATCATTTATTCAGTCATTTATGTTTCCTATATTTATTCCGCTGCAGACATTCCGTTTGAATGCTCATTTCATTCAGTGTTGTGTATTTTATCGTCACATAAAATACACATGTATTCTATTTTATCCTGGGTGCGTTGTATAAAACTCCTCATCGGAGTAATTGATGTTGTAATGTGGTTCGGTACTACATTTACCTGTGTAATTCATTCATTTTCATTCGCCTGGTGGGTCCCAGTCGGGGGTCCACGGCACTGTAATATCCGCCTAGTTTGGGGTGTTACATATTTTATTTTCTTTTGTTGTTTGCCTCGTATATTTATTCTCTTGTAGATTCTAAAAGGCGTTGGCTCAAGCATAAACTTTCATAATAGGGAGTATTCTGTTTTCTCCTTGCTTTTTATTTTATTTATTTTTATTTTTTATTTTTTTAAACTGAGGACAGTTTTATTTTCAAGTTTGGGGGGTGGTATGTTTTAATTATTTTGGTGTGTTGGTTTTGATTAATTATATATATATATATATATATATATATATATATATTATTTTGATTTGTGAGATTTCTAGATCTGGCCATAACACCAATAAGTTAGCTATATACAAGCTTCTAAAATCATTTTAAACCGGTTAAAAATTGTATATTCCAAAAATTTTGAGCCTTAATCTCTCTTTCCAAGCCTTGTAATTATCATTTAAAATCGAGTCATTCATTACCTTGAGAAAAGAAGAATTAGTCGGTTGATGAAAAATAGAACTGAAATTTATTTAATTTGTGGAGTTTTTGATTTCTCATGCTTAACTAATAAATGATTTTCTGCAAAAATTCTATTCCCTAAAAAAGGAGTCATTGGTGAAAAGAGCTACACATTAGCAAATAACGGTGTGAAAGCTATCACCTAAACAAAAAAAAATGTGTTGGTGAAAACAGCTACACGTTAGCAAATAACGGTGTGAAAGCTATCACCTAAAAAAAATGAAAATTGTGTTAGTGAAAAGAGCTACACGTTAGCAAATAATGGTGTGAAAGCTATCACTAAGAGATGTAGTTTATAATCAGATTTGAATTAATTAGCGGCTGAATTTCAATACACTCAATTTCGTGAAAAATCACAATATTTGATGACGCCAATGAAATTCTTCTTCATATTGAGTCGAAAAACAAATGAGTGATCGAGATCAACCATTAAAGGGAGTCGTGTGTGTCACGAGTGGGAAATAAATAATCAACCTTTTGGGGGGAAAACCTTGCAATTTGGAATTACAAAATAAAACCGTGTTTTAACATTAAAATCATTAGTAGATTTATTTTGAATCTTGATTCGTTTCTATCTACTGTATAAAGCTGGTTGTTGTGTATTAATGGCATTTTGATCTCCTTTTCTCTTTTTGTATGATTATTTTTCTTAATTTATGTGTGTATTATTATTTTTTAGTCTTATTTTTATTTTTATTTTTGGAGTGTGATTAATAAAGAGTCTTGCTCGAGACTAGCAAGAATTCAAGTTTGGGGTGTGATAAGTGTCAGTTTTATACACTTATTCATGGTTTGTATCGATATATTTCACCCATAATTGAGCTAGTCTACTCGTTTTTGCTTAGAATTAATTAGCTTTTAATGATTTTATTATTTATCAGATGAAGATGTAAATTTAGTCTTAATCGGATTGAATTACTGATTTACTCAAGAAATAATATGTGTATAAAATATTCTCTTTGTTGAATTTTTATGTATTCATGTTGTAGGGCTTTCCGAGATGAGTTCGGCAGTCTTTCCGTATTCAAAATCAGAGTTAAATATAAAAAGTTATCATCCGAAGAAGATTTGGGGCAAAAACGCAAAGTCTAAGAAATTCTGGGCTGAAAATAAAGTCTGAAACTCTATACGAGCATGTACGGGCGTAACTCACAAAATGCAAATTTACGAAGCTATGTTACGGCCGTAACTCCTCAATATTACGGCCATAACTCTTGACAGGTTGTGATCATTGTCTAATTTTTTATACTTTTGGTCTATTATTGAGGGGATGGCTCGCATTGATCCGATCTAATGTAATAATGCTGGAGTTTTGGAGCTATTAGATGACTTTAGGTGTATAAATAGACCCCTCAGGTCCATCATTAAGCATCATTCACCTTATATTTTATCACTTTGTAATACTTTTTCTTTTTGTGTGAAGAACACACTTGTGTTCTTGAGTGATTTGTGTAAGTGTGGTTTAGCTTATGTTGTTGAGGGAGTTTATTGTTTCTTTCTCCTTTATATACTAAGGGAGTTAGGATCAATTCTTTCCCCTTTTCAACTATTAATGACCAGTCAAGCTTGTAATATGTTGAATAAACCCTTAATGGGCTAAGTTACCTAAGTTGGGATTATAAACAAGGTTAGTAATGTTGTTTAAGTTTGTATAAAGATCTATTATGAATTACTTATTATTGTGTGTGATTTTCATTGTTTTACCAATCTTTATTTATTTGGCCAATAAATGACGATATTTATGGTCTTCATATGTTTCGAAAGAAAATATGTTTGATTAGATCAAATGATCTTCACTCTAAGTTGTTCTAGTGGATAGAAATATACATTTAGACCTTAGATGATTCTTTGAGTTATTTTCATAAAATCTAATGCTATTTATTGAAGCCAATCAACATAGAAATATAGTGGATTGATTCAATATATAAGGGGCGTTTTGACATTCGAAAGAGGAACCGTCTTTTTAAGGAAAATCGAATCTACACAACACAATAAGTAAATTCATATTATGATATCCTATACATCTTCTATAACTAATGATGAACTAAGTTTGTAATCCCAACTATTTCATTTTATCTTTTATTAATCCATTATTAGTGCAATCTTTCATTTTCTTGAATTTTAGAACTATTATTGCATTTTCATTGCAATTGTCAAACCAAACTCTTTAATTGTGTGTTTCAATCATATAAATCTCTATAACAAATAGTTAAATAGTGTATAATTCAATATATAACCTAACTTCCTCGTGGGATCAATAAACCGGACTAAAAAAGTCCACTTACTACTCGATACGATATCGTGCACTTGCGGTAGTTACACAAAAGACATGTCAGCTTGAGAATCGATTGAATAAGAGGACATGGCGGAAGCATGGAAAGGTAACTAGACGTAGCTCGGCAAGAAGGGTGATCTTGGAAAGGTAACTAGACGTAGCTCGTCAACTTGGAAATCAATTTTATTCAGCATGAGCAGACATATTATTTTGATAATAATATACACATACCACGTCAATAATACCTATCAGAATATATTCCATGCTGGCACTTTTTTTAACGGAATGTAGTCAAACATAATGAAATGCTAAGAATCTAAAACAAGGGTAACGATAGTGTTTTAAATAATTTGATATGTAGTTAAGTGGTAATTTTCTAAAAGCCCCAATAGTTTAGTGATAGAAAATCGATTTTCCCAATAAATAAATAATATGCACAATTTATATATTTATTGTATCTTTATTGTATTTGTATGTATTATTTTATTTGAAGTATGTATCATCTTATTTGAAGTCAGTATCATATCTAAAAAGTATTTGTATATTTTGTATGAAATAAAACTTTATTTTATTGTGTTAACTTATATTTTTAGTCTTATATTTTTATCAAGGAAAATGAGTACAAATGTGTTGGAGACATTTGCATCCGAGACAGTGGCACAACCCATACAATCCTAAAAAATAAGAAATATTTTACTGAGTTAAAATTTACAAAAGCAGTACTATATACAATTTCAGGCCCCGTAGACTTGACTGAAGGAACAAATGTAATACCCGTATTTTTCTTTTCCCGGTATCTTCTCTTTCGATGTAATTTTTCATTTTTGGGAACTCGCTTGTAACCGTATTGAGGTATCGAGAATATTTAATGTTGGACTTTTACCGTTCGGGCGTGTTCCGGACTCGTTTAGCTCAATTCCGCGTTTTATGTCATTACGTCGCTTTTTCGTTCGATTCTTGTAATCGTTGATAGGAACCGCCGTTGTGGGTTGCCGAAGATCCATTTCGTGTTATTGAGCTTGTTGTGAGCTTTTGTTCGGTGTTTCGACCGCATATTGTGCATCTCAGATGTTTTGGGCCGTTTTGTAATTTCCCAAAATCTTGGGTAATTACGTTGTTGACGTTGTTCCGAATCCCGGACAGTCGCGAGTATGTTCTCTTCAGCATTTGAGTTCATTGCCTCGAATTATTTACGTTCGTACCATCGTGAATTGTTCACCGTTGTATTTCGATTCTTTTTCGGTACATCCCTTATCTATTTCTGGCTTGTACTTCGCTGGAAGGGATGTTACGTATGTAACACGCCTTTTGGTTACGTACGTAACGGCCTGTGTAAAATAGTACAGGCATTTCTGCCTTTTTGGTTACGTACGTAAGGCCCTTATGGCTTACGTATGTAACACAGCTTATGTACGTTAGCAATTGGAGGCTGACGTACGTAACGCGACCTGGGTTTATAAACCCGGGAGTTGACCGATTTCGGTTATTTTCATTTCTCCTCCTTCTCCTCGGTGATTTCTTGGCTTTTCCGAGCGATTTGAAGCTTTGTAACTCCGAGCCATCATCTTCTTCGAGTTCTTGGAGTGTTTTATCAACATCTAATCGTGTTCTTCGTCATTAATTCGAGGTAAACTCCTAGAACCTTGTTTTTGGATAAATTGGGGGTTTTCACGTTTTCGTCCGATGCGTTCCGTATGATGGATTAATTCATGATGAATATGATTAATCTTGTTGGTATTATTGGTTTTCCTACGGATTCATGATATATTTCATGGTATTTTTGCAATCGAGAGGGTTTGGTTGTGGTCCGCCCTCGTCGTTGTTTTTATACGAATATACATGAATCGTAGGCGGGTTTCCGGGTGTATTCCAATTCCATATTCCTTTAGGATTGGTTGTAATTGTATTCTTCGAATCGTTAGGTTCGGTTTCGTCGGTTCCTCGCGGTCGTGTTTGATTCTTCCGTTCCGTTCGTGTCACCGTCTATTGATCGAGGCAAGTACCCTTATGAACTTACAATCTTGACATGTTAGTTTTTCATGAGAAATTGTGTGTGTGTGTGTATGCTCACTACGGGTTAGATCCGACGGGGTCTCTGTAGGGTCCACGGAGGTATGGATCGAAGAGCTTTGCTTTTAACCACTACGGGTTAGATCTGACGGGGTCTCGGTAGGGGTCCACGGAGGTGTGCATCGACGGTTAATTGTGGTGCATTTTACAAATGTGTTTTGGATTATGGCGTTTCTGGAAATGTGTGTTTCAACTGATGTTTTCTGAATTGCATGCTTGACTATATGTGTAAGGTGTAAGTTGTTCATTTGGTTACTTGTACTAGCATAATTTCTAACCCCTCTGGGGACCCGTTTTGGGGAAATTCGTTTCATGAATTTCAGGTCAAGTTCCCCGAGACGAACGGGCGCTGGACCAGTATGCGGATGATGGCCGTGCGTGATGATTGTGCACGAGTAGTGTCTTATTATTTTCTACCTTTTTACCATTCGTCGATTTGTAAACTAATAGAAGTACTCAAGTACTTAGGAGATTCTTATTTGTTCGGATTGTATTGTTGTCTATTTTGTTTGTGTCGAAAGATTGTGTTGTGTTTGACTGGTTGAACCGGGTGGATTATCTTTGTGTTGTGTCTTTGTGACGAGGTGTTATTTTGTTGTTTCGGCGAGTCGATGAGTATGTTGGTTGTTTAGCCTGGTGGGTCCCATGTAGGGATTCACGGCGCTGTAATATACCTCGAATATCTTGGGGGTGTTACAGAAAATGGTATCAGAGCGTCTAGGTTTAGGGATACCTAGGCCTGTCGGTTCATTGGGTCTTGTTATGTTTCGTCTTGCAAATCGTCATCACGATGCCATGATTCCGGTACTTCCAGTGCCCGTAAGTTTTCCTTACTCTGTTCTTTGTTTCCTTGTATCGTACCTTCGATTATTGATTGTAATGGTTTTCCTCTCGTACTTACCATCGTATTGTAATACCCGTAATTTCGATTTCCGGTAATTTCTTCTTTTTCGGCGAAAGTACGTTTTGACGACTCGCTCATGACCGTTCCATCATTCTGAGAATGATTAATTCTGCACTTTTCGACATCCGAGTTCGTTTCGGTGCTGCTTTGTTGAGTTCCGTGCTTTTTAGCGACTTTTCCGCGCTTGAGTTCGGTTCTTGCGAATCTCGTTCGAAACTGTCATTTGGGATTTCTCGTAAGTTCATTTAACGTTGTTATACGTGTTGTGAGCTTCGGTTTGATTATTCGTTGTCGTATCGTGATTTTGGGGCATTTGGGCCATTTTCGTAATTTCCCAAAGTTTGGGGTAATTACCTTCCGTTGTCGAATTTTGAGCCTTCGGGTGGTCGGAATCGTGTGTTCTATTAGCTCTTAGATTCGTCTTTGCGAGTACTTTGTAACCGTATCTTCGGTTCGTATTCAGGTTCGGGTTTCAGTGTCGTTTTGTTGAGTTTAGTGTTACTAAACGACTTTTCCAAGTATGAGTTCGGCTTTGTAAAAATCACCATAAATTCTTGGAAACTCAAAAAATTCTGAATCTCTGCAATATTATAAAGCGTCAAGTTAGCTTTCCAATGGTTCAAACGGTGAGTCAATCGGAGTCCGGACGAATGAGTTATGGTCGAAATAGCTAAGACTGCACGATGTGCCTTTTTGGTGTTGGAGTGGACTGTACCGTGTGCCGCGGCACACTTCGGCTGGGCCGCGGCACTAAGCCAGTGCTGGGCAGTTTTTTTGGCCGTGGTCCGCGGCACACTTGTCCTGTGCCGCGGCACACAGTGCAGATCAGCCTATTTAATGGCCTGGACCGAGTCATCCGGCCATTTCTCATTTTTCCTTCGTTCCTTCGCGATTTCTTCAGCATAAGTGGATGGATTTGAGTAAGAGAAACATAGAACAACACGTTTTGGAAGTTTGATTCATGGATTAACATCATCTTCCACCCGGATCAAAGGTAAGAACACCTAAACTCTTGGTTTTGGGAATTTTTGAGGTTTCTTGATGTTTTGGCCGATTTGATTCGTTTTAGTTCAGATTATTGTTAGAACATGGTTGTATACTCGAAATCGTTGTATACTCGAAATCATTCATTACCCTTGAAGTTTTGTGGAACGAATTTGAGTATTTCCCTGAATAATCGATTGAATTGGACTATGCCCTCAAGGTGTCCGATAAAATGCTTCAATGAGTAGAACTTGGGAAGTTCCATACGTTTTCGTAGAATTGTGATTGAATTGATATCGTTGTGACTTAGGAACGAATTCGTGTGAAGAACTCGAGTCGGAACCCTTCCGTTCGTTGCCTTCTTTGGGATCCGAGCTTCCCGGTCGAACCGTGTTCTTCGGAGCATTCGGTAGCGGTTAGTAAGGCAAGTATCTTACTATACGACTTGTATCTTGTGACTAGTAATCACGTATGATATTTATGATGATTTTGCTTGCCTTCGTAAATATGTTCCGTTTGAATTGGTTGTGTATTCCGCAATTTGAAGGCTTTGTGATAATAGTGTTATACTGGTATATGTGTTAGGTGTTGTTCCATTTGTGCAGGATTGCGACGTACATATGGATGTTGTACACTTGGTTGTGCAATGTATTGTGTACCGAACGTGTGTTATGTTGGTTGTGTGTCGTTGATTGATGATAGTTTTGTTGAGAGTATTGAGATTGTGTTATGTGCGTGTGATGTACGATTTTAGTGGTGATCAACGTGATTGACTAACTGTGCTCATTGTTGTATGTAATGTGAATGTGAATGTGGTGTGCTGGAACGCTAAGTTCACTCGTGCGGGTTCGATGGGGCCTACGAGGATTCATGGCACAGGTCCGTGGGATCAGAACTTAGTGTGTGGTGCTGAGGTCCAATCGTGCGGGTCTGACGAGGCCTACGATGATTCATGGCACAGGTCCATTGAGTCAGACACAAGATCGTCCAACCGTGCAGGTTCGACGGAACCTACGGTGACACGTGACACAGGTTCACGGGGTCGGGACTGTTTGTTGTGATTGTTGTGTTTGCTCAATCCGTGTGGGTTGTTGAACCTACGGAGACTCGTGGCAAGCGATCACGGAGTCATGAGCATGATTGATTGTTGTGATTGGTTAAGTCCGTGCGGGTTGTTGAACCTACGGAGACACGTGACAGGGGATCACGGTGTCACGAATCATGTTTTGTAAATCAAACTTTTTGTAAGAAAGTTTTAAGAAAAGAATGTTGGGCCGAACCCCATGAGATTTATGGAAATGTTTTCGTACTGTAAATTGTTGAAATACAATTTTGAGATTTGGGTTAAGACCCTAAGATTTTCGAAAGGTTTTGAAATTCAAAAAATTCCCGAGGTGATAATCTTATTTTCGAATGCTTCATAGCTTATCTTTCCTTGTGAAAACCTCCCGGGGATATTTTGATACTTGATCGTTATATTTGATTCACGATTATTACTTGCTTGTTATATTTCGTATGATTTGATACTTGCACTAGTAAAACAGTGGAGTTTTACTAACCTCCGAGTAATCGGGGGGTGGATGTCTGTTTTGCGTCCAGGTACATGCAGATTCAGGGGAGCAGTCACATGGTTGGCACAAGAGGATGACGAGCTGCGATACTAATCATGAGTTGAGAGTTGTTTGATTTTTGTTGTGTTGTCAGAGTTGATTTCAGTCTTCCGCTGTATTGTATTTCGACCCCTGTGTGGGTAATGTCGTTTAAGTCAGTTTCGTTGATTGGGGTTGTGTGACCTCATCGGTTTGTGTATTCACGTGTAAGTGACCATAACGGTCTGTATTATTTTATTGTTTGACCCTGGTCGGGCAAGCATTTGGTTGTTTATGGATGTTTAGCCTGGTAGATCCTTGTGGAAAGGGTCTACGGCGTGTAATATTCCCATATGATTTTGGGGGTGTTACATTTATGGTATCAGAGATTTAGGTTGCGGAAACCTAGGCCGTCGGGTCGAGTCAAGTCGTGATTTGTCGAGTAATGTGTTGTCTTGTCGTTCGGGTCGTCAGTGACAAATTGAGTTGTGCGTAGTCACAACGTGTCGGTTATGTTGTCGGACGAGATTAGTATCGCGGGCGACTGTCACCTCCGTGCGACCTGTGGATGTAAGTCTCCTCCTTTATGCGTAATACCTGTGTATCTCGATTTTATCTTAGTGAGTTAATTGCGGTGCATGATTTTGTTTACACAGCATTGTGTGATGTAGTTGTGTTTAATACTTATGGTATGAGTATAGCTGAGCGTATTGTTGTTTTACTTTTGAACCACCGTGTGGGGTGGTATGGTGTGAAGGTTGTAAACCTTGATGGCTTCTGTGAAGATATCAATGGTAGAGTTTGTGAGAAACTCCGATGAATGATCTTGCTGTGCGTTTAAACTTGAGACCACGAGATGCATTTGATTGAATTGGCGACCGTGGTTGCCATTTGAGTATGTGGTTTTAAATTCGACTGTTTTTGGAATGTTGTAATTTTTGTCCAGTTTGAGAATATCTTCGGTAGGACTTTACAGTTTGAGAATTTTGTAGAAATCGATTTTTGGAAAATATTTTGGTAGTGCGGTCAAACCACGGTTTATGTGGATTTTTAAAATTTGTTAAACTTTGACAAATGGGCCGTGTATTTTCAAATGACACAATCAGACGGTATTTGAAAAATGTGTTTTGAAGTACTTCGGACATTGTAAAATATTACCGTCGTCTTGGTTATGAACTAAAGGATTTTCAAAATCTTTTTTTTTTAATTTGCAGAACGATTTTTGGTTTTCGGAATTTTGAACTTCATATGTCCACGTGTTGGGGCAAGTGGTTGTGATAAGTTTGTGGTGTTGTTGTGCTCGCCGGAGAATGTTTCAGTGTTTTCTAAATGTTGAGATACATGGTTTTGATTGGACGATCGGGGTATTAAAAGTGTTTTCAAAAATTTCATTTCACCAAATATTTCAAACTCGAGAATTTTAAAAATTTATCATTTGAATAATACCCCGGAAATATTTTATTTTATTTTTTTGTTGCGAGTGTTTGATCCCTACGATACATGTGTGGTTTTGACTGTGTTTGGTTGGGTAAAATCCAAACACCTCTGTTGATGTGACTGTGCGAATTATTTTTGAATGAAGTTCTTAAATTACAGCGTTAGTTCATGCACATGTGTGATGACTTGGAGTTGATGCTTTATGGTGCTGCTATTATCGTCCTATGTGGACGTTGTGATGTTTGTATGGTTGCGTTATTCTGTTTGGTCGTCCGTTCAGTATGCCGAGAGGTCGTGGCCGAGGACGTGGTCGTAGTCGTGGTCGTGATCAAGAGCGTGAGAGGGAGACTCCCGCCTTGCCAAGTACCGATCAGCTCAGTACAGATCAGGGACATTCGACTAGCGTTAATGTTGACATTGGCGCCGCCACCATCCTTCGTCAGGTGGTTGATCAGTTAGTTCAGATGAATCAGGCCGTACATCGGAATGAGAACCCGGATGGGGATAACGGGGCTAGTAAATGGATTCGAGATGTGATGAGGATGCAGCCGCCCCGTTTTGTGGGTTCATCTAACTCGTTAGGTTGGGAAGGATGGCTCTTCCAGTTGGACAGAACATTTGATGTTGTAGCTTGTACGGATGAGAAGAGAGTACCCACTCAGTACTTGCTTGACAAAGAAGATGCAGACTGGTGGCAGGCTGTAGTGCCTGCACATCGCACACCTACATGGGCTGAGTTTAAGACTGCTATGGAGGCAGAGTATTGCCCGTTGCCTGTTCGTGAACGCAGGATCGTTGAGTTTTTCTCAGTTGCGCCCTAAGATGTGTCGATATCCCAGGCCATAGTCGATTTTAATCGACAGCTGGCTTATGTTCGTGATCAAGTGAGAAGTGAAGCGGACAAGGTCCGATACTTCAATATGCGCATGAAACCATATATCCGTGAGAGTATGGCTCCGCTCATGTGTACCACCCTGAAGGAATATCAGGACCGAGCTTTAGCCATTGAGATGGCCGTTTCGGTATCGGAATCTGGTTCAGAGAGTAAGAGACTGAAGACCTCGAGTAACTTTTCAAGAGGCCAGAGAAGTGAGATCTGTGAGCCTGTTACTTCACAGTTTCCTTCTTGGAGCACTCCTCGTTCGGTTGACTAGTCTAAGAATCCTACTCACGAGCCGAGTAAGACAAGCGTCATGAAATTATGTTTCAATTGTAGCCGTGTGGGCCATACTCGTAAGAATTGCCGCTCGCCCCAAGTTAACTGTTTCAAATGTGGACATGTGGGACATCAGGCGGTACACTGCAAGACCGTCATTGAGATGTTCGGGAGCCGAGATCCCGCCCCTACGCGTAGAGAGCTCAGTGGTGCCCAGTAGCATAGTTGCGTGTTGTATTTGTGTTGTAATTCGAGTAGAGATTGATATTTGTTGCGTGAACTTTTTGGTTTTGTTTGTAGTCTACCCTGATGTTTTATTTTAAGTTTCGGGATGAAACTTATTTTTTGTGAGATAGAATGTAATATCCGGTACCCTCGTTTTCCGTTATCTTGAATTGTTTTTGTTTTGACGTCAGACATTTTCTTATTGATGAGAATCGGAATGATTTCTATCGTAATACTCTATTTGTTTCTATCGCATAGCCGTTTTAGTCGGGTGCAACTTGTTGTCGCGTACGTTTCTTTGACTAAATGTGTGCATATGATGTGGTATGTGATGCGTCGTTAATTGCTCGTTATTGTTTTGAATCATTGTCGGTGGTGTTGTGTTGGTCGTCGTGGAGCGTGTATTCACGCCATATGTCTCCTTGCGTTTCTTGCAGCGTTTCGCCGTTGGGCGCAAGTTTTCGGTTTTTGTGTATCTCGTCGAGTTGTCCTGGCACGGATATCGCTTCTCCCTACTTGTTTTAAGTTTCGGGACGAAACTTCTTTTAAGGGGGGTAGAATGTAATACCCGTAATTTCGATTTCCGGTAATTTCTTCTTTTTCGGCGAAAGTCCGTTTTGACAACTCGCTCATAACCGTTCCATCATTCTGAGAATGATTAATTCTGCACTTTTTGACATCCGAGTTCGTTTCGGTGCTGCTTTGTTGAGTTCCGTGCTTTTTAGCGACTTTTCCGCGCTTGAGTTCGGTTCTTGCGAATATCATTCGAAACTGTCGTTTGGGATTTCTCGTAAGTTCATTTAACATTGTTATACGTGTTGTGAGCTTCGATTTGATTATTCGTTGTCGTATCGTGATTTTCGGGCATTTGGGCCATTTTCGTAATTTCCCAAAGTTTGGGGTAATTACCTTCCGTTGTCGAATTTTGAGCCTTCGGGTGGTCGGAATCGTGTGTTCTATTAGCTCTTAGATTCGTCTTTGCGAGTACTTCGTAACAGTATCTTCGGTTCGTATTCAGGTTCGGGTTTCGGTGTCGTTTTGTTGAGTTCACTGTTACTAAACGACTTTTCCAAGTATGAGTTCGGCTTTGTAAAAATCACCATAAATTATTGGAAACTCCAAAAATTCTGAATCTTTGCAATATTATAAAGCATCAAGTTAGCTTTCCAATGGTTCAAACGGTGAGTCAATCGGAGTCCGTACGAAGGAGTTATGGTCGAAATAGCTAAGATTGCACGATGTGCCTTTTTGGTGTTGGAGTGGACTGTACCGTGTGACGCAGCACACTTCGGCTGGGCCGCGGCACTAAGCCAGTGCTGGGCAGTTTTTTTGGCCGTGGGCCGCGGCACACTTGTCTCAGGCCGCGGCACACAAAGGTGCATCGGCTATTTAATGGCCTGGACCGAGTCATCCGGCCATTTCTCATTTTTCCTTCGTTCCTTCGCGATTTCTTCAGCATAAGTGGATGGATTTGAGTAAGAGAAACATAGAACAACACATTTTGGAAGTTTGATTCATGGATTAACATCATCTTCCACCCGGATCGAAGGTAAGAACACCTAAACTCTTGGTTTTGGGAATTTTTGAGGTTTCTTGATGTTTTGGCCGATTTGATTCGTTTTAGTTCAGATTATTGTTAGAACATGGTTGTATACTCGAAATCATTCATTACCCTTGAAGTTTTGCGGAACGAATTTGAGTATTTCCCTGAATAATCGATTGAATTGGACTATGCCCTCAAGGTGTCCGATAAAATGCTTCAATGAGTAGAACTTGGGAAGTTCCATACGTTTTCGTAGAATTGTGATTGAATTGATATCGTTGTGACTTAGGAACGAATTCTTGTGAAGAACTCGAGTCGGAACCCTTCCGTTCGTTGCCTTCTTTGGGATCCGAGCTTCCCGGTCGAACTGTGTTCTTCGGAGCATTCGGTAGCGGTTAGTAAGGCAAGTATCTTACTATACGACTTGTATCTTGTGACTAGTAATCACGTATGATATTTATGATGATTTTGCTTGCCTTTGTAAATATGTTCCGTTTGAATTGGTTGTGTATTCCGCAATTTGAAGGCTTTGTGATAATAGTGTTATACTGGTATATGTGTTAGGTGTTGTTCCATTTGTGTAGGATTGCGACGTACATATGGATAGTTGTACACTTGGTTGTGCAATGTATTGTGTACCGAACGTGTGTTATGTTGGTTGTGTGTCGTTGATTGATGATAGTTTTGTTGAGAGTATTGAGATTGTGTTATGTGCGTGTGATGTACGATTTTGTGGTGATCAACGTGATTGACTAACTGTGCTCATTGTTGTATGTAATGTGAATGTGAATGTGGTGTGCTGGAACGCTAAGTTCACTCGTGCGGGTTCGATGGGGCCTACGAGGATTCATGGCACAGGTCCGTGGGATCAGAACTTAGTGTGTGGTGCTGAGGTCCAATCGTGCGGGTCTGACGAGGCCTACGATTATTCATGGCACAGGTCCATTGAGTCAGGACACAGTACGTCCAACCGTGCGGGTTCGACGGAACCTACGGTGACACGTGACACAGGTTCACGGGGTCGGGACTGTTTGTTGTGATTGTTGTGTTTGCTCAATCCGTGTGGGTTGTTGAACCTACGGAGACTCGTGGCAAGCGATCACGGAGTCATGAGCATGATTGATTGTTGTGATTGGTTAAGTCCGTGCGGGTTGTTGAACCTACGGAGACACGTGACAGGGGATCACGGTTTCACGAATCATGTTTTGTAAATCAAACTTTTTGTAAGAAAGTTTTAAGAAAAGAATGTTGGGCCGAGCCCCGTGAGATTTATGGAAATATTTTCGTACTGTAAATTGTTGAAATACAATTTTGAGATTTGGGTTAAGACCCTAAGATTTTCGAAAGGTTTTGAAATTTTAAAAATTCCCGAGGTGATAATCTTATTTTCGAATGCTTCATAGCTTATCTTTCCTTGTGAAAACCTCCCGGGGATATTTTGATACTTGATCGTTATATTTGATTCACGATTATTACTTGCTTGTTATATTTCGTATGATTTGATACTTGCACTAGTAAAACAGTGGAGTTTTACTAACCCCTGAGTAATCGGGGGGTGGATGTCTGTTTTGCGTCCAGGTACATGCAGATTCAGGGGAGCAGTCACAGGATTGGCACAAGAGGATGACGAGCTGCGATACTAATCATGAGTTGAGAGTTGTTTGATTTTTGTTGTGTTGTCAGAGTTGATTTCAGTCTTCTGCTGTATTGTATTTCGACCCCTGTGTGGGTAATGTCGTTGAAGTCAGTTTCGTTGATTGGGGTTGTGTGACCTCATCGGTTTGTGTATTCACATGTAAGTGACCATAACGGTCTGTATTATTTTATTGTTTGACCCTGGTCGGGCAAGCATTTGGTTGTTTATGGATGTTTAGCGTGGTAGATCCTTGTGGAAAGGGTCTACGGCGTGTAATATTCCCATATGATTTTGGGGGTGTTACACGTATGGCTTTTGCTACTTATTTAACATCGGTATGGATGCTGGAAGAGGCCGTGGTCGTGGTCGTGGTCGTGGTCGCGGCCGAGGACGTGGGGCAGCCGGTGGGGCGGCCACGTCGCATTCTTCGGGAGCCGGCAGTACCGGCGACCGTCACAGTCATGCTTCTTCTCAGGAGTGCGCCAACCTTGGTATTGGGGCCGTTATGCAGCCAATGGTGAACCAGATGGCGGCGATAGCTCAGGCGGTTCAGAACCCGGATCTGGCCCACGCTAATCGGGGCGGAATGGATCGTTGACTTCAGGATGTCATCAAGATGCATCCTCTTCAGTTTTCGGGAGCTTCGGACTCGATCGGCTGGGAGGGGTGGATCAAGGAGATATCTAAAGTCTTCACTGCTACTAACTGTCCCGAGGACCGTAAGGTCCCTATTGCCCAGTACTTTCTCACTGGGGACGCTACGGATTGGTGGGAGGCATTTGGGCCCAAAGACCATGTTGCTTCGTGGGCCGAATTTCAGGAATTGATGGAGACCGAATATTGCCCGTGGCTGGTCAGATAGTCTCGAGTCCATGCTTTCTATGATGCTGAGCCACGGGATATTCCTGTATCTCAAGTTATTGCCGATTTTAACAAGGAGTTGGGCTATGTGAAGACCCAAGTTGTCGAGGAGAGCGACAAATTTTTCCATTTTTCCAGACGGGTGAAATTGTCGATTCGGGACTATATGTCTGGGCTCGTATGTACTACCTTGAAGGATTATCAGAGTAGGGCCCTTGCTTACGATATGTCTGTGACGGCGAGTGAGGCGGCTCGCGAGAGCAAGAAGCAAAAGTCCGCCGGAAATTTTTCGGGCCACAAAGGTGGGGGTCAGCAGAAGTCCCAGTCTGCTAACTTTTTCGCTGGTGGTGGTCCCGCCCGTT
Organism: Orobanche coerulescens; assembly: GCA_033398695.1. Taxonomy (NCBI): domain Eukaryota; kingdom Viridiplantae; phylum Streptophyta; class Magnoliopsida; order Lamiales; family Orobanchaceae; genus Orobanche; species Orobanche coerulescens. Next base: position 10,358,490 of record CM065805.1, on the reverse strand, counting down.
CTACTAGAGGTTTTCGCGGAGCTACCAATACTCCTTTTCAGGATACGAAGTGTTTTAACTGTGGTCGACTGGGCCACATTAGTCATACATGTCTGAGTCCTTTGCTGACATGTAATCGGTGTGTCCAGCCGGGCCACAAAGCTGCTTTTTGTGATGAGAGAGAGAAAATCCTTGGTGCCCAGGCTTCCATTCCAGCGCCTAGGGGAACCAAGTGTGAATCAAGGTTCATTTGCTCCACAGTCTCCACCGAGTGCTAGCCGAGGGAGAGGTCGGGGTCAGCCTAGCAGAGGGGGAGCTTCCAATGTCGGCTCCGCCCACCCGCGCGTTTATGAGATGAGGATGGCCGATGACCCAGCCGCTACCGTTGCCACAGGTACCGTTCACATCCATTTGCATCCTATCAGTGTGCTTTTTGATTCTGGTGCTATGCATTCGTTCGTGTCTTTGGAATGTGTGTGCCGTTTGGGTCTTGATTGTTTAACGCCATGCGAACCTTTCATCGTTAAACTTCCTAGCAGTGATAGGATCGTTGGTGACCGTGAGATTCGAGATTGTGCTGTGACTATTTGTGAGAGGGCTTGGCTCTCTAATCTTATTGTTGTGGGAATTTAGGGCGAGGATTTAATTCTTGGGGATGACTGGCTCGAACGGCATGGTGCGATCATGAATTACCGTACGAGAATTATCACTATGTTAGCCGAGGATGGCACCAAGCACTCTTTCGCGGGGCGAAAGAGGGGGAACCAGAAACTCGTTATTAACGCTTTGAAGGCGATGAAACTCCTGCAGAATGGGTGTACTGGTTATTGGTGCTACGCCTTGAAGGCAGAGAGTGGTGGAGTCGAGCTTTCATCGATCCTAGTTGTTAGTGAGTTTCCCGACGTCTTCCCTGACGAGTTACTGGGACTGCCAAAGGACCGTAAGGTAGAGTTTTCTATCGAGTTAGAGCCGAGTGCGGCTCCGATTTAAAAGGCGCCGTATCGCATGGCACCTTCTGAGATGGCCGAGTTGAAGAAGCAGTTGAATGAGCTTCTGGAGTCAGGATATATTCGACCGAGCGCTTCGCCTTGGGGCGCACCGATTTTGTTCGTTCGGAAGAAGGATGGTTCACTGCGTTTGTGTATCGACTATCGCGAGATAAACAAGGTGACCATCAAGAATAAGTATCCTCTGCCGAGGATTGACGATTTGTTCGATCAGTTGCAGGGGGCTGCGGTATTCTCGAAGATCGATTTGAGATCGGGATACTATCAGCTTCGGGTGAAGGAGTCTGACGTACCGAAAACAGCTTTTCGGACAAGATACAGACATTATTTTAACACCCCCAGATTTAACCGGGAATATTAGAGTGTCGTGGGCCCCGAGATGGAACCCACAAGGCTAAAGGAAATTTTCGCAAATATTTACAAATACCCAAGAGGCCAACGACGGTACTATCTTTAAAACATTTGAAGACTATATAAAATTTGTTTATCAAAACCGTCGTAAAATCTCATTTCGAAAAGGGCAAGGCCAAACGGCCGAAACTCAATAGTTTAGAAAAAGATTTCCAAAGTAACTCAAATTACCAGAAACAAAAGGTCATTTCAAAATACTCACACAGCGGAAAAGACAATAGTTAAAAGTACTCTAGCAGCGGAAATACAGCAACTGATCAGGAAACTCAATACAAAAACATGTCCTAGCCAGTATCCTCCGGGAAGCTCATCTCTCCACGACCGCTACAAGATCGATATTTCAAGAACCTAAAAATAAAGCCCACGACGGGGTCAACCATAATATCCAACAATGATAACCGTCACATCACATTAATAATTACATACCAATGAGAATACAAAATAAGAATACGACCAATGTAATCTTATCGTAGTAACTTTACTTACTCAAATAATTCTCGACAGAATAACCATTATCACATTCCACATCTCGTACTTGATTAACCAATAAATTTGAACATAATATCTGTATTGTACCTCAAACTATAATACCCGAGATTTCTGATATGTATTTGGAACTTGTGATATTGTAATTGTTGTACTTTAATCTGAGTATTATTATCCGTATCTCATAGTCCGGTGTTGTTGAGCATATGATTTCATGAATGTGATTTAAGATTGTGATTCTGCGCATGTAGCGCACGCTATCGTCTATGTGTAGCGTACGCTAACATGGATCCATAGCGCACGCTACAAAGGAACATTAACGCATGCTATACGTGGTCAATATGATTGAGACGTGTGGTAGGTGAGATCAGGCCGGGGATCTTGGTCGGATTGTGTCGGGATGAACCTGGACGGCTTTCGGGAAAAGCCAAGTCAACGCCTTAGCGCACGCTACTGATATGAGAATAGCGCACGCTAAGTCTTGAGTACGATGAAGTCGATGGCCGTTAGCGCACGCTACGAGTATGGACTAGCGCGCGCTAATAACCATTTTCTATAAATAGGACATCATCCTTTTCGTATTTTCAGTCTTTTCTCTTCCCACATCCGAATCCTTATACTTAGAGTATTACTCTCTACATCCTAAACACTTCATATCAGCATCCTAGCTTGTGTTGAAGATTATAGATCATTGAGGATTGGTGTTCAAGCCTTCGACGTTGGATTGCTTCGATTTCCTCCTTGTTCTTCACTACTTTGAGGTAGGTGATTCTTCACCAATATTAGTAGTGTTCTAAAGGACTTTTGATCATGTTTTGCTAGTCAGTTATTTCGTTTATAATCGAACATCACGTGTTAGAAGGATACTTTTGACGTTTCGGCACTTATTCTTCGTATAATCCTTTGAACCTTTTTAGTATATGGACTCCTAAACATATTATGTATCTTCAAAACCGATCATGACCAGTATATGAAGATTACCTAGTTCGTATGTTTTACGTAAGGAATCACATGTTTTGGGACTTGGAATGACCGGAACTTAGAATATTTTCTTGAAGATCAAGACGAATTATGGTGTAGTAATGATAATACGTATCCTTGTGTCTCGTAGTCATTTAATCCATAAAGGTCTTTCATAAACCTTATGAGCATGATATGCACGGGGATGACATGTATTATCACCATAGAATTCATGAGTTCATCACCATTAGATCTAGTTTTCTGCCAGTAGTAATCTGCCATGCACGGTTAGCGCACGCTAACATACGTAAGTTAACGTGCGCTATCGGGGATAAGTTAACGCACACTACGTTTGGTACGTAACGTACGTTATGACATCAGCCGAGTTAGTCGGCTGATCAGAGAGAACTGTCAGTCCATGGCTAGCGTACGCTAGGCTTAGACGATAGCGTACGCTAACAGGCAGGCTTAGCGCATGCTACGTAGAGTACGTAGCGTACGCTAATTGGTTCAGGCAGATTGCATATTTTGAGCTTTTGGGCCGTAGACCGAATTGTTAGGCAATCGTTCGACTTGAGATGATTTGTATATCATTTCTTTTGTTAAGGTTCGAGCTTTCTACGTTGATCGAAGGAGGCGGCCTTCGAGTGTGTTGAGGTCATTGAAGTGTTTCGTTCTTGCCATCTTCGAGGCAAGTATCATAATATGTTAATATTGGTATTTTGAGCATGCATGTGGTTATTCATGTTGTCGAACATGAGATTTATTTCGTTGAATTGTCATGATATTCGTTATCTAGTGTTTGTATGTTCATGTTGATGGACATGGCGATTGGCATATATGTATGCATGAGTTGTGTTTGTGTTTGTTGTGCGATCTATGCTGAGGGCGCTGGATCGGATGTCCACCTCGTGTTGGTCCGACGGGATCATCTTGGGATCTAGGCTGAGGGCGCTGGATCATTGGACGGGTTATTTCCACCTCATGTTGGTCCGACGGGATCATCTTGGGATCTATGCTGAGGGCGCTGGATCATTGGAATACCCTTGTTGTGTTAATGGAATCTTTTGGATTCGCATTGTCGGATTCCGGTAGCGGAAGTCCGTGTGGTGTATCTTGTTATGTATTGTTGATGCATATTTGATTCGTTTAAATGATACTTGTACTAGCATCGTTTTGCTAACCCCTTCGGGGGTGGACATTTGTTTTGATGTTCAGGTAGCCGAGGAGCAGGGAAACAGCCACAGTACCGACGTGACGACGAAGGGGTTCAGTGATGTTTGTTGTTGTTGGTAAATTGTATTCTTGGTTTGATTTCAGTACTCGAGTACGCGTGTCTTATTAATATCATTTCGATATGGTTGTATTAATTACTCGTTGAACCAGTTGGATGGTTTTGTAAACTTGAATTTCCGCAGTATTGATGTCTTATATTTACATTTCTTTTAAATTAGCCTTGTAAATTCTTACTTAAAAGTTTACGGCGCTGTAATTACTCCGAATATCTCGGGGTGTTAAAGAATATGGTATCGGAGCTAAGATTCATGGATATCTTGGCAGTCGGGTTTTAGTTGGGTCTGTTTACGTTATTTGATTTTCGGGTTGTTCGTAACATCACTGTTCAGCCAAAGTCGTCATGTGGACCGTGGTTGTAAGTCTCCTAATCTCTTATACTACCGTTTTACTTAATTACTGTTTTGTGAGTATTGACGGGCTTTATTTCAAAAACTTTGTCCTGGATATTGAGGAATTGTGTTTACAGTATGTTGAGAGGAGGACGTGGACGCGGACGTGGTCGTGGACGCGGACGTGGTCGTGGAGACGGACGTGGAAATATGAGACAGGAGGACTCCGCAACTACCCCAGAATTATCGGCTAGTAGAACCGATTCCCATTCTGGAGGGCAGCAAGGATCAGCGAATGACGACGCAAATCCTAACATACCGGGAGTGCTTCAACAGGTGGTGGTGTAGATAAACTAGTTCGCTCAGGTAGTTGATCGCATGCAGACCGCGATGGGACAGCAGCACCACGAGGATAACCGGGGAGACAGATGGCTTACTGAGGTAGTCACCCGCCAAAGTTTGACGGATCTGCTGAAGCACTTACTTGGGATCATTGGCTAAAGGAGTTAGAGAAAATATTCGCGGGTATTAACTGTCCCGAAGACCGGAAGGTTCCCATTGCCCAGTATTTTCTGACTTGGGAGGCCTTTGACTGGTGGTAAGCTATTCGACCCGAGGATCATAATGCGGACTGGACGGAATTCAAACTAATGATGGAAGCACAGTATTGTCCTCGTCCAGTTAGAGAGGCAAAGATCCGAGAGTTTTTCTCACCACAGAGTTCGGAAGCAACTGTAACAGACATAATCAAAACTTTTAATCATCAGCTAACATGTGTCCGACACTTGGTCAGAACAGAGGCAGAAAAGATTTTTCATTTCGATATGCGAATGAAGCCGGAGGTTCAGCAGTACATGTCCGGATTCGAGTGTACTACGTTGCGACAGTATCAAGACAAAGCACTGGCATATGACATGAAAGAGGCGGCGGTGGAGAAATCAGTGGAGGCAAAGAAGCAGAAGGTGACCGGCAGCTTCTCAGAAAACAATAGTGGTGGGCCCCGCAAGGGCCAGTCTTCCTTTTATTCGGCTAGGAAACCTCCACATCCTTCTAGAGGTGGAAAGAAGTTCCGGACTACATCAGCAGTTTCGGACGCGTCAAAGAAATGCTACAATTGTGGTCGAGCAGGGCATATTCGATGGGATTGCCCCTCATCTTCTGTGATTTGTTACGATTGTGGGCAAGAAGGGCACCGTGCGGCTTTCTGTGGAGTTGCTACTAGATCCTTTGTTACTCGCACTCCAGCGCCAGTTCCAAAGGAGAAAAGTGTGAACCAGACGCAGCAGAGTGGATTTCAGCAGCAAAATATTGGGAAGAGAGAGACGTCCAGTGTTGGGTCCGTACCTCCGTGCCTGTACGAGATGAGGAAATCTGACGATCAGAACACTGCTGTTGCATCAGGTACGATTCAAATCCTTTTGCAACCAGTCAGTGTCTTATTCGATTCCGGAGCTACACATTCTTTCATATCATTGAACTGTGTTAATCATTTAAAAATCTCGTGCTTATTTGATTGTGAACCATATGTTGTGGGTTTGCCGAGTGGAGAGAGAATTGTGGGAACCCTATAGGCTAGAGATTTTCCAGTGTCTATAGGAGGGAGAGATTGGCCATTGAATCTTATTGTAGTTGACATCTACGGTGACGATTTACTTCTCGGAGACGATTGGCTCAACCGTTATGGAGCTATTCTGAATTACCGAGAGAGAGTCATTTCTATCATTGCTGATGACGGATATGAACACTTATTCCGAGGATGGAGACCGGGAAGCTCGGGAAAATTAATCAAAGCAATGAAAGCCGTGAAATTATCAAGCGGGGATGTCATGGACTCTGGTGCTATGCCATGAGGAAAGAGGAAGGAGTAGAGCTCTCGTCTATTTCAGTTGTGAATGAGTTCTCAGATGTATTTCCTGACGAACTACCTGGGTTACCTCCGCAGAGAGAAGTGGAGTTCACTATCGAATTAGAGCCTGGAGCAGCTCCTGTTTCCAGAGCACCATACCGCATGGCGCCAACCGAGATGTATGAACTCAAGAAGCAACTGGAGGAATTGTTACAGAAGGGTTATATTCAACCTAGCGTTTCTCCTTGGGGAGCGCCTGTTCTCTTTGTCCGGAAGAAAGACGGATCCCTCCGACTGTGTATTGATTACATGGAGCTCAACAAGATGACGATCAAGAATAAGTATCCTATACCTCGGATCGACGACTTGTTTGATCAACTGCAAGGGGCAAGGGTATTCTCGAAGATTGACTTGCGATCAAGATACCATCAGTTGAGAATTAAGGAATCAGATATACCGAAATCTGCTTTCAGATCCCGATACGGGCATTATGAATTTGTAGTGATGCCATTTGGACTTACCAATGCTCCTGCGGTATTCATGCAATTGATGAATCGTGTATTCTTGGAATACTTGGATAAATTTGTGGTCGTCTTCATTGATGACATCTTAATATATTCGAAGGACGCAAAGGAGCATGCCGAACATTTGCGTGTGGTTTTGAGCACCTTGAGGAAGGAACAGCTGTATGCAAAGATTTCAAAATGCGAGTTCTGGCTCAGGGAGGTAACTTTCCTTGGGCATGTGATATCAGCTGACGGAGTTCAGGTGGACCCAAAGAAAGTCGAAGCAATCTTGGAATGGGAAGCTCCTAATAACGTGAAAGAAGTCCGGAGTTTCTTAGGACTTGCTGGATATTATCGCCGCTTTGTAGAGGGATTTTCCAAAATTGCTCGTCCGCTCACTCAGCTGTTACAGAAAACTCAAAAGTTCACGTGGGATGAGAAATGCCAGGCTGGTTTTGATGAACTTAAGAAGAGACTGACGACAGCACCTGTATTAGCATTACCAGATGGAACTGATGGATTCATGGTGTACAGCGACGCTTCAAATCAGGGTCTGGGATGTGTGTTGATGCAAAGAGATAAGGTGATTGCCTATGCTTCTCGGCAGTTGAAACCATACGAGGTTAATTACCCGACTCATGATCTGGAGCTAGCAGCTGTAGTCTTTGCATTGAAAATTTGGAGACATTATTTGTACGACACTCATTGTCAGATCTTTACAGATCATAAGATCCTCAAGTACATTTTCAGTCAGAAAAAATTAAACATGAGGCAGAGAAGGTGGCTGGAATTGATCAAGGATTATGATTTGGAGATTCTCTATCATCCGGGAAAAGCAAACATAGTATTCGATGCTTTGAGCCGTAAACCTGTTTCTCTTCGAGTGTTGGAAGCACTTACGTCCCAAACCAGCATTCAACGGGAACTGATCCGCGAAGGGATTGAAGTATGGGCACTAGGAATCCAAGGGCAACTATATGTGATGGAATTGACTTCATCACTAGTCGAGGAGATCAAATCTAAGCAGTTGAGCGATTCTCTGATCCTTCGGTTAGGTGACGAAGTAAAGAAAGGAAAAGCCCCAGGATTCGTGATACAAGATGATGGAGTTCTGAGATTTCAGAGTCGACTTTGTGTTCCCGATAATGATGAATTGAGACGGACTATTCTGAAGGAAGCTCATAGCGCGCCCTATTCTATCCACCTGGGCAGCAGTAAGATGTATAAGGATTTAAAACAAAACTTCTGGTGGGGGAATATGAAGAAGGACGTAGCAGAGTACGTTTCGAAGTGTTTGACTTGTCAGCAGGTTAAGATTGAACATCAGCAACCTGCCGGAATGTTAAAGCCGCTTCCGATCTCTGAGTGGAAGTGGGAGGATATCTCGATGGATTTCATCACCAATATGCCAAGAACCAAGACGGGAATGAACATGATTTGGGTTATAGTTGATCGACTAACCAAGTCGGCTCATTTCCTAAGAATTAAAGACACGTGGGGCACCGAGAGATTGGCATGAGTATTTGTTGCAGAGATAGTTAGATTGCACGGGATGCCGAAGACCATTATTTCAGATCGAGATGGTCGCTTCGTGTCGCACTTCTGGAGGTAAGTGCACATGGATTTGGGGACCGAGCTAAACTTTAGTACAGCTTATCATCCACAAACGGATGGTCAGTCCGAAAGGACTATTCAAACCGTAGAAGACATGCTTAGAGCTTGTGCGTTGGATTGGTCAACTGATTGGGAAGTTCACTTGCCCTTGATCGAATTCACCTATAACAATAGTTGGCATGCTTCAATTAAGATGGCACCATTTGAAGCTTTGTACGGGAGAAGATGCCGATCACCCCTGTGTTGGGATGATTCTTCGGATTTGATCGGGACGGAACCGGAATTGATAATTCAGACTCAAGAGAAGATGGCTTTGATTCGAGAAAGACTGTTGACTGCCCAGAGTCGACAGAAGTCTTATGCAGACGTACGTCGTCTCCCTCTAGAGTTCGACTCTGGGGACCATGTACTATTGAAGGTGTCTCCTACACGAGGGATTTTCCGTTTTGGGAAGAGAGGCAAGCTTAGTCCAAGATATATCGGACCATTCGAGATCCTCGAGAGAGTTGGAGATTTAGCATATAGGTTGGCCTTACCACCATCGCTGAGTCACGTTCACAATGTGTTTCACGTATCCCAATTGCGGAAGTATGTACCGGACCCCAGTCACGTCATTGATTTTGACGAGATCGAGATAGCTAATGATGGCACCTTCGAAGAGAGACCAATCAAGATACTTGAGAGTCGGATCAAACAATTGAGGAGTAAACCAATACACTTGGTTAAAGTACAATGGTCACGACACGGAGTCGAAGAGGCCACTTGGGAAACGGAGGACAGTATGAAGACTAGATATCCAGAGTTGTTTTTATCTTAAGTTTCGGGACGAAACTTCTTTTTAGGGAGGAAGGATGTAATACCCGAGATTTCTGATATGTATTTGGAACTTGTGATATTGTAATTGTTGCACTTTAATCTGAGTATTATTCTCCGTATCTCATAGTCCGGTGTTGTTGAGCATATGATTTCATGAATGTGATTTAAGATTGTGATTCTGCGCATGTAGCGCACGCTATCGTCTATGTGTAGCGTACGCTAACATGGATTCATAGCGCACGCTACAAAGGAACATTAGCGCACGCTATACGTGGTCAATATGATTGAGACGTGTGGTAGGTGAGATCACGCCGGGGATCTTGGTCGGATTGTGTCGGGATGAACCTGAATGGCTTTCGGGAAAAGCCAAGTCAACGCCTTAGCGCACGCTACTGACATGAGAATAGAGCATGCTAAGTGCTGAGTACAGTGAAGTCAGTAAGCCGTTAGCGCACGCTACGAGTATGGACTAGCGCGCGCTAATAACCATTTTCTATAAATAGGACAACATCCTTTTCGTATTTTCAGTCTTTTCTCTTCCCACATCTGAATCCTTATACTTAGAGTATTACTCTCTATATCCGAAACACTTCATATCAGCATCCTAGCTCGTGTTGAAGATTATAGATCATTGAGGATTGGTGTTCAAGCCTTCGACGTTGGATTGCTTCGATTTCCTCCTTGTTCTTCACTACTTTGAGGTAAGTGATTCTTCACCAATATTAGTAGTGTTCTAAAGGACGTTTGATCATGTTTTGCTAGTCAGTTATTTCGTTTATAATCGAACATCACGTGTTAGAAGGATACTTTTGACGTTTCGGCACTTATTCTTCGTATAATCCTTTGAACCTTTTTAGTATATGGACTCCTAAGCATATTATGTATCTTCAAAACCGATCATGACCAGTATATCAAGATTACCTAGTTCGTATGTTTTACGTAAGGAATCATATGTTTTGGGACTTGGAATGATCGGAACTTAGAATATTTTCTTGAAGATCAAGACGAATTATGGTGTAGTAATGATAATACGTATCCTTGTGTCTCGTAGTCATTTAATCCATAAAGGTCTTTCATAAACCTTATGAGCATGATATGCACGCGGATGACATGTATTATCACCATAGAAATCATGAGTTCATCACCATTAGATCTAGTTTTCTGCCAGTAGTAATCTGCCATGCACGGTTAGCGCACGCTAACATACGTAAGTTAACGTGCGCTATCGGGGATAAGTTAACGCACGCTACGTTTGGTACGTAACGTACGTTATGACATCAGCCGAGTCAGTCGGCTGATCAGAGAGAACTGTCAGTCCATGGCTAGCCTACGCTAGGCTTAGACGATAGCGTACGCTAACAGGCAGGCTTAGCCCACGCTACGTAGAGTACGTAGCGTACGCTAAGTGGTTCAGGCAGATTGCATATTTTGAGCTTTTGGGCCGTAGACCGAATTGTTAGGCAATCGTTCGACTTGAGATGATTTGTATATCATTTCTTTTGTTAAGGTTCGAGCTTGCTACGTTGATCGAAGGAGGCGGCCTTCGAGTGTGTTGAGGTCATTGAAGTGTTTGGTTCTTGCCATCTTCGAGGCAAGTATCATAATATGTTAATATTGGTATTTTGAGCATGCATGTGGTTATTCATGTTGTCGAACATGAGATTTATTTCGTTGAATTGTCATGATATTCGTTATCTAGTGTTTGTATGTTCATGTTGATGGACATGGCGATTGGCATATATGTATGCATGAGTTGTGTTTGTGTTTGTTGTGCTATCTATGCTGAGGGCGCTGGATCGGATGTCCACCTCGTGTTGGTCCGACGGGATCATCTTGGGATCTAGGCTGAGGGCGCTGGATCATTGGACGGGTTATTTCCACCTCGTGTTGGTCCGACGGGATCATCTTGGGATCTATGCTGAGGGCGCTGGATCATTGGAATACCCTTGTTGTGTTAATGGAATCTTTTGGATTCGCATTGTCGGATTCCGGTAGCGGAAGTCCGTGTGGTGTATCTTGTTATGTATTGTTGATGCATATTTGATTCGTTTAAATGATACTTGTACTAGAATCGTTTTGCTAACCCCTTCGGGGGTGGACATTTGTTTTGATGTTCGGGTAGCCGAGGAGCAGGGAAACAGCCACAGTACCGACGTGACGACGAAGGGGTTCAGTGATGTTTGTTGTTGTTGGTGAATTGTTTTCTTGGTTTGATTTTAGTACTCGAGTACGCGTGTCTTATTAATATCATTTCGATATGGTTGTATTAATTACTCGTTGAACCAGTTGGATGGTTTTGTAAACTTGAATTTCTGCAGTATTGATGTCTTATATTTACATTTCTTTTAAATTAGCCTTGTAAATTCTTACTTAAGAGTTTACGGCGCTGTAATTATTCCGAATATCTCGGGGTGTTACACAAACAATACTCAACATTCTCAAACTATCATCACCAACCCATGATACGGAAATATACCAGTTCTGACTAATACGATCCATCGGATAGCATCATCAAATCCCAAGACGACAACCGATTGTCCATCAAAAGACACATACCAAAGGAAAATACGGAACATACCTCAAGATATGAAATGCCACGACAATCATGTCAGTCATATCCGAGGTCGGATCAATACCACACACGGACATGGTCCTAACACAAGACCTACAAATGCATACTCATATGACAACGTCAATATGCTCAAAACAATATCAACAGTGTATACTCAATGGAAATCCCATGACCCAGTGCCCTCGGCATAGGTCCCAAGATGATCCTACCAGATCAACACGAGGTGGATAACCAACAATATACATATACACAACAACATATGCAAAACCAATGATGCGAATCCATATGATTCCATCAACACAACACTGAGTACTCCAACGATCCAGGGCCCTCAGCATAGATCCCAAGATGATCCCGTCGGACCATAACGAGGTGGAAGAACCCGTCCAATGATCCAGCGCCCTCAGCATAGATCCCAAGATGATCCCGTCGGACCATAACGAGATGGACATCTGATCCAGCACCCTCGGCATAGATCACACGATCCCAACGGATCAACACAACATAAACAACATAAACAATACACATATGCAAATCAATATGTTCATCGACATGAACAACACATGACTCAATAACATGAACGGCATTATGACAAAACAACTAGGACGACCTCATGTTCAGCAATATGAAAGACAACCTGCATGATCAACATCATCAACACTAAACTGAAATCAAAACTAAGATACTTGTCCCGAGTCCTTTAGGAGCAATCTCGATGTCAAATCATCACCGGCGATTATCCTCAATGCTCGACGATCCAAACGCACCATGAACTATAGGTATTCATATCCTCATATTTCTCGCAACGTAACCTTGATACCCGAACATACCAATAACCGAGATAAATCATATATATTATGATTTACCTCACAGAATCGGAAGAACGATATACAATCCAAATGCCCCGAGTTCACAATAATAATCATCGCTATATGCATTATAAACGAAATGAAACCGAAACTATTCATTAAATATTATAACTGAGCAAGTAATAACTTGCCTCGATACCGATACGACGATGATGAAGCCGCTACTAAATTCATTACCTTCGTCTACGAGATCCTTATCCCTGACCACGCAATTCACGAACATGCTCGAACACGACCACAATATATGGTTAAAATCACCGATCGATTATCGCAACCTATCGCAATAATAAATTTAACACACATTCGATAACAATCATTAATCGATATAACCAATCCACAAACTCAACAGTTCTACGATATCTCGGTTAAACATAGACTGTACAATTCAACTCGAACCAGCACGAATTCATAATCATAATACGATGTACTTCATTGTCTGCCTACTTAGCGCACGTTAATCACACAACGTAGTGTGCGCTAAGTCGCTCCCGATAACGTGCGCTAGCCAGTAAGCTTAGCGTGCGCTACTGCTGTACAGTTTGCATGTTTTACAAGTATCGATCAACATATAACGATTATCAAGAACACTAAGTAATTCGAAACCATGTTCAAAGCTATCAAGACAACGAAATCCGATATCCTTTAACATATAAACAATCATTCAACTTACAATCCAAGTCCTATATCCATATATCATCTTTCTCAATATCAACATCATGAAACCTTAAGAACGTAACAATACTTCCATAATCTATCATTACAGTGAGTAATTATCAACAATAACGTCAACATCCGAAACTGAGGAGAAGAATTAACCAACTTATCTCGAGAGGACGAACAACACGATCCAAACCATACGAATCACATCAATATCCATATATCAATAACATCATCATAATCCGGTAATCCATGTCCTAATCATACTTATTAACTTATTTATATGATAATCATCAACTCAAGAACATCAATCTCCAATCCAAAACGAAATCCAAAGGTGAAGAACTATTAGCTTGTATAGACGAACCATGAAGGAGAACAATCAACTTTATTCCAAGAATCATCAATAATTTCAAGAACAAGACTTTAATCCATGTTCCTCAGCTTAATCTTTGTTAAGGATCATCATCTCTCAGTGTTTGGAACCTCCAACTTCTCTCTAAAAACTCTCTCTCTCTCGGTTGCAAGGAAGGAATGGACGAAATGAAGGATAATGCCCAACTACACATATATATACTGTATATTATTAACGTACGCTAACATCCTCATTTAACGTATGTTACATGCTTAGCGTGCGCTAACTCTCTTTCGTTAGCATGCACTATCGCAGTCCAGAGCCTATTGACTTGCTCCGCACACCAGCTTATGTACGTAATGCCCATGCAATAACGTATGTAAACTACACTGTCTAGCGCACGCAAAATCTTGTATCTTAGTGTGCGCTAATCGTAGTTGACTTGCTACAGTCTGCACCTACCCCGAATATGCTCGTGACCCCACATGCCGAAAGCAACCAATAAAGCCAAGATTCCCTGTTGACCGATCTGATATTAGCGTGCGCTAACAACAGGCATTAGCATGTGTTAATGCTTTATGACAAACATCAGTTGACTTCATCGGCACATGCGCCGAAAGTGACTGGGTCCACACGTAGATTCCCTCTGATCTGTTCTGAACTAGCGTCCGCTATATTTTACCATTAGCATGCGCTAAACCAGCACGATAGCGTGTGCTAGGAATGCATATTAGCGTGCGCTAATAATGCTACACTTAGCCATTTCCCGCAATTTCTGTCCAACGTCTCGACATACCAAAAACGAACATACGACACACTGAACACCAATACTGAATCCAATAATATTCTCATACAATATACCCAATATCAAAAGTGCGATAACCTGATACACGATATTCTCAATTGTAATTGTCTACCAAATATGACAATTATACCAATACTGACATCTCAGTCCTTCATTATTTTATCCATACTGTACAGATTCCACGCTGTACAACATAACTCGTATAAAATAATATTAAACAACAGTAGTAGAAATTCCGGATATTATAATTATGAGTTTGTAGTCATGCCTTTCGGGTTGACTAATGCGTCGGCGGTGTTCATGCAGTTGATGAACAAGATTTTTATCGAGCATCTGGATAAGTGTGTTGTCGTCTTCATTGACGACATTCTTATTTATTCGAGGAACGAGGAGGAGCACGCCTATCATTTGCGTGTGGTGTTAGACATTTTGAGGACGAGCGACTCTATGCAAAGTTCTCGAAATGTGAATTTTGGCTGAAAGAAGTGATGTTTCTGGGTCACGTAATTTCAGTCGAGGGAGTTCGTGTGGACCCGCAGAAAGTTGAGGCAATGTTGGATTGGACACCGCCTAAGAATGTGAACGAGGTCCGTAGTTTCTTGGGTTTGGCCGGCTACTATCGTAGGTTCGTCGAAGGTTTCTCGAAACTGGCTCGACCAATTACTCAGTTGCTTCAGAAATCCGAGACGTTCGTATGGAATGACGAGAGACAGGCTAGTTTTAAGGATCTGAAGAGGCGTTTAACTTCAGCCCCGGTTTTAGCATTACCGTGTGGTAACGAAGGTTTTGCTGTGTATAGTGATGCTTCAGGTCAGGGTCTTGGGTGCGTGTTGATGCAGCACGACAAGACTATTGCGTTTGCATCGAGACAGTTGAGGCCGTATGAGCTTAACTACCCTACTCATGATTTGGAGTTAGCGACAGTTGTTTTCGCGCTCAAGATTTGGCGTCATTATCTTTTCGGCTCTGCTTGTCAGATTTTTACCGATCATAAAAGTCTGAAATACATATTTACTCAGCGAGAGTTGAATATGAGACATATGAGGTGGTTAGAATTGATCAAGGATTATGATCTCGAAATCCGTTATCACCCGGGTAAGGCGAACGTCGTGGCCGATGCCTTGAGTCGAAAACCGGTCTCGTTGCGGACACTTGAGACCCTTACGTCTCAAACCGTGCTTCAGCGGGACTTGATTGAGTTGAGTGTTGAGATTTCGTTGCCTGGAGCCGTAGGGCGACTCTGTGCTTTAGAGATTTCGTCGTCTCTGGTCGATGAAATTAAACAGAAGCAGTTGGAGGATCTGATGATTTTACAAATTCGGGAGAATATTTTCAAGGGAAAGTCTCCTGGTTTTGTGATCCACGAGGATGGTGTGTTGAGATTCCAGAGTCGGCTTTGTATACCGAACGACTTGGACTTGAGACAAAGTATTTTACGGGAGGCCCATACTACGCCTTACTCCGTTCACCCTAGTTCGAGTAAGATGTACAAGGACTTGAGGAGGAATTTCTGGTGGAGCGATATGAAGGAGGAGGTCACACGGTTTGTAGTGAGATGTTTGACTTGTCAGCAGGTCAAAATCGAGCATCAGCGACCGGCAGGTTTATTGCAGTCACTTCCCATTCCGGACTGGAAATGGGAAGATATTTCGATGGATTTCATTACGAGTTTGCCGAGGTCGAGATCGGGCATGAACATGATCTGGGTGATTGTTGATCGACTGACCAAGTCGGCATATTTTCTGGGCATCAAGGATACTTGGGGCCCGGAGAAGCTGGCTCGTACATTTATTGCTCAAATTGTGAGGCTCCACGGCACCCCGAAGTCTATTGTTTCGGATCGTTATGGCCGTTTTATTTCGCACTTTTGGCAGGCGGTGCATAGAGCACTGGGTACTCGTTTGCGTTTGAGTACTTCTTTTCACCCTCAGTCTGATGGGCAGTCGGAGCGCACTATCCAGACATTCGAGGATATGTTGCGTGCTTGTGCTCTCGATTGGAGTAGCGATTGGGAGGAACATTTGCCATTGATCGAATTCATGTACAACAATAGTTGGCATGCGTCGATCCGAATGGCACCGTACGAGGCAATTCATGGACGGCGTTGTCGATCGCCGATTTGTTTGAATGAGGCGTCCAATTTGGTCGGGACCGAACCGGATATCATTTTAGAGACGAGACGGAAGGTAGAAGTGATTCGGGAATGGATGTTGACTGCTCAGAGTCGAAAGAAGTCTTATGCCGACATCCGTCGTCGAACTTTGGAGTTCGAGGTGGGAGACCATGTTTTGCTAAAGGTGTCGCCGATGAGGGGAGCTTTCCGCTTCGGGAAGAAGGGGAAGTTGAGTCCGAGGTTTATCGGACCCTTTGAGATTCTTGAGCGAGTCGGCGAGTTGGCATACCGTTTAGCACTACCTCCAGCCTTGAGTCACGTTCATAGCGTCTTCCATGTTTCCCAGCTGAGGAAATATGTTCCGGATCCTAGTCATATCATCAACTATGGCGATATCGACATTGCCGAGGATATTACTTTTGAAGAACGTCCCTTGAAGATTTTGGAACATCGTGAGAAACGACTAAGGTATAAGACCATTCCTTTGGTCAAAGTGCAGTGGTCGAGACATGGTGTCGAGGAGGCAATGTGGGAAACCGAGGGTAGCATGCGTGCTAAGTACCCCGAGTTGTTTATTTCTTAAGTTTCAGGACGAAAGTTGTTTTTAGAGGGGTAGAATGTAATACCCGCATTTTTCTTTTCTCGGTATCTTCTCTTTCGGAGTAATTTTTCATTTTTGGGAACTTGCTTGTAACCGTATTGAGGTATCGAGAATATATAATGTTGGACTTTTACCGTTCGGGCTTGTTCCGGACTCGTTTAGCTCAATTCCGCATTTTATGTCATTACGTCGCTTTTTCGTTCGATTCTTGTAATCGTTGATCCAAACCGCCGTTGGGGGTTGCCGAAGATCCATTTCGAGTTATGGAGCTTGTTGTGAGATTTTGTTCGGTGTTTCGACCGCATATTGTGCATCTCGGATGTTTTGGGCCGTTTTGTAATTTCCCAAAATCTTGGGTAATTACGTTGTTGACGTTGTTCCGAATCCCGGACAGTCGGGAGTACGTTCTCTTCAGCATTTGAGTTCATTGCCTCGAATTATTTACGTTCGTACCATCGTGAATTGTTCACCGTTGTATTTCGATTCTTTTTCGGTACCTCCCTTATCTATTTCTGGCCTGTACTTCGCTGGAAGGGATGTTACGTACGTAACACACCTTTTGGTTACGTACGTAACGACCTGTGTAAAATAGTACAGGCATTTCTGCCTTTTTAGTTACGTACGTAAGGCCTTATGGCTTACGTACGTAACACAGCTTACGTACGTTAGCAATTGGTGGCTAACGTACGTAACGTGACCTGGGTTTATAAACCCAGGAGTTGATCGATTCCGGTCATTTTCATTTCTCCTCCTTCTCCTCCGACTCCAAGGCGATTTCTTGGCTTTTCCAGGCGATTTGAAGCTTTGTAACTCTGAGCCATCATTTTCTTCGAGTTCTTGGAGTGTTTTATCAACATCTAATCGTGTTCTTCGTCATTAATTCGAGGTAAACTCCTAGAACCTTGTTTTTGGGTAAATTGGGGGTTTTCACGTTTTCGTTCGATTCGTTCCGTATGATGGATTAATTCATGATGAATATGATTAATCTTGTTGATATTATCGGTTTTCCTATGGATTCATGGTATATTTCGTGGTATTTTTGTAATCGAGAGGGTTTGGTTGTGGTCTGCCCTCGTCGTAGTTTTTATACGAATATATATGAATCGTAGGCGGGTTTTCGGGTGTATTCCAATTCCGTATTCCTTTAGGATTGGTTGTAATTGTATTCTTCGAATCGTTAATTTCGGTTTCGTTGGTTCCTCGCGGTCGTATTTGATTCTTCCATTCCGTTCGTGTCACCGTCTATTGATCAAAGTACCCTTATGAACTTACAATCTTGACATGTTAGTTTTGCATGAGAAATTGTGTGTGTGTGTATGCTCACTATGGGTTAGATCCGACGGGGTCTCGGTAGGGGTCCACGGAGGTATGGATCGACGAGCTTTGCTTTCAACTACTACGGGTTAGATCCGACGGGGTCTCGGTAGGGGTCCACGGAGGTGTGGATCGACGGTTAATTGTGGTGCATTTTACAAATGTGTTTTGGATTATGGCATTTCCGGAAATGTGTGTTTCAACTGATGTTTTCTGAATTGCATGCTTGACTATATATATAAGGTGTAAGTTGTTCATTTGGTTACTTGTACTAGCGTAATTGCTAACCCCTCTGGGGACCCATTTTGGGGAAATTCGTTTCATGAATTTCAGGTCAAGTTCCCCGAGACGAACGGGCGCTGGACCAGTATGCGGATGATGGCCGTGCATGATGATTGTGCACGAGTAGTGTCTTATTATTTTCTACCTTTTTACCATTCGTCGATTTGTAAACTAATAGAAGTACTCGAGTACTTAGGAGATTCTTGTTTGTCCGGATTGTATTGTTGTCTATTGTGTTTGTGTCGAATGATTGTGTTGTGTTTAAGCGGTTGAACCGGGTGGATTATCTCTGTGTTGTGTCTTTGTGACGAGGTGTTATTTTGTTGTTTCCGCGAGTCGATGAATATGTTGGTTGTTTATCCTGGTGGGTCCTATGTAGGGATTCACGGCGCTGTAATATACCTCGAATATCTTAGAGGTGTTACACAAATAATGCTAAATTCGTATTACCAAATGGAACAAAATTTGTCATTAATGATGCGTTGTTTTCTCCAAAATCTAAGAGAAACTTGTTGAGCTTTAATGATATATACCGTCAAAGGATATGATACTGAAACGGTAACTGAAGGTAATATGAAATATATGTATATTACTGCAAATTTGGGAAAGAAACAAATACTACAAAAGCTACCAAAATTATCTCATGGATTACATTATACACATATTCATGAAATTAAATGTAATTTGGTAGTAAAAGAGGATCACAAATTATTGACTTTATGGCATGAACACCTAGGTCATCCTGGCTCCACAATGATGAGAAAAATAATTGAAGATACACAAGTTCTCTTGGAAAGTTTATAACAAGGGATACATAAGGCAAACTTGAGAAAGGATCACCTATATTTCTTGAAAGAATTCAAGGTGACATATATGGACCTTTTGATCCAGCATCAGGACCATTCAGGTATTTTATGGTTTTAATTGATGCATCTAGTGGATGGTCGCATGTTTGTTTATTGTCAAGTCGTGATATGGCATTTGTAAAATTTCTTGCACATATTATTAAACTTAAGGCACAATTTCCTGTCATACTATATGGAATGTCAAACTTGACAATATTGGTGAATTCACATCATAAATATTTAATAATTATTCTATGTCAATTAGAATTACAGTTGAACATCTTGTTCCTCATGTGCATACGCAAAACAGTTTAGGTGAATCATTAATTAAACGCCTTCAACATATTGCTATACCACTGATAATGAGAATAAAGCTATGAGTTACTATTTAGGGTCATGCAATTTTACATGCTGCTTCTCTAATAAGGTTAAGACCAAGTTCTAATCATAAATATACACCATATCAACTTGCACTTGGCCAGGAGCCAGATGTTCCCCATCTAAAGATTTTTGGTTGTGCAGTATATGTACCAATATCTACCCCACAAATAATAAAATGAGACCTCTCAACGAAGGTTGAGAATATATGTTGGGTATGGCTCACCCTCTATTATTAGATATCCTGAACCTCTATCGGGTGATGTTTTTTAGGCAGGATTTGCTTACTGACATTTTGACGAGACAATACTCCCAACCTTAGGAGGAGATAATAAACAACTGAAAAAGGCCATAACATGGTATGTACCATCATTATTTCATTTGAACTCCTGTACAAAATTGTGGGAAGAAAATGTTAGAAAAATTATACATTTACAAGGTTTGGCAAATGAATTGTGAGATGCATTTACTGATATTAAAAGAGTGGAAAATTCACATGTACCAGCTGTTAATACTCCTGCTCAGATTGAAATTCCAAAAGAAAGTGATAATACAAAGGCACGCTTAAAGCGTGGCGGGCCTGTTGGTTCCAAAGATAAAAATTCCCGAAAAAGGAAAATAGTCAATATAAATGAATACGCTAAAGAAGCACAAAATGATGAAAAGTGTGCTCAAGTCAAAATCCAAGACGAGGCAGATAAGGAGATCATTGAAAATAAAAATAAAAATAAAAATGATCTCGAGATATCTCTTAATTATATCAGCACGTGTAATTTATGGAACTGGAAACATAAGCACATTGATGATATATTTGCATACTCCATTGCATGTGATATAATAAGTAAAAATGATAATCCTGAATCCAAATCTATATTTGAATGCCAAAATAGATCTGATTGGCCAACATGAAAACATGCTATAGATGCCGAACTAAATTCGCTTAGAAAACGAAAAGTATTTGGATCAATTGTTGTCACACCTAATGATGTGAAACCTGTTAGGTATAAATGAATTTTTGTAAGGAAACAAATGAGAAAAAGTAGATTGTAATATATAAGGCTCGTCTTGTTGCTCAGGATTTTCCATACAGGCCTGTGATTGATTATGAGAAAACATATTCCCCTGTTATGGATGCTGTTACTTTATGTTATTTAATTGTTTTGTCGGTATCTAATAATCCTGATATACATCTTATGGAAGTTGTTACATAATATTTAGACCGATCACTTGATGGTGATATATATATACACACACACACATTTATATATTTATATATATATATATATAATCCCTGAAGGATTTAAGATGCTTGAAGCATCGAAACCCAAATAAATGTATGCAATTAAATTATAAAGATCTTTATATGGGTTTGAAACAATCTCGACGCACGTGGTATAATAGGTTAAGTGAATATTTGCTTAAAAAGGACTATGTGAATAATCTTATTTGCCCTTATGTCTTTATAAGGAAAACAACATTTGGGTTTGTAATCATTGTTGTCTATATTGATGATTTTTGAATATCATTGGAACTAATAAAGAAATTTTAGAAGCAATGGATTACTTAAAGAAAGAATTTGAAATAAAGGATCTGGAAAAACAAAGTTGTGCCTTGGTTTACAAATAGAACATATCAAAAATGAATATTGGTATACCAATAAAATTATACAAAAAGTGTATGGAAAAGATTTAACATGGACAAAGCAACCCCTTTTAGTATTCCAATGATTGGTAGAACACTTAATGTTGAAAAAGACCCATTTAGACCAACAGAAGAAAATGAAGAGGAACTTGGTTCTGAAACACCATATCCTAGTGCAATTGAAGCTCTCATGTATCTTGCTAATTGTACAAGGCCTAATATAGCATTCGCGGTATACCAGCGAGATTTAGTTCATGCACTAAAAAAGACATTGGGACGGAATAAAATATATGGTCAGATACCTACGAGGTATGCTTGATCTTGGTTTGTTTTACTCTAACAATGGAAAACCGTTTTTGCTTGTCTATCCAGATGCAGGTTATCCACATGATCCACATAATTCTAAAGCTTAAACTGGATATATATTCCCATATGGCGGCACTGCAATTTCCCGGAGATCTCAAAAGTAGACACTCATAACTACTTTCTCAAACCATGCTGAGACAATAGCTCTTCATGAAGTAAGTAAATAATGTAGATGGTTAAGATCAGTAACACAACATATCCAAATAACATCAGGCTTACCAGTCAGTAAGGATCCAACAATATTAGACGAAGATAATTCTGCACGTTTTACTCAAATGAAACAAGGCTACATCAAAAGTGATAAGCCGAAAGATATCCCCCGAAGTTCTTCTCATTCATTCATGAACATAAAAGAAACAAAGAGATCGACATCCAGTATATTCGATCTTGTGATAATGTGGCCGATCACTTCACAAGGTCTCTCTCAATAACATTTTTCAAGAAACATATACAAAATATTGGGTGCGTCACCTCTAAGATCTTTAAAGAAGAACTACCTTGCTGGATTGAGGGGGAGCACACAACTGTATTCTTTTTCCCTTATTAAGTTTTTGTCCCACTGGGTTTTTCTTAATAAGGTTTTTAACGAGGCAGCTTGTGATGTTCCCCAACAAGACATCGTGAAATGAGATATTTTGAAAGGAGGTATGTTATTCATGTGAATCAAATAGTATATCATGTGAATCAATAGTAGTATTATTAAATTGAAATATCTAATCTGATGATAAAGTTTATTTGTATTATAAATAGTTTTATTTGTTGTGTAGTG
Source organism: Orobanche coerulescens (assembly GCA_033398695.1). Lineage (NCBI taxonomy): Eukaryota > Viridiplantae > Streptophyta > Magnoliopsida > Lamiales > Orobanchaceae > Orobanche > Orobanche coerulescens. Next base: position 10,335,673 of record CM065805.1, on the reverse strand, counting down.
TGTGATGTTAGCCTATAAAGTGGCCACTTTGAAAGATCTTTGTGTACTACTCATAGTTATTCTCAATACTTTTTCATATGCTTCATCTTTCTCTCCATCTTCTACTATTATGCTAATATGTATATATGTATATTTATAGTAGTAATATTATATTATCATTAAAGTTATATTCTTATAGTTCATAATATTATCATAATAAGTATAATATATTTTAGGGTGATAATATCCGGTTTTCCGACAGACTGATCATAATTGGGGAAAAATGTTGATTTCCTTGTAATTATGAGGCATTTCTCATATATTTTTTATTCGATCAAAAACTAAATATTATTTTCTCTTTTTATCCAATGAGAGTAATTTGGTTGAGGTACAATTTTTTATTTTAGTTATTCGAATAAAAGCACAACTTGTCTTAGGCCCTGTTCTTTTGGACTTATTTTTCAGTTTTTCAGTTCAATTCAGTGTAATATCCAGAATTTCTACTACTATTGTTTAATGTTATTTTATCCGAGTTATGATGTACAGCATGGAATCTATACAGTATGGATAAAATAAATTAAGGACTGAGACATCTGTATTGGTATAATTGTTGTACTTGGTCGATAATTGGATTTGAGGATAGTGTGTATCCGATGAGAATATTATTGGATGGAGTATACATATTCAGTATGCCGTATGTTCATATCTAGCATGTTGAGACGTTGGACAAGGATAGATGAAAATGGCTAAGTATAGCCTTATTAGCGCACGCTAATAGTTAAGCATAGCGCACGCTATCGTGCAGGTTTAGCGCACGCTAAAGGCAAAGGATAGCGGACGCTAGTACAGACCAGATCAGAAGGAATCTATGTGTGGACCCGGCCACTTTCGGCGCATGTGACGACGAGGTCAACGGATGTTTGTTGTGGAGGGTTAGCGCATCCTAATGCATATTTTTAGCGCACACTAACATCATATCGGTCCAAAGGGAATCTTATCCTAGTCAGAGCAGTCGGCATGTGGACCCATCTTCGGAGCATACAGACAAACGAGTCAACTATGAGTTAGCGTACGCTAAATAGAGGAGATTACGTACGCTATTGCATGGGCATTGAGTACGTAAATCATTGTATGCAGTAAGGCAATAGCCTCTGGACTGCGATAGCGCACGCTAATAAAGACAGTTAGCGCACGCTAATAATAGTCAGTATATATATATATGTGCAGTTGGCCATTATTCTTCATTTTGTCCATTCTTTCCTTGCAACCAATAGAGAGAGTTCTTAGAGAGATGTTTGAAGTTCCAAACATTGGATTATGGTGGAGTTGATCATCCATAACAATATCAAGCTTAGAAGTGAGTGAGAATGGATTCAACCTTGGAAATCAATCCATTCCTTCAAAGAGATAACTACTCTTCATTTTGGGTTTTCATTTTGGATTTTATATGATGTCCTTGAGTTTATAATCGTCATGTATATGAGTTAACAAGTATGATTATGAAATTGGTTACCAAGTTATGTTGATGTTATTGTTAATATACGGGTATTGATATGATTCGAATGATTTAGAATTGTATTATTTATCTTCAAAGAGATATGTTAGCTAATGTCTTCCTCCAATTCGGGTCTTTGATGTTGTTGTTGTTGATATCACCTTCATATTATGATAGTTATAGTGTTGTTTATCTTCAAGAGATATGGCGATTTATGTCTCCCTTCATTTTGGATTTGATGTTAAGATGATATATGGATATATATGACTTGGGTGATTGTTTACATGTTAGCATATCGGATTATGATGGTTGTCATGAACATGATTATAGAATCATGGTATTCTTGGTGTTCTTGGTATATATCACATCAAAGAGAAAAGATATATATTGGTTTGATTATAAATATGGATAAGATAATTGAAACTAACATTATGTTGATTCTAGTGATTGAGTTCGTATGATAAGATATGGATCATGATGGTGATATTGAACTTGGAAAGGTTGTGTTTGATCTTGGAGTATGGTTTTCGTTACATTCATATTCGTAGTCGTAAGGTGTTAGTCGATGCTTGGAATGCATGCAACTGTACAGTATTAGCGCACGCTAAGCTTACTGGCTAGCGCATGCTAACGGGAGCGACTTAGCGCACGCTACGTTATGTGTTTAACATGCCCTAAGTAGGCAGACAGTTTAGTGTTTTCGTGTTGTGGTTATGAATTTATTATGGTTTGAATTGGATTGATCAGACTAGTGGTTAATCGAGATATTATAGAACCGTTGGTTGTTGATTGGATTGTTGATTGTTATCGAACTTGTTGTTTATCGAATTACTATAATAGGTTGAGAATATTGATCGGTGATTATAACTGTGTGTTGCGGTTGAGTTTGAAGATGTTCGTAAATTGCATTGATCGAGGCCGAGGAACTTGTGGACGACAACAAGGAATTGGTAATGGCTTCATCGGTATCGAGGCAAGTTATTACTTGCTCAGTTTATAATATTTAATGAATGGTTTCAGTTTCATTTATTTATAATTCGTATAACAATGTTTATAATCGTAATCACAGGAGATTTGGGATTAGAGGTTGTATTCGAGTTTTGGGAATTAAATCATAATGTATATGATTTACATTTATTATTGGTATACTTGGTATCGAGGATACATTGTGGTATAGACGAAGACATGAATTATCTACCGTCCGTGATATTTTGGACCGTCGAGTATTGAGGATAATGGTTCGTGATGGTTTGGACATCGAGATTGCTCTCGAAGGACTCGGGGCAAGCACTCTAATCATTTTTATCATTTCGTGTCGATCATGTTGTTATACATTTGTGTATCGTTGTTGTCATATATTGTGTATCATTGTTATATGCATTTGTGCATTGTTGTCATATGTCCGCCTCGTGTTGGTCCGACGGGATCATCGGGGGATCTATGCTAGCGTGCGCTGGATCATCGGATGGGTTTTTCCACCACGGTTGGTCTAACGTGATCATCGTGGGATCTAGGCAGTGAACGCTGGATCATCGGATTACCATGTGTTGTTATTGTGCATATGTATATTATGGGTTTGCCATAAGTATACATTGTTGTTATTGATGTGAGCATATTGACGTTGTCATATGAGTATGCATTTGTAGGTCTTGTGTTAGGACCGTGTCCGTATGTTGTGTTGATCTGATCTTGGATTAGACTGACGTGGTTTTGTTATGGCATTTCATATCTTGAGGTATGTTCCGTATTTCCTTTGGTATTTGTCTTTTGATGGACAATCGATTATTGTGTTGGGATTTGATGATGTTATTCTGATGGATCGAATTGGTCAGAGTTGGTATATTTCCGTATTGCGAGTTATGATGATGTTTTGAGAATTTTGGGTATTGCTTGAGGTACCGTATGGATGTTTTGTTTGAGTTTATTGTTTAATCGAGATTACGAGATGTGCATTGTGATAATGGTTATTCTGATGAGAATTATTCGAGTAAGTAAAGTTACGACGGTAAGATTACATTCGGTAGTATTCTTACTTAGTATCTCATTGGTATGTAGTTATTGACGTGATGTGATGGTTATCATTGTTGGACATTATGGCTGACCCCGTCGTGGGCTTTCTTTTTAGGTTCTTGGAATATCAAGCTTGTAGCGGTCGTGGAGAGATAAGCTTCCCGGAGGATACTGGCTAGGGCATGTATTTATGTATTGAGTTTCCTGATCAGTTCTTGTATTCCGCTGCTAGAGTATTTTAGTTGTTTGTCTTTTTTCCGCTGCGTGAGTATTTATTGGCCTTTGGCATCTGGTAACTTAGGTTACTTTGGCAATCGTTTTCTAAACTATTTTGTCAGTAAGTGTAAGCGATAGCTTAACGTATGTTTTTAAACCATTGAGTTTTGGCATTCGGACCTTGTGATTTCAAATGAGATTTTACGACGATTTTGATAAACGGATTTTATTAAGTCTTCGAATATTTTAAATAGATAATATCGTCGTTAGCCTCTTGGGCGTTTGTAAATGTTTGCAAAAATTTCCTTTAGCCTTGCGGGTTCCATCTCGGGGCCCACGACGCTGTAATATTCCTAGATGTCTCTGGGGGTGTTACAGAATATGGTATCGGTGTAATATCCAGAAATTTTAAATTCGAATTTTGGCGATATATTTTTTTACTTATTTACTTTTATTTTATTTTATTAGCTGATTATTTAAATGTCGGACGGACTTTGAGATGTCAGACTAGAATATTGGTGAGTCATTGATTTTATCGGACGCAGTATGAATTAATCGGATAACTGAACTAGGAGACTAAATAATGAATTTGAGATCGATCTTTTTTTTACTCGGATAATTTATAATGGACCCTATTGGGTTAATTACCCTACTACCCGTTATATATATATATATATATATATATATATATATATATATATATATATCAACCTGTTGGGAAAAACAAACACCCTGTATCGAAACAGCCGGGATACTCGAATCCCTGTATCGAATGTTATTTAGAGGTTTTGACATATATGCCAATCCGTATACAGTAAGGAAACTGTATCGAGGCTTCAAGGCTTTATCCTGTATCGAAGACCTGCCTTGAATCAGCATTAGTAAAGCTCGTCAGTACAGTAAGAAGACTTGTAAAAGACCAAGTATGGAAACTTTCTCGATGCTCAAAATACAGTCATCTTCCATACAGTTCACAAAAGGACAAGAAAGAACACAAGTCAAGTCCCGTTGAACAAAGAAGTATTTAAATACTCAAGATAAAGTATTTAAATACTGCCAGTCTTCAGATCTTCAGAATCCCGCGAAATCCGGATCATGTCATATTCCCGTTGAAGGACATCTTATTCAAACGGATATATCTCAACGGATACTTTCTCCAGAGACTATATATATATATCCTTGAAGACATTGAAGATCACTTACCGAACCAATTCAAGTAACCTAATACTCAAGCTATCAAAGTTATCATCTGAGCAAACATATCTCCAAAGCATACTGCAAGTTAGAACGAAAGAGATATACAGTGCTCAACATCAAGAACAGCCATCATCAGCTCAAGAACTTGATATTCAAAGCTGCTGTTCTTACCTGGTTACCTACCTTTTACCTCTGTATAAAAACCGAGCTCTGTGTGAACTCAACAAGTTATTCTGACCTGTGTGGGACGAATAAGGACGAAGCTTTGGAACTGTGTGTGAAGAAGCTAGTCAAGAAGGAAGCTTTAACCAATCTGTGTGAACGGTTGAAAGCGACATTCTTTGTATCAATCTGTGTGAACGATACAAGGATAGGTTTGTTTATAATTACGTAGTTGTGTACGCAGTAATTATAATAAACTTTTTACTCCTGTGTGGAGGACCAGTGGACGTAGAGGGGTTTACCTCGAACCACTTAAATTCGTGTTATTTACCTTTTCTTGTTTGAAATAACTGTGATATATTAAGTATACACCAAATACGTCGTTGCTGTATCCACGGCAACTAACTGTATCTAAGACTTCCGCTACGCACTCAGATTTAGATTCCGTATAGTTTGTTGTTTAAACGATTTTCCAAACTGTATCCAGTATACTTAAGTGGCCAACAAGTGGTATCGGAGCGGTTGATTCTAAAAAAAAAGAATCAGTCGTATTTCTTTTTAACCGAATCAGATTCAAATCACTTATTTTCAAAACAGTCTCTTTCATTCCTATATTATCAGTATGGATACTTCTATGATTAACAAAGTCCCTATGTTCTCTATTAACGAATTTGGCAGTGGAGAATTAGAATGGAAGCTCATCTTGCGGCAATGCACGAAGAGATGATTTTTGTTATACAGATGGTCCTATCAAGATCATGAAGGTCAATCCGGCCGCAGGATTGAGGGCCAAGCCCATCTTTGAAATGCTCGAGAAGGAACGCGAGCAATGGACAACCGATGAAAGGAAGCGAGCCAATCTCGACAACGTGGCTAAGAACGCGTTATTTGTCACTCTTGACAAAGGCACGTTCTCAAAGGTAAAGAGCTGCAAAACAGCCAAAGAAATCAGGATAAACTCAAGTTAATTTGTGAGGGAACCGAGCTCTCAAAAGAAAACAAGATTTCAAAACTTACTCGGAATTTGAATCTTTTGAAATGAAACCAACGGAAACACTTGAGGAACTTGACCTCGGATTTACTGGTATTGTGGGTGAACTTGAAGCGGTGGGCAAGATTTACACCCAAAAGGAGAAGACCTTAAAAATTTTCAGATCTCTCCCAGCCCGAGGGGACATTCAGACCACAGCGCTGCGGGTCTCCGGTAAGCTTCATGAACTATCCACTGTTGATCTCTTCTCGACCTTAAAGGTTTTGAGTATGACATTGTGAAGAGAGAAAGTCAAGAATCTCCTTCAAAGGTCACGACTCTCGCTGCAGTATCGAACCGTCGACACGGCATGTCTAGCTCGTCGAAGCCCGGTCACAAGAACGCCGAGAGTGACGACGACATCCTGTCACAAGATGAAATGGCGCTTCTAATGCATAAATTCAAAAGTTCATTAAACGATGCGGAAAGACTCCTACGAGCCCAAACCTATCAACAAGGTAAGTACCAAACATCATCTGGTGATGCTAACTCGTGTTATAAGCTGCGAAACCGTGCCATTATGCAAACAAATGTCCTCATCCCAAAGTCCAAAGATTGCACGAGGCCGAGCAACAAGAGAGAGATGAAAGAAGACGTGCTTGGAAAGACAAGCTCAAGGCCCCGATTGGAGAATCGAAGCCTCCCCACACCATCCAAATCAGCAGAATGTCTTCGGTGGTCATGAAAGTGATTCATCTGACGATGAGTTCGATGATAAAGCATACATGTGCTTTATGGCCAAAGATGTTCCAGAAGGTGAAGACAACGACGATGAGGTAAGCTCAACCTCAGTTATTCCACCTAATGCATCTCATACTTTCGAAAATATGATGAATGAATTTAAAAACATTCAAAAGGCCCATGAGACTCTAAAAACTGAGAATATACAGCTTCAATTAACAAATTTAGAGCTGAAAGATGAGAATGACTTGCTGAAGATAAACTATGAAAATATGTCTCTTGATTGTGAAACCAGCAAGGTCGATTTTGAAAAACTCATGGAAAGCAATCATCAACTTGCTCATGAACTAAATGAGGTTAAAACCCATAATGAGAGCAAGACAAATGATTTGGTTCTACTACAAACCAAAATTACAACTCTCGAGAAGCGAGAAACTGAACTTGAGACCATTCTGAAGTCTTTTGTAAAATCGTCCAAAAGAATGGAAGAAATTCTGAGCACTGGGCAACATGCTCATGATAAAAGTGGCTTAGGATACAGCTCATGTTCGAATAAAGGTAAAACTAGTACTGTGTTCGTCAAGAGTGTGGAACACATTCCAGAATCGGAAGATACTCCTAGTCCCATAAAGGAACCTGCTGTACCGAGAAAACCGAAGGCTGCAATTCCGCCCCCTCAACTCTACTATTCGAGACAGTGGAACCAACAACCACTCAGAAGGTGTAATCTACAGCATGCTCCACAAGCATATCATCAAAGCCGACAGTCATTCAGAAAGAAAGCGGTATCCAACCACCAAAGGCCCGCACGGCAGTACACTCAGTACAGTGCGCCTAGGTATTGGATACAGGAGCCCCGTTATCCCTCAAGACAGATGCCGATTCGGTATCAACAACGGATTGGGAATCCAACTGGAGACCCGAGAAGACAAGTCGTTAGGCCTAGGAAAATGGCTCCACCACCTAGACGGCACTCGTCTTGGAATAATAATAATAACCACGATTTTTACATGCATAGTAATTATCATGATTATAACAACTACGGATATGCCCCGTAGATATCGCAACACTTGTCGAGTACATCCAATGATAAACCAATTCTTTGTCAGGAAAATCAGGTACCTAAAGGAACTAACATATATGGACCCAAAAATCAAAGGGGACCTAAATCTACCTAATTTCTTTGTTACAGGACATTCTAGAGGAGGATACCTGGTACTTCGATAGTGGATGCTCTCGTCACATGACTGGAGACAGGAGCAAGCTATCTGATTTTGTAGAAGGCCGCGGTCCAAAAGTTCGCTTCGGTGATAAGTCTAAAGGAAGAACAAGAGGGAAAGGGAACCTACTTGTCGGGAAATTCAAGGTCACCGATGTTGCATATGTTGAAGGCTTACAGTATAATCTACTTAGTATTAGCCAGTTCTGTGATAAACAGTTCTCGGTGAAGTTCTTTATAGATCACTGTAGAGTCAAGAACACCCAAACCAAGGAAGTTGTGCTTACAGGAAGCAGATCAGGTAATATGTACATTGCTGACTGGAAGCCTATGAGCTCCTCAATTCCATGTTTTGTTGCCAAAGGCACTGCAGATCTTAGCTGGCTATGGCACAAGAGGATGTCTCACGTCAACTTCAAGACGATCAACAAGCTTTCAAGATAGGGTATGGTTAGAGGTTTGCCAGATGTGTCATTCAAGAAGGACAGCGTCTGCGGACCGTGCCAGAAAGGCAAGCAAATCAAGTCAACCCTGAAAAGCAAATCCTACCTTTCAACCCAAAGAGTGTTGGAAATGCTACACATGGATATCTACGGTCCTGTAGACCCAGTAAGTTTGGGAGGTAAAAAATATTGCATGGTTGTTGTTGATGATTCTTCCAGGTATGCTTGGACGATCTTTCTTAGCAAGAAGAAGGAAACAACATCAAGGCTGCCCGAGCTCCTGATAAAGTTGCAGAATGAAAAAGCATCGAGTATCGTGTGCATTCGTTCCGACAGAGGTACTGAATTTACTAACCGCTTTATAGAGCAATACTGTTCGGAGAATGGAATACACGATTTAATACTCAAATGCCCGTACACCTCAACAAAATGGTGTTGCCGAGCGAAAGAATAGGACGTTGAAAGAAGCAACAAGGACAATGATTGCCGCAAGCAAATTGCCACAGCGTTTGCAGGGTGAAGCAACCAATACAACGTGCTACACTCAAAACCGTATCGTCAACAAGCACCACAACAAAAGCGACTTACGAGGTATGGAATAACAAAACTCCATTAGTTTCGTATTTTCACATTTTTGGATGCAGGTGTTACGTATTGAACAATGGGAAGGACCAACTTAGAACCTTTGATGAAAAATCAGATGAAGGAATATTCGTAGGATACTCCTCCGTCAGCAAAGCTTTCAGAATCTTTAATAAAAGGAAGCTGACGATCGAGGAATCAGTTCATCTAGTGTTCGACAAACCACACCATGACCCTACAGGAGTAGATGATATCACTCAGGACATTCACCATCTATCTATCTTGGATCCACCTACACCCATAGAACCTGTAGTTGATTTAGAAATCAACCCCGCAGCTGTAAGAATCGATGTGGATGAAGGCACGCATGTCAAGTGCCGTACCCACGTAAACTTTCGATACAGTACGGGATCCTGAACTAGAACCCGACCGAAGATGGTTGAGAGATCACCCGCAAGAGCTGATCATTAGAAACATTAATGCCGGTGTTTCTACTCGTAGGAGAATACAGAGTACACAAGGAAATGTACTTTGTGCACAAGAAGAATCTAATGCTGAAGTCTCACGGTTTCTGAATGGAAATCTCAATCCGAACTTAGGAGACTCAATATGTGCACTATCGCCGTATTCTTAGCCCGATCGAACTGTTTCGACCATAGACGCTCTTAACAACTCTCATTGGATAACATCTATGGAAGAAGAACTTAACGGTTTGAAAGAAATAATGTATGGTATCTTGTACAGGCCAGACACACCAATCGGTTATAGGAACCAAATGGGTATTTCGAAACAAAAAGGATGGAAATGGACTTATCATAAGGAACAAATCCAGACTAGTAGCACAAGGCTATTGTCAGGAAGAAGGAATCCACTATGATGAAACCTTCGCCCCTGTAGCGAGACTAGAAGCCATTAGGATATTTTTAGCCTTTGCCGCCCATAAGAGTTTTATCGTATACCAAATGGACGTCAAGAGTGCTTTCCTGAATGGACAGCTTGCAGAAGAAGTTTATGTTGAACAACCACCAGGGTTTGCCAACACAGACGGTATCGATCTAGTTTACAGGCTAAGGAAAGCGTTGTACGGACTTAAACAAGCCCCTAGAGCACAGTACGAAACCCTGTCCCAGTATCTAACCAACAACGGATTTGAGAAAGGTGCTGTCGACAAAACCTTGTTCATGATACAGGAAGGTGATGACCTTCTAATGGTACAAATCTATGTCGATGATATTATTTTTGGTTCAACTAACCTTGCTCTATGTCAAAGGTTCTCACATCTCATGCAAAGCAAATTTGAAATGAGTATGATGGGGAACTTAGTTATTTCCTAGGTTTGCGGGTAAAGCGGTTGCCTACAGGTATATTCATCAACCAGAGAAATACGGCAAGGAGCTTCTCAACAAATTTGGAATGAACAATTCCAAATCCTCGCCAACCCCTATGAGCACTTCCGTGCAAATTAGTCTTGATGAAGCCGGAAAGCCGTTTGACCAATCACTCTACAGAAGCTCATTGGTTCCCTCCTGTACCTAACGGCTAGCGAGCCCGATATCGATTCTTTGTTGGAGTGTGTGCGAGATACCAAGTTGCACCTAAGGAATCACACTTCAATACGGCTAACGAATCTGAAGTACATTAAAGGAACAGTCGATGCAGGATTGTGGTATCCTAAGGAAGGCGGATTCGATTTAGTTGGATCTGACGACTCGGATCTCGGAGGTGCAAGCTAGATAGGAAGAGTACAAGTGGGACTTGTCACTTTCTCGGACCTAGACTCGTTTCTTGGTTCGAAGAAGCAATTGGCTAACTCTCTTTCCACGGTGAATCAGTACTATCTTCTAGGCTGCTTTGTATGCGAATCCTTTGGATGCATCAACAAGCGTCGATTATGGAATCGATGCTAGAGAGACTCCAATCATGTGTGATAGCACGAGTGCAATCGCAATCACGCACAATCTGTTTGCACTCGCGCACTAAGCAGATCAACATGAAGCATCATTGTATCAGAAATCATGTCGAGGACATGGATGTTCGCACGGAAAAAGTCCATACTGAGACATCAGTGGCCGACATTTTCACCAAGCCTCTCGACACAGCAAGATTCAACATGCTAAGAACAGAATTGGGAATACTACAGCCAGACTCCCTGTAAGTAAATTTACTGTTTTTACTCAACAATTGAGGGGGAATGCTGTAAGACCCGTGAATACAGTATCCAACATTAATTATCTGTACACTCAGAAACATCAATACAGTACTGTAGCGAACGAAGGCATATGAATCCTACAGCTGATGTGTGCAATAATTAAGGGGGAATACTGTAGGACCCATGAATACAGCATTAATCCAAATATTGCTGTATGGAATTTAAAACCTATTAGTACCTTTTTAAGGGGGAACGCTGTATCGACGCGGAGAACAGCACATGCTATAGGATTTCGATTCAGTATATAATATAATATTATTTTCTTTTAAAATAATTTTTGTCCACGTGCCCTGTTTTTACGTCAAACGTCATGTTCATTAAATGCCTTACATGACATCTGGACAACTGAATCTCAAAGGCCGCGATGTTTTTAAATTGTTTATTATTTTTAAACCGCCGTTTTAGGCATTTATGGTATCAACCTATGTCAGAAGTGGGACCCGCTGTATTTTAAAACCTTTTAATGGATTAGCGTACCAGTTACACTCAATCCATCTTGACCGTTGATTTCAAAACCGGTTCCCATCCCTTAAAATCTGACCATTCGTACTCTGCAAACCCTATTTCTCCGCCCAAGTATAAAAGGACTGTATCTGCCATTGGAGACTCTTTACGCTTTCTGCAATTACAAGAGTTCTCAAGCAAACAGCCTACATATTTTCTGCATTTTCACTGCGAATTTCTACTGTTTTCTTCCACCTTTGTTTTAAGAAAACATCAATGGCTAGTCAATCTTCTTCCCCTGTTCTGAAGAAAACCTCCAACATCATTGATGGCCGGATCTTCTCGAAACCTGTCATCATCGAGCGTATTATCTCGGAAATCAACGACACCGAACCAATGGAGTATATTATTACTCGTCTTGAACAACAAGGTCTCTATCGCTTCGGGAGCAAAACCGCCGACAGATACGACGCCCATCTGGTTGAGGAATTCTACCTCAACGCCGCCGTTCGTTTTCTGTCACTAGCCCAGGGAGGACACGTTGCTGACATCACTGCAACAGTCCAAGGAGTGCAAATATGTATCAATCGCGACCTACTCCAGAAGATCTACAGGCTGCCCGCCGACGGCCTGACCATGGACCAACTTGAGACGTTCGGGTCTCAAGAGCTTATTACCAAGTTTTATGGACTTTTTACAGGGTCCAAAGTGGTTGATATGGTGACAACCACTTGTCACAAGAAAAATTTTCTTCTTCATTTCGTTTATCTGCATGACTTCTGTTCCAGGATCATTGAAAACCGAACCGGTGCGTTCGAGATGTGCACGAACCTAAGGTTCAGAATGATGGTAGCTATTTTGACCTGTGAAAAGGTCAATTGGTGCCAAATCATTCTGAAACGTCTTCAAGAAGAGGTGTGCAAGCCTGCCACCCAAAAGAAATCCTTTGGTTTAATGCTGAACTACATTCTGACGAAGTGCGGAGTGATGCAATCCGCCGACGCCAAGAAAAATAGCTCCAAGATATATTTAGGAGGCGTCAAGCCCACTGCTTATAACCAGAGCACCATGCATGCCAATCACCCGAGAACCAGGCTCATGCCTATTTCTGCCAACCCAAGAGATGAAACCGTGAAGGTCCCAGAAATGGAATCTTCAAAGAAGAAGCGCAAGTGATCTCACAGCAAGAAACACTCTGCTGGTGAGAAGTCCAAGAAGAGACTAAGGAGGCTCTCAAAAATCAAAACCAAGCACTCCGAGGATGTCTCGCCCGTGGCGCAACCCACTGATGAAGAACCCCAGGGCCCAACCCCTGTGGAAGAAGTGTCTCCTACTGCATCGACAGTAGATCCCGAGCCTTTGGCGGCTACGACGGATATAGAGACATCTGCCAACATTCAAGACTTTAGCGAGTCGGCTGCCCATTCGGAGCCAAAAGCTACTTCTCCTCTGCGGGATCCCACACCCGTACAGGATCCAATTTCCTTCGGGGCACCATCCCCTGCAAGGAGTCCATCTTCCGTACAGGATCCCATACCTGTACCGGAATCCCTCGAAACAGCGTCTCCAGACGTTATTCGAAGTCCCTCCCCTGACTCCATCATAAATCAAACACTTCTTTCAGTTCAAATTGACCACGCGTACGAAAGATTTCTGCAATGGAAAGGCTATAGGCTAGCTCCGTACGACACACTGTACAACTGGAGCGAATGGAGCCACGAAGAGAGATTCGTCTCCGAAGTAACAGACTCAACTGAAATTGAGGCCCTGCTTCGATGGGACAACGCCTCTTGCAAAGATCTCATTGAAAGCCACCTGCTGCATAAATCTGACGCCAGAAGAAAAGGAAAGAAGAAGTCAGAGAATTCTCCCGTTAATCCAAAAGATGACGACGATCATGACTCAGACGATGACGACGATGCTCTACAATCAGGTCTGAGAATGAGCCGTGAAGAGGCTGAAGCACGAGACACCTCTCCACCCAGAAAAGACGAAGGGCCTTCTACTCAAGCCAATCCCCCTTCGCCACATCCGGAGAACATTCCCGACCAGGAGGAATCAGTCCCTCCAGTCGAGGAACCTCAAGAAATTTTGGAACAGGCACCCAAGCCTGCTGCGACCGAAGAAGCTATTCCTGCCAACCAACAGGAGGATTCAGTCCCTCCTGCATCCATATCCGCCGAAGAACCTTCGCCACAGGACGCTTCTGAACCAACTGTCGCCGAACCACAAGAAGCTGCCCCCGCCCCTGCAACCTTGGAATCCGAGGACGGTAACGAACCTGAGGATGTCCAACTTACTTCACGTCCATCCGTGAATGTAAGAAGGTTGAACGGAGCTGAAGACTTCGCCCAGCCTGACTCTCCGATCTCTGCTGCACGTAAGGAGCGCCTGCGAGCTCTTGGCCTTCAGACTGTATTTATCCAAGATGCAGTAAACGCTCTATCTTCCGTTGAAAAGGCACTGAATTGGATGCACACCTCTGCCGTCGAAGAAATGACCACTCTTCAACACGAAGTATCTCGAGTTGTCGACGCATTCATTCTTCTGCCAGAAGTTTTCAAGCAAGCCTTGAAGATCATGGAAGATAAACAAGAGCAACTGCTGAAGGAGGAAGCTACAAAGACAAGGATTGCTGAAGCCAAGACTGCCTGTGCAATGATCGAGAACAGCTCTCAACTGCGTGCTCACGACAAATGCATTCAAGATATGTCGCAGACTCTTTCCTCCCTTGTTGAAAGAATAAACAGCATCGAGACCAAACAGGACGCCGCTCTTGAAATCCTGCAAAGTCTTGATGAAGCCAAAAAGGGGGAAGAGGCACGAGAAGCTGCAAGGAGAATAAGGATGCAACAGGAAAGGGAATTTGAGGCTGCTCAGAACAGTATCACTGCCGAATTGAACAAGCTAGCACCTCAATCCCAAAGTTTTAAAATTTCAGGCTCCAGACCGGAATTCCATGACCCAAATGTCCCTTGGCAAAATCTTATCCAAAGACCTTCGGAAATACGTCTGCCGACCAACCGCAACCCAACTGCCGACGAAGTGAAGCACTGGAGGAAGAATGAACTGATGAGATATTTTGTCAGACTCATCAGGGAATCCGCCATCTTCAAAAATTATAAAACATTAGCGGAAGCGGCAGATAAGTTTTCAAAGATGCTAGAAGAAGGTAAACTCCCTCTCCAAATCGAAATGAAATCAAAGCATAGAAGAAGAGATCGGGTCACCCATCCAGAAGATTGGATACTTGCCTTTGATCGTTCATATGAAGGAAGAGCGATTTACCAGGAACGAGGCAATTATTCACTTCAAAACTGGTGGCGCGGCACCGAGAATGAGCAAGGAAAAAGACCATGGAGGCATGCGGATTATAGATGAAGAGCTGAAATTTATGTATACTATTTTTGTTTTTGTAATTTCTATTCGAAACAGCAAACTTTGTACTCAATCATTTTGAATATCAATAAAATAGTTTGTTTGTCTTGAAAGATTACAACTCGTAATCTACTTTGTTTATGTATGATTATTTAAAATTGTTTGATAGGAATCTCAAGTTAGACAAACTTGATTGATACGAACTAGTCTACGAACAGTTCATAATTTCAGTTGTAAACTTAGAATACATTGTAAGATTGTGCCTGCGCGCCAATCATAGGCTTAAGTTGTAAACTGTATCGAACGTGCCTGCGAGCAGTTCATTATTGTAAACTAAGTCACAAAGTCAGACCTATTGACAAAAGACCAAGAAATCTGCCAGAATTCATCGAAGAAGAATGCTTCATGAAGAAGGTTTTGGCATCATCAAGAAGACTCGAAGAGTTAAGTAAGAAGGTCTTGGCAAATTGTCAAAAAGGGGGAAATTGTTGGGAAAAACAAACACCCTGTATCGAAACAGCCGGGATACTCGAATCCCTGTATCGAATGTTATTTAGAGGTTTTGACATATATGCCAATCCGTATACAGTAAGGAAACTGTATCGAGGCTTCAAGGCTTTATCCTGTATCGAAGACCTGCCTTGAATCAGCATTAGTAAAGCTCGTCAGTACAGCAAGAAGACTTGTAAAAGACCAAGTATGGAAACTGTCTCGATGCTCAAAATACAGTCATCTTCCATACAGTTCACAAAAGGACAAGAAAGAACACAAGTCAAGTCCCGTTGAACAAAGAAGTATTTAAATACTCAAGATAAAGTATTTAAATACTGCCAGTCTTCAGATCTTCAGAATCCCGCGAAATCCGGATCATGTCATATTCCCGTTGAAGGACATCTTATTCAAACGGATATATCTCAACGGATACTTTCTCCAGAGACTATATATATATCCTTGAATACATTGAAGATCACTTACCGAACCAATTCAAGTAACCTAATACTCAAGCTATCAAAGTTATCATCTGAGCAAACATATCTCCAAAGCATACTGCAAGTTAGAACGAAAGAGATATACAGTGCTCAACATCAAGAACAGCCATCATCAGCTCAAGAACTTGATATTCAAAGCTGCTGTTCATACATCCTTACCTACCTTTTACCTCTGTGTAAAAACCGAGCTCTGTGTGAACTCAACAAGTTATTATGACCTGTGTGGGACGAATAAGGACGAAGCTTTGGAACTGTGTGTGAAGAAGCTAGTCAAGAAGGAAGCTTTAACCAATCTGTGTGAACGGTTGAAAGCGACATTCTTTGTATCAATCTGTGTGAACGATACAAGGATTGGTTTGTTTATAATTACGTAGTTGTGTACGCAGTAACTATAATAAACTTTTTACTCCTGTGTGGAGGACCAGTGGACGTAGAGGGGTTTACCTCGAACCACTTAAATTACTGTGTTATTTACCTTCTGCTTTTACTGTTTGAAATAACTGTGATATATTAAGTATACACCAAATACGTCGTTGCTGTATCCACGGCAACTAACTGTATCCAAGACTTCCGCTACGCACTCAGATTTAGATTCCGTACAGTTTGTTGTTTAAACGATTTTCCAAACTGTATCCAGTATACTTAAGTGGCCAACACAACCTACTCCCGTCAATCACCCCTTTTCTCTCTGTCATTTTTTTTCTTCTTTTTCCCACCTACCTCGTGAAGCAACCACCAACACCATTCATCCCCTTCTTCTTCTTCATGATCGGAAGTGCGGCGGCCGCGGTGTAAGGTCCTGGTGGCGACCCGGGTTGACGTCTTCACGGGGACTTGCTGCTCAAAAACGGGCAATCGTCGGAGGAGATGGGTTACAACAAAGGTGAGCCGTGCAGGTCAACGGCAGTGGCCTGGTTTCTCCGGCGACGCCAACAGTAGATCGATGGCGACGTGGTGTCTTGTGTCCAGAGAAGCAACGATGTGGTCGGCACTTTAGGCAGTGTTCGGCTGGACAAATCATAGATCTAGCCGGACCTTTCAGATAGGCCGGAGCGGTGGAAGCCCAATTGGGCTGTTTGGGTTTCGAGTTCCCGACAACGTGAAACTAAGGCGCCGGTTCTTCATGGTCTCCGGCCATGGATGCGACTCCAGTTCAGAGACGGTCGATTAGGGTGTTTTGATCGAGCTAGATTTCCGACGACCGGAGATGGCTTCTGAACTGAACGGCCGGAGTGATCGGAATCTGGCGGTTGTATGTGTTGTGTGTGTGTGTGAACGGTATATATATATATATATATATATATATATATATATATATATATGTGTGTGTGTGTGCGTGTGTGTGTTGTGTGAACCATATATATATATATATATGTGTGTGTGTGTGTGTGTGTGCGCGCGCGTGGTGTGTGCTGTATGTATATATATGTGTGTGTTGTATGTATATATATTATATATATATACAGGTGTGTGGTGTGTGTGGTGTGTGCTATAGGTATATATATAAGTGTGTGTTGTATGTATATATATATATTATATATATACAGGTGTGTGTGGTGTGTGTGGTGTGTGTGTGGTATGTGCTGTATGTATGTATATATATATATATATACATGTGTGTGGTGTGTGTGATGTATGTATATGTATGTGGAGGTTTGTGTGTGTGTGTGTGTGTTAGTTGTGTTTATATATATGTGTGTATATATGTGTGTGTGTAAGTAATTGGTGGTGTATGTTGATGTGTTGGAATTGCGAACGGGGAATATGTAGGCATAAATGGTGGTTTTGATAAATTGGTCTACGAGCAGATGGGTGTGTTCGGACTTACGATGTGAGCTCAAGGCCGGAGTTCGCATTCGAGGCAATCGTTCAGGATTGGATTATGATTCCGATCACTATTTAATTAAATCGAGATATCGATATGAGTTGATTATCATTAGTCGTTTGATCCGATCAATTAATTAAGGGGCACAATTGAGGTAATATATTAGCCGTATAATCACCTTGAAATTATAAGATATTAAATTAGACTCTTATATTAAATTGTCTACTATGTATTTATAATAAAGGTTGGGATTTCAATGGATCGATCGGGTGGGCCGTATTCGTCGGAGCTTTCTGCACCATTTATGGAGGCAAGTATCTAGCCCATACATTTCGTGTTTTGTAGACGTATTCATTGATATTAGAACCAGATTATAATTTGAATGTTTTAATGAACTTTTAAAAAGATCGGTATGTTCTCGATAATTGTTGTCTTTCAAAAGATAACTCGTATGCTTCGTGGATTAATGTGCTTTCGAAATATGTGCGTTAGTTTCGTATGATGGAAGATATTAAACATATTTAGTGAATTTAGTAGACCTTAATTATTTGTCGAGGATTGTGTACTGATATGTGTAATTGTTCGGTGAATATGTGATGTTGTGTGATATTAGTTGTTATTCCTTCGTAAGAAGGTTGTGGCACTTGGTGTTGTTTGGTATTGGTATTTGTTTGTGGTTGTGTGACATTAGTTGTGAGTCTATGTCGACTAAAGTGGTCATTCTAGCGAAGTACCTAGCATTTATATGCATATTCTAGTATTCAAATTATGGATTCCCGTGGCGTTGTGGATGATATGTGTATGTTCACCTAGGGACGGTCTGACGAGGCCTCTAGGGATACGTATTGCCGTGTGTGTGCGTATCGCGAACTAGGGTTAACCACCCAGGGATGTCCGACGGGGCTCTGCGGGGTACGGAGGCCGTGAGTCTCGTACCAACGGTTAACATTGAAATGTTTTGTTGGAGAACTGTGATTTTTGGCGCATATTTCGTCTGATTAGAATGGCAGTCGAAATGGTATCGTACTTGGCTGGAATGGCACCAGAAAAAGTTGTGTGTGAATTCGTCTCTTGGTTGCAATAATTTAGTATGGTTTCGTGAGTCCTGTGGTTGCTATGTGCATTGTAGCTTGTGGTGTGTCGAGTTCGACCGTATGGTTAAGTTGCAAAGTTGTACCTTCTGATGTTGTCCTGTGAGACCGTTGTCATGGGGATATTTGACACTGTGTAGTTTCCGTTGGGTTATTATTGCGAGTATGTGATGTGGATGATTTGGGTCGTGGACTCTCGTGTTTGTGATTGGAATGTTATGATTGGGTCGTGGATCCCGTATTTTGTTATCAGAATCGTTTTTTTTAAATAAATGATTTTTGGATTGTGCCCCTAAGTGTTTCGAAAGGCTTGAGAATTCTTAAACCCCAAATGTTTTCAAAACTCCCGAGATTGTAAAATGTTTTGTAAGATGTAAAAAGGCTCTATTCCTATCTTTGATAATTCAAACTATTTTGATCAAGTGAATTATCTCGGGAAGTATATTCAAGATTATTATGTTCTTGGAGTATGATATGTATGGCTTGTCCTTGTATTTTTACTTGCATTAGCAAAACAGTGGGATTTTGCTAACCCCTGAGTATTCGGGGGGTGGATGTCTGTGTTGCATCCAGGTATTTGCAGGTTGCTGGGGAGCGATTCACAGAATCGTTACGAAGGATGATGGAAGACGACGATACTAATCACATGGAGACAGGTGTTGAGTATTTTGGCGATGTCTTGTTGTTTTGTCCCTCTGTTGTGTCTATTATTCCCGTTTTATGGGAATGCTGGTTTATGTTAACCCCTGTGTGGGTATGAGTTGCGAAAAAGAGTAATGTTTGGTTGATGTGTATATTGTGGTAAAAGACCAAATCGGTCTAATGGTTCGTTAATTACCCATGTCGACATGTATTGTATTGTGGTGTTTTCTGTAGTTAGCCTGGTAGATCCTCACGGAGAGGGTCTGCGGCGCTGTAATACTCCCGAGTGGTTTGGGGGTGTTACAGAATATGGTATCAGAGCTTAGGTTGCGGAAACCTAGGTTGTCGGGTCGAGTTTTATGTTGTCGGGCCTTGTCTTGTCTTGTCTTGTCAGATTTTGTCTGACTGAGTCGTGTCGCGACGCGTCGTCTGTGATGTCGGCCGTGATTAGTATCAAGGTGCAGCCATCATCTTCGTGCGACCTGTGAATGTAAGTCTCCTCCTCTCCTCTACATCTTATGTTTGGTAATTTTATTATCTGTGTGTTTTGGAATGGAATTCGTATTTGGTACTTGTGGTACATTATGTGTGCAATGATCAGAGGTGTTCAGTGGGGGCATGGATGGTTTTGACATGTGTTTGAGTCAGTGTTCATAAGTTATACCGTTATTCTCGGGGAAATGGTTTGACGTATATTTGAAATTTGTGTTCCTGAATTGTGCTTGTTGAATTGGTGATTTTGAATGCCGTATAGGCATGTGTTTGAGAATTGATGGTATTTGACTAGTTGTTCTTTACAACCAATGTATTCCTATTAATAATTATATTCGTTGTGTGCATGCTCGAAAATGAATTCCAAAATTTCTTAGACCTGAGTGTATTATGGAAAATCAGTTTTCGAAAATATTTTGACAGTACGGTCAAATGGCCGCTTAATGCGGGTTTTTGAAAAGTCGTAGGAATTTTTGCGAGCCAGCCTTTCAAATCAAACCTGATGACGGTATTTGAAAGATGTGTTTGAAAGCGTTTTAGGATATTTTGTAAATTGTTATCGTCATTAATCCTTTGTTGTGTTTGTAATGATTTTGAAAGTGATTTTAACTTCTCGGTTTTATCTTCAAATACCTCGAGTATACGATTTTAGAAAAATTGTTAACACCATAAAACTTTTGTATTTTAAAAAAAAAAGGTAACTTGCATTTCTAAATGAATTGTGAAAGATGGAAAATATTACTCGGCTAAAATTTTGAAAATTCAATTTTGGGAAAGATTTTCTGAATTGAGTCATGTAGCGCACGCTAACCGTAGCGTGCAATAAGATGTGTTGTATTATATAGTTTGGTTTTGCATTGTGATTTGTACGATGTTATCGGATGAGATTGTTGATCTGTAGAAATGGTTAATAAATATATGAATATTTTAAGTGGGATAGGTGTCCCCAAGTAAGGATACGTAATGAGGATAGTGTTGTACGAGATGGACAATTATTTCTAGTTGTATGGTGAACGACAAGTCGGTCTCATAGCTGTCACAGACGAGGTGATCTCTCCAGAGTACCGTTTTATATATCTAGGACTAAGTACGTATGAATCTATCAAATAATGAGATTGTCGATGTTGCTGAACGGTTCGTATGCATAATTGGAGTGACGTCATAGTAAGGTAAGCGATGACATGGCAAGTTTCGGAGACGAAACTTATTTTAAGGGGGATGGAATGTAATATCCAGAAATTTTAAATTCGAATTTTGGCGATATAATTTTTTTTTACTTATTTACTTTTATTTTATTTTATTAGCTGATTATTTAAATGTCGGACGGACTTTGAGATGTCGGACTAGAATATTAGTGAGTCATTGATTTTATCGGATGCAGTATGAATTAATCGGATAACTGAACTAGGAGACTAAATAATGAATTTGAGATCGATCTTTTTTTTACTCGGATAATTTATAATGGACCCTATTGGGTCAATTACCCTACTATCCGCTATATATATATTATCAACCTACTCTCGTCATCACCCCTTTTCTCTCTGTCATTTTTTTTTCTTCTTTCTTCCCACCTACCTCGTGAAGCAACTACCAACACCATTCATCCCTTTCTTCTTCATGATCGGAAGTGCGTCGGCCGCGGTGTAAGGTCCTGGTGGCGACCCGGGTTGACGTCTTCATGGGGACTTGCTGCTCAAAAACGGGCGACCATCGGAGGAGATGGGTTACAACAAAGGTGAGCCGTGCAGGTCAACGGCGATGGCCTGGTTTCTCCGACGACGCCAACAGTAGATCGATGGCGACGTGGTGGCTCGTGTCCATAGAAGCAATGATGTGGTCGGAACTTCAGGCGGCATTCGGCTGGACAAACCATAGATCTAGCTGGACCTTTCAGACGGGCCGGAGCGGTGGAAGCCCAGTTGGGTTATGTCGGTTTCGAGTTCCCGACGACGTGAAACTCAGGCGCCGATTCTTCATGGTCTCCGGCCATGGATGCGACTCCAGTTCAGAGACGGCCGATTAGGGTGTTTCGATTGAGCTAGATTTTCGACGACCGGAGATGGCTTCTGAACTGAACGGCCGGAGTGATCGGAAGCCGACGGTTGTATGTGTTGTGTGTGTGTGAACGGTATGTATATATATATATATATATATATATATATGCGTATATATATATGCGTATATGTGCATGGTGTGTGGTGTGCTTGGTGTGTGTTGTATATATATATATATATATATATATATATATATATACACATACAGGTGTGTGTGGTGTGTGCTCTAGGTATATATATATATATATATATATATATAGGTGTGTGTGGTGTGTGTGTGGTGTGTGCTGTGTATATATATATAAGTGTGTGTTGTATATATATATATATATATATATATATATATATTTATATATATATATATGTGTGTGTTGTGTGTGTGCTGTATGTATATATATATAGGTGTGTGTTGTATGTATATGTATGTGGAGGTTTGTGTGTGCGTGTATTTATATATATATATATATATATATATATATATATATATATATGTGTGTGTGTGTGTGTGTGTGTGTGTGTGTGTGTGTAAGTAATTGGTGGTGTATGTTGATGTGTTGGAATTGCGAACGGGGAAGATGTAGGCATAAATGGTAGTTTTGATAAATTGGTCTACGAGCAGATGGGTGTGTTCGAACTTACGATGTGACCTCAAGTCCGGAGTTCGTATTTGAGGCAATCGTTCAGGATTGGATTATGATTCCGATCACTATTTAATTAAATCGAGATATCGATCTGGGTTGATTATCATTAGTCATTTGATATTGGAACCAAATTACAATTTGAATGTTTTAATGAACTTTTAAAAAGATCGGTATGTTCTCGATAATTGTTGTCTTTCAAAAGATAACTCGTATGCTTCGTGGATTAATGTGCTTTCGAAATATGTGCGTTAGTTTCGTATGTTGGAAGATGTTAAACATATTTAGTGAATTTAGTAGACCGTAATTATTTATCGATGATTGTGTATTGATATGTGTAATTGTTCGGTGAATATGTGACGTTGTGTGATATTAGTTGTTATTCCTTCGTAAGAAGGTTGTGGCGCTTGGTGTTGTTTGGTATTGGTATTTGCTTGTGGTTGTGTGACATTAGTTTTGAGTCTACATCGACTAAAGTAGACATTCTAGCGAAGTACCTAACATTTGTATGCATATTCTAGTATTCGAATTATGGCTTCCCGTGGCGTTGTGGATGATATGTGTATATTCACCTAGGGATGGTCTGACGAGGCCTCTAGGGATACGTATTGCCGTGTGTGTGCATATCGCGAACTAGGATTAACCACCCAGGGATGTGCGACGGGGCTCTGCTGTAACACCCCAAGATATTCGGAATAATTACAGCGTCGTAAACCCTTTATGTAAGGATTTACAAGGCTGATTTAAAAGAAATGTAAATATAAGACATCAATACTGCGGAAATTCAAGTTTACAAAACCGAACAACTGGTTCAGCGAGTAATTAATACAACCATATCGAAATGATATTAATATGACACGCGTACTCGAGTACTGAAATCAAAACAAGAAAACAAATCACCAACAACAACAAACATCACTGAACCCCTTAACGTCACGTCGCATCGTGGTCGCTTTCCTGCTCCTCGGCTACCTGAACATCAAAACAAATGTCCACCCCCGAAGGGGTTAGCAAAACGATGCTAGTACAAGTATCATATTAAACAATTCATATATGCATCAACAATACATAACAAGATACACCACACGGACTTCCGCTACCGGAATCCGATAATGCGAATCCACAAGATTCCATTAACACAGCAAGGGTATTCCAATGATCCAATTCTCAAGATAGATCCCAAGATGATCCCGTCGGACCAACACGAGGTGGAAATAACCCGTCCAATGATCCAGCGCCCTCAGCCTAGATCCCAAGATGATCCCGTCGGACCAACACGAGGTGGACATCCGATCCAGCGCCCTCAGCATAGATCGTACAACGTACACAAACACAACTCATGCATACACATATGCCAAATCATTATGTTCATCAACATGAACATACAAACACTAGATAACGAATATCTTGACAATTGAACGAAATAAATCTCATGTTCAACAACATGAATAATCACACGCATGCTCAAAATACCAATATTAACATATTACGATACTTGCCTCGAAGATGGCAAGAACGAAACACTTCAATGATCTCAACACACTCGAAGGTCGCCTCCTTCGATCAACGTAGCAAGCTCAAACCTTAGCAAAATAAGTGATATACAAATCATCTCAAGTCGAACGATGGCCTAACAATTTGGTCTACGGCCCAAAAGCTCAAAATATGCAGTCTGCCTGAACCACTTAGCGTACGCTACGTACTCCACGTAGCGTGCGCTAAGCCTGCCTGTTAGCGTACGCTATCGTCTAAGCCTAGCGTACGCTAACCATGGACTGACAGTTCTCTCTGATCAGACTGACTCGGCTGATATCATAACGTACGTTACGTACCAAACGTAGCGTGCGTTAACTTATCCCCGATAGCGCACGTTAACTAACGTATGTTAGCGTGCGCTAACCGTGCATGGCAGATTACTACTGACAGAAAACTGGAGCTAATGGTGATGAACTCATGAATTCTATGGTGATAATACAAGTCATTCCCGAGCATATGATGCTAATAAGGTTTGTGGAAGTTCTATACATACTGAATGACTATGAGATACAAAGATACGGATAATCATCTCAACACCATAATTCATCTTAGATCTTCAAGAAAATATTCTAAGTTCCGTTCGTCCTATGTTCCAAAACGCATCATTCCAATGTGTAAAACGTAACAATCTCGGTAATATCCGTTTAGTGATCACAAATCGGTTTGAAAATGCTTAGAAGTCCAAATACTAAGACGATTCAAAGGTTCATACGATATAAAGTGCCAATACGTCAAAAGTATCCTTCTAACATGTGATGATCGATTAAAAACGAAATAACTTGCTATACAAACATGATCAAATCGTCCTTTAGAACACTACTAGTATTGGTGAAGAATCACCTACCTCAAAGTAGTGAAAAACAAGGAGAAAATCGAAGCAATCCAACGTCGAAGGCTCGAACACCAATCCTCAATGATCTACAATCTTCAATCACGAGCTAGGATGTTGATATGAGGTGTTTAGGATGTAGGAACTTATACTCTAAGTATAAGAATTCGGATGAGGGAAAAGAAAGGACTGAAAATACGAAAAGGATGTTGTCCTATTTATAGGAAATGATTATTAGCGCGCGCTAGCCCATGCTCGTAGCGTGCGCTAACGGCTACTGACTTTACTGTACTCGGCACTTAGCGCGCGCTATGTACATGCCAGTAGAGTGCGCTAAGGCGTTGACTTGGCTTTTCCCGAAAGCCGTCCAGGTTCATCCCGACACAATCCGACAAGGGTCCCCGGCCTGATCTCACCTACCGCACGTCTCAATCAAATTGACCACGCATAGCGTGCGCTAATGTTCCCCTGTAGTGTGCGCTATGGATCCATGTTAACGTACGCTACACATAGCCGATAGCGTGCGCTACATGCGCAGAATTACAATTTAAAAATCACATACATGAAATCATACGCTCGACAACATCGGATTGTGAAATACGGAGAATAATACTCAGATCAAGTACAACAATTACAATATCACAAGTTCCAAATACATATCAGAAATCTCGGGTATTACATCCTTCCTCCCTAAAAAGAAGTTTCGTCCCGAAACTTAAGACGAAAACAACTCTGGATATCTAGCCTTCATACTGTCCTTCGTTTCCCAAGTGGCCTCTTCGACTCCGTGTCGTGACCATTGTACTTTAACCAAGTGTATTGGTTTATTCCTCAATTGTTTGATCCGACTCTCAAGTATCTTGATTGGTCTCTCTTCGAAGGTGCCATCATTAGCTATCTCGATCTCGTCGAAATCAATGACGTGACTGGGGTTTGGTACATACTTCCGCAATTGGGATACGTGAAACACATTGTGAACGTGACTCAGCGATGGCGGTAAGGCCAACCTGTATGCTAAATCTCCAACCCTCTCGAGGATCTCGAATGGTCCGATATATCTTGGACTAAGCTTGCCTCTCCTCCCAAAACGGAAAATCCCTCATGTAGGAGACACCTTCCATAGCACATGGTCCCCAGCGTCGAACTCTAGAGGGCGACGACGTACATCTGCATAAGACTTCTGTCGACTCTGGGCAGTCAACAGTCTTTCTCGAATCAAAGCTATCTTCTCTTGAGTCTGAATAATCAATTCCGGTTCCATCCCGATCAAATCCGAAGAATCATCCCAACACAGGGGTGATCGGCATCTTCTCCCGTACAAAGCTTCAAATGGTGCCATCTTAATAGAAGCATGCCAACTATAATTATAGGTGAACTCGATCAAGGGCAAGTGAACTTCCCAATCAGTTGACCAATCTAATGCACAAGCTCTAAGCATGTCTTCTACCGTTTGTATAGTCCTTTCCGACTGACCGTCCGTTTGGGGATGATAAGCCGTGCTAAAGTTGAGCTCAGTCCCCAAAGCCCGGTGAACTGCTTTCCAGAAGTGCGACACGAAGTGACCATCTCGATCCGAAATAATGGTCTTCGGCGTCCCATGCAATCTGACTATCTCCGCAATAAATACTCGCGTCAATCTCTCGGGTCCCCATGTATCTTTAATCCCTAGGAAATGAGCCGACTTGGTTAGTCGATCAACTACAACCCAAATCATGTTCATTCCCGTTCTAGTCCTTGGCATACTGGTGATGTAATCCATCGAGATATCCTCCCACTTCCATTCAGGGATCGGAAGCGGCTTTAACATTCCGGCAGGTCGCTGATGTTCAATCTTAACCTGCTAACAAGTCAAACACTTCGAAACGTACTCTGCTACGTCCTTTTTCATATTCCCCCACCAGAAGTTTTGTTTTAAATCCTTATACATCTTTCTGCTGCCCAGGTGAATAGAATAGGGCGCGCTGTGAGCTTCCTTCAGAATAGTCCGTCTCAAATCATCATCATTGGGAACGCAAAGTCGACTCTGAAATCTCAGAACTCCATCATCTTGTATCACGAACCCTGGGGCTTTTCCTTTCTTTACTTCATCACATAATCGAAGGATCAGAGAATTGTCCAACTGCTTAGACTTGACCTCCTCGACTAGTGATGAAGTCAGTTCCATCACATAAAGTTGCCCTTGGATTCCTGGTGCCCATACTTCAATCCCTTCGCGGATCAGTTCTCGTTGAATGCTGGTTTGGGACGTAAGAGCTTCCAACACTCGAAGAGAAACAGGTTTACGGCTCAATGCATCGGCTACTACGTTTGCTTTACCCGGATGATAGAGAATCTCCAAGTCGTAATCCTTGATCAATTCCAGCCACCTTCTCTGCCTCATGTTTAATTCTTTCTGACTGAAAATGTACTTGAGGCTCTTATGATCGGTAAAGATCTGACAACGAGTGCCGTACAAATAATGTCTCCAAATTTTCAAAGCAAAGACTACAGCTGCTAGCTCCAGATCATGAGTCGGGTAATTAACCTCGTATGGTTTCAACTGCCGAGAAGCATAGGCAATCACCTTATCTCTTTGCATCAACACACATCCTGCACTCGATTTGAAGCGTCAGACACCATGAACCCATCGGTTCCATCCGTAATGCTAATATAGGTGCTGTCGTTAGTCTCTTCTTAAGTTCATCAAAACCAGCCTGACATTTCTCATTCCACGTGAACTTTTGAGTTTTCTGTAACAGCTGAGTGAGCGGACGAGCAATTTTGGAAAATCCCTCTACAAAACGGCGATAATATCCAGCAAGTCCTAAGAAACTCCTGACTTCTTTCACGTTAATAGGAGCCTCCCATTCCAAGATTGCTTCGACTTTCTTCGGGTCCACCTGAACTCCGTCAGCTGATATCACATGCCCGAGGAAAGTTACCTCCCTGAGCCAGAACTCGCATTTAGAAAGCTTTGCAAACAGTTGTTCCTTCCTCAAAGTGCTCAAAACCACACGCAAATGTTCGGCATGCTCCTCTGCGTCCCTCGAATATATCAAGATGTCATCAATGAAGGCGACCACAAATTTATCCAAGTATTCCAAGAATACCCGATTCATCAATTGCATGAATACCGCAGGAGCATTGGTAAGTCCAAACGGCATCACTACGAATTCATAATGCCCGTACCGGGACCTGAAAGCAGACTTCGGTATATCCGATTCCTTAATTCTCAACTAATGGTATCCTGATCGCAAGTCAATCTTCGAGAATACCCTTGCCCCTTGCAGTTGATCAAACAAGTCGTCGATCCGAGGTATAGGGTACTTATTTTTGATCGTCATCTTGTTGAGCTCCCTGTAATCAATACACAGTCGGAGGGATCCGTCTTTCTTCCGGACAAAGAGAACGGGCGCTCCCCAAGGAGAAACGCTAGGTTGAATATAGCCCTTCTGTAACAATTCCTCCAGTTGCTTCTTGAGTTCATACATCTCGGTTGGCGCCATACGGTATGGTGCTCTGGAAATAGGAGCCGCCTGTGCTCTAATTCGATAGTGAATTCCACTTCTCTCTGCGGAGGTAACCCAGGTAGTTCGTCAGGAAATACATCTGAGAACTCATTCACAACTGAAATAGACGAGAGCTCTACTCCTTCCTCTTTCCTCATGGCATAGCACCAAAGTCCGTGACATCCCTACTTCAGTAATTTCACGGCTTTCATTGCTTTGATCAATCTTCCTGAGCTTCCTGGTCTCCATCCTCGGAATAAGTGTTCAGATCCGTCATCAGCAATGATAGAAATGACTCTCTCTCGGTAATTCATAATAGCTCCATAACGGTTGAGCCAATCGTCTCCGAGAATTAAATCATCACCGTAGATGTCAACTACAATAAGATTCGATGGCCAATCTCTCCCTCCTATAGATACTGGAAAATCTCTAGCCTCTAGGGTTCCCACAATTCTCTCTCCACTCGGCAAACCCACAACATATGGTTCACAATCAGATAAGCACGAGATTTTTAAACGATTTACACAGTTCAATGATACAAAAGAATGTGTAGCTCCTAATCGAATAAAACACTAAGGTTGCAAAAGGATCAATCGCACTGATGCAACAGCAGTTGTTCGATCGTCGATTTCCTCATTTCGCATAAAAGCGGAGGAACGGACTCAAGACTGGATGTCTCTCTCTTCCCAACGCTCGAAATCCACTCTGTTGTATCTGGTTCACACTTATCTCCTTAGGAACTGGTGCTGGAGTGCGGGTACCAAAAGATCTAGTAGCGGCTCCACAGAAGGCCGCACGGTGCCCTTCTTGTCCACAATCGTAACAAGTCACAGAAGATGCGGGGCAATCACGTCGAATATGCCCTGCTCGACCACAATTGTAGCATTTCTTTGATATGTCCGAAACCGCTGATGTAGTTCGGAACTTCTTTCCACCTCTGAAAGGATGTGGAGGTTTCCTAGCCGAATAAAAGGAAGACTGACCCTTGCGGGGCCCACCACTCTTGCTTTCTGAGAAGCTGCCGGTCACTTTCTGCTTCTTTGCCTCCACTGATTTCTCCACCGCCGCCTCTTTCATGTCGTAGGCCAGCGCTTTGTCTTGATACTGTCGCAACGTAGTACACTCGAATCCGGACATGTACTGCTGAATCTCCGGCTTCATCCGCATATCGAAATGAAAAATCTTTTCCGCCTCCGTTCTGACCAAGTGTCGCACACAAGTCAGCTGATGATTAAAATTTTTGATTACATCTGTCACAGATGCTTCCGAACTCTATGGTGAGAAAAACTCTCGGATCTTTGCTTCTCTAACTGGACGAGGACAATACTGTGCTTCCATCATTAATTTGAATTCCGTCCAATCCGCATTATGATTCTCGGGTCGAATAGCTTCCCACCAATCAAAGGCCTCCCCAGTCAGAAAATACTGGGCAATGGGAACCTTCCGGTCCTCGGGACAGTTAAGACCCGCGAATATCTTCTCGAACTCCTTGAGCTAGTGATCCCAAGTAATTGCCTCAGCCGATCCGTCAAATTTTGGCGGGTGCAATTTGACCACCTCAGCGAGCCATCTGTCTCCCCGGTTATCCTCGTGGTGCTGCTGTCCCATCGCCGTCTGCATGTGGTCGACTACCTGGGCGAACTGGTTTATCTGCGCCACCACCTGTTGAAGCACTCCCGGCATGTTAGGATTTGCGTCGTCATTCGCTGATCCTTGCTGCCCTCCAGAATGGGAATCGGTTCGACTAGCTGATAATTCTGGGGTAGTTGCGGAATCCTCCTGTCTCATGTTACCCCGTCCGCGTCCACGTCCTCCTCTCAACATACTGTAAACACAATTTCTCAATATCCAGGACAAAGTTTTCGAAATAAAACCCGTCAATACTCACAAAACAGTAATTAAGTAAAACGGTAGTATAAGAGATTAGGAGACTTACAACCACGGTCCACATGACGACTTTTGGCTGAACAGTGATGTTACGAACGACTCGTAAATCAATAACGTAAACAGACCCAACTTAAAACCCGACGGCCAAGATATCCATAAATCTTAGCTCCGATACCATATTCTGTAACACCCCGAGATATTCGGAATAATTACAGCGCCGTAAACCCTTTATGTAAGGATTTACACGGCTGATTTGAAAGAAATGTAAATATAAGACATCAATACTGCGGAAATTCAAGTTTACAAAACCGAACAACTGGTTCAACGAGTAATTAATACAACCATATCGAAATGATATTAATACGACAAGCGTACTCGAGTACTGAAATCAAAACAAGAAAACAAATCACCAACAACAACAAACATCACTGAACCCCTTCGTCGTCACGCCAGATCGTGGTCGCTTTCCCTGCTCCTCGGCTACCTGAACATCAAAACAAATGTCCACCCCCGAAGGGGTTAGCAAAACGATGCTAATACAAGTATCATATTAAACAATTCATATATGCATCAACAATACATAACAAGATACACCACACGGACTTCCGCTACCGGAATCCGACAATGCGAATCCACAAGATTCCATTAACACAGCAAGGGTATTCCAATGATCCAGCGCCCTCAGCATAGATCCCAAGATGATCCCGTCGGACCAACACGAGGTGGAAATAACCCTTCCAATGATCCAGCGCCCTCAGCCTAGATCCCAAGATGATCCCGTCGGACCAACACGAGGTGGACATCCGATCCAGCGCCCTCAGCATAGATCGTACAACGTACACAAACACAACTCATGCATACACATATGCCAAATCATTATGTTCATCAACATGAACATACAAACACTAGATAACGAATATCATGACAATTCAACGAAATAAATCTCATGTTCAACAACATGAATAATCACACGCATGCTCAAAATACCAATATTAACATATTACGATACTTGCCTCGAAGATGGCAAGAACGAAACACTTCAATGATCTCAACACACTCGAAGGTCGCCTCCTTCGATCAACGTAGCAAGCTCAAACCTTAACAAAATAAGTGATATACAAATCATCTCAAGTCGAACGATGGCCTAACAATTTGGTCTACGGCCCAAAAGCTCAAAATATGCAGTCTGCCTGAACCACTTAGCGTACGCTACGTACTCCACGTAGCGTGCGCTAAGCCTGCCTGTTAGCGTACGCTATCGTCTAAGCCTAGCGTACGCTAGCCATGGACTGACAGTTCTCTCTGACCAGACTGACTCGGCTTATATCATAACGTACGTTACGTACCAAACGTAGCGTGCGTTAACTTATCCCCGATAGCGCACGTTAACTAACGTATGTTAACGCGGCGCTAACCGCATGGCGATTACACGGCGTAAAACTGGAGCTAATGGTGATGAACTCATGAATTCTATGGTGATAATACAAGTCATTCCCGAGCATATGATGCTAATAAGGTTTGTGGAAGTTCTATACGTACTGAATGACTATGAGATACAAAGATACGGATAATCATCTCAACACCATAATTCATCTTAGATCTTCAAGAAAATATTCTAAGTTCCGTTCGTCCTACGTTCCAAAACGCATGATTCCAATGTGTAAAACGTAACAATCTCGGTAATATTCGTTTAGTGATCACAAATCGGTTTGAAAATGCTTAGGAGTCCAAATACTAAGACGATTCAAAGGTTCATACGATATAAAGTGCCGATACGTCAAAAGTATCCTTCTAACATGTGATGATCGATTAAAAACGAAATAAATTGCTATACAAACATGATCAAATCGTCCTTTAGAACACTACTAGTATTGGTGAAGAATCACCTACCTCAAAGTAGTGAAGAACAAGGAGAAAATCGAAGCAATCCAACGTCGAAGGCTCGAACACCAATCCTCAATGATCTACAATCTTCAATCACGAGCTAGGATGTTGATATGAGGTGTTTAGGATGTAGGAACTTATACTCTAAGTATAAGAATTCGGATGAGGGAAAAGAAAGGACTGAAAATACGAAAAGGATGTTGTCCTATTTATAGGAAATGATTATTAGCGCGCGCTAGCCCATGCTCGTAGCGTGCGCTAACGGCTACTGACTTTACTGTACTCGGCACTTAGCGCGCGCTATGTACATGCCAGTAGAGTGCGCTAAGGCGTTGACTTGGTTTTTCCCGAAAGCCGTCCAGGTTCATCCCGACACAATCCGACAAGGGTCCCCGGCCTGATCTCACCTACCGCACGTCTCAATCAAATTGACCACGCATAGCGTGCGCTAATGTTCCCATGTAGTGTGCGCTATGGATCCATGTTAGCGTACGCTACACATAGCCGATAGCGTGCGCTACATGCGCAGAATTACAATTTAAAAATCACATACATGAAATCATACGCTCGACAACATCGGATTGTGAAATACGGAGAATAATACTCAGATCAAGTACAACAATTACAATATCACAAGTTCCAAATACATATCAGAAATCTCGGGTATTACATCTGCGGGGTACGGCGGCCGTGAGTCTCGTACCAACGATTAACTTCGAAGTGTTTTGTTGGAGAACTGTATTTTTTGGCGCATATTTTGTCTGATTAGAATGGCAGTCCAAATGGTATCGTACTTGGCTGGAATGGCACCAGAAAAAGTTTTGTGTGTGAATTCGTCTCTTGGTTGCGATAATTTAGTATGGTTTCGTGAGTCCTGTGGTTGCTATGTGCATTGTAGCTTGTGGTGTGTCGAGTTCGACCGTATGGTTAAGTTGCAAAGTTGTACCTTCTGATGTTGTCCTGTGAGACCGTTGTCATGGGGATATTTGACAGTGTGTAGTTTGCGTTGGGTTATTCTTGCGAGTATGTGATGTGGATGATTTGGGTCGTGGACTCTCGTGTTTGTGATTGGAATGTTATGATTGGGTCGTGGACCCCGTATTTTGTTATCAGAATCGTTTTTTTTTTAAATAAATAATTTTTGGGCTGTGCCCCTAAGTGTTTCGAAAGGCTTGAGAATTCTTAAACCCCAAATGTTTTCAAAACTCCCGAGATTGTAAAATGTTTTATAAGATGTAAAAAGGCTCTATTCCTATCTTTGATAATTCAAACTGTTTTGATCAAGTGAATTATCTCGGGAAGTATATTCAAGATTATTATGTTCTTGGAGTATGATATGTATGGCTTGTCCTTGTATTTTTACTTGCACTAGCAAAACAGTGGAGTTTTGCTTAGGGGTGGGCAACGAAACCGAAATTTCCCGAACCGTCCCGAACCGATATGATTCTGTTCCAAAAAATAACAGATTTAATCGGATCTATATAATTTTGGCCCGATCCCGATCCCCGTCCGATTCAAATAATACCATACCCCATTCCCTAAAGTTATGTACCGAACCGGACCGATTGTCCCGGTTAATGTACACATAATAATTATATTATATATATATAGACACATACATAGACACATACACACATACGTTGAATAATGGGCTGCTTTCCACATGGGGGTGGGAAGAAAAGCAGGCTGCTTTCCACATGGGGGTGGGAAGAAAAGCAGGAGGGGACAGCTGCATCAATAATATACAATAATATACTAATATTGCACCGCTCAAGGTGATCCGTCCGTTATCAATTATTCAAAAGCTTAATAATAAACAACAAAATAATAATTAGGGTTCATTTCTCAGTTTTCACCTTTTGTCCGTCGCCCAGCCTCATCTTCATTTCTCAGTTTTCACCGCGAGAGAGAAAGAGAGAGAGAGAGAGAGTCTGAGAGAGAGAGTGAGTGAAAAAAAAACGGAAACCAAATTCTGGATCCTTCGGCCTCTGCGATCTCACTTCCGTCCGCGTTCTATCCAGCAGATCTTCTCGCGCTCGATCTTCTTCCAGTTTCTATTGTTTTATCTTTTCTCCTAGATTTTTACAGGTAACTTTTCATCTCTTTTATTTTATTTAATTTTTTATGTCTCGATTTCATGACTTTCTCTATCATGGTTGGATTCTGAAAATTATTTTTTTGATTTCGTCATTTATTTTAGGTTTTGTCGCCTGTACTTTAATTGTTTGTAGAAGTTCATAATATTTATTTGAATTTTGGTGAATTTATTTATTGATTTGATGCTTAATGCTTTCAGATATCAAACATGCTCGAAAGTAATACAAAGTTGGCTTCATCAAGTGGTACATCACCATCACTTTCTCAACCTGGGGTGGGAAATGAATTTCCAAATCAAGCAGAAATGTCGACTCCAACATCCACACTAAGCGGTGCTTGCAAACCAATTGTGGTGGCTGATAATGTACCAAAAGGTCCGAATATCTTCTATGAACGTCCAGAAGGTATGAAAGCTAGGGTATATAGGTCAGCTGTTTGGGATCATTTTACTAGTTACTGGATTAGAAGTATTAAAAAAGTTAAGAATCTAGAGTCAGGGGTGATTGAGGATGTGTATGTTTATAAAGAGAGGGCTAAATGCAAATATTGTCCTAAAGGGAAAGGGGACTTTGCTGCAGACAGTGGACCAAATGGGACTGGGGGGCCAAACAAACATATACCTAAGATATGTAAATGGTATCCTTGCAATGTCGATTTAAACAAACAGAAAGTTTTGACTTGGGATAAAGGTGATTATAATAAGCTTGTGTGTAAGAGTTTTGACCAAAAAAAACAATGGAGGCTTGTGTAGAGATGGTAGTGCTTAATGAATTGCCATTTAGTTTTGTGGAAAAGAGGGGATTTATGAGATTTTGTGAAATAGGAATGCCATTATTTATACTCCCCTCCAGGAGAACTTTAGTTAGGACCTTCTTAGACATGTATGAAGCCAGAAAAAAACATTTAAAAAAAGATCTTGCTTCTTATAGGGTCTGCCTTACACTGATACTTGGACTAGTGTCCAAAACATTAATTACATGGTCTTAACTGCTCATTTCATTGATTCAAATTGGACAATGCATAAAAGGGTGTTAAATTTCTGTGTTATTACCAATCATCAAGGGATCACCATAGCTAATTTGATAGAACAATGTTTGAGTGACTGGGGAATTAATAAGATTTTGACTGTTACAGTAGATAATGCATCTGCAAACAAGGTAGCTTTGGAGCACTTAGCTGAAAAATTAAATGATTGTCCAAATTCAGAAGTGATTTTAGGGGGGAAATACATGCACATGAGATGTGTGGCACACATTACAAATTTAATTGTTGGTAATGGCCTTAAAAAACTTAACCCCACCATCTTAGCAATTAGGAATGCTGTGAAGTTTGTTAGGAGTTCACCAACAAGGTTGGCCCTTTTTAAGAAGGCTGTGGCTAGGGAAAAATTAGAGTTTAATGGGCTAGTTTGCTTGGATGTGCCCAAAAGGTGGAATTCAACTTATTTGATGTTGGATTCTGCCTTGAAATTGAGAAGGGCATTCAAAAGAATGGAACAAGAAGTAGACAGTCCATACCTAGCTTTTTTCAATGAGCCAGATGAAGAATTTGATGAGGATGGAAATGTGAGAGTCCAAAGAAGGGACAAGAAGAAATTTGGGCCACCGAGGGATTCTGACTGGGATTCATGTGAATCTTTGATAAATTTTCTTCAAGTCTTTTATGAGGTTACCTTAAGGGTTAGTGCCTCCCACCACCCAACAATCCACACAACCTTCCATGATATTGTTCACATGGAAGAAATTATGAATAGTTTTTCTGCATGTGCACCACTTTCTGCAACAGATAAGTTGATGGCTGAGATTGCTTCACTTATGAAAACCAAGTACAATAAATATTTTGGTGAATTAAAGAACCTGAACCCTTTCATTTTTCTGTGGATTGTGATGGATCCTAGGTTTAAACTGAAACATGTTTCCCAATTATTGACTGAACAATTGATGTGGATTGAACATGAAGTAGAAGACAAGGTTTCCGAGATAAGATCCATATTGTTTCAACTGTATGAAGAGTATGGTTCAAAGTTAGATAAATATGTGAACAAGAGGAATCCAGAAGCAAGTAGTAGCAGTAACAACATGAAAAGGCAGAGGATTAATGAGAAAGCTGGAAGTGAGAACAAGGTAAGCATTGGGATGAAGTATGTTGTCAATTGGACAAAACATGTGATACAAACTGATGAGGCTATCGTAGAGCATGAGATTGATCGATTTCTGAAAGATCCATTGTTAGCTATTGGGAATCAAGATGATGGCTGTTGGCCACTAAGTATACTGGATACAGTTTGGGAAATAGTTTAAAAAACAAACTGTACGGATTCTAAATCTGAGTGCGTAGCGGAAGTCTTGGATACAGTAGGTTGCTGTGGATACAGCAACTAAGTGTATAGTGTATACTTAATATATCACAGTAATTTAAAACAGTAAAAGTTGAAGGTAAATAACACAGTAATTAAAGTGGTTCGAGGTAAACCCCTCTACGTCCACTGGTCCTCCACACAGGAGTAAAAAGTTTATTATAATTACTGCGTACACAACTATGTAATTATAATCAAACCTATTCTTGTATCGTTCACACAGATTGATACAAAGAATGTCGCTTTCAACCGTTCACACAGATTGGTTAAAGCTTCCTTCTTGACTAGCTTCTTCACACACAGTTCCAAAGCTTCGTCCTTATTCGTCCCACACAGTCGAATAACTTGTTGAGTTCACACAGAGCTCGTTTTACGCAGAGGTAAAAGGTAGGTAACTGTGTAAGAACAAAGACTTTGAATATGAAGTTCTTGAGCTGATGATGGCTGTTCTTGATGTTGAGCACTGTATATCTCTTTCCTTCTTAATTGCAGTAAGCTTTGGAGATATGTTTGCTCTGATGATAACTTTTGATAGCTTGAGAGTTAGG
Source organism: Orobanche coerulescens (assembly GCA_033398695.1). Classification (NCBI taxonomy): domain Eukaryota; kingdom Viridiplantae; phylum Streptophyta; class Magnoliopsida; order Lamiales; family Orobanchaceae; genus Orobanche; species Orobanche coerulescens. Next base: position 10,298,272 of record CM065805.1, on the reverse strand, counting down.
TTACTGGGTAACTGATCTTCAATGTCTTCATAGGATATATATAGTCTCTGAAGAAAGTATCCGTTGAGATGTATCCGTTTGAATAAGATTTCGTTCCAACAGGATTATGACACGATCCGGATTTCGGGATTCTCAAGATTCGAGACCGACGATTTAAATACTTTATCCTTGAGTATTTAAATACTTCTTTATTCAACGGGACTTGACTTCTGTTCTTTCTTTGTCCTGTTGTGAGCTGTATGGAAGATAATTGTATTTTGGGTTTCGAGACAGTTTCCATACTTGGTCTTTTTACAAGTCTTCTTGTTGTACTGAAGAGCTTCACTTATATGCTGATTCGAGGTAGGTCTTCGATACAGGATAAAGCCTCAAAGCTTCGATACAGTTTCCTTTACTGTATTCGGATTGGCATATATGTCAAAACCTCTTTTATCAAATAACATTCGATACAGGGATCGGGTATCCCGGCTGTTTCGATACAGGGTCTTTGTTTTCCCAACAATTTCCCCCTTTTTGACAATTTGCCAAGACCTTCTTTCTTAACTCTTCGAGTCTTCTTGATGATGCCAAAACCTTCTTCATGAAGCGATCTTCTTTGATGACTTCTGGAAGATTTCTTGGTCTTTTGTCAAAGGTCTGACTTAGTGACTTAGTCTACAGTAATGAACTGCTCGCAGGCAAGTTCGATACAGTTTAAGGATTATTACAACTTAAGCTTATGATTGGCGCGCAGGCACAATCTTACAATGTATTCTAAGCTTACAACTGAAATTATGAACTGTTCGTAGACTAGTTCGTACAGCTTATTTTTCAATCAAGTTTTATCTAACTTGAGATTTCTATCAAACAATTTAAGTAATCATACATCAACACAGTAGATTACGAGTTGTAATCTTTCAAGACAAACAAACGTTTTTATTGATATTCAAAATGAATTGAGTACAGAGTTTGCTGTTTCGAATAGAAATTACAAAACAAAAAAAATATACATAGATTTCATCTCCTTATCTATAATCCGCATGCCTCCACGGTCTTTTCCCTTGTTCATTCTCGGTGCCACGCCACCAGTTTTGAAGAGAATCATTGCCTCGATCCTGGTATATCGCTCTTCCATCATAGGATCGATCAAAGGCAAGTATCCAGTCTTCTGGATGGGTGACCCGATCTCCTCTTCTATGTTTGGATTTCATTTCGATTTGGAGAGGGAGTTTCCCTTCTTCTAGCATCTTCGTAAATTTATCTGCGGCCTCCGCTAACGTTTTATAATTCTTGAAGATGGCGGATTCCCTGATGAGTCTGACAAAGTATATCATCAGTTCGTTCTTCCTCCAGTGCTTCACTTCGTCGGCAGTTGGGTTGCGGTTGGTCGACAGACGAATTTCCGAAGGTCTCTGAATGAGAGTTTGCCAAGGGACATTGGGATCATGAAATTCCGGTCTGGAGCCTGAAATTTTAAAACTTTGGGATGGAGGTGCTAGTTTGTTCAATTCGGCAGTGATACTGTTCTGAGCAGCCTCAAATTCCCTTTCTTGTTGCAGCCTTATTCTCCTAGCAGCTTCTCGTGCCTCTTCCCCCTTTTTGGCTTCATCAAGACTTTGCAGGATTTCTAGAGCAGCGTCCTGTTTTGTCTCGATGCTAGTCATTCTTTCAACAAGGGAGGAAAGAGTCTGCGATATTTCCTGAATGCATTTGTCGTGAGCACGCAGTTGAGAGCTGTTTTCAATCATAGCACAAGCGGTCTTGGCTTCAGCTATCCTCGTTTTTGTAGCTTCCTCCTTCAGCAGTTGCTCCTGCTTATCTTCCATGATCTTCAAGGCTTGTTTGAAGACTTCTGGCAAAAGAATGAATGCGTCGACAACACGAGATACTTCATGTTGAAGAGTGGTCATTTCTTCGACGGCAGAAGTATGCATCCAATTCAATGCTTTTTCAACGGAAGATAGAGCATTTACTGCATCCTGGATAAATACAGTCTGAAGGCCAAGAGCTCGCAGGCGCTCTTTTCGTGCAGCAGAGATCGGAGAATCTGGTTGGGCAAGGTCTGCAGCGCTGTTCAACCTTCTTACATTCACGGATGGGCGTGAAGTAAGTTGGACATCCTCAGGTTCGATACCGTCCTCGGATTCCACGGTTGAAGGGGCGGGAGCAGCTTCCTGTGGTTCGGCGACAGGGGGTTGAGAAGCTTCCTGTTGCGAAGATTCTTCAGCAATTATGGATGCAGGAGGGACTGAATCCTCCTGTTGGCTTTCAGGAATGGCTTCTTCGGTCGCAGCAGGCTTAGGTGCCTGTTCCAAAATTTCTTGTACTTCCTCGACTGGAGGGACTGATTCCTCTTGGTCGGGAATGTTCTCAGGCTGTGGCGAATGGAGATTGGCCTGGGTAGAAGGCCCTTCGTCATCTCTGGGTGGAGAGGCGTCTCGAGCTTCAGCCTCTTCACGACTCATTCTCAGACCTGCTTGTAGAGCATCGTCGTCGTCGTCTGAGTCATGATCTTCGTCATCTTTTGGATTGGTGGGAGAGTCCTCTTACTTTTTCTTTCCTTTCCTCCTGGCGTCAGATTTGTGCAGAAGATGGCTTTCAATTAGATCCTTGCAAGAGGGGTTGTCCCATCGAAGCAGGGCCTCAATTTCAGTTGAGTCTGTTACTTCGGAGACAAATCTCTCTTCGTGGCTCCAATCGCTCCAGTTGTACAGTGTATCGTACGGAGCTAGCCTGTAGCCTTTCCATTGCAAAAATCTTTCATAGGCGTGTTCAATTTGAACCGAAAGAAGGGTCTGATTAATGATCGAGTCAGGGGAGGGACTTCGAATAACGTCTGGAGACGCTGTGTCGAGGGATTCCTGTACAGGTATGGGATCCTGTACCGAAGAGGGACTCCTTACAGGGGATGGTGCCCTGAATGAAGATGGATCCTGTACGGGTGTGGGATCCCGCAGAGGAGAAGTAGCTTTTGGCTCTGAATGGGTAGCCGACTTGCTAAAGTCTTGAACGTTGGCAGATGTCTCAATATCCGTCATAGCCGCCAAAGGCTCGGGATCTACTGTCGATACAGTAGGAGACACCTCTTCCACAGGGGTTGGGCCCTGGGGTTCTTCATCAGTGGGTTGAGCCACGGGGGAGACTTCCTTGGAGTGCTTGGCAGATTTGATTTTTGAAAGCCTCCTGAGTCTCTTCTTGGGCTTCTCACCAGCAGAGTGTTTCTTGCTGTGAGATCGCTTTCGCTTCTTTGAAGATTCCACTTCTGGGATCTTCACGGATTCATCTCTTGGATTGTCAGAAATTGGCATGTGCTTGGTTCTCGGGTGGTTGCAATGCATGGTGCTCTGGTTATACGCAGTGGGCTTGACGCCTCCTAAGTATATCCTCGAGCTATTCTTCTTCGCATCGGCGGATTGCGTCAGTCCGCACTTCGTCAGGATATAATTCAGCATTAAACCGAAAGATTTCTTCTGGGTGGCAGGTTTGCACACCTCCTCTTGTAAGCGTTTCAGAATTATTTGGCACCAATTGACCTTTTCACAGGTCAAAATAGCCACCATCATTCTGAACCTTAAGTTTGTGCACATCTCGAACGCACCGGTTCGGTTTTCAATAATCCTGGAGCAAAAGTCATGAAGATACACAAAATGAAGAAGAAAGTTTTTCTTGTGACAAGTAGTTGTCACCATATCAACCACTTTGGACCCTGTAAACAGTCCATAAAATTTTGTAATGAGCTCTTGAGACCCGAACGTCTCAAGTTGGTCCATGGTCAGACCATCAGCGGGTAGCCTGTAGATTCTTTGGAGCAGATCGCGATCGATATAGATCTCCACTCCCTGGACTGTTGCAGTGATGTCAGCAACATGACCTCCCTGGGCCAGTGACAGAAAACGGACGGCGGCGTTGAGGTAGAATTCCTCAACCAGATGGGCATCGAATTTGTCGGCGGTCTTGCTTCCAAGGCGATAGAGGCCTTGTTGTTGAAGACGAGTAATGATATATTCCATAGGTTCTGCGTCGTTGGTTTAGAGAGTCTGGCTGTAGCATTCCCAATTCTTGTCTGAGCATGTTGAATCTTGCTGTGTCGAGAGGCTTGGTGAAGATGTCGGCCAGCTGAATGTCTGTATGAACTTTTTCTAGGCGAACATCCTTGTTCTCGGCATGATTCCTGATAAAATGATGCTTCATGTTGATATGTTTAGTGCGCGAGTGCAGAACAGGATTGTGCGTGATTGCAATTGCACTCGTGCTATCACACATGATTGGAGTCTCTCTAGCATCGATTCCATAGTCTGACAGTTGTTCTTTGCATCCAAAGGATCTCGCATACGCAGCCTACCACAGACATAGTACTGATTCAAAGTGTAAAGAGAGTTAGCCAATTGCTTCTTACTGAACCAAGAAACGAGTCTAGGTCCGAGAAAGTGACAAGTTCCACTTGTACTCTTCCTATCTAGCTTGCAGCCTCCGAGATCCGAGTCGCTGTATCCAACTAAATCGAATCCGCCTTCCTTAGGATACCACAGTCCTGCATCGATTGTTCCTTTAATGTACTTCAGGATTCGTTTAGCTGTATTGAAGTGTGATTCCTTAGGTGCAACTTGGTATCTCGCACACACTCCAACAAAGAGCTGGATATCGGGCTCATAGCCGTTAGTACAGGAGCGAACCAATGAGCTTCTGTAGAGTGATTGGTCAAACGGCTTTCCCGGCTTCATCAAGACTAATTTGCACGGAAGTGCTCATAGAGTTAGCGAGGATTTGGAATTGTTCATTCCAAATTTGTTGAGAAGCTCCTTGCCGTATTTCTCTGGTTGATGAATATACCGTAGGCAAATCGCTTTACTCGCAAACCTAGGAAATAACTAAGTTCCCCCATCATACTCATTTCAAATTTACTTTGCATGAGATGAGAGAACCTTTGACATAGAGCAAGGTTAGTTGAACCAAAAATAATATCATCCACATAGATTTGTACCATTAGAAGGTCATCACCTTCCTGTATCTTAAACAAGGTTTTGTCCACAGCACCTTTTTCAAATCCGTTGTTGGTTAGATACTGGGACAGGGTTTCGTACCAGGCTCTAGGGGCTTGTTTAAGTCCGTACAGTGCTTTCCTTAGCCTGTAAACTAGATCGATACCGTCTGTGTTGGCAAACCCTGGTGGTTGTTCAACATAAACTTCTTATGCAAGATCTCCATTTAGGAAAGCACTCTTGACGTCCATTTGGTATACGATAAAACTTTTATGGGCGGCAAAGGCTAAAAATATCCTAATGGCTTCTAGTCTCGCTACAGGGGCGAAGGTTTCATCATAGTCGATTCCTTCTTCCTGACAATAGCCTTGTGCTACTAGTCTGGATTTGTTCCTTATGATAAGTCCATTTCGATCCTTTTTGTTTCGAAATACCCATTTGGTTCCTATAACCGATTGGTGTGTCGGTCTGGGTACAAGATACCATACATTGTTTCTTTCGAAACCGTTAAGCTCTTCTTCCATAGATGTTATCCAATGAGAGTTGTTAAGAGCGTCTATGGTCGAAACAGGTTCGGACTGGGCTAAGAATACTGCGATAGTGCACATATTCAGTCTCCTAAGTTCGGATTGAGATTTCCATTCAGGAAACTGTGAAACTTCAGCATTAGATTCTTCTTGTGCACAAAGTACATTTTCTTGTGTACTCTGTATTCTCCTACGAGTAGAAACATCGGCATTAATGTTTCCAATGATCAGCTCTTGCGGGTGATCTCTCAACCATCTTCGGTCGGGTTCTAGTTCAGGATCCCATATCAGATCGAAAGTTTCGTGGATACGGCTTCACTTGTACAATACGATTCATCCACATCAATTCTTACAGTTGCGGGGTTGATTTCTAAATCAACGACAGGTTCTATGGGTGTAGGTGGATCCAAGATAGATAGATGGTGAAGGTTCTGAGTGATATCATCTACTCCTGTAGGGTCATGGTGTGGTTCGTCGAACACTACATGAACTGATTCCTCGATCGTCAGCTTCCTTTTATTAAAGATTTTGAAAGCTTTGCTGACGGAGGAGTATCCTACGAATATTCCTTCATCTGATTTTTCATCAAAGGTTCTAAGTTGGTCCTTCCCATTGTTCAATACATAACACCTGCATCCAAAAATGTGAAAATACGAAACTAACGGAGTTTTGTTATTCCAGACCTCATATGCTGTTTTGTTGTGATGCTTGTTGACGATACAACAGTTTTGAGTGTAGCACGCTGTATTGGTTGCTCACCCCAGAAATGCTGTGGCAATTTGCTTGCGGCAATCATTGTCCTTGTTGCTTCTTTCAACGTCCTATTCTTTCGCTCGGCAACACCATTTTATTGAGGTGTACGGGCAGCTGAGTATTCGTGATGTATTCCATTCTCCGAACAGTATTACTCTATAAAGCGGTTAGTAAATTCAGTACCTCTGTCGAAACGAATGCACACGATACTCGATGCTTTTTCATTTTGCAACTTTCTCAGGAGCTCGGGCAGCCTTGATGTTGTTTCCTTCTTCTTACTAAGAAAGATCGTCCAAGCATACCTGGAATAATCATCAACAACAACCATGCAATATTTTTTACCTCCCAAACTTACTGGGTCTACAGGACCGTAGAGATCCATGTGTAGCATTTTCAACACTCTTTGGGTTGAAAGGTAGGATTTGCTTTTCAGGGTTGACTTGATTTGCTTGCCTTTCTGGCATGGTCCGCAGACGCTGTCCTTCTTGAATGACACATCTGGCAAACCTCTAACCATACCCTGTCTTGAAAGCTTGTTGATCGTCTTGAAGTTGACGTGAGACATCCTCTTGTGCCATAACCAGCTAATATCTGCAGTGCCTTTGGCAACAAAACATGGAATTGAGGAGCTCATAGGCTTCCGGTCAGTAATGTACATATTACCTGATCTGCTTCCTGTAAGCACAACTTCCTTGGTTTGGGTGTTCTTGACTCTATAGCGATCTATATAGAACTTCACCGAGAACTGTTTATCACAGAACTGGCTAATACTAAGTAGATTATACTGTAAGCCTTCAACATATGCAACATCGGTGACCTTGAATTTCCCGACAAGTAGGTTTCCTTTCCCTCTTGTTCTTCCTTTAGACTTATCACCGAAGCGAACTTTTGGACCGCGACCTTCTACAAAATCAGATAGCTTGCTCCTATCTCCGGTCATGTGACGAGAGCATCCACTATCAAAGTACCAGGTATCCTCCTCTAGAATGTCCTGTAACAAAGAAATTAGGTAGATTTAGGTCCCCTTTGATTTTGGGTCCATGTATGTTAGTTCCTTTAGGTACCCAAGCTTTCCTGGCAGCAATTGGTTTACTGTAGGACATACTCGATACAGTGTTGCGATATCTACGGGGGGCATATCCGTAGTTGTTATAATCATGATAATTACTATGCATGTAAAATTCAGGGTTATTATTATTATTCCAGTACGAGTGCCGTCTAGGAGGTGGAGCCATTTTCTTAGGCCTAATGACTTGTCTTACGGGTCTCCAGTTGGATTCCCAATGCTGTTGTTGATACTGAACTGGCATCTGCTGTCTTGAGGGATAACGGGGCTCCTGTATCCAATACCTCGGCGAGCTGTACTGATAGTACTGCCGTGCGGGCCTTTGGTGGTTGGATACAACCTTCCTTCTGAACGGCTGTTGACGCTGTTGATATGCTCTGAGAGCATGCTGTTGAGTGCGCCTCACAGGTTGGAATGGCTTATGATTCCGCTGTCTGGTATAGGTTTGCGGGGGCGGAATTGCAGCCTTCGGTTTTCTTGGTACAGCAGGTTCCTTCATGGGACTAGGAGTATCTTCCGATTCTGGAATGTGTTCCACACTCTTGACGAACACTGTACTAGTTTTCCCTTTGTTCGAACATGAGCTGTATCCTAAGCCACTTTTATCATGAGCATGTTGCCCAGTGCTCAGAATTTCTTCCATTCTATACGACGATTTATCAAAAGACTACAGAATGGTCACAAGATCAGTTTCTCGCTTTTCGAGAGTTGTGATTTTGGTTTGTAGTAGAACCAAATCATTTGTCTTGCTCTCATTGTGGGTTTTAACCTCATTTAGTTCACGAGCAAGTTGATGATTGCTCTCCATGAGTTTTTCAAAATCGACCTTGCTGGTTTCACAATCAAGAGACATATTTTCATAATTTATTTTCAAGAAGTCATTTTCATCTTTCACTCTAAATTTGTTAATTGAAGTCGTATATTCTCGATTTTAGAGTCTCATGGGCCTTTTGAATGTTTTTAAATTCATTCATCATATTTTCGAAAGTATGAGATGCATTTGTGGAATAGCCGAGGTTGAACTTACCTCATCGCCGTCTTCACCTTCTGGAACATCTTTGGCCATAAAGCACATGTATGCTTTATCATCGAATTCATCGTCGGATGAATCACTTTCGATGACCACCAAGACATTCTGCGATTTGGATGGAGTGGGGAGGCTTCGATTCTCAATCGGGGCCTTGAGCTTGTCTTTCCAAGCACGTCTTCTTTCATCTCTCTTGTTGCTCGGCCTCGGGCAATCTTTGGACCTTGGGATGAGGACATTTGTTTGCATAATGGCCTGGTTTCCTGTGATTATAGCACGAGTTAGCATCACCGGATGATGTTTCGGTACTTACCTTGTGGACGTGTTTGGGCACAGTAGGAGTCTTTCCAGACTGTTTGATGAACTTTTTGAATTTATGCATTAGAAGCGCCATTTCATCTTGGGATAGGATGTCGTCGTCACTGTCAGCATTCTTGTGACTGGGCTTTGACGAGCTAGGCATGCTGTGTCGACGGTTCGATACAGCAGCGAGAGCTGTGACCTTTGAAGGAGATTCTTCAGCTTTCTCTCTTCTGTCAATATCATACTCAAAAGCTTTGAGGTCAGAGAAGAGATCAAAAGTGGATATTTCATTAAGATTACAGGATACACGCATAGCTGTGGTTTTAATGTCCCATCGGGCTGGGAGAGATCTGAAAATTTTTAGGTTCTTCTCCTTTTGGGTGTAAATTTTGCCCAACGCTTCAAGTTCACCAACAATACCAGTAAATCTGAGGTCAAGTTCCTCAAGTGTTTCAGTTGGTTTCATTTCAAAAGATTCAAATTGCTGAGTTAGTTTTGAAATCTTGTTTTCTTTTGGGAGCTCAGTTCCCTCACAAATTAACTTGAGTTTATCCTGATTTCTTTGGGTCGTTTTGCAGCTCTTTACCTTTGAGAACGTGCCTTTGTCAAGAGTGACAAATAACGCGTTCTTAGCCACGTTGTCGAGATTGGCTCGCTTCCTTTCATCTGTTGTCCATTGCTCGCGTTCTTTCTCGAGCATTTCAGCATGGGCTTGGCCCTCAATCCTTGCGGCTGGATTTACCTTCATGATCTTGATAGGACCATCCTGTATAACAAAAATCATCTCTTCGTGCATTGCTGCAAGATGAGCTTCCATTCTAATTCTCCAGTCGTCGAATTCGTTAATAGAGAACATAGGGACTTTGTTAATCATAGAAGTATCCATACTGATAATATAGGAATGAAAGAGACTGTTTTGAAAATAAGTGATTTGAATCTGATTCGGTTAAAAAGAAATACGACTGATTCTTTTTAGAATCAACCGCTCCGATACCACTTGTTGGCCACTAAGTATACTGCATACAGTTTGGGAAATAGTTTAAACAACAAACTGTACGGATTCTAAATCTGAGTGCGTAGCGGAAGTCTTGGATACAGTAGGTTGTCATGATACGGAACTAAGTGTATAGTGTATACTTAATATATCACAAGAATTTAAAACAAGAAAAGTCAAGGTAAATAACACAGTAATTAAAGTGGTTCGAGGTAAACCCCTCTACGTCCACTGATCCTCCACACAGGAGTAAAAAGTTTATTATAATTACTGCGTACACAACTACGTAATTATAATCAAACCTATTCTTGTATCGTTCACATAGATTGATACAAAGAATGTCGCTTTCAACCGTTCACACAGATTGGTTAAAGCTTCCTTCTTGACTAGCTTCTTCACACACAGTTCCAAAGCTTCGTCCTTATTCGTCCCACACAGGTCAGAATAACTTGTTGAGTTCACACAGAGCTCGGTTTTACGCAGAGGTAAAGGTAGGTAACCAGGTAAGAACAGCAGCTTTGAATATGAAGTTCTTGAGCTGATGATGGCTGTTCTTGATGTTGAGCACTGTATATCTCTTTCCTTCTTAATTGCAGTAAGCTTTGGAGATATGTTTGCTCTGATGATAACTTTTGATAGCTTGAGAGTTAGGTTACTGGGTAACTGATCTTCAATGTCTTCATAGGATATATATAGTCTCTGAAGAAAGTATCCGTTGAGATGTATCCGTTTGAATAAGATTTCGTTCCAACGGGATTATGACACGATCCGATTTCAAGGATTCTCAAGATTCGAAGATCGGCGATTTAAATACTTTATCCTTGAGTATTTAAATACTTCTTTATTCAACGGGACTTGACTTCTATTCTTTCTTTGTCCTGTTGTGAGCTGTATGGAAGATAACTGTATTTTGGGTTTCGAGACAGTTTCCATACTTGGTCTTTTTACAAGTCTTCTTGCTGTACTGAAGAGCTTCACTTATATGCTGATTCGAGGCAGGTCTTCGATACAGGATAAAGCCTCAAAGCTTCGATACAGTTTCCTTTACTGTATTCGGATTGGCATATATGTCAAAACCTCTTTTATCAAATAACATTCGATACAGGGATCGGGTATCCCGGCTGTTTCGATACAGGGTCTTTGTTTTCCCAACAATGACTTAGCTAATGATACTAGTGAGCCATGTGCTGAAAAATTGATAGAGAGTTACAAGTCCTTTAAAATATTACAGTGGTGGAAAAATGCAGCCTCTCAGTATCCAGTTCTCTCTTTACTTGCCAAAGATATATTTGCAATTCAAGTATCAACAGTAGCTTCTGAGAGTTCTTTCAGCACAGGGGGAAGAGTCATTGACTCATTTAGGAGTTCATTAACCCCCAAGTCAGTAGAAGCTCTGATTTGTATGCAAAATTGGATAAGAGGAGATAACATAATCATGAATTTTGATGAAGAACCTTCTGCTCAAGAATTGCAATTTTATGAAAACATTGAGACAGGTCATTTTTGTTTCCCCTTATAATTGTTTTGGCATTATAACTGTTTAATTAAATCTTTTGCTATACTGCTAAATCTGACCTGTTAATTTGTTGCTACTTGCTATGCTAACTTTGTTCATTATTTCACTTATGCCAATTGTGTAGAACTGTTCAATACAAAGACAACACATGATGAGGTTGAAGAAGTGCTTGACAGAGCTGAAGATGCTGACCTTGAGGATGCAGAATGTGATGATGATTGATGTGGATGAAGATCAAGGCTGGTCTTTGTTAATATGGATTTAGACTTTTGGATAATTTATGATGATGATGATGATTTTCAGATTTTGATGATGTATTTGGACTTATGTTAAGTTGGCTTGGCTTAATCTGGAATTTGTATTATCTGGACTGGTGTATTAATGTATTTTGATAATGCTTGTAATATTATATTCTGGAACTTAGACTTTTTTCTTTTCTATTATTTGTACCATATCCCTGGATGTTGGAACTTGAAATGTATTTTTATAAATGTTTTAGTTAGATTTTTATTTTATGGCAGTTTTAAATTTCAAATTTTCGTGTCCCGAAATGGTATTGTACCGAACCGATTTGTCCCGGCCTCGAATGATTACATGCCTAACCGGGATTTTGTGATAAACCGGACCGATTCCGAACCATTTCATCTAACTGGGACCGGGACTGGGACTAGCTAAATCCCGGACCGTACCGGACCGTGCCCACCCCTATCTCTAATTAATTTTGACCTAAATTTTACGAATAAATATATGGGAAAATAATTATTTGCAACCTCGACCTTTCCTGTTTTTACACTTTGCAACCTAAATTATTATCTTTTTACGAATTTGTGGATATTTGGAAAATTCATCCATTTGAATTGGAAAGTGTAAAGAAAATAAGTTGGGGTTGGAAATAAATTTTGCCCTGACATTTGGATCCAAGATGTTTGTACAAACAAAACACTCACCCCAGCATTATAAATTAGCCGGACGACTCGAATCGGGGCTGCAATCACATCTTCCGACTTATAAACACTGTCCACTGGAAGATTCTTCTCCAAAACCTAGCAAATGTAATCCTTTTTAATAGGAACGAATGAGATTACAAAGCGATTACTAATAGAAGTAACTCAATACGGCCAACCTGTAAATGGTCGCCAAATAGTTTAACTTGAGCTGTTGCCTCGTCATCCCGAACTCCGATGAATGCCTCAAAAGAGGCCTATGGTGCGATAACATAGAGCAAGGTAAGTTAGCATATTAAGAGAGTGTACAATAATAGAAGTAGATGCCCTTTTGTTGGGTGCTATATAATATAAGTGATTACCTTGTACCCGAAAATCGTGTCTTCATATGTCTCATATGGACCAATAGTAATATCCAGCTTTGAATCCTTTAATATGAACATCAAAGCAAAAAGAAATATAAAAACATGATGCTTATACCCTATGTTACTTGGCCTCTTCAATTCACCTTAGGTACCCACGTCAAATCCTCAACACTCCGACGTGAGTATGACACTTTGACACTTCATTTTGGAAAAAATTCACAAGATAGCCAAGTCGGACACTTGAAAACAAACCCGAGTCCGAGCTATACATCATCAATCATCAACTGCACCTTAATCCCAACTATGTTGGGCGGTGGCATGAAGATTATGGTTCCAATTAATTGTCTAAAATAAGCTAACACTATATCTCATGCAAAAAACAAAGTGGTAAAGTTTTATGCTAGATCTTTTCGCCGCAACCTTCATATGAAGGAGAAATAAGATGAAATTCCAAAACCATCAACATCATAAATTGCATGGAAATATTATGAGGCGGTGATGAGTCGAGATTATCGTTATAGTCATGTCATGTTACGTGATTGATATTGTAAAATCAACACGCACATCATGGAACATGACTCTATGTCAGCTCAAATACATGTAAAAATTATTTACAACAAAATAAGAAAAGAAAATCCTATAAATGTAATAGAACAGCATCTTTTGCTGGCCTGACACAGTCCAAATCCTGTCAATCTCAAATCTAACAAACACACACACAAAAAAAAAAAAAAAAAAAAAAACAGCCAAAAGGAACTAACTACTAATTAGCATATTATCCACAGCCCCGACATAAATTTCAAAAATGAAAAAAGAGAAGAACTAACCAATTCCATCCATGCAATATGCGAATCATAGTATTCATTTGATAGAAAGGCATCAGCCTTGTTATGCAACAATTTCTTCAAACTGCACAAGTAAAATTCATAATAAAAAATAAAAAAAAAAAAAAAAAAACTCATTTCTATTTGGATGTATTTTTTTATAACAAGCTTAATTTCGGGAACACACAACATTTACCTGGACGAGCTAGCCAAGTCCCCAGCTTTGTGCAATAAATCAGAAGCTTTTGTGAGAAAAACATTGTATTCTTCTGAATAAGGGACAATATACAAGTCATGAGCGCCGCTCATAACATTTGCGTTGGTGGTCGACAGTGACTCGTCCAATATTCTTTCACTTTCCCTTTTGATAACACTGAAGAAGCCTGTTGCTTCTTTCTGTTTTTCTTCTGGGAGACTATTTTTCCACAACTCGAATTCCTATAAAAAGATAAGAATTGAGTTGAATGCAACTAAAATAGACGTTGCATGAAAACAGAATGTAAAAAGCATATTAAAAAACGAATTTATAAAAACTACCCTGAAGGTTTGATCCAATTATAATAAAGTCCAATTATTTTTCAAAATTACGAGTACCCCTTTACAACTCATTTGGATTGAGAAACTCGAGGAGGGATTGTTGGAAAAATAGCTTAATTAATACCATAATTAATTATGGTAATTAATGACATTAAATGGTATATTTGGAATCTACATTTTGTGTAGATTAATTTAGTGTATTTTTACTTGTTCAATTTCGTTAAGAAGTGAATGAGTAATTAATGCACAAAGTTAAGCCATTTAATAGTTGGGGATGTGGTGTGGAATCCCATCCCACATTGGAGAAGTAAGGAAAAGTTGAGCTATTTATAAAGGACTTTCCATCATAAAGGAGCAATCAAGTGTGCTCCATTAAGGTACACCCTAGTTGGCTTTAATTAATTTTTAAAGCTAGAATCCGAATCCTACGAGGAAGGTGCAAAGAACCTTCCGAGTCCGAGTCCGAGCACGTCGCACTTGTCGCAACGGGCGCTTCGTAGGCGCACTTTGCTCGAATGCCTCGGAGCGAGGAGCTATGAGGAGCCTTTCGTTTTGACAACTAAGATAGTGGCTCGGATGACTTGGAAGGTGACTTGGATGACACGTGGCAGTGACATGGCGGGAGTGACACACAAACGGGCGGTTAACGGCCGAACCAATGCATTGGTTCGGACCATTCAGTGTAAACTGGACCAGCACAATGGTTCAGCTATTCTGAACCAATGCAGCCCTTCCCACCTGACCACAAGGTGTCTATCCAGTCAGAAAGACACACCAATTCGGACAGGGTGCTTTACAGACTATAAATCAACCCCTGCAGATGATGATTACACACACATAACAATCAAGATAATAATCTTGTCATACTAGCCTAAGTTCATACTACAAAGTCCCAAATATCCAGTAGTTCGCCCGGAATTCGATTCCTAGTACAGGGTATCGAGTTCATCGAAAAAAACCGTTGTATCTTGGGGACGTTTGCCGTTCAACCGTGTGTACTGTGCGGGGCAATTTCGTCTTACGGAGAGAGAGTCCAACTCTTGCCTCGGTTTACATTCATTTGTCATTTTCTACAGCATTATATTTCCACAATCGTAAGACGAAATTTTTCTGTAGAAGATGGCATCGTCAAGCAACAATGTTCATGCTCCTGCCCATGCCGAAAAACCAGAGAAGTTCTCAGGTACCGACTTCAAACGTTGGCAATCAAAAATGTTGTTCTACCTTACTACTCTCAATCTCTGCCGCTTCCTTTCCGAATCTCCTCCTGTTGTGGGGGATGATGAAACTGACACCCAGAAACGCACGGCGTTGGATGCATGGCATCACAGCGACTTCTTATGTCGGAACTATATTTTGAATGGGTTGGATGACACACTTTACAGTGTTTATTCCACAATCAAAACGTCCAAAGAGTTGTGGGACTCGTTGGAGACAAAATATAAAACAGAAGATGCCGGCTTGAAAAAGTTCATCGTGGGTCGTTTTCTTGACTTCAAAATGGTGGACACAAAAACTGTTCTCGAGCAAGTGCAGGAAATACAGTTGATCCTGCACGATATTTTGGCAGAAGGAATGAGCTTGTCTGAATCCTTTCAAGTTGCTGCCATAATCGAGAAGTTGCCCCCGATGTGGAAGGACTTCAAAAACTACCTCAAGCACAAACGCAAGGAAATGGGCCTTGAAGATCTAATTGTGCGACTGAGGATCGAAGAGGACAATCGGAAGACCGATGTCAAGATGAACAAGTCATCTATGGAGGCAAAAGCAAATCTCATCGAGTCAAGCAACCACAAAAAGCGGAAATTTAACGGGAAGAAGCAAGACTCGAAGAATCAAAAGAAGATCAAAGGAGAATGCTACAACTGCGGTAAATTCGGGCATATGGCGAAAAATTGCCGCAAACCAAAGAAGGACAAGAAGAGAGATCAAGCAAATGTTATCGAGAATAAGTATGTTCCCGTCGATTTGTCCAGTCTTGACCTGTGTGCAGTTGTAGATGAAATCAATATGGTTGGAATCCCAGTCGGATGTTGGGTGGACACCGGCGCTACTAAACATATTTGTGCCGATAAAACCATGTTCTCCTCATACGTGTAATATCCGCAATTTCGGATTTCTGGTAATTTTATTTTTTCGGCGGAGGTCCGTTTCGACGACTCGCTTGGGACCGTATCATCATTCTGAGAATGATTAATTCTGCACTTTTTGTCATCCGAGTTCGTTTCGGTATTGTTTTGTTGAGTTCCGTGTTTCTTAACAACTTTTCCGCACTCGAGTTCGATTCTTGTGAATCTCGTCCGAAATTACTGTTTCGAGTTTCCCGTAAGTCCGTTTAACTTTGTTAGACGTGTTGTGAGCTTTGGTTTGGTGTTTCGATCGCGTATCGTGATTTTCGGACGTTTTGGGCCATTTTCGTAATTTCCCAAAGTTTTGGGTAATTACTTCCGTTGTTGAATTCCGAGCCTTCGGGTGGCCGGAATTGTGTGTTCTATTAGCCCTTAGATTCGTCTTTGCGAGTACTTCGTGACCGTATCTTCGATTCGTATTCAGGTTCGGGTTTCGGTGTCGTTTTCTTGAGTTCAGTGTTATTAAACGACTTTTCCCAAATATGAGTCGACTTTGTAAAATCACCATAAATTCTTGAAAACTCCAAAGACTTTGAATCTTTTCAATATTATAGAGCATCAAGTTAGCTTTCCAATGGTTCAAACGGTGAGTCAATCGGAGTCCGGACGAGAGAGTTATGGTCGAAATAGCTCAGACACTCATTTTCCGGTTTGGCCGAGCAGCAGACTTCTGTGCCGCGGCACACTTATGCTGGGCCGCGGCACACAGTCCAGATTAGCCTATTTCTACGGATTTTGTGAGATGAATGCTCATTTCATCTCTTCCTTCATTCCTCCTCCTCTTGGGCGATCTTATGGGCGATTTTTGGGCGTTTTGCATCATCAATCCAAGAGAACTTCATATTCTTCAAGTTTTTGGTGTGGATTAACAACTCCAACAATTGTTCTTCATCATTAATCCAAGGTAAATTCTTGAAACCCTACTTTTGGGTAAATTGGGGGTTTTTGTTCATTTTGTCCGATTTAACCGTAATAACTTAGATTTGTGATGTATTGATGATTATTTAGATGTATTCTATCATTTCCCTTGTTATTCCATGGTTGGATCGTTTCGATTCGTTATTTTGGTCGAGTTCTTAGTCAACGCCTTGAAGGTGTCCGACAAAAGGTCTTAGAGGGGGGATTGGGCGTTGTATGATTATTATCCATCGTACGATTGTTGATTTATCATTGGTATGACTTAGGGACGAAATTCTTGTGAAGAACTCGAGTCGGAACCCTTCCGTTGTCTTCTTCTGGTCCGAGCTTCCCGGTCGAACCGTGTTCTTCGGAACGTTTGGTAGCGGTTATTAAGGCAAGTATCTTATTATACGACTTGTATCTTGTGACTAGTAATTACGTATGATATGTATGACGATTTTGCTTGCCTTCGTAAATATGTTCCGTTTGAGTTGGTTGTGTTTTCCGAAATTTGAAGGCTTTGTGATAATAGTGATATATTGGTATCCGTGTTAGGCGTCGTGCCATTTGTGCAGGATTGCGATGTACATATGAGATGGTTGTACACGTGGTTGTTCAATGTATTGTACCGAATGTGTGTTATGTTGGTTAAGAGTCGTTGTGATGATCATGATATTTGTGTTGTTTTGGTTTACATACTTGATTGTACATTTCGGTGTAATGTGGAATGGCTTGACATTTAATGATTATGAATTGTGTCGTGTCGATGTGTGTGTGTTCCGGTAGTGGTCCGACGAGGCCTGCGGAGTTCGGTACATGATGTGTACGAACAATGTGTGTGATCCGTAGTGGTCCGACGAGGCCTCCTGAGTCCGGTACATGACGGGTACGGACAAGGGGTGTGATCCAGGTAGGGTCTGACGAGGCCTCTGGAGTTCGGTACATGATGTGTACGAACGATGTTGTGGCCGGGTAGGGTCCGTTGAGGCCTCCGGAGTTCGGTACATGATGTGTACGAACAGTGTGTGTGGCCGGGTAGGGTCCGTTGAGGCCTCCGGAGTTCGGTACATGATGTGTACGATAAGTGTGTGTGGTCCGGGTAAGGTCCGTCGAGGCCTCCGGAGTTCGGTACATGATGTGTACGAACAATGATCGTGTAGCAGTGATTGTTCGGGTAACATTTTAAATATGGATCTCGGACTCATAATGATATATTATTTAGTATGCTTTGAAACGAGAATCGGGCTAAGACCCTAATGTTTACGAAAAGGTTTTGTAAATTGGGACTCGAGGTCCAAAAGAATTTCTGCTTTAAAAATCCCCGAGATGATGTGTTCCTTTTCAAATATCTCTTACTTGAGTTCGAAATTCTAAAACTTCTCGGGAACATTTTGATAATTGATTTACGTATTAAATTCGTAGTTGCTATTTGCTTGTTACATTTCGTATGGTTTGATACTTGCACTAGTAAAACAGTGGAGTTTTACTAACCCCCGAGTATTCGGGGGGTGGATGTCTGTTCTGCGTCCAGGTACATGCGGAGTTCGGGGAGCGATCACAGGATTGGCACAAGGGGATGACGAGTGCGATACTAATCAAGAATTGAGAGTTGGTAGAGTTTATTTGTATTGTTAGAGTTGATTCGGTCTTCCGTTGTATTGTATTTGAACCTGTGTGGTAATGTTGTTAGTCATCCTGTTGATAGAGTTGTGTGACCTCATCGGCCTGTTTTTGTGTAAGTGACCTTAGCAGTCAGTATTATTATATTGTTTGACCCTGGCCGGGCAAGCATTTGGTTGTTTATGGACGTTTAGCCTGGTAGATCCTTGCGGAAAGGGTTTACGGCGTGTAATATTCCCATACGGTATTGGGGTGTTACATTTATGGTATCAGAGCTTAGGTTGCGGAAACCTAGCCGTCAGTCGAGTCAGTCGTGGTTTGTCGAGTAATGTGTTGTCTTGTCGTTCGAGTCGTCAGGTGACAAGTTGAGTTGTGCGTAGTCACAACGTGTCGGATATGTTGTCGGATGAGATTAGTATCGTGGGCGACCGTCATCTCTGTGCGGCCCGTGGATGTAAGTCTCCCTTCTTTGTGTTGTGCCTCGTGTGACACGAGCTATTTTTATGATTATGAGTTAATTGACGGAATCCTCTTATGGATTTTGATTTCGTGATATGTGATCATTTGACTCCGTTTTTCGTTCATATGAGGAGTAGTGTTCTTTGTCTTGTGCATGTTTGATTTTATTTCTTTTATCCGTGCGTGAGTTCTTTTGTAATGGCTTTCGGTATTTTACTGACCGAGTTTTATTTCAAAACCAATTCCCTTAACCGAAGTTTTGGCATTATGGCCTTGATCATTTTGGCGAAATTCTTATGACGGAATTTAGTATTTTGTAAATGGCTTTTGTGAGTTTTGAAATATTACCGTCATCGACCTTTTTGGCATTTTGTAAATGGTTTTATCCTGGTGGGTTCCGGCGCGGGACCCACGGCGCTATAATGTTCCGTGTAATTATCTGAAATTTTTGGGCATTCTAGCCCATTGAATTATCTTTGAAAACTTTGAGTACCTTAGAAAATAAATTTCGAGACGTACTTTTAAAATAAATTATTTTCTCGTGGTACATCCAAGGTGCCACAATATGTTTCAAGATTCTTCTACCTCGAGGACCAAAATGTTTTGAGATATTTCCAATATTTTAGAAACACTTTTACTTAGACCCGAGGGTCGAATATTTCCGAAAGTTTTTCACGAAAAGAAAGTGTCCTCATTTTTATCGAATGCGAAATAGTTTTCCAAAGTCTCGATAACGATGTTTCACGATTGTACTTTTTTTTTTTTTTTTGAAGGGTGATACTCAAGATCAATCGGTGTTTCCAAAATTGTTTTCAAAAGGAGGTTTTCGTTTTTAAAACCTATCTATTCCCATTTGAGGGCTGGGTATGTATGTGTGATGTTCGCGTTGTCGTTATGATGTTTGCTCTCGAGTATGATCGAAATGGTGGCATGAACGTCGAGGCGTTGCCACGCATTTGTTGTACTAGCCCTCTGTGAGAGGTGTGAATTGGTGTTTACTGTTTATCGCCTCGTGGTGATTTGCGTGTTGTCGCACGAGTGTGAGCTGTTGAATCTTGGGTTTGTACGTTTGTGTACATGTGTGATTGTTTCATAATGTTTGTAATTATGTCTTGGTTATCGTTCGGGCCGTTGAGGTCGCCGAACGATACCGTCGTTGTTGTAGTGTTTGTGTGTGTATTACTTTACGATGGTAATCGTTGTATATGATATGTGTTATGATTCTTTGTTGTCTTTGAGTTGGCATCTCCGCTATATTGTTTTGCAACGTTATACCCCATTGTATCTAGCATTTGTACTTTCGGTATGCCGAGCCGAGGTGTTTCAACCGTGATGTGCCGGGGCATGCACGTGTAAATTGTCCTTCTCGTCAGTAACGCGTTTCTAGGGACACCGAATTGATTTTGCGGGTGGCTACCGAGACTTTCGGAGTTCGCGCTCAAAGACGGATATCGGGATCGACTCGAGAGACCCATGGGAGATTTTCTGTCGGATGCTTTGGTGTTGTGACCTTGTGTCCGTTGTTGTGAGTTGCGGGGACGACATTTCTTTTATAAGAGGTCGGATGTAATACCCATACTATATTTGACTTCAGCAGTTTCTCCTTCTAAATTCTATCGACTTGCACGTGTTCGTCGATACTTTTTGAACTTGTTTGATGTCTCAGTTGTCATCGTTCGAACTGGTTGTGACCTTGTTTCACATCGACCTGTTTATCATCGTGACCTTCCCGAGTTCGGTTCGATTCTTGTGAGCCTTGTTTGGAAGTAATATCTTTCACTTTCTACGAGTTCTTTTAATGCCAGGTAGAAGTGGGGACTTCGGAGTCATTGTTCGACTGTTGTAATTCGATCATTGTTATTTGATCATTATTGTTCGATCATTGTTATTTGATCGTTGTTGTTCGATCATCGTTATTTGATCATTGTTGTTCGATCATTGTTATTTGATCGTTGTTGTTCGATCATTGTTATTTGATCATTGTTGTTCGATCATTGTTATTTGATCGTTGTTGTTCGATCATTGTTATTTGATCATTGTTGTTCGATCATTGTTGTTCGATCGTTGTTGTTCGAATGGGGTTGTCATTGTTGTTGCGATCTCGCATCGCGAAGAATTGTCGTTCACCGTTAGTCAATCGCTTTGAGTGTGGCCAAGTGGGTCACCGATCGGTGCATTGTGAGACCGTTGCCAAGATGTTCGGAATCGGGTTTTCGTTCCTACTCGGGAGTGCACAGTGGTGTCCCGTGATGTAGTTGTGTATCGTACTTCGTCCGTAATTCGTGTAGAAATTGTTATTTGTTGCGTGAACTTTTTGGTTTTGTTTGTATTCTACCATGATGTTTTATTTTAAGTTTCGGGACGAAACTTATTTTTAATAGGATAGAATGTAATGTCCGTATTCTCGTTTTGTTATCTTGAATTCTTTGTGTCTTGACGTCGGACATTTTCTTGTTGACGAATCGGAGTGAATTCTATCATAATACTATATTTGTTTCTACCGCATAGTTGTTGTGGTCCTGGTGCGACTTGTTGTCGCGTGCGTTTTGATTAAATGTGTGCATGTGATGTGTTGTTAATTACTCGTTATTGTTTTGAATCATTGTCGGTGGCGTTGTTATGGTCGTCGTGGGCGTGTTTTCACGCTGTATGTTCTTCGCGTTGCTTGTAACGTTTCGCCGTTGGGCGCGATTTTTTCGGTTCTTGTGTATCCGTTGAGTTTTCTGGCGGGATATTGCTTCTCCTACTTGATTTAAGTTTCGGACGAAACTTCTTTTAAGGAGGATAGAATGTAATATCCGCAATTTCGGATTTCTGGTAATTTTATTTTTCGGCGGAGGTCCGTTTGACGACTCGCTTGGGACCGTATCATCATTCCGAGAATGATTAATTCGCACTTTTGTCATCCGAGTTCGTTTCGGTATTGTTTTGTTGAGTTCCGTGTTTCTTAACAACTTTTCCGCACTCGAGTTCGATTCTTGTGAATCTCGTCAAATTACTGCTTCGAGTTTCCCGTAAGTCCGTTTAACTTTGTTAGACGTGTTGTGAGCTTTGGTTTGGTGTTTCGATCGCGTATCGTGATTTTCTGGACGTTTTGGGCCATTTTCGTAATTTCCCAAAGTTTTGGGTAATTACTTCGTTGAATTCCGAGCCTTCTGTGGCCGGAATTGTGTGTTCTATTAGCCCTTAGATTCGTCTTTGCGAGTACTTCGTGACCGTATCTTCGATTCGTATTCGAGTTCGGGTTTCGTGTCGTTTTCTTGAGTTCATGTTATTAAACGACTTTTCCCAAATATGAGTCGACTTTGTAAAATCACCATAAATTCTTGAAAACTCCAAAGACTTTGAATCTTTTCAATATTATAGAGCATCAAGTTAGCTTTCCAATGGTTCAAACGGTGAGTCAATCGGAGTCCTGGACGAGAGAGTTATGGTCGAAATAGCTCGGACACTCATTTTCCGATTTGCCGAGCAACAGTACTCGTGCCGCGGCACACTTATCTTGGGCCGCGGCACACATCCCGATTAGCCTATTTCTACGGATTTTGTGAGATGAATGCTCATTTCATCTCTTCCTTCATTCCTCCTCCTCTTGGCGATCTTATGGGCGATTTTGGGCGTTTTGCATCATCAATCCAAGAGAACTTCATATTCTTCAAGTTTTTGGTGTGGATTAACAACTCCAACAATTGTTCTTCATCATTAATCCAAGGTAAATTCTTGAAACCCTACTTTTGGGTAAATTGGGGGTTTTTGTTCATTTTGTCCGATTTAACCGTAATAACTTAGATTTGTGATGTATTGATGATTATTTAGATGTATTCTATCATTTCCCTTGTTATTCCATGGTTGGATCGTTTCGATTCGTTATTTTGGTCGAGTTCTTAGTCAACGCCTTGAAGGTGTCCGACAAAAGGTCTTAGAGGGGGGATTGGGCGTTGTATGATTATTATCCATCGTACGATTGTTGATTTATCATTGGTATGACTTAGGGACGAAATTCTTGTGAAGAACTCGAGTCGGAACCCTTCCGTTCGTTGTCTTCTTCGGGGTCCGAGCTTCCCGGTCGAACCGTGTTCTTCGAGCGTTTGGTAGCGGTTATTAAGGCAAGTATCTTATTATACGACTTGTATCTTGTGACTAGTAATTACGTATGATATGTATGACGATTTTGCTTGCCTCCGTAAATATGTTCCGTTTGAGTTGGTTGTGTTTTCCAAATTTGAAGGCTTTGTGATAATAGTGATATATTGGTATCCGTGTTAGGCGTCGTGCCATTTGTGCGGGATTGCGATGTACATATGAGATGGTTGTACACGTGGTTGTTCAATGTATTGTGTACCGAATGTGTGTTATGTTGGTTAAGAGTCGTTGTGATGATCATGATATTTGTGTTGTTTTGGTTTACATACTTGATTGTACATTTCGGGTAATGTGGAATGGCTTGACATTTAATGATTATGAATTGTGTCGTGTCGATGTGTGTGTGTTCCGGTAGGGTCGACGAGGCCTCTGGAGTTCGGTACATGATGTGTACGAACAATGTGTGTGATCCGGGTAGGGTCGACGAGGCCTCTGGAGTCCGGTACATGACGCGGTACGGACAAGGTGTGTGATCCGTAGGGTCCGACGAGGCCTGCGGAGTTCGGTACATGATGTGTACGAACGATGTTGTGGCCGGGTAGGGTCCGTTGAGGCCTCCGGAGTTCGGTACATGATGTGTACGAGCAAAGTGTGTGGCCGGGTAGGGTCCGTTGAGGCCTCCGGAGTTCGGTACATGATGTGTACGAGCGTGTGTGGTCCGGTAAGGTCCGTCGAGGCCTCCGGAGTTCGGTACATGATGTGTACGAACAATGATCGTAGCGATGATTGTTCGGGTAACATTTTAAATATGGATCTCGGACTCATAATGATATATTATTTAGTATGCTTTGAAACGAGAATCGGGCTAAGACCCTAATGTTTACGAAAAGGTTTTGTAAATTGGGACTCGAGGTCCAAAAGAATTTCGCTTTAAAATCCCGAGATGATGTGTTCCTTTTCAAATATCTCTTACTTGAGTTCGAAATTCTAAAACTTCTAGAACATTTTGATAATTGATTTACGTATTAAATTCGTAGTTGCTATTTGCTTGTTACATTTCGTATGGTTTGATACTTGCACTAGTAAAAGCGGTGGAGTTTTACTAACCCCGAGTATTCGGGGTGGATGTCTGATACTGCGTCCGGTACATGCGAGTTCGGGGAGCGATCACGGGATTGGCACAAGGGGATGACGAGCTGCGATACTAATCAAGAATTGAGAGTTGGTAGAGTTTATTTGTATTGTTAGAGTTGATTCAGTCTTCCGTTGTATTGTATTTCGAACCCTGTGTGGGTAATGTTGTTAGTCAGTCCTGTTGATAGAGTTGTGTGACCTCATCGGTCTGTGTGTTTTTGTGTAAGTGACCTTAGCAGTGCAGTATTATTATATTGTTTGACCCTGGCCGGGCAAGCATTTGGTTGTTTATGGACGTTTAGCCTGGTAGATCCTTGCGGAAAGGGTTTACGGCGTGTAATATTCCCATATGGTTTTGGGGGTGTTACAATACGAGCCCGTCACCGAAGAAAGAAAATTGTACATGGGAAACTCCGCTGCCTCAAATGTTGTCGGAACTGGAGAAGTTATACTCAAGATGACGTCTGGATTGAAATTGACGCTCAAAAATGTGCTACATGTTCCAGACATCCGTAAGAATCTTGTGTCTGGCTCAGCATTGAGCAAAGCCGGATTTAGGCTAGTGTTTGAAGCGGATAAAGTTGTAATAACTAAAAATGGTCACTTTATCGGAAAAGGCTATATAGATAACGGCCTTTTCAAACTGAATGCTATCAATGTACGTGGTGGAAATGAAATAAACGATAAAGTTGTTTATTTGGTTGAGTCTCCTAATTTATGGCATGATAGATTAGGACATGCAAATCTAAATATACTACGTCGTTTAGTACATTTAGATTTATTGCCAAAAATGACTTTCGATCAACACAAAAGGTGTGAAATATGTGTTGAAGCAAAAATGGCAAAATCTCCTTTTCATTCAGTGGAAAGATCGACAAAACCTCTTGAATTGATTCACACCGATCTGTGCGATTTAAAACTTGTGCAAACAAGAGGTGGAAAGAATTATTTTATAACTTTTATTGATGATTGCACAAGATTTTGTTATGTGTATCTTTTGAGAAGCAAAGACGAAGCATTGAAGCTTTCAAAACATACAAAGCAGTTGAAAATCAACTCAACACCAAAATCAAAATGATTCAAGTGATCGAGGTGGTGAATATGTTGCACCTTTTGAAGAATATTGTCGTGAAAATGGCATTATTCACCAAACGATCGCACCTTATGCACCCCAATCAAATGGTGTTGCCGAACGAAAGAATAGAACATTGAAGGAAATGATGAATGCTATGTTGATAAGCTCGGGCCTATCACTTAACATGTGGGGAGAAGCTATTCTTTCGCCAATAAAATTCTGAATAAATTACCCAAAAAGAAGCAAGATAAAACTCCATATGAATTATGGAAAGGAAGGAAGCCGTCCTATAAATACTTAAAAGTGTGGGGGTTCTTAGCAAAAGTTGAAGTACGAAACCCAAGCAAGTAAAAATAGGACCAAAAGCGGTTGATTGCATTTTCATAGGATATGCAAATAATAGTAGTGCGTACGATTTTGGTACACAAATCGGAAGTACCCGATATTAATGAAGGAATGATTATAGAATCAAGAAATGCCATATTTTTGAAACTATATTCCCTAAGAAAGAAAAGAATGAAATAAGTCCGAAAAGAGGACTTATGATGAAATCTCGCCAAATAGTAATGGACCAACACCGGAACTAAGGCGAGGAAAAAGAATAAAAACTGCAAAAACCTTTGGTCCGGATTTTGTAGTCTATTCTTTAGAAGATGAACCAAAGACAATCAAGGAAGCATTGTCTGGTTCCGATGCCGATCTATGGCAAGAAGCTATCAATAGTGAAATCGAGTCAATCTTGAACAATCACACTTGGCACATTGTTGATCTTCCTCCGGGAAATAAACCTTTAGGTTGCAAGTGGATTCTCAAGAAGAAATACAAAAGTGATAAATCTATTGACAAATACAAGGCACGTTTGGTAGCCAAAGGATACAAACAAAAGGAAGGGTATGATTACTTTGATATATACTCACCAGTTACTCGGATTACATCCATTAGAATGCTACTTGCAATAGCAGCATTGTACAATCTTGAGATACACCAAATGGATGTAAAAACGGCCTTTCTAAATGGAGATTTAGAAGATGAAATTTATATGGAATAACCCGAAGGGTTCGTGATTCCCAGCCAAGAAAACAAAGTTTGCAAACTTGTTAAGTCTTTATACGGACTTAAGCAAGCACCCAAACAATGGCATGAGAAATTTGACCAAGTAATGATGTCAAATGGTTTCAAGATCAATGAATGCGATAAATGTGTGTACATCAAAGGTACATCTGACAATTTTGTCATTGTGTGTCTATACGTTGATGATATGCTAATTATGGGTAGCAACAATAAAATCATCATAGGCACTAAGGAAATGTTAAAGAAGAACTTTGACATGAAGGATATGGGATTAGCCGATGTGATTCTAGGAATCAAGATCTCCAGAACACCTGATGGAATAGTCTTATCACAATCTCACTATGTTGAGAATGTACTTAAGAAATTCAAGGCATACGATCTACCTCCGGCTAAGACACCTGTTGACTTAAGTTTACACTTAGCCAAAAATCGAGGAGAACCCATATCACAAACAGAATATGCTCGGATAATTGGAAGCCTAATGTACTTAGCAAATTGTACAAGGCCAGACATAGCATATTCTATTAGTAAACTGAGTCGGTTTACGAGTAATCCCGGAAAGGATCATTGGACCGCATTGACAAGAGTGTTGAGATACTTAAAACACACTGTCAATCATGGTATACACTATTCGAGATATCCATTTGCTTTGGAAGGATATTGTGATGCCAACTGGATATCGATACTAAAGACTCTAAATCCACAAGTGGTTATGTATTTACCATTGGTGGAGGAGCAATATCATGGAAATCTTCTAAGCAAACATGCATAGCCCGATCTACAATGGAATCGGAGTTTATTGCTTTAGACAAAGCCGGTGAAGAAGCCGAATGGTTAAGAAACTTCTTAGAAGATATTCCCTGTTGGGAAAAACCTTTGCCTCCCGTTATGATACATTGTGATAGCATGGCAGCCATAGGGAGGGCAAAGAACAGTATATATAATGGTAAGTCTCGACATATTCGTCGAAGACACAATACCATTAGACATTTGATCACTACAGGAATAATGTGTATTGACTATGTAAAGTCAAAAGACAATATAGCGGATCCGTTTACAAAAGGTATTAACCGTGATCAATTATATAATGCAGCAAGGGGAATGGGATTGAAATCCACGCATTGAGAATTTTCATAATGGTAACTCAACCAGGATGATTGGAGATCCCAAGAACTTGGTTCAATGAGACAACTAAGTTGTGAAAGTTCAAGTTAAAGCACTTGAAAATCCATTCTCGTAGCTGTTCAAGTGCAAGCCTGCAGTTTGTGGTAAAGGGTAAGCTTTTAAAGCTTTTAATGATTCCTATAACCTTTTATAGGAGGAGTATGGCAGGATACTCTTCATAGGAGGTCACCTATATAAGTGAAGAAGTAAGGCCGCTTCATAAAATTAGTAACACTTATGAATCCAAGAAATGGTCCAAGGCCAAAATGGACACAACGTGAGAACGAAAGATATTAGATCTATTATTGTGTGTATGTTATTGTCTTGGTTTACACAAAAGTTGACCGGTTCAAGACATCACGTTCACCGAGCAACGAGTAAATCCGATAGCATTACACTAAGGAAGGTTCAAGGCTAACTACCACCTATCCTGAAGCAATAATAGGTCATCGGGACTTAGTGCATGTTGCATTTGCATTAATCATCATTCATGTGGGGGATTGTTGGAAAAATAGCTTAATTAATACCATAATTAATTATGGTAATTAATGACATTAAATGGTATATTTGGAATCTACATTTTGTGTAGATTAATTTAGTGTATTTACTTGTTCAATTTGGTTAAGAAGTGAATGAGTAATTAATGCACAAAGTTAAGCCATTTAATAGTTGGGGATGTGGTGTGGAATCCCATCCCACATTGGAGAAGTAAGGAAAAGTTGAGCTATTTATAAAGGACTTTCCATCATAAAGGAGCAATCAAGTGTGCTCCATTAAGGTACACCCTAGTTGGCTTTAATTAATTTTTAAAGCTAGAATCCGAATCCTACGAGGAAGGTGCAAAGCACCTTCCGAGTCCGAGTCCGAGCACGTGCACGTCGCACTTGTCGCAACGGGCGCTTCGTAGGCGCACTTTGCTCGAACGCCTCGGAGCGAGGAGCTATGAGGAGCCTTTCGTTTTGACAACTAAGATAGTGGCTCGGATGACTTGGAAGGTGACTTGGATGACACGTGGCAGTGACATGGCGGGAGTGACACACAAACGGGCGGTTAACGGCCGAACCAATGCATTGGTTCGGACCATTCATGTAAATCGACTGAAGACAATGGTTCAAATTATTCAACCAATGCAGCCCTTCCCACCTGACCACAAGGTGTCTATCCAGTCAGAAAGACACACCAATTCGGACAGGGTGCTTTACAGACTATAAATCAACCCCTGCAGATGATGATTACACACACATAACAATCAAGATAATAATCCTGTCATACTAGCCTAAGTTCATACTACAAAGTTCCAAATATCCAGTAGTTCGCCCGGAATTCGATTCCTAGTACAGGGTATCGAGTTCATCGAAAAAAACCGTTGTATCTTGGGGACGTTTGCCGTTCAACCGTGTGTACTGTGCGGGGCAATTTCGTCTTACGGAGAGAGAGTCCAACTCTTGCCTCGGTTTATATTCATTTGTCATTTTCTACAGCATTATATTTCCACAGGGATTTGAGGCCCAGGGGAAGAATTTGATATCTCTCACCAAATCCTCTCAACATGTTTGGCTAAAAAAACTCAATTGATGAATTTCGAATCACTTCCATTTTCTATGGATTTGAAATCCATCCTAAAACTCAGTCATCTGAAATTCATCCTTTTAGTTCTTATATATACAATTTTACACAAAGTCACTTTATCTCTCCCGCACACATCACACATTTCACACACACTACCTACATCTCTTAAACGCACGCCACATTTTATCTACGCAAACTACACATACATTAGAGCAGTAAATTTTATACAAATGTTTCCAATTTTTATAAAACAACAATTGAGAAAAAAAAATATTAAACTTGTAATGGATCTGAACTTTTCACAAAATTTACATTCAAATCGCCCCAAAAGAAAATGAAATGGATGGAATTTAAATCCAAGTTTTTTCAAAAATCCACGCACTATGAAATTCTTTGGATTTCAAATCCCTCAATCGAACACAACCTTAAGCTAATTGAAACACCCCATTGAAGTTTTGTTTCTATCATTGGGAGTAGGGGTGAGCAGAAAAACCGACAAAAACCGATAATACCGAAAATACCGAAAAAATCGAAACCGAAAAACCGAACCAATAAGATATTGGTATGGTACGGTTCTTAAAATTTTGAAAACCGAATTATGCGGTTCGGTTTCGGTTTTAGATATGGATCCCGACTTTAAAAACCGAACCGAACCGATAAAACAGATGACTATTCTGCAGACTTTGTTTTTTCTTTGTGCAGGTTGTTATGAATTGATGGACCTGTGCTGAGGAGAAAATTCAAGACTTTTGTTTAACTGATATTGGACTTTTGAATCCTTAGTTATTATCGTTATGAAGTAAATTTTATTTTTATTCAAGCTTTGAAGTGGATTAATTATGTATAAATCCTTCTATTCAACTTACAATTGTCTCTGATTATCGATTTAAAGTAGTTCAATTTGGGCCCTGCAGTTCTCAACTTAAGTGGCCATTTAATCAGCCCATTGACACCGAACCGCTACCGAACCGACACCGAAACCGATCACACCGCGCCGATTAAAAACCGAATCATTTCGGTACTTAAATGCTAGATACCGATAAGATACGGTTCGGTATCGGTTTTAGCTAGAAACCGTACCAAACCGAACCGAGCTCACCCCTAATTGGGAGATAGTTGGGGGGTTTATTGTAATTAGACTAAACCTCAAGGGTATTTTTGTAATTAATCTCAAAAAATGTCAAACATAAGTATATTCTCATCACAAATAAAGGCATGCCACATTCAGAATACCATTTTGTCCATGTCTGGAGGATAAAAATTTGCACCAGGTGGTTTAACAACAGGAAATGCCGTCCTATATTCAACTCCCTTCCAACCTCTTGCTGGCTTTGTAGCTTCAGGAAGCAGCTCCACGGCCGAGTCTGCAGTTGTCAAAAATGCCTCATTTTCATCCAAAGACGACCTTCCATGGCAGGAAAAGAAAAAGATAAAGTAAAACTTGGAGAAAAAAATACACACAAATAAAGCGTCAAAGTGAAAACAGAGGTCCAAAACCCACCAAATGGCAACTTAAAGAATAAAAGGCAAACTTGATGAGAAGTTCCAAAAAATGTGACCACCATAACAATCATAAGAACAAATAAGTTACACTTTTGAAATCCTTTTTCATGCACGGACTTTAGAAGTCTATTAAGGGAGTTTTTGCGATCACTGGAAAAAGTGATTTTTAGGTTTTAGCTGGAAAAAAAGTCACTTTTTAGCGTTAGCAAATGTCAACTTATGCATCTGATTCTGACGTCATCATCAATTGCGCCTTAATCCCAACTATGTTGGGGTCGGTTGTATGAAGATTATATTGCCAACTAATTGTCTAAAGTTAGTTAGCACTATAACTCATGCAAAAAATAAAGTGGCAAAGTTTTACAAAGGAGAAATGAGATGAAGTTCCAAAACCATCAACCTCATATGCTTTTCCAGTTATATGTGGAAAATATAATTATAATGAGATGGTGATTAGTCGAGATAATTGCTATTGTCATGTCATATTACGTATTGATATTGGAAAATCGACACGCATATCATGTAATACGACTCCATCCGAGTCTGATACATTTAATCAAAATTAAAAATAGGAGAAGCGCTTTAGATTTCTAATTCTGCCACTAGATTGAATTTTACCCACAAATAAAGCACTTTCCTACTCCACTAAATACTTCCTCTTGACTTGAATCAATTTTCAGTTTCTAATTGAAAACACTACCAACTTCTGATTCTCAACTACTTTTGCTTGGCTCGGTAAAATCACTTCCTCTTAAGAGCCAATAATTTTGCACACTCCCTATGACACCATTTTATTAAACAAATATAGATAGATACAAAATATACCATGGACTTCCGTTGACAAGATAATACATCCACTTCAATTTGTTCAGCTCAGATTCATGAGCATGCAGCTCTAGCCAATCTCTCAAAGATGGATTGCTGAACCAAACCTGATTTTGTGAACAATAAGTACAAATGAAAAAATCACCAAAAAAAAAAAAAAAATTTACAGAACATTAGTCCTCGAATGAATTGAGAAAATCCGGTGGACGTTATTTCATATGAACTCAACTAAGACAAAACTGGAAGCTAAAGTAGATTTCTCCATGAGCTAAATCAAATGTGGGGCAGAATAAAAAGTAAACCATGTAATCTAGGCTATGTGAATAAGAGTATGGGAAGTATCTTTAAGTAAAACCATCACGGTAAATATATGAAACCCCAAGACCAAAATACTAGGTAACTTAACATGTGATAATATACTTAGACAAGGAAATGTATTTTTGAGTAGTTCTCATGTGAGATTGTCTTATCAAGCTTGATACTGTTTATCTATAATGCTGTAGAAAATGACAAATGAATGTAAACCGAGGCAAGAGTTGGACTCTCTCTCCGTAAGACGAAATTGCCCCGCACAGTACACACGGTTGAACGGCAAACGTCCCCAAGATACAATGGTTTTTTCGATGAACTCGATACCCTGTACTAGGAATCGAATTCCGGGCGAACTACTGGATATTTGGGACTTTATAGTATGAACTTAGGGTAGTATGACATCCAAGTCACCTTCCAAGTCATCTGAGCCACTATCTTAGTTGTCAAAGTGAAAGGCTCCTCATAGCTCCGAGGCGTACGAGCGAAGTGCAAAGTGCGCCTACGAAGCGCCCGTTGCGACAAGTGCGACGTGCTCGGACTCGGACTCGGACTCGGACTCGGAAGGTGCTTTGCACCTTCCTCGTAGGATTCGGATTCTAGCTTTAAAAATTAATTAAAGCCAACTAGGGTGTACCTTAATGGAGCACACTTGATTGCTCCTTTATGATGGAAAGTCCTTTATAAATAGCTCAACTTTTCCTTACTTCTCCAATGTGGGATGGGATTCCACACCACATCCCCAACTATTAAATGGCTTAACTTTGTGCATTAATTACTCATTCATTTCTTAACGAAATTGAACAAGTAAATACACTAAATTAATCTACACAAAATGTAGATTCCAAATATACCATTTAATGTCATTAATTACCATAATTAATTATGGTATTAATTAAGCAATTTTTCCAACAATCCCCCACATGAATGATGATTAATGCAAATGCAACATGCACTAAGTCCCGACGACCTATTATTGCTTCAGGATAGGTGGTAGTTAGCCTTGAACTTTCCTTAGTGTAATGCTATCGGATTTACTCGTTGCTCGGTGAACGTGATGTCTTGAACCGGTCAACTTTTGTGTAAACCAAGACAATAACATACACACAATAATAGATCTAATATCTTTCGTTCTCACGTTGTGTCCATTTTGGCCTTGGACCATTTCTTGGATTCATAAGTGTTACTAATTTTATGAAGCGGCCTTACTTCTTCACTTATATAGGTGACCTCCTATGAAGAGTATCCTGCCATACTCCACCTATAAAAGGTTATAGGAATCATTAAAAGCTTTAAAAAGCTTACCCTTTACCACAAACTGCAGGCTTGCACTTGAACAGCTACGAGAATGGATTTTCAAGTGCTTTAACTTGAACTTTCACAACTTAGTTGTCTCATTGAACCAAGTTCTTGGGATCTCCAATCATCCTGGTTGAGTTACCATTATGAAAATTCTCAATGCGTGGATTTCAATTCCATTCCCCTTGCTGCATTATATAATTGATCACGGTTAATACCTTTTGTAAACGGATCCGCTATATTGTCTTTTGACTTTACATAGTCAATACACATTATTTATGTAGTGATCAAATGTCTAATGGTATTGTGTCTTCGACGAATATGTCGAGACTTACCATTATATATACTGTTCTTTGCCCTCCCTATGGCTGCCATGCTATCACAATGTATCATAACGGGAGGCAAAGGTTTTTCCCAACAGGGAATATCTTCTAAGAAGTTTCTTAACCATTCGGCTTCCACTACTACAAAAAGGGGTTTCAACATCGTCCAATTTACATCGGTTTTCTTAAAAACCGATGTAAAAAATAAGGCGGTGGTGTAATTGTAATTTATTTTGACGTTCACATCGATTATTATTAGAACCGATGTGAATTTTTGACGTTTCACATCGGTTTTTATAAAAACCGATGTGAAATGAGCGATTTCACATCGGCTTCAAGAAAACCGATGTGAATTTTATTTTGATTTTGCGGATTCTACACCGGTTCATAAAAAAACCGATGTTAGTTTATTATAACATCGGATTTCTTTAGAACCGATGTGAATATATATATATTTCTAATACTGTCCTGAAGGGTTTGGTACTTTCTTTCTCTATCATTTGTCTCTCCCGTTTCATCCCTCTCCCGTATTTGCTTCTTGTAGTGACGAACGAAGGCGAGAGGATCTAAGGATGGGTGTTCGGATTCACGATTATTTGGGCTCTCTGCAGTGGTTCGCCTGCGACACCAAGCTGTGCAAATCGCCGCTGTGCAAATCGCCGCTTCAGGATTTTTTTTTTAACTTTTTGTGCTTTTTTCCTAGGTCATCGATGTTTATGATTATTTTCTTCTGGATTGGATCTCTCTCTGTTGTGTATTTGTAAAGTTTATGTTTTGTGTTTTGCGCAGTTTTTTTTTTCTTTCTCTCGGGAGAGGATGACCAAGGTTGCTGCAGCCGCCCAGTTGCTTTGATGATATGTATTTCCAGAGTCATTTTCGAGGATACTCAGCCTGCTGTTGGTATTTGCGGTTTAAGAGAGCAGCAATTACTATTCAATGTGCTTGGAGAGCGAAGAAGGCTCGCAGAGAATTGAAAATGCTTAAAATGGTGAGTTTTTTTTCTTTTTTTGCTCACTTTTAAATTTCATGTAGCAAAGTAATGAGGAATGCAAGTGTGCTTGTCTGTACTTGTTTAATAATGTTGCAGTATTGTCACAATGTTCGCTCGGATGTACAAATGTAAACTTATGTAAGCTTTGAGCATTGGATTCTTAATGCCAAGCCAAATACCAATTCATCTATGATATAAGTGATGTTAGTTTTGGTACTTGTGTTGTTTATAACAGATAACTTTGATCTCAATGGAAGTCCTATTTAGATAACACTTGATTAGGTTGTTTGTGAAACTGCAAAGCATGGATACTTTATTTTTTTTAATGGTTCAAAGTTTGAGTCTGAAGTGCTCAATTTTTCTGATTGAATCATATCTCAGGAAAATTCTAAGGTACCCACACGGGTACCATACCTGTATGTATATTCACCATTGGATCCATGGCAAATGATTTTCATCATGAATCAAATGTGGATATAAATACAGGTATGGTACCTATGTGTAGAACTTCCCCATATCTTATTTGTGCTATCGTGGGGGAAAACGTAAAAAGAAAAAAACTAAAAAAATAGAAAGAAAAAGTAAAAGTGACCTTGTCCCCCTGTGTCAGGCTGCGAAGGAAACATTAGCACTCCAAGAAGCTAAAAACAAGCTGGAAAAGCAAGTTGATAAATGCTATCAGATATGGAAACCGAGGACCAGATTCTCAGACAACAAGCTTTGATAAATGCTCCATCTGGAAAAATGTCTGGACGTTTGGGTCAAACCACTCAGGTTGGATACAGTCCATTGTAATAATTTTGAACTTTAATTATTTATTATTATAATTTCTTCTCGGGGGTTTGATTCTTATCAATTTGCTTCCTTCTGCAGCCTATGGAGAATGGTGACCATGTAAGTGAACTTTACAAATGACAATTTTGATGGTATTCATTATTCACATTATATATAACATAAACATTACATTGTTTGTATCATATTGATCATGTTAAAAGTTGTTTGTACAGGAACCCAAAGAGCAACGCCTCTTAAAAGATTTGGCAGTGAATCTTATGACAAGCTGAGGCAATCCAATGTAGAAAGACATTGTGTATGTTATTATCTTTCGGATGTTTAACTTTGTTCGTGGTTTGCCTTTTTCGTGCCGTCTTTGCTTTGACACCAACATTGATGTAGTTAAATTGAAATTTGATGTGAAATTCAATGTTCGAGATAAAAAAGGTCAAATCCTTAATGTATCCCTCTGAAAATTTGTAATGGTGCCACACTAAAATGGTAGAAACTGCATCATTTGTGTCATTGTTGGAGTGCATGAGAAGAGTATATTCGAAAATCACAATGACCTTTAAACTTGTCGTCACCATCATCAACTGCACTTTAATCCCAACTGTTTTGGGGTCGCTGGCATGAAGAATATAGTGTCAATTAATTGTCTAAAATTAGTTAACACTATAATTCATGCGAAAACAAAGTCGCAAAGTTTTACGCCGGATGCCCTTCCTGTCGCAACCTTCATAAGAAGGAGAAATGAGATGAAATTCCAAAACCATCAACATTATAGGTATTTACAGTTACATGGAAAGTATCATGAGATAGTGACGAGTCGAGATACTACTAATTGGAAAACAAACAGACGAGTTCTTTTTTTTTTTAAATATTTAAACAAAATGTGTCACATCTATCTTTCCTTCGCTTTTCGAGGATCTAATTTATTATCTTTATTATTGTTATTGTTATAGTTATTGTTTTTTTTTATTATTTCGTGTATTAATATTTCTTACTGTTGGTTCGGCCGTAAATTGTGAATAACCTTTTTTTAACATTTTTTAAATGGTTCCAGGAGAATGTAGATACTCCAGTTAATCGCATCACACAAGATCTTGGGTTTAGTGAAGGAAAACCGATTCTTTGCATTCACCATTTACAAATGTCTTGTTCACTGGAGATCCTTTGAAGCCGAGAGAACTAGTGTATTTGATCGGCTAATTCAGATTATAGGTTCAAGAATTGAGGTACAAGATGGAGTATTAAAGTAAATTTGTGACTAATTACTTGGAATTCTCGTATTTCGTTGATTCTATGGTGTATATTTGACTATTTGAATCCCGTCTCCTCCAAAAAAGGAAAAAAAAAAAACACCGATCGGTACTCCATACAGAATTATTCACTTGTTTCCGTCGGTATTTACAGGATCAACTTGATATATTTGTTTTTTTCGCTCAACACTCCGTCCGAATGGCGTCACTCTTACTAACATTGTCTGCTTCGCATCATACCGCAGACGAGGCAAACAATGATTACATGGCTTCTTGGCTCTCCAACACATCTACACTACTCTTTCTACTTCAAAGATACTTTAAAAGCCACTGTTTCAACTCCTAGGAAACCTCCCCAACCTACCTCATTTTTGGAAGGATGGCCCAAGTATGACGAGATCTTATTTATTCCAAAGATAATAGATTGTCCTTTTTTAGAGATTTGTTTATAAATAAAAATATGACTTGTTTTAAGTATTTTTTGGAATTTGAGTTGGAGCAAGAAAGTGATTACATCGCTTGTTTTCGGGGTTTCGATAGTCCCCATCATACCACAACCATCCAGTGGGTGGAATTGATGGTATAAGCCAAAGTTGAGGCGGATATCCAAAGATTGCATTTAAGAAACTGCTAACCGCTTATGTTGAGAAGATTTATGGAATCATTCGTGATAATGCAAAGAAGGAATTATCTTCTCTCCTTTCTCAGTGTATACAGGTTGCATATAATATTTTCGTAGCTTCTTAATCAAAGTGTGTTTTGTGTATTCTGGTTTTAGGCGACACAGCACGGGAGGTGTTAGTAGATTCGTGCCAGGATCTAATGTTTGTATGCCAGCATATCAGAAACTCCTTTGATCAGGTTGTTACGGCGTTCAGGAGTAGGGAAGGAGAAGAAGTGATCGATGTTGAAAAGTAAGGAGAAAAATCAATGGTTGTTGTCCCTTTGTGCCATATTCTCTCTGTATAAGTCATCATTCGTCGAGGCCTGATATGGTCAGTTTATGAAGTTAAAGCTTTTGGAACTTTTATAAGGACGTATATTTTTGTTTTGTAGTTAGTTGATAATTTGTTGTGAACAAATTGAGATTTAATACAAGATGTATGTTTTTGCTTCATAGTTGATAATACATTCATTGCTTCAAAATTATGTTGGGATTGATTTTCATTTGAGATGTTATGCTTGAGGTTTTTTTGGATAGAAATATGTTGGTGTAGATTTGGCGCAATTTTATATAGCTGGATTTGGCATATTTGTGAGTGTAGTGCAGGGCTGAAAAAAATAAAAAAAAAACAATTTAACATCGGTTCTTAAAGAAACCGATGTGAATGACAAAATTAACATCGGTTCTTAAAGAAACCGATGTGAATTAGAAATTTTAACATCGGTTGAAAACCGATGTGAATGACGATATCAACATCGGTTTTAATATGAACCGATGTGAAATATCAGATTTACATCGGTTTTACAAACCGATGTGAAATTTACATCGGTGGATACGACATCGGTTTTAAAACCGATGTGAATCGTATAAAAAACCGATGTTAAAGCCTTTTTTCGTAGTAGTGTTCTTCACCGGCTTTGTCTAAAGCAATAAACTCCGATTCCATTGTAGATCGGGCTATGCATGTTTGCTTAGAAGATTTCCATGATATTGCTCCTCCACCAATGGTAAATACATAACCGCTTGTGGATTTAGAGTCTTTAGTATTGGATATCCAGTTGGCATCACAATATCCTTCCAAAACAGCTGGATATCTCGAATAGTGTATACCATGATTGACAGTGTGTTTTAAGTATCTCAACACTCTTGTCAATGCGGTCCAATGATCCTTTCCGGGATTACTCGTAAACCGACTCAGTTTACTAATAGAATATGCTATGTCTGGCCTTGTACAATTTGCTAAGTACATTAGGCTTCCAATTATCCTAGCATATTCTGTTTGTGATATGGGTTCTCCTCGATTTTTGGCTAAGTGTAAACTTAAGTCAACAGGTGTCTTAGCCGGAGGTAGATCGTATGCCTTGAATTTCTTAAGTACATTCTCAACATAGTGAGATTGTGATAAGACTATTCCATCGGGTGTTCTGGAGATCTTGATTCCTAGAATCACATCGGCTAATCCCATATCCTTCATGTCAAAGTTCTTATTTAACATTTCCTTAGTGCCTATGATGATTTTATTGTTGCTACCCATAATTAGCATATCATCAACGTATAGACACACAATGACAAAATTGTCAGATGTACCTTTGATGTACACACATTTATCGCATTCATTGATCTTGAAACCATTTGACATCATTACTTGGTCAAATTTCTCATGCCATTGTTTGGGTGCTTGCTTAAGTCCGTATAAAGACTTAACAAGTTTGCAAACTTTGTTTTCTTGGCCGAGAATCACGAACCCTTCGGGTTGTTCCATATAAATTTCATCTTCTAAATCTCCATTTAGAAAGGCCGTTTTTACATCCATTTGGTGTATCTCAAGATTGTACAATGCTGCTATTGCAAGTAGCATTCTAATGGATGTAATCCGAGTAACTGGTGAGTATGTATCAAAGTAATCATACCCTTCCTTTTGTTTGTATCCTTTGGCTACCAAACGTGCCTTGTATTTGTCAATAGATTTATCACCTTTGTATTTCTTCTTGAGAATCCACTTGCAACCTAAAGGTTTATTTCCCGGAGGAAGATCAACAATGTGCCAAGTGTGATTGTTCAAGATTGACTCGATTTCACTATTGATAGCTTCTTGCCATAGATCGGCATCGGAACCAGACAATGCTTCCTTGATTGTCTTTGGTTCATCTTCTAAAGAATAGACTACAAAATCCGGACCAAAGGTTTTTGCAGTTTTTATTCTTTTTCCTCGCCTTAGTTCCGGTGTTGGTCCATTACTATTTGGCGAGATTTCATCATAAGTCCTCTTTTTCGGACTTATTTCATTCTTTTCTTTCTTAGGGAATATAGTTTCAAAAAATATGGCATTTCTTGATTCTATAATCATTCCCTCATTAATATAGGGTACTTCCGATTTGTGTACCAAACATCGGTACGCACTACTATTATTTGCATATCCTATGAAAATGCAATCAACCGTTTTTGGTCCTATTTTTACTTGCTTGGGTTTCGGTACTTCAACTTTTGCTAAGCACCCCCACACTTTTAAGTATTTATAGGACGGCTTCCTTCCTTTCCATAATTCATATGGAGTTTTATCTTGCTTCTTTTTGGGTAATTTATTCAGAATTTTATTGGCCGAAAGAATAGCTTCTCCCCACATGTTAAGTGATAGGCCCGGGCTTATCAACATAGCATTCATCATTTCCTTCAATGTTCTATTCTTTCGTTCGGCAACACCATTTGATGGGGGTGCATAAGGTGCAGTCGTTTGGTGAATAATGCCATTTTCACGACAATATTCTTCAAAAGGTGCAACAAATTCACCACCTCGATCACTTCGAATCATTTTGATTTTGGTGTTGAGTTGATTTTCAACTTCTGTTTTGTATGTTTTGAAAGCTTCGAATGCTTCGTCTTTGCTTCTCAAAAGATACACATAACAAAATCTTGTGCAATCATCAATAAAAGTTATAAAATAATTCTTTCCACCTCTTGTTTGCACAAGTTTTAAATCGCACAGATCGGTGTGAATCAATTCAAGAGGTTTTGTCGATCTTTCCACTGAATGAAAAGGAGATTTTGCCATTTTTGCTTCAACACATATTTCACACCTTTTGTGTTGATCGAAAGTCATTTTTGGCAATAAATCTAAATGTACTAAACGCGTAGTATATTTAGATTTGCATGTCCTAATCTATCATGCCATAAATTAGGAGACTCAACCAAATAAACAACTTTATCGTTTATTTCATTTCCACCACGTACATTGATAGCATTCAGTTTGAAAAGGCCGTTATCTATATAGCCTTTTCCGATAAAGTGACCATTTTTAGTTATTACAACTTTATCCGCTTCAAACACTAGCCTAAATCTTTGCTCAATGCCGAGCTGACACAAGATTCTTACGGATGTCTGGAACATGTAGCACATTTTTGAGCGTCAATTTCAATCCAGACGTCATCTTGAGTATAACTTCTCCAGTTCCGACAACATTTGAGGCAGCGGAGTTTCCCATGTACAATTTTCTTTCTTCGGTGACGGGCTCGTATGAGGAGAACATGGTTTTATCAGCACAAATATGTTTAGTAGCGCCGGTGTCCACCCACCATCCGACTGGGATTCCAACCATATTGATTTCCACCACGTGCGTTTCTTTTTGAGCATCAATTTCAATCCAGACGTCATCTTGAGTATAACTTCTCCAGTTCCGACAACATTTGAGGCAGCGGAGTTTCCCATGTACAATTTTCTTTCTTCGGTGACGGGCTCGTATGAGGAGAACATGGTTTTATCGACACAAATATGTTTAGTAGCGCCGGTGTCCACCCACCATCCGACTGGGATTCCAACCATATTGATTTCATCTACAACTGCACACAGATCAAGACTGGACAAATCGACGGGAACATACTTATTCTCGATAACATTTGCTTGATCTCTCTTCTTGTCCTTCTTTGGTTTGCGGCAATTTTTCGCCATATGCCCGAATTTACCGCAGTTGTAGCATTCTCCTTTGATCTTCTTTTGATTCTTCGAGTCTTGCTTCTTCCCGTTAAATTTCCGCTTTTGTTGTTGCTTGACTCGATGAGATTTGCTTTTGCCTCCATAGATGACTTGTTCATCTTGACATCGGTCTTCCGATTGTCCTCTTCGATCCTCAGTCGCACAATTAGATCTTCAAGGCCCATTTCCTTGCGTTTGTGCTTGAGGTAGTTTTTGAAGTCCTTCCACATCGGGGCAACTTCTCGATTATGGCGGAACTTGAAAGGATTCAGACAAGCTCATTCCTTCTGCCAAAATATCGTGCAGGATCAACTGTATTTCCTTCACTTGCTCGAGAACAGTTTTTGTGTCCACCATTTTGAAGTCAAGAAAACGACCCACGATGAACTTTTTCAAGCCGGCATCTTCTGTTTTATATTTTGTCTCCAACGAGTCCCACAACTCTTTGGACGTTTTGATTGTGGAATAAACACTGTAAAGTGTGTCATCCAACCCATTCAAAATATAGTTCCGACATAAGAAGTCGCTGTGATGCCATGCATCCAATGCCGTGCGTTTCTGGGTGTCAGTTTCATCATCCCCCACAACAGGAGGAGATTCGGAAAGGAAGCGGCAGAGATTGAGAGTAGTAAGGTAGAACAGCATTTTTGATTGCCAACGGTTGAAGTCGGTACCTGAGAACTTCTCTGGTTTTTCGGCATGGGCAGGAGCATGAACATTGTTACTTGACGATGCCATCTTCTACAGAAAAATTTCGTCTTACGATTGTTTATCTATAATGCTATAGAAAATGACAAATGAATGTAAACCGAGGCAAGAGTTGGACTCTCTCTCCGTAAGACGAAATTGCCCCGCACAGTACACACGGTTGAACGGCAAACGTCCCCAAGATACAACGGCTTTTTCGATGAACTCGATACCCTGTACTAGGAATCGAATTCCGGGCGAACTACTGGATATTTGGGACTTTGTAGTATGAACTTAGGCTAGTATGACAGGATTATTATCTTGATTGCTCCTCGCTCCGAGGCGTACGAGCGAAGTGCAAAGTGCGCCTACGAAGCGCCCGTTGCGACAAGTGCGATGTGCACGTGCTCGGACTCGGACTCGGAAGGTGCTTTGCACCTTCCTCGTAGGATTCGGATTCTAGCTTTAAAAATTAATTAAAGCCAACTAGGGTGTACCTTAATGGAGCACACTTGATTGCTCCTTTATGATGGAAAGTCCTTTATAAATAGCTCAACTTTTCCTTACTTCTCCAATGTGGGATGGGATTCCACACCACATCCCCAACTATTAAATGGCTTAACTTTGTGCATTAATTACTCATTCATTTCTTAACGAAATTGAACAAGTAAATACACTACATTAATCTACACAAAATGTAGATTCCAAATATACCATTTAATGTCATTAATTACCATAATTAGTTATGGTATTAATTAAGCAATTCTTCCAACAGATACATAATACGGTCCCTAAAAACTAAATCTTAAAATTTAAAATGAAATAAGAAATTACCCAAAACAAATAGAAAACTATTAAAAGTAACTAAGAAAACAAAAAAGCCATAAAAACTGGAGAGAGAGAGAGAGACTGAAAAACTAAAAGAAAAACTAAAAATCCTAAAAAACCCTAAAATTGAAACCTTAAGGAAGATTAAAAGAAATGGAGAGAGAGAGAGAAAGAGAGAGAGAGAGAGAGAGAGAGAGAGAG
The DNA here is from genome assembly GCA_033398695.1 of Orobanche coerulescens. Lineage (NCBI taxonomy): Eukaryota > Viridiplantae > Streptophyta > Magnoliopsida > Lamiales > Orobanchaceae > Orobanche > Orobanche coerulescens. Next base: position 10,255,622 of record CM065805.1, on the reverse strand, counting down.
AAAACTAAAAAGTAAATTTAGACTCCGTCTCACGGAATGTATTCCGTAACAGGTTCGCACGTAAAAATTGTTGTTTTGTTTCTCCGTTGTGTCTATTATTCCCCTTTTATGGGAATGTTGGTTTATGTTAACCCCTGCGTGGGTATGAGTTGCAAGAAAGAGTAATGTTTGGTTGATGTGTATATTATGGTAAAAGACCAAATCGGTCTAATGGTTCGTTGTATTGTGGTGTTTTCTGTAGTTAGCCTGGTAGATCCTCACGGAGAGGGTCTGCGGCGTTGTAATATTCCCGAGTGGTTTGGGGGTGTTACAATCGGAGCTTAGTTTGTGAAAGTCGGGTCGAGTTGGGTCGTACTTGTAATACCCGGTTGTAATTCATTCATTATCATTCAGTAATTATCATTCAGTAACTGTCACTCAGTAAATTCCACTCATTAATAATTTTCATCATTCACGTTCATTTATTGTATTCATGGTTGGCGTATTTTTAGCCGTGTATCAATTACCGATCGTCTTTCGCCTCCGTTTGAGTATCGAGCCGAGAGTATTGTCATTATCATCGTGATCGGTAGTCTTATATTGGAAGTATCATCTATGGCATGTGTTGTACTTGTTTTCATTCACATACGTATGGTATGTCGGATAATTCATCGATTGTAGTGAAAACGGAGTAGTCGGATTTTTGTCACTTCCAGCAGCGAGTTACGGCCATAACTAATCAGGTATTACGGCCGTAACATGCATTCGTTGGTTTAGGGATGTTTTGGACGAAGGTGAGTTACGACCGTAAGGATAGGCGGGTACGGCCGTAACATGCGTTCGTTGTTTTTAGGATAGTTCAGACGAATAGGACTTATGGCCGTAAGGGTTGCGGCATACGGCCGTAAGTTGGGGCAGGTACGGCCGTAAAGCTTGGTCGGTTACGGCTGTACGTTTCAAGCAGGGTGCCCAGGCAGTTTCGACGAGGGCTTCATACGCCCGTAAGTTTTGCCGAGTACGGCCGTATCAGTCGAGTTACGCCTGTAAGGCCGGTGCGGGTACGGCTGTATGACTGTCGGCAGATTCTGGACGAAGCCGAGTTATGGCCGTACGATATGGCTGGTTACGGCCGTAAGGCCATTGACTTGGGAATGTTACGGCCGTAAGTTGGCCGAGTTACGGCCGTAACAATGGCATTACTTAATGTAATACCCGAGATTCTAATGTGTATTTTGAACATTGTGACATTGTATATGTTGTATTTGATCTAAGTATTATCCAGCGTATTTCATGATCCGATGTTGTTGAGCATATGATTTCATGAATGTGTTCAAAATTGTAATTTTTGCACTTGTAGCGCACGCTAACGACTAGACGTAGCGTACGCTATTTGGGTTTCGTAGCGCACGCTATGTATGAACCTTAGCGCGCGCTATACGTAGTCAACTTGATTAAGACATGGTTGTAGGTGAGATCAGCTGCGGATCTTGGTCGGGACATGTCGGGATGAATCTGGACGGCTTTTGGAAAAGTCGAGTCAACAGTGCTTAGCGCACGCTAATGTTATGAGGCTAGCGCACGCTAAAGTTGAGTACAGTGAGGTCAGTGAAGCTTCGTATGGCCGTTAGCGCATGCTATATGAGTGGTAGCGTACGCTAATTTATGTACTTAGCGCACGTAAAGGGATGTTAGCGTACGTTAAGTCGAGACCAGGCAGAAACAGTAGACTGCAAGCTCATTGGCGCAGGTATGGATATGGCCGTAGCGCGCGCTAATAACCATTTTCTATATATAGGACAGCACCCTCCTTCATTTTTTAGACTTCCACTTCAATCCACACTCCATTTTCGCGACTTTGAGAGTTACCCTTCCCATCTTCAACCTTCATATCAACCTCCTAACCAATCATTGAAGGTGAGGAGCTTTGAGGATTGGTGTTCAAGAGTCCAACATTGAGTTCATCAAGAGTTTTCGCCTTTTCTTTCCATACAAGGTATGTGTCACTGCCCAAACTTAGAATTTATGTTCTTATTCGGATTATAGCTTCCTCCTGGAATTTATCAAGGTTATGGATTAATGAATAGGTTGAGTACCATACATGTAAACTTGAAGTAATCATATTAGAAACCCTTTGAGTAAGAAGATCATCAACCGAACCTTATTGAGTTGAGACTAAGAATCTGATTTCTGAGGTTGTTGTATAGTTGGGTTGTCTTTTCCGAATCAAATGTGTGTTGGTGTATTGTTATTATCATTACCTAGAACGAGATCTTTAGCAAAGAAAGAAATTCTTAGAATGGTCACTTAGATATAATCTTCGGATAGAATGAGTTGACCTCCAATGTAATTCACAACTCGTAGTGTTTACTGGGTTTGTTTATCTTCTTGTTGATGATCCAAACGTAGAGTGTTGATGGGTGACAATTCATTTGAACGGGAAACTTTCGCGAAGATGGCAGCTTGTAGAAAAGCGAAGTATAGAGATGAATTAACCTTGAAATTCGTATTGAAGGTGTTATATAACCATACTTGGTAATGACATCAATAATCAGAAATCAAAGTATGAAATTACGGTGATTTGAGTGACTCTAGCTAGGCCGAGCGGTCATCGGGTGAGTTGAACCGTGAGCCGGATAGCTTAGATTGTTAATCCGACCGTCGTAGTCGTTAGGTGTTCGTACGTTTAAACTTGTTTTGAGTTGCCGTTATTTTTCCTATTTGTTAAAGGGCCGAGCATTACGAACGTTTGATCGAAGGAGGCGGCCTTCGAGTGTGTTGAGATCATTGGAGTAATTAATTCTTGCCATCTTTGAAGCAAGTATCGTATTTTGAAATTCATTAAATGTTGGGATTTTGAGCATGCATATGGTTTATTCATGTTGTTGCACATGGGATTTACTTCGTTGAATTATCATGATATTCGTTATTGATTACTTGTATGTTCATGTTGATGAACATAGCGATTTTGCATGTATGTTTGCGTAAGTTGTGTTGTGTATGTTGTGTGATCTATGCTGAGGGTGCTGGATCGGATGTCCACCTCGTGTTGGTCCGACGGGATCATCTTGGGATCTATGCTGAGGGCGCTGGATCATTGGACGGGTTTTTCCACCTCGTGTTGGTCCGACGGGATCATCTTTGGATCTATGCTGAGGGCGCTGGATCATTGGACGGGTTTTTCCACCTCGTGTCGGTCCGATGGGATCATCTTGGGATCTATGCTGAGGGCGCTGGATCATTGGAATACCCATATTGTGTTAATGGAATCATGTGGATTCGCATTGTTGGATTCCGGTAGCGGAAGTCCGTATTGTATAATTTGTTATGCATCGTTGTTGCATATTTGATTTGTGTAATATGATACTTGTACTAGCATCGTTTTGCTAACCCCTTCGGGGGTGGATATTTGTTTTGATGATCAGGTAGCCGAGGAGCGGGAAAACAGCCACAGTACCGACATGACGACGGAGGGGCTCAGTGATGTTTATTGTTATTGTGACTTGTCTTTTTGGTTCATTTTCAGTACTCGAGTACGCATGTCTTATTAATATTTCGAGATGGTTGTAATAATGGACTCATTTGATCTGTGTGAACCTGTTTTTTATTTTGAACTTTAATGGTACTGTTGTATTATTTTTACGTTTCTTCAAATTAGCCTTGTAAATTCTTACTTAAAGAGTTTACGGCGCTGTAATTATTCCGAATATCTCGGGGTGTTACAGAATATGGTATCGGAGCTAAGATTCATGGATATCTTGGCAGTCGGGTTTAGTTGGGCCTGTTTACGTTATTTGATTTACGGGTCGTTTGTAACATCACTGTTCAGCCAGCGTCGTCATGTGGACCGTGGTTGTAAGTCTCCTAATGTCTTATACTACCGTTTTACTTAATTTATGTTTTGTGAATATTGACGGACCTTATTTTTGAAAATTTTGCCCTGGATATTGAGTATTCGTGTTTACAGTATGTTGAGGGGAGGTCGTGGACGCGGACGCGGTCGTGGATGCGGACATGGTAATGTGAGACAGGAGGATTCAGCGACTACCCCAGAATTATCGGCTAGTCGAACCGATTCCCATTCTGGAGGACAATAGGGATCAGTGAATGACAATGCAAATCCTAACATGCCAGGGGTGCTTCAGCAGGTGGTCGCTCAGATGACCCAGTTCGCTCAAGTGGTTGACCGCATGCAGACAGCGATGGGCCAGCAGTGCAACGAGGATAATCGGGGAGACAAGTGGCTTACAGAGGTGGTCAAATTGCACCCGCCAAAATTTGACGGTTCTGTTGAGATGCCGACTTGGGACCACTGGCTGAAGGAGTTGGAAAAGATATTTGCAGGGATCAACTGTCCCGATGACCGAAAAGTTCCTATTGCCCAGTATTTTCTGACTGGGGAGGCTTTTGACTGGTGGAAAGTTGTTCGACCTGAGGATCATAATACTGACTGGACAGAATTCAGATTAATGATGGAGGCACAGTATTGTCCTCGGCCAGTTAGAGAGGCTAAAATCTGAGAGTTCTTCTCCCCATAGAGTTCGGAAGCATCAGTGACAGACATAATCAAGACTTTTAATCATCAGCTGACTTGCGTGCGACACTTGGTCAGGATGGAGGCGGAGAAGATTTTTCATTTTGATTTGCGGATGAAGTCGGAGATTCAGCAGTATATGTCCGGATTGAGTGTACTACCTTGCAACAATATCAGGACAAGGCGCTGGCCTACGACATGAAAGAGGCGGCGGTGGAGAAATCGATGGAGGCAAAGAAGCAGAAAGTGTCCGGCAACTTCTCGGAGAACAAGAGTAGTGGGGCCCGCAAGGGCCAGTCTTCATTTTATTCATCTAGGAAACCTCCGCATCCTTCTGGAGGTGGAAAGAAGTTCCGGACAACATCAACAGTTTTGGACGCATCAAAGAAGTGCTATAATTGTGGTCGAGCAGGGCATATTCGACGTGATTGTCCTGTTCCTTCTGTGACTTGTTTTGAATGTGGGCAAGAAGGGCACCGTGCGAATTTTTGCTGAAATGTGACTAGATCATTTGGTACTCGCACTCCAGCACCAGTTCTGAAAGAGACAAGTGTGAACGAGACATAGCAAAGTGGTTTTCAGCAGCAGAACGTTGGGAAAAGAGAGGCATCCAGTGCTGGTTCCATTCCTCCGTGCCTGTACGAGATGAGGAAGTCAGACGATCAGAACACTGTTATTGTATCAAGTACGATTCAGATCCTTTTGCAACCAGTTAGTGTCTTATTCGATTCAGGAGCTACACATTCTTTCATATCATTGAACCGTGTTAATCGTTTGAAAATCTCATGTTTATTTGATTGTGAGTCTTATGTTGTGGGTTTGCCGAGTGGAGAGAGAATTGTGGGAACCCTAGAAACTAGAAATTTTCCAGTATCTATAGGAGGGAGAGATTGGCCATCAAACCTTATTATGGCTGATATCCATGGTGACGATCTAATTCTCGGAGATGATTGGCTCAACCATTATGGGGCTATTTTAAATTACCGAAAGAGAGTCATTTCTATCATTGCTGATGACGGATCTGAACATTTATTCCAAGGATGGAGATTGGGAAGCTCGGGAAAATTTATCAAAGCTATGAAAGCAGTGAAATTACTGAAGCAGGGTTGTCATGGATTTTGGTGCTATGCCATGAAGAAAGAAGAAGGAGTAGAGCTCTCATCTATTCCAGTTGTGAAAGAATTCTCAGATGTATTCCCTGACGAACTACCAGGGTTACCTCCGCAGAGAGAAGTAGAGTTTAATATCGAATTAGAGCCTGGATCCACTCCTATTTCCAGAGCACCATACCGTATAGCGCCAACCGAGATGTTTGAACTAAAGAAGCAGCTGGAGGAATTATTACAGGAGGGATACATTCAACCTAGCGTTTCTCCTTGGGGAGCGCCAGTTCTCTTTGTCTGGAAGAAAGATAGATCCCTCCGATTATGTATTGATTATAGGGAGCTAAACAAGGTGACGATCAAGAACAAGTATCCTATACCTCAGATCGACGACTTGTTTGATCAACTGCAAGGGGAAAGGGTATTCTCGAAGATTGACTTGCGATCAGGATACCATCAGTTGAGAATTAAGGAATCGGATATACCTAAATCTGCTTTCAGATCCCGGTACGGACACTATGAATTCGTGGTGATGCCATTCGGACTCACCAATGCTCCTACGGTATTCATGTAATTAATGAATCGAGTATTCCTAGAATACTTGGATAAATTTGTGGTAGTCTTCATCGATGACATCTTGATCTATTCAAAAGACACAGAGGAGCATGCTCAGCATTTGTGTATTGTTTTGAGCACCTTGAGGAATGAACAGCTTTATGCGAAACTTTCTAAATGCGAATTTTGGCTTAAGAAGGTGACCTTCCTTGGGCATGTGATATCAGATAATGGAGTTCAGGTAGAGCCGGAGAAAGTCGAAGCAATCTTAGAATGGGAATCTCCTAATAACGTGAAAGAAGTCCAAAGTTTCTTAGGACTTGCTGGATATTATCGCGGTTTTGTAGAAGGATTTTCCAAAATTGCTCATCCGCTTACGCAGCTGTTGCAGAAGACTCAAAAATTTGTGTGGAATGAGAAATGCCAGGATAGATTTGATGAACTTAAGAGGAGACTGACGACAGCACCTATACTAGAGTTACCAGATGGAACCGAGGGATTCATGGTATACAGCGACGCTTCAAATCAGGGGCTGGGATGTGTGTTGATGCAAAAGGATAAGGTGATTGCCTATGCCTCTCGACAGTTGAAACCGTACGAAGTTAATTACTCGACTCATGATCTGGAGTTAGCAGCTGTGGTCTTTGCTTTGAAAATTTGGCGACATTATTTATACGGCACTCATAAGAGTCTCAAGTATATTTTCAGTCAGAAGGAATTAAACATGAGGCAGAGAAGGTGGCTGGAATTGATCAAGGATTACGATTTAGAAATTCTCTATCATTCAGGCAAAGCAAACGTGGTAGCTGATGCACTGAGCTGCAAACCGGTTTCTCTTCGAGTGCTGGAAGCACTTACATCCCAAGCCAGCATTTAACAAGAACTGATTTGTGAAGGAATCGAAGTATGGTCACAGAGAGTTCAAGGCAACTGTGTGTGATTGAACTAACTTCGTCATTGGTCGAAGAAATCAAGTCTAAGTAGTTGGATGATTCTCTAATTCTTCGATTATGCGACGAAGTAAACAAAGGGAAGGCCCCAGAATTCGAGATACAAAATGATGGAGTTCTGATATTTCAGAGTCGACTTTGCATTCCCGATGATGATGTTTTGAGACAGACAATTCTGAAGGAAGCTCACAGCGCGCTTTATTCTATTCACTCGGGCAGCAGTAAGATGTATAAGGATCTAAAACAAAACTTCTGGTGGGTAAATATGAAGAAGGACGTAGCAGAATACGTTTCGAAGTGTTTGACTTGTCAGCAGGTTAAGATTGAACATCAACGGCCTGCCAGAATGTTGAAGCCACTTCCGATCCCTGAGTGGAAGTGGGAGGATATATCGATGGATTTCATCACCAATATGCCAAGGACCAAGATGGGAATGAACATGATTTGGGTTGTAGTTGATCGACTAACCAAGTCGGCTCATTTCCTAGGAATTAAAGACACGTGGGGACCCGAGAAATTGGCATGAGTATTTATTTCAGAGATAGTCTGATTGCATGGTACACCGAAGACCATTATTTCGAATCGAGATGGTCGTTTCGTGTCGCATTTTTGGAAGGCAGTTCACAGGGCTATGGGAACCGAACTGAACTTTAGCACGGCTTATCACACTCAGATAGACGGTCAGTCCGAAAGGACTATTCAGATAGTAGAAGACATGCTTAGAGCTTGTGCCTTAGACTGGTCAACCGACTGGGAGGTTCATTTTCCCTTGATTGAATTCACCTACAACAATAGTTGGCATACTTCCATTAAGATGGCACCGTTTGAAGCGTTGTACGGAAGAAGGTGTAGATCTCCCCTGTGTTGGGATGATTCTTCTGACTTGATTGGGATGGAACCAGAGTTGATAGTTCAGACTCAAGAGAAGGTAGCTCTAATTCGGGAACGGCTGTTGACTGCCCAGATTCGACAGAAGTCTTATGCAGATGTGCGCCATCGCCCGTTGGAGTTTGAGATTGGGGATCATGTACTATTGAAGGTTTCTCCTACCCGGGGAATTTTCCATTTTGGGAGGAAAGAAAAGCTGAGTCCGAGATATATCGGACCATTTGAGATCCTCGAGAGAGTTGGGGATTTAGCATATAGGTTGGCCTTACCGCCATCACTGAGTCACATTCACAATGTGTTTCACGTATCCCAGTTACGGAAGTATGTACCAGATCCCAATCATATCATTGATTTCGGCGAGATCGAGATAGCTAATGACGGCACCTTCGAAGAGAGACCAATCAAAATACTCAAAAGTCGGATCAAATAATTGAGGAATAAAACAATATCCTTGGATAAAGTGCAATGGTCAGGACACGAAGTCGAAGAGGCCACGTGGGAAATGGAGGATGGTATGAAGACTAGATACCCGGATTTATTTTCATCTTAAGTTTCGGGATGAAACTTCTTTTTATGGAGAGATGATGTAATACCCGAGATTCTAATGTGTATTTTGAACATTGTGACATTGTATATGTGGTATTTGATCTGAGTATTATCCAGCGTATTTCGTGATCCGGTGTTGTTGAGCATATGATTTCATTAATGTGTTCAAAATTGTAATTTTTGCACTTGTAGCGCACGCTAACGACTAGACGTAGCGTACGCTATTTGGGTTTCGTAGCGCACGCTATGTATGAACCTTAGCGCGCGCTATACGTAGTCAACTTGATTAAGACAGGGTGGTAGGTGAGATCAGCCGCGGATCTTGGTCGGGACATGTCGGGATGAATCTGGATGGCTTTTGGAAAAGTCGATTCAACGGTGCTTAGCGCACGCTAATGTTATGAGGCTAGCGCACGCTAAAGTTGAGTACAGTGAGGTTAGTGAAGCTTCGTATGGCCGTTAGCGCACGCTATATAAGTGGTAGCGTACGCTAATTTATGTACTTAGCGCACGTAAAGGGATGTTAGCGTACGCTAAGTCGAGACCAGGCAGAAACAGTAGACTGCAAGCCCGTTAGCGCACGCTATGGATATGTCCGTAGCACACGCTAATAACCATTTTCTATATATAGGACAACACCCTCCTTCATTTTTTAGACTTCCACTTCAACCCACACTCCATTTTCGTGACTTTGAGAGTTACCCTTCCCATCTTCAACCTTCATATCAACCTCCTGACACATCATTCAAGGCGAGGAGCTTTGAGGATTGGTGTTCAAGCGTCCAACGATGAGTTCATCAAGAGTTTTCATCTTTTCATCATTTTGAGCATGCATATGGTTTATTCATGTTGTTTTTACTTCGTTGAATTATCATGATATTCGTTATTGATTACTTGTATGTTCATGTTGATGAACATAGCGATTTTGCATGTATGTTTGCATAAGTTGTGTTGTGTATGTTGTGCGATCTATGTTGAGGGCGCTGGATCGGATGTCCACCTCATGTTGGTCCGACGGGATCATCTTGGGATCTATGCTAAGGGCGCTGGATCATTGGACGGGTTTCCCACCTCGTGTTGGTCCGACGGGATCATCTTGGGATCTATACTGAGGGCGCTGGATCATTGGACGGGTTTTTCCACCTCGTGTTGGTCTGACGGGATCATCTTGGGATCTATGCTGAGGGCATTGGATCATTGGAATACCCATATTGTGTTAATGGAATCATGTGGATTCGCATTGTTGGATTCCAGTAGCGGAAGTCCGTATTGTATAATTTGTTATGCATCGTTGTTTCATATTTGATTTGTGTAATATGATACTTGTACTAGCATCGTTTTGCTAACCCCTTCGGGGATGGACATTTGTTTTGATGTTCACGTATCCGAGGAGTGGGAAAACAGCCACAGTACCGACATGACGACGAAGGGTCTCAATGATATTTATTGTTATTGTGACTTGTCTTTTTGATTCATTTTCAGTACTGGAGTACGCGTGTCTTATTAATATTTTGAGATGATTATAATAATGGACTCATTTGATCTGTTTGAACCTGTTTTGTATTTTGAACATTAATGGTACTGTTGTATTATTTTTACGTTTCTTCAAATTAGCCTTGTAAATTCTTACTTAAAGGGTTTACGACGCTGTAATTATTCCGAATATCTCGGGGTGTTACACTTAAGTACCTGGACGGGTTTCTGAGGTCATTTTTATCATTTCTTCACATTTTTTCCGAGAGAGAGCTTGAGGGAGAGATTTTTCTTCATCAATCACTTGGGTGTTCGATTTTCATCATCTTCATTCATTTGTGAAGCTTGGATAGTCGATTTAACACGTGTTCATCGGATCAAAGTATTTGGATCTTCAAGAGGTAAATTCTTCAACATATTGGATTTCGATTTTGTGTTGAGATATGATGTTTTGGACGTTATAATCATGTTGTATGAGGAGATATACATATGATTATGAGTGTGTATGAATATTCATTGGATTATTGAAAGATTATTCAAGAACACTTTGAATAATGAGTTGGATTTGGGGGTTTTCGATTAGTTGTTGTTGAAATCACGAATTGGATATTCATATTGGATTATTGATTGTATTGAAGATGTTTTGTTGGTTCGAAACACTCGTTGGGTTTTGATATGGGTATAATTAAGGACTGGTTGTAAACAATCGAAGATCAGTTACAACGTGTTTGATATAATGTCCCAATGAACTTGGATTTGTCATATCGACGTTTGGAGTTAGTTATAATCGTGTTTGATTTGTATATTGAACGGATTATTGGTAATTGTGTTATTCAAGGTTGTTCGAGGGACCGGCACCTTATTTAGGATGTTTGTTCGTGGAAGGACATTCTTCACCGGTGTTGTGCAAGTTAATTCTTACTCGGTTAAAAGGATACTCATTCCTTTCGTTGTTGTTCATTCATAATCATAACTCATTCATAATATATTAACCGTATTGAGACTTGTAATTGTCAAATAATCATTTCACTCACAAGGAACGACGGTTCCAAATCATTTCAATGAGCTACCATTCATTTCATTATTATCTCATCTCGGTGAGTTATTCTTGACCCTTGTCGGATTGTTATTCATTATGTTCATTGGTCACTTTTGATCGTGTGACCTTCTGGGTTCATATTGCGTGGCCGGGTAGGGATGTGTGGAATTTTTAGTCGGGCACATGAAGGTCATGTGTTGGGTTCACCGACACATTGGACTGTGCACACGGTAATGTACCTCCGTGAGACTAATTAGGCATAAGGGCGGGTGTGTCCGGACACTCGTCTTGTGCACGTGCACATTCCATTACGGGCGCACTATGATGCTCCTCTTCAGCTTAAATTCATAACTAAGGGTTATTTCATGATTTTGTTTATTCAACTCTTGAGGATTGTTGTTCTGTGTAACTGACCCCGTTGGGGGATATTGTTTTCAGGTCATGGCAAGGCAAAAGCACGGGAAGAGAACGTTGACGGCGAGGAGTCCCAGTGATACTAGTAGGGGGCCCCAGTCCTTTCAGTCATTCTTGTTTTCTTCATTTTTATTTCCGCTGCAAATTCTGTTTGGGATGTTTATTTATTCGGGGTGGTGTATTTTATATTCATATAAAGTATACAAGTATTCTATATTGTCCTGGTGTATTGTACTTAAGCTCCTCATTGGAGTATTTGGTAATATAATGTGGTTCGGTACTACAATTATATTATTTAATTCATTAATTTTCATTCGCCTAGTGGGTCCCAGTTGGGGTTCCACGGCACTGTAATAGCCGCCTAGTTTGGGGTGTTACAGAGTTGGTATCTGAGCGTGGTTTTGAATACTACCTTCCGAGTCATGTCTCATTGAAATCATCATTCACCAAACTAGTATCATTGGACTCTCGCGTCGCGTGTGACCTGTGCAAATGCCAAGCCCCTCAGACCAAGAACTGTAAGATTTCTGACGCCATGGTATAATTTCTGGCAATAAGAATCATTCATTCATCATTCATCAGTTAACAATCCTCAAACATCATTTTCATTTTGATCATGTTGATCATGTTAACTCATTAATCACTCAATTCATTTCATTACTCAGTTGTCGATCTTGAGGATCGTATCATTAATCTTGTTAACTTGTCTAAGATAATCATTTCAAGAGTTTCATCAGACAAGCATGTCACCTCAGACAATCATTCATATAATCATTATGTCAGAGCGTGTATGCTCGTTATTATCATCTCATAACGTAATCATAATGTGATATTCATGCGAAATCTATAATTATCGTGTGACTTTCCTACTTCGGTATGGATAGAGCGGTCAGAGGACGCATGGGAAGAGGCCGCGGTGCGTGCCGAAACCCGGGATCTCATGTGAATACACGCGCTAATGCAAGGAATAATGCTAATTCATCGAGCAGTGACGCTGCCACTCATTCACCTGGATGTAATCATTCACTATCAGGGAGTCGTACCCGGGACACAGCTCAGTCAGAAAGTGTTCGGGTTGATCCACTCACTTTTATACAGGGCATGATGGCCCAAATGACTCAGATGGCACAACTGATGGAGACGATGCATAACTCAACTACTCAAAATCAGCAGGCTCCTCCGCCGCCACATCAGAGGCAAGAGAGGGGTGTGAGCAGTATCATTGGCGACATCTCTCTCCAGAGACCACCTACCTTCGAGGGCTCATCTGAGCCGGCAGATATCATTCACGGGCTTGAGCATTTCGAGAAACTGTTTTCTATGGTGGACTGTCCTGAGGGACACAAAGTTTCAGTTGCGGCTTACTATCTGGGTAAGAGCGCTCACTCTTGGTGGTTATCTCTGAAACCCACTGACGAGTCTTGTACTTGGGATCAATTCAAGACTCTCATGATGGAGAGGTATTATCCGGCCCCACTCAGGGAGGCCAAGTTATCAGAATTATTTATTCCCGATCTCTCAGCAGACGATGATGTTCTCGCCATCGCTGAGAAATTTCAGGAACTTCTTCCTTTCGCCTCATCTATTATTCACTCCGAGGCAGACAAGATCAAATATTTCAGCAAGAGGTTGAAACCTCGTATGCGGATACAGTTTCTTAATCACAGTTGCACAACCCTAGCCGAATTCATCGAGAAAGCTCTTACTTATGAGCTTACTGCGAAGGAAATTGCTAAGAATCAAACTTCATCTTCTGGCAAGAAGTCTAAGAGCCGTAATCAGTCTGAAGGCAGTCAGGCAACCTTCAAGAAGCCTCGTGCGGGCTCTACTTTTTCGGGGCGACCTCTTGCGGTGCCTAAACCTGCGGAATCTCAGTCCCGAGCGGCCAGTTCGGCCATCACCTATTTCAACTGTGAAGAATAGGGTCATGTCAGCACCAAGTGTCCGAGATAGACTATCACATGCCATAACTATGGAATTGCTGGGCATAAGGCCCGTTTTTGACGAAGAGACTCCAAACCTACTCCGGCATCATCTCAGGCCCACAAGGCCACTGCTCATAATCAAAGCATTTCACCCGGGCTGCTTAAAACGACGGAGCAAACAAAGGCGAGCTCACGGTTATCGGCGAGAGCATCAGTGCAAGTGTGACCAATTTACGAGATGAAGAGGACCGATGATCCAGAGGCCCGAATGATCTCAGGTACACTCTTAATTCTATCTCAACCCGTGTGTACACTTTATGATACTGGTGCATCGCATTCATTCATTTTCAAGTCATGCTTGAGTAGACTTCATCTGGATAGTACTACTAGTTGTGAACCTTATATCATTGGTCTACCTGACGGTAGAAGGATTATCGGGGATCGTGAGATTGAGAATTGTCCGATTCAGCTTAATGACCATGTTTGGTTGGCGAACTTGATCGTGGTAGATTTACCGAGAGACGATGTTATTTTGGGTATCGATTGGATGGATCGTCACGATGCCATCATTAGTGTCCGTAAATGTATGGTCACTATTGTTTCATACGATGGAGTCGAGTGTGTATTTCAGGGAGGTAATCCCAGCTGTTCTGGTAAGATCATTAATATGATGAAAGCGGTGAAATTACTCAATCAAGAGTGTGTTGGTTATTGGTGCTATATGACCAAGACCGAGAAATCATCAGTGATGTTGGCGGATATTCCTGTAGTGAGAGAATATGCCGATGTTTTACCAGATGAGTTACCTGGTTTGCCTCCACAGAGAGATGTGGAATTCATGATAGAGTTGGAGTCTAGTACGTCCCCATTATCTAAGGCACAGTATCGGATGGCCCCGACCGAAATGTAGGAACTGAAGAATCAATTGGAGTATTTGACCGAGAAGGGTTATATCCGACCGAGTGCGTCCCCGTGGGGAGCAACTGTGTTATTTGTCAAGAAGAAGGATGGTTCTTTTCGCTTGTGTATTGATTACCAAGAGTTGAATAGGGTGACAATCAAGAATAAATATCCTCTACCCCATATTGATGATCTCTTAGATCAACTTCAGGGAGCTTCAGTGTTTTCCAAGATCGATTTAAGATCTAGTTATCATCAGTTGTGAATTCAAGAGTCGGATATCGCTAGGACGGTGTTTCGAACACGCTATGGTCATTATGAGTTTGTGGTAATGCCGTTTGGGTTGACTAATTCACCTGCGGTATTCATGAAATTAATGAATCGAGTTTTCATCAACTATTTGGATCAGTTCGTGGTTGTCTTCATTGACGATATTTTGATTTTTTCTCATGACCAAGAGGAACACGAAGTTCACCTTCATCAGGTTCTCGACGTGTTAAGATGAGAGCAACTCTATGGAAAGTTTTCCAAATGTGAGTTCTGGATGTCCGAAGTGACGTTTCTCGGACATGTAATTTCATCAGATGGAGGCTATCCGAGATTGGCGACCTCCGAAGAATGTTAAGGAAATCCGAAGCTTTCTCGGATTAGTAGGATATTACCGGCAATTTGTGGAGGGATTTTCTAAAATCGCTCAACCCATGACGAACCTTTTGCGGAAGGATAAGAAATATACGTGGTCTGACGCGTGTCAGAAGAGTTTTTGAGGAACTCAAGAGCCGTTTAATTTCAGTGCATGTCCTTTCCTTACCACAAGGGACGGAAGGATTCGTGGTTTATAGTGACGCATCCAGACACGGTCTCAGATGTGTACTAATGCAGAACGGGAAGGTCATTGCCTATGCTTCATGGCAACTGAGACCTTACGAGGTCAATTACCCGACCCACGACCTGGAGCTAGCAGCCGTGGTTTTCGCATTGAAGATTTGGCGTCATTACCTTTATGGCGTCACGTGTCAGATTTTCAGAGATCATAAGAGTTTGAAGTATATATTTACTCAGAAGGAGTTGCATATGCGACAGAGACGGTGGTTAGAACTGATTAAAGATTATAATATCGAGATACTATACCACTCGGGCAAGGCGAACGTTGTCGCCGATGCCTTGAGTCGTAAGTCCGTTCAGAAGCAAATGCTTGCTCGTTTAACAGTTCAAAAGGAGCTTCAGCAGGAAATTCTGAGACTCGAGATCGAGGTCTGGTTACAGCGAGTGCAAGGGCAACATTGCATGTTAGAGATTTCATCGCCACTTGAGGAGGCGATCAGAGTGAGTCAGGGTTCAGACCCGTTTTTGTCGCGCATCCGAGAGGATGTGGCTCAGGGGAAAGCCCCTGGATTTGTGGTCCACGAGGATGGACTTTTTCGATTTAAGAACCGGTTATGCGTTCCGGCGAATGACGAGTTGAAAAACTCGATTTTGAGAGAAACTCATGCTACCCCTTACTCCCTATTCATCTGGGGTCTAGCAAGATGTACAAAGACTTGAAACAAAATTACTGGTGGAGTAATATGAAGCAAGAAGTCACAGAATTTGTTTCGAGATGCTTAACCTGTCAGCAAGTCAAGATTGAACATCAGCGACCGGCGGGTATGCTGAAACCACTCCCTACTCCAGAGTGGAAGTGGGAGGATATCTCAATGGACTTCATCATGAGTTTACCGGCGAGTCGTCGTGGCATGAATACAATCTGGGTAATTGTGGACCGTTTGACTAAGTCCGCTCATTTCCTTGAGATTAAGGATATGTGGGGTCCCTAGATACTTGCCCAGTTATTCATCAAAAAGATAGTGAGATTGCACGATACTCCTAAGAGTATCGTTTCTGATCGTAACGGGCGATTCATGTCACATTTTTAGAAATCAGTTCATCGTGCTATGGGAACTCAGCTTAATCTCAGCACAGCTTTTCATCCTCAGTCCGACGGACAATCAGAGAGGACTATTCAGGCGTTGGAGGACATGTTGAGAGCATGTGTCCTCGATTGGAAAGATAATTGGGAAGCCCAACTTCCGTTGATCGAGTTCACGTATAACAATAGTTGGCATGCTTCGATTAAGATAGCACCTTACGAGGCCTTGTACGGTCGTCGTTATCGATCTCCTTTGTATTGGGATGACTTATCAAAATCAATCGGCACCGAGCTCGATATGATTACAGCCACCCGCGAGAAAGTAGTTGTGATCAGGAGTTGTTTGTTGACCGCTCAGAGTCGACAAAAATCATATACAGATAATCGTCGTCGAACGTTAGAGTTCGAGGCAGGTGACCACGTTTTGGTCAAGGTATCCCCGAGTCGAGGTATCTTCCGTTTTGGGAAGAGGGGAAAGTTGAGTCTGAGATTCATTAGACCGTTTGAGATTTTGGATCGAGTAGGCGAGTTAGCTTATCGATTGGCCTTACCTCCGGCGTTGAGCCAAATTCATAATGTGTTTCACGTCTCTCAGTTGTGGAAGTATGTTTTCGACCCGAGCCACATACTTCAGTTCGATGAAATCGAGATCGCAGATGATCATTCATATAAGGAGCATCATATACGAGTTTTAGAGCGGCGAATCAAACAGTTGAGGAACAAGATGATTCCCTTGGTTAAAATTCAGTGGTCTAGACACGGAGTCGAGGAGGCTACTTGGGAAACCGAGGATAGTATGCGGGAGAGTTATCCCGAGTTGTTTGACCCTTAGTTTCGAGGACGAAACTCTTTTTAAGGGGGGAGTATGTAATACCCGGTTGTAATTCATTCATTATCATTCAGTAACTGTCACTCAGTAAATTTCACTCATTAATAATCATTCATCATTCACGTTCATTCATTGTATTCATGGTTGGCGTATTTTTAGCCGTGTATCAATTACCGATCGTCTTTGCCTCTGTTTGAGTATCGAGCCGAGAGTATTATCATTATCATCGTGATTGGTAGTCTTGTGTTGGAAGTATTATCTATGGCATGTGTTGGACTTGTTTTCATTCACATACGTATGGTATGTCGGATCATTCATCGATTGTAGTGAAAACGGAGTAGTCGGATTTTTGTCACTTCCAGCAGCGAGTTACGGCCGTAACTAATCAGGCATTACGGCCGTAACATGCATTCGTTGGTTTAGGGATGTTTTGGACGAAGGTGAGTTACGGCCGTAAGGATAGGTGGGTACGGCCGTAACATGCGTTCGTTGTTTTCAGGATAATTCGGACGAATAGGACTTATGGTCGTAAGGGTTGCGGCATACGGCCATAATTTGAGGCAGGTACGGCCGTAAGCCTTGGCCGGTTACGGCCGTACATTTCAAGTAGGGTGCCCAGGCAGTTTCGACGAGGGCTTCATACGCCCGTAAGTCTTGCCGAGTATGGCCGTATCAGTCGAGTTACGCCCGTAAGGCCGGTGCGGGTACGGTCGTATGATTGTCGGCAGATTCTGGATGAAGCCGAGTTACGGCCGTACGAGATGGCTGGTTACGGCCGTAAGGCCGTTGATTTGGGAATGTTACGGCCGTAAGTTGGCCGAGTTACGGCCGTAACAATGGCATTACTTAAGTAACTGGACGAGTTTTTGAGGTCATTTTTATCATTTCTTCACCTTGTTTCCGAGAGAGAGAGAGCTTGAGGGAGAGATTTTTCTTCATCAATCACTTGGGTGTTTGGTTTTCATCATCTTCATTCATTTGTGAAGCTTGGATAGTCGATTTAACACGTGTTCATCGGATCAAAGTATTTGGATCTTCAAGAGGTAAATTCTTCAACATATTGGATTTCGATTTTGCGTTGAGATATGATGTTTTGGACGTTATAATCATGTTGTATGAAGGATATACATACGATTATGAGTGTGTATGAATATTCATTGGATTATTGAAAGATTATTCAAGAACACTTTGAATAATGAGTTGGATTTGGGGGTTTTCGATTAGTTGTTGTTGAAATCACGAATTGGATATTCATATTGGATTATTGATTGTATTGAAGATGTTTTGTTGGTTTGAAACACTCCTTGGGGTTTTGATATGGGTATAATTAAGGATTGGTTGTAAACAATCGAAGATTGGTTACAACGTGTTTGATATAATGTCCCAATGAACTTGAATTTGTCATATCGACGTTTGGAGTTAGTTATAATCGTGTTTGATTTGTATATTGAACGGATTGTTGGTAATTGTGTTATTTAAGGTTGTTCGAGCGACCAACACCTTATTTAGGACGTTTGTTCGTGGAAGGACATTCTTCACCGGTGTTGTGTAAGTTAATTCTTACTCAGTTAAAAGGATACTCATTCATTTCGTTGTTGTTCATTCATAATCATAACTCATTCATAGTGTATAAACCGTATTGAGACTTGTAATTGTCAAATAATCATTTCACTCACAAGGAACGACGGTTCCAAATCATTTCAATGAGATACCATTCATTTCATTATTATCTCATCTCGGTGAGTCATTCTTGACCCTTGTCGGATTGTTATTCATTATGTTCATTGGTCACTTTTGATCGTGTGACCTTCTGGGTTCATATTGCGTGGCCGGGTAGGGATAAATGGAATTTTTAGTCGGGCACACGATGGTCATGTTTTGGGTTCACCGACACATTGGACTGTGCACACGGTAATGTACCTCCATGAGACTAATTAGGCATAAGGGCGGGTTTGTCCAGACACTCGTCTTGTGCACGAGCACATTCCTTTACGTGCGCACTATGATGCTCTTCTTCAGCTTAAATTCATAACTAAGGGTTATTTCATGATTTTGTTTATTCAACTCTTGAGGATTGTTGTTCTGTGTAACTGACCCCGTTGAGGGATATTGTTTTTAGGTCATGGCAAGGCAAAAGCACGGGAAGAGAACGTTGATGGCGAGGAGTCCCAGTGATACTATTAGGGGGGCAATCCTTTCAGTCATTCTTGTTTTCTTCATTTTTATTTCCGCTGCAAATTCTGTTTGGGATGTTTATTTATTCAGGGTCCATAACACTGTAATAGCCGCCTAGTTTGGGGTGTTACAGTACTTTTGTCGTGTCATTCGAGTTTTCGGTTGACAAGTGTTTGAGCTCTGGGTTTTTGTTGTTCACTCGGGCTTGTACGTTATGTGATTTACCAGTGTAGTGTAATATCCGTACTTTCTATTTTTAGTAATTTCTATTTTTGGTGTATGTTCGTTTCGGACGACTCGCTTATCACTGTTTTGGGATTCTGAAACTAGTTTGTTCTTTGAGTTTTTCCATTTGGACGAGTTTCGGATATGTTTTTACGTAATTTCATTTTGAGTCATATTTTGTCGCATGTATGTTCGATTCTCGTAAAACTCGTTCGATTTCGTTATTTTCCTTTTTCCATGAGTTCGTATGGTTGAGTTGCTCATGTTGTGAGTTTCGTATTGTAAATCCGACGTTGTATCGTGAAATTCGGACGTTTGGGTCATTTTTGCAAATTCTTATTATCTTGGGTGTCGTTGTTAATACTCGTCCTATTCTGACCTTCGGACGATCGGAGACTTGTGTTGGTTTTTATTTCTATCACGTCTATAGAATCTTCGTATGTCTGTGGCTTCATTCCTCGTGTTTCCATTCCGGTTGTTGGCATTTCAGATCAGGCTGGCCTGCTGCCAGGCATGCATTACGGCCGTAAGCTGATGTGCATTACGGCCGTAAATCTTCATACTTTACGGCCATAATATCCTTTGCGTAGCGGCTGTAACAAGTGTGAGGAAATTGGTTTGTTAGGCCGTGAACACCATTACGGCCGTAATGGTGTTGGTGTTACGGCCGTAACGTTGCCCAACATATTAGCCCAGCATATTAGACTGGGCAGCGGTTTTCTTTCTCATTTTTTCATTCCTTTTACTTTCTTCGCGACGGAAGCGACTTCTCTAGCCTAGGGTTCGTCCGATTTCATCCAACTTCAGTTGAGAAGCAGTCTTGGATCATCATATCATCACTCTAGCATCAATTCATCCATTGTTCATCTTCAAATCGAGGTATTTATCCTTAAAAACCTAACTTTTGGGAATTTCGGGATTTTGTCATGATTTTTCATTTGGAACCGATCCAGCTTCGATGAGTTATTAGAATACAATTGTTTAGTCGTGATTCCTTGTTTCCAATATAGTTTACGAATTTAACTTCAAGAATTTCACCGTTCATAGATTAGGATCTTATATGACCACGTAGTGTTCGACAAATTATCCCATCGGGTAGAACTAGGATGAATTCCTACGTTTTCACAATATTGAGATTGTTTATATACCGTTATTGTGTTAGGATCGGATTTTTGAAGATTGTTCGGACCGAAACCTTTTTCCTTCGTCGTTTCCTTCGCCTCATTTTATCCAAGGCAAGTACATGTATTACATTTCATTGTGTGTGTACGGTTTTGATGCGAATGATGTAAATTATGCTATTGAATGAATGTGATTGTTGCTCTTCCACCCGGGGATGGCATATGTGGCCTCTGGGGGCCGATACTAATGGGTACGGCCACGGAAGTGGACTTGGGTGCGTGTGTTGATGTTCTTCCACCCGGGGATGGTTCGACGGGACCTATGGGGGCCGATACTAATGGGTACGGCCGCGGAAGTGGTTTCTCACCCGGGTACGGTCCGACGGGGCCTCTGGGGGTCGATACTAATGGGTACGGCCGCGGGTTACCAAGCGTGGATAGTTGTGATATGGAAAACTTGATAATATACTGTTTTTGGTGTCAATGTGATATTCCGGAATATTGATTTCAAATGTTTTTATCAAATGGATTGCTTGTGTCGAATCGTGTATGTATATAATGTAGTGTACTTGCACTAGCTATTCGAATGCTAACCCCTTAAATGGGGAAAATGCGTCTTATGCATTTCAGGTACTGGTCGAGCCGAGGAGCTGGCACGGGATATGCATGCAAAGGATGGACCAGCATGATGATGAGGCTCGAGCCGTGTTTTATGTTTTACTATTGCATTTATCTTGATGTTGGAGTTAGACTGAGTGTTTTATAATTTGGTTAAAGTCCCCTGCATGGGCAATGGATTCATGTGGAGTTACACTCTTCGATACTTGATTAAAATATTTTGGCCGAGGCCACGACCCTATTTTACTATAATGATTGTGTCTTTTGGAATTTTCATATTCGGATTGTGTGTCGTGTGTTAGCCTGGTAGACCTCATGAGGGTTATACGGCGTGTAATGTTCCATTTGTGATTTGGGGTGTTACATGTAGTACTGGGATTGTTGTAAAATTTTCCAAATGGTGTTAACGTGATTCTCTGGAAAGAGATGTATTGTGTTCTCGAGTTGAAATGATTTTGAAAAATGTGTGTTTTGTAAATGTCTGTGTCGAGTATTTTCTAGAGTCGAGACATGTGCCAGTATCACGGGGAATCGTCGGCTTCACGATCTGTAAGTATTTGGATTCTTGAATTGCATTGAGATTTATTGTCGTTCTAAGTTGATATGCTTTGAGATTCAGCAGAATATTATGTGTTAAGGTATAAGGTGACAGGGTTGGGACAGGATTGATGATCTTGAGAAGTTATGATTTTGGAAATCAATATGTCGGTTAATTTTTGGAACGGAGTTGTGCATTTGGGAGAAATGTTGTGGATAGTTGAGAAGAGCATGTAGTCATGTTAGTTCATTTCGAGATATATGGAACTGTTTTTGAGCATTTGAAAATGATACTTTCCAAAATGAATGTTTCACAGATGTTTTATGGAAAATGATTTTTGGGCTGAGACCCAATCGATTTTGAAATAGTTTTATAACTCAGGACTTGAGGTACGAAAGGGGTTTTTCTACTTTGTAAACTTCTTGTAATGCGGAACGAGATATGGGCTGAGACCCTAATGTTTCAAAAGGCTTTTTTGTTTTCCTAAAACTCCCAAGACTTGTAAAACACTTTACCAATCATTTATCTATTTCGTTTCTGCGTGTAGCGGTTTTGATTTACTTGTTCAAATGAGACTTCTCGGGTAGTCTTTTGCTGTGTTGATTTGTTTCAATGTTTTGTCATAGCATATTTGAGGTGATCCAGGATGGGTTAATGGTTACGTTGCGAGTCATATGTGGAAAAGGAGTTTTTGTCGGAGTCTATACATTAAGATTTTGGAACTCTATCTTGTGGTTTTCCGATGGAATTTCAGTGGAATTGGTGACGAACCGAATTGGGATACAGGAGTATGGATGTAGTCGAGCATTTGCATAATTTCATTTTATTTAATCGTGTGCATTCAAAAAGAATTGTTATCGAATACTTGGCATTAGCTAGCCGATTTCATTTTTCGAAAATTGATTTTGTGGTCTTACCAAAATTTATGTTTTGAGCTTTGAAATTTTTCAAAGAACTTTCGAAAATTTGTCTTCTTGACGAGACTATATGATTTCACATTGGTTTTGAAAATAGGATTGATATACATACGCATTTAGTGCATAATGCATATCATGGTGAAGTTCTGAGTGAGACTCACAAACTGGATAATACATCAGTATGGTACGATGAAAAGAGATCCGAATTTTAGTATGGTAGTTTGATTATCCAAGAATGATGGGTCGATTGACCATATAAGAGAAATATGTTGCGCAGGATGTGATTTTGGAACTTTGGATTTTGTAAAACCGAGACATATGTGTTATGTGATTCCATTGGTAATGATTTTTGAATGATTTCTTTGTAAGTGTAGATTTGGGATGGTGACCCTATGCTGGTTGTTTTGGATATTGAGTGGTCGTTCCCACTCCATGTATGATTGGATATGTTCGTCGGTTTGTGATTGGTTGTTCGTATGCCGAGGGATATGTTCACCAGTCGGGTATGTTTATTGAGATCCATTGTATGTGATTGGTGTGTCGCATTCAGAATGTTATTATTTCATATATCTGTTTTTGTGGTTCTGTATTGACCGTGTTGGAGCTTACCGTGTGAAGGTATTCTCGATTATCGTCGATCGTTCGTTGGTCATATTGGAGTTTATCATGATGATGATATTCTCGATTGTATTTTGACCTCTGGTTGGTCATATTGGAGTTTATCATGATGATGATATTCTCGATTGTGTTTTGACCTCTGGTTGGTCATATTGGAGTTTATCATGTTGATGGTATTCTCGGTTGCGTTTTGACCTTTGGATTGGTCGTGTTAGAGTTTATCATGTCGATGATATTCTCAGTTAATTTATGGGTTGATCATTGCTAGTGATCATCTGAGCGTTCAGATTTTGTGTCGATATTTCGGGATTTGTTGCTATTGTGTTGGACAGTTGTTTCACAGATGTATCGTGTATTATTGGTTTTATCGGAATTGGGACTTGATTGTACGATCAGGCAGACAAGGTTTGATACAAATAGATTATTTCATCCGAAGATGATATATTTTTGTTGCGACTCATGGAATTGTGATTGTAAGCATGCTAAGGCTTTACAGTGAAGCCACTTGCTAGTATCTCAGGAGATCGTCGACTTTGCGCATTTGTAAGTATGCTATTTTAGTTATTCGGTAATAATGATGATCGATCGTTGTCGTGATGGTTTCGGAATATTTTGGTTGAACGGTTTGTTTGTTTCTTTATGACGGATTGCAAGTTTCGAGGACGAAACTTATTTTAAGTGGTGTAGTATGTAATATCCGGAATTTCTACTACTATTGTTTAACATTATTTTATTCGAGTTATGTTGTACAGCGTGGAATCTGTACAGTATGGATAAAATAAATGAAGGACTGAGACATCTGTATTGGTATAATTGTCGTACTTGGTCGATAATTGGATTTGAGGATAGTGTGTATCCGATGAGAATATTATTGGAAGGATTATATGTATTCAGTATGTCGTATGTTCATATCTAGCATGTTGAGACGTTGGACAAGGATAGCTGAAAATGGCTAAGTATAGCCTTATTAGCGCACGCTAATAGTTAAGCATAGCGCACGTTATCGTGCAGGTTTAGCGCATGCTAAAGGCAAAGGATAGCGGACGCTAGTACAGACCAGATCAGAAGGAATCTATGTGTGGACCCGGCCACTTTCGGCGCATGTCTTAACTTAAGAGATTTGAACCGAACAACCTGTTCCGACGAGGTCAACGGATGTTTGTTGTGAAGGGTTAGCGCACGCTAATGCATATTGTTAGCGCACACTAACATCAGATCGGTCCAAAGGGAATCTTATCCTAGTCAGAGCTGTCGACGTGTGGACCCGTCTTCGGAGCATACAGACAAACGAGTCAACTATGAGTAGCGCACGCTATGTAACACCCCCAAAACCGACCGGGAATATTACAGCGCCGTGGGCCCCATATTGGAACCCACAAGGCTAAAATCATTTTCGCAAATGTTTAAAAAATGTCAAAAAGCCCTTTGAAAGTACACACACACGCAGCGGATAAAAACACAGTTCAAAGAATACTGAAAGCCATTTTAAATATACACACGCAGCGGATAAAAACACAATTAATTACATTTGCAGCGGAATTAGAAAAACCAGAAAAGAATACATAATCCCAACAATCACGCCATAGCCAGTATCACCGGAAAGCTCATCCCTTCACGACCGCTACTAGCTCGAACTCCGAGTACCTAAAAGATAAAGCCCACGACGGGGTCAGTCATAATACTCAACAATGATAACAATCACATCACAAAAACAATACATATCAATGAAATTACAAGGTGAGAATAATTCCAATGTAGTCTCACCGTAGTAACCTTACCAACCTGTCACAATCCATAACAAATCAATTCTTACCAACCCACGCCTAGTGTCCTTAAGTGATGAATGAATTCAAAAGTAACCACCTATACTGTATCCGAAACGATACCAAAATTCCCAAACTTATCATATTTCAATTATAGAATGATCTGGCCATGAATAACTCTATCGGATGGGTCGCACAATCGGATCCCAATCCTGATAAAACCGATATCACACGATACATCTGCAAATCAACTGTCCCGAAACAATGGCAAGTCCCGGATATCAATACAAAGCATGAATGCTCACACAGTCAATAATAATAAACAATCGATGCATCACAACGGAAATATCAATGACATGATATTTCCACACAAGATCGACAAAGGATCAACATGGACGAGAATACCATGATCTGGTAACTCCAACAAGATCAACGAATAATCAATAACCGAGAATACCGACGACACGGCAAATCCCAACAAGATCAATAAAAGGTCGACAACCGAGAATACCGACGACACGGTAAGGATCAATGAAGAATCAATAATCGAGAATACCGACGACACGGTAAACTCCAACAAGATCAATAAGAGTCGACAACCGTAAATACCAACGATGCGATAAACTCCAATAAGATCAATAAAGGGTCAACAACCGAGAATACTGACGACACAGTAAACTCTAACAAGATCAATAAGGACCAACAACTGGGAATACCAACGATACGGTAACTCCAACAAGAGCAATAAGAAATCGACAACTGAAAACACCGACGACACGGTAAACTCCAATAGGAATAATAAGGGATCAAAAACCGAAAATACCAACGGTAAGGCAAACTCCCAAACGGAATCAATAAGGATCAATAACGAACGAGACTACCAATGATAGGGGGAACTCCAAACGAGATTAATAAAGGATCGATAACAAATAAGTTTACCATCGATATGGTAACTCCCAACGAGATCAGAAAAGGATCAACGGGAACAGATACACGAGAGAATAAAATCGTCAACCATATACAAATCATATATATGGGATTTCAAAGACAACCCGAATATCGAACAGATCCAATTATACATGGACTGTGAACGACCAATCAATAAGACTCAAGATGAACGTCACGATACGCTCGATCCAGACATGTGTCCGTGTACAAGCCAACCACGGGTATTGATCAGGTACCCGTCTGGTCTCGTACCTAATCAGCCTCACGAAGTACGTCTCGTGTGCACGGTTCAATATGAGGTCGAAACCAACACATGCTACACGTACCCGTCCCGAAAATCCTACACATGAACGATCAGAACGTATCTGACTCCGGATATGCCACGATACAACATGACAACAAATCTCGAAGAAACGCATATCCATCAAGGATCAGAAGACTTCCCAAAAGAGCAACAGTAACTCGATCATGAAAGACCGACACGACCACAATGTCGTATTTCCATCGACAACATCCACATCATGCTCAACAATGCATATAATGTTAACACATAAACCCCAAGGCAAGCAAGGGTCACTAAGCATCTCACAGAATACCCGGAACATAGGTGCCATATAGGTCTTATCCCCTAACACGGTTCATGCAATCACAAAATACCCCAAGGTCGCAACCAAGGGTCACGAAAGTATCCACACAGAATACCTAACATAGGTGCCATATAGGTCTTATCCCCTAACACATCGGCCCAACAGATCACTGCTCACAGGAAGAGCACATTACAAAACGTAACATACAATGGTGCACACTCACCGCATGAAATATCAACACACACATGCAATAATGCAACATGATGATTATCATAATCTAACAATATTAATTTACCTCAAGCTGGAGACGCCAACCTTTCCACGGCCAACCGCCCTGAACGAATACACGGTTTATCCGACAATCCAAAATGAAGTACAGTCCATAACTAATACCAAACCACCATCCTAATTTAAACATCGACACGATAACTAACCTTGATATCCAACTTCTCATGCAATAGACCAAATTACAATTCACGTTCCCATTTCCACTAGACATCCTTAAAATCATATACATTATGATTTATCTTACATACCACCATTCCGACAATTCATATATTCCATAATACCATTGCTATATGAATCATAAATGAAATGAAAACGAAATCATTTATTAACATTATGAACTGAGCAAGCATAACTTGCCTGGATACCCATACGATGAAGCCACCATCAATCCCGCCGTCTTCGTCTACAAGCTCCGCAGCACAACGGTTAACTTCAACGATCACTAAACGCAACCTAATGCAATAATCGATTAACGATACGTTCAATAACAATCAACAACCGAAATGACCAACTAATCAAACTCGATGGTTCAATGATATCTCGATCATATGAAACCAACCCATATCAACTCTTAACAATACGGACACAAGTCGAAATTCGGTGTTCAATAATCCAAACAATGTCTTCAACATATAGTTCATATAACCGCAAGAATCGTAACAACAAAACCATAATCATCTTCATACGAATCCTTCTTCAACGATAACATCAAAATCCGAATTCAATGAGAGGATTATCAACATACCTCTAGAAGATGACATACACAAGTAATCACTTGTTTTGAATAGCACGGTGCGAAGAAATCGACAAAAGGGAAGGGTACCGATTCAACTCCCTTCAAAAGTTCATTCCTAAATCACAATAATATCAATTCAATCACCATCCATGCGAAAACGTATAGAATTTCCCAAGTTCTACTCATTGAGGCATTTCATCGAACACTTTGAAGGCATAATCCAATTTAATCGTTTTAACGAAGAAATACTCGAATTTGTTCCACAAAACTTCAAGAGTATTGAATGATTACGAGTATACAATCAAGTTCTATCAATAATCTGAATCAAAATGGAGCAAATCGGCCAAAACACCAAGAAACCTCAAGAACATCCAAAAACCAAAAGTTCATGTGTTCTTACCTTCGATCCGGGTGGAGGATGATGTTAATCCATGATTCCAACTTCCAAAACATGTTGTTATAAGTTGATTCTACTCAAAACCATCAACTTTGCTGAAGAAATCGCAAAAGAGACGGAGAAAAATGGAAAATGATAAGGGTGACTCGGTCCAGGCCTTATATAGGCCGAGACCTTCCGCCGCTACGACGTAATCGGCGGGTCCTTACGCACGTAGCCGGCCGCGCCTAACCTTCGTCCAGCTTGCTCGGCACTTACGACGTAATCGGCAGCCTCCTTACGTACGTAATCGCCATTACGGCCGTGAATCGCCACCGCCACGTACGTAATCGGCGATCCTAGCCCTCAACAGTCACCGCCGACCATGCTCGCCATCCCAACGAGTCACGTCCGGCCATGCTCGGCCATCCAGTCATCTCGCCACGACTCGGCGGCCGCCCGCAACGCACGTAACACTTGTTCCGCTATGCGTTTAATACGTACGTTGACTTGCTACAAGATTATACTGTATTACGTCGTAATACACCCGTATAACGCACGTAACTCCATCCGCTGACTCACCGTCCACATCCGCGCCAAAGCCGCCGACACCGCCCAACTGCTCGATTCCTCTTGTTACGCACGTAATACCTTATGCTTAACGACGTAACACGTACCACTTAGCGACGTTATCTCAAAGTCTTAACGTCGTTAATGCATCCATACTTAGCCGTTTCAAGAATTCTCGTCCAACGTCTCGACATAACAAATATTAAAAAAAGACATACTGTACACAAATACGAAATCCCGAAAGTATTCTCATACGGCAGACGCTCGATGCACGATATCCTCAATTACAACTGTCGACCAAGTACGGAAATCAAACAAATACTCATACGGTATATCCGACATCGAAAACACAACAAGCATGTAATATCCTAGAATCAAAATACCCTCGATAGACATACTGGCACGACTGTCACGGTTTCCAAAATTATCCACTCATATCGTGTCGGTCCCACTCTGTACAGTACATCCCAGATAAAATAATGCGAAAAATTCATAGTGAAATTCTAGGATATTACACGCTATGATCGGACACTAGCGTACGCTAAATAGAAGAGATTACGTACGTTATTGCATGGGAATTGCGTACGTAAATCATTGTATGCAGTAAGGCGGTAGCCTCTGGACTGCGATAGCGCACACTAATAAAGACAGTTAGCGCACGATAATAATAGTCAGTATATATATGTGCAGTTGGCCATTATTCTTCATTTCGTCCATTCTTTCCTTGCAACCAATGGAGAGAGTTCTTAGAGAGATGTTTGAAGTTCCAAACACTGGATTATGGTGGAGTTGATCATCCATAACAATATCAAGCTTAGAAGTGAGTGAGAATGGATTCAACCTTGGAAATCAATCCATTCCTTCAAAGAGGTAATTACTCTTCACTTTGGGTTTTCGTTTTGGATTGTATATGATGTCCTTGAGTTGATAATCGTCATGTATATGAGTTAACAAGTATGATTATGAAATTGGTTACCGAGTTATGTTGATGTTATTGTTGATATACGGGTATTGATATGATTCTAATGATTTAGAATTGTGTTATTTATCTTCAAAGAGATATGTTGGCTAATGTCTTCCTTCAATTCGGGTCTTTAATGTTGTTGTTGTTGATATCACCTTCATATAATGATAGTTATGATGTTGTTTATCTTCAAGATATATGGTGATTTATGTCTCCCTTCATTTCGGATTTGATGTTAAGATGATATATGGATATATATGACTTGGGTGATTATTTACATGTTAGCATATCGGATTATGATGGTTGTCATGAACATGATTATGGAATCATGGTATTCTTGGTATATATCACATCAAAGAGAAAGGATATGTATTGGTTTGATTATAAATATGGATAAGATAATTGAAACTAACATTATGTTGATTTTAGTGATTGATTTCGTATGATAAGATATGGATCATGATGATGAGATTGAACTTGGAAATGTTGTGTTTGATCTTGGAGTATGGTTTTCGTTACATTCGTATTCGTAGTTGCAAGGTGTTAGTCGATGCTTGGAATGCATGCAACTGTACAGCATTAGCGCACGCTAAGCTTACTGGCTAGCGCACGCTAACGGGAGCGACTTAGCGCACGCTACGTTATGTGTTTAACGTGCGCTAAGTAGGCATATAGTGCAGTATTTTCGTGTTGTGGTTATGAATTCATTATGGTTTGAATCGGATTGATCAGACTAGTGGTTAATCGAGATATTGTAGTACCGTTGGTTGTTGATTGGATTGTTGATTGTTATCGAACTTGTTGTCTATCAAATTACTGTAATAGGTTGAGAATATTGATCGGTGATTATAACTGTGTGTTGTGGTCGAGTTCGAAGATATTCGTGAATTGCATTGATCGGGACCGAGGAATTTGTGGACGACAACAAGGAATTGGTAACGGCTTCATCGGTATTGAGGCAAGTTATTACTTGCTCAGTTTATAATATTTAATGAATAGTTTCAGTTTAATTCTTTTATAATTCGTATAGCAATGTTTATAATCGTAATCACATGAGATTTGGGATTATAGGTTATATTCGAGTTTTGGGAATTAAATCACAATGTATATGATTTACATTTATTGTTGGTATACTTGGTATCGAGGATACATTGTGGTATAGACGAAGACGTGAATTATCTACCTTCCGTGATATTTTGGACCGTCGAGTATTGAGGATAATGGTTCGTGATGGTTTGGATATCGAGATTGCTCTCGAAGGACTCGGGGCAAGCACTCTAATCATTTTTGTCATTTCGTTTCGATCATGTTGTGATACATTTGTGTATCGTTTTTGTCATGTATTGTGTATCATTGTTATATGCATTTGTGCATTGTTGTCATATGTCCACCTCGTGTTGCTCCGATGGGATCACCGGGGGATCTATGCTAGCGTGCACTGGATCATCGGACAGGTTTTTCCACCACGGTTGGTCTGACGGGATCATCGTGGGATCTAGGCAGTGAACGCTGGATCATCGGATTACCATGTGTTGTTATTGTGCATACATTGTTGTTATTGATGTGAGCATATTGACGTTGTCATATGAGTATGCATTTGTAGGTCTTGTGTTAGGACCGTGTTCGTATGTTGTGTTGATATGATTTTGGATTAGACTGACGTGGTTTCGTTGTGGCATTTCATATCTTGAGGTATGTTCCGTATTTCCATTGGTATTTGTCTTTTGATGGACAATCGATTATCATGTTGGGATTTGATGATGTTATTCCGATGGATCGAATTGGTCAGAGTTGGTATATTTTCGTATTGCGAGTTATGATGATGTTTTGAGAATTTTGGGTATTGCTTGAGGTACCGTATTGATGTTTTGTTTTTGTTTAATCGAGATTACGTGATGTGCATTGTGATAATGGTTATTCTGATGAGAATTATTCGAGTAAGTAAAGTTACGACGGTAAGATTACATTCGGTAGTATTCTTACTTAGTATCTCATTGGTATGTAGTTATTGACGTGATGTGATGGTTATCATTGTTGGACATTATGGCTGACCCCGTCGTGGACTTTCTTTTTAGGTTCTTGGAATATCAAGCTTGTAGCGGTCGTGGAGAGATGAGCTTCTCGGAGGATACTGGCTAGGGCATGTATTTGTGTATTGAGTTTCCTGATCAGTTCTTGTATTCCGCTGCTAGAGTATTTTAATTGTTTGTCTTTTTCCGCTGCGTTAGTATTTATTGGCCTTTGGCATCTGGTAACTTAGGTTACTTTGGCAATGGTTTTCTAAACTATTTTGTCGGTACGTATAAGCGATAGCTTAACGTATGTTTTTAAACAGTTGAGTTTTGACATTTTGGGTCTTGTAATTTCAAACGAGATTTTACGACGGTTTTGATAAACGGATTTTATTAAGTCTTCGAATATTTTAAATAGATAATACCGTCGTTAGCCTCTTGGGCGTTTGTAAATGTTTGCGAAAATTTCCTTCAGTCTTGTGGGTTCCATCTCGGGGCCCACGACGCTGTAATATTCCTAGATGTCTCTAGGGGTGTTACATTCGATTCGATTGATTGATTCGAGTCCATTCGATTCGATTCATGTCCATTCGATTCGATTCAATTCGAGTCCATTTAGTTCGATTCGATTCGATTCTTCTTCTTCTTCTTCTTCTTCTTATTATTATTATTAATCTTAATTATTATTATTATTATTATTATTACTAATAATATTACTATTATCGTTGTTGTTATTGATTACTATTATTATTATTATTATTATTATTTACCATTATTATTATTATTATTATTATTATTATTATTTACCCTTAATATATATTTCAGTTCAGTTCAGTTCAAATTCATTCAGTCCAAAAAAACAAAGCCTTAATCACCGATTTTCAATCATTTTTTATTTTTTTTCAATCAACAAATGTTATAGATTAATATAATAAACAATTCCAATATTAAAAAATATTATATAAATTTTAGTTAAATATTAAAATTATATTTTAAAAATATTCTCTTCAAATAAAACAATTATATTTTGAAATTATTCTATTATTACTTGGAAAGTGAAAATTGAGACGGAGTACTCAAGTAGGGCCATACATACATAATATTAAAAGAGAGTCGCAAAGAATTTTAACGAAACATGTGTCATCTTCACATTAATTCTCTTTTTAAAAATCTTAAAAAGATTGACATTTAATTTGGGAGGGGTTTAGATGGTCCATTATATACTATTTACCAATTAAAAACTTCCTCTCATTTTATTCTTTTTATTTTTAACCTAATAGTTTAAATCATTATAACTTTTTGTATTAATTTTATTTTTGAAAAAATATATCAAATTAATTACTTCGTGCTCTTTAATTTAACATCCATATAGTATATATATATATATATATAAAGCAATTTAAATATAATTATGATATATTTAGATGATTAAAATAGGGTTCTATCTTTTATAATACCAAACCATAAAAGTAACAAGTTATATATCCTCATTCATAAGAGTATAAGTTTTTGATACCAAAAGACATTAATACCCTTAAATAACTTATCAATTTTATGGTTTGATATTAAAAAATTGATTCTCACATTAAAATATTTCCATATAAAAATATAAGAATATCAAAGAAAAATATATTTTTAGTTTATTTTCATAGCTTCGTACTTTAACAATTATTTATTTTTTCAGAATTATTTTGTTCTGATTATAAAGTAGTAAAATATATTACACATCCAAATCATATAAAAAATTATATTAGTAAGAATATGAGTTGTATACTTTTTAATGAAAGTTGATAATAATAAATATAATTTAAATTTTTATTTATAAAATTAGATATAAAATTCATATTATTCTATATAAATAAAATAGACATACTTAATTAAATTATGATTTATTAAATTATGGTTTCCCACTTAATTAACAAAATAAGAGTTTATAGACCCGGGTGTGAGACAAAGTGAAAAGGCCCAGCTCCAATTTCAAAACAGGTGTAAACCCAATATATAAACAAAAGAACAGTGGCAAAAACCCTTCGGGTCATCTGTCTCTATCTATCTCTAGTGCTTTACCGGAGTTCTCTTCATTCTCTCGGAGGAAGAAGAAAATCAAACAAATAATGGCCTTTTCAGCGAGGATTTTTGGCAATAAGTGCCGAGCTTTGATGGGCGCGGCTAAGTCCACCGCGACACCCGCCGCAATAGAGCCCAAGGCTCCGCCTCGCCCCATCGGCATACTGAAGGTGCAAACGATTTCTCCGGCTCTCGCGAAGTTTCTCGGATGTTCTGAAACATCACGATCGGACGCTGTAAAGCAAATATGGGCGTACGTCAAGTCGCAAAATCTTCAGGTTCAAAATTCACCTTATACTGCATTTAATTATTATTAAATTATTATTATTATTGTTATTATTATTATTATACTAGATGTTTGCGATGCATCAGATATTTTTTTTTTTACTTAAAAAATATTCTATACATCCCCATATTTATTCTTGAGAATCTTTCACACGGATTTTAATAAAATATAATTGAATGTATAATAATTGGAGAAAGAGTCTCACAATATGTGTCTAGGAATAAATTTGGGGATGAAAGTATAATGTGATTAAGTCCTAATATATGTGTGTGTTTACGGCGTTTGTGTTATTATTTTTAGATATTAAAATTAAAATATATATCACAATTTAATTTATATGTAAACATTATGAATCTTAAATCTAGTTTCTTACAAGTGAATTAATTTATTTTTAGTCTGTATCAATTATTTTACTGAAAACTAATATTATATTTTTTTAATATAAACTTTTCTGTGCAATCGGTCATTAACGTAAATCTATCAAATTTACTATATTCAATTTGGATGTCTAATTGGAGATTGTGAAATAAGAATTAATTCCATATATTTTTTTTATTAAGAATAAACTTGATACAAAAAAATTATAATCATTTAAATTTTAAGTTAAAAAAATGAAGAAAGATTTTTTATTAGTAGATGAGTGTAAGTTGTGGAATATAACTGCACAACATATATCCAAATTTTTTTTTTATTTTTCTGAAATTTTGAGAAGACCTCTCTGTATATAAACTATATTTTAAAAAAAGAATCAAAAAATTTGAGAATTGACACATGTCCCCAACTCTTCTTTAATAGAAGTATAGATTTTGTTTGATACAGTGTTTAGTGTGTATTATTTCGCTTAAAGAAAAGCCGTTGTTTATGTGTACATGTAGCATTGTTCGTTGTTGTTTATTTAGTTACATTCAGAAGCTGAGAAGCTCATTAGATATTGCATTGTAATGTTATCTGAGTGGGTTGGTTGGGTATAAACTGCTTCTCTGAATTCCCTTTTTTATAAGAAAAAATAATTTTACAAAATTATAAAAATATAAGATAAATCTGAAAAGTAAAAAAAACATATAGAAAAAGTTCTGGAAAATAAAAAATACTTGGAAAAAATGAAATCTTACAAAATATAAGAAAATTTTGAAAAAATTCAAAAAATTTAGAAAATATCTGAAAAGTAAAAAAAAAATATTTAGATTTTTATTAAAACTCCACAAAAATATAAGAAAAACCTGATTTTTTTTTTCTAAAAAAGAAATAAAACATTCAAGAAAAATTAAAAATATATATAAATCTAAATATTTTCAAATTTTCTAATATTTTTATTCTCAGGTTCTCTTCTATATATCTTTATGACCTTTTCAGAATTTTCTTATATTTTCTGAGTATTCCTAATTTTCTCTAAATATTTTTTATATCTCTAGATACTTTTTCTACTGTGTGAAGTCATCAAATAGGCTTTCATACTAATTTTTACTCGAATTTAACCCCTATTTATCGCCGTCTATCAAATAGGCACCCACGTTTTTACAGAGGAATAATAAAAATTGAAATTGGGGGCCTGTTTGATAGACGGCGATAAGTGGGGGATCAAATTCGTGTCAAAATTAGTACAGGGGCGTGTTTGATAATTTTCCATAGTAGAGTGGCCAAAAAAGTCATTTTTTCTTTTGATAATTACGTCGAGATAGGTCCTAGTTTCATAATTTCAGGAAATTATTGAGAAAAGCTTGCGATGGAACAATGGATGTCTATTGGAAGATGAATTTGTTTAGAAAATTCTAAGTTGAGCGAGGTCGGAAAAAGAAAAGAAGACAGCATTACGGCAGTTTGGATGACTGATGACCAACCGGGTAGTGGACAAGACATAACATGAATTAGAGGTGAAATATTATACATGTCGTGTTCCCAATAGTCGTAACAAATGCTGCAATCCGATTTTATGAATTGATCTGGTGGAGTACATGCTCTGGCTTAATCGACTTCCTTGAATGTTGGTCATGAACTTCTACCAACTATTTTTTCTAAGCTTGATTCGTTAGTTTATAGTACAGTGTGATAAATGTCTATTTAAGTGTCTCATCGAAGGTGCAAAATCATTAAGGACGCATACCTTTGATCTAGAATATGTATTCATCGTCAACTGCACTTTCATCCCAACTATGTTGGGTCGGTGGCATGAATATTGCAGTGTCAATTCATTATCTAAAATTAATTAACACTATAATTTCATGCAATAAGCAAAGTGGCAGATTTTACGTCCGATACCCTTCATGTCGCAACCTTCATACGAAGAAGAAATGAGATGAAATTTCGAAACTGCCAACATCGTAGGTTTTTGCAGTTGCATAGAAAATATCATGAGACAGCGATGAATTGAGATAATTGCTATAGTCACGTGACATTAGGTGATTGATACTGTAAGAGTTAACAAGAACGTCATCGAACACGACTCATCTAGAATATGGAATATTCAAATAGAATTTGGTTTGGATGTTTGATGTATTTGAAGGCTGGTGTGGATTGCTGGAAGTTCTGTTTTTTCAGTACCAGTTACAGTATGGCAAGGACTCGTGTGCTCGTGGCAGTTTCATCAGGCGGAGGCCAAATTTTTCATTTTCATTTTCCGTATCCAGTTAATTTAGTTTTTGTTTTCCAGATAATTTAGTTTTGGTACTTCATTTATTCTCTTATTTTTACAAAATTTAGTTCTAGGGACCATGTAAATCTAATCCTTTATTTGTGCAAGCGTAGACGAATGCATGCATAATAACTAGATCGTTTTTTCAGAACCCTGCGGATAAGAAGGAGATCTATTGTGATGACAAGCTGAAGACAATTTTCGATGGCAACGACAAGGTTAATTTTCAGGGTGTGGCGAAATTGTTGTCCAACCACTTTCCGAAGACCACATAAGTGTAAATGTTAAGCTAATGGACCTTTTTTGTGTATGTTTTCGGCTCTCCGGTTGAAATAAGTGTGGTTCATATTGTCGATTTCGTTGTTATGCAAGTCGGTTACGATATTGGCTAAGAGCCCTATGCTGCATTATCCTTCCCATCATCAAGTTTTCAAGTGTTATTCTATGCGTATCAGAAAATTTTCCTAAATAAATGAGAAGTTGAGAGCGGTACGAAACTAAAATGCAGACAAGTATTAGCAGGTAAAATTGACATTCTATATTTACTATCGCAACAAAAAAAAGAGTGTCGAATTTTATTTTATAATAATGATTAGAAGGTAGAAGAAACAAAATATTTTTATAAAGATACTAGATAAATAATGAGATATAATAGAAGTGTTAGTAGGGAAAAAAGTGTTTATATGTTCAAAACCATGTATATATTTTTTGCAAAAAAAAAACATATTGGATTTTCTCTTACATATTCTAAATTGTACATATTTATTTTACCAGATAATTTTACTGATTTTTTCTTATAGATATCATCGTCGAGATTTTATGTTTTTATGTCGCTATGAGATGTACACAAATAAAAAAAATAACTCGAATAAATAAATCAAATTAATGTTTATCATTTATATTTCATTTTGACTAAAAATTATAAATTAGTTAATAATCACAGATAATGGATTATGCAGAAATAAAAATTAGTAGATGTCAAATAAAAAGACGACATAATAATTAGTTAACATATATGTCAAATAAAAAGACGACATTAATGTCACATGTTGATGATATTTAGATTAATAAATGTTAACTAAGGAGATATACTAGAAATAATAATTACTAGAATTTTATTATATATTAGAAAAATCACACACACACACACACACATATATATATATATATATATAACACATATATATATATATATATGTTATATATATATAGAGAATTCGGGAAAAAGGGTGACACCTTCTTTTTTTTGTGAGGTGCCCGCCACGTGTCATTGTCTGATTGGAGCAGAGTGTTTTAATTAAAACACCACCCACCAAGTGTTGTGGGCCAGCCGGGTGAGTGTTTTAAATAAAACACTCTGCTCCAATCAGACAATGACACGTGGCGGGCACCTCACAAAAAAAAGAAGGTGTCACCCTATATCCCGAACTCTCTCTATATATATATATACATATATATATGAAATATGAAATCCCATGAACATAGGAATTTCCCATAAGTGAAATTAGTCAAATTATATCGCATTCTTAATAATTATATTCGTTAAGACTTAGCTTTCCAGGTTAGACACCGTAAAAAAATCTCGCCATTAATCTTGAGGATCAATAGTCTACAATCATTCCTATTTCCTAAAAAAAGTTTTCCTACTCGAACATATATATATATATATATATATATATATATATATATATATTACTCCGCCCGATATAAGTTTCTAGATTGATTTTTTTATTACTCTTTTTAATTTTACACAGTATATGAGAGATATATTGAATTGTAATATGATATTATTATAAACATATATTTGACAATATTATGATTTTATAATTTTTATAATTGTAAAATTACGATGATTATGTTCAAAATATTATAAATTTGACTAAAAAATCAAGTCAAACCTAGTATATTGTTAATAATAATAATAATAATATAATAATAATAAAATAGATTTACTTAAGAAGCTTTTAAAAATCAAGAGTTAAATCCAAGGAGTATTCCAAGTGTTTGAGATCAAGAGTCCGGTACGACCATTTTCTCGGAGTATCCGTTCTTTCATAGCAAAATCATTCACCTGACATTAAAGATTAAGGTCCAACTGATACGATGAAGTCTCAATTATTACGTTGTGGGATGTTTCGAGTTTCGACACCAAAGATTTACTAAAATTTCAATCGAGGATCCCTATTTGGCAGCCAGCAGCCGATCAAAGGTTTTGGTCATCTTTATTGGATTTCATTCATTTAAGCCCACAAACAGAAATTATTTCTCTCACAACATGAATCAGCGCACTCCAGCAGTATCTGAAGAAGAATATCTTGACGTTCTCACAAGAACTGGAGAGAAAACCGGTATATCTAAACCCAGGTAAGACCTATCTTCCATTCACTGTTACATCGTATTTGAGTGAATTTTAATGATTTTGACTGCTTTTAATGATTCTGTCGCTTTCTGATTTTCTTGGAAGTTTGAACTGAGTTATGAGAGCCAACGGTTTCTTGCTGTTAATGAGTTGCTTGGATCAGTAATGGCAGTCTGTGACATAAAAGTCTATGCTACTGAAACTTAGGAATGATCTATGGGAAAGCAGTATATTTATTTGTAATTGCTTTTGAAACCGGAAATGAGTATTTTAATTCCATTTTTGGTTCAGTTTCAGTTTATGTTATTGTTTTTCCTTATGGGGGATATTGCTTGTGTGCAATGGCGTAGCCTGCAGAGAGTCGGAGGGCCACCGAATCCTTACGGCCCTTGCCAAAAAATATTATTATGTTTTACCCCAGAAAGGGTGGGGACCCTGTCCGCGCCCATGCTTGTATGTGAGTGTCATTTTTGTTAGGCGACGCCCTAGGTAGCACGGAGACGGAAACAGGGACGAAAAACGAGGATGGGGACAAAAAACAACAATATTCAAAAAAACGGGTACGACATTGGTACGGAAAAACAAATCCCAAAATTAGAATCCATACATAATTCCAAAATTAAAATCCATATATAAGTGATGAGTCACTATTGTAACATCAAAAGAGTAGATCACAAATGATCAGATTTTAAATACACAATCCTTAAACACAATTATATACAATATATTATAAGACAAAACAACTGCAATTATCAATTGCAATTATCAATTTCAGAAATCCGTTCCAAAAAAAAAAAAAAAAAAAAAAGATGACAGATAAGTGTCTAATAGGTAATAACCCGAGAAAAAGAAAAGAGTCAACTGCAAATTTGCAATTATCAGTTTCACAAAAATCAGGAGTAAGAAAAGTAAAATCTCCTGCCGGGGACGATTCCCTGGCGTCCCGATGCTGTGCGAAATGTCCCCAACACAGGAACGGGGATCAAAATGAAGTCCCAGTGCTTCATAGGCGATGCCTAGTCACCACTAGGCGTCCAGGTGGTTCTTGGGGGACTGCCTGGGCCTGGTTGCCTCGCCTTTTGGTGTCAAGCGTTGCCTAGGCGTAATAGTCGACGCCTGGGTCGACTACCCAATGATCCGACCCGCGATCCTTGTGTTTAAATGAAAAAAATTATTTATTAAAATGAGGGGATTATTGATAACTTGTTTGATGATATTTGAGATTTGACTTATTAGAAATGAGGAATTGGATATGAAACTCTAGTTATTATTTATTATATTATTTATGATGTGTTTTGTAACTTTTGTTGAGTGGAGGAATGTTATCTATTATCTAACTTGCCATGTTTTAAGAATAGTTCATTTATTATATATATTATAAAAGACTATATATTATATATAAAACTGGTCGCGTGGACGTCGCCTAGGCGGTCTGATGGCGCCGCAACTTGACAGACCGCCGTGACAACCATGGTGTGTGTATCTTCTCATGCAAAGTTATTCATCCTCCTAGATTTCATTTTAACTACTACTTGTGTGGCTTAGATGTAGCACTTCAAAATCATAAATGCGGCGTGACACAGAAGTTTGTTCACTCTCTCATTTGAAGTGCGTAATAGCTGATTTTCTTTGATAATATTTACACGTTTCATTTGCATTTCTAGGAGTGATGTCCATAGAGATGGTGATTACCATCGAGCAGTTCACGTGTGGATATTTTCCGAGAGCACACAACAACTCGTTCTTCAAAAACGGGCCAACTGCAAAGATTCTTGGCCGGGGCTTTGGGACATTTCTAGTGCCGGTCATATTTCAGCTGGAGATTCCTCTCTCGTCACAGCAAGGTATTTTTTTCCCCATTCATTTCCTAATTTTAATTAATTGAATTTTTTTTAGCTGAAACGTACCGTTGCAAACTGTGTGATTCTTGAATCTTTTTACTTTGGTGATTATCGGTATCGGGATTGTGGTTTATGAACAAATTGCTTCTTCCATCCTATAGCTACGGACATCTGATTTGTTTCATTGTGTCGTTCTTTTCTTTTATAAAGAAAGTAGTTTTTTGTGCTAACAGGAGGGAGCTTCAGGAAGAGCTTGGTGTTACACTTCCAAAGGATGCATTTGAGCTGTTGTTTGTCTTCCTTCAAGAGTGGTTGGTCTATGAAATTGAAATGTCTAAGTTTTTTGTTATGCTTTCCATCTTGTTTGCCCTCGGTAGTGAGATAGTCGTCACGAAGTAGGAATCCTACATGATTTATTTTCCCGTCCTTCCTCATTGCCATTAGACCTTGAACTTCCAAAGATTAGTTTCATTTCATTTCATTTCCAACTGCGGTCGTGGTTGTTACGTGTGGTACATTTTCTTTTCTTTTTTCGAAAATTCCAGAATGGACAAGTGAAGTTAGTTGGACTGATAATAAATTATTAGGTGGTGGTAAAAGGAAGTCGAGGATGGAGAAATAAATCATATACGCCCTCCCGTTCATAACGTAAGGCGTTTGACTTTTTCAAGATTGAACGTTGACCATTTATTTATTTTAGATATTTTACCGATAAATATAAATGTTTTATATCCTTGGATTTGTTGTATAAAATATTTTTATATTATTATTTTTGATAAAATTTCATGATATAATTAGAAAGTTA
The DNA here is from genome assembly GCA_033398695.1 of Orobanche coerulescens. NCBI lineage: Eukaryota > Viridiplantae > Streptophyta > Magnoliopsida > Lamiales > Orobanchaceae > Orobanche > Orobanche coerulescens. Next base: position 10,214,138 of record CM065805.1, on the reverse strand, counting down.
TTCATGGTCAAATTTCCGTCTTGAAGAGAACAACTTATATTATGAATTGGAGGGAGTAGCATATTAGAAGAAGAAAAGGGTAAACATTATGTATTGCAGTAGTCTTGAGTGTCTGTGACAAGCTAACAAGATTAATGAAGGTCCTTGAGAAGAAAAGTGTAAAGGTGATGCATTTCTTGTAGTGTTATAAATGGCGGGAACTTCATCAACAACGAGTACAATGATGTCTATCTTGTCACGATGATAGATCCAATTCCCGTGGAGGCCTTTACCCTTCAGGTTTATATTTTATCAGCAATGGAACTTTTAACTTCTTTTATTACTTATATAAGAATTCTTTTCTTTTGTTTTTCATTCCTTTTGAGTTTCATATGTGAGAAATTGTTCTGCGATCCTCTGCTGACACACAAGCTTGCTGAAAGCTCGTATTGCATAATTGTTGTTTGAAGGAAACTGAAGTTTCAGCTGTTAAATATATATCCTTGGAAGAGTATAGAAGCTTGCTTGCTGAAGAAGATCCTGAATATGTGCCTTACGATGTCAGTGGTCAATATGGTCAGCTCTTTGAAATCTTGTCTAAAAGGTATGCGATGATGTGATTTAGGTGCTTTTCACAATTCTTTCTTGGCTATTATCTTTATGGGTAGCTGCAAGAAAAGAAGACACTAAGGTTTAGGTTAATTACAAAAGAACCCAACGGCTTCAGAAAATTACAAAAAGAAAACCCTGAGAGTTGAGATTTGATTTTGCGCTGCACTTTGCCCATATCTAGTCCATTTGGTAAAGTAGACCGTGCGAGATGGGACAATGAACATTTTTTCTGCTATGTAAAAGGTACTTTGTCTATATGAGTTGGCAAAGAGAAAGAGTAGAATGAGTCTGTGCTTGGGTCTATTTTTATTGATGCATGGTCCACCAGCTGTGCGGGCATGTAACCCTAGCGGGGGCGACATGCCTGGACGAACCGGTAATACTGCATCTTAGCCGGGTGAGTTCGAGTACGTAGGGATAATAAGAACCAGGAACAGTCCCCAGCGTACACAAAATAAAAGAAAGTTGTGCATTAGAGAGGTGATGTCTATTTTGACATGGTTAATCCACATCATGCAGGATTAAGGTCTCTTTATATGCCACCTAAAAAAATAGACCTTATGGATTGGGGATGCTCTGACATTACTCGGCATAGGAAATTAGGTGACATGAACAATAATGTTTTTTGGAAATTCAGAAATACCCTTATATAACTGTATCAAAAGACAAGATAGTTGGGCGCTTTTGTAATTAGGTCAAACCACGAGGGTAGTTTTTGTAATTAACCCTTAACTTTATTCTTTTGTTGCCTTTTATGCTTAAGCACATTTAAAATATATGAAGCTTGTTTATGTTTCCATTGTATTGGCCTCGAACGAGATATTGCTTGTTATCGTGCCTCCAGATTTTGAGCAACTTTGCAATATCTAATGCATTTTTGCCTTTGCTCTACGTGTTTTTTCCATGTAACTTATTGCTTAATGATTCATGCTGGCGTGCTGGACTTCTATATTCGTAGGTACAAACAAAATGCTGAAACACGTTCACTGGTTCTACAAAAGCAGCAAAACCGTTATGCTCGTGTTTCCCTTGATGCCGAGGTCTTTTAAAAATTTAATGACGTATTCATTACATTAATACGATCGCGTTGCTGAGTAATTGATCATATGAGTTATGGACTAAATTAATGTGCAGTTTTCAAATGAAAAACACGAAGAGGGTTGTTAGTTCCGATTTTCCTTATATTTATGCTGTTAGTCAGATTATTGATTCTGTGGTGGTGCATGCAGTGTGCACCAACAACACCCATGCACATCTGATTGTGTGTAGCCAGCACAAGTTAGATGGACAACTACCCTCTTGAAAGCGAGAACTAAAAAATCGATTTTATGTCGGTGTAAAAATGAAACCTCACTTGTGGCAGTCAATATGCTTTCTAATATTCTTTCTTTTGCTTAACAGTTAACGGGGCTCAGCGATGCAGACAAGAAAGCTCTGACTTTACTTGTTGAAGTTGCAAAAATAATGGATCAAATTTTTCTCCTTCAGGTTTTTCTATTCCCTACTATGGTTATCCAGGATTCATAAGAAGTACATGCAAAAAACTTGCATGAGAACCTGTTACGGAATACATTCCGTGAGACGGAGTCTAAATTTACTTTTTAGTTTCTCTCTCTCTCCATTCTTTTAATCTTCCTTAAGGTTTCAATTTTAGGGTTTTTTTAGGATTTTTAGTTTTTCTTTTAGTTTTTCAGTCTCTCTCTCTCTCCAGTTTTTATGGCTTTTTTGTTTTCTTAGTTACTTTTAATAGTTTTCTATTTGTTTTGGCTAATTTCTTATTTCATTTTTAATTTTAAGATTTAGTTTTTGGGGACCGTATTATGTATCAAGCTTGATAAGACAATCTCACATGAGAACTACTCAAAAATACATTTCCTTGTCTAAGTATATTATCACATGTTAAGCTACCTAGGGTTTCATATATTTACCGTGATGGTTTTACTTAAAGGTACTTCCCATACGCTTATTCACATAGCCTAGATTACATGGTTTACTTTTTATTCTGCCCCACATTTGATTTAGCTCATGGAGAAATCTACTTTAGCTTCCAATTTTGTCTTAGTTGAGTTCATATGAAATAACGTCCACCGGATTTTCTCAATTCATTCGAGGACTAATGTTCTGTAAGTTTTTTTTTTTTTTTTGGTGATTTTCTCATTTGTACTTATTGTTCATAAAATCAGGTTTGGTTCAGCAATCCATCTTTGAGAGATTGGCTAGAGCTGCATGCTCATGAATCTGAGCTGAACAAATTGAAGTGGATGTATTATCTTGTCAACGGAAGTCCATGGTATATTTTGTATCTATCTATATTTGTTTAATAAAATGGTGTCTTAGGGAGTGTGCAAAATTATTGGCTCTTAAGAGGAAGTGATTTTACCGAGCCAAGCAAAAGTAGTTGAGAATCAGAAGTTGGTAGTGTTTTCAATTAGAAACTGAAAATTGATTCAAGTCAAGAGGAAGTATTTAGTGGAGTAGGAAAGTGCTTTATTTGTGGGTAAAATTCAATCTAGTGGCAGAATTAGAAATCTAAAGCGCTTCTCCCTATTTTTTAATTTTGATTAAATGTATCAGACTCAGATGGAGTCATGTTCTATGATGTACGTGTCGATTTTCCAATATCAATACGTAATATGACATGACAATAGCAATTATCTCGACTCATCACCGTCTCATTATAATTATATTTTCCACATATAACTGGAAAAGCATATGAGGTTGATGGTTTTGGAACTTCATCTCATTTCTCCTTTGTAAAACTTTGCCACTTTGTTTTTTGCATGAGTTATAGTGCTAACTAACTTTAGACAATTAGTTGGCAATATAATCTTCATACAACCGACCCAACATAGTTGGGATTAAGGCGCAATTGATGATGACGTCAGAATCAGATGCATAAGTTGACATTTGCTAACGCTAAAAAGTGACTTTTTTTCCAGCTAAAACCTAAATCACTTTTTCCAGTGATCGCAAAAACTCCCTTAATAGACTTCTAAAGTCCGTGCATGAAAAAGGATTTCAAAAGTGTAACTTATTTGTTCTTATGATTGTTATGGTGGTCACATTTTTTGGAACTTCTCATCAAGTTTGCCTTTTATTCTTCAAGTTGCCATTTGGTGGGTTTTGGACCTCTGTTTTCACTTTGACGCTTTATTTGTGTGTATTTTTTTCTCCAAGTTTTACTTTATCTTTTTCTTTTCCTGCCATGGAAGGTCGTCTTTGGATGAAAATGAGGCATTTTTGACAACTGCAGACTCGGCCGTGGAGCTGCTTCCTGAAGCTACAAAGCCAGCAAGAGGTTGGAAGGGAGTTGAATATAGGACGGCATTTCCTGTTGTTAAACCACCTGGTGCAAATTTTTATCCTCCAGACATGGACAAAATGGTATTCTGAATGTGGCATGCCTTTATTTGTGATGAGAATATACTTATGTTTGACATTTTTTGAGATTAATTACAAAAATACCCTTGAGGTTTAGTCTAATTACAATAAACCCTCCAACTATCTCCCAATGATAGAAACAAAAACTTCAAGGGGGTGTTTCAATTAGCTTAAGGTTGTGTTCGATTGAGGGATTTGAAATCCAAAGAATTTCAAAGTACGTGGATTTTTGAAAAACCTTGGATTTAAATTCCATCCATTTCATTTTCTTTTGGGGCGATTTGAATGTAAATTTTGTGAAAAGTTCAGATCCATTACAAGTTTAATTTTTTTTTCTCAATTGTTTTATAAAAATTGGAAACATTTAAATTGATTGATGTATAAAATTTACTGCTCTAATGTATGTGTAGTTTGCGTAGATAAAATGTGGCGTGCGTTTAAGAGATGTAGGTAGTGTGTGTGAAATATGTGTGATGTGTGCGGGAGAGATAAAGTGACTTTGTGTAAAATTGTATATATAAGAACTAAAAGGATGAATTTCAGATGACTGAGTTTTAGGATGGATTTCAAATCCATAGAAAATGGAAGTGATTCGAAATTCATCAATTGAGTTTTTTTAGCCAAACATGTTGAGAGGATTTGGTGAGAGATATCAAATTCTTCCCCTGGGCCTCAAATCCCTCCTCGAGTTTCTCAATCCAAATGAGTTGTAAGGGGGTACTCGTAATTTTGAAAAATAATTGGACTTTATTATAATTGGATCAAACCTTCAGGGTAGTTTTTATAAATCCGTTTCTGTTTTCATGCAACGTCTATTTTAGTTGCATTCAACTCAATTCTTATTTTTTTATAGGAATTCGAGTTGTGGAAAAATAGTCTCCCAGAAGAAAAACAGAAAGAAGCAACAGGCTTCTTCAGTGTTATCAAAAGGGAAAGTGAAAGAATATTGGACGAGTCACTGTCGACCACCAACGCAAATGTTATGAGCAGCGCTCATGACTTGTATATTGTCCCTTATTCAGAAGAATACAATGTTTTTCTCACAAAAGCTTCTGATTTATTGCACAAAGCTGGGGACTTGGCTAGCTCGTCCAGGTAAATGTTGTGTGTTCCCGAAATTAAGCTTGTTATAAAAAAATACATCCAAATAGAAATGAGTTTTTTTTTTTTTTTTTTTTATTTTTTATTATGAATTTTACTTGTGCAGTTTGAAGAAATTGTTGCATAACAAGGCTGATGCCTTTCTATCAAATGAATACTATGATTCGCATATTGCATGGATGGAATTGGTTAGTTCTTCTCTTTTTTCATTTTTGAAATTTATGTCGGGGCTGTGGATAATATGCTAATTAGTAGTTAGTTCCTTTTGGCTGTTTTTTTTTTTTTTGTGTGTGTGTGTTTGTTTTCATGTTGAGATTTGAGATTGACAGGATTTGGACTGTGTCAGGCCAGCAAAAGATGTTGTTCTATTACATTTATAGGATTTTCTTTTCTTATTTTGTTGTAAATAATTTTTACATGTATTTGAGCTGACATAGAGTCATGTTCCATGATGTGCGTGTTGATTTTACAATATCAATCACGTAACATGACATGACTATAACGATAATCTCGACTCATCACCGCCTCATAATATTTCCATGCAATTTATGATGTTGATGGTTTTGGAATTTCATCTTATTTCTCCTTCATATGAAGGTTGCGACAGAAAGGGCATCTAGCATAAAACTTTACCACTTTGTTTTTTGCATGAGATATAGTGTTAGCTTATTTTAGACAATTAATTGGAACCATAATCTTCATGCCACCGCCCAACATAGTTGGGATTAAGGTGCAGTTGATGATTGATGATGTATAGCTCGGACTCGGGTATGTTTCCAAGTGTCCGACTTGGCTATCTTGTGAATTTTTTCCAAAATGAAGTGTCAAAGTGTCATACCCATGTCGGAGTGTTGAGGATTTGACGTGGGTACTTGAGGTGAATTGAAGAGGCCAAGTAACATAGGGTATAAGCATCATGTTTTTATATTTCTTTTTGCTTTGATGTTCATATTAAAGGATTCAAAGCTGGATATTACTATTGGTCCATATGAGACATATGAAGACACGATTTTCGGGTACAAGGTAATCACGTATATTATATAGCACCCAACAAAAGGGCATCTACTTCTATTATTGTACATTCTCTTAATATGCTAACTTACTTTGCTCTATGTTCTCGCACCATAGGCCACTTTTGAGGCATTCATCGGAGTTCGGGATGACGAGGCAACAGCTCAAGTTAAACTATTTGGCGACCATTTACAGGTTGGCCATATTGCGTTACTTCTATTAGTAGTCGCTTTGTAATGTCATTCGTTCTTATTGAAAAAGGATTACATTTGCTAGGTTTTGGAGAAGAATCTTCCAATGGACAGTGTTTATAAGTCGGAAGATGTGATTGCAGCCCCGATTCGAGTCGTCCGGCTAATTTATAATGCTGGGGTGAGTGTTTTGTTTGTACAAACATCTTGGATCCAAATGTCAGGGCAAAATTTATTTCCAACCCCAACTTATTTTCTTTACACTTTCCAATTCAAATGGATGAATTTTCCAAATATCCACAAATTCGGAAAAAGATAATAATTTAGGTTGCAAAGTGTAAAAACAGGGAAGGTCGAGGTTGCAAAGAATTATTTTCCCATATATTTATTCGTAAAATTTAGGTCAAAATTAATTAGAGATAATCTATGTTGAGGTAGAGGAATTAGTTGATTCATGTTTGTGGTTCTTTAGTCCATAATGGTATACTTTTTCGCGTAGAAAATAGATTTAGAATAGAATTGAGTTTTTGGCAGATTACCCCATGTTTTTTACAAGTGCTATTTACCTACCGTGTAAATTAAATAGTCGTATTAACCCAGTGTTTCCAAAAAATGGGTCGATTACCCCTCTGTGTAAATTAAATAGGCACATTATCCCCCTTATGTTTCCAAAGAGTTGCATCCGACCCTCTCTATCGTCTTGTGCACAAGGGAGTGATCTGCACCGTCTGGATAACAGGGGTTAATCTGCAATTTTTTGAGAACACAGGGGATAATGTGCCTAATTAGTTTACCCGGGGGTAATCGGTCTATTTTTAGAAAACACAGGGAGGTAATATGACTATTTAATTTACAAATGGGGGATAAACGGCCCATTTTGGCAAAACATAGATTTAGTTCCAAAATTTTGATATTTTTTAATTGTTGATACACGTTTTTCTTTTAAAACGGATGGTGGATGGAATCTGATTTTTTTTCCATGTTATCTTTTAATTTATTTTTCAGGATTTTTCATTTTTTTTTTTTTTTTTTACATTCATTCTCTTTTTTTATTTGCTTTTTTCTCTACTTTTTTCCCTTTTTTTCTCCTTTTATGTTATTTATGTAACGATCATTGACGGTTTCAAAGTTAGATTCATGTTAGCCGACCCCAAATCATTTTGGGACTAAGGCTTAGATGTTGTTGTCGATACACGTTTTTGCAGGACGTGAAAGGTCCACAAACGGTTGCATTTAATCTTCCGAATGATGAAAGGATTGTAAAAGACAGAGGAACCTCTATGGTCATGCTCAAGAATGTTTCAGAAGCAAAGTACACTATTCGTCCCGATTATGTTGCCGGTTTCAAAATTCGACATATTTCAATGTTTTTCACTTAAAGCTATTCAGGAGAATCGAGATTGAAATTTATGATAATTACAAAAACTACCTCTGAGGTTTCAAGTAGTTATAAAAAAACCCAGAGAAATTTTAAAACTACGAGAACACCCTTGAGGTCTGATTTTGCCGTGAATTTAATATTTTTATGATTGTACGTGGGGTTTTTGAATTTTTTTTTTTCCTTGTGAAAGGGGAAAAGTGTAAGACCGGAATTAAATCTTGAGCTATTTCGTAAATTGAAACTTTTCTGGATTTTTTTGAATATCTCAAACCTCGGGTGGTTTTTGTAATTATCCCATGTTTTGTTTTTTAAACCTCTATTTCACACATAATTGTTAAGGTGTTGAGATATTAGATTTGCTCTTCACCAGGTTCAAGCTTATTCTTCAGCCAATAGCCCATGCATGCATAACTGAAGAACAACGTAAATACGTAGACTTTGACTCGTTCTTCACTCACACAAGTTGTCACGAATGCTGCCATGGCATTGGACCTCACACAATAACACTTCCGAATAGGAAAAAGTCGACTGTGAGATTGGTATGTTCCTTTGCTTTATGTCAAAAGGCTATGCTGCAAATGTCAGTTCTGCCAAAGGATATTGTAAAATTGTGTTCTCTCTCTCTCTCTCTCTCTCTCTCTCTCCCTCTCTCTCTCTCTCTCTCCCCTCTCCTCTCTCTCTACCAGCACAATGTTCGACGTTTTTTTTTGTTTCGGTATTTTTTTATTTGGAGTAAGAATTTCGGTGTGAAATAAATATTTAATATTTGATTTTTCAGTATCTTTCTTGTGAAGAATTTGTTTTCTTTAAGATTATTTATTTCATTTACTGATAGTTGAAGGAGTTCTGTTGTATGGGCACAGGAGTTGCAAGAGCTTCACTCAGCTCTCGAAGAAGCTAAAGCTGACATCGTCGGCCTTTGGGCCCTAAGGTTTCTTGTTAATATGGTAATCATATTTAAGTGATATTTAAACTTCATTTTTCTCCTTCGCACTCTCTCGGGTTTGGTGTAATTACAGAATACCTCACTTAGCTTTCAAAATACAAATAATCCCTTTTGAGTGTATTTGTTTTACAAATGCTCTCTCTCCCAACAAGTCCAATTTGTAAATAGGAAAAATGACATAAGAGGTATTTGTAATTAGACTAGATATAAAAAAGTACGTATAGCTTTTGGAAATTTGAAAGGCCATTTCTTTTTGGTACACGGACAGGATTTATTACCTAAGACGTTGATCAAATCCATGTATGTTTCGTTTCTTGCTGGTTGCATCCGGTCAGTACGTTTTGGCTTAGAAGAAGCTCATGGGTAAGCCCCCCCCTCCCCCCCCCCCCCTTCCCCCATCGACTAGTTTGCAAGATCCGAGATCTTGAAAGAACCCATATCGTTTGACGATTTAAAGTCGTACTAAGAAAAAGTAACTCCATAGTATCTTCATTGAAGTGCCTCTAATTTCTTGCAATCGTGTCTCCATCACGGTATAAAATAAGTCGGAGTTATCTTTTAAAAATTACCATTATACTCAATTTGCGCAATTTTGAAAATGCAAACATGTTTTTTTTTTTTTTTTTTTTTTTTTTTTCATTTTGAAAGATAATCGGGTTACAATAGAATTAAGTTGCGCCTCTATATGTTTTACTTCGTCAATTAGGAAAGGGCAAGCACTGCAGTTTAATTATCTATTTGAAAAAGGCGCGTTTGTTATGCACACCGGTGGAACATTTTCTGTCGACTTTGATAAGGTATGATCTATGTTTAAGACTATCGATTTCCTTTTACGTGAACCCGAATTATTGCAAATATTATCCATTTTCGTTCTGAAAGAAATTCTTGTACATCAAGATGCAAATGCTTATGAGGATTTTCAGAAAATACACTCTTCACTCATTTTCACTTATTTTCTTCCACCAACCATTTTTTTTTTTTGAAGAAATCAAATCTCTAATGGTTATTATACATTTCCACACAAATTTCATTGTTCACAGACTCGCATATTTCTAACTGAGTCATTATTTTACCGTTTTTCCATATTGAATCGACTTTTGTCATCATATTTTAGTCTCTTTTCAAATTTTTATTTCATCACTATTCTTTTAACCCATAAAAAGTAGCCAAGTAAGCCAAACGAACAATTTACCTCTTACACACTTAGTCGATGCATGCAATCATGAAAACCGTTCAGAATGAAATTTTGTCCAATTGCAACTGTCCTCTCTCATCGAAGGTCGAGGATGCAGTTGAGAGCTTAAGTCGAGAGATCCTCGCGATACAAGGAAAAGGCGACAAAGGTGCCGCAAAATCTCTTATGTCTAATCATTGTGTCATGACACAACAGCTAAAATCTGCGCTAGAAAAATTGGAAATCATCAAGGTAATATTTTTTGGGAAGTTCTAAGGTACCCAAACGTGTATCGTACATGCATATATATTCACCATTGAATCTGTAGCAAATGATTTTCATCATGAATCCGATGGTGAATATACATGCATGCATGGTATCTGTTATCGTGTGGGTACATTAAATTTTTTCATGTTTTTCTCTTTTATATAAAATTAGGGTTAGTTGCGAAAGATTACCGTGAGTTTCATTATATATATATATATATATATATATATATATATGGGGCGCGTTACATCGATCTGCAAATATTAGATGCGATCTTTCTGATCTTAATTTATGCATGAGTTTTGTACTAATTATGCATGAAATATATGCATTTCGTGCATCAAAATTTCAATACATTAAAATATGCAATATATGCATCAAAATATCGATGCATTAAAATATTAGATTATATGCATCAAATATATTGCATATTTTAATGCATTGAAATTTTGATGCACGAAATGCATATATTTCATGCATAATTAGTACAAAACTCATGCATAAATTAGTATCTTTGCATAATCATGTGATAAACAATATATATATATATATATATATATATATATATAGTCCCTTGATATATAGTACCCCTTAGGATAACTTGCGCACTTATTGTTTATTTGGTCAAAATTGGCTAACTTTGACTATGAAATCCCATTGATGTATATGTAAGAATATTTTATCATATATGATCTTGTTAGATTGAGTCATGTTCCATGATGTATGTGTTGATTTTACAATATCAATCACGTATTGTGACATGACAATAGCAATTATCTCAAACTCATCGCCGTCTCATGATATTTTCCATATAAATGGAAAAACCCATGATGTTGACGGTTTTGGAATTTCGTTCTATTTCTCCTTCATATGAAGGTTGCGACAGGAAGGGCATCCGGCGTAAAACTTTGCCACTTTGTTATTTGCATGAGTTATGGTGTTAACTAATTTTAGACAATTAAACGACACTATAATCTTCATGCCACCGACCCCAACATAGTTGGGATTAAGGTGCTGTTGATGATGATGATGATATGATCTTGTTAGATTCATCATAACATATATTTTCAAAATGTTGACTTTTTATAACTTTTAGTTATATGTAATTAAATATATTAGTGGACAAACATGTTTCTTGGAGACTACGTAGAACATAGATGGGCAAGTTATTATGGGACGGATGGAGTATTTGTTTCTTATTTTACAATCTCAAAGGGGGAGTTTGTAATGTCGTGACGGGATATTTGGGATTGTTATATCATGGACCACGGTTCATAATGCAACCATGGTCCCGTGATGAATATTTCCGATTTAGATGAAATTATCTGATTTACGTTTGTGACTTCTAATTTCCAGGTTCCGGTGGATATATTGCCGGATTTCCCAGTTGCTGATGAAATATTGCGCAAGAGCATCTGAATTCAGATGTAATCAAATTACCATTTTATATGAATCTTGTGAATTGTGGACAATAGTATTTTTGGGGGGCGGGAGGGAGAATTAAGTTTGTGGAAGAATTAAGCACTGAACATTTTTTTTTTCTTGTTATTATTTATGCATTTGGACGAGACCACCACAATAGTCTCATAGACTCACAGAAAGTGGGGGTCAATCTCGATGTGCATTTTGACGGGCAAGTAGCAGGTACTACTGAATATCCAGATGAGATTGATTATACTTTTTCCTTTTTATGTGATTTTTTTCGGTTTTTAGGGGGTTGCTTTCATAATTTTTTTTTAATCTTACTCAAGGTTCTTTATTTTTTTTTTGTTTTTAATTGCATTTCAGTTTTTTTTTCAGTTTTACCCTTTTTTTTTTTAATATTTTAGTTATTTTAATATTTTCAAGAGTTTCTTATTTTTATGGAGATTGAGACCAATATATTAGGTCTCGACCAACTTATGTAGCGACCATTTTTCATCCATGTCGTTTTCTAGTGATTTCAAGGGAGATCACAAATCTTTATGAAAAATATTTGAATAATCGCAGCGGAAATTGAAATAAAGTCAACCATTTCGCAAGTAATTAAATAATAAATCCTCAATATTTTCAAAACATCAACCAAACTTAAATATAAATAAATGAAATAAATGATGAAGTAGACAAATATTATTATCACGTCACGGCGTCACCCGCCACGTGGCGTGGGCTTTTAACCTATTCAGTGAGGAGGGAATGCTTTGTTAAATTTAAATACATATATGTTGTCAAGTAGATGCGACATGCCTGAACCTGGTGGTTGCCTGAGGGCTATTAATATGCGAACTTTGTGCATACTGTCTACTACTCATTGGAGGCTACAACGTAATTAACATGCAAACTTTGAGCACATTATGCCTATTAAGTATTGGATGCTACAATGTAAATAATTTGCAAATTTTGAGCATATACATATTTGGCAAGAAACAAGCATATATACAAGTAACATCGTGTATTAAATTAAACAAGCGTACAGTCCCTACCTCGAAATACGATGACGATCCTTGAAATTTGAGATGCGAAATGTAATTCAAGTCCTAGGCTCCAAATCCTCGTCTATTAAAATAATAATTAAAATCTAATATTAATATTCAGTCCAAAATAAATTAATATAAATTACTTGATTTATAATTTAAAGCTTTAGTACAAGGGATCTGATTTAAAATATTAGAAAAATGGCTTGGGTCAAATTGAAAGAATTGAAAACTTTAAGGGTAAAATTAAATTTGACCTAAATATTGGGATACAAATATAAAATCCCTATTTGCCACGTGGAGGAGCCATGAGGTTAGCACTCATTTCCCCAGCCTAGAGGTGCCCAAAAAACCCCAACACGGCGGGTTGACCTGTCGATCAGGACCCGGCTGACCCGTGTAGGACCCGGACCAGGTCAACCCGTCGGACCGGTCGACCCGGACCCGTGGTATATACGGGTGGGGTCCGGGTCTTACCTTTCCGAACCCGGCGACCCGCCAGGTCCGACCTGTCGACCCGGTGAAAACTACAAAAAATAATAAAATTTTGGATTCTGTATGTTGGATCCGGCGGGTCGGACCTGGAACCGGCGGGTCCAACGGACAGAATTTAAATTTAAAAAAAAAATCAAAAAATTCTACCTGTAAATACTTACACAACCCATCTCGTTTTTTCACCATTTCATTCTAATCTATCTCTCAAACTCTCATTGCTAATTACTATACCATTTAATCTCTTTTTTTTTAGCATTTAATCATTATGTCCAGTTCTGACAAGGGAAAGGGTATTGCTATGTCTCCCGAAAAATTCAAAATGTCCAAGTTGGAGCGAATGGCTCTTTGGGGCAAATCGAAGAAACCATCTGGGATAATTATTCGGGAGTCCCAAAACCAACCTCCACCCGATTTTGAAAATAAAAGTCAAGAACCTGAATATGATGTTATACATGAAAGTATCTATTACGGTAGTACAACAACTACCAGTGAAGAAGAAATTGACCCCCGGGGATTTCGACGTATCCCGAATCGTCAACAACTGCAAAACATTGACGAAGAAATGGACCAGCGTTGAGAGTGCTTTTACTGAAGGGGGCTATATGTTGGACGAGCGGAGATCCCGAATGACGCCAAAAAATCTTGAGGCTCAAATGATACTTAAAGACGCAACAAAAGTCGAGTTACGAGATCAAGAAAATAAGTGGGATGACCTATTAGCGGACCAAGATGCCTATCAAGAAGGCACTACTGAAGGAGAGTCTAGTCAAATGAGTCAAACCGATGATCAAGACGACGACGACATTGACTTCGACTAAAGGTAAGTCAGGTAAGTAAAAAGAACTACGTAGGGCTTTGATTCCTCATGGGTGGGGTCCGGGTCCTGGCCGGCCGACCCGGCGGGTCCGACCCGGACTCAGCGATGGACACCTCTACCCCAGCCCTCGGTATCTCTCTCTCTCACTCCCGATTCTTCCTCTCTCTCTAAACTCTCTGATATCACTTATGTAGCGACCACTTTTCATACATGTCGTTTTCTAGTGATTTCAAGGGAGATCACAAATCTTTAAGAAAAATGGCACCAATCATTATGAATGGCAATGCGGGAGCTCTAAATAGCAACGAAAATGATTAATGGGGTGATGATGGCATTCGAAATAGCTTCGACTACGAGGGTACACATCCTTTAGGTAACTCGAAACTATCGGACCAGTTGCCATTCTGTGATGTCGAAGAAAGTGGTGGCCAACAGGTGTGGGGATCTCTATTTTTCTTTCGGCCTCAGCTTTAAAATATCATCTCCATTCTCGTCTATGCCCCTTAAGCGGGTATCCTACTCCCACAGAGGTGGGTACACAATCGCGCCCAACCCCACACTATATCCATATAGGTACGTTGGTACCCAACCCCTACCGCCTCTAAAATAGCCTACCCATGCCTCATCGTATTACCTATTTTTTTATTTGGGTAGAGTACGGATATATCTGATTGGTAATCAGATACCCGAAAGTAAGCACACGACCCAGTTCCTATTTTCACACCTTGACCAATATGGCTAGAATGCTTGATCCGCATACAATTTTGACTGTTGATTAGTGTTTTGAAATTTAATAGGCGGGTCTAGACAATTGAGATGTCGCATAGTTATTTATAGTGCAATTGGGGATTAGTGATAAAAAATTAATCGATGCATTAATCAGATGTATTTTAATATTATTTTAATCGAGTAGTATCCTTTTTGGGGCAAAAGTTAGAGTGATGATTATGGTTGTGAATGAGACAGCTCACGAGTGGCTCGTTCAAAGCTTGGATCAAGTTTGGTGTTGACCAAGTCCAAACCGGATTGAGCTTGACATGATTCCAAACGGAGCCGCATCGAGCAAAGCATGTATGCGTGTATGTATGTATATATGTATGTATGTATGTATATATGTCTTCACGTAATATTGCCATGATAAGTGGAACTTGAAGAGTGAGTATGTATGTATGTATGTATGTATGTATGTATGTATGTATGTATGTATGTATGGTGACTTATTTTACTTAGAGGTACCATCGCGCCATGGCTGGCGTTTTCCCTAGCAGCCCAAAAAGCTTGACGGCGCACGACACCGGGGTTGGCGCCATAGGTGGTTGCACCGTGGTGGCCAGCCCACGCGGTGCTGCGTTTTCTATTTTTTTTTTTCTTCTTGAAATCCAAACGTTGGAACCCACTTTTGAATCTTGAAACTTTGTTTTGACCGTTGCATGCATACTAACGGGTTTATACCCGTTTTTTTGTCCCATTTCCAAATTTTTAACACACAAAAAACTTATAAATACTCCCTCAAATCAATTCTAACTCATACACTTCTATAACTAACTTATCTCTATTATTGTATCATCATTTTTTGTAAATATATATTATTACATATATTATATATAATAGATAGAATATTTCTCTAGAAAAATTAGCTTGTTCGAGCTCGACTCAATTACTAAGCTTGACATCAAGCTCACTAGCCGAGCTCGAGCTTCACATTAGAAGTATAGCTCGGTCCAATATCGACTTTGAGTTCAAGTTCATTTTTTTCGAGCTCGAGTCAAGCTCTTGTGGATTTCTCAAGTTCATATTTGCGCATATTCAAACTCAAGCTTGGCTCGATTTATTTACACCTAGTAACTATGATTTATGTGGGAGGTTTGGGCAGTGGGGGGAGGGGGTTAATACATTTGAGGTTTGGTTTATGGAGAAATAATCCAAAGATATATTATAAATACTTTTTGACCGAAAATACATTTACTTAAATTTGTTACTCAAAACACAAGTCTTATAGTAGTTAAGACACATCACTAAAATGGTATTGTTTTATATATACCGTTTATGCGTTTCTTCAAATTTGAAATAATAATGGAATATTCTACACAAGCTGACCACTGACCGGCCGACCATCGACGGCTGACCGCCGCCGGCGGTCGATCGCCGGCCAACTGCCGACCAGCGGATAACCAGCAGTTGCCGCCGAATTTTTTTTTGAATTTTTTATTGCCCATAGTCAACGATGATTGTCATTCGATAATTTATATTACCAATTGGTTTTCCAAACATCACCGACCATTTTCAGTCGACACGGACTGACGTTGGAAAGATTACTAACTAGTAATTCAAATTAACAATAGATAATCTAAATTACTGTGTGGTAACAGCATACTAATGGGTCTTTGACCGACACTGGCCACTTCCAATCGCCACCAGCAGATTAAATTACCCACTGGCCGACTGGTATTTTGAACTATCAATGGATAAACCAAAAATATTGATTAATAATTTAAGAAACGATCACAAAAAAAAAAAAGAAAAAAATATGGCTATCCAAAAATTAAAAAAAAAAAATCACACTGGTGAGCATCCTAAAAAACATAACTTAAAAACAAACAAAGCTCCTCAAAAATAAATATAACCAAATTTTTTTATTATTAATGTACTTTTTTCATTGTTGAATTTGGAAATCAATCCAAAAAGGTGAACAAAGAAAAACAATAACATAAATATAAAAAACTTGTCAAAGTAATACTCAATGTGTACCTAAGTCTGTTATTTATAGACTTTCCTAGTTAGGATGAGATTGAGCCTGCTTGTATGTAATCTCTCTCTACGTGTCATCAATGAGAATACTACATATTTTGTCCCATTTTATTCTTTCAGTTATTTTCCCTTCAACAAAACTAAACTAATTTAGATCCAAATTTGCATAGTAAATCAAAGAGAAAAAAATCAACCAAAAAAATCATTTATGCAAAAAAATTGAAATCTAAGTACAACGGCGAATGAGAGAGGGAGAGTGAGTGAGAGAGAGAAAGTGAGGGAGTGCGAGAGAAATTGGTTTCAACAGCTGTGTACACAGATTTTTCTCCTCATCGATGAGGTAGCTTTGAGGCACCATGAAATAATCTTTCCCGTTGAATAATATGTCAAACGCACTCTTTCCATCTCTCAATTATTTCATTTGATCTTCTGTTAACAATGTTGTTGATGTCAGATTTGTTGGTCAACAAGAGTGTGCTGATTTGGAATGTATTAATCGAAGCCACATAGTAAATAGGGCTCAGAAAATGAAAAGCCAACTGGACAAGAGCATATAAATTTTATTTATTCGTATTTAAGATAGAGCCGATCTGAATTTTCAAGCCGATCTAATTTGCTTTTTTCTATTACAAGTCTAATATTTTTGTGAAACTTTTCCAAAGTCCTTATCTATCATACATTCCCTCTATATATAGAAAGTCTTGGCCAATCAGAAGATTGACAACTGGGGAATGTTTGAGATACATCCAAACACTTGTCAGAAAGAGCGGATTTTTTGGACACGTGGCGGCATTCGGGGGTTGCTTTGGGAAGAGGGAGGACAAATTGTATTAAATGTCATGTGTGCCTGTTTCGTATGCATTCTGGGGTCGGCCTTCGGTCTCTAGCTGCTCTTCCCGGTCATGTCATAACGGGGTCTTGGAGCATATTTGGTATTTACCCGGTCGGTCCTCCTTGTCATCCCTGCTCGTCCGGTCTATCCGAAAACTAAATTTTATATCTTTCGCCCCCCGAACCGGTATGATTGAGCTAGCTGGGAGTGTATGAGTGGATGCCAAAGCAGATAGGCTATCATCAGCGGTCCCCCCGAATCGGTATGGTTGAGATGGTTGAGAGTGTATGAGTGGATGCCAAAGCGGATCAACTATCATCAGCGGTCCCCGGGAACTGGTATGGTTGAGATGGCTTGGAGTGTATGAGTGGATGCCAAAGTGGATCGGCTATCATCAAGGGCCCCCGAGTCCAGAGCCGTACCGGGGTGGCCGGGTCTGGGGTCGATTTGTAGATGGGCTGAGCCGGCTTCCCAGGGAGGCTTCGCGGAGTGGGAATCTCGAAGGGACGTCTCCTCAAAGGGTATGTCTCTCTTTTCCCCTTATCTACGGGTAGTTGGTTTTCTTGGTTGATGAGAGGAGACGCCGGTAGGCCATCGGTCGGCTGTGTTCGACTTCCTCACCAGTGTCTACAGGACTGCCAGCGTGAATATCGATCATACCTATATCGAGGACATGTAACTAGTACATATCGCTAGTACATCTCGAGTTCTGAATGGACTCAATGCCTTGATACCAGTATGAGAAGGCCTCACTGGCATGAAATGAAGCGTTAACGAGAAGACGAGAAGGAATGACAGTACTCACATCCGATTTTAAATATTAATATTCCATTTTTAAAAAAAATCATTTTTTTTTAAATATCCAAATTTTTTATCTTTTACATTTTTTTAGATTTTTATATTTTTTATTATTATTTTATAATTATTACAAAAATATGAAATTTATTATTATTTTGTTATTGTTATCGACCAATAAAATGCTGACACATGGCACTTAACGGTCATGTCAACAATCCGTTAAAACTTAACAGATTAAAAATAACGGAGGCACTAACGTGTATAACAGAATAAACTTGAGTCTCTACTTTGATACACTTTAAAGTTTAGTCCCTTAAGTGATAAAAATGTCAAACTTCAGTCCCTAGTTGAACTATTTTGCCTATTTAAAAATGGTAAAAGTAAAGAAATCATGTTAGAACAATTTTTTAGACTTTATACCTTATTTTAAGGTTTATTTTTATTTATGAGTTATTTTCTATATTATTTCGTATTTTCCGGCTTATTTTCCTACTACTTAGTGTTGTAGGAATTATTTTTAGGGTTAATACTTTCTTTTTAGGGTTTACTTTTATGTACTTCATACTTTATTTATTTCCATTTTTATGCTTAACTATTAGGATTTTATGATTTATTTTAAAATTTATTTCATGATTTTGGATTTCTTTATTATTTTATATTAAATTTTTATGTTTTCTAACACTAATTATGTTTATTGAGAATACTGGATGGGTTTCCTTTTCTAGGATTTATCTATATTATATATATATATATATATATATATAAATAATAGTATTAAGGCTTTGAAGCACTACATTAACTCTCTCTTATGTGGTATTCTCTTAATTTTGGATTCTTATTTATCTAAAATCTTGAATTCCACGTCGATTTATAATGATACTTATACAGTGGATAGAATCAATAAATAGAATTCAATGTCTTGAATTCCACATCAATTTAAAATAGAACCACCCAATGGATAACCTAAATAAATATTTAGAATTCAATGTGTATTTTTCAACCCCATAGTTATTTCACATACAAGCTTAAGGATTTTATTTTATTTTATTTTATTTGACCAATTATTAAGTTGAAAAATTAATAGTTAAATTTTTTAGTGAAAATTTAATTTGGTAAATTATTAAATTGATATTAATTCTATTTATCTTGAATCTCAGATCTATTTTATTTTATATGAAAGTTTTAGTTTGACCCATATTAATAATATCAATTATTTCTCCAATTTTTTATTAGAGAATTTAATTTGACCAATTATCGAATTTGTATTAATCATATTTATTTAAAACTTTGAATATCACATCGATTTTAAATTAGGCTCTACCGATTGAGAAACCTAAATAAATATTTGAAATCAATGTATAATTTTTAGTCAACAATTATTTTGCATAGTGAGTTTAATAGTTTTATTTTTATTGAGAAAATAATTTGGCTAATATTAATTTGGCCGATTATTAAGCCAAATGAATAGTTTAATTTTATTGAAACTTTAATTTGGCCAATTATTAGGTTTGTATTAATAGTAGTATAAATCTAAATCCCACATGGGTTTTAAACGAGACTTCATCGATTGGATAACCTAAATAAATAGTCAGAATCAATACGTATTTTCACCTCACAATTATTTTGCGCTACCATTTAATAGTTTTATTTTTATTAGAAAACTTAAGTTGATCAATATTTTTTCTGCTAAGCATAACAAATTCGGATAATATTAATTGGGTCAATTTCCATATTGACCAGATAAATAGTTTAACTTATATATATATATATGTACATATACATATATAAAATAGCAAAATATATTCGGAACACCACTTGAACTCTCTCATATGTGGTATTTTTTAATTTTTAGATTCTTTCTATCTGAAACATTCCATGCCACATTGATTTTGAATGAGATTCTACTGATTAGAGAACTAAATAAGTACTTATAATCAATGTGTATTTTACAATCACATTTCTCATATGCAATTGATTTGACCAATTATTAAGTTGGCCAAATAAATAGTGTTATTTTTATTGAATATAAAATTTGGCCAATCATTAAGTTGGCCAAATAAATTTTTTTTATTTTTATTGGAATATTTGATCTGGTTAATTCTTTTATTTAATTGTCCAATTTATCAATGTCTATTACAGTAAAACCTCGATAAATTAATACTCTTTAAATTAATAAATTCTCTTAAACAATAAAGTTCTCCGTCCCTACCCAATGCTCATGGGTAATAAGGAAAATATTTGATGCAAGAGAGTATCTTGCTGAAGTGCAGGATGGAGTAGACTGGCTTGGACAGAGCAATTGCTCTATAAAGAAGTTTTATCACGCATTAAGAGGGGACATACCAAAGGTGGAGTGGTACAGACTTATCAATCAAAACCTAGCCCCTCCAAAGTGCATATTCATGGATTGGCTAGCCATACATGGATCACTGGCTATTTGTGCATATTTAGAGAAGATTGGAGTACAGGTTGAGCAAAAGTGCTGTCTATGTGAGAAGGAAAATGAGGATTTGGACCACCTGTTCTTTCATTGTTATTTTTCTGGGAACATATGGGAGGATGTCACAAGATGGTGTGGTCTTAATCGACTGAGGAAAGCATGGAGAGATGAAAAAGAGTACCTGACCCCCCAATGCCGCACGAAGAATAGCAAGCAAAGGTTATACAGATGTGTGGTCTCCATTACAATCTATCTACTTTGGAAGGAAAGGAATGCCAGAAGATTTAAAGGGAGTAAATACAGTGGAGAGAATGTGAGCTATCAATATAAATCATTAATAGCAATGTGCTGTAGGAGTGATGCAAAGTTGAGTAGAATGTTAGACAGTTAGTTGTTGATGTTAGCTGTTGATTGAGATGTAGAGTTGTTGGGTTGAGCTGTAATGTTTGTCCGAATGTTGAAAATTGGAGAATAAAATATCCACTATTTACCCAAAAAAAAAGTTCTCCGTCCCGACTTGGGCCAATGTAAAAAATCATCAAATCCGATAAGATAATAATATAATAATTTTTGAAGATCCCCTTTATAAATATAAAGGTCCCATCAAAACTATAAATTTATAATTCATAAGTATTACAATTACTACTATGGTAATTTGCTAAAATATGAATCTATTAATCTGTTTTTTTTTTTAAATTGAGATCTAATTCAATTTCATCTCTAACTTTTCTGATTGCACCCACAAGTTCCGGCGTTGAGCTCTCCAACTGCAATAAAAAGTTGTGAAGAGTTGTTGTCGCGTTCAATACTTCCTTTCGCATGACTGGTTCAAGTGGTGTTGAATCATCTTCAACTTCATCATTAGAAGAATGTTAAACAATATTTGACGTAATTTCCTTTGAACTTTGAACTTGTAAATATTCATCATTTTCACGTGGATAATCCAACAAGTTATTGACGCCATTTTGCTGTGATAGCCAATATCGTTGATCATATTCTTAAGTTCATGCAAGTCTTATTAAAAAACTGTCTCACTTAAGTCCCTTGTGTAATACCCCCAGAAATCATCCGGGAATATCACACGCCATAGATCCTTCTCACAAGGATCTACAAGGCTAAACATCACAAGACAATCAAATGTTTGACCGTCCGGGGTCAAACAATATAATGACACGGACCGACGTGGTCACACGACTAAATCAAACCGAAATAAATCTCTTTACACATACCTACAAAAGAGTCAAAATGCAATACATAGAAAGACTGAATATAACTCAACAGTACAACGACATCAGACTGAACTCTTAAAATCTTGATTAGTATCGCAGTCTATCATCTTTCATGCCAATCACGTGACTGCTCCCTCGAACTAAGCATACCTGAAATGCATGAAACGCATTTCCCCCATTTAAGGGGTTAGCAAATCAAATTTGATAGTATAAGTATCATAACTATACAATGTTGGAGTAATATCGGTATATGCGCCTTTTGTGCGGAAGCGTGAATATAGTGCGGAAATTAAATAACACGCGGATTTATAGAGGTTCGGCCAAACGTGCCTACGTCCTCTCTCGATGTATCTTTTCCAATAGGCTAAAGATCAAAACCTCTGCACCTCTCTTCTATCGGTCGAGGGATTACCGTTACAAGCTTGTCTTCTATCGGTCCGAGTAAAACCGTTTTTCCTTTTCTATTGGATAAGGAATCAACCACTCTACCTTTCTATTGGTACTATATAAACCTCACTAAGATAGCGATTGTGATTCTAATAATGCCGGATCCTTGATCCTAATAACACCGAATCCAATCGTATCTATTCTTTTTCTCACTCGTGTATGATTTTGTGGATAACACTCAATCACTCTAATATAAGCTCAATAACAACAACTATAATGTTTACAATGATATCTCAAGTGTATATGAATTGCTCAATGTTGTTGTGTGGAATGATACCAACTCATTTGGTATTTATAGCCTTCTTCGACAAACTAGCCGTTATTGCCAGTTGTTATTAGCGTGCGCTAGGCTGCCTTCCTTAGCGTGCACTATCGCATGTATTTAGCCTTAACGTACATTAACGTCTTCCAGTTTTAGTCCAGTGGCTACTGTCTCTGACTATTTGCGTGCGCTAATACTTCCTTTGTAGCGTGCGCCAATCTTGCATCATTGCATGCGTCATGTATCCGTTTATACTTTTTGACTTCCAGCAGATTCTCCCCAATGGATTGATTGACTTGATTCAAACTTTGATATTTAGCGTGCGCTAAATATCATCTCTTGCGTGCGCTAAGCTTACTTCACTGCATACGTCATTCTGTGTTTGAATTCTCTTCACAACGGTAATAAGGGCTCGATAGCGTGCATTAGTAAATATGGTGTAGCGTGCGCTAGGGGTGGCATTTCGGAACCGAAAATCAAAAACCGAACTGAAAAAACCCGAAAAAAGAACCGAAAAACCGAAACCTAAGAAGACCGAACCAAAAAACAAAAAAACAGAACCGAACCGAACTAATTTGGTTCGGTTCTCGGTTCGGGGTCGGGCGGAACCGAACCAAACCGAAATGGACTGAAGTCAAATTTCAACATATTAAAATGACCTTGTTTTTGTGATTTTGGTGTGTTTTGAATTTTAGTATAATTCGTTTTCCATTTGTAAGACCCTCATGGGTCCAAGGAGGACCCATAATATGCTCATGTAATTTGTGATTCAATTAATTTAGGTTGAGAGAATGAGCTACTGTGATTTACGATTGTTATATGTTTTGAGATATTTGGGAATTGCTGTGCAACTCTAGCTTTTATCTTGAACATGTATATAACTCTTGTCGGCTTGTTGTTATATACTCCCTCCGTCCACCACCCATATGCACTCTTTTGACCGACACGAGTTTTAATATTTGAGTTGACTTAGTTGGTAGGATGTGTTGTGAGTGGAGTAAATGGACCCACTTGTGTTGTGAAAGGGTAAAAAAATTACCAAAAATAAACAATGCACATATGTTGCGGACGGATGGAAAAGGAAATTATTGCACATGGGTGGCGGACGGAGGGAGTATAACTTATTATATTGCATATAATATTTGAATTTATATTGTGAAGAACCGAAAAAACATCAAACCAAATCGAAACCAAACCGAATATTTATAAAACCGAACTTAACCGAACCGAACTTCAAAAAGAATAGAACCAAACCGAAACCGAATATTTGGTTCGATTCTTGGTTTCGGTCAAAAACCGAACCGAATGGAACTGAGTCCACCCCTAGCGTGCGCTATCCTCATCAGGTGACTTCACTTCAGGTTACTTCGAACTCGTCTGATCTGCAGCCGGGACCCGTTAGCGTGCGCTAACATAAATATCTAGCGTGCGCTAGCTTTGTATTTTGTTCAGCTTTTTGCGTTTTCGTCTACTTCAATGTTTGCTTCGCCTCTATGTTGTTTTGTTTTGTTTAGCAACTTAATCATCAAAACACTATTTATTAATATGTGGAATAAATATTCCAACAATCTCCCCCTTTTTGATGATTACAAAACAACTCTTGAATTGGATAAAACCTGCAAAATAAAATTATATATATATATATATGTACGTTTCAAAGTTTCCGACTTTGATCGTTTCGTTAGTTTCACCCATTTTCGACTTCTTCGTTTTTTCTTAATTTTCAACTCCTTCGTTTCTCCCCCTTTTTGTATGCTTTCTTCTTCTTTTCGACTTCTTCGATTTTTATTATCTTCTCCTCCTTTTATGTTTTATTTTTCTCGTCATATCTTTCATGACGCTTTTATCCGATTCAACTTTTTCTCTCCCTTTTTGTATTCAGCAAAAGTGCAAAAAATATAGAGGATACCAATAATCGAATATAAAAATATGCATGAATATAAATAATATGCAATAATATAAAATTATGCAATACTAGGGAATATCTCCCCCTGAAAATATTATCTCCCCTTTAGTAAAATATCAAAAATTAATTTTTGGGGATCCAACCGAAATTTGGTTTTTCTTTTATACGTAGACGATATTTGAAACAATTGTTCCTTTAGGAACCCAAATTTTCTTAACTTTAATCGTCCGTCTTGGGCTTTTGCAATTCGAAATGTGATGCCCATTTTTTAAACAATTTTCACACTGGGGTATTTTGAAATTTACGAATTCGTGTTTAGAACGCGGTTTGAATCCTAACCCCTCTTTATTTAACGTGTATTTTTGAACCGAGAGCATATTTTCAAATTTCTCATTTCCGAGAGAAAATATCTTCGTTAAATTTTTGAGCTCGGTTTGAACCTTAACAAGATCATCCTTTAAGATATTTTCGTTTTCAATGCATTTTGAATGATCGATCTCAACAGATTTTTCCTTTTCAAAAATTTTGGAAATCTCATTTCCAATGATTTATTTTTAAATTGAAGGGATTTAATTTCTTTTAAAGCATTTTGATAATCGGTATGTAATAACTCGAATACTTCAAAAAGTTCGTCGTAAGAATTACTTACTTGACTTTCGACGTCGCTATCGTCGAATGAACTCCAGGCCATGAGCGCTAGATTATTTTGATCAATGAAATCATCATTAGGATCTTCGTCGCTCCATGTTGCAATTAAGACCTCTTTTTGTTTTACCCGACAATTGTTAGCAAAGTGGCCTGGTTTACCACATAATCGACATGTGTTGTCGAATTTCTTAGATTCGCTCGCTTGAATGTCCTTCTCCCTCCGGTTTAATAAGTGTTGGAACTTATTAATATTCTTGGCATAATATGCCGATTCTTCGTCGCTTTCGTCACATCGCGATTTCTTCTTTCTTTCTCGACATTTTAGCCTTCATGGCTATTGACCTCTCCTTAGGTTTCGGTTTGGCATTCCGAGATTTTAGAACAATCTCGTAGTTGATAAGAGAACCAACGAGAGCACTAAAATCAAGATTATTTAAATCTTTAGATTCCATTATTGCCGTTACCGTACCGTCCTATTCTCGAGGTAGTGATCGGAGAATTTTCTTTACTTTCTCACTACTCGAAAGTGGTTTTCCGAAACATGCTAATCCATTAGTGATGACCGAAAAATGGTCAAGCATTATCGTGATGGATTCATCGTCCTTCATTTGGAATAATTCGTACTCGTGAAGGAGCATGTTAATTTTCGTCTCTTTGACTTGAGACGTACCTTCGTGTGTTACCTCAAGCATTTTCCAAATTTCTTTGGCACAATCACACGATAATATCCGGTTGTGTTCTTCCGGATTTAAGGCACAATAAATAAGTTGAGTTGCCTTACAATTGTAGTGGTCATTTTTCCAATCGGAATCGTCATATTCTTCGAAAGTTTTAAGCATACTGTTGGAATTCGTCGGAATTTTCGGACCAAGACAAATCACCTTCCAAAGCTCGATGTCATATGCTCGGATGAATATTGACATCTTCTTCTTCCACGTCATGAAGTTTAAGCCATCAAAAAATGGTGGTCGGTTGAGAGCAAGGCCTCCGACGGGAGCAAGTTGAAACGCCATTGGATCTTTTATCCTCAGATGTAAAGCCGCTTATAGGAGTACTGCTCCGATACCAATTGTTGGAGTAATATCGGTATATGCGCCGTTTGTGCGGAAGCGTGAATATAGTGCGAAAATTAAATAACACGCGGATTTATAGAGGTTCGGCCAAACATGCCTACGTCCCCTCTTGATGTATCTTTTTCAATAGGCTAAAGATCAAAACCTCTGCACCTGTCTTCTATCGGTCGAGGGATTACCGTTACAAGCTCGTCTTCTATCGGTCCGAGTAAAACCATTTTTCCTTTTCTGTTGGATAAGGAATCAGCCACTCTAACTTTCTATTGGTACTAGATAAACCTCACTAAGATAGCGATTGTGATTCTAATAATTCCGGATCATTGATCCTAATAACACAGAATCCAGTCATATCTTTTCTTTTTCTCACTCGTGTATGATTTTATGTATAACACTCAATCACTCTAATATAATCTCAATAACAACAACTATAATGTTTACAATGATATCTCAAGTATATATGAATTGCTCAATGTTGTTGTGTGGAATGATACCAACTCATTTGGTATTTGTAGCCTTCTTCCACAAACTAGCCGTTACTGCCAGTTGTTATTAGCGTGCGCTAGACTGCCTTCCTTAGCGTGCGCTATCGCATGTATTTAGCCTTAACGTACGTTATGTACTATTACGTACGTTAACGTCTTCCAGTTTTAGTCCAGTGGCTACTATCTCTGACTATTAGCGTGCGCTAACACTTCCTTTGTAGCATGCGCTAATCTTGCATCATTGCATGCGTCATGTATCCGTTTATACTTTTTGACTTCCAGCAGATTCTCCTCAACGGATTGATTGACTTGATTCAAACTTTGATATTTTGCGTGCTCTAAATATCATCTCTTGCGTGCGCTAAGCTTACTTCACTGCATACGTCATTCTGTGTTTGAATTCTCTTCACAACGGTAATAAGGGCTCGATAGCGTGCGTTAGAAAATATGGTGTAGCGTGCGCTATCCTCATCAGGTGACTTCACTTCAGGTTACTTCGAACTCGTCTGATCTGCAACCGGGACCCATTAGCGTGCGCTAACATGAATATCTAGCGTGCACTAGCTTTGTATTTTTCCAGCTTTTTGCGTCTTCGTCTACTTCGATGTTTGCTTCACCTCTATGTTATTTTGTTTTGTTTAGAAACTTAATCATCAAAACACTATTTATTAATATGTGGAATAAATATTCCAACATACAAAATGTAACAAGCAAACATCAATCACATCAAACAATCACAAACGACTAACATATATTCCCGAGAGATTTTAGTGATTTAGAAAACAATACAACTGAAGCCTTTGAAAAATAACTATCATCTCGGGAGTTTTTGAAACATACGACCTTTCAAAATGTTAGAGTCTCAGCTCAAATCTCATTTCAAGTCTCAATAGTTTTATAATACGAAAATATTTCACAAATCGCTTGGGTCTCGGCACAGTCATTCCATTTCATAGAACTTCCATTTCGAAAATCTTAATCATCAAAATATGTTCATGACCCCGTGATCTACTGTCACGTGTCTACGGAGGTTCAATAACCCTACCGTTTTGGACATGGTATTGGTATTGAATTGATTGTAAATACTTTATGTTTGTTTGATTTGTGTAAATAAATTTTAATTCTTGTATACATATGTAAACTACCCAATTATTTTTTAGATTATGGGCTATAGGAAACGTAGTTGTACACATGACTTGGAGAATTGGGGGTATTTTTTTTAACCAATACTAGTAGAATTTTTTTTTGGGGGGATGCACTTGCACCCGCTTACACCAAAATAGGTCCGCCACAGCGGAGAAGGAGAAACCAATTAAAGGCAAGTATGCCGAGAGGTCGAAGTCGAGATCATGGTCTAGGTTGTAACCGTGAGTGTGGTGAGGTGACTCGTTCATTATCGAGCATTGATCATCCTGGTACAATGCTCGTAAGGACTATTCCCATGACTAGTTTAAAGAACTAGAGGCAGATGACCTCGTACAATTTTTCAGGGGGTCAGAGGAGTGAGTTCCCTGAGCAAGTTGTTTCATATCATTCTTCAAGAAGGACTTCCTGTTCGTTTGATCAGTCCAAGGATCTTACCCATGTAACGAGTAAGGTGAGCGGTATGATGACATGTTTTAATTGTAACCATGTGGGCCATACTTGGCAGAACTGTCATTCGCCGCAGGTTAACTGTTTCCTGTGTGTCTTAGTGGGACACCTAGCAGTACATTGCGAAACCGTAGCACTTATGATGACTCTATCGTGGATGGAACCTGTGTCCGTGGCAAAGAAGCAGAAGACTTCTGGCGATTCATCGGGAAGTAAGAAAACTGGAGTTCCTAAACCTCAACCCTCATATCAATCATTTATAGCACCTTCTAGGTCAGCTGGAGGATCTAAAAGATCCAAGTCAGTGTCGTTGACTTCCAGTGGTGCGCCGAGAGGTTTCAACTGTAATATTCCGGGTCATGTACATGGGAACTGTAAGAAAACACTGATGACTTGTTATAACTGTGGACACGAGGGGCATCGAGTTCGATATTGTGAGAGAGTATCTGGTGTGTTTTCAGACTCAGGCTTCAACGCCATTGCCGAGATCGACTCGTGGAGATCCTTGATGATTAATTTTCTTGCACCTAGTTATTTTTGTTTGTATGGTTGTCTGATTTATGTTCCGGGATGAAACTTATTTTTAGTGAGGAACCAGAGATTTTAGTTTCCGGTCATCTATAATTGTTTGACATTTTATGCTGGATATTTTTTTCTATTGTCGAGCGATTGGTATTATTTTCTCTCTGACCGATAGGTATTGGTATCATGCAACCGCGTTTATTATGTAAAGTAGATTATGTTTGTTTTTATTCTGGATCATTGGTGTTGTCCATTAGCGTTTCGTCACATGTTGCGTAATCGTTGTTCTGTCGAGGAGTTTTGTTATTGTGTTGAACTTCCGGAACTATCCAGGTGCCTGTGTTGTAGGCATAGCGCGCGCTATGCAGTGTAATAGCCCAGGCTAATTTGCAAAGTTAACCCACACTACCTGGAGAGGTCGAGACGGTCCACAAGCTACTGGACTGGAATCAGGATTTGTAAGCGCACGCTAGAGAACTTGACTAGCGCGCTAACATCACATTGGGCAGAACCTGTTTGGTTTCTGGCCCGTTAGCGCATGCTAATCAGTGTGATTAGTGTTGGAAATAAAATGCAGCGGAAGCGAAGTTGGGTGAAAGTTTGATAAAAGCGTTTTACACATCCACGAGCACAAAATTTATTTAGGTATGCTAATTAATTAACTACTAAGATTAATAAGCAGTTTAAATATTATTTATTATTATTAAATAAATATGTTGGTAAACTCAATATCCTAATCTAGATCAAAGATCATAGGATATTACCTTTTGAAGCGTAGTGATTGCATGCTCCTTGATCTTCTTGTATTTCTACCTTTATATCTTCTAGAGTATGATCCACCTTAATCTGGACGTTGTGTGGGCAACGAGCTACCGAATCTTGCTTGGACTTCGATGTGGATGGCTGAAATCTTGTCTCTCACAACTCTCAATTTTCTTTCTTCAAGTAATTCCGATATGTAGCATGAATTAAAGTGTTATATCAATTGTGGACACAAATCAAGATCCACAATTGAACACAAGGAGAAAAATCGAAATTTCTTGTGTATGAAGATGACAATTCGGTCGAACCCCCCAATGTCCCTATTTATAGGATTTTGGTCTACTCTAGGGATCTTAATGAGGATTAGGTTTAGGACTCCTAGTGCAACCCAAATCCCAATTTACGAAATCGGGCTCCTTATTTAAATATATTATTTTTCGTGCTTAAGATATCGAATGTCTATTAATTAATTTTAAGCTACTGACAGCTTTAATTAATTAATATCTTATCCAAGAGTAGTACCACTCGAACCTTATTATTATATCAAAATTAAATCCATCCGCAGGGTTTAATATAATAATCATTATCGAGCTCCTCAAGGTGACTTCATCAACCTGCATGAATCGAGACAAGATTTCTAGTAGTAATAATAATTATCATATAAATAATATTATTACCCAAGATATGAAGCTTATTGAGTCAATCGCCTTGACTCTCACCCATGGCAAATCAAAGCAACAAATATTAAATACGCAATTAAATATTATATACTTAAAATTAAGAAATAATAATTATCCGAGATTTACGTTCTTCTTACAGTCAGTACAGAAGACACTATCCCACTTCGATCCAGTTTAACGTATGCAAATACGCTAATGCATACTAATAGTCAAAACCAACTAATCTCAAGCATACACTATAGCCTTTCATATAATTTATCTAATAATTATATAGGTTGTGAGCTATTATATTATTTTATAAGGCACCGATAGCATGATCTTCCAGGTGACACCAACACACCACATTATCTACAATATAAAATAATTAGACATTTCATTTGCATAACCATAACGTGAATAAATATGCAAAACATGTGATTAAATGTAATTAATATCCTCATAGGTAGGTACAAGGAATAAGGTAATACAAGCATATGCGTTGCAGTATACAACCCTAACAATCTCCCACTTATACTCAAAGCATGCTTTTAAGTATACTACTCTATTATATAGTCTCTCATATCTCCCTGCTATACTCAAAGCAATGCTGCCATATACCGTAATCCCATTCCTTCCACATGTCTTTCAAAAACTTTGGAGGGTAGGCCTTACGTGAAAGGATTAGCAAGATTATCTTCCGATGCAACCCCGACAACAAGTACGTCTCCTTTATTTACGAAGTGTCGTATGATGTGGTACTTGCGGTTGACATGTTTATTTGCCTTGTGGGCTCGTGGTTCCCTCTAATTTTCAACTGTACCGGTATTATCACAATAAAATGTAATACCCTTTGGCAAATCAAAAATCACATCTAAGTCCTGCAGGAAGTACTTGAGCCATACCGCCTCTTTAGCTGCCTCAAAGGCTGCCACATACTCGGTTTCCATGGTAGAGTCCGAGATGTATTTATGCTTCACACCCCTCCAACTTATGGCTCCACCTCACAAGCTAAACACATAACCTAAAGTAGACTTGGACTTTTTTTTGTTTGATGAAAAATCTGAGTTAGTATAACCTACTGGACACAGATTGTCTGATTGATATACTAGCATATACTCCCTAGTCCTTCTCAGGTACTTGAGCATGTGCTTGACAGCAATCCAGTGTCCTCGTCCTGAGTTCAACTTATATCTAGCAGCCATGCATATGGCATGACAGATATTTGGTCTAGTGCAAAGCATAGCATACATGAGGCTTCCCACAGCTGACGCATAAGGGATCAACTTCATGTCATCTATCTCCTTTTGTATCTTAGGACACATATCCTTAGATAGTTGAATTTCATGTCTGTAAGGTAGAAAACCTTTTTGGGAGTTATCCATGCTGAACCGCTTTAGCACCGTATCGATATAGGATGCCTGAGATAAGCACAACATCCTTTTCTTCGGATCACGAAAGATCCTGATTCCAAGGATGTGTCCTGCTTCTCCCAAATTCTTCATATCAAACTGCTCAGATAGCCACACTCGTATGTCCACAACTCCTTCACATTGTTTCCAATAAGAAGGATATCATCTACATACAGTACAAGAAACACCAACACATTTCCATCGCATTTCTTACACACACAACTCTCACTCGGACATTGGAAGAATCCATATGAGTGGACTATCTCGTCAAATTGAGTGTTTCAAGATCTAGAAGCCATAAATGGATCTCTTAAGCTTGCACACTAAGTGCTCTTCTCATTCAGCAATGAATCCCTCTGGTTGGCGCATGTAGATTTCCTTATCTAGGCTTACATTCAAGAATGTAGTCTTGACATCTATTTTCCAAATCTCCAGATCCAAATGCGCAGCTATAGCTAAAAGAATCCGGATTGACTTAAGCATGGCTACCGGTGAAAAGGTTTCATCATAATCGATACCCTCTTTCTGAGTGTAACCTTTCGCTACAAGCCTCGCTTTGAAGGCTTCAACCTTCCCGTCACCTCATTTCTTTCGCTTGTAGACCCACTTACTCCCAATGGCTTGTACTCTGTTGGGATAAATATTCATGTTTTGATAATTGCCAACATACAGCAAAGAAGTCTTAAAGAAGTCGGAATGTCGCTAAGTATGGAAACTATTAGGATACTCCATACAACTCGTCCATACAACAAGAGATCTTCTACAGAGTCCATCATAAAGAGTCATCTTCATACAAAAAAAGTGATAGCATGTTGGATACAGCAGTCAGACTGTAAGTGTTTTACTTAGGAAAAGTAAAACACATCTGGTGGTACAAATTAAATACTCGCAAGTGTACGAATCGCTTTTGTAGGAAGCGGCAAGTAACTCCGAGGTCGATCTCTCGAGGAATTGGAAACGGTTTAAAATTTGATAATGTTCGGCAAATAGTTGAATGAACAAAAGTAAAACAAATTAAAATATATCATTGGTTCGATTAGATTATAATATTAACGCATGCAATTAAAATAAACTAAGTGATAACAACACCAATTTGATCGTCGGATAAATGAGAGATAACAATAATGAGATTGATATGGGGATTTAGATTCACCGACACATACGTAATCACTTATTAGTTTCGATACTCAAATAAATAAGGTTTGGAATTATCGATTGCTCACGATTAAAAGAAATCCGTTTGATGGCGGTAATCCTAAAAATCACGATTGCTCTCAACGAAAATTAAGAGATACTCTTTTGATTGGGATGAATCCCTAACTAACAATCAATTAACCGACTACTTCTGATGAGGTAAATCGTTAAAAGATCGCGCGAAAAAGCTCGAGAACATTCACAATCATTTCTTACGGGTCATTTGATGGCGAACACCGACAAAAACCCTCGATTCGAATAATAATAACAACAATGAAAAAGGTTTGATGATCTAATTAAAAAGTTCTTAAACGAAGAACGAACAAGAGGAACAATCCCAAACTTTTACCCGGAAAATCAAAAGGAACTAACAATTAAAAACATGTGTGTGGCTATATCTAAAAACCCATATGAAGTGTTTAGCCACACATGATTAATTCAACAACAATAATGGAAATTGAAGAACAAAACATAGTAAAAACTTCCCTTGTAAATGTAACACCCCCAAGTTATTCAGGGTATATTAAAGCGCCGTGAGCCCCGCCGTGGGACCACAAGGCTATTCATGCGCGGAACTGTAAAACTTGACCGAGAAGGTCTAGATACAATGAAAAGAAGGACAATACAAATGGTATTCAAAACCATAACCAATGAAACCATATACATCACCACACAAATCAATACCTCGGCAACACAGGCCGGAACATCAAGGAAAACTGAAAAACAATACTCGAGTATTCAATAACCATTCCAGTACAACAACACTGAATGGAGAAACACGAAACACAACCAGAGGAAAGGCACAGTATCACACTTGCCCATCATCTTCATGCCGATCCGATACATGCCTGTCCGCTCTCCTG
This sequence comes from Orobanche coerulescens, assembly GCA_033398695.1. Lineage (NCBI taxonomy): Eukaryota > Viridiplantae > Streptophyta > Magnoliopsida > Lamiales > Orobanchaceae > Orobanche > Orobanche coerulescens. Next base: position 10,180,463 of record CM065805.1, on the reverse strand, counting down.
GAACCTGAAATATATGAAAAGTATTTCCCCCATAAAGGGGTTAGCCGTCGAATAGCTAGTGCAAGTATATCAACTATGAACTACAATACTTCTCGACAATAAAGTAAATGTAACTGTCAATTCATCAATTCAAGACTAGTATTCCGGAATAACTAAATCTCATAGCATCGCATCAACAGATATATGAATACCGTGGAACCGCACCAGAGGTTACGGAACCCTTAGGGGGCCTATCGGCCCGCCCCAAAGTGGTTTGTTCATATCATCCGTCATCAATACATGTATGAATACCGTGGAACCGCACCAGAGGCTACGAAACCCTTAGGGGACCTATCGGCCCGCCCCAAAGTGGTTCGTTCATATCATGCCATCAATATATCTTACTTTCAAAGTCGAGAACGTACAATCATAAATATATACTTGCCTTTGAGACATCGAGAAATCGAACGGAAAAACGGTATGAGTTCGGTAGGTCTAAGAACGCGCTTCCGGCACCTAAACGATTCGCAAGGAATATGATAATCAATTATCCATACTCAAATTACACGAAGAAATTCCCGAAACCCGTCTACGATTCATGAAAATACACGGATAAACAACTAGAGGTTGGAAAATCGCCCAAACTCCCACAAGTACGAAAATGGCACAATCAAATCCGTAAAATCGTAGGAAAAACATGCATACGGTATAGATACATCATAACCTCAAGGTTCTCAAGCTTCAAATCGGATAAATCGGACGAATCTACGAAAAACCCCAAAATCCAACACAATATTCAAAGTGTTCTTGAATAATCCTTCAATAATCCAATGAATAATCAAACATGCCCATAATCATGCGTATATCACTTCATACAACACGATCTTAACATCCAAAACATCATATCTCAAAACAAAAATCGAAATCCAAGAGGTTGATGACATTACCTTTGAAGATCCAAGTACTTTGATCCGAAGAATACGCAATAGATCGATGATCCGAGCTTCACAACCGGATGAAAATGATGAAAATCCAACTCTCAAGTGATAGATGAAGAAGATTCTCTCCCTCAAGTCTCCTCTCTCGGATGAAGGTGAAGAAATGGAAAAAATATCGGTTGAATCGCACAAAGAACGCAATTATAGGGTTGACTGTCGAGTGTGCCGCGGCCCAGGCCGAGTGTGCCGCGGCACAGGCCCAAAAACTGCTCCCAGGGCTCGGCAGTGTGCCGCGGCCCGGCCAAGTGTGCCGCGGCAGTGACTCGACAGTGTGCCGCGGCCCTGCCGGCATGTGCCGCGGCACAAGGTACAGACGGGTCAGCCGAAGATTGAAAAATGTGTGCGTGCCGTGGCTCGACCAAGTGTGCCGCGGCCCTTCCGGCAGGCTGCTCGGCCAAAACTGGAACATGTGAGTGACTTAGCTATATCGACCATAACTCCTTCATACGGACTCCGATTGACTCACCGTTTAAACCATTGGAAAGCTAACTTGATGCTTTATAAGATTGAAAAGATTCAGAATTTTTGGAGTTTCAAAAAATTAATGGTGATTTAACAAAGTCGAACTCAGACTTGGAAAAGTCGTTTAATAACACTGAACTCAAGAAAACGACACCGAAACCCGAACCTGAATACGAATCGAAGATACGGTTACGAAGTACTCGCAAAGACAAATCTAAAAGCTAAGAGAACACATGATTCCGACCACCCAAAGGCTCGAAATTCAACAACCGAAGTAATTACCCCAAACTTTGGGAAATTACGAAAACGGCCCAAAACGTCCGAAAATCACGAGACGTGATCGAATAACCAAACCGAAGTTCAAAACACGTCTAACAAAGTTAAACGGACTTACGGGAAACTCGAAATAGTAATTTCGAACGAGATTCACAAGAATCGAACTCGAGTGCGGAAAAGTCGTTAAGAAACACGGAACTCAACAAAAGAATACCGAAACGAACTCGGATGTCAAAAAGTGTAGAATTAATCATTCTCAGGATGACGAAACGGTCCCAAGCGAGTCATCAAAACGGACTTCCGCCAAAAATAGAAAATTACCGGAAATCAAAATTACGGGTATTACATTCTACCCTCCTTAAAAGAAGTTTCGTCCCGAAACTTAAAACAAGTAGGGAGAAGAAATATCCCGCCAGGAAAAACTCAACGAGATACACAAGAATCGAAAACTTATGCCCAAACGGCGAATCATCAATATAGAACACAATAATACATCACCCGAAGGTAAACCAAACCAATGCCGAAATAGATACGAATCACAATGCCCGAAGGCCCCAACGGAAAATACCGATACATCACAATGGCCTGAAAGCCCCTCATCCGAAGCTATAAATCATCACAATACAGACCTCAAAGAAACAAACCTGACTGTCGGACATACCCCTCGGCGTATGAACAACCAGTCGCAAATCGTCGGACATATTCAATACAACATGGACTACGAACGACCAAACAATAAGGCTCAAGAGGGACATCACGGTACGCCTAATCCGGAAATGTATCCGTGCACATGTCCACCCCGTATACGGAATCCAGAATATACGGGTGACAATGTACCTAATTAGCCTCACGAACTACATCTCGTGTGCACGGTGCGGAAACATCCACGCATGACCATCGTGTGCCTGGCTAAAAATCCTACACATAACCAATCGGCACGACCAACAATATTCAAAACAACCATCCTGGGATCAAAATCTCTAAGGACCGATTAACACGAACAACAATCACAACATAACCATCCGGGAAATCCTCAACCTTCAACGATCACAAAAGTACCGAGTTCACAAGAATAATAGTGTGCTGCCTTGAGTCGGCCAACACGACAATAATAACTCACGGATGGGCACTATCCTCGGCTATTCCAATTCAATACCTCGATTGTCTTAGAACGACCAATCGATAACGACTCATCGGATGGGAACTATCTTTGACAGTCCCAAATCGATACTTCGATTACCTTAGAACGGCAATTCAATAACAACAATACAACAGATGTCTCGGCACATTTAATCGGTTACCGATAACGAAGATGATAATCGAATACATCAATGCCTTCAATCGGTTAATATAATATCAATAGAAAAACACCGATATCAATAATGACGATCAGCACAATATCTCGATGGAACATCCATCATAATCACAATCGATACGTCGATACCGCGAACCGGCTATTGACAGGAACTTTACCAACAAGTATCGCAATGCCTTGAACCGGCCATTCACGAACAACAGTAACATTTGGCATAATTTGCTGACGGGTGTCGTATCAAACAATCCCCTGATATCAACAAAATCATAAAGAGACCAAGTCTCGAAATCATACACACATTCGTACACCCACATGATAACATTAATCTCATTGATTAGTACCAGTATAAAACTTGCCTCGATATCAATACAACGAACTGTTACCAATTCAGTTAATTTCGTCTACGAGTTCCTCAGTCCCGACCAAGCTAATTACGAACTCTTCAACCTCAACCGCAACACAACAGTCATAATCCATGATCAAACATCATATCTTATTGTAAAACGAAGGATTAATAATCAACAGGTTCGATGACGATCAATATCAATACAACAAGGCCACAACTCATCGGTTCCACAATATCTCGATTAAACACAGTCTGAACTATCCAACTCAGACCCTCACGAATCCATGTCCACAATACGAGCCGAAATCCGATGATCATATCAGCAACCAATTCCGACCAATAATAAGGGTCTAAATGTTATCGATTCCAAACTCAACTCTTAAATACGAATTGACAAGGTTCCCTTCTCGTAAATCCATCGTTAAAATTTACCTATGACTATCATTAATTCGAACCATCCGATTGGTTCAAAATAATAGATAATCATATTAAAAAGGTTATCAAACAATCCAATCATTCGACTTGAATATTTGCTCCAGACGTATGGGCTTCCAAATTCAGAGATGAATAATAGTCTCATCAAACTCATAATCACATTCGTATTCCTATGCGAATATTATTTCAAACACATAATTTATCTCTAGATATGAATATTCCATATTCATTTTCAAAACATCAACACTTATAAATTTTCATCACCTCGTATAATTCAAGAGTTCTTCAAGAACATGAAACATCCGAAATCACGTTCAGAACAACATATCCGAGGTATATATATCTCCATGTTACCATTTTCTTCATCATGCCATTCATACAACCTCAAGAATCGCAACAAAACCATTATCATTATATGAAGAAGATGTCAATAATCATATCAACATCCGAAATCTCTTATTACAATTCCAATAAATCTCATATAACATTATCACATGATGACCCCAACATGCTCTCTCCAAAGTAGTAATCCTTTAAAAAGAAACGAACCACTATCAAAGGGATACGAGGATTACCTTGTATGGACGAACCACGAAGAAGAATAATTGAACTCCATTCCAAGAATCATCAAAACTTCAAGAACAATACTTAAATCCGAGCTCTCCATCTTAATCTTGTTTAAGAGGATTATCTCTCAATGTTTAGGAACTTCAAGTACTTCCCAAGGCTCTCTCTATTGACTGAAGGAAGGAGAATGGACAAAATGCCTCTCAGCACTCGTCTATCCTCTTTATAAAACACATCACTAGCGCGCGCTAGACCTTATATTTAGCGTGCGCTACAGATCTAGCGTACGCTATCCTTCCTTGATAGCGTGCGCTATCGGGCAGTCCAGAAGCTACAACATTGCTTCGAAATTCATCTAACGTACGTAATGCCCATGCATTAGCGTACGCAAACAGGCGTTGACTTGATACAGTGAAATGCTCAGTAGCGTGCCCTATTCCTCGTCCTTAGCGCGCGCTAATCGTCGTTGACCTGACAACCTATACCTTCCCAGAAGATGCCCGGGTCCTACACGCCGAAAGCAGCCAATAAAGCCAAGATTCCCTGTTGACGATCTGAAATTAGCGTGCGCTACCAACATGCATTAGCGTGCGCTAATCGCCGATAATAAACAGTCTGGGCCTACCTGTCGGCCACCTTCCGGACCTTATCCAAAATACCTTACGTACGTTAGGGGTCCTCCTTAGCGTACGTAACTCAAACCTCTTAGCGTGCGCTAAGTATGCACCGTGGCGTACGCTAAGTATATATATCTTAGCGTGCGCTAGGCATACCTTGTAGCGTGCGCTAACGTGGCTGTACTTAGCCATTTTCCGCTATTCTTATCCGTCGTCTTGATATACTAGATGTATATACACGACATATTGAATACATATATACAACCTGATAATATTCTCATATGATATACCCAATATCAAAAGTACGATAACATGACACACGATATCTTCAAATGTAATTGTCGACCAACTACGACAATTATACTAATACAACTATCTTAGTCTTCCAATTATTTTATCCATACTGTATAGACACCAATCTATCCAGTATATCTCAGATAAAATAGCGTGAAAAATTTATACTGAAATCCGGATATTACGTACTAAAAGTCGGGATATCGCCTTAAAACAAGTTTCGTCCTCGAAATTTGCAATCTTGTCACAAACAACAGATCAATCCAAAATTTCCCAACTCGTCACGAAAGAAATCAGACACTGCCACCAGCGAATAACCAAAACAGTATACTAACAGGTACGTGAAGTCGATGATCTCCCGTGATATTAGCATGCGACTCCCAAACAAGGTCTCAACACAATACCGATACACACTAATATCGCAATTAGCAATTTGACAAAATCTCAAGGAAGAGTTCACGCCTGTGACCACGACCACGACTCCTCCTCCTTACATCCAACATTCTGAAGGGCACACACGTGCATAAGTATAATCCAAATCGCACATTCTCGAAGTGACCAAATCCCAAGAATACCAAGCTAAAAACGAAACGATTAAGAAAAATACAAGAAGAGTGAGAGGACTTACAAGTACCAGTCGCACTGTGATGATGGCAGAGTAGTGATACTGTGGGCAAATGACGACTCAATCGACCCAAAAGACCGACAGCCTAGGTATCCATAAACCTAAGCTCTGATACCATATTCTGTAACACCCCTAAGTTATTCAGGGTATATTACAGCGCCGTGAGCCCCGCCGTGGGACCCACAAGGCTATTTATGCGCGGAACTGTAAAACTTGACCGAGAAGGTCTAGATACAATGAAAAGAAGGACAATACAAATGGTATTCAAAACCATAACCAATGAAACCATATACATCACCACATAAATCAATACCTCGGCAACACAGGCCGGAACATCAAGGAGAACTGAAAAACAATACTCGAGTATTCAATAACCATTCCAGTACAACAACACTGAATGGAGAAACACGAAACACAACCAGAGGAAAGACACAGTATCACACTTGCCCATCATCTTCATGCCGATCCGATACCTGCCTGTCCGCTCTGCTGGAACCTGAAATACATGAAAAGTATTTCCCACATAAAGGGGTTAGCCGTCGAATAGCTAGTGCAAGTATATCAAGTATGAACTACAATACTTCTCGACAATAAAGTAAATGTAACTGTCAATTCATCAATTCAAGACTAGTATTCCGGAACAACTAAATCTCATAGCATTGCATCAACAGATATATGAATACCGTGGAACCGCACCAGAGGTTACGGAACCCTTAGGGGACCTATCGGCCCGCCCCAAAGTGGTTCGTTCATATCATCCGTCATCAATACATGTATGAATACCGTGGAACCGCACCAGAGGCTACGGAACCCTTAGGGGACCTATCGGCCCGCCCCAAAGTGGTTCGTTCATATCATGCCATCAATATATCTTACTTTCAAAGTCGAGAACGTACAATCATAAATATATACTTGCCTTTGAGACATCGAGAAATCGAACGGAAAAACGGTATGAGTTCGGTAGGTCCAAAAACGCGCTTCCGGCACCTAAACGATTCGCAAGGAATATGATAATCAATTATCCATACTCAAATTACACGAAAAAATTCCCGAAACCCGTCTACGATTCATGAAAATACACGGATAAACAACTAGAGATTGGAAAATCGCCCAAACTCCCACAAGTCTGAAAACGGCACAATCAAATCCGTAAAATCGTAGGAAAAGCATGCATACGGTATAGATACATCATAATCTCAAGGTTCTCAAGCTTCAAATCGGATAAATCGAACGAATCTACGAAAAACTCCAAAATCCAACACAATATTCAAAGTGTTCTTGAATAATCCTTCAATAATCCAATGAATAATCAAACATGCCCATAATCATGCGTATATCACTTCATACAACACGATCTTAACATCCAAAACATCATATCTCAAAACAAAAATCGAAATCCAAGAGGTTGATGAAATTACCTTTGAAGATCCAAGTACTTTGATCCGAAGAATACGCGATAGATCGATGATCCGAGCTTCACAACCGGATGAAAATGATGAAAATCCAACTCTCAAGTGATAGATGAAGAAGATTCTCTCCATCAAGTCTCCTCTCTCGGATGAAGGTGAAGAAGTGGAAAAAATATCGGTTGAATCGCACAAAGAACGCAATTATAGGGCTGACTGTCGAGTGTGCCACGGCCCAGGCCGAGTGTGCCGCGGCACAGGCCCAAAAACTGCTCCCAGGGCTCGGCAGTGTGCCGCGGCCCGGCCAAGTGTGCCGCGGCACAAGGTACAGACGGGTCGGCCAAAGATTGAAAAATGTGTGCGTGCCGCGGCTCGACCAAGTGTGCCGCGGCCCTTCCGGCAGGCTGCTCGGCCAAAACTGGAACATGTGAGTGACTAAGCTATATCGATCACAACTCCTTCGTCCGGACATCGATTGACTCACCATTTGAACCATTGGAAATCTAACTTGATGCTTTATAAGATTGCAAAGATTCAGAATTTTTGGAGTTTCCAAAAATTAATGGTGATTTAACAAAGTCGAACTCAGACTTGGAAAAGTCGTTTAATAACACTGAACTCAAGAAAACGACACCGAAACCCGAACCTGAATACGAATCGAAGATACGGTTACGAAGTACTCGCAAAGACAAATCTAAAAGCTAAGAGAACACACGATTCCGACCACCCAAAGGCTCGAAATTCAACAACCGAAGTAATTACCCCAAACTTTGGGAAATTACGAAAACGGCCCAAAACGTCCGAAAATCACGATACGTGATCGAATAACCAAACCGAAGTTCAAAACACATCTAAAAAAGTTAAACGGACTTACGGGAAACTCGAAACAGTAATTTCGAACGAGATTCACAAGAATCGAACTCGAGTGCGGAAAAGTCGTTAAGAAACACGGAACTCAACAAAAAAATACCGAAACGAACTCGGATGTCAAAAAGTGTAGAATTAATCATTCTCAGGATGACGAAACGGTCCCAAGCGAGTCATCAAAACGGACTTCCGCCAAAAATAGAAAATTACCGGAAATCAAAATTACGGGTATTACAGTAAATGCCGAAATCGAACTCCCGATGAAGGTTTGATGATCTTCTTACAAGAATTCACAACAAAATGATACAAGGAATTAATATATCTCACAAAAGTATTTTTCACTCCAAGAACATACAAGGAAGATGATGAAATAATCTCACTCAATCCTCACTTTTTGGTGTTTTCTCCCTCAATCTTGTGTTTTTCACCCAAGAATATCTTCCACAAGATAAGTGTCTATCACCTAGGGTCTCTACACTTTGTTTTATAGCCAAAAAATCAAGATAAAGGCTTAAAGGTGTGCAAAAATGTCAAGGAAAGTGACATGAACCGAAAAGTTGTTGGAATATTTATTCCACACATTATTTAATTTGTGTTTTGATGATTAAAATTGCTAAATAACAAAACAACATCGAGGCGAAGCAAAACGACGAAGCAGACGAAGACGCAAAAAGTTGCAATCTGGACTGCATTAGCGCACGCAAGTGTTCATACGTTAGCGCACGCTAACGAGGAGTAATCTGCATATCAGCCAAGTTCGAAGTAAGCTGAAGTGAAGTCAGCTGATGAAGATAGCGCACGCTACACGTTATCATTAATGCACGCTATCGAAGTCCTGTTACCGTTGTAAAGGAATTCAAACGCAGAATGACGTATGCAATGAAGTCAGCATTAGCGCACGCTACAAAGAAGGAATGGCGCACGCTAAGCAGTTTGAATCAAGTCAATCAGAACGTTGGGAAAAGCAGGTCAAAGTCAGCAAATCAAATGGATACATTGACAATCCATGCAACGGATATATTGGATTAGCGCACGCTACAATGTGTTATTAACGCATGCTAATACAAGAAGGTTACGTACGTAAGGCAGAAGGCATAACGTACGCTAAAGAAGAAACGGCTCTTTGGATCAAAGGAACAGTCTAGCGCACGCTACAGGCACGCTAAGATATTAGCGCACGCTACCAGAGGAAGGCTAGCGCACACTAGCAAGTCAAAACAGCCAGCAACGGCTAGTTTGTGGGAAATGCCTATAAATACCATTCCTATGGTATTGTTTGAGCACAACAACTCCAAGCAAACGAAACATACATCTGAGAATCATATACTTACATTGTTGTTGTAATATTGAGCTTATATTGTTAGTTTGAGTGTTTATACATTCAACATTATACACAAGTGGTAAAAGAAAAGATACGATTGGATTCGGTGTTGTTAGGATCAAGTATCCGGCATTGTTAGAATGGCAATCGATATCTAAGTGAGGTCTATCTAGTACCCATAGAAAGCTAGAGTGGTTGATTCCTTATCCAATAGAAAAGGAAAAACAGTTTTACTCGGACCGATAGAAGACGATCTTGTAACGGTAATCCCTCGATCGATAGAAGAGAGGCATAGAGGTTTTGATCTTAAGCTTAAAGAGAAAGATACATCGAGAGAGGACGTAGGCTTCGTTAATAGCCGAACCTCTATAAATCATTGTGTGATTTATTTTCCGCACCTTATTTACGCTTCCGCAAAACGGCACAATATTCGATTTTATACCAACAATTGGTATCGGAGCGGTACTCCAATACGCGGCTTAACATCCGAGGAGAAGATCCAACATGGCGTTTCAAATGGCTCCAGTCGAAGCCCTTGCTCTCAACCGACCATCATTTTTTGATGGATCAAATTTCATGACTTGGAAGAAGAAAATGTCTATTTTCATCCGAGCTTACGATATCGAATTATGGAAGGTGATTTGCCTTGGTCCCAAAATTCCGACGAACTCAAACAGAACTCTCAAATCCTTTGAAGAGTATGACGATGCGGATTGGAAAAACGACCATTATAATTGCAAAGCCACGCAATTATTATACTGTGCTTTAAATTCGGAAGAACACAACCAGATATCATCGTGTGATAGTGCTAAAGAAATTTGGAAAATGCTTGAGGTAACACACGAAGGTACGTCTCAAGTCAAATAGACGAAGATAAACATGCTCCTTCATGACTATGAATTATTTCAAATGAAGGACGACGAATCCATCTCGATTATGCTCGACCGATTTTCGATCATCACCAATGGATTAGCATGTTTTGGAAAACCACTTTCGAGTAGTGAGAAAGTAAAGAAAATTCTCCGATCACTACCTCGAGAATGGGATGGTACGGTTACGGCAATAATGGAATCCAAAGATTTAAATACTCTCGATTTTATCAACTATGAGATTGTTCTAAAATCTCGGAATGCCAAACCAAAATTGAAGGAAAAATCGATAGCCTTCAAGGCTAAAATGTCGAAAAAGAAAGAAGAAATACCGGTGGACGAAAGTGATGAAGAAATGGCATATTATGCCAAGAACATTAATAAGTTCCAACACTTATTAAACTGGAGAAAGAAGGACATTAAAGCGGGCGACTCGAAGAAACCCGACAACACTTGTCGATTATGTGGTAAACCAGGCCACTTTGCCAAGAACTGTCGAGTAAAGCAAAAGGAAGTTTTAATCGCAACATGGAGCGACGAAGATCCCGATGAAGATTTTCTTGACCAAAATAATCTTGCTCTCATGGCCCGGAGTTCATTCGACGATAGCGACGTCGAAAGCCAAGTAAGTAACTCCTACGACGAACTCTTTGAAGCATTCGAATTATTACATACGGACTATCAAAATGCTTTAAATGAAATTAAATCCCTCAAGTCTAAATATAAAACTTTGGAAGTTGAAAATTCCAAAATACTTGAAAAAGGAAAATTTGTCGAAATTGATCATTCGAAATGCCTTGAAAATGAAAATATTTTGAAAAATGATCTTTTAAAAGTTCAAGATGAACTAAAAATTTTGACAAAGAAATTCTCGTGCGGCAACGATAAATTTGAACAAATGTTATGTGTTCAAAAATACACTCTAAATAAAGAGGGGTTGGGATTCAAACCACGTTTTAAAAATGAATCCTTAAATTTTAACATACCCCGTTGCGAAAAATGTTTGAAAATCGGGCATCACATTTCAAATTGCAAAAGCCCAAAACGAACGATAAAAATTAAAAAGATTTGGGTTCCTAAAGGAATAAACGTTTCAAATATCGTTCACATCTCGAAACAAAAACCAACTATAGGTTGGATCCCCAAAAATAAATTTTACAAAGGGGGAGAATGAATATTTTTGAGGGAGAAATAATACTTTGAGGGGGAGTGTTTTTTTAAAGGGTATAACTAAATTCCCTTATTAATGCATAAATTGGTATCATGCATATTTATATTTCATTTGATATACTCTATATTTTTATACTTTTTGATGAAGACAAAAAGGGGGAGAAGGAGATGAATTGAGATAAAAATGAGAAAAATCGAAAAAGTCGAAAAGAAAAAGAAAGCATACAAATAGGGGGAGTTGAAAAATTGAAAAATGAAAAATGACAGAGTTGAAAAATAAAGGAGATGTCGAAAAGAAAAGAGGATTGGAGAAACTAACGAAACGATCAAAGCCGAAAACTTTGATTCGTAGAAATATACATATATTATTCTTTACAGATTTTATCCAATTCAAGAGTTGTTTTGTAATCATCAAAAAGGGGGAGATTGTTGGAATATTTATTCCACACATTATTTAATTTGTGTTTTGATGATTAAAGTTGCTAAACAACAAAACAACATCGAGGCGAAGCAAAACGATGAAGCAGACGAAGATGCAAAAAGTTGCAATCTGGACTGCATTAGCGCACGCAAGTGTTCATACGTTAGCACACGCTAACGAGGAGTAATCTGCATATCAGCCAAGTTCGAAGTAAGTTGAAGTGAAGTCAGCTGATGAAGATAGCGCACGCTACACGTTATCATTAACGCACGCTATTGAAGTCCTGTTACCGTTGTAAAGGAATTCAAACGCAGAATGACGTATGCAATGAAGTCAGCATTAGCGCACGCTACAAAGAAGGAATAGCGCACGCTAAGCAGTTTGAATCAAGTCAATCAGAACGTTGGGAAAAGCAGGTTAAGGTCAGCATATCAAATGGATACTTTGACAATCCATGCAACGGATATATTGGATTAGCGCACGCTACAATGTGTTATTAACGCACGCTAATACAAGAAGGTTACGTACGTAAGGCAGAAGGCATAACGTACGCTAAAGAAGAAACGGCTACCGGGTGGCCAGGAGCAGTCTAGCGCATGCTACAGGCACGCTAAGATATTAGCGCACACTACCAGAGGAAGGCTAGCGCACGCTAGCAAGTCAAAACAGCCAGCAACGGCTAGTTTGTGGGAAATGCCTATTAATACCATTCCTATGCTATTGTTTGAGCACAACAACTCCAAGCAAACGAAACATACATCTGAGAATCATATACTTACATTGTTGTTGTAATATTGAGCTTATATTGTTAGTTTGAGTGTTTATACATTCAACATTATACACGAGTGGTAAAAGAAAAGATACGATTGGATTCGGTGTTGTTAGGACCAAGTATCCGGCATTGTTAGAATGTCAATCGATATCTAAGTGAGGTCTATCTAGTACCCATAGAAAGTTAGAGTGGTTGATTCCTTATCCAATAGAAAAGGAAAAACGGTTTTACTCGAACCGATAGAAGACGAGCTTGTAACGGTAATCCCTCGACCGATAGAAGAGAGGCGTAGAGGTTTTGATCTTAAGCCTAAAGAAAAAGATACATCGAGAGAGGACGTAGGCTTCGTTAATAGCCGAACCTCTATAAATCATTGTGCGATTTATTTTCCGCACCTTATTTACGCTTCCGCAAAACGGCGCAATATCCGATTTTATACCAACAAAAGTGACACGGCCCGTGTCCTGGGACACAGCCGTGTCGCACTACGCTGGATAAGGAAAAAGGTATCTGTCTTGAGACTCGGCCGTGTCCCATGGCACGGCCGTGTTGTACTGCGCCAGAAAGTGCAAATTGACCGATCGTGACTCGGCCGTGTTCCAAAAGGCACGGTCGAGTTGTTCTCATCCGAAAAATGCAATTCTTGCTGGAATGAGACCCGGCCGTGTCCCATGGCACGGCCGAGTTGCCTGTGCAGCCGAGTTGAGTTCTTCTGTTCCGGTTTTTGGTCTTCTTCGGCTTGATTCTTCGTTCTTGTATCAATACACCTCGGATTTTAGCATATGATATACCGTTTCGAAGCTAATTTCACGAGGAATTTATATCAAAGGAGAATACATCTCAATTCAGAGTGGAGATTCTGGGATTTAGGAGATTTGACCAATACTGCTTAAATCTTTCGTCGTTTTAGGCCCCGTTTTAGCTTTTGACCGTCATAAACTCCAATATTAGCTATGAAAGCGCATATTTCACCACAGTCTTCGCTTGGATACCTATAAATTAAAAATACAACATACCACGCATAAAAGAGAACAAAAATACTAAAAAGCAAACAAAAACACGACTAGAAAGGACAGAATGAGTTGATCAACAATCGACTCATCAAACCCCCTCAAACTTGAACTTTGATCGTCCCGAACAAATCACTTTAAAATAACCATTCTGAAAAGGGTAACTCAACTGTTAAAATACCTCGAAGGACCTCTTCGAAAATTTCATCAATACTCATAAGTAAAATAAGTCGAGTTCTACAAAGTTTTCTAACCTCCGGGGTGCTTCCTTAACATCATAGTCAATACTTGGCAATATAAACCTCACTGGTCAAGTGTATTCACTCACTCTCAAAGTGATATGGATAAGTATACGCTTGGAACTCATTCAATGAAATAAGGAACCCCATAGGCTTGCCAATCGTCTTAATCTCTACCACTGTTTTGTGCATGCAAGCTTTTCGTGAATCAAAAAGGGCATTACTCGGCTTGAAATGTAGGCTTTGGTCGAGGTGGGATAAATATGGCTAAAGTGACTTGACTCGAGCAATTTTAGAATTTAAATCACCATAGTTGCTTTAGAAGCTCAAGCTTTTTGAGATTTGCTTCTTTCATCCCCTTAATTACGAACCACTTGCGACAAGCACTTTTGAAAGTGAAAAACGCAGCGTCAAACCCTCCTTATTGCTACAATTTTTTTTATTATTATTAGCTTGGGTTGATTTAGGATCTGTTTTACGCGAATGTAAACGATGGGTCACATGAATACACCCGGTTACTAGGATCACAATTACTTCCAAGAATACTCATATCTAAGGTAACCGTTTTACGCGAATATAAACATGGGTCACATGAATACACCCGGTTACTAAGTTCCCAAAAATAGCGGAGTAATTATTTTCACCATTTCAACACTCCCAACAATATGTATATCACCCAATATCACCACAATCTTTTGTATCCTCGTCAAAAATAATTTCTAATTGCTCAAATAGGAATCGAAGGATTATAGTAATGGAAAGCTCGATATGTGGTTTAATAATGAAATAGACAATGACCTCAATTGGGTTTATTTAAGGAATGATCGAATGTCGGGTTGGCCAAAATTGAAGGGTTAAGATCAAAGGTGCCAACAAAAAAAATTTCCACTCAATTGCACACACACGCTAGTAGTCTTGAACAAGAAACCAAGGCAAGTTCTAGAGTCTTAAATCAAGAATGAAACACTCGATAATGAAACTTACATTTTAGAAAATGCACGAAGGCTCAATAGCTCACAAGTAGGTTTGTTCATACCTCCAAGATATTAAAACCACTTATTCAATTTCACACCCATTTCGGTTATCAACAATTTTTCCTCAACAAATTATCCTTGATTTGTATATCAAAATAACGAAATAAATCCCAAGGCATTCCAAAAAAATTCACACTTCAAAGTTTTCTTCAAGTTTGCAAAATAAAAAGACACCAAGTAAAAACACACCAAGTAAAACACACCACAAATAAGTGCAAAATGTTCAAAACACACCAAAAATAAGCAAACAAGCAAAATAGTATCCGAAAACAAATAAAAACAAGAGTAATGAAGTATTTCTTGACCAATCCCCCCAAACTTGAATTAAAGAATATACGAACGAAGGGGTATAGTATTTAAACAAAAGAATTTCATTGGTCAAGAAATACTTACAACCGGTTTACTGGTGGGGCGGGGGAAAGTGGCCTTGCTGGACGTGCCACTCGTGCATTTGTCTCACAAGAGACAATATCTCGTGTCGCTCCCGTCTCGCCTCCTCTCGGTAGGCCTCAAACTCCTCCCTTAATGTTGGGCGTGAGGGGGCACGTCCAATTTCGGCCCGCCTTGACGTCTCGGGCCGATCACTCGTGATTTCTTTCTTTTATTCTTCGCTCTCTTCTTCTTCCTCGTCATCCGGGCCTCTTTCATAAGCCTCCTCCTCTTCTATCCTTTCTGCTCTATCTTCATCCATAATGCGCCTAGGTCGAACATTTCGGTCGACAGGGCTGTGACCCGGAGGAGCCAAGTCGGCTGCCATCCGTGCTCTACGGTGTGCCTCCGTAGCCATTTGAAGATTTCCCATATCCCGAATATTATTTATGGTTGTCAAGGGCGGATTCGGGAGAAGGAAGTGATCGTTGTCGGTCTGCATGAAGACCATGCGCTGTTCATAGTCCAGGATATTCATCACCTTCATCACGGAGATCGAGACAAGCTTATTTCCAGGAAGGGGGGTCCTCTGATCTAAGGAAATACCGAAGTGTAGTGCGATAGGGGTAATCAAACCCCCTATCCATATCTCCCCCTTAGGCTTTGTCGCGACATCCTCAAAATGTTCCGCTACCATAGCCCCAGTTGCCGGAATCGAGTTGTCGAGCATGTGAGTCAGGATATATAACTCCCGCAGTGAAATGGGCCCGGTTTCCTTTCAGCCATATATGGTATTTGCAATCACCTTGTGTAGGTATCTGAGTACGGGATTGCGAATGTTCGATCCTTTAGCCGATCTTGCAATGTAATATCGCGCCTCACTCCCCGGGTATTCTACCATGGACCTCCAGTAAGTTTCACAAGCGAACCGATTTATCGGGTAATGGCCCTCATGTCTTGCATGATAAATTTCCTCCAACTGGACGATAGTCAGTGTCTCTTCGTTGTTGTTGATCCGGAATGTCATTTCGGTCGGTTCTCGAGTCACTGGATCTCTTCTTACAGTTAGAGTACTGAGAAACTCCATCGTCAGACATCTATAAGTCGGCCATTGTTGAGTCATCATCCATGCCCAATGCACTCTTTCAAGGAATTTCATCACATCTTCCCTTATCCCCATTGCGTTCATGCATTCGTCATCGGGCCACCTCGTAGGGAGCATTTTTTTCTGCCCCAACATTTCCCACCTTTCATATTGCGTTTCAGGTAGATTGATTCCATAAGATTCCGGGTTTTCCACAGCCCTTTGAATAGCCATTCTTGCCGGCACTTGTTCCCCGCCATTCCTACCCCTTCCGCGTTGAGCATTTCCTCGTCCTCTTCCTCGTGCCATTTTCGCAAAAATTTAATCTATCATTATCCAAGGACTTGAGAACGTATTCCTCCCCCAAACTTATAGCAAGCAATAAAATTACCCAAATATAAACATTATCGATCAAAACAACTCCCAAGCAAATTCTTTCGTTTAAATTCATCATCTTCATCATGGAAAAACATCCCTTAATTACAAGAATTTTCAACCGAGAAATTTAATCACCAAGCATGAAGAATTATCGAAAATCCCCAAATTTCATCACCTTCAATTTATTCAAGAACCCTAGATAATTAAGGACTAGCGATTCAAATCATCATAGCATGTTCATAACAAAGAACAATCATCTAAAACATGAGAAACATACCTTTATTTCGGAGAAATTGAAGAGAAAAAAAATTAAAGCCCGGTCCCAATTCGTCCGACTTGCTCCTTCGAAGAGTGAAATTGGTTGAAAAATGATGAATACGTAGTAGATTCTTGTATCTCCCCTCGATTTTGCACAATATTTCTTTAAAAACGAAGAGAAAAATCGGAAGTTCAGAGGCTAGGGTTCGCAGGGAGGAAGAAAAAAATTTTGGAGAAGATAAAAATGGGGAATCGGCCGTGCTTCCTTTTATACCTGACCGACTGACACGGCCGTGTTGCATATGACACGGTCGTGTCGAGCTGTTCGTAATAACACAATACTTACTGTCGGCCAACTCGGCCGTGTCCTATGACACGGTCGAGTCATACTATCCTGGAAAATCGAAATTCACTGTACTGAGGCCCGGCCGTGTCCTTGACACGGCCGTGTCATGCTGTTCTACAAAACCAAGTTCTGACTGTTCTTAGACTCGGCCGTGTCCTGACACTCGGCCGTGTCCTCCTATTCAAAATAAGCCCAAAACCTCCTGTTTTGAGATGCGGCCGTGCCAAAGGTAACTCGGCCGTGTCTTACCTGCCCAGATTTTTAGTTTCTGAAAACGCACTCGTTTCCTGCAATTTTAACACCCACGGTTGAACCGGTTAGTTTCGAATCGAATAAAAACAAATAAGGAAAATAAATGCGAAAAACAGAAGACAAAAAATCTAACTAAAACGTTGGGTTGCCTCCCAAGTAGCGCTTTTTTATAGTCATTAGCTCGACTTCTTCCCGTTTTGCTCAAGCTTCAACATCGTGCACCACTCAAACGCATTGATTTCTTCGATTCGTCCGAAATACGGCTTCACTCTATGCCCGTTTACCTTAAAGTGCTCATTCTTCCGAGGATCAAGAAGTTCTACTGCTCCGTGCGGCCATACTTTAACGACTTTAAACGGTCCGCCCCATCGCGATACCAATTTTCCGGGCATGAGCTTAAGACGGGAATTATGTAACAGAACATCCATCCCGGGTTCGAGAGATTTACGAACGATACGCTTATCATGATACCGTTTCGTCCGTTCTTTGTAGAGTTTAGCGTTTTCGTACGCCTCATATCGCATCTCATCAAGCTCATTTAAATGCAAAAGTCGTTCCTCGCCCACATTTTGTTGATCTAAATTGAGCGCTTTGATTGCCCAATACGCCTTGTGTTCCAACTCAACGGGTAGGTGACATGCTTTCCCAAATACTAGGCGATACGGGCTCATTCTGATTGGAGTTTTGTAGGCCGTGCGGTATGCCCATAAAGCGTCATTCAACTTCAATGCCTAGTCTTTTCTTGTCGGTTTCACCGTCTTTTCGAGCACTGCCTTTATTTATCGATTGCTTACTTCTACTTGCCCGGAAGTTTGTGGATGATATGACGTTGCGACCTTATGCATAACATTGTACTTCTTAAGCAAGCCTGCAAGTTGTTTATTGCAAAAATGCGTGCCACTGTCGCTGATTACAGCTCTAGGCATCCCGAACCTGCAGAAAATCACATCCCTAAAAAAATTGCAAACCACGTTAGCATCGTTAGTTCGGGTTGGAATTGCTTCCACCCACTTAGAGACGTAGTCTACAACAACTAGAATATACTCAAAACCATGGGAAATTGGAAAAGGACCCATAAAATCCACTCCCCAAACATCGAAAAGTTCCACAACAAGATTGTTTGTCAACGGCATCTCATTCCTTTTGCTTATATTCCCCGTTCGTTGACAACGATCGCAACTCTTGCAATGAAAATAGGCATCCTTAATTAGTGTTGGCCAGTAGAATCCCGATTGAAGGACCTTGTGAGCCGTTTTCTTTGCGCTAAAATGTCCCTCACAGTGCAACTCATGGCAAAATAACAATATGCTCTCGTGCTCTTCCTCCGGGACGCAACGTCGAAATATCTGATCAGGCCCCAACCTGAATAAGTAGGGCTCGTCCCAAAAGTAATGCCTGCACATGGAAACAAATCTCTTCTTCCCTTGATAGGTCAAGTCGGGCTGCAAAACACCACTAACAATGTAATTGACAATATCAGCATACCAAGATGTCCTTGTTACATCGAACAATTGCTCATCGGGGAAAGTTTCAACAATTGGCAAATGATTATCAAGCTTAAAATTATCTCCCTCGGTTAGTATAGATAGATGGTCGGCCACTACGTTTTCCGACCCCTTTTTATCTTTAAATTCCAAATCAAATTCTTGCAGCAGAAGAACCCACCGAATTAATCTTGGTTTTGCATCGGATTTTTTTAATAAATATTTCAATGTGGCGTGATCCGTATGCACAATCACTTTTGAGCCAACCAAGTAGGATCGAAATTTTTCTAAAGAAAACACAACGGCTAAAAATTCTTTTTCGGTGGTGGTGTAATTAGCCTGAGCTTCATCGAGCGTTTTGCTCGCATAGTAAATCACGTGGAAAAATTTATTCACTCTTTGCCCCAAAACGGCACCTATAGCAAAATCAGACGCATCGCACATAATTTCAAATGGGAGAGACCAATCGGGAGCGACAACAATAGGTGTGGAAGTTAACTTTTCTTTCAAAGCGTTGAAACCGACTAAACATTCCTCGGTAAAATCAAATTTAGCATCTTTGCACAAAAGGTTACTCAAAGGGCGGGCAATTTTCGAAAAAGCTTTAATAAAACACCTATAAAATCCCGCATGCCCTAAAAAGCTTCGAACCTATTTGACACATGAAGGCGGAGGTAATTTAAGAATCAAATCGACTTTAGCCATATCAATCTCCATTCCTTTATTGGAAACCACATGACCTAGAACAAGACCTTGTTTTATCATAAAATGACTCTTTTCCCAACTAAGTGTAAGATTACACTCAATACATCGTTCTAGCACAATAGTCAAATTATTTAAACAATCATCGAAAGTGGTTCCAAACACAGAAAAGTCGTCCATGAATACCTCGATGGATTTTTCTAACAAGTCGGAGAATATGGATAGCATGCACCTTTGAAAAGTAGCGGGAGCATTGCAAAGACCAAACGGCATCCTCCTAAAGGCAAAGGTGCCAAAAGGGCAAGTGAAAGTGGTCTTCTCTTGATCCTCCGGAGCAATGGGAATTTTATAGAAACCTGAAAGACCATCTAGAAAACAGTAATAATCATGCCCAGCTAAACGTTCCAACATTTGATCAATGAAAGGAAGAGGAAAATGATCTTTTTTTGTTACGGCATTTAATTTTCGGTAATCAATGCACATCCTCCAACCGGTTACCGTTCTAGTGGGCACCAATTCATTTTTATCATTACGAACCACCGTTATTCCAGATTTCTTAGGCACTAACTGCACAGGGCTCACCCACTTACTGTCGGATATCGGGTATATGACTCCGACATCTAGCAATTTCAAAACTTCTTTTTTCACAACTTCCTGCATGTTCGGATTCAAACGCCTTTGAGGTTGCCTAACCGGTTTAACATTTTCCTCAAGAATTATTTTATGCATGCACCTAACAGGACTTATTCCCTTGATATCGGAAATACTCCACTCAATCGCTTCCTTTAACTTAGTTAGAACTTCTACTAATTTGTTTTCTTGCAAGGGAGTTAGTTCGGAAGAGACAATTACATGGTGAGTGTCACTTTTGCCTAAGAAAACATATTTAAGATGTGCCGGAAGTTCTTTCAATTCAAGTTGGGGTGGGGTGATTTCAACGGGCTCCTCAAATTTTAATTCCAATGGTATCTTAAAACCGTCAACTTCATCAATTATTTTGGAATTATCTAACAATGCAACATATTCTTCAATTTCTAGATTATTAAGCCCCATATCATGCTCAACGGTTAGAGCATCATGCAACGTGTCACCTACATCATCATGAAAATATGTATCATCAACCAAAGAATCAATGCAATCAACAAAATTCACATCATGGGAAGCATAAATATGAGAAGGGATAGGAGATGAACTGAACACGTTGATTTCCACGGTTTCGCCCAAGACGGTCATGGTGACCTTTCCTTCATCAACATCGACGATTGTTTTTGTTGTACGCATGAATGGCCGTCCTAGAAGTATTGTCCCTTCATTTTCGCTTGTCCCGAAATCGCTCATCTCCAAGATAACAAAATCGACCGGAATCACCAATTTGTCCACTTGCACCAATAGGTCTTCAATGACTCCCTTGGGGTATTTCACCGACCTATCCACCATTTGAAGAGTCATTCTTGTCGGTTTGATTCCCCCGAGTCCAAGCCTCAAATATGTCGAGTATGGCATGAGATTCACGCTTGCCCCCAAATCTAACATCCCACGAGCAATTCTCTTGTCTCCCATAGTAATGTCGATCATAAAACTTCCGGGATCGCCTTTCTTTTGACCCCTTGCTTCCACCTCGTAAAGCACCACTTTCTCGTTCCCATTGTATCTTCTTTTGTTCGAGGTCAACTCTTTGAAAAATTTTATATAAGCGGGAATGTTCTTCACAACATCCAAAAGAGGTAAGTTGACATGAACCTTCGAAAGCATGTCGTAGATTTCGGAAAATTGCTCATCTTGCTTTGCTTTTCTAAGCCGGCTCGGAAAAGGAATTGGTGGCTTATATGGTTGAGCGGATTTGTGAAGCTTGGAAGTCGAAGTTGCTTCGTCTATTTTCTCCTCTTGATTTCCCGACTCGTCTTCTTTCTCATACCCTCTTTCTTTTACTTAGGAATTGACTTCTCTATTAATCACTTTACCACTTCGGAGAGTGGTAATGGCTTGAGCTTGCTCGGCTTGACTCGGTAGTTTTCCCCTTTCTTGTCTACGTGCCTCGGTAGCAAGTTGCCCAATTTGAATCTCCATTTTCTTCATCGAAGCTTCTAAAGATTCGAACCTCTTATTGTTCTCTTCTCGGTTTTCCTTGCTCTCCTTAATGAATGCCGCAATACTCTCCTCAAGAGAGTTCCTTTGTTGTGGAGGTGGTTCACTTCGCATTGGTTGTTGGGCTCGGTTTCCTCCGTTGTATTGAGCTTGGGCGCTTGTATCGTATGGTACCGGGTTGTTGTTTCTCCATGAGAAATTCGGATGGTTTCTTAGCCCAGGATGATAAGTATTTGGGAGAGGTGCATTTCTTGCGTTTCCGCCATAATTATTTCTCCTCTCTTCCCATTCGGGCCTTCCCGTGCTTTGTCCCATAGCTCAATTAACTTGTTCGGTTTCTTCTCCCGGAAAAGTATGAGGGCATGAATTGGCATCATGTCCGGGTGCTCCGCAAATCTCGCAAACTCGTGAGCTAGAAGATTTATTTTGAGTCTTGAGTTGTCTTAGTTCATTTGTCAACTCATCGATTTTAGATTGCATCTCGTCCTTCTCGCTCACTTGGTGCATGGCTCCCCTACGAACACGTACACTTTTTTGTTGAGAATTTGCTCCCAATGTTTCATACACATCATATGCTTGCCTCTCCATCAAACTCCAAAACGAACCACCGGCTGCATTATCTACCGCTCCTTGGCAATATTGTGTCAATCCGTCATAGAAGAATTGATTAAGTAGTTGAAGCGGATAGTGATGGTGTGGGCATTGAATGAGTAGCATTTTGAATCAGTCCCATGCTTCGTGAAATGCCTCTCCGTCTTGTTGTCCGAAAGTTGAGATTTGAGTTCTCAATTGCGTAGTCTTTGAATTGGAGAAGTACTTGGTAATGAATTTATCGTAAACTTCATCCCATGTTCTTAGTGATCCGGGCGCCAAAGTCATCAACCATTGTTTCGCCCCATCCTTGAGTGTATAAGGGAAGCACTTCATCCGTAGTTGATCCTCGCTCAACCCATTTAATGGGAAGTTGTCAATCGCCACATAGAAATCTCGGATGAATGATAACGGATCCTCTCGTGCTAATCCGTGAAATGAGGGCAATTGCTCGATGTGAAATCCGCTTATGTGGTAGTTCCTTGCGGCCGGTGCTAATTGGATGCATGAAATGGCGGTGTTCACCACAGGTTTTTCATAGTCCCGCATTAGATGTTCGACCGGAGGTTGTTGCGGCATGTTATAGTTTTCCTCCATCCCATATTGAGGTCCGAGATAATAATTCGCTCCATATTGCATTCCGACGGGTGGTTGTCTCGGATAAAAGTATCTCCCTTGTTGAGCTTCGGGTATCCCTTGATTGCGCCCAACATTATCATATCTCGGAAACCTTGGTTGACGAATTTCTTCCTCATCTATATTTTGTGCAACATTCTCAACTCTCGGTTGACGAGTGTTTTCTTCTTGGATCAAAAGTCGCTCTTCAAGATCCGGATTCACCTCGTCGTTTGCCATTGATGTTGTGGCCATTATTTTTGGTGCTCTAATCCTTTGAACTTCGTCTATGTGCGGAAGAATCGGGTTGCCCAACGATCTCCTACCAAGCATAAACAAAGGAAGTAAAAGCAGATTTTAGACTTTTATCGAAAATAATGAAAACGGAGAAATGATCAAGAAAAACAATTCAACTATATTAAAACAAGATCAAATATTAAACGCCAATTCCCCGGCAACGGCGCCAAAAACTTGATGGTACAAATTAAATACTCGTAAGTGTACGAATCGCTTTTGTAGGAAGCGGCAAGTAACTCCGAGGTCGATCTCTCGAGGAATTAGAAACGGTTTAAAATTTGATAATGTTCGGCAAATAGTTGAATGAACAAAAGTAAAACAAATTAAAATATATCATTGGTTCGATTAGATTATAATACTAACGCATGAAATTAAAATAAACTAAGTGATAACAACACCAATTTGATCGTCGGATAAATGAGAGATAACAATAATGAGATTGATATGGGAATTTAGATTCACCGACACACACGTAATCAATTATTAGTTCCGATACTCAAATAAATACGGTTTGTAATTATCGATTGCTCACGATTAAAAGAAATCCGTTTGATGGCGGTAATCCTAAAAATCACGATTGCTCTCAACGAAAATTAAGAGATACTCTTTTGATTGGGATGAATCCCTAACTAACAATCAATTAACCGACTACTTTTGATGAGGTAAATCGTTAAAAGATCGCACGAAAAAGCTCGAGAACATTCACAATCGTTTCTTATGGGTCATTTGATGGCGAAAACCGACAAAAACCCTCGATTCGAATAATAATAACAACAATGAAAAAGGTTTGATGATCTAATTCAAAAGTTCTTAAACGAAAAACGAACAAGAGGAACAATCCCAAACTTTTACCCGGAAAATCAAAAGGAACTAATATATCTCACAAAAGTATTTTTCACTCCAAGAACATACAAGCAAGATTATGAAATAATCTCACTCAATCCTCACTTTTTGGTGTTTTCTCCCTCAATCTTGTGTTTTTCACCCAAGAATATCTTCCACAAGATAAGTGTCTATCACCTAGGGTCTCTACACTTTATTTTATAGCCAAAAAATCAAGACAAAGGCTTAAAGGTGTGCAAAAATGTCAAGGAAAGTGACATGAACCGAAAAGTGACACGGCCCGTGTCCTGGGACACGGCCGTGTCGCACTACGCTGGATAAGGAAAAAGGTATCTGTCTTGAGACTCAGCCGTGTCCCATGACACGACCGTGTTGTACTGTGCCAGAAAGTGTAAATTGGCCGATCGTGACTCGACCGTGTTCCAAAAGGCACGGTCGAGTTGTTCTCATCCGGAAAATGCAATTCTCGCTGGAATGAGACCCGGCCGTGTCCCATGGCACGGCCGAGTTGCCTGTGCAGCCGAGTTGAGTTCTTCTGTTCCGGTTTTTGGTCTTCTTCGGCTTGATTCTTCGTTCTTGTATCAATACATCTCGGATTTTAGCATATGATATACCGTTTCGAAGCTAATTTCACGAGGAATTTATATCAAAGGAGAATACATCTCAATTCGGAGTGGAGATTCTGGGATTTAGGAGATTTGACCGATACTGCTTAAATCTTTCGTCGTTTTAGGCCCCGTTTTAGCTTTTGATCGTCATAAACTCCAATATTAGCTATGAAAGCGCATATTTCACCACAATCTTCGCTTGGATACCTATAAATTAAAAATACAACATACCACGCATAAAAGAGAACAAAAATACTAAAAAACAAACAAAAACACGACTAGAAAGGACAGAATGAGTTGATCAACAATCGACTCATCAACATCCAACATGACTGAATAGAAAAAGCTTTAAACCATTATGAAATAAATATTGTTTATTCATAAAATATTCATGGTTAAAAGCAGCATTTATTGCTGATAGGACAGCATTTAATGCGGCCGTAAAGAGACAAGTCTGAACGCTCTGAAGAGCATTTAATGCAAAGTAAAAAAAATGCCTGAAGCATTAAATGCGACCTGCTTTAATTCAAACATTCAGCAACCGCCAATAAGAGACGTAAACATCTCACCAACCATCCAACATCTACATTTATAACGAATCTATTTCCAAAGGTTATAAATAGCCCCAAGCAAGAGGACATTGAACAGAAGTGCTGTTCATTCTCGCGCATACATCTAACATATTACTCTGACAAATCTAGCTATTATTGAGTAGTATATTTCGTGAGCATACAACAGTATTCAAGCGAAGAAATATACTAAGTCCTCAACGCAAACAGAACAACATACAACGAATGCTCATAAAAGATATAGCTATTGTTTGGAATTGATCTACCTTTTATCATTGAGATTATCATTACCCACGTATGGACTAAGGATCCTTGCGTATTCCGACATGTGTGGGAAGAATAGCATTAAAGATGAATCTTCGATCTGTGTGAGATGAAGCGAGTCAAAAGAGCTTGAATCCAATCTATGTGAACGGCCAAAGTTGCAGTCCCTGTATCAATCTGTGTGAACGATACAGAGACAGGTTTAGTTAAAGTCACGTAGTTGTGTACGTAGTGATTTTAATAAAATCTTTACTCCTGTGTGGAGGACGAGTGAACGTAGAGTGGTTTACCTCAAACCACTTTAAATCTGTGTTATTTACTTTCAGTCTTTACTGTTTTCACTTAAACTGTGATTTATAAGTATACATTGTGAAAACCCTATACGCATCAAGCAAACAGGAGAACACTCAGTTGCTGTATTTACAGCAACTCACTAACAGACTTTCGCTACGCAATTAACTTCGAAAATTATACATCTTATTGTATTTTCACCGTCTAAGCTATTTACTATATACTCCGTGGCCAACAAGTGGTATTGGAGATTCTAAAAAGAATCTGTCGATTTTTATCTGAATCAGATCCACAAATCACTAGCTTTTGAAAACTGTGTCACATTTTCATCATCTTTTCTATTTCTTAAATGGACACCTCTATGATAAACAAAGTTCATATGTTCTCCATTAATGAGTTTGATGACTGGAGGATTAGAATGGAGGCTCATCTTGCAGCCATGCACGAAGAAATGGTATTCGTCATCCAGGAAGAATGAAGGTCAATCCATCCCAAATGATGGAGGGACAACCTCATGCTGAAATACTCGAGAAGGAGTGCAAGCAATGGACAACGGACGATCGCAAGCATGCGAACCTCGACAGTGTTGCTAAGAATATGCTGTTTGTCACTCTCGACAAAGGCACATTCTCAACGGTAAGAAGCTGTAGGACAGCTAAAGAAATCTGGGAGAAACTCAAGCTAATTTGCGAGGGAACTGAGCTCTCGAAAGAAAACAAAATTTCTAAACTTACTCAGCAGTTTGAATCTTTTGAAATGAAATATTCTGAAACCTTGAGGAGCTTGACCTCAGATTCACTGGCATTGTCGGTGAACTTGAAGCATTGAGTAAAATGTATACCCAAAAGGAGAAAAAATTAAAGATCTTTGATCACTCCCTGCCCGATGGGACATTAAGACTACAGCTATGCGTGTATGACAAGTCAACGGTGGACGAGGACACTCCCGGTTCCTATGGCTCGGTTTGCCATGGTTAAAACATCTGACATCACGAGTGGAGGCACTCGCAGTACCCCGAAAGCCCCCATAAGAACGAGCCGAACCGCCCGCAGGAAAATTAGCAGATTGAGACTTCTGCTGAACTCCGCCCTTGTGACCCGAAAAATTACCGATGGATTTCTGTTTCTTACTTTCTCGAGATGCCTCATTGGCCGTCAAGGACATATCATAAGCAAGAGCTCTACTCTGATAGTCCTTTAAGGTGGTGTAGGGGAATCCAGAAATGTAATCACGAATCCTCGGTTTCATTCGCCTCGAGAAGTGGCAAATATTGTCATCCTCCTCCTTAACCTGGGCCTTCACGTAGCCTATTTCCCAGTTGAAATCTGCAATGGCCTGAGAAACCGGAAGATATCGAGGCTGAGCATCATAAAAAGCATGAATCTGCACCTGACGAACCGGCCACGGACAGTACTCTGCTTCCATAAGGTCTCTGAACTCGGCCCAAGAAGCAACATGATCCTGAGGCCCAACAGCCTCCCACCAATCAACAGCATCCCCAGTGAGAAAATATTGGGCGATTGGGACCTTGCGATCCTCAGGACAATTAGTGGCAGTAAAGACCTTGGACATCTCTTTGATCCATCCCTCCCAGCAGATTGGGTCTGAAGCGCCAGAAAACTGAGAAGGATGCATCTTGGTGACATCCTGAAGCCAACGATCTGCTACGTCCCGATCAGCATGAGCCGGAATCGGGTTTTGAACCGCCTGGGCTATCGCAGCCATATGGTTCACCATTTGTTGCATTACAGATGCAACACCAAGGTCGGCGCCATCTTGAGTAGCAGTATAGCTCTGACGGACATCAGTACTGCCGGCTCCAGAAGAGTGTGACGTGACCGCCCCACTGGCTGCCCCCACATCCCTGGCCGCGTCCACGACCACGACCACGACCTCGACCTCTTCCAGCATCCATACTGGAGATAAGAGGTAGCAAAAGCAACTCGATGATAAATACGAGAGAAAACAATCACAGTTCAAGAGTCGGAAGTACGATACGGGAAAACAAAAGAATCGAGTAAGGAAAACTTAAGAACACTGGAAGTACCGAGATGATGGCAGCGGGGTGACGATGTGCAAAACAAAACACAACTAGACCCAATTAACTGACAATCCTAGGTATCCATAAACCCGGTCTCTAATACCATTTTCTGTAACACCCCCGAGATATTCAGAGCATATTACAGCGTCGTGGACCCCTATGTGGGACCCAACAGGCTAAATGAACAATACCGCTCATCGAACCATCTCGGTTAGCGAGAAACATACAACACCACAACAATAACTAAATGAAATCACCCGATACAACCGGTGAACAGGACATCACCCAAATTCACAAATACGATTTAACATACAATACATATCCAAAATTAAAAGTGCATAAGTACTCGCGAGTACTATCTGTAAGTTCAGAGGTTTGGAAAACAAACACATCAAAATGGACAACAGAAATAAAGGGACTCCATTGCACATGTCAAAATCCCCGGCCAGCATCCTCGTACTGCTCCAGTGCCCGCTCGACCGGCTGAACGCCACCGGAAATTCATAACAAGAGTTTCCCCAAAATGGATCCCCAAAGGGGTTAGCAATTACGCTAGTACAAGTAATCAAGGCACACCATTCGCTTACACATTTCATAGTACATGCATCAAGTCCTTTCAAAATCCAAAACCAGACATGTCTTTTCCGGAAAATGAACAGTCAATAATCAATTTGCCTAGGACCAGGGCGAAACCACTGGTTCAATTTGAGGCCTCTAAGGACCCTCACGAACTGGCCATAATTATAAATCAAATCACGCACAGGCATCGCCTAGGACCGGGGCGAAACCACTCGTCCCATTCGAGGCCTCTAAGGACCCTCCCGAACTGGCTAGCGAACAAGCTCGTGAATCCGGAGTGATGTCACAGATTCCCCCGAGGCCCCTTCGGACCCTCCCGGAGTGAGCAAAGCACACACATAATATACATCACCATTTCATGTTAAGCATAAAGGTTTCCAAGAGTACTTACCTTGAGTAATTAACGATGAAACGGATGGAACGGAGAAACAACCACGATCGCTAGGAACCGAAAAACCCTAACCTAACGATTCGAAGAATACAATCACAACCATTTCTAAACAATTATGGAAATGGAATACACCCGGAAACCCACCTACGATTCATCTAAATTCGTACAAAACAACAACGAGGGCGGATCGCAACCAAACCCTCTCGATTACACAAATACCATGAAACTTACCATGAACTCGTAGGGAAAACAAGAATACCATCAAGATTAATCATATACATCATGGATTAATCAACAATACGGAACGAATCGGGCGAAAACTCGAAAACCATCAAATTTCCCAAAAATAGGGTTATAGGAGATTACCTTGGATTAAAGACGAAGAACACGAGTAGATGTTGTTAATCTACACCAAGAACTCAAGGAAGATGATAGTTGAGGTGATTGGAAGAAGAAATCGCCTCCAAATTGCCTCTGGATCGGGCCGCGGGGAGGAAGAGAAGTGAGTAAAATGGAGGGATCTGGGTCAACTCTCGGGTATATATAACCAGATGGTTTAGCGTGCGCTAACGGCTCATGATTAGCGCGCGCTAACCAGCCAAAACTGGTCCAGAACCTGCGATTCTGACCCGTTAGCGTGCGCTACCAGAAAATAGCATGCGCTAACAGTCCCCTGATAGCGCGCGCTATCGAGCTATAGCGTGCGCTACTTGTTCGCCATCCTAAGTCCAGAAACATTCTGCCCAGTCTTGATTACCGAAATGGCGCGCGCTGCCACACACCTAGCGTGCGCTAAGCTGCTTGTCTAGAGAACAGAAACAACCTACTGCCACTACTGTACTCGAGTCATTAGCACGCGCTACAGAACGAATATAGCATGCGCTACACAACGATATTAGCGTGCGTTACACAACAAAATTAGTGCGCGCTAACGAGTGCAGACGGTAGTATAGAAAGCACCCAAAGATGGAAAACGACGAATTCTACCTCGGATGAAAACAACGCGCATCCGACACTAGACAACAGACTGAAAGAAGACACTCGCACGAAGAGTTCGTGTTGGAACTAAAGCACTAAAAGAAAACACGGTTCCGACTACAGAAAGGTTCGGAAAACGACAACGATAGTAATTACCCCATAGCTTTGGTAAATTATAAAATAGCCCAAAACATCCGAAATACATGATATACAATCGAAACACCAAACGAAAGCTCACAACATGCACACTAACATAAAACGGATCTGCGGCAACCCCGAAACGGCAGTTCTGAACAACGATTATGAGAATCGAACCAAATAGCGACGGAAATGACATTAAACGCGGAATTGAGTAAAACGGGTCCGAAACACGCTCCGATAACAAAAAGTCCAGTATTAAATATACTCGAAATATCAATACGATTACAAGCGAGTCATTAAAAACAAAAAATACACCAAAACGAAAAATACCGGAAAAAGGAAAAATGTGGATATTACAGATACAAGGTGACTGGCTCTCGGCCTGAGTTCCAGGATTCCAACTTCCTAAGGAAGAGTACTATGCGTAAGCCTTCCGAGTTTTTGTTGATGATCTGAAGAATTGGAAGAAGAATGAATTTATGAGATACTTTTGTACTCTCATTAGGGAGTCTATCATTTTCAACAGGTTCAAGACTCTGGAGGATGCTGCCAATGAATTCTTGAAGCTATTGGCAGTAGGAAGGCTCCCTCTATAGATGATGATATCATCCAAGCACCAGAAGGGTGAACGGCTCACCCATCCGGAAGACTGGATCCTTGCCTATGATCAATCCCCTGTAGGAAGAAGTATCTATAGGGATCGAGGAAATGACTCCCTAGTCAACTAGTGGAGAGGAATTGTAAATGATCCTGACCAGAGGCCTTGGAAGCACTCTGACTATAGGAGCTAGCCTGTTAGCCTTTCCGCTGTCTTTCTTTCCACTACTGATAAAATTTGATTTCTTGAAAAATTGCAACTCGTAATCTACGTTTACTGTTTTTACTGTTTGATTATGAAGTTTCGTTATATTTCAACAAGCAAACTTGTTAAACCCCAAGCTGTAAGAACTTGTCTGCGAACAGTTCATAGATTAAGTTGTATACAATTTAGATTTCACTCTGTAAGATTGTGCCTCCAAGCCAATCATAAGTTCAGTTGTAATACACTTGGTCATGTAGGATTTTCTTTTTAGAACTTGCCTGCGAGCAGTTCAAATTTCTAGACTAAGTAATGAAGATCAGGCCATTCGAACAGAAGGCTCGAAGACAGCCTCTCTGTATCTAGAAGAAGGTATCTAGAGGAAGTTTTGGCATTATCAAAAAGGGGGAAATTGTTGAGATAAACATTTTTGTTTTGATAATCGCCAACATACAACAAAGAAGTCTTAAAGAAGTCAAAATGTCGCTAAGTATGGAAACTGTTAGGATACTCCATACAGTTCGTCCATACAACAAGAGATCTTCTACAGATTCCATCATACATAGCCATCTTCATACAGTAAAAGTGATAGCATGTTGGATACAACAGTCAGACTGTAAGTGTTTTACTTAGGAAAAATAAAACACATCCAACAGGACTGAATGGAAAAAGATTTAAACCGTTGTGAAATAAATATTGTTTATTCATAAAGTATTCACGGTTGAAAGCAGCATTTATTGCTGATAGGACAACATTTAATGCGGCCGAAAAGAGAAAAGTCTGAATGCTCTGAAGAGCATTTAATGCAAAGTCAAAAAGAATGTCTGAAGCATTAAATGCGACCTTCTTTAATTCAAATATTTAGCAACCGCCAATCAGAGATGTAAACATCTCACCAACCAGCCAACAGCTACATTTATAACGAATCTATTTCCAAAGGTTATAAATAGCCCCAAGCAAGAGGACATTGAACAAAAGTGTTATTCATTCTCGCGCATACATCTGACATATTACTTTGACAAATCTAGCTATTAATGAGCAGTATATTTCGTGAGCATACAATAGTATCCTAGCGAAGAAATATACTAAGTCCTCCACACAAACAGCACATCATGCAACAAACGCTCATAAAAGATATAGCTACTGTTTGGAATTGTTCTACCTTTTATCATTGAGATTATCATTAGCCCTGTATGGACTAAGGATACTTGTGTATTCCAACCTGTGTGGAAAGAATAACATTGAATATGAAGCTTTGATCTATGTGAAAAGAAGAGAGTCGAAAGAGCTTGAAGCCAATCTGTGTGAACGGCCAAAGCTGCCGTCCCTATATCAATTTGTGTGAATGATACAGAGACAGGTTTAGTTAAAGTCACGTAGTTGTGTATGTAGTGATTTTAATAAACTCTTTACTTCTGTGTGGAGGATCAGTGGACGTAGAGGGGTTTACCTCGAACCACTTTAAATCTGTGTTATTTACTTTCAGTCTTTACTGTTTTCATTTAAATTGTAATTTATAAGTATACA
Source organism: Orobanche coerulescens (assembly GCA_033398695.1). NCBI lineage: Eukaryota > Viridiplantae > Streptophyta > Magnoliopsida > Lamiales > Orobanchaceae > Orobanche > Orobanche coerulescens. The sequence continues at coordinate 10,147,948 of CM065805.1, read as the reverse complement.
TTGTGAAAATCATGTACGCATCAAACAAACAGGAGAATACCCAGTTACTGTATTTACAGTAACTCACTAACAGACTTTCGCTACATAATTAACTTTGAAAATCGTACAGCTTATTGTATTTTCACCGTCTAAGCTATTTACTGTATACTCTGTGGCCAACATAACACATCAGGTAGTTCTACTAGCTCCCACACTTGATTGGAATCCATAGATCCCATTTCTGATCAATTGCTACTTGCCAGGAGTCAGCATCTTTATCTTGGATTGTCTACTTGTAAGTCGAAGGATCTGATTCATCTTTGCCTAGGATTGAGTCTGAAGACTGTCCCACACATATGAATCATTCTGGTTGACGAACAACCCTCCCACTACGGCGAGGCAAATCCTGAGTTGGTGTAAAATTCTCGAAATCGATACGTGGTGCAGTGTTAGTTGCCGCTTGTACGATTGGTATAGACGGAGTCTCGCCCCTTAACTCTTCCAGAATTATTTCGCTCATGGGCTTGTGATCATATAACCTTTTTACAGGAATCGGGCATTGGTACTCACAATGATCTTCTGATCCTGGGGACTATAGAACAAGCCACCCTTCTTTACGTTAGGATATCTTACAAACACTCGTACCTCTGTACGAGATGCCAACTTATCAGCTTCCTTATTCAGCACATGTGCTGGAGTACCCCAAATCTGAACGTGTCCTCAACTGGGCTTTTGATCGGCAAAAACTTATCCTAAAAATAGGAGCTTTTGAGCCGCTCACAAATATGTACGAGGTATAAGTAGTTGTGGTAAGTTCTACCAAGGTCTTTTCTCTCGATGATTGCTTAACATAGCTTCATATAATATTTTGTTTAAGGTTGCGAGAAACAAATACTAAAACGTTCTAAAATAGATTTTTGGGTTTTTATGTTAACTAAATTAAATGCACTATTTTCAAACTAGACTATTTTTAATAAGACTATTTTTAATGAGACTAATTTTAATGAGAATATTTTTAATAAGACTATTTTTAATGAGACTATTTTTGATACTAGTAAAATTAATGAATCGAACTTAAAATGAGTTGGAACTTGATTTAATAAAATTCTAGGGGATTATGGATTCATTAAATTAGGTTTTAATAAAGTAGATGAATTGACTTACACGAATATAAAAGATAAACGAGTTTTTATCCAGTAATCAACTTTTCACCTCATAACTTTCGTATTCGAAGGCTTCTTAATTACTTTCGTAACCTTAAGATGTTGTTAACAAGATAAACACTTGATGATTAAAAGGATATGTTTCCAATTCAGTTAACAATAAATTAAGAAGGTTTTATTACTAGAAATAGGATATGATCAATCACTATTTAAACCAATTAATCCTTTTTAATCGAGATAGTGTAAATCGATCAAATACTTTATATATAACCTAATAGAAATCTCCCTTCCCCTAGGAAGAAAAATTAGCTACTCATCGGTTTATACGTACAATAATTAAAATAAAATTGATTAATACTCATAATGTATAAAAACTTTTAATAACTTGAACTTAATGACAATAGATGAAAACTTACTTGAATATGATGTATCAAAGTGCAAGAAACAATTTCTAAAATACAACTTCGAACTTGATTCCAAAAGTTACAAACTATGAATATGAAGTAGGATACTAAGTACTTATTAATCAAGCACTTTTCAATTACAAAATAGAAGAACAACTTCAAACTAAAAAATAAAATGGATGCAAAACTATTGTAGAGATTTCTTTTCTAGGGAGAGATGTCTTGCTAAATAAAGGATATTTCTTGGCAAGAAGAGGAGTGATTTTTTTCATGGATGAAGATGTCCTTTTATAGGTGATTTTCAAGAATACTATGGATGATTTAATTCAAGAAATGTGTCGTAGTATCTTGATTTTTTTTCTTTGGTATTTGATTCACACTTGATCTTCCATGCATGTCTAGATTTTCAAATCATTGACCTCCAAATAAAATACATGGTTGTTGAGCTCACAAAATGGTCAAAAATGGAATATTCAGCCAAGAAACTGCTAGAAAACGGCCCTTACTAGTGCTGGTTGTACTTATGATAGTACTAGATGAAGAGGTTGGTGAGTGCGGCCTCTGCATGTGTATACCTCCATCTACATGAACCACATACTAACAAAAGTAAAAGTTTTAAAGTAGTTGAAGCAATGCAGAACCTCATCATGATTAAATGCTTACAAGTAACAACCAACGAAACATAATATATATGAAAAGTTGAAAACTGAAAAGTACCTCATTATAGAGAGCCATAAGCAGGATTTTGATGGCCTTTGTTCTCCTCTCCACCTCATCAATATCAAGTCCCTCTTCTAGAGGTGCCCAGAAAACCCAGACCTGGCGGGTCGACCCGTCAACCAGGACCCGCCGGACCCGTGTAGGACCCGGACCCGGCCAACCCGTCGAACCTAGGAACCCGAACCCATGGTGTACACGAGTGGGGTCCGGGTCTTACGTTTACAGACCCTTCGACCCGCCGGGTCCGACCCGGATGACCCGGCGGAGAAATAAAAAATAAAAATAAAAAAGTGGTCGTTGGACTCGACGGGTCGGACTCGGAATCGGTGGGTCCAATGGCCACATTTTCAAAATTTTTCAAAAAAAAAACAAAAATTCTATTTATAAATACTCCCCCAACCTCTCTTATTTTTTCACACACTCATTATAATTTATCTATCTCTCAACTTTCATTGCTATACTATCTAATCTCTCTCTTTTTACTAGCATTTAACCATTATGTTGAGTTCTGACAAGGGAAAGGGTATTGCTACGTCTCCAAAAAATTCCAAAATGTCCAAGTTTGATCGAATGGCTCTTTGGGGCAAATCGAAGAAACCATCTGGCATTCTATTCGGGAGCCTCAAAACCAACCTCCGCCCGGTTTTAAAAATGAAAGTCAAGAAGATGAATATGATGCTATACATGAAAGTATCTATTATGGTTGTACAACTACTAGTGAAGAAGAAGTTGACCCCCATGGATTTCGACGTGTCCCAAATAGTCAACAACTGCAAAATATTGACGAAGAAATGGATCAAGAAATCGATGAAGCTGTGTTAAATAAAACATATGCAATGTTTGAGTGCACTCTTCATGGCGTATCAACTCCGGCACAAAAATCAAAGTCGAAGCGTCTTGAGGCAAGCCAAGCTGAAGAAGAATCTCCTTATGTTGAAGAGTTATCATCTGAGGAGGAAGAAACTATGAAACCAAGAGGAAGCAAGAAAACTAAAGCGAGAAAGAAGCACACCCCTGTTGTATAAAGAAAGCTAGTATCCGAACTTTTTTCAGAACACTTTAAGAAGGAAAAATGCCGGATGGTTCTATGAAGGTTTTTTTCAACTACTGCAACAAAAAATATTCGTATAAAGCCGGGGATGAATATGGAAATTTTAGAAGGCATTTTGAGAATAACCATGCCTCGGTCCATGGAGATCAAAAGTCGCAAAGTCAACTCAACTTCCAACCTTCTACTGGAGTCGACATTCAAGGTATGTTTGAATCTCAACTTTATAAATATAATGAAAAATTGCTAGAGAACAAATGACAAAATTATGTGCACAAGAATATTTATCTTTTACTTTCGCGGATAGTACGAGTTGGGAATATAAGATGTAAAATGCCTATAATCCTGCTATTAAGAGAATTCCACGTACCACAATGACTAGACAAGTAGTATACTTAGCCAAACAACATAAACTTGGACTACGAGCATATTTTAGATCTATAAATCATAGAGTTTCTTTAGCTGCTGATGTAACACCCCCAAAACCATCCGGGATATTACAGTGCCGTGGGCCCCCGCACCGGAACCCACCAGGCTAAAAACCATTTTCAAAAATATTCAAAAATGCCAAAAGGCCGATGACGGTAATATTTTTCAAATACTCACAAAAGTCATTTTCCAAATACCAAATACCGTCATAAAATACCATTTGAAAGTACACGGCGAAAAGCCAAATTTCGACAGTTTCAAAATATACGCTAAGCCACCACTTAAACGTACCGACAAAATAATTTAGGAAAAGGGGTTTAACGAAATACTCCAAGTTTACAAAATACCCAAAAAGGTCAGTTTGAAAGTTATACACGAGTTGATAAAAATACTGGAAGGCCATTATAAAATACACACGTATCGGATAAAACATAATTCAAAATACACATTTGCAGCGGAATAAAACAACCAGAAAAGAATACTCGATTCCCAAAATAATGCCACAGCCAGTATCACCCGGGAAACTCATATCTTCACCACCGCTACTAGCTCGATCTCCGAGTACCTAAAAATAAAGCCCATGATGGGGTCAGCCACAATACTCAATAATGATATCGATCACATCACATAAATAATTACATACCAATGTAATAATACTGTAAGAATACTACCAACATAATCTTACCGTCATAACCTTACCAATCCAAAGCAATCCATACCAATTCAATCCTTACCATAATCCACATTTTGCATTCTCAAATGACGAAATGAACTCAACAACACTCATCTGGACTGAACCAAAACAATACTCAAAATCCTCAAAAACATCATCATAACTCATAAGCGGGAAATAATCTATCTGTGCCAAATCCTATCCATCGGATAGCACAATCAAATACCAATCCTGATAAGAACCAAACATACACAATACATCTGTAGATTAACTACCACAAAATAATGATAATAAATCCGAAACATCGATGCACAGCCCAAACGCTCATACGATCAATAATCAGATCAAACAATACGTCAACTGAGAATATCACCAACATGACAAACTCCAAGCAAGACCAACAAAGAATCAACAGCGACCAAGAATCTCATCAACATGATCAGCTCCAACATGACCAACAAGGATCAACGATGACCGAGAATACGATCAACATGGTAAACTCCAACACGGCCAATAAAAGATCAACAATGACTGAGAATACCATCAACATGGTAAACTCCAACACGATCAAATATAATGGATCTCAAAGAAATAACCTCGACTGTCGAACATACCCCTCGGGCGTATGAACAACCAGTCGCAAACTATCGAACATACCCAACCATACATGGAGGATGAACGACCAAACTATATGGCTCAAAGATGGACGTCACAGTACGCCGATCTGGAAATGTGTCCGTGCACAAGCCACCCCGTGTATCGATCAAATACACATGTGGTCTTGTACATAATCAGTCTCACGAAGTAATCTTCTCGTGTGCACAGCCCAATGTGAGGACATGACCTCATCACACGTCTATATGTGCCCGCCCTGAAAATCCTACACATAACTGATCGGCACGCAGATATGACTCTAGATATGTCACGATGCAACATGACAACGAAACTCAAAGAATCACATATCCAATAAGGATCAAAAGACTCACCGAAGTGAACAATGACACACGAATAATGAAAGATCGACTCGACTGACAATATCCAAAACAACAATCCTAGGATCACAATTCCCAAAGAACGATCAACACGATCAACAACCTCAACACAACAGGTCTGGGATCAACATCCCTCAACGATCGATCAACACAACCATTAATACCAAACGATAGCCCTGGAATCAACATCCCTCAACGAACAACCAATACGAATCTCACTATACGAAACTTCAACTTACGACATATACCACAATTCAACATAATAATTATCCTCATAACTGAACAATACTTAAATTACCTCAAACCGACGATAATATCCTTTCCACGAACAAACCATCATCCCGACAATTTACGTTTATAATATCATTGCTATATGAATTATAAATGAAATGAAAGCGAAACCATTCATTAAATATTATAAACTGAACAAGTATAACTTGCCTCGATACCGATACCATGAAGCCGTTACCAAAACCATTGCCTTCGTCTACGAGCTCCTCAGCCCCGACCAAAAGCAATCTATGAACTTTTCAACCTCAACTGCAACATAATGGTCGTAATCAACGATCAATTATCACCACCTATTGTAATAATCGATTAACACATATTCGATAATAATCATCAACCGGTATAACCAATCCACAATCCTAACGATTCCAAAATATCTTGATTAAACACAAGTCCGATCAATCTAACTCAAACAATTACGAATTCATTCACATGATTCCGCAAAGTCCATATATCGATTCGATAAGGCGAGTATACAAACTTAACTAAAATATTCCAATAAATTTCTTTTTCAAAACTTCAATCAAACACCTTGAAGGCGGAATTCAAAGGTATATTCGAATCTTCAATCAATAAATATCAACCACATCAAGAACACGAAGAACACAATCATAAACATATATATCCTTCAACATTATATGATTCTAGCCATCGATACGAACTAAACAACCCAAATATATCAAGAATCTCAAACATCCCAAAATATTAGAGTTCAAGCCAATTACCTTCAATCCGGCGAAAGAATCAAGATTGATGTTATAATCTTTGTTCCAATCTTTCCTAGACGTTATCACTTGATAAACCAACTCAAAATCTGAGGTTTAGGGGTTAAAAACCAAGTTTGGGTGATTTGAGACGAAAGGGGATCGTGTAGGAAGGGTTGGGAAATGAAATTACCGACTGATGTACGTTTTTATACATCCAGGAACGTTAGCATACGCTAACTTCATCAATAGCGTGCGCTACATGTTCTCAGAATACAGACAGTATAGTTTTTGCCATTTTGTGCATAACTCACGCATCCAGACTCCGATTAACTCACTGTTTGAACCATTAGAAAGATAACTCGATGCTCTATCATACTGTTATGTTTCAGGATTTTTGGAGTTTTCAAGAATCAATGGCGATTTTCCAAAGTTGAACCTTATACGCATTACTTTCCAAACAAGTGTCCAAATCTCATTTCTACTAACGTTTCAACATATAATCTTCTTAATCATATCATATAAACCAAGAATCATAATCACTTACATGATTATCATCATACGAAGTAATAATAACGACAACATCAAAACCCGAAATGAAGGGAGATATTAACCAACATATCTCTCGAAGAAGAACAACACCATTCCAAACCACACGAATCATATCAATATCCGCATATCAACAATATCATCAACATAACTTAGTAATCCATCTCATAATTATATACTCATCAGCTCATATACATGACGATTATCGACTCAGAACATCATATACAATTCAAAACAAAATCCCAAAGTGAAGAGTAATTACCTCTTTGAAGGAATGGATTGAATCCCAAGGTTGAATCCGTTTCCAATCATTTCCAAACTCCAATGTTGTTAAGGACGGTCAACTCAAGTGTTTGGAACCTCAAACTTCTCTCTAAGAACTCTTTCTATCGAAATAAGGGAAAGAATGGCCGAAAATGCATCTTAACACCCGGCTGTCCCTTTATATACTGCACATTACTAGCGTGCGCTAAAACTTGTATTTAACGTGCGCTACATCCCTAGCATGCGCTATCCTTCCTTGATAGCGTGCGCTATCGGGCAGTCCAGGGGTTACTGCCTTGCTGCACACATCGTCTTACGTACATAATTCTCATGCAATAACGTACGCAAATAGGCGTTGACTTACTACAGTGAAATGCTCAGTAGCGTGCGCTATTCTCCAACAATAGCGTGCGCTATTCCTCGTTGACCCGACATTCTGCACCTTCCCCGAAGATGCTCGGGGTCCACACGCCGAAACTAACCTGACAAAGCCAAGATTCCCTTTTGACCGAACTGATATTAGCGTACGCTAACCATATGCACTAGCGTGCGCTAAATACCGATAATAATTAGCCTGGGCCTACCTGCCGGCCACCTTCCGAACCTTATCCAGAATGCCTTACGTACGTTAGGGGTCCTCCTTAGCGTACGTAATTCAAACCTCTTAGCGTGCGCTAAGTATACATCGTAGCTTGCGCTAAGCATACATCGTAGCGTGCGCTAACGTGGTTGTACTTAGCCATTTTCAGCTATTCTCGTCCAACGTATCGACATACAGAATACGAACATACGGCATACTGAATACATATACTCAATTTGATAACATTCTCATATGATATACCCAATATCAAAAGTATGATAACCTGATACGCGATATCCTCAAATGTAATTATCGACCAAATACAACAATTATACAATACAGCTGTCTCAGTTCTCAATCTATTTTATCCATACTGTATAGAAACCAAGCTATCTAGTACGTCTCAGATAAAATAACGCGAAAAATTTATACTGAAAATCTGGATATTACATACTAAAAAATGGGGTATTACAGCTGATACGTGGGCAGATTGAAAACATAAAAATGATTATATTGGAAAAATTATACACTGGATTGAAAAATTGGAACTTAAACAAAAGATTACTTGCGTTTAAAAAATTTAATTGTACACATAGTGCAGATAATATAGCTAGAGCAATTATTAAAATTTTAACTTTTTATTGCTTAAAAGATAAAATATTCACAATTGGTTTTGTTAACGCTAGTTCTAATACTGCTAGTGTACCAGCTTTAATACAAGCTTGCAATCATGTTTTAGCGGATCGATTATTTCATATTAGATGTATATGTCATATTCTAATTTTATGTGTACAAGATGCATTAAAATATATAGATGATGCAATAGAACCAATTAGAAAATGTGTCTTATTTTTACATAATCGTACTAAGTTAGCTAGACAATGGGTTAAACTTTTTAAAATCAAAACAAATGCAACCCAATTTTTTACTACATATGTAAAACATAGATGGAACTCAACTTATGAGGTGTTAAATTCAACTAATGAATATAAAGAATGATTGTGTGAATTTTTTGATATATTTTTTCACTTAGAAGGGTTTTATTTATTGCCAACATATTAGGATGAAACCAAAGATTTAATAAAACTATTAAAGTTTTTGAAAATGCAACTAAAGATTTGAGTGGTTTATCCCACGTCTCTTAAAATTTTATTTTATTGTTGTTTTATTGTATCTGAAATGAATAGTAGTAAATCCGAAAGATTGGGGAATGCTATTTACAATATATGTTAAAATGGCTAAAGTACTTTAATCGTATTCATGATGTTTTCTTGATTAGTACTGTTTTATCTCCCGATTTGAGTTTAGCTCAAGTACAACAATTACTTGAAATTTATTATAATATTCTTAAAAGGTTTTCCTAATATTGTGGATATTGTTGAAAGTCAAACTTTATTTGAAAATATTCCTGATGTTGAACAAGTAAAAATTGATTTAAAAAATAGTTGTGAAACTCTTTTTGTTGAATATTTGGCTAAATATGAAGATAGGATTCAAACTCAAAAAACAAGAACTAGGACTACCAATAAATTTAACATAGAATTAGAGAGAACTCCCACTAACCCATTTCAACAACAATTCTATAATATAGCAAGAAATAGGAGGTAGTAACGTTGGTCAAAGAAATGACCTTAGTCGATATTATGCAACTAGTTTTGTGCTTGAGGATAACAATGCAGGTACACTTGATCTGTTTGATTGGTTGAAGAGAATGGGAACCGAATTTCCCATACTTTCCATTATGACACAAGAAATTCTTGCAGTGCCCGCATCCACAATCCCCGTTGAGAGTGCTTTCAGTGAAGGAGGCTATATGTTGGACGAGCGGAGATCCCGAATGACGCCAAAAAATATCGAGGCTCAAATGATGCTTAAAGACGCAACAAAAGCCGAGTTACGAGATCAAGAAAATAAGTGGGATGACCTATTAGCATACCGAAATGCCTATCAAGAAGGCACTACTGAAGAAGAGTCTAGTCAAATGAGTCAAACCGACGATCAAGACGACGACGACATCGACTTCGACTAAAGGTAAGTAAGGTAAGTCAGGTAAGTAAAAAGAACTACATAGGGCTTTGATTCCCACGAGGATACATAGCCAATTTAATTTTAAGTGAAAATTTATAATTAAATAGAAACCCATTTTTTTTTTAATTCTTACGCATACATGTGAGTTACATTTTTCAACTTAAATCTTGCATCCAAAAAAGGTCCAATGATCAACATGTTGCTGAGGTCCCAAAAGATCCAAAATACTTCATCCATCTGGGTCTCATATTAACAGTCACATCTTGCAAGACCTGCTCAGTTTCAGATCCAATTGCCATCTTTAGAACCACAAATAAGCTATTTATGTTGTTTCCATGTCAATAACATCAGCAAAGGCAATATGCACACTAGGATGCAAAGATACATTATTTCTCATAGTGGTTTCATAGAAAACCCTAAAAAATTCAACTCCTGCCTTAGTAGACAACTCCTGCATTTCTCGGTCTTCTAAGTGGCCATGCCTATCCCACTGTACGTATATTTTGTGCTTACGTATACGAATATTATGAGGTTATATGTGATGAATTCATATTTCAAGGTTCCACTTTGAAATGCTTTAATTCGGTTTTATACTTCGACGAATCATATAATTTGTGTATAAAAGGTACCATATTTCTCACTCACAATTGATATTCATATATGTTTGAACATCACCGAACGTGACATCGGAAAAGAAAGTGTTGGAAATATAAGATAAAATGGAGGAAATGGGCTATTTTGAGCAGTCCATTTGAGAGGAAATTTTGAGTGGGCTCGACTACGAGTTAAAGTCGGGACTTAGTTGGAATATGTAGTACTCCGTACGAGGTTTCCAAAACATGTAAGAACACTCAAAATGATTGAGGTATGAATGAGATATAATGTTCCAAAGTGAACCCTTTAAAAATGAATTTGGGATGCTATCCCACATTGAAAAAAGAAGGGAGAAATTGTGAGTATATAAGGAGATATGGACAAAGGCATGTTCAAAATGAGACATGTGTGGATGTGTGACTAGGCGCCCCTCGCGCACACACACACCCGCGCGTCGCCGCCGCCTCTGTCCGTCCGGCTCGGCTCGGGTCGGTCTCGGTCGAAGGGCGATTTGGGCGATTTGTCTCGGCGTCTCGAAGTTATCTTTTTACTGCAATTTTATTCGGTAAAATTTTATTTTACCGAAAATACCTCAATTAATAAATTCCGAATTTTTTGGATCCGGATAAAATCGAATCTGGATAAGTATTTCAATCGGTTTAGAGTTCCTCCAGATACCAATTTCGATCGGTTTAGGGTTCCTCCAGATACCAATTTCGATCGGTATAGAGTTCCTCCAGCACACAACCTCCTCAAATCTTCACCTATAAATACCCGGCTGAGGGGGTCGTTTTATACACTTATTTTTGCGCACGAAATTTGAGAACCTACACAGCCAAATATTTTTCTTCGTTTTTCTTTCTTCTGCGGTCGGTGATAGTAGACAGATTTGTTCTAGTTCGTTGAGGGTGCAGCGGATCACATATTCGTTACATCGAGCTGTTGTTTTATCCTGGGAGGCAGACGTCATACACCGTGGTGAGGACGAATTTGCTTTAAGGAGACAGATTATTTGGTCTCAACAGCGAAATTTTCGTTTCACGTACGAGATCGGCGGATTTCGTTTTGCTAATAATTTTCTGCAGGATTTATATAATATATATATTCGATACACACACACACACACATATATATATATATATATATATATATATATATATTCTGTTCTTTTCAAGTAATCATTTATAAATTTTGCAACAATCTTAAAGCAAATTTCTTTTACTTGATTAAAACAGATCTATTTTCAAATGTTAAGCTAATATGGATTCTCCAAACCCAACACTGTCTACGGACGTTTCTGGAGGTGCGCCTCAGAAAATCGGCTCGGGTTCAGCGACTGGAGGTGCGCCTCTAATAACTGGATCGGGTACAGCTTCGATTCCGATAACTACTTCGATTTCGGTTCCGGTCAACCATGCGGACAAACTAGAGAAATTCAACGGGCAGAATTTCAAGAGATGGCAGCAGAAGATGATGTTCTATCTGACCACTCTAGGATTGTCTCGATTCCTCAAGGAGGATGCGCCAAAATATGACGAAGACAGTGACCAACAAACTCTGATGGCCATTGACGCTTGGAAAACTTCCGACTATCTGTGTCGGAACTATGTGATGAATGGTCTTGCCGATTCTTTATACAACGTGTACAGCAGTGCTAAATCAGCTAAGGCGTTATGGGACTCACTAGACCATAAATACAAAATCGAGGATGTCGGTGCCAAGAAGTGGATTATTGGACGGTTTCTCGATTACAAGATGATGGACTCCAAGACTGTAGTGAGTCAGGTACAAGAGGTGCAAGTGATCATTCACGAAATCCATGCTGAAGGAATGGTCATTAGCGAATCCTTCCAAGTGGCTGTTGTGATCGAAAAATTGCCCCCGACTTGGAAAGATTTCAAGAATTATCTAAAGCACAAGTGCAAGGAAATGAGCATGGAAGATCTGATCGTTAGACTTCGCATAGAGGAAGATAACCGAGGATCAGAGAAGAAAGTAAATATTGCTGTGGCAAAGGCCAATGTTGTGGAAACTGGACAGACATCCAAGAAAGGCAACAATGGAAAGAGAACCAAGCTGGGACCTAAAGGAGGAATTGGGAAAAAGAAAGAAAAATTCCTTGGAAAATGCTACAACTGTGAAAAGATGGGTCATAGGGCGGCCGACTGCAGGTTGCCAAAGAAACCAAAGAAAAGGGAGGGTAATGCAGCACATCTGATTACCGAACAAGTGGAACATCTTGACTTATGTGCTATGATCTCCGAAGTGAACCTAGTTGGATCAAACACCAAAGAGTGGTGGATTGACACTGGAGCAACTAGGCATATATGTGCCAACAAGACTATGTTCTCCTCCTTGGAAGAAACGGATGCCAGTGATATACTGTATATGAGAAATTCTGCAACCTCAACTATCTTGGGCGAAGGGACGGTGATCTTAAAGATGACGTCTGGAAAGGAAGTGACTCTTAAACGTGTGTTATATGTGCCTGATATTCGAAGGAACCTTATTTCTGATACCTTGTTGATGAAGCATGGATTTAGAACAGTTTTCGAGTCCAATAAAGTTATTTTGTCGAAAAATGGTGTGTTTATAGGCAAGGGATATGAATTTGATGGGCTAGTTAAGCTCAATGTAATGACTATAAAAAATAATGAAATGAAGAATTCTTCTGCTTACTTGCTTGAGTCTCCTAATTTATGGCATGCTAGATTAAGACATGTTAATTTTAATGCAATGCGTAGACTAATTGCATTAGAACACATACCAAAGTTTAAAATTGATTTAAACCACAAGTGTGAAACTTGTGTAGAGGCAAAATTAACTCGATCTCCATTTCGACAAGTGGAAAGAAACACCAAACCTTTAGAATTAATACATAGCGACCTATGTGATTTGAAGTTTGTTCAAACTAGAGGTGGAAACAAATATTTTATTACTTTCGTGGATGATTATACTAAATATTGCTATGTATACTTGCTTAAAAGCAAAGATGAAGCCATAGAGAAATTCGTTCTCTATAAAACAGAAGTTGAGAATCAATTGAATGCTAAGATAAAAATCTTGAGAAGTGACCGCAGAGGTGAATATGTGGAACCATTTGGCGAATTTTGCTCGCAACACGGGTTTATTCATGAAGTCACTGCCCCATATGCACCACAGTCAAATGGCGTGGCGGAACGTAAGAATCGCACTCTGAAAGAGATGATGAACGCGATATTACTAAATTCAGGTCTGCCGCAAAATATGTGGGGAGAAGCCATCTTAACGGCGAATTATCTTTTAAACAAGATATGACGTAAGAACGGAGACAAAACTCCTTATGAATTGTGGAAAGGAGTCAAGCCTTCCTACAATTATATGAAAGTGTGGGGGTGTCTAGTAAAGGTGCTGATACCTACTCCTAAGAAAGTTAAAATAGGCTCAAAAACAGTTGACTGCATTTTTATTGGATATGCACACAACAGCAATGCTTACCGATTTCTTGTGCATGAATCCAAAGTGCCTGAGATTCACAAGAATACGATTATGGAATCAAGGAATGCGTCATTCTTTGAGAATATCTTTCCTTGCAAGACTGCAAGTGAACCCCTTATCTCATCCGAATGGACTTCTGAACTAATGGATGAAGATAATGAAGACCAAATAATGGATAATGAGGACGAACCTAGAAGGAGCAAGCGACAAAGGATGGAGAAATCTTACGGACCAGATTTCATCACCTACTTGCTCGAAAAGGCTCCTCAGACTTACGAAGAAGCTGTAAGCTCGACGGATGGACCTCTATGAAAGGAGGCTATCAAAGAAGAGATTGATTCTATATTATAGAATCATACTTGGGAACTAGTGGAATTACCTCCTAAGTGTAAACCAATAGGAAATAAGTGGATTTTCAAGAAGAAATTGAAAGATGGAGCAGTTGATAAATATAAGGCTAGGCTCGTAGCGAAGGGATATAACCAACGTGAAGGCCTAGACTATTTTGATACTTACTCTCCTGTGACGAGAATAACTTCCATCAGGATGATACTTGCCATCGCAGCATTACGAGGCTTAGAAGTTCATCAAATGGATGTTAAGACTGCCTTTCTTAATGGGGACTTAGAAGAGGAAATCTACATGGAACAACCCGAGGGGTTCTCTGCTCCTGGATAAGAAAGGAAAGTCTGCAAGCTCGTAAAATCATTGTACGGATTGAAGCAGGCACCAAAACAGTGGCATGAAAAATTTGATCATGTCATGATTAGCGGCGACTTCAAAATTAATGAATCCGACAAAATCACACGAACGTCAGAAGGTCTCATGCTGAGTCAAGCCCACTATGTGGACAAAATCCTTGAAAGATTTAATAAAGATGACTCGGGCACAGCCAAAACCCCGGTGGATATGACGTTGAGACTATCCAAGAATAAGAGTGAAGGAGTATCTCAACTCGAATACTCACGCATAATAGGAAGTCTGATGTACTTGATGAGCTGTAAAAGACCAGACATAGCCTACTCAGTTAGTAAACTAAGTAGATACACGAGCAATCCCGGAAAGGATCACTGGAAGGCGATCATAAGGGTACTAAGATACTTAAGGGGTACTCGAGAGTATGGGCTGCACTATACCAAATATCCAGCATTATTTGAAGGATATAGTGATGCAAATTGGATATCTGATATAAAAGACTCCAAGTCTACAAGCGGATATGTATTCACACTAGCCGGTGCAGCAGTGGCATGGAAATCTTCGAAACAGACACTCATATCTCGGTCAACGATGGAATCCGAGTTTATAGCCTTAGATAAATGTATAGAAGAGGGAGAATGGCTACACCATTTTCTAGAAGATATTCCAAGATGGGCAAAGCCTGTGACTGCAATATGTATTCATTGTGATAGTCAATCTGCGATTGGCAGGGCAAAGAGCGTAATGTACAATGGTAAGTCTCGTCACATAAGGAGGAGACATAATACCATTAGACAATTGATATCAACAGGAGTTATCACTATTGATTATGTGTCATCAAAGGATAACATTGCGGATCCGCTAACCAAAGGGTTATCAAGAGACCTTGTTGATAAATCATCAAGAGGAATGGGTCTATTGCCTTGAACTAATGGTTTTATGGAGGATACCCAACCTAAGCTGACTGGAGATCCCAAGATCTAAGTTCAATGGGACAACCAATTCATAAAACTGGGCACGATCACTGTGGGGGTTACCCCGAACCGACCATTTCTAGGATGAAAACAGTGATACCCGTAGGGAGAGGTTAAGCTTATGCTTTTAATGATTCTTAAGTCGACAACGTATAGTCGGGTGGAGTAAAATACAGGTTTACTCAAAACACTTAAAGGGGAATCACCTATGTTAGAGAGAAGAGGGGTCGCTCCAAAGGAGAATTGCTAAGGCACAATTCTTTAGAAACTCTCGCAGAACCAGGACGGTGTCCACGGCCAAAATGGGCACAATAATGAGAACAGAACAAATCAGGAAGGGCACTTGTGAAGGATATATGATCACTTACACAAGCGGTTGGACAGTTCAAAGGCATCTAGTCACACTGTTTAGCCAGTAAGGAGAATATATCTTTTCGAGGGAAGGTTCAAGGAGCATACTCAACCTATCCTATGCAATGCCTAACCGTAGTAACTATCACCAAGTCAACTCCGTGTCTGACGTGTGCTGCTGGACCATCAATCTCATTCATGTGGGGGATTGTTGGAAATATAAGATAAAATGGAGGAAATGGGCTATTTTGAGCAGCCCATTTGAGAGGAAATTTTGAGTGGGCTCGACTATGACTTAAAGTCGGGACTTAGTTGGAATACGTAGTACTTCGTACGAAGTTTCCAAAACATGTAAGAACACTCAAAATGATTGAGGTATGAATGAGATATAATGTTCCAAAGTGAACCCTTTAAAAATAAATTTGGGATGCTATCCCACATTGGAAAAAGAAGGGAGAAATTGTGAGTATATAAGGAGATATGGACAAAGGCATGTTCAAAATGAGACATGTGTGGATGTGTGACTAGGCGCCTCTCGCGCACACACACACGCGCGCGCCGCTGCCGCCGCCTCCGTCCGTCGGTTCGGGTCGGGTCGGGTCGGCTCGGTCTCGGTCGAAGGGCGTTTTGGGCGATTTGGGCGAAATATCTCGGCGTCTCGAAGTTATCTTTTTACTGCAATTTTATTCGGTAAAATTTTATTTTATCGAAAATACCTCAATTAATAAATTCCGAATTTTTCGGATCCGGATAAAATCGAATCTGGATAAGTATTTCGATCGGTTTAGAGTTCCTCCAGATACCAATTTCGATCGGTATAGAGTTCCTCCAGCACACAACCTCCTCCAGTCTTCACCTATAAATACCCGGCTGAGGGGGTCGTTTTATACACTTATTTTTGCAGACGAAATTTGAGAACCTACACAGCCAAATATTTATCTTCGTTTTTCTTTCTTCTGCGGTCGGTGATAGTAGACAGATTTGTTCTAGTTCGTTGAGGGTGCAGCGGATCACATATTCGTTACATCGAGCTGTTGTTTTATCCTGGGAGGCAAACGTCATACACCGTGGTGAGAACGAATTTGCTTTAAAGAGACAGATTATCTGGACTCAACGGTGAAACTTTTGTTTCACGTACGGGGTCGACGGATTTCGTTTTGCTAAAAATTTCGTTTTGCTAATATATATATATATATATATATATTTCTATTCTGTTCTTTTCAAGTAATTATTTATAAATATTTCAAAAGAAAGGACATCAATTGAAATTTGAATATATCCATTACAATGAATCAAAAGCGAACACCCGTTTTTTTTTCTTCCGTGCGCCTCTAAAAAAAAATAGAACAGTAAACTTTATAACAGAAGTGGACTTGCTCGTTTTCTTGCAAAATAGTTGGGTTTTTTTATAATTTTATCTATGTTGAAGTCTGCCTGCCCTCTTTCTATCCCGGACCTCATATTAGATCATCTAAGACTGGTTTGTCCGAGATCAACTAAAAGTCCAATCATCCAACCACTTTAATATTAAATTATTTTATATCTTTTTCTCATATCCAACTTTTCTCCAACTCAAATCTAAGAGGTCGTTTGGGGTGGTTGCGAGTTTTTTGTTTTTGGTTTTAAAAGTCAATTTCAAAATCAAAACATGTTTGGGTAAAATGGTGCTGAATTGGTTTTTTCATTATTTTCGAAACGGTTTTCCATCAAAACACAAAATCAGAAAAAAGAGGTTTTATAATTTTAGTTTTTATTTTAACACCAACACGTCATCACAAACCATCACTTCAACAACCACTGACCACCAATCCTACCGCTGCCGACCACCACTCCGGCCACCGCCAACCATCACTCCGGCCACCACCGACCACTACTTTGACCACCGTTAACTACCACTTTGACCACCATTGACCACCGTTTCGACCACTGACCAGCACTCTGACCACCGTTCACCACCACCAACCACCACTCCGACTACCACCGACTATCACTCCGGCCACCACCGACCACCACCCTGGCCACCGACGACCACTAGGGGTGTTCATAACCGGGTACCCGAATTTACGGGTACCCGGTTATGCGGGTAATGAAAAATTTGGCCCGTGACCCGACCCGAAAAGTCGGGTACCCGTAAAAGCGGGTATCCTAGTTTTTCGGGTCGGGTCATAGGGTACCCGGCCCAAAATTTAATACAATAAATTTTAAATTTTTATAAATAATTTGTAATTTTAATATAAATTTATTTTACAATTTATTATATAAATTAATTCCCTGAGTACTAAATACATTATAAATATTTTCCGTACAATAAGTAAATTTCAAAACTAACTAAATTTTTTTATATATATCATTTTATTATTGTATAATTATGCTTAATTCAATATTCAATTATATATTTGAAAGAAAATATTATTTTTTATTTAAAGATTTTATTTTCTTGTAAATTTCCAAACTAGTGGGAATAAATACCATTACTGAAAATACATGAATTCTCATATTAAATATAATTCATATTATTTGAAAGACAAAGTTTCATATAATTATAAATTAAATAATTAAATTTATAAAAAAATAACTATTAAAAAATAATCGGGTTTTTGGGTACCCGAATTTACACAACAAGTCGCCCCATGACCCGGCCCGATTATATGACTTTTTTCGGGTCGGGTACCCGGCCCGAAAAAAATTTAAAATTTTTAAAAATACCCAGAATATTTAATTCGGGTCATCGGGTACTTGGGCCGGGTAGTTCGGGTCGGGTATTTTTGAATACCCCTAACGACCACCACTCTATCCACCTTTAGCTACCACTTTCACCACCACTGGCCACCATTTCAGCCATCACTCTGACCACCACCCCGGACACCACCGACCACTGTCAACTACCACTTTGACCAATATTTCGACCATCGATCACCACTCTGGTCACTGACGACCACCGCTCCGACTACCGTCAACTACCACTTTGACCAAGGACCACCATTTCGACGGCCAACTTCCGACCATCGCTCCGACAACCTCTCCGACCATCGCCAACAACCTCTATAAGCACCAGTGGCGATCCCTAACCACAACTCTACCACCGTCAACCACTACTTTGATCACCACCATCCACCGTCAACTTCCACTTTGATATCACGTTCATGTTTTAAACTATATTTTTGATTTTTGAAAATTTCTTAACTCAAAACTCAATCTGGTTTTGATTTCTGAAATTTTTAAAACTCAAAACAGAAACTGGTTTTAGTTTTTGAAAATTTCAAAACAGAAAACAGAAAACCACCCCAAACAGGACCTAATTTTAGTAATTTATCTGGTGGTGGATCAATGTCGGAGGGTGGGGGGTGGGAGAGCCCCCAAATGGGTTCAAAAATTACTATATTTTACCCTAACAAATTATTTATTTCCTATTTTACTCAGGATGTGACACATTCCCAAATCTTCATTCCTCTTATGTGCCTTCTACTACCAATTTCTTAGATCCAGCGTTGCTGGCACTCAAACATCCAACCATAATATTTTATATTATTATTTTATTCTACTGAATGGATAATAATATTAATAGCAATAAAAATAATTAAAGAAAATATTATTATTGCAAAAATTGTAAAAACACAAAAAATTGTTGAAGGGAAAATAACACAAGACAAGAAAGTAGGGCAAATTGTTGTATTATTCCATCATTGAGATCCCTTAAATAGGGTGAAGTACATACAAACAGGCCTCAGCCAAATCCTATCTAGGAAAGCCCATAAACTAACAGACTTAGGCACACAATGGGTATTATTCCTTTAACACTCCCCCTTGTGCCTAGTCTACAAGCGCATGTCATGTTGCCTCGTTAAAACCTCGTCAAGCAAAAACCCAGTGGGAAAAATGTCTTGATCGTAGGGAAAAGAGTACAGCATCTAGACACATCAAGTTTAGACTTCGTCCTTTGAATCTATCCTCTCATATGATCGTTACATTTGATCATAGCGCTACTAAGGTGACCATTCCATCGATCCCTAAAATCGTACATCTTGTTACCTCGTTAAAAACCTTTCCAAGTGATAAAAACCACATGGGAAAAATGATCCTTGGAAGGAAAAGAGTATAACGTACGGTGTGGATGTAAGACTCCCCTCAAGTCTACATCTCTCCCCGATTCGTACATCAATCAAGGATACTTTGAAAAACTTGTGCATGTGTCGTGTGCCTCATTAAAAACTTTGCCAAGTAACAAAACCCAGTGGGAGAAAATAAACCTTGGTCAAAGAAAAGAGTACAACGTCGGTGAGTAAGTTTCTTTATGACTCACCCTTCTCCCTCTACCTTTACATCGATTTCGGGAGTTCGGAAATTCTCCGCATTCCGATACTTCTCACATGTTTTTCAAACACGGCCTTGGGCAGAGATTTGGTGAACAAATCGGCCACATTCTCCTCAGATCTGACTTGCTTTACTTGAATATTGAGGAGAGCCTGTTGTTGCTGATTATAGAAGAATTTTGGAGATATGTGTTTTGTGTTATCCCCCTTGATATACCCAAGCTTCATCTGTTCGATGCAAGCTGCATTATCTTCATATATGCATGTGGGTGCTCCAGTGACATTACTTAGTCCACTGTTACCTCGGATATGTGTAATGATAGCTATTAACCAAATACACTCACGTACCGCCTCATGCAAAGCGATAATTTCGGCGTGATTAGATGAGGTAGCTACAAGGGTTTTCTTTGTGGATCTCCAAGATATAGCAGTGTTCCCAATAGCAAATACATAGCCAGTTTGGGAACGACCTTTGTGTGGGTCGGAGAGATACCCTGCATCAGCAAATCCTACCAATACGTTCGTCGGGGTAGGTTCTATGGCATTAGCATTTACTTTAGCATTTGCCTTTACTAAGCGGCTTCCTTTGCCTGCTTGTAGGGAAAGAATAGTCCCAAGTCAATGGTTCCTTTTAGGTATCGGAATATATTCTTGATACCATTCCAATGACGTTGCGTCGGTGCTGAACTAAATCGAGCTAGTAAGTTTACTGAGAAGGCGATGTCCGGTCGCGTACATTGAGCTAAGTACAATAGAGCGCCTATTGCACTTAAGTAGGGAATTTCAGCTCCTAAAAGCTCTTCGTCATCTTCCTTTGGACGAAATGGATCTTTCTTCGCATCCAAGCTACGACCGATCATGGGAGTGCTAACCGGGTGTTCTTTGTCCATGTTAAAGCGTCTAAGCATCTTCTGGAGATAAGCAGACTGGTGGATGAGAATTCCACAGACTCTATGTTCTATCTGAATACCAAGATAGAAACGAGTCTTCCCAAGATCTTTCATCTCAAACTCAGTTTTCAAGTATCCGGTGGTTTCTCTTATTTCATCAAGAGTGCCGATTATATTCATATCGTCGACATACACTGAGATGATTGCAAATCCGGAACTTGTTTTCTTTATAAAGACGCAAGGACACAGTTCATCGTTCTTGTATCCCTTTCCAATCAAGTATTCACTCAGACGGTTATACCACATCCTTCCGGATTGTTTCAAACCGTAAAGTGAGCGTTTCAAACGGACTGAATACGCACTCCGTGGTCTGGAGTTACTTGATTTGGGCAATGAAATGCCTTCGGGCACTTTCATGTAAATCTCCGTATCTAGATCCCCATAGAGATACGCAGTGACCACGTCCATTAGCTGCATTTCCAATCCTTCGGAAATAACTAGGCTGATTAGATAGCGGAACGTAATAACGTCCATTACGGGGGAGTATGTTTCCTCGTAATCTATACCAGGGCGTTGTGAGAAACCTTGTGCAACAAGGCGAGCCTTGTACCTCAGGACTTCGTGATTCTCATTGCGCTTTCTGACAAGAAACCATTTGTGTCCAACAGGCTTAACACTTGGCGGAGTTAGCACTACTGGGCCAAGTACCTTGCGTTTTGTCAGAGAGTCAAGCTCTTCCTGGATAGCTTCTTTCCATTTAGGCCAATCGGCTCTTTGTTGACATTCTTCAACAGAGCGTGGTTCTACATCATCGTGCTCTATGATTTCTTGAGCAACTGTGTATGCAAACACATCATCAATATGAGTGGTCGATCGTTCCATCAAATCAGACGCACTTTCATAATTGATCGAGATCTCTTTGTTTTCTAATGCTGAATCGATCTCCGGGGCGTCCCCCATTAATGATTCGTGGACATAGCTATAGTCAGAGATGATCTCGTGGGAAGGATTCCCAGTATTGATGATTAATGGGTTGGTTTGTGCCTCACACCGCCCTTTTCTTCCTTGGGCGGGTGTCTCACAAACCGGTGGCCTCCCCTTTTCCTTTTGGGAGCCACGGCCTCGATCGCATTTCCACCGGGTGCGATCGCATCACTCGTGCGTTGGTGATGTGCCCTTTATTCGGGACTTCTAACCTTGCGGGCACATTTGCACTGGAATGTGTGATCTTGTCACTTTGGCGATATCGATGGCGCATCGGGCATCGAATGCACTCGTTACGAAGATCGAGGATTCGTTGTACTTCACGATCACATAGTGAGGTACGGGGATCATAATGAGACAGACTCGGGACGTACCAGGACAATTCCTGTTGTTCCTTGAGAAACTTCTTTTTCTCCTCTCCCCCTAACGACGGGAATTCTGACTCATTGAAGTGACAATCCGCAAAACGTGCGGTAAAGAGATCACCTGTCAAGGGTTCTAAGTAGCGGATAATTGTTGGGGATTCGTATCCAACGTAAATACCTAAACGTCTCTGAGGACCCATTTTATTGCGTTGTGGGGGCGCAATCGGCACATATGTTGCACAACCAAATATGCGTAGGTGTGAAATATCCGGTTCATATCCAGTTACCAACTGGTACGCAGAAAATGGTTGGCCAACGGTGGGTCTGAAACGAATAAGTACGGCTGCATGTAGGACTGCATATCCCCAAGCAGAGATGGGCAGATTGGTGCGCAAAACCAATGCTCGTGCTACCATTTGGATTCTTTTAATGGTTGCCTCTGCGAGACCATTTTGTGTATGCACATGGGGAACGGGATGCTCTACATCGATTCCGATTGACATGCAGTAGTCATCAAATACTTTAGATGTAAATTCTCCTGCATTATCGAGTCGAATAGACTTGATAGGGTGATCAGGATGGTGAGTCCTTAGACGAATGATCTGAGCTAGGAGTTTTGCAAATGCAGCATTTCGAGTGGAAAGGAGTGCGACATGTGACCAGCGTGTCGAAGCATCCACCAATACCATAAAGTACTTAAATGGTCCGCATTCTGGGTGGATGGGTCCACAAATATCTCCTTGTATACGTTGTAAGAATGGGATGTTCGCTTTAGTATCTTTAGTGTAGGAAGGTCTCGCTCCTACTTTAGCTAAAGAGCAGGCTTTGCAGAATGAGCGATGTGCTTTTGACATAGTCAATTGCTTAGAAGGGGTATATGTCTCTATTTCTTTAGATGACATAGCATGATTAACATCAATACTGTTCTTCGTGTTGAGTTGTTGCCCCTTTTTCGCTCGAAAGAAGGGATGTCCGTGCGAGTTCTTTAGGATACGGATCATCATATCTCGACAAGGATGACCTAGTTTATCATGCCAAAGCCTATATGAGTCTTTGTCCCAAATTTCATTTATGGTGACAGCATAGGATTCGAATACCCTAATGGTTGTGGTGTACAGTCCACTATTTTGACTCTTAAGTTTTTCTAATATGCGTTTACGTCCACATTCATTAGATGTAATATAAAGGAACTCGATTCCATTCTCACAGTGGGTTTCGACGTGGAAACCATTGCTACGTATATCTTTAAAACTTAGTAAGGTTCGAGGGGCCCTAGGTGCGTATAGAGCATCGGTAACTCGGATAAGAGTGCCGTTAGGCAATAAAAATCGGGCATTGCCTCGCCCTTGGATGAGTTGGGAGGACCCAGTCATCGTGGTTACCGAGGTTTGACATGCAATTAATTCCGTGAATAGAAGCCTATTCCTAAGAATGGTGTGGGTGGTCCCACTGTCAACCAAACATTCAAGTTCTCCCCGATTCATTCCTACGAAAAAAGAGAGAAAAAAAATCGAACCATAAACATGCAAGCAATATTCATTTCTTCGAAATAAAGCTATGGATATAACGTAAGCAATAATAATATCCTGTTCTAGAAAAATAAAGTTTCATCACACCATTATTGAAAATAAAACATCGATAAAATCGTTCCGAGTTAACAATGCCAAATGTAAACGAGAAAGTAACATAATGAAAACATTCAGTCATAAAGGGGTGCCTCTAATGACTGTGACACGTATGGCTCATTGCGATTACCGGTGACTGTGAAATTGACGTCGGGGGACTCGTCGAGAGCATCTTCCTCCATATAGTGAGCCTCCCGTTCTTTGGACTCTCTATATTTCTTGTAGTGTGCTGCGACTTGTTTACTTGCATGGCAGTTCTTGTACCAATGTCCAGCATCTCCACATCGATAGCACGGTTCATTGCTAACTCTGACTTTGGGAGCGACATGGGGGGTAGGTGCTTTGTTTCCTTGGCCAGAAGAGCCGGGAGCACCAAGTCTACTCATTACATTGGAAGAACCCCCACGTCCTCGACCACTGTGCCCTCTTCCACGTTGTGGTTTGGGGTTGCCATGACCAGTCCCCTGTGCATTGGGTTTCTTTCCACCTTTCACTTTGCCATAGTTGGCCTCGGGAACTTTCTTTGTCCCAGCCGGCCTGGCATTGTTTCTCACTAATACTTCATTGTGCCTCTCAGCCACTTGCAGTAGGTTGATAAGCTTATTGAAGGTAGTGATGCGTTTATTGTCATACTCCAGCCTATACTGGTTCGCTAGTATAAGGGCGGAAGTAGGGAAAGTGGAAAGAGTTTTCTGAATCATATCATCTTCTGTGAGGTCTTTTCCACAGAAATTAAGGCGTGCCTTCAGACGGAGCATATCTTTGTTGAAATCGTTGATCCGTTTATAATCAAGCAAGCGGATTTCATTCCACTGCACGGTCAACTCTGGGAGCAAAGTATTGTGGATGTTCCCAAAACGGCTCTTAAGGGCATCCCACAGTTCTTTCGGGGATTTCAACTGCAGATATTCCCACCTTAGGCTCGGGTCGATATGTCGCCTAAGGAACATTAATGCACTAGCTTTGGTTTTGTCAGACGGTACTTCGCCTGCTTTTTCAAAGATAGTAGCACTATAGTCCTTAGCGATAAAAGTGGTCTCTACGTCAGAAACCCATCTATGGTACTCAAGCCCTTCTGAGTCCAAGATGTCAAATTCGGGACGAGTTGGATCAGCCATCTTGAGACAAGAAAAAAAGGAAAATGAATTTTCACAAAGATATCATGAGTACTTTCCATGATAAAATTTTCAATAATCTGGAGGGTTATTATTTTTCAGAACCAAGATATGGTCAAAATTACTTTCGATGCTATTGGGGTTTATACCGATGAAATTACTTTATCACGGTTCGAGTTGATATAGATAGTAGAAATAAGTCCTCTAAGTTCTACTAATGATGAACTTAATATACATGTCATAACTAATAATGCATGCAAAATATATGTATAATTATAGATATAATCACATAGCCCTATGAATATATCTATACACGTATATATGCAGTCAAAGAGGTATCTTATGCCGCAATAATTATTAATTCAACGTGAATTTATTTTAATTCAAGTTGCTTAAGCAATTTATTTTAATTTAATTAAAATTATGGATGCATCATGCTTTTGGTTTAATTAAGCATAAATAAATTCGAAGTATAATATGCAATTAAAAGTAATTAAAAAAATGTAAATTCGCATATTGCAGATAGTAGGGTTCGTATTTGTGTACTTTGTTTTGTGAATAGTAGCAGAAACGAGCTGAAAACAAGACTGCGTGCGGGTCGGGTCAGCAACCGGATCTGGTTTCACAAGAACCGGTCGTTGTTCTCCTTCTCGGGTGCAGGTCGCGGGGATGACGTCACGATGCGGAGATTTGGGGAGACGACGGCGACACGGAACGGCGGCAGGCCGATTGCAGGAGACGACGACGACGAGTCACGGGCTTCGATTGCAGACGGCGGAGGTCGGACATCGGGGAAGAAACAAGCAGGCGACGGTCGCGGTGCCGGGGGGAAGAAACGAGCAGGAGCCGGGGGAAAAACGACGGTCGCGGCGTTCACGAATCTGGTGCGACGTCGGACGGGGGGGAAGGGATTGCGATGTTGTGCGGGGGTTGTAGAAGGCGGACTGCTGCTAGGGTTTCGTCCGATCTGGTCTGGTCGTGGACGGAGGACGAGCAGCGACGAGCCGGAGGAGATGTCCACAGGCGACGGCGGCGGATGTGCAGAGTCGCTAGGGTTTTTCTCGATTTTCTTTTTTTTTTTTTTTCAGAAATTTTCGGCCGGGATTTTTCTCAGTTGGTTAGACACGTGCTGATAACGTATTGAAGGGAAAATAACACAAGACAAGAAAGTAGGGCAAAGTGTTGTATTATTCCATCATTGAGATCCCTTAAATAGGGTGAAGTACATACAAACAGGCCTCAGCCAAATCCTATCTAGGAAAGCCCATAAACTAATAGACTTAGGCACACAATGGGTATTATTCCTTTAACAAAAATGACATAATAATAAAAAATATAGCAAAACAAGTTGGAAAAAAAAAAGAGAATTTTATTTTATGTGAAAGTGTAGCCACATCGCTACTATTTATAGAAAATTGAAAAAAAAAAATGGTAATGTATAATCTTTTTATCTATGTATCTAGTAGTAGGGGTGAGCAGAAAAACCGACAAAAACCGATAATACCGAAAATACCGAAAAAATCAAAACCGAAAAACCAAACCAATAAGATATTGGTATGGTACGGTTCTTAAAATTTTGGAAACCGAATTATGCGGTTCGGTTTTGGTTTCAGATATGGATCCTGACTTTAAAAATCGAACCGAACCGATAAAACAGATGACTATTCTGCAGACTTTGTTTTTTCTTTGTGCGGGTTGTTATGAATTGATGGACTTGTGCTGAGGAAGAAATTCAAGACTTTTGTTTAATCTGATATTGGACTTTTTGAATCCTTAGTTATTATCATGTTACTGAAGTAGATATTATTTTTATTCAAGCTTTGGAGTGGGTTAATTATGTCTAAATCCTTCTATTTGAACTTACAATTGTCTGATTTAGCCCAAGTAATTCAATTTGGGTATGGCGCAAGCCCAACTTAAGTGGCCTATTTAATCAGCCCATTGACACCGAACCGCTACCGATCTGACATCGAAACTGATCACACTGAGCCGATTTAAAACCGAATCATTTCGGTACTCAAATGCTAGATGCCGATAAGATGCGATTTGGTATCGGTTTTAGCTAGAAACCGTACCAAACCGAACCGAGCTCACCCCTATCTAGTAGATGCATCAATGATAAGCGGACATGAATCTCCATCCCATTGGTGGAAAGAAGACGAGAGAGACCAAGCATGGACTTTTGTTTGAGGTTTGTGTATTCAGATTTTTAAATTATTAAAATTTTGACTGCAAGAAAACGGGTTCAACTTGTAGTGCGATAGTAATCTCGACCATCGTCGCTGCCGCCATCACCACCTCGACCACCACAATCGTCGCCGTCATCGCCACCACCACCACTACTGTCGGTGCCGTCACCGTCTGCCAACCACTATCACATGCCCCCACCATCAGCACCACCACCATCACTGCCGCCGCCAATATCATTGTTGGCACATAGGCGGATCCAGGACCGAAAAACCACTGGTGCACCGACCGTCCCACGAAAAACAATGTCGAACGATAAAATATATATTAAAATTATATTAAAGATAACAAATAATACATAAAGAAAGTCAGTAATAACAAAGCGGGGGACAATGAGGCGAACATGTCATGCTGGAAAATTTACCTCTAGATCGGGGTGAGGTCGAGCCTCTTGGGGGGTACTCAGGACAGGGGACGATCCCCCTCGTGTGCGTGTGTGGGAAAAAAAACAAAAAAAAAAAAGGATCCGTACATTTACAAAGAAAATCGCCTACATTTACTGTCCATTTCCTAAAAATGTGCTAAAATAACATCATTACTAATAGTTTTAAGTACATATTTTTCTATAAATGTTACAAGACGATTATTTAATCATTGATCACACATCTTAGTACATAACTCACTCTTCACATACTTCATAGCTGAGAAGACTCGTTCAACACTTGCATCTTAAGGGTGCATCTTAATTTTCTCAACAATACCCTTCAGCTAGTTTTGTATTAAGGGTGCATCTTAATTTTTTTCATCATATTACAATAAATATTATTCAAAAGAAGCAAGTGTTTGCGAAATACTTCAAGGTTGAATAAACAATTTTAAACACTTTAATTAATATCGCCTTGATCAAAACAGATTACGTCAAATCAAAAAATATATTTAATAGGTATATATGACTTTACCTATTAAACTTCGAGAGTAAAAAATAATTAAACTCCTCGATAATTCAACTATTGCCAAAATATAATAACGGGAAAGATAATATTAGATATTATCGGGGAAGGGGTCTTATTCTCAAAAAATCTGGTGGTGCACGTGCACCACCATGTTACATGTAGATCCGCCTATGTGTTGGCACCATCACCACCGCCACTACCGTCACCACTTTTATAACCAACATTCACAATCGAACATCCCCCAGGGCATAGCTCAGTGGCAAATGAGGGGGATATCTTTCGCGCTGGTGGCACGCAGCGTGGGTTCGAATTCTCGTGGGAGCATCCGCTCTTTTCAGGGATTTGGACCTTGTGTGTTTATTCAGTTGAAACATCCTCAAAACCGGGTTGCTGAGGCATAACCTGCGATTTAACCGGGGGTAGGAATGAGGGATCAGACCTACAACCCCAGGATTAAACCTGGGTTAAAAAAGAAAAACATTCACAATCGAACAATTAAAAGTGAATCATAAGTAATTAGTTCATCTTCATCATTACTAGAAAGATTGCGGAATCAACCACTTTTCTTTGCTTTCTCCGTATTTCTCTTTTTTCGTTCCTTCCCATTTTCACTACGCGAACTAAACATATCGTGTTCTTGAAAATACACCATTTGCAATAGCAAGGAATGAGCCAAATTTACCGTTATGTAAAAAAAAAAGGATTACGAGAGTATTATTAGTAATTCAAATAATACTTTGGATAAGTGAAATGAAAATTAAAAAATGAATATGCTGTTAAAGGAATAATACCCGTTGTGTGCCTAAGTTTGTTAGTTTATGGGCTTTCCTAGATAGGATTTGGCTGAGGCCTGTTTGTATGTACTTCACCCTATTTAAGGGATCTCATTGATGGAATAATACAACACTTTGCCCTACTTTCTTGTGTCATGTTATTTTCCCTTCAACACGTTATCAGCACGTGTTCAACCACTGAGAAAAATCCCGGCCGAAAATTCTGAAAAAAAAAAAGAAAAGAAAATCGGAAAAAAAAACCTAGCCGACTCTGCACATTCCACCGCCGCCGCGCGACCTTCCCCGGACGCGACACCCCCGTTCTGCAAACCCTAGTCGCCCGTTTTCTGGACGCCAGTCATCCTCACCACGCCAGATTCGTAAACCACCCCGGACGCAACCTCCCTCCGTCCCCTGCTCCGTTTTCTCGACCCGCCGCGACTTGTCTCCGGTCCGCCCGTCTACTGCTCATTTTTTTTTTCCCGGCACCGAACCGCCGCCTGCTTCTCTCCCGCGCGCGAAGATCCGTCCGACGCGACCTGCTCCTCGCGACCCGCCCTGCTCCTCCGGCTTCTCCAGTCCAGATCGCGACCCGCCCCTTCTGCTCCGACTTTAGCCATCCCGACCCGCCGCGACTTGTCTCCGGTCCGCCCGTCTACCGCTGTTGCTTTTCCCGGCACCAGAATCGGGATTCCTTCCTTCCGTCTCCTGCTCCGACATCTGCTCGGCCCGCTGCTAGATCCCGCCCGCCGCCCAGCCTCACTCGACCGTGCCGCAGCCTGAACTCGCCCGCGACCTGCACTCCGAAGGAGAAAATCACCTTCTTGACCCGACCCGCACGCAGCCTTGTTTTCACTGTTTCGCTCCTATTCGCGAAACAAAGTACACAAATACGAACCCTACTATCTGCAATGTGCGAATTTACATTTTTTTAATTACTATTAACTGCATATTATACTCCGAATTTATTTATGCTTAATTAAACCAAAAGCATGATGCATCCATAATTTTAATTAAATTAAAATAAATTGCTTAAGCAACTTGAATTAAAATAAATTCACGTTGAATTAATAATCATTGCGGCATAAGATACCTCTTTGACTGCATTTATACGTGTATAGATATATTCATAGGGCTATGTGATTATATATATAATTATACATATATTTTGCATGCATTATTAGTTATGGCATGTATATTAAGTTCATCATTAGTAGAACTTAGAGGACTTATTTCTACTATCTATATCAACTCGAACCGTGATAAAATAATTTCATCGGTATAAACCCCAATAGCATCGAAAGTAATTTTGACCATATCTTGGTTCTGAAAAATAATAACCCTCCACATTATTGAAAATTTTATCATGGAAAGTACTCATGATATACTGTGAAAATTCATTTTCCTTTTTTTCTTGTCTCAAGATGGCTGATCCAACTCGTCACGAATTTGACATCTTGGACTCGGAAGGGCTTGAGTACCATAGATGGGTTTCGACGTAGAGACCACTTTTATCGCTAAGGACTATAGTGCTACTATCTTTGAAAACAAAGCAAGTACCGTCTGACAAAACCAAAGCTAGTGCATTAATGTTCCTTAGGCGACATATCGACCCGAGCCTAAGGTGGGAATATCTGCAGTTGAAATCCCCGAAAGAACTGTGGGATGCCCTTAAGGGCCATTTTGGGAACATCCACAATACTTTGCTCCCAGAGTTGACCGTGCAGTGGAATGAAATCCGCTTGCTTGATTATAAACGGATCAACGATTTCAACAAAGATATGCTCCGTATGAAGGCACGCCTTAATTTCTGTGGAAAGGACCTCACAGAAGATGATATGATTCAGAAAACTTTTTCCACTTTCCCTACTTCCGCCCTTATACTAGCGAACCAGTATAGGCTGGAGTATGACAATAAACGCATCACTACCTTCAATAAGCTTATCAACCTACTGTAAGTGGCTGAGAGGCACAATGAAGTATTAGTGAGCAACAATGCCAGGCCGTCTGGGACAAAGAAAGTTCCCGAGGCCAACTATGGCAAAGTGAAAGGTGGAAAGAAACCCAATGCACAGGGGACTGGTCATGGCAACCCCAAACCACAACGTGGAAGAGGGCACAGTGGTCGAGGACGTGGTCGAGGACGTGGGGGTTCTTCCAATGTAATGAGTAGACTTGGTGCTTCCGGCTCTTCTGGCCAAGGAAACAAAGCACCTACCCCCCATGTCGCTCCCAAAGTCAGAGTTGGCAATGAACCGTGCTATCGATGTGGAGATGCTGGACATTGGTACAAGAACTGCCATGCAAGTAAACAAGTCGCAAAGACACTACAAGAAATATAGAGAGTCCAAAGAACGGAGGCTCACTATATGGAGGAAGATGCTCGACAAGTCCCCGACGTCAATTTCACAAATACCGATAATCGCAATGAGCCATACGTGTCAGTCATTAGAGGCCCCCTTTATGACCGAATGTTTTCATTATGTTTACTTTCTCGTTTACATTTGGCATTGTTAACTCGAACGATTTTATCGATGTTTTATTTTCAATAATGGTGTGATGAAACTTTGTTTTTCTAGAACAAGATATTATTATTGCTTACGTTATATCCATAGCTTTATTTCAAGAAATGAATATTGCTTGCATGTTTATGGTTCGATTTTTTTCTCTCCTTTTCGTAGGAAAGAATCGGGGAGAACTTGAATGTTTGGTTGACAGTGGGACCACCCACACCATTCTTAGGAATAGGCTTCTATTCACGGAATTAATTGCATGTCAAACCTCGGTAACCACGATGACTGGGTCCTCCCAACTCATCCAAGGGCGAGGCAATGCCCGATTTTTATTGCCTAACGGCACTCTTATCCGAGTTACCGATGCTCTATACGCACCTAGGGCCCCTCGAACCTTACTAAGTTTTAAAGATATACGTAGCAATGGTTTCCACGTCGAAACCCACTGTGAGAATGGAATCGAGTTCCTTTATATTACATCTAATGAATGTGGACGTAAACGCATATTAGAAAAACTTAAGAGTCAAAATAGTGGACTGTACACCACAACCATTAGGGTATTCGAATCCTATGCTGTCACCATAAATGAAATTTGGGACAAAGACTCATATAGGCTTTGGCATGATAAACTAGGTCATCCTTGTCGAGATATGATGATCCGTATCCTAAAGAACTCGCACGGACATCCCTTCTTTCGAGCGAAAAAGGGGCAACAACTCAACACAAAGAACAGTATTGATGTTAATCATGCTATGTCATCTAAAGAAATAAAGACATATACCCCTTCTAAGCAATTGACTATGTCAAAAGCACATCGCTCATTCTGCAAAGCCTGCTCTTTAGCTAAAGTAGGAGCGAGACCTTCCTACACTAAAGATACTAAAGCGAACATCCCATTCTTACAACGTATACAAGGAGATATTTGTGGACCCATCCACCCAGAATGCGGACCATTTAAGTACTTTATGGTATTGGTGGATGCTTCGACACGCTGGTCACATGTCGCACTCCTTTCCACTCGAAATGCTGCATTTGCAAAACTCCTAGCTCAGATCATTCGTCTAAGGACTCACCATCCTGATCACCCTATCAAGTCTATTCGACTCGATAATGTAGGAGAATTTACATCTAAAGTATTTGATGACTACTGCATGTCAATCGGAATCGATGTAGAGCATCCCGTTCCCCATGTGCATACACAAAATGGTCTCGCAGAGGCAACCATTAAAAGAATCCAAATGGTAGCACGAGCATTGGTTTTGCGCACCAATCTGCCCATCTCTGCTTGGGGATATGCAGTCCTACATGCATCCGTACTTATTCGTTTTGCACCCACCGTCCAACCATTTTTCTCGCTACGCTTGGTAAATCGGATATGAACCGGATATTTCACACCTACGCATATTTAGTTGTGCAACATATGTGCCGATTGCGCCCACAACGCAATAAAATGGGTCCTCGAGACGTTTAGGTATTTACGTTGATACGAATCCCCAACAATTATCCGCTACTTAGAACCCTTGACAGTGATCTCTTTACCGCACGTTTTGCGGATTGTCACTTCAATGAGTCGAATTCCCGTCGTTAGGGGGAGAGGAGAAAAAGAAGTTTCTCAAGGAACAGCGGGAATTGTCTGAGTGCGTCGAGTCTGTCTCATTATGATCCCGTACCTCACTATGTGATCGTGAAGTACAACGAATCCTCGATCTTGAGCGTAGCGCATTCGATGCCCGATGCGTTTCGATATCGCCAAAGTGACAAGATCACACATTCCACTGCAAATGTGCCTGCAAGGTTAGAAGTCCCGAATAAAGGGCACATCACCAACGTATCGAGTGATGCGATCGCACCCGGTGGAAATGCGATCGAGGCCGTGGCTCCCAAAGGAAAAGGGGAGGCCACCGGTTCTGAGACACCCGCCCAAGGAAGAAAAGGGCAGGTGAGGCACAAACCAACCCATTAATCATCAATACTGGGAATCCTTCCCACGAGATCATCTCTGACTATAGCTATGTCCACGAATCATTAATGGGGGACTCCCCGGAGATCGATTCAGCATTAGAAAACAAAGAGATCTCGATCAACTATGAAAGTGCGTCTAATTTGATGGAACGATCGACCACTCATATTGATGATGTGTTTGCATACACAGTTGCTCAAGAAATCATAGAGCACGATGATGTCGAACCACGCTCTATTGAAGAATGTCAACAAAGAGCCAATTGGCCTAAATGGAAAGAAGCTATCCAGGAAGAGCTTGACTCTCTGACAAAACGCAAGGTACTTGGCCCAGTAGTGCTAACTCCGCCAAGTGTAAAGCCTGTTGGACACAAATGGGTTCTTGTCAGAAAGCGTAATGAGAATCACGAAGTCCTGAGGTACAAGGCTCGCCTTGTTGCACAAGGTTTCTCACAACGCCCTGGTATAGATTACGAGGAAACGTACTCCCCCGTAATGGACGTTATTACGTTCCGCTATCTAATCAGCCTAGTTATTTCCGAAGGATTGGAAATGCAGCTAATGGACGTGGTCACTGCGTATCTCTTTGGGGATCTAGATACGGAGATTTACATGAAAGTGCCCGACGGCATTTCATTGCCCAAATCAAGTAACTCCAGACCACGGAGTGCGTATTCAGTCCGTTTGAAACGCTCACTTTACGGCTTGAAACAATCCGGAAGGATGTGGTATAACCGTCTGAGTGAATACTCGATTGGAAAGAGATACAAGAACGATGAACTGTGTCCTTGCGTCTTTATAAAGAAAACAAGTTCCGGATTTGCAATCATCGCAGTGTATGTCGACGATATGAATATAATCGGCACTCTTGATGAAATAAGAGAAACCACCGGATACTTGAAAACTGAGTTTGAGATGAAAGATCTTGGGAAGACTCGTTTCTGTCTTGGGATTCAGAGAGAACATGGAGTGCATGGAATTCTCATCCACCGATGCCTTATGTCCAGAAGATGCTTAGACGCTTTAACATGGACAAAGCACACCCGGTTAGCACTCCCATGATCGGTCGTAGCTTGGATGCGAAGAAAGATCCATTTCGTCCAAAGGAAGATGACGAAGAGCTTTTGGGAGCTGAAATTCCCTACTTAAGTGCAATAGGCGCTCTATTGTACTTAGCTCAATGTACGCGACCGGACATCGCCTTCTCAGTAAACTTACTAGCTCGATTTAGTTCAGCACCGACGCAACGTCATTTGAATGGTATCAAGAATATATTCCGATACCTAAAAGGAACCATTGACTTGGGACTATTCTTTCCCTACAAGCAGGCAAATGAAGCTGCTTCCGTAAAGGCAAATGCTAAAGTAAATGCTAATGCCATAGAACCTACTCCGACGAACGTGCTGGTAGGATTTGCTGATGCAGGGTATCTCTCCGACCAACACAAAGGTCGTTCCCAAACTGGCTATGTATTTGCTATTGGGAACACTGCTATATCTTGGAGATCCACAAAACAAACCCTTGTAGCTACCTCATCTAATCACGCTGAAATTATCGCTTTGCATGAGGCGGTACGTGAGTGTATTTGGTTAATAGCTATCATTACACATATCCGAGGTAACAGTGGACTAAGTAATGTCACTGGAGCACCCACATGCATATATGAAGATAATGCAGCTTGCATCGAACACATGAAGCTTGGGTATATCAAGGGGGATAACACAAAACACATATCTCCAAAATTCTTCTATAATCAGCAACAACAGGCTCTCCTCAATATTCAAGTAAAGCAAGTCAGATCTGAGGAGAATGTGGCCGATTTGTTCACTAAATCTCTGCCTAAGGCCGTGTTTGAAAAACATGTGAGAAGTATCGAAATGCGGAGAATTTCCGAACTCCCGAAATCGATGTAAAGGTAAAGGGAGAAGGGTGAGTCAAGAAACTTACTCACCGACGTTGTACTCTTTTCTTTGACCAAGGTTTATTTTCTCCCACTGGGTTTTGTTACTTGGCAAAGTTTTTAATGAGGCAAACGACACATGCACAAGTTTTTCAAAGTATC
This sequence comes from Orobanche coerulescens, assembly GCA_033398695.1. Lineage (NCBI taxonomy): Eukaryota > Viridiplantae > Streptophyta > Magnoliopsida > Lamiales > Orobanchaceae > Orobanche > Orobanche coerulescens. The sequence continues at coordinate 10,112,299 of CM065805.1, read as the reverse complement.
CTTGATTGATGTACAAATCAGGGGGAGATGTAGACTTGAGGGGGAGTCTTACATCCACAACGTACGTTATACTCTTTTCCTTCCAATGATCATTTTTCCCACTGGGTTTTTATCACTTGGAAAGGTTTTTAACGAGGTAACAAGATGTACGATTTTAGGGATCGATGGAATGGTCACCTTAGTAGCGCTATGATCAAATGTAACGATCATATGAGAGGATAGATTCAAAGGACGAAGTCTAAACTTGATGTGTTTAGATGCTGTACTCTTTTCCCTACGATCAAGACATTTTTCCCACTGGGTTTTTGCTTGACGAGGTTTTAACGAGGCAACATGACATGCGCTTGTAGGTAGGCACAAGGAGTGTTAAAGGAATAATACCCGTTGTGTGCCTAAGTCTGTTAGTTTATGGGCTTTCCTAGATAGAATTTGGCTGAGGCCTGTTTGTATGTACTTCACCCTATTTAAGGGATCTCATTGATGGAATAATACAACACTTTGCCCTACTTTCTTGTGTCATGTTATTTTTCCTTCAACATATGCTGTATTATTTTTGCATTATATTTTGAAACAAATATTTATTTAGGAATAAAATTTATTTTAAAAATCGGGTACTCAATTACTCATCCCTGCATGTGCGACGGCATTAATGCCTAAAAGCCGATCTTCATTTTCGTGTGTGTATACGGCTAAAAAGTAGAAATTTGATTTCCTCGAAATCCTGTAAATGCCGAGCATCCACGTCAACAATCTTGGAGTTCTGATGAAACTTTCCACTTCGTCCTCCTTTTCTTGAGGTGAGCGCGGTTTCACCTTTTCACTTTTTCTTTTCTTTTATTTTTTCCCTTCGACAAGCGTGAACTTAGGGACCGTTTGTTTAATTTTTTAATCGTTCTATTAAGAGGCAATGTCACAATCATTAAGAGGTAATTTTTGTTTGACGAAAAAAATATCTGTCTCTTAATGGTTTCAAAACCCTTTGAATAATTTTGTATCCGAATTCTCCCTTAATCATTAAGAGTCCTGATTTTATTTTGAACAATTAAAAAACAACCGTACTTCATTTTGCACTATATCATAAGAACTACTCCCTCCGTCCCGCCCAAAGGTTTACATTTTTATCAAAAAGTAGTCCCTTTAGTAAGTTTACATATATCACTTTTTACAATCAAATCAAACAATCAATTTTTACTTTTTAATCTCCACCACTCATTCATCATCAATACTTTTTACTTTTTATCTCAACCACACATTTAATCATCATTACTTATACCAATCATTACCTAAAATACACTAAATATACACCTTCTGTCAACCTTTGGCTGGGACAGAGGGAGTACTTAATTATTCTGACCACTTAATTATTCTGCACCAAATCATTCACCAACCAAAAAACAATCCCGAACTTTTCATACCTTACCTTCCGTTGCATCATCATATTAGTGTTTTAAGAATATGAACGCGACGTGTATAAGAATATGACCACAGTCGCCGACCCCGAGGGGCCAAGTGAGGCAGCCACCTCAGGCTACATATATAAAGACTTGACAAAAATTAGTTCGAGTATATCCATTGCAATTGAAGAGAGAGAGAGGGAGAGAGAGAGTGTGTTTTCCAAGTCCCCAGACCCAATTTTTTTTGAGTGATGCTGTATGTACACATATGTGTACACATATTTGTACACACATACATCTCACCTATTCATTTAATGTGGGATCCATTCATTTATTGTGGGACCACATTAAATGGATGGATGAGATGCATGTGTGTATATATATGTGTACACATGATGTGTACATTTAGCATTGTTCTCTTCTTTTGTATGTGTACGGCAAAAAGTAGGAAGTTTTTTTTTTTTTTTTTTAGCATGCAGGCCGAAATCTGCGTCAACGATCTTGAAAAAACTTTCTGTTTCTTGCCTTTTTATCCAGGTGACGCCATGGTTTTGATTAATTTCTGTATTTGAACTCTTTGTTGAGTGTAAAATGACTTAATTTGTTTTTGAAAAAAATAACGATTTGACGCTGGTTGATAGTTTTGTATCTGAACTTTTTGAGCAATATGATTAAATTCTTTACGTTATGAAAATTAAAAAAGAAAAAGAAAATATGAGTTGAGGAAACATGGAAAACATTGATTTGATTTGAGATTTATTTGTTTCTGGATTGTAAATGAGATTTTGTTTAAAAAATATTAAGGATTGTAAAATCTAGAACTTATTTTTTATTTTACCATTGGAATATTATTCATTCATTTTCATTTAAGATGGGAGGTTTATTTTTTTCTAATTTCCGAAATAAATTTCTCATTTAAATATTATTTCATCTTTATATCCAAATTATACATAACATAATAAATCATTATACCTCATCAAAAATATCAAATTAGTGCTATTCTCGACCATCTTCGTCACACAATGTATTTTCAATCTATTTCGGCCTGAGACGTCATTTTCAACTCGTTTCGCTCAGGTGCGTCATTTCCGACCCCTTTTACCCTAGACGTTATTTTCGACTTGTTTCATCTCGGATGCTATTTTTTTACAGTTTTCGCCTATGATATTATTTCCGACTCTTTCCAACATGGAATGTTGTTTTCGACTGTTTTTGTCCTGGAATATTATTTTCGACCCGTTCCACACTAGGACGTCATTTTTAACTGTTTTCGTCTTGTAACGTCATTTCCGACCTCTTCGTCCCTCGAGCATCATTTTTAACCCGTTTCGCCCTAAGGCGTCTTTTCGACATGTTTCACCTCAGGGTTATTTTCGACCCGTTTAACCCCGGGACATCATTTTCCACCTGTTTCACTCCATAGAGTCATTTTCGACCAGTTTCGCTCATGCACAACATGTTCAAACTGTTTCATTAAGTGATGTTATTTTCGACTTGTTTTGCCTCGGGGACTCATTTTCGACCTGTTTCCCCTTCGATGTCATTTTCGATCGGTTTCGCACAAGGATGACATTTTCGAACCATTTCCCCATGGGCCGTTATTTTCGATTCGTTTTGCCTCGGTGCATGATGGGTCCGAGCTGATCGACCACCAAGAATCGGATTGCACCCTCTGTTCCGAGCTAGAAAACCACCGGAGTTCCTCCAGAAGACGCCAGAATGGTCCCGGCACAAATTCTCCGATGCTTAAGCTGGAACAGGTTTTTGAGAAATTCAAATGGAATGTGTGTATGTGCGTTTTCTTCTCTTGCCCCTGAAGGAGGACAGGCCTTCCGATATTTATAGAAGAGAGGGGAACTTGTCCCTGAAATCCTGCCTTTGATTGGGGGAGATCCCTCATTTTCAGGGGTATGTCCCTGAAAATTAGGGATTCTACTTTTATGATGAAATACCAGCTTTCCAGGGACCTTGTCCTATTTGAGCTTGATTCTTTCTAGCTTGCCTAATTGACGCTGCCGAGGTCTATCTAGCTATGATCTCAGAAAATAGACTTGGAGGTCGGATCTTCTTTTCGAGAAAGTTCTTCTCTGGGAATGCCGAGCTCATCCGCCCTCCGACCTACTCCAGGTCGGTAGTTCAGTTGGGTTTGCTTAAGAGCTGGTTTTAGTGGACCAAGTTCTTTAACAGACCTGAATATGATGTCATCTAGTAGAGCTGACATGTGGGATGACCTGCTGGTCTAGACCTGGCAGGTCTACACCTGTTGGGGGTAGACTTGTAGGGACCGGGCTGCACCTAGTAGATCTAGGCTCTGAGCTCCACTCTCCAAGTTTGTTGGTCTAGACCTGGCAGGTCTACACCTGTTGAGGGTAGACTTGTAGGGACCGAGCTGCACCTAGTAGAGCTAGGTTCTGAGCTCCACTCTCCAAGTTGTATACTAGGTCGGTGGGACCTACTGGAACTTCACACAATAAGCTGGGTCTTTACTAATCGGTCTTCGTTCCGCTATTTCGAGATGAATCGCAATAAACCGGGCAGGTATATTTTGGGTCATATCAGCCAGGCTCCCCTACTCTAGTCGAGCGAAGAATGAGATCGAGTAGAGTAGACTAAATATGCGCTTCTTTTTTTTATCCATAAGCGCAAAAGTTAAGCTCTAAAACATGACAAGACCCAATGCAGTTGTTCATTTTGTAGCTGATGAACAAAGCTAAGAGTGCAATAAGGGGCCTCATAGACACACTGTCTTGGACTCGTGATATAGATGGGGCGATCTTAAGATTGAGGTGCTGATAGGCTAAGCCAAGACCAAGAGGAAAAGATTGCGAGCTGAGGCCTTCTATACCGAGAGACCTGGCAGAGGCTAAAATAATAAGAGGCGGAACTGAGCACGCTATATATTGAGGGTGTTTCAGCCGATCGATTTTTAGGATAAGTCACCTGATCTTCAAATTTGTGGGTAGTTTGCCCAATTAAATTTTTTAGGGTAGGTCACCCGATATTCAAATTTGAGGGCACTTCACCCAATCAAATTTTAGGGCAGGTCACCCAATCTTCAAATTTTAGGGCAGGTCACCCGATCAAATTTATGGGCAGGTCACCCAGTCTTCAAATTTGAGGGCAGCTCACCCGATCAAATCTATGTTGAAGGCCTACAGTACAATCTAATTAGTATTAGCCACTTCTGTGGCAAACAGTTCTCGGTGAAAGTCTATATAGACCACTGTAGACTGAAGGACATCAAAACCAAAGAAGTTGTTCTCACAGGAAGCAGGTCAGGTAATATGTATATTACTGACTGGAAGCCTACGAGCTCTACTATTCCATGTTTTGTTGCCAAAGGCACTACAGATCAAAGATGGCTATGGCATAAGAACATGTCTCACATCAACTTCAAGACAATCAACAAACTCGCCAGACAGGAAATGGTTAGAGGCTTGCCCGATGTGTCATTCCATAAAGACAGTGTCTGTGGACCCTGTCAGAAAGGCAAACAAGTCAAAACCACATTGAAAAGCAAATCATACATGTCCACTAACAAGGTTCTGGATATGCTACACATGGACCTCTACGGCCCAGTAGACCCTGTAAGTTTGGGAAGTAAGAAATATTTTCTCGTTATTGTTGACGATTATTCTAGGTACGCTTGGATAATCTTTCTAAGCAAGAAGAAAGAAACTACAACAAAGTTTCCAGAGCACCTAAGAAAGCTTTAGAATGAGAAAGGGTTGAGTATCGTATCCATTCATTCTGATAGAGATACTGAATTCACAAATTGTTTTATAGAGCAATACTGTTCGGACAATGGAATACATCACGAATACTCAGCAGCCCAGACTCCTCAACAAAATGGTATTGCCGAGCGAAAGAATAGGACGCTCAAGGAAGCTACAAGTTTCGTATTATCATATCTTTGGATGTTGGTGTTATGTTCTGAATAATGGGAAAGATCAACTCAAGACCTTTGACGAGAAGTCAGGCGAAGGGATATTCGTAGGATACTCCTCTGCCAGCAAAGCTTTCAGAATCTTTAATAAAAGGAAGCTAACAATCGAGGAATCTGTTCATGTAGTATTCAATGAACCTCATTTCAATCCTACAGGAGTAGAAAACTTAACCCAGATTATCCGAACACTTTCCATTTATGACCCTCAGACTCCAATAGAACTTTTCGTAGACTTAGAGATCAATCCCGCAGTTGAAAGATCAGAAGTAGTCGAAGCTGATGCTGTACAAGCTGAAGCTGAAACTACAGCACCTCAAGATACAGTACGGGATCGAGTGCATGCATATGTGATACGACATATTTCATTCTGTTACCGTTTTACCTCTTTGAAGGTGTTGTTAGATCGTGGTATCCCCTTCTTTTGTTTTGGTTATGTTTTGGGTTCTTTTGGGACCATACCGGGTTGTGGATCATGGAGTCGGGACTGACGATTGATGATTGATGCTTCAGTTTGGATAAATCCTTGAACCTACGGAGACACATGACGGTAGATCACGAGGTCATGAGTATAGTTGATATTTGATGTTTAATGTTTGGTGATTGATGATTGATGTTTTGTTTGGAAAAATCCGTGCGGGTTGTTGAACCTATAGAGACACGTGACAATAAATCACGCGGTCATGAACATGTTTTTACGATTAATGTTTTCTGGGCAGGCAGTCCCGAGAAGACCTAACAAAGGAAGTCCTATGAAATGGAATGACTGGGCCGAGACCCAAGCGGTTTGTGAAAATATTTTCGTATTGTAAAACTATTGAGACTTCAAATGAGATTTAAGCGGAGATCCTAACGTTTTGAGAGACTTTTACAAATCGAGAACTTGAGATCCCAAAGGTTTTATGTTTCTAAAACTCCCGAGATGATAATTTATTTTTCAAAGTCTTCAGTTGTATTGTTTTCTAAATCACTAAAATCTCTCGGGAATATATGTTAGTCGATTGCAATTGTCTGATTCATGATTGATGTTTGCTTGTTACATTTTATGTGGTTATGATACTTGTACTAGCAAATTCAATTTTCTAACCCCTTAAATGGGGGAAAGGCGTTTTATGTATTTCAGGTATGGTTGGTTCGAGGGAGCAGTCGCAGGATCGGCATGGAAGATGATGGGATGCAATACTAATCAAGAATTTGAGAGTTCAGTCTGATGTCGTTGTACGTTTGAGTTATATTCAATCTTCCGCTGTATTGTATTTTAACCCCTGTGTGGGTATGTGTTGTAAGAGATTTATTTTGGTTTGATTTAGTCGTGTGATCTCTCCGGTCCGTATATTTTAAATATTTGACCCTGTTGATGTAGTACTAAAACGAGATGAACACAAATTGACCATGTTGATTCACACGAATACCAGGAACAATTCTACCAATAATCGTTGATTCACAGAATGTCGATTATCAGGATAATTCTTAGCAAAACTGCCAAAAATAGATTTTTTATATATTCTGGAACTAATCAGCCACAATGGTTATACACTTATTAAATAGGCATACAAAATCGAAATGGGCCTCAAAAGACGAACAGTCAGGAAACTGGGCCACAAACAAAGTCCAACAAAATTAGAAAAAAACATAAAAGTAAAAATAACTCATAAAATAAAGCGTTTTGGGGCTCAGAAGTTTCGTAAACCAACGTAGTCTGTTTAACATGACATTCTACTCGTTCCAAGCTTCGAACCGCCTGGTCATAGGTCCAAAACGGAGATCCGTAGCTCAAGTTATGCTGATTTTAGTGAGGCCCCTTTTCCCACACGTTCTTGGACCTCCAGATACATAATGGCTCGTTCCTCAATGCTCGGCCCCGCATCATTCCCCCCTGGGTAGACAAAATTCGTCCTCGAATTCACAGCAATATCAACATCAGAAGGGTCACCATGGTAAGGCAACAAGTGTTTCACATTAAACACATCGGAACATCGAATATAGCTCGGTAACTTCAAATGGTAAGCATTGGAGTTAATTTTGTCTATAATTTCCAATGGGCCAATCTTCTTGGCTGACAACTTATTGTACTCACCGACCGAGAAACGATCCTTAGTTAAAACAGCCCAAACAAAGTCGCCCACTTCAAAATCCACATGCCCCCGCTTTTGATCAACATCTTGCTTGTACTTTGAGTTGGCTCGAACCAAGTTGTCATGAACAGACTTATGAACTTCATGTAGCCCTTCAACAAAATCCTGCACTTTCTTTGGAACAGAACCAGAAATAGGAAGAGACATTAAGTCAAAGGTCCACGTGGTTGAGCAGAATAAACCACCTGGAATTGACTAAACCCAGTGCTTCGATTGACAGCATGATTATGAGCAAATTCAGCTTGACATAACTTCTGATCCCATGATTTCACATGATCACCTACTAAACACCTCAACAGATTACCAAGGGATCGATTAACAACTTCAGTTTGCCCATCAGCTTGGGGGTGATAAGCACTACTAAAACTGAGTTGAGTATTCACCATCTTCCACAAACTACGCCAAAAATGACTCAGAAACCGAGTGTCCCGATCAAAAACAATAGAGGAAGGCAAACCATGCAAGCGATATACATCTTGAAAGAAAAGTTGGGCCACATTAACTGCATCTGTTGTCTTCTTGCAAGGAATAAAGTGCACCATCTTAGAGAAACGATCAACAACAACAAAGATGGAATCATTACCCCTTTGAGTACGAGGTAACCCCAACACAAAATCCATGCTGATATCAACCCATGGCTGCAAAGGAACAGGTAAAGGCATATAGAGTCCCGCATTAGTAGTTGTACCCTTTGAAACTTGGCAAATACGACACCGCTTGACATAATGATCCACTTATTTCCTCATAGTGGGCCAGAAATAAGAGGCTTGCACTAATTGTAAAGTGCGATCACGACCAACATGCCCCTCGCCATGTAATTCCTTAATAATTTGCAAGCGAAGACTGGAATCAGGAATACATAGTTGATTCCCTTTGAAAAGAAAACCATCGTGTAGCAGAAAATCAGGTTTCTTCCCAGATTGCACACCCTGCAGAACAACAGAAAAATATAGGTCAATGGCTAACTGCTCACGAATGTCATCTAGCCCTAGTACATCAACTCGCATAGATACAAGTAGATTACTCCTCCTGCTTAAGGCATCAACGACCCGATTCGAAACACCAGTCTTGTGTTTGACCACAAAAGTAAACTTCTCAAGAAATGCCAACCAACGCCCATGCTTATGTGATACCTTATCTTAAATGCGAATATGCCTTAAAGAATCATGATTAGTGAACAAAACAAACTCCTTATGAAACAGATAATGGCGCCAATGCTTTATAGCTTGGACAATGGCATAAAACTCCAGGTCATAAGTAGTGTACCTAGACTTCGGCTCCGTCAATTTCTCACTAAAATAGGCAACAGGTCGACCACCTTGACTGAGAACCCCGCCCATTGCAACCCTTGAGGTATTCGTATGAAGCTCAAAGACTTGAGAAAAGTCAGGCAATACCAGAATCGGTGATGTAGTAAGTTTTTCTTTGATAACTTTAAAAGCCGACTCTGCCTCCTCCGTCCACACAAATGATTTTCCCTTCATGCAATCTGTCAATGGGGCCATAATAGAACTAAAATGTGGTATAAACCTCCTGTAAAAAGAAGCAAGCACATGAAAGCTACAAACTTCAGTAATGGTGGTTGGAGTTGGCCACTCTTGAACAGCTGCCACTTTAGACTCATCCACATGTATCCCTTCACCAGAAATAACATACCCCAAGAACAGAACTTTAGGGTTCATGAACACACACTTCTTCGTGGATGCATAGAATTTGTCCTTACGAAGTAAGGTCAAAACCTGCCTCACATGGATGACATGCTCACTGAAAGAAGCACTATATATAAGAATATCATCGAAATAAACAACTAAAAACTTCCCAATAAAAGGCCTGAGCAATTGGTTCATCACACGCATAAACGCACTAGGTACGTTGGATAAACCAAAGGGCATCACCAACCATTCCTACAACCCTTCACGAGTCTTGAAGGCAGTCTTCCATTCATCACCAGGCCTAAGACGAATCTGGTAATACCGATTCTTCAAATCCAACTTTGTGAAAATAGTGGCACCGCTAATCTGTTCAAGCAAATCATCAAGCTGAGGGATAGGAAACCTGTACCTCACAGTAATCTTGTTGATGGCTCGACTGTCAACACACATACGCCATGTTCCATCCTTCTTCGGAGTCAATAGGGCAGGAACAGCACAAGGGCTCATGCTTTCCCGAGCGTGGCCCTTAGAAACCAATTCCTCAACCTGTCGTCGCAACTCCTCATGCTCTACCGGACTCATCCTATAATGTGGCCTGTTAGGCAATTTCGAACCAGGATCCAAATCAATATGATGTTGGATGTCACGTAAAGGTGGCAACTCATCAGGTAATTCATCAGGAAAAACATCAGAAATTCCTTAAGTAAAGGAATCATAACTTCGGGAATTTCGCTATCTTCGGCCACTTCCTTCCCTATTAGCACAAAAACTTCATCTCCCATATCCAACTCATCCTCAAACTGGGAAAAGGTTAGTAAAGTACCAGTGGGCTTTTTGATTAGTTCTTTGGGCTTACTTGGCATCAAAGTTATCTTCACACCACCAATTAGGAAACTATAAGTATTAGTTCGTCCATTATGATTTGTGTTGCGATCATACTCCCAAGGTCTGCCCAATAATAAGTGACAAGCATCCATGGGCACCACATCACACCAAACATTATGTTTATAAGTTGTGCCAACAGAAAATGGAACAATGACACGCTTGGAAATAGTTACCTCACCACCTTTCTTAAGCCACTGTAACTTGTAAGGTTTGGAACGGTTCTCTGTCTTCAGTCCCAATTTCTTAACTGCCTCTTCAGATATCAAATTATCACAACTACCAGGGTCAATCATAAAGGTGCAAATCTTTCCCGAAATAGTACATGTTGACTGAAAGATGTTGTGCATGAGCCAATCATCGCCAACAGCTTTTGGTGTCAAGTAAGAGCGCCTTACCACCAAATTTACCCCCACATCTCCATTCACAACTTCCTCTTCATACTCAACATCTTCATCAAATATTGGGGCATCTTCGTAACCCTCATCAGCCACGTCATCAACTTTCCATTCGGGATCCACAAGTAAGTGTCTTTTCCCAGCCTTCTTACATTCCGACTGTCGGTGACCAGGTTCACCACAGTTAAAACATTTCAAGCTACTACTACCGGCCCCCTTAGAAACTGGTCCAGTATTACCACCACCCTGTCTTGCCTGATTAGGAACAAAACGAGATGCCACGTTACCCGAACCGGAATTAACTCCTGTTATGGCAGGAGAAGATGAACCTCCCACACGACGGTTCTGTTTTTCAAAAGCTAATGCACGTTGATATGCATCAGAAAGCGTCACTGGATCAAACATGTTAACAGAATCCATGATCAGGACTCTTAAACCACCAATGTAACGAGAGACAAGTTGATCATCGGTCTATAGAATATCATTCCTTGCAATTAGTTGGTAAAATTCGGTTGTGTAATCTTCAACAGATTTGGTCCCTTGTTTGAGATTTTGTAACCGCTGGTACATCAATCGTTGGTGATTATGAGGAATAAAATTGGCCCTCATGCACTTCTTCATCTTTCTTCAAGTCGTGACTCTTGGCTTTCCAACTCTCTCCTGTGTCAGTTTCAATTTCTGCCACCATGCGGATGCCCTACCGCGTAGCCTGGTAGCGATCAATGAAACCTTCTTGTTCTCAGGAACCTATTTGAACTCAAACACTTCTTCAACCGCAACGAGCCAATCAATGAACCCCTAGGGATTCAAAGTATCCCCGTCAAACTCAGGAATATTGATTCTCAATCCAGACTCTCAACGCCTATTACCATCCATTTCATTTCGCCTTGGACGATTTTCTTGTTGTTCATCAGAAGATGAACCGTCACCCTCCCCGAACGGATTTTCCGACTGTTCATCATCACTTTCCCGATGGTTATTACGAGGCCTTCTTTGATTCATCAAGTCATTCATCTGGTCAGTCAATTAATCAACGAATCGACCCATTCGCTCCTCCATTCTTGCCATAAGACACTGCTCAAATTCTTGTTCATAGATGTCATTAATATTCCTTCGCCTTGGAGGCATCTTGATCAGGAACTTTGACTCCGATGCCAACTGATGTAGCGGGGAGGGGACATAGATCCGGTGCTTCTGAGAATACCCGGAAGAACGTAAATGTGATTAACGTTTAACTCCGTTGATTCATTCTATGAATACCGAAGAAGAACGATTAATAATACGAAAATGATATAAACCCAATATATTTTTAATTCATCAATCAACTCCTAAGAATGAATACAAAATACCTATTTATAATAGATAACTAGGAGTTTAGGGCGTATAAACCCTAAAAGCCCGACCCACTAACAATTAATAAAACTTAAATAAATTCCTATGATTATAAGATAGAAATAATAATAAATAATTAAATACAATATTTATCTTCATTATATTGTTTGACCCCTGACGGTCAAATATTTGATTGTCTTGTGATGTTTAGCCTAGTGGATCCTTGTAAAAAGAATCTACGGCATGTGATATTCCCTGATGATTTCTGGGGGTGTTACACGCTATGCCTACTGCAAAACAGCTCGGGTGTGCAACCTGGCCAGCCCGAACACGTCCCGAACGATGCAAAGCTCGAAGGTTCACAACAAAACACGAAGCACATACGAAGAGCACCAACATATGAACTCAAGCCTAAACAAATGCGTGGTTCCGACCACCTGACGGTACGGAAAAATAAATATAAAAATCAAATGCTCAATACTTTGGGATTACAAGACGACCCAAACACCGAAAAATCACGATTCAAACTCGCACACCAACACCCAAGCTTGAAACACGTCTAAATATGTTAAATGAGCTTCTAGAAATAACTAAACGACAGTTTCAAACAAGATTTACATGAATCGAACTCAAACGCGGAAAAGTTACATCACTACACGGATTTCCATAAAACAGCCACGAACCTCGTCCGGGTGACAAAATATGCAGAACAAAATAGTTTTAATATTTCAAAACGATTATAAACGAGTCACCAAAGTGGAAAAATACCAAATATAGAAATTATCGAAAATGAAGAATAATATGAGTATTACATGCCGCCGCCACCACCACCATTTCCATGACCAACATTCCTCAACCAAATAGTTACAAAGAAAATCATGAAGAAATGATTTCCTTTCATGGATTGAACCAAATAGATTGGTGCATCAATCCATTTCCTCTTTCCTCTTCCTATTTTCTTTCTTAATTCTTTGTGGTTTTCCCTATGCGAACCAAACACCCTTAGGTATTGTGTTCTTGAAAGCACACCATTTACCCCAACACCAAGGAGTGAGTCAAATTTACCATTAATTTTTTAGGTATTATTAATAATTTAAATTTTGAAATCGCCAGTCTCTCGTAGGGCTGTTACCGGGCTGGTTTGGACCGAATTTCGATCGAACCGGAGCCGGCCCGAGAACTTAATGGATAGACCCGGACCGGACCGGTAAGTCTGCTGGGTCAATTTTTAGACAGGGGATCTGGTCAAATCCTACCGGGTGGGAATCCGGATCGAATTTGGAATCCGGAAACCGAAATCAGAACAAATTTATTTTTATATACTATGAGTATCTAAACCAAAATAAATTGGTTTACCCGAGGTTCATGGGTGTCCAAAATAAGTTGGTTGCTATAATGTGCACACCACAACACACCAAACAAGTACACTATTAACCAGATATAAGTGAACCTTAAGCTCATCTTATTTATTCTACTCCCCTTTCTTGCCTTTTACAGTTTTGGCTGATGTGGTATAGATTACCAATAAAAGCTTCGTATTTTTTATCCTCATCTCCCTTCCTTAGCTTTTTGTCTCCTCACCGATGTAGGATTCTCATTGAAAGTTTCATCCTTCCTTTCTCTCTTAGAGGGGTGTATTCAATTGGGATTTTGTGGGATTTTTTTTGGATTTTAGAAATCCCAGGTATTCAATTTGGATTGTTTCGAATCCATTAAAATTTTGAGGTATTCAATTTGGATTTCAGAATGTCATTTAAAATCTTGGTGTATTCAATTAGGATTTCAAAATGTCATCTAAAATCTTGGTGTATTCAATTTGAATTTAAAACAATCCATTAAAATCTGAGGGTATTCAAAAATCCATGGATTTTTTTGGATTCATTAAAATGGTGGATTTTGATGGATTTGTTAGTGTTTTTTGTAAGTTTTGAAATCTCACCAAAATAAATTAGATTTTGAAGGATTTCTAAAAATCCATTTGTAAATCCGAAAGACTCTCCATCAACTTTATAAGATTCTACGATGATTATTGTTAATCCATGCATTATTTATAATCCGTCAATATCTTTAAAAATCCATGGATTATTATTAATCCACCAAAATCTGAATTGAATACACCCCTTTTAATTTTGTTTAAGATATAAGATGAATGATTGAAGATGGGAGGGTGTAGATAGAGATTGAAGAATTATCGAGTATTTTTTCAATTTCACCAATCCAGTTCCTATCGATTTTGGTCCAAATTTTAATTCACATTTCCAAACTTATTAATCGGGTGAATTTCGATCCCAGATATTTTAATCCGATTTTTGTACAGGTGTTGGATTTACTAGGCACTGACTAAAGTCCAGTCTCCTGTGCATTTGCGATGGTATTAATGCCTAAAGCCGATCTACTTTTGGTGTGCACACGGCTAAAAATTAGAAATTTGTTTTCGTACGAGTCTAGGAAAAGCCTAAACTACGTCAACAATCTTGTAGTTTAATGAAACTTTCCACGTCGTCCTCCCTTTATTTAGGTGAGCGCGGTTTCACCTTTGACTTTTGAGTATCCAAATGAATTTCTTTATTTATTACTATAAATTTATTTTTATTTTAATGATGGAAATTCTCTTTGAATCCGCACTGAATAAATCACAGTACTAAACATAATAGTTTGCGAACTCCACCAGTCAATTAAATCACAGTAGATAAGTCTTGTGCGACAGGCTCAATCAAAAAAGTATTAGTTGGAGAAATCAAATATGTGACTTCAGTCTCGCGATGTTAGGATAGAAATGAAATACTTCGATTTTGACTTGTTTGTATAGTGGATAAATAGTGAAACACGTGATAATAAAAAGCCTTTTTACATTCGCTCATAATAATGAGAAATCTATTATTATATCATATTTCTTGAACAAATCAACCAAAAGATATGAACAACTTATCCCGAAATGGAGGGGTACTTGTTAACTAACTCATCAAGTCCAAAACAAGTTAGCAGTCTAAAAAGGTATTTTGAAAAAATAAAGTTCATATTTTGCCCATAAAAACAAAATGTATTTTTATAAATATTTTTGAACAATTATAGAAAATTGGATAAAAGGATTTCTATTTTAGATCATATAAATCTTGTAAAAAGGAACTCATAATAAAGACTAGATATAGGGGTGTTTGTGAATCAACGGATAGCTGTTAGTTGATCGCTGATTGTATTAGTTGATTCGACTAGCTAATTATATTAGTTGGTTTGACTAGCTGATTGTATTAATGGTTTATATGAAAGTGTTTGGTAAAATTAACTGATAGCGGATAGCTGTTTGTTTAAGCAAGATAGTAAAATGACACATAAGGACATACATATATATGGTTACTTAATCGCCATAAAATACTAAATAGTGACATCAATTAATATTTATTATTTTTTACTTATTAAAAATTAATCTATTAATTATATTAATATTAATAAAATTAATTTTTATATATTTGTGTATATTAACTAATGTAAACACTATTAAAAATTATTATATTACTTTTACATACTTACTCTATTTATTTTAATTATTTTAAATTGTCGGTAACTATAAAAGATAGTAATTTAGAATACATAATATTAATGCACAGTTAGATACGGTATAATATTGATTAAAATAAAAAATTTAGAAAATAAAAAAATTCATAATATTAGTGGGTAAGAATGTACTTTGGATGGAATAATCTAATCTGTTCTTTTTAAAACGCTGTTAAAAGTAGCATTTTCAAAAATTAGTTTTTTGAGGCTAATAAACTTTTTCAATCCGTTCTTCACCAAACACCTAAATCGGCTGTTTCATTATTCACAAATACGTTGGTATTTTTCCAAACACCTGTAAATCAAGATACAATATTCTGTTTAATATTTCATCTCATATATTCTATTTGGTCTAAAAATCGAAGCAGTCTATAATATCAATTCATTTATTTAGTTTTTATTACACAAATACCATTCATTAACTTCAAAAACAATGAAAAAAATATGATGCTTCGATTTCCACTGCATACTTTTTTTTTTTTTCTATTTCTCTTCATGAATATTTTTCTCTATTACACTCTACTCATGTTGCCATGGAGAGAAAGTATGTTATAATTATAACTTACAATATTTATATTTAGAGAAAAGTAGGAAATAATTTTTGCACATATTACTCGTGATATGGCTGACGAGGAGGCCGATCAACGAATGACGATGGTGGTGCCAAAATATTTATTTTACTTTTTCCAAATAAAAGAAATACTCCCCCTGTGATCCCTATTACTCTTAAGTTTTTTTTTTACAAGATTGAAAAGTCTCTCTACCTAGTTTTCTATAATTGTTCAAGAGCATTTACAAAAACACCCTTCATTTTATTTTCAAAGAACGAAAAAATCTGATGGTTCATATTCCAACACATACATTTACTTTTTCTCTCTCTTTATAAATATTTTATCGATTTATTTACATATATGGGTAAAGTAGGAAAATATTATTTTTAAAATACTTTTTTATATCTTTAATTAACTTATTTTAATATGATGATTGATTAGAAATGATTTATAATAAGAACCGAAGAGAGTAACTCTCTCCTAATTTTTAGAACAGTCCCAAAAGTAAAAGAGCCCATATAACATTCACCATTAACATTTAATAATCGTATATTTGGACTTCTGATCGAACACGACGTCAACAACAAAAGAGGGCCGACTTACAACTACTAATACCTCCGTTAAATTTTTATGGTGTCAAGAGAAGAGAACTTGATCTTCAATACAACCAACAGGGATAGCTCAGTGGCTATAAATTCCCTTCACTAGAGGTTATATTTAGATTAGACTCTCTCCACCCCTATTTCCTTTGTATCGAGTTGATAAAAAATCGCATAATGTTTTTTTTTTTTTTAAAAGAAAACTGATCATCAATGTCTTATATTATTTAGTAATAAAAGAAAAAAAATTAATAAATTAAAATATATATTAAAGAGAATCTAAGAAGATTCTAGATAAAAATATTCATAAGTATATATTATTGGAATTTATGGTCAATATTTACAAACATTAACCCAAAGAGTCCAACATCGTAATTAAAAAATAGTCTTAATGCATGTGTGTTGCACGTGCCAGAGGATCATGTATGATCAAATATGTTGTTTCAATATTATTGTATGTTTTTATGAATATATACATTAATTTCATAGTTTTCTCAAAATATTTCGATTGATTTTTCATTTTTGATGTTGTATCAATTTCTTTATTAGTATTTTTCTTCTGGTTGTAATATATATAGTTGCTCAAAATTATATTTCTAAAGTCTCACGTGGAAAACTATACATACAAAGTAGATATATTCCTTTCGTCCCGTTCGAAATGTAATATTTGGTGCAAAAAGTATCTATTTAGAAGTGCAATATTTCATTAAATATCTCAAATCACATCAAAATCGAATTCTACTTTTAAATCTACACCACACACTTCTCATCAACACTTTTTATCTTTTAATCTACACCACACACTTATCATTAATACTTATAAGACTTACACATCTATGACATTCAATAAGGGCTTGTTTGCTACGTGTGATTAAGGTGTATAATATATTTAATACACCTTTATATCTTGTTTGGTATAAAGTATAGGACCCTTGATAAAATTCGGGACAGTATAAATAATAATGATTTTTGGTATTACGTATCCCACCTAAGAGGTGGTATTAGGTGATATAAAACAATACTACAACTAATAAATTCAATAAACTACCATGATATCTATATTTTGCAGAGAATTTAATACAACGTACCAAATATGATATTAATTTCTTATATTGTATAAGAAATCATTAATCTCATCGCTTTATCCCATCTGAAACATGAATAGTACAATTCTTTTAAAATACACCAATTTTTTTTTTAAATGTGGCACTTGGGCCGGAGGAAGTATATTTTTTGAATCACATAAAGCATATTGTTTTTTGTTTTTAGAACTAAACTTTCAAATTTATTTTTTATATTTTATCACTCTAAAAAGAAAAGTTGCTGAAAAAAGTGTTGATTATTTAATCGAGAACAGGAGTACCAAATATGATCCGCACATATTTTTCTATTGTCTCAATTGATTTGGTAAAATATAGTTGGACGACATGCTACTATCTCATGAAGGTAACTGACACTTTTGTTAGTTGATTATCCTCAAAAAATGCTATTTATTGAGAATACTAGAAATATTATATGGGGAGTTGTATTCTTGAATATGTGTCCAATCATAAGTGGACAGAAATATAATAACCAAACTAATGACAAATGGAACATGAAAAATAATAAATTGAAAGAGACAAATTGAAAATATAAACCTTAAAGCATCATAGATAACCCTACATTTTTGGTAGTTAATACATCATTTCTTCAAGGAAAAATATCTCTTTTCACTACCAAAAATAACACTTTAGCCGACGGCTAGCCGGAGAACGGCCGACGGCCGGCCGAAGTCGTCGGCTAAAGTCAGCAAGTTTAGCCGACGGCTAACTTATTGTCGGCTAAAGTAGTTTAGCCGACGACTTTACTATTGGTCGTCGGCTAAAGTCAAGTTAGTCGTCGGCTAAAGTTTTGTAGTTTAGCCAACGACTTGTATACTTTAGCCGACGACATGCCGTCGACTAAAGTCTTACATATTTTTTTGTGCGGAATATATCACCATCTAACACTTGAAGAGACCATTTACAACACATTCGGAAATTACAGAACAAGAAAACGAAAAACAGTAATTTTTTCTGATTTGATCATTCAAGAAATCATATTGAAGGTATGTTTATTGAATTTTAATATCAGTTATAATTAAATTACGCATATAATATATCTATTATGAAAATGTTTTAGAATTAGTTCATTTTCTCGAATATTTCTTGGCGTGTGTGTGTGTGTGTATATATATATGGATTTGATATCTTGAATTCGAGCTATATATATGATGATTTTAGTCGTAATTTTTGTATGTTCTTGATAAATATGATGTGTAATATTGTTGTTATTTTTGTTATAGGATGGATAAAAGTTGGATTGGTCTGCAAAAATGGGATCCAAGGGTCATAGATGGAATGTGAGGGTTTATTCGATTTGTGAAGGAGCATGATAGTGATAGTATGATTCATTACTGTCCTTGCAATAAATGTAAATGCCGCAGCGATATGTACCGTTTTACACTTGATGTCGTGTGGGAGCACTTGAAAAAACTGGATTTTGGGATAAATATACATGTTGGATTTACCACGGTGAAAGTTATGCACTAGGGAAGTAAGGAAGGCAGATCTCCGTCTCATGCAAAAGGAGATCATTTATATCTTATGCAAATTTGAGAGGATATTCCCACCAAACTTTTTTGATCTCATGCCTCACCTCATGATCCATCTCCCTCACCAACTTTTACTAACAGGCCCGGTCCACTACACGTGGATGCTTCTAATAGAAAGGCAACTTGGTGAGTACAAGGACTCTGTGACTAATAAGTCTGTACCAGAAGGATGTATAGCCGAAGCATATCTTGCATGGGAGTGTGTAACATATACCAAGTTCTATTTAGGCGCGGTGGATCCCACACCCGAGCATATGTCAACAATTCCAGTGCAATTTAATCTCTCCATCATCACCACCGAAGTTGAAGTTCAAGGAAGATTACCTGACAGTCATTTACAACCTTACGAGCTACGAATTGCACATTGGTGGATATTACTTAACTGTCCAGAAGTTCAATATTGGAAAGACATTCACCTTTCATGTGATGATGTGAATGGAGACATTAGATTCCACAATGAAACATTTGCTGATTATTTCGGACAATGGGTAAGTGTTTAATTACTGTTTACTTATTTTGCTTACATAATTTACTTAATCACGACATTCACCTTAATTAATATCCAGATGACGCACATACAAAGTGATGGCCACCCGATATGGTCACGTGAGTTGATGCTTCTTTCGATGAAGCCTGTTACATCTAGAGTTTATTCAATGGCGAAGGTAAATGGTGTGACATTTGTATGTATCGACAGAGATCAAAGAAGGAGGTGTCAAAATTCTGGGGTTATGATTGACGGTGGATATTACGGTGTTCTTCTCGAAGTAGTGGAACTAATTTATCGAGAAGGCTTGACAGTTTACTTGTTCAAGTGTAGGTGGTTTGATACAAATCCTCAAATCGAAAGGGAGGATAATTATAGACTATTATCTGTTGATACTCCTACAAGTTGGTATGAAGGTGATCCTTTTGTTTTTGCAACATCTGCTAAACCAGTTTACTACCTCGATGACTTGGTAAAAAAAGGAGCATGGAAGATCGTAAATCATGTGGCTACGAGAAATATATATAGTGCGGCTACACTTGGACAAGCAGTAAATAAGGATGATAATGAGGCATATCAAGAGCCGGATACAACTAATATTCCACCATCCTCCACAATACTACTGAATAATGTTGTAGAAGGTCGAGTGGTTCGGCTATATGGTGAAGATCGTGGGTTCATAGAAGTAGGTACAAATGAATTACGTGCAGACTCTGATGAAGATGATGATGACGAGTTCAGACATATGCTACCAGTTATCTACTCCGACACAGAGACAGACTCAAGTACTGATTCTGACTACGAACCTTAGAAGGACATATCATTTGTAAAAGTTCCTTAAATATTTATTGTTGTGTGTCGCTCGAACGAATCGAAAAAGTGATATTATTACCTGTTTTTTTTTATTTTGTTATATATTCATTGTTCCATTTATAATAAAACAAGTATAAATATACAAACTATTAATACTATATAAAAAACAAGTATAAATTTATAAAATATTATTTTATAAAAACTGTATAAATTAATATACAGATATATAATCATGTCTAAATATTTATCCGATATATTTATAATTAAATTCAAATATATATAAAATATTATTATATAAAAACATGTCTAAATATATAAAATATTACTATATAAAAACTATATAATAATATTTTATATTATTATATAAAATATATATATATATATACACATATATTTATAATTAAATTCAAATATGTAAAATATTATGTTATATAAAATACATATATAAATATAAAACTGGGTTAAAATGTTTGAATAACAAACATGACCCAGTGTCAACATGCCATATTACTTACATAAATGGCCCGGGTTCGAACCCCGGCAGTGTAATATCCGCAATTTTAATTTCCAGTAATTTTCTTTTTTTCGGCGGAGGTCCTTTTCGACGACTCGCTTGGGACCGTCTCATCATTCTGAGAATGATTAATTCTGCATTTTTGTCATCCGAGTTCTTTACGGTATTGTTTTGTTGAGTTCCGTGTTTCTTAACGACTTTTCCGCACTCGAGTTCGATTCTTGTGAATCTCGTTCGAAATTACTGTTTCGAGTTTCCTCTAAGTCCGTTTAACTTTGTTAAACGTGTTGTGAACTTCGGTTTGGTTATTCGATCACGTATCGTGATTTTCGGACGTTTTGGGCCATTTTCGTAATTTCCCAAAGTTTGGGGTAATTACCTTCCGTTTTCGAATTTCGAGCCTTCGACTGGTCGGAATCGTGTGTTCTCTTAGTGCTCGAATTCGTCTTTACGAGTACTTCGTAACTGAATCTCCGATTCGTATTCAGGTTCGGGTTTCGGGGTCGTTCGGATCGTCGTTGTGGTTCGATCGTAAATTTCGGTTTGTGTCTGGAGGTGGCTGGCCGGACCTGTGCGAAACGGCTCGGAAAACGGCACTGCCGAGCACCGTGTCTTGCGCCGGGTAGGCCAGGACCAGCAAGCCTACCGAGACATGACCGAGAACCCGCGCAAGATTTGCGCCGGGTGATGCGCCGTGTCGGATACGGCCGAGACACACGGCGCTGGTGTGGGACGTTTGCTATGCCGTGTTCGGCAGCAGTATATATATATGACAGGACAGTCGGTTTTTTCATCATTTTTCTCACTCGTTTCATCCTCTTCCGCGGCTGGAGATTTGATGATCATGGAGGGATGTTGTCAGGTGTTAAATCCATGAAGTTCCTGAGTCCATAACATCGATTAATCATTCCATAACTTGCTCCGATCGGCCGAATCACGGTAAGTTTTCTTAAAATCTAGTTTTGGGGATTTTGTTCGATTTGTCCATTTAATCCGTTTTAACTCAGAATAGTGATGGATTGAGGATTGTTAAGCTATATTATATCGAATTCCTTGTTATTCCACGGTTGGATTGCCATGGATGTGTCGTTTTATTGAGTATCTTATCGACGCCTTGAAGGTGTTCGATAAAATGTCACAAAGAGAATCTGAGCGTTCTACGATTATTCTTCCTCGATCGTTTGTTAATTTATTGATGGTATGATGTTAGGGTCAAATTCCTCGCGAAGAACTCGAGTCAGAACCCTTTCGTTCGTTGCCTTCCTTGAGGTCCGAGCTTCCCGGTCGAACCGTATTCTTCGGAGTTTTCGGTAACGGTTATTAAGGCAAGTATTTTACTATACGAATTGTGTCTTGTGAATAGGGACGTTGGGTTAGGGTTATGATGAATTGATTTATCTTAGCGAATATGCTTCGTATGAATTGATTATTATGAACGATTGACGGTAACGATAATACCTTCACTTAATTAACATGGTGGAATTGTGATGGATGTGCAATCATCTAAGTTTGTGCCGGGAGTGGTTGGTCATTGTTGAGTTGTTGTGATGATTATGATATTTGTGTTGTATTGGTTTACATACTTGATTATACATTTCGGTATAATGTGGAATGGCTTGACAATTGATGATTATTGAGTTGTGTTGTGTCAATGTGTGTGTGATCGAGGTATGGTCTGACGAGGCCTATGGAGTTCGGTACATGATGTGTACGAACGAAATGTGTGATCCAGGTAGGGTCTGACGAGGCCTCTGGAGTTTGGTACATGATGTGTACGAACGATGTTTGTGGCCGGGTAAGGTCCGTTGAGGCCTCCGGAGTTCGGTACATGATGTGTACGAATAGTGTGTGTGATCCGGGTAAGGTCCATTGAGGCCTCCGAAGTTCGGTACATGATGTGTACGAACAGTGTGTGTGATCCGGGTAAGGTCCGTTGAGGCCTCTGGAGTTCGGTACATGATGTGTACGAACAACGATCGTATAACTGTGATTGTTTGGGTAACATTTTAAATACGGGTCTCAGACTCATAATGATATCTTATCTAGTGTGTTTTGAAACGAGAATCGGGCTAAGGCCCTAATGTTTACGAAAAGGTTTTATAAATTGGGACTTGAGGTCCAAAAGAACTCCTGCTTTAAGAATCCCCGAGATGATGTGTTCCTTTTCAAATATCTCTTGCTTGAGTTCGAAATTCTAAAACTTCTCGGGAACATTCTGATAATTGAATTCCGTATTAAATTGTAGTTACTATTTACTTGTTGCATTTCGTATCGTATTATACTTGCACTAGTAAAACAGTGGAGTTTTACTAACCCCGAGTAATCAGGGGGTGGATGTCTGTTTTGCGTCCAGGTACATGCAGGTTCAGGGGAGCAGTCACAGGATTGGCACAAGAGGATGACGAGCTGCGATACTAATCAAGAGTCGAGAGTTGGTAGAGTTTGGTTGTATTGTTAGAATTGATTTCAGTCTTCCGCTGTATTGTGTTTCGACCCCTGTGTGGGTAATGTTGTTTTAGTCAGTTCTGTTGATAGAGTTGTGTGACCTCATCGGTCTGTGTATTCATGTGTAAGTGACCTTAACGGTCTTTATTATTATATTGCTTGACCTTGGTCGGGCAAGCATTCGGTTGTTTATGGATGTTTAGTCTGTTAGATCTTTGTGAAAAGGGTCTACGGCGTGTAATATTCCCATACGGTTTTGGGGGTGTTACATTTATGGTATCAGAGCTTAGGTTGCGGAAACCTAGGGTGTCGGGTCGAGTCGAGTCTTGATTTGTCGAGTAATGTGTTGTCTTGTCGTTCGAGTCGTCAGGTGACAAGTTGAGTTGTGCGTAGTCACAACGTGTTGGATATGTTGTCGGATGAGATTAGTATCGTGGGCGACCGTCATCTCTGTGCAGCCGGTGGACGTAAGTCTCCTCTTTTATGCATAATATCTGTGTTCATGATTTCATTTACGTATGATATTTGTGGTGCATAATTTTATTTACGCGGTGTTGTGTAATGAAGTTGTATTCGATACTTGGATACGCTGTATGTGTATAGCACTGGATGTATTGATGTTTGGCCCTTGAACCACCATGTGGGTTGTTATGGTGTGAAAGTTGTGAACCTTGATCGGTTTCACGGTAGAGTTCGTGAGAGACTCCGATGAATGGTTTTGTTGCATGTTCAAATGTGATGCCATGAGATGTATGTGATTGAATTGGCGATCCTGTTTGCCATTTGGGCATGTGGTTTTAATGTCGACTATTTTGGATTGTTGTAATTATGCCCGCTACGGGTAGATTTGAAAACGTTTCTTCTGAAAGACTCTACTGATTTGAGCATTTTTGTGGAAATCAAAATTTTTGGAAAAATCTTGTTTTGCAAAATGACCCTAATTTTCGGAATTTAAATGTCATGTGTTTGTGTGTTGGGGGCTACTGTGACAATTCTGCAGTCCTGCAGCTAGATGTTACGGCCGTAAGATGTTTTCCATTACGGTCGTAAGCTCAGAGTTATTACGGCCGTAAACTGCAGGTTGTTGCGGCCGTAAACTTTTGACTGACCCAGTAGTAATTTGTTATTACAGTTGTACTCGTGCCCCTTTTTACTGATTATTTTATATATGTTGATATATTAGTGATGGATGGCGTGGTAACATATTACCCTGTATAACGCTAGTAAAGATAATGATATATTGATAAGGTCATTTTGACGATATCGTCTAGCGAAAGATTGAAGCCTCAATGTGTTGTTTTGCAAATAGCTTCAATCAAAACAATTTTGGTAATGAGATACATGGTTTTGATTAAACGACCGAGGTATTAAAAGTATTTTCAAAAAAAAAAAATTTCACCAAATTTTTTTCAAACTTGAGAATTTTAAAATGTTATCATTTGAATAATACCCCGGAAATATTTATTTTTGTTGCTAGTGCTTGATCCCTACGATACGTGTGTGGTTTTGACCGTGCTTGATTTGGTGAAACCCAAACATCTCTGTCGATGTGATTGTGTGAATTATTTTTGAATGAAGTTCTAAAATTATAGTGTTAGTTCATGCACTTGTGTGATGACTTGGAGTTGATGTTTTATCGTGCTGCTATTTATCGTCCTATGTTGACGTTTTAATGTTTGTTTGGTTGCATTTTTCTGATTGGTCGTCCGTTCAGTATGCCGAGAGGTCGAGGCCGAGGACGTGGTCGTAGTCGTGGTCGTGATCAGGAGCGTGAGAGGGTGACTCGCTCGTTATCGAATGCCAATCAGCTCAGTACGGACGGTCATGATGACCCATCAGGTGATCAGCAGCAATCATCCAGAGGTAATGTTGACGTTGGCGCTGCCACCATCCTTCGTCAGGTGGCTGACCAATTGGCGCATATGAATCAGACCGTACACCGGTACGGGATTCCGAATGAGGATAACGGAGCTAGTAAGTGGTTACGAGTTGTGATGAGAATGCACCCGCCCCGTTTCGTAGGTTCCTCGGACTCGTTAGGCTGGGAGAACTGGCTCTTCCAGTTGGACAAAACATTTGATGCTGTAGCTTGCCCCGATGAGAGAAGAGTACCCATCGCCCAATACCTGCTTGACAGGGAAGCTGCACAATGGTGGGAGGCCGTAGCGCCTAGTGATCGTACATCTACTTGGGCCGAATTCAAGATTTCCATGGAGGCCGAGTATTGTCCGTCGCCTGTTAAAGAGCGTAGGATTGTTGAGTTTTTCTCGGCTACGCCCCGAGATGTGTCGGTGTCTCAAGCAATAGTCGATTACAATCGACAACTGTGTTATGTTCGGGATCAGGTGAAAAGTGAGGCAGATAAGGTTCGTTATTTCGATATGCGTATGAAACCTCAAATTCGGCAGTGTATGGCTCCTTTTATGTGTACAACCTTGAAGGACTATCAGGATTTGATATGGCTATAATGTCTACCGAGTCCGTATCGGTAGCGAAGAAGCAGAAGATCTCTGATGACGCATCGAGAAGTGAGGGAATTGGGATTCCCACACCTCAACCCTTATATCAGTCGAGTATGGTACCTTTTCGGTCAACTGTGGAACCTAAAAGACCCAAGCAGGTATCTTTGAGTTCTGGTAATGCTCCGAGGTGTTTCAACTGTAACGTTCTAGGCCATGAACGCGCGCATTGTAAGAAACCGCCAGTGACTTGTGAATAGGGACGTTGGGTTAGGGTTATGATGAATTGACTTATCTTAGCGAATATGCTTCGTATGAATTGATTATTATGAACGATTGACGGTAACGATAATACCTTCACTTAATTAACATGGTGGAATTGTGATGGATGTGCAATCATCTAAGTTTGTGCCGGGCGTGGTTGGTCATTGTTGAGTTGTTGTGATGATTATGATATTTGTGTTGTATTGGTTTACATACTTGATTATACATGTCGGTATAATGTGCAATGGCTTGACAATTGATGATTATTGAGTTGTGTCGTGTCAATGTGTGTGTGTGATCTAGGTAGGGTCTGACGAGGCTTCTGGAGTTCGGTACATGATGTGTACGAACGAGGTGTGTGATCCAGGTAGGGTCTGACGAGGCCTCTGGAGTTCGGTACATGATGTGTACGAACGATGTTTGTGGCCGGGTAGGGTCCGTTGAGGCCTCCGAAGTTCGGTACATGATGTGTACGGACAGTGTGTGTGATCCGGGTAAGGTCCGTTGAGGCCTCCGGAGTTCGGTACATGATGTGTACGAACAGTGTGTGTGATCCAGGTAAGGTCCGTTGAGGCCTCCGGAGTTCGGTACATGATGTGTACGAACAACGATCGTATAACAGTGATTGCTTGGGTAACATTTTAAATACGAGTCTCGGACTCATAATGATATCTTATCTAGTGTGTTTTGAAATGAGAATCAGGCTAAGGCCCTAATGTTTACGAAAAGGTTTTATAAATTGGGACTCGAGGTCCAAAAGAATTTCTGCTTTAAAAACCCCGAGATGATGTGTTCCTTTTCAAATATCACTTGCTTGAGTTCGAAATTCTAAAACTTCTCGGGAACATTCTGATAATTGAATTCCGTATTAAATTATAGTTACTATTTACTTGTTGCATTTCGTATCGTATTATACTTGCACTAGTAAAACAGTGGAGTTTTACTAACCCCCGAGTAATCGGGGGTGGATGTCTGTTTTGCGTCCAGGTACATGCAGGTTCAGGGGATCAGTCACAGGATTGGCACAAGAGGATGACGAGCTGCGATACTAATCAAGAGTCGAGAGTTGGTAGAGTTTGGTTGTATTGTTAGAATTGATTTCAGTCTTCCGCTATATTGTGTTTCGACCCCTGTGTGGGTAATATTGTTTTAGTCAGTTCTGTTGATAGAGTTGTGTGACCTCATTGGTCTGTGTATTCATGTGTAAGTGACCTTAATGGTCTTTATTATTATATTGCTTGACCCTGGCCGGGCAAGTATTTGGTTGTTTATGGATGTTTAGCCTGGTAGATCTTTGTGGAAAGGGTCTACGGCGTGTAATATTCCCATACGGTTTTGGGGGTGTTATAGGCAGCCACTGGGTCATGTTTTTTTTTTTTGGAATTAAGAATAGCCGACGGCGTTGGTCGTCGGCTAAAGTACATGATCTTTAGCCGACGACTATCGTTGGCTAAAGTATTGTTTTTTTAATTTTTATTAAATATATTCACAATTAAATTTAAATATAATCCGACCGTGTCGATCGACACGGTCGAGTCGTTGTGGTCTACATTCAATAAAGTTTCTGGACGGATAACCCGACCGTGTCGATCGACACGATCGAGTCGGGCTGGTGTTTTGGCCGACGGTGGTTTCGGCTAAAGTCCTTAAAAGTTTAGCCGACGACGACCTTTGTCGTCTGCTAAAGTATTATTTTTTTAATTTTTATTAAATATATTCACAATTAAATTTAAATATAATCCGACCTTGTCGATCGACATGGTCGAGTCGTTGTGGTCTACATTCAAAAAAGTTTCTGGACGGATAACCCGACCGTGTTGATCGACACGATCGAGTCGGGCTGGTGTTTTGGCCGACGGTGGTGTCGGCTAAAGTCCTTAAAAGTTTATCCGACGACGTCCTTTGTCGTCGGCTAAAGTTCCCTTATAAAAAAACGCGACTTTCTTCCCCATTTTCCCTTTCTTTCCGAGAACCTCCTCCGCCCGAAAAAAAACCTTTCAGCACTGCCGGCGAAAAATTCCACCACTGCCGAAAACTCCGAAGCCGACCGCCGCACCCAGCACCGAAGCCGTTCCTCCTCCACCACCGGCCCCCGACCGCCGCACCCAGCACCCAGCACCGAAGCCGACCGCCGCCGAAGCCGTTCCTCATCCACCGCTCCTCCATAATCCAGCCGCCGCTCCTCCTCCATCGGCCCCCGAAGGGTAAGAATATCCAATGAACAAACTATTTGCTGCTGCTTTGAAATTTTGGAAAAAAAATTATAAGTAAGTTTTGATGTTGAATGACAGTTTTGAATTCTGATTTTGACTAAAAATGTGAGATAATTGGTATCATGAAGAATTTTATGTCTTGTTTGTATACATCTTGGATAAGGAATATTGCTCCCTGGAAGGGGGAGAGAATACAATATCTCACTGCCTAGAACTAAGGAAGTAAAATGCAGTTATGAAACACCAGTAAAACCTGAATCACACTGAAGAGCACTCTATGAAAATAACTTACATATTAAAAATTACCTTCACAATTTGTTCCCACTGGTTTGCGGACAAGAATTTTATGTCTTGTTTGTATACAATTATGTCTTGTGTTGGAATGATTATTGAATTTATTGGGATAATAGTGTTGATTGTTGAGTTTATTGATTGTTGAATTTGTTGTTTTAGTGTGTATATTGGTGTGTGCGAATTTAGTTAATGTGATAGTTTTCGAATTTGTACAAGTTAAATGGATAAAATTAAGAGACTAGCGTGTGGTAAGAAACAATCGAAGACTCCGGAGTCGGGAGATAGTTCCGCAGCTTCCAATCGTGCGGATCCTGTCAGTAAATATTTGGATCAGAGTAACGCTCGCATATGTGGACTAGTAGAGAATAATGGACTGAAGTTTAAGGATGGGAACTTGTACCCGGCAGATGACGCACACTCAGCCTCGTATGCCTCCTATACACCGCATTCCCTCCCCTCCTACTACATCTGGAAGCGGCCGATCTACACCGAGCACGTCATCTGAGGTGCCTTCCGGTCCGCCGTCGACTCTATTTATGCCCCCTATGGTACCATCGATTCCAGGGGTCGATGAGAATGGAGTCCGCCGGCTATATAGCTTGGTTAACCCGACGGAGGCGTATGTGTTCCAGGCGTGGCCTGAGAAAATGATTTGGCGGACATGTCGGATATCTAAGACGAAGTTGTACGCGTCACTTGCAGAGCTTGAGAATGAGGAGGGTCGTATCGAAGACGAACCGAAAAAGAAAAAGAAGACTCGTGGCCCATCGAAGGGTCTAGCACTTGACGCATATGTTTCAAAAAATGGCCGTCACAAGATATAAGTAAATGAAAAGTATCGACGACCCATTTTGGATTCGGACGCTTGTACGGCATATTGTCGTAATGTTGGGTTTGTCATACGCGATAGAGTTCCGGTACTGTGGGCTGAGTGGAATGATGTGCCACAAAGTGTGAAGGATGCATTGAACAATGCTATGTCGGTAAGTTTATCTCAATTCCAAAAGCTACTTTGTGTATTTAAATTCAGAAAAAATTTAGTAATATATATTATACGCTAATTGTAGGTTTGGTTTGAGGTTACTTCTTTCCTACTACATACTTGGTGTGATGAGGTGCAAACAACCAAGTAAGTAATTTTCACAATACGTAGTTGAGTAATTACTCGAGAAATTTTTGCATTATTTTTGTTATTGTTAAAAATATGTATTTGTCAAATACTTTAATAATTTATTTATTAATACAAAATAATTTGTAATTTAAAATTCACAACTTGTATAAATGGAAGGTAATTTGATTGATAAATTTAAACATGGTAAACATTCTAATTTACTTGTAATTATGAGTATTATAACATACATTTTTAGAATATACATAAAATATTATAATATTAATTATATATAAAAATAATAAAACTAACACATTAACATTATATAATCATACACAAACAACAAATATAAAATGACATGTAACATAATCACTAAACTTAAATCTTGACATTCAACTGCATAATAACAACTGTATACACACAATAGATTATTTATGAATAACATAATAAACAAATAACATTATGAATTAGAATAAAACAATAATACAAATCACAGTAAATAAATACATAAATTTACAAAATACTTTACAAATATATTTGACTAATATTTGATTATTATTTATAAATATTTGTTATAGGTACAAATCTTGGAAAAATGAGCTACACATGTTTTGGTCAGCTTGGGGTAATTCCCGTGAGGCTACTCCCGAGGAGTTCAAGTATCGGGAGTACGAGTGGAGGTGGCTATGTGCACATTTTAGCGACCCAGACTATCTTGTATGTAATCGAGCTCTAAATATTATCGTAATGCTATTGTTGTTTAAAGATATGTAACATATATAAATCTTACTTGTGGTAATTTTTCTCCTTGTTAAATGAAAATTACATGTTTCTATGTGTAGGCGATCAGTTCAACCAACACTGTTAACCGTAAGGGTTTGACGGAGAACCACAGCTTAGGTTCGCGGTCGTTAGCGAGAGTTTCACACGAGGCCACTTCTGATGAAAATGTGGCGAATGCCTTTGTCTACGTGACTCGGAAGGCATATCCTAACTATCCGGATAGACTTGTAAGTTGTAAATGTATCCTAACCATTTTAATACTGCTATCAGTCTTTACCTCTAAACTTTATTAATATTCGGTTACTTTTTTGTTCCCACTTAATTAGGAGAGAGTGACTGAGGAGTCTGAGAGGATGTTGATAGAGATGGCGAGGGAGGAGCATCTGGATTTGGACGAGGCTGGTCTCGAGTTAGCACGTCGAGAGATCGATCAGGCTGATCCCTACATTAGGGCAAGGGTGTGGGCTAACATTTACCCTCCTAAAGCGAGTCATCACCGGACGCCGATGATGGGAGCTGAAGGCACCGGATTATTGAAGAATACTACAGGGTTTCAGCGCAATCAAAGGGGCGACACTCAAAAGGCCTATTTGGAGGAGCAATTGAGGATAGAGAGGGAGCTCCGAGCTGAGGAGCAAAGGAAGTCTCAAGACCAGTTCCAGAAATTCCAAGAGGAACAAAGGAAGGTTCAACAAGAGATGTTAGCTCAGCAGCAGGCCATGATGCAATATATGATGTCATTGAGTCAGACCGTGTGTCAATCGGGAATTTCGGTACCACCACCACCTTAATTCTTCAATTCACAAACACCCCCCTCTTCTTCACAGCCTCGGGACGACGACATGCAAGACGGTAGTAATCATTCTTCTATCTTTAAGAATTTGACGGATCTTTGAGGATTTTAGTTATCATTGTAGTAGTTCTTTTGCTAAATATTTTTTGTTTAGACTCGTGTTCGTTAACGTTGGTGTTTATAGTGATTTTGTTGATGTTGCTACATGATATATTGATATGGTTTGTATTTAAATTATGCTTTTCGTGATTGATTTATGTTGATTGTGATGTATGGTGGTGTATTGTACATTTGGAATAACAGGTTATCTGAACAGATTTGGTGATTTCGAAATCTGGAATTTTTTTTTTCACTGGACTTTAGCCGACGGCATTTGCACAGACCATCGGCTAAAGTATTTATTTAAAAAAATAAAATAAAACACTTTAGCCGACGACTGTGTAACCGTCGGCTAAAGTGTTCATTAAAAAAAAAACTTTAGCCGACGACTATGTAGCCGTCGGTTAAAACCTATACACTTTAGCCGCTGACAACTCTTACCGTCGGCTAAAACCTATACACTTTAGCCGACGACTATGTATCCGTCGGCTAAAACGGGAACTATTTTAGCCGGCGACCGCTTAACCGTCGGCTAAACTCGAACTTTAGCCGATGACCTTCCCTATTAGCCGTCAGCTAAACTTTAGCCGACCGACCTCGGCCGACCGAATTTTAGCCGACAGCTGACCACTTTAGCCGACGATTTTCGACTTTAGCCGACGACTTTTTACTGTCGGCTAAAGTATAAACATTGGTAGTGTTTATTAAGAAAACTAAATTTCTTTTTCTATATTTTTTTCAAAACACCGTCCATTTTTCTCCATAAAATTGAGGACTTCGGCTATGGACTCCCTTTCCAAAATATCATTTGCAGATTCAGATATAATTATATTTTGTAAAGGAGATTGGGGGAAAAAATTTAAGTGTTTTCTACTTGTCTGTAACTTGTTGTTGATCGTGTGACGATATTTTTTTGATCGGAGTTTTCTTGTCAAGAGATTTTATATTATTCATGGTCATAAATATGTTCCTGAAAAAACATAATACATGTGTTCCTCATTGATATTCTAAAGATGGACCTGGAGAAGGTTACGGAAAAAGGTAGTATAGAAATTCCAGACGAAGATTTAATATATATTGTTAAAGGAATAATACCCGTTGTGTGCCTAAGTCTGTTAGTTTATGGGTTTTCCTAGATAGGATTTGGCTGAGGCCTGTTTGTATGTACTTCACCCTATTTAAGGGATCTCATTGATGGAATAATACAACACTTTTGCCCTACTTTCTGTCTCAAGTTATTTTCCCTTCAACACGTTATCAGCACGTAGTTCCCGGCTGAGCACGAAATTTTTCTTCCGATTTTTTGAAAAAAAAAAAAAAATAACGAATCCCGCGGCCGAAACCCTAGCCGCCGCTACCCCCGACCAACAACCGGTCATCCCTTTCCCCTCCGCCCGGACGCGACTACCTCTGACCGACTGACACATCCGACGTCTCCTTCCCCGACCAGTCACGTCACCTTCCTCCCCTGACCGACGACCTACTCTGGTAAGTCGCACCAGACCCATCCACCTCTCGCACCAGATCCGTCGCCCGCGACTCCAGATTTCGTTCACAACCGCCGCGACTCCGATCTTGTCCCTGCACCAGACTGGTCCGTGAATCCAAATCCGACGTGACCGCCCGTAACCACCGCTCGACCCATCTGCAGACTTCGGCCCGCCCGACTGACCAGCCCAGTTGTCCAGCCCGATCGTGCCTGCAGCCAATGACCGCGATCCGACCAGATTGTTGACTCGGCCCGACCCGCCGCCAGATCCGTTTTTGATCCAGTTTTCGCTCCTATTCACAAAACAAAGTACATAAATACAAACCCTACTATCTGCAATGTGCGAATTTATACGTTTTTAATTACTATTGATTGCATATTTATATTCTGCAATTTATTTATACTTAATTAAACCAAAAGCATGGTGCATCCATAATTTTAACTAAATTAAAATAAATTGCTTAAATAACTTGAATTAAAATAAATTCACGTTGAATTAAAAATTATTGCGGCATAAGATACCTCTTTGACTGCATTTATACGTGTATAGATATATTCATAGGGCTATGTGATTATATCTATAATTATATATATATTTTGCATGCATTGTTAGTTATGGCATGTATATTAAGTTCATTATTAGTAGAACCTAGAGGACTTATTTCTACTATCTATATCAACTCGAACCGTGATAAAGTAATTTCATCGGTAAAAACCCCAATAGCATCGAAAGTAATTTTGACCATATCTTGGTTTTGAAAAATAATAACCCTCCACATTATTGAAAATTTTATCATGGAAAGTACTATTGATATACTGTGAAAATTCATTTTCCTTTTTTCTTGTCTCAAGATGGCTGATCCAACTCGTCCTGAATTTGACATCTTGGACTCAGAAGGGCTTGAGTACCATAGATGGATTTCTGACGTAGAGACCACTTTTATCGCTAAGGACTATAGTGCTACTATCTTTGAAAAAGCAGGCGAAGTACCGTCTGACAAAACCAAAGCTAGTGCATTAATGTTCCTTAGGCGACATATCAACCCAAGCCTAAGATGGGAATATCTGCAGTTGAAATCCCCGAAAGAACTGTGGGATGCCCTTAAGGGCCGTTTTGGGAACATCCACAATACTTTGCTCCCAGGGTTGACCGTGCAGTGGAATGAAATCCGCTTGCTTGATTATAAACGGATCAACGATTTCAACAAAGATATGCTCCGTCTGAAGGCACGCCTTAATTTCTGTGGAAAGGACCTCACAGAAGATGATATGATTCAGAAAACTCTTTCCACTTTTCCTACTTCTGCCCTTATACTAGCGAACCAGTATAGGCTGGAGTATGACAATAAACGCATCACTACCTTCAATAAGCTTATCAACCTACTGCAAGTGGCTGAGAGGCACAATGAAGTATTAGTGAGCAACAATGCCAGGCCGTCTGGGACAAAGAAAGTTCCCGAGGCCAACTATGGCAAAGTGAAAGGTGGAAAGAACCCCAATGCACAGGGGACTGGTCATGGCAACCCCAAACCACAACGTGGTCGAGGACGTGGTCGAGGACGTGGGGGTTCTTCCAATGTAATGATAAGACTTGGTGCTCCCGGCTCTTCTGGCCAAGGAAACAAAACACCTACCCCCCATGTCGCCCCCAAAGTCAGAGTTGGCAATGAACCGTGCTATCGATGTGGAGATGCTGGACATTAGAACAAGAACTGCCATGCAAGTAAACAAGTCGCAGCACACTACAAGAAATATAGAGAGTCCAAAGAACGGGAGGCTCACTATATGGAGGAAGATGCTCTCGACGAGTCCCCAGACGTCAATTTCACAGTCACCGATAATCGCAATGAGCCATACGTGTCACAGTCATTAGAGGCACCCCTTTATGACTGAATGCTTTCATTATATTTACTTTCTCGTTTACATTTGGCATTGTTAACTCAGAACGATTTTATCGATGTTTTATTTTCAATAATGGTGTGATGAAACTTTGTTTTTCTAGAACAAGATATTATTATTGCTTACGTTATATCCTTAGCTTTATTTCGAAGAAATGAATATTGCTTGCATGTTTATGGTTCGAATTTTTTTTCTCTCCTTTTCGTAGGAATGAATCGGGGAGAACTTGAATGTTTGGTTGACAGTGGGACCACCCAAACCATTCTTAGGAATAGGCTTCTATTCGCGGAATTAATTACATGTCAATCCTCGGTAACCACGATGACTGGGTCCTCCCAACTCATCCAAGGGCGAGGCATAGCCCGATTTTTATTGCCTAACGGCACTCTTATCCGAGTTACCGATGCTCTATACGCTCCTAGGGCCCCTCGAACCTTACTAAGTTTTAAAGATATACGTAGCAATGGTTTCCACGTCGAAACCCACTGTGAGAATGGAATCGAGTTCCTTTATATTACATGTAATAAATGTGGACGTAAACGCATATTAGAAAAACTTAAGAGTCAAAATAGTGGACTGTACACCACAACCATTAGGGTATTCGAATCCTATGCTGTCACCATAAATGAAATTTGGGACAAAGACTCATATAGGCTTTGGCATGATAGACTAGGTCATCCTGGTCGAGATATGATGATCCGTATCCTAAAGAACTCGCACGGACATCCTTTCTTTCGAGCGAAAAAGGGTCAACAACTCAACACGAAGAACAGTATTGATGTTAATCATGCTATGTCATCTAAAGAAATAGAGACATATGCCCCTTCTAAGCAATTGACTATGTCAAAAGCACATCGCTCATTCTGCAAAGCCTGCTCTTTAGCTAAAGTAGGAGCGAGACCTTCCTACACTAAAGATACTAAAGCGAACATCCCATTCTTACAACGTATACAAGGAGATATTTGTGGACCCATCCACCCAGAATGCGGACCATTTAAGTACTTTATGGTATTGGTGGATGCTTCGACACGCTGGTCACATGTCGCACTCCTTTCCACTCGAAATGCTGCATTTGCAAAACTCCTAGCTCAGATCATTCGTCTAAGGACTCACCATCCTGATCACCCTATCAAGTCTATTTGACTCGATAATGCAGGAGAATTTACATCTAAAGTATTTGATGACTACTGCATGTCAATCGGAATCGATGTAGAGCATCCCGTTCCCCATGTGCATACACAAAACGGTCTCGCAGAGGCAACCATTAAAAGAATCCAAATGGTAGCACGGGCATTGGTTTTGCGCACCAATCTACCCATCTCTGCTTGGGGATATGCAGTCCTACATGCAGCCTTACTTATTCGTTTCAGACCCACCGTTGGCCAACCATTCTCTGCGTACCAGTTGGTAACTGGATATTTCAGACCTACGCATATTTGGTTGTGCAACATATGTGCCGATTGCGCCCCCACAATGCAATAAAATGGGTCCTCAGAGACGTTTGGGTATTTACGTTGGATACGAATCCCCAACAATTATCCGTTACTTAGAACCCTTGACAGGTGATCTCTTTACCGCGCGTTTTGAGTATTGTCACTTCAATGAGTCCGAATTCCCGCGTTAGGGGGAGAGGAGAAAAAGAATTTTCTCAAGGAACGACAGGAATTGTCCTGGTACGTCCCGAGTCTGTCTCATTATGATCCCCGTACCTCACTATGTGATCGTGAAGTACAACGAATCCTCGATCTTCAGAACGTAGCAGATTCGATGCCTGATGCGTTTACTGATATCGCCAAAGTGACAAGATCACACATTCCAGCTGCAAATGTGCCTGCAAGGTTAGAAGTCCCGAATAAAGGGCACATCACCAACGTACCGAGTGATGCGATCGCACCCAGTGGAAGCGCGATCGAGGCCGTGGCTCCCAAAAGGAAAAGGGGGAGGCCACCCGGTTCGACAGACACCCGCCCAAGGAAGAAAAGGGCAGGTGAGGCACAAACCAACCCATTAATCATCAATACTGGGAATCCTTCCCACGAGATCATCTCTGACTATATCTATGTCCACGAATCATTAATGGGGGACGCCCCGGAGATCGATTCAGCATTAGAAAACAAAGAGATCTCGATCAATTATGAAAGTGCGTCTGATTTGATGGAACGATCGACCACTCATATTGATGATGTGTTTGCATACACAGTTGCTCAAGAAATCATAGAGCACGATGATGTCGAACCACGCTCTGTTGAAGAATGTCAACAAAGAGCCGATTGGCCTAAATGGAAAGAAGCTATCCAGGAAGAGCTTCACTCTCTGACAAAACGCAAGGTACTTGGCCCAGTAGTGCTAACTCTGCCAAGTGTAAAGCCTGTTGGACACAAATGGGTTCTTGTCAGAAAGCGTAATGAGAATCACGAAGTCCTGAGGTACAAGGCTCGCCTTGTTGCACAAGGTTTCTCACAACGCCCTAATATAGATTACGAGGAAACGTACTCCCCCGTAATGGACGTTATTACGTTCCGCTATCTAATCAGCCTAGTTATTTCCGAAGGATTGGAAATGCACCTAATGGACGTGGTCACTGCGTATCTCTATGGGGATCTAGATACGAAGATTTACATGAAAGTGCCCGAAGGCATTTTATTGCCCAAATCAAGTAACTCCAGACCACGGAGTGCGTATTCAGTTCGTTTGAAACGCTCACTTTACGGTTTGAAACAATCCGGAAGGATGTGGTATAACCGTCTGAGTGAATACTTGATTGGAAAGGGATACAAGAACGATGAACTGTGTCCTTGCGTCTTTATAAAGAAAACAAGTTCCGGATTTGCGATCATCGCAGTGTATGTCGACGATATGAATATAATCGGCACTCTTGATGAAATAAGAGAAACCACCGGATACTTGAAAACTGAGTTTGAGATGAAAGATCTTGGGAAGACTCGTTTCTGTCTTGGTATTCAGATAGAACATAGAGTCTGTGGAATTCTCATCCACCAGTCCGCTTATGTCCAGAAGATGCTTAGACGCTTTAACATGGACAAAGCACACCCGGTTAGCACTCCCATGATCGGCCGTAGCTTGGATGCGAAGAAAGATCCATTTCGTCCAAAGGAAGATGACGAAGAGCTTTTGGGAGCTGAAATTCCCTACTTAAGTGCAATAGGCGCTCTATTGTACTTAGCTCAATGTACGCGACCGGACATCGCCTTCTCAGTAAACTTACTAGCTCGATTTAGTTCAGCACCGATGCAACGTCATTGGAATGGTATCAAGAATATATTCCGATACCTAAAAGGAACCATTGACTTGGGACTATTCTTTCCCTACATGCAGGTAAAGGAAGCTGCTTCCGTAAAGGCAAATGCTAAAGTAAATGCTAATGCCATAGAACCTACCCCGACGAACGTATTGGTAGGATTTGCTGATGCAGGGTATCTCTCCGACCCACACAAAGGTCGTTCCCAAACTGGCTATGTATTTGCTATTGGGAACACCGCTATATCTTGGAGATCCACAAAGCAAACCCTTGTAGCTACCTCATCTAATCACGCCGAAATTATCACTTTGCATGAGGCGGTACGTGAGTGTATTTGGTTAAGAGCTATCATTACACATATCCGAGGTAACAGTGGACTAAGTAATGTCACTGGAGCACCCATATGCATATATGAAGATAATGCATCTTGCATCGAACAGATGAAGCTTGGGTATATCAAGGGGGATAACACAAAACACATATCTCCAAAATTCTTCTATAATCAGCAACAACAGACTCTCCTCAATATTCAAGTAAAGCAAGTCAGATCTGAGGAGAATGTGGCCGATTTGTTCACCAAATCTCTGCCCAAGGCCGTGTTTGAAAAACATGTGAGAAGTATCGGAATGCGGAGAATTTCCGAACTCCCGAAATCGATGTAAAGGTAGAGGGAGAAGGGTGAGTAATAAAGAAACTTACTCACCGACGTTGTACTCTTTTCTTTGACCAAGGTTTATTTTCTCCCACTGGGTTTTGTTACTTGGCAAAGTTTTTAATGAGGCAAACGACACATGCACAAGTTTTTCAAAGTATCCTTGATTGATGTACAAATCAGGGGGAGATGTAGAGGGGGAGTCTTACATCCACACCGTACGTTATACTCTTTTCCTTCCAAGGATCATTTTTCCCACAGGGTTTTTATCACTTGGAAAGGTTTTTAATGAGGTAACAAGATGTACGATTTTAGGGATCGATGGAATGGTCACCTTAGTAGCGTTATGGTCAAATGTAACGATCATATGAGAGGATAGATTCAAAGGACGAAGTCTAAACTTATGTGTCTAGATGTTGTACTCTTTTCCCTACGATCAAGACATTTTTCCCACTGGGTTTTTGCTTGACGAGGTTTTAACGAGGCAACATGACATGCACTTGTAGACTAGGCACAAGGGGGAGTGTTAAAGGAATAATACCCGTTGTGTGCCTAAGTCTGTTAGTTTATGGGCTTTTCTAGATAGGATTTGGCTGAGGCCTGTTTGTATGTACTTCACCCTATTTAAGGGATCTCATTGATGGAATAATACAATACTTTTGCCCTACTTTCTGTCTCAAGTTATTTTCCCTTCAACATATATATATATATATATATATATATTGTTGGAATTTTAAGATGAAGATTCTATACCACGAACTAATGATGTTTTTCCATTTGGTATGAAACATAATCTTAATTATGAATTGATGAGTAGGTTGCTTTACATAAAAGAGAGAGTTTAAGAGAAGAAATTTTTTAACTTATGAATAGTGTACGTGGACTTGGACATAAATTTATGTCTATTTATATTATACTTTTACTTCTAAATGATAAACTATTATATAATATTATATCAGAGATAGAAATATGAACAATATAATTTAATCTATATATAAATAAATATTCTCTAATATATTTACTTTAATATTAAATACGGTACAATAGATACATTAGATCTGGACTAATAAATAATGTACCATTATATATATATATATTAATACTTAACACGGTATAATAGATATATTGGACTGGGTTTACAATAATGTACCATTATATATATAAATATATTTAATATAATTTAATAGTTAATATAATTTAATAATATGATGTTACACAGAAATTGGTGTGACACCATTGGTATTCAACTATACCTTTAAGAGAAAGAAGTATATATAACTTGGGTTTATCTAATTGGGGTTCTTAACATTTACACTTCGGTTCTGTTTGACAACGTTAATCCGCTATCTTATAACGGATAGCTTATAGCATATAAGTGATAAATATTTAATAATGATATCTTATGACGTTTGAGCTTAAGTGTGGATTAGGATTCTCTATTACTCCATATTCCATTTCAGTAGCGAATGCATGTATAATTTGGTGGTGCATGTGCGCAATTTTATCTTTTTAAGAAAAAGACCTCTTCTGTTATTAGTTTTTAAATTTTTGGTTATTTTTTATTTGGTAGCGTCTCAATAGGTGAAATCGTTGAGTTATTTTACTTTTCTTACAATCTCTGATCAATTATATCCCTATTAAACAATAAATTTTCTAATTTGATATCATATATTTTAATTAGCGAGAGTTTAGTTAAGCTGTTTTCTTTAATTATTCAATCTTATATTTTTTTCCCTAAATACTTGCTTATTTTATCGAATCTCTGAGTAATAGGACGGGAATATTTTTTTTTTTAAAACTAGTGTATAGCCCGTCGAAACTCGACGGATAATCACTTTACATTATAATTTATAAATAAAAATCAAAAAATAATTCAATACTTTATTGGGGTTCAGCCGCTTGTAATTATACCGCAGCGGAACACACCAACAAACAGAAATAATGAGTATGAGACTCAGCCACCCGAACTTCTTTACAATTTATGTACTTGTATTCGTCATAAATCCAATTGAAAGATAATTTTGCTACTTATTCCAGTTCAAAACTCATATAGTAACACATGAAACAATGAAAGTATGGTACAAATATTCAAATTTGTTTAAAATCTTTATACCCATATTCATCAAGCTCGATTAAAATATGACTTTATTACCCGTTTATATCTCAGATCCTATATAATATACGCTAATTACTCAACATATTTAAATTTATATAATTTAAATAAGTAAACATAAGTTGCTATAGTAATTGGTTAATCCATCTCAATGAAAACTCAAACATTGTAAAGTAAAGGTTAAGAATAAATATTATAAATAACAAAAGGTTAAAAGTTAAATTCCCAGTAAAATTTTAGAATTATACAATCAAAATTCTTTACAATTTTTATACCTATACTTTGACGTGGGATAAT
This sequence comes from Orobanche coerulescens, assembly GCA_033398695.1. Taxonomy (NCBI): domain Eukaryota; kingdom Viridiplantae; phylum Streptophyta; class Magnoliopsida; order Lamiales; family Orobanchaceae; genus Orobanche; species Orobanche coerulescens. The sequence continues at coordinate 10,071,248 of CM065805.1, read as the reverse complement.
ATATTAGATAAAGGCAAAATAGCTCTACTAGGGACTCAAGTTTATCATTTTTATCACTTAAGGGACTAAAGTTTGAAGTGTTTCAAATAAGGGACTCAAGTTACAAATGTTTAGCCCGTTAGGGACCCGTTAATTTCGTCCCGTTAAGTTTTAACGGACGTTTTAACGGACTGATATTTGAGGGATTTTTTGACACATGGCCCTTCTCCTTCCTTTCGATTCTTCTTACTGCGAGTTATACCTTGCGACTCTGCTCCTTGGGAAACAGAAGTGTTCGGCCTTGCGATTTGAAGTTCACGGCGATCTGAAGTTCTCGGCTTTAACCACCGTACGAAGTGTAGCTTGTTTCGTGCTTGTCTTGCGATTCCAAGAACATTTAGGGCTTTTGCGATTCCAAGAACATTTAGGGCTTTTGCGATTCCGTAAGTTATTCACTTTTGTTCCCTTGTTTTCCAAAAAAAAGAGTAGGGTTTTCTTCATACATTTGTTGATTAGTATTTATTGAATTGTAATTAATGTTTGTAGGCTATAATGGATAGTGTTATTACACTAGAAATACACCATGGTGGTACTTTTCTTTGATACATATGTTACGCCTAACAAATTGCAAAAGACTTATAATGGTGGGGAAATTAAAATAATCGACAATGTAGATGTGGACCTAGTTAGTTACTTTGAGGTGCTAGGGTATGTTAAAGAGTTGGGTTATCTTGGTATATGCAAGTTGCACTTCAAATCACCTTGCCAATGGAATCGGGGTTGATGTTACTTCATAGTGATGACCGAGATCCCCACATTATTAGGAGAGGCTAAAGATGGAAACAAAATAAATATATATGTTGAGCAATTGGATGAAACAGTGGAGTTTGATAATAATGTAGAACAAGAAGGCAATGAAGATGATTTGGAATTGGACTTTGATAATATGAGTGATGTAAACATGGAGCATTGCTCGATGATGATGATAATGATGAGTTAAATGAAATAAGGAAGAGAATGTTAGCTTTGAAAAAAGGGTTGGAATCTGAAAACTTAAATACTTTAAATGAAGAATACATTGTTCCTAATGATGTTGAAAACCCAATTGAGGAACCAGATGGTGGTGAAATAGAGGTTCATAGTGAAATAGGTGAGGATGTTGAGGCTGATGGGTATGAGTCTGAACCTCTTGGTTCAAGTGACTATGATACTCAGACTAGCAGTGAGGATGAGGCAGTAAGTAAGAAGCCTAAAGTGACTTACCCAACATTTAACCCTAAATGTGAGATGCATAAGATTAAGTTTGAAGTGGGTATGAGGTTTAGTAATCATAAACAGCTCAAAGAAGCTATAAGGAGTTATGCAGTAGCCAAAGGTTTGACAATTAAATATGCAACAAACAAGCCAAAGAAGCTCCAAGCTATTTGCAAGGAAGGGTGCCCATGGTACTTATATGCTAGTTGGATGAAAAATGAAAAATCTTTTCAGATTAAAACCCTTAATGATGATCATAGATGTTGTAGAGAGGCTAAGGTTAGAATGGCTACTTCAAAATGGTTGGCTGAGATGTATGGGGATAAGATTAGGGCTAACCCTACATGGAAGTCTAAAGATTTCAAGAAGGATGTGAATGACAAGTACAAGGTCACTGTAACTAGATTACAGTGTTATAGAGCCAAGAAAAAAGCATTGTGTGAGGTTCAAAAAGGGCTAGTTGAACATTACAGCTACTTGAGGAGCTATGGTAGGGAGATTTTAAAATCAGATGGGAGGAATCTTTGTGAGGATCGGTGTGTTCGGGCGGGGATAGATGGAGCAGCCACATTTAAAAGGATGTACATAAGTTTTTATGCACTGAAGAAGGGCTGGAAAGATGCATGTAGACCAATGTTAGGCTTGGATGGATCATTTCTTAAATCCTATTGCTGTGGAGAGATACTATCAGCTGTTGGTAAAGATGCCAACAATCAGATGTTTCCTGTGGCCTGGGCAGTAGTTGAGGTGGAATGCACAGATTCATGGAGTTGGTTTCTGGAAATTCTCAAAGAAGACTTAGACTTGAAGCATGAAGGAAGTGGTCTAACATTAATTACTGGTAATCATTAATTCTTTTAATTGCTTTGTAATTAACTTAAATTTGTATTTTTTACTGCCAATTTTTTATTAAACTAGTTTTTTATATTACTGTAGATCAGCAAAAGGGCCTTGAGGTTGCAATTGCTAATCTATTGCCTAATGCTGAGCATAGATGTTATGCTAGGCATATCTATTCAAACCTGAGAAAGTTATACACTGGTAATTGCTTAGATGCTTACTAAATATTAATCACTTGTTTGCACTGGTAATTACTAATCAATCACTTGTTCTGATGCTTTTTGCAGGATCTGAGCTAAGAAACCTTTTCTGGACAGCAGCAAAGAGCTCAACTCCTGAAGAATTTGAGACTGTCATGAAGGATATAAGGGTTCTCAATGCTGGTGCTCATGAGTGGCTAAGGAGACATAATCCAAAATTGTGGTGCAGAGGTTTTTTCTCTGTCTTTTCTAAATGTGAGTCTGTTGACAACAATTTATGTGAGTGTTTCAATGGGACTATTGTAGATGCTAGGTATAAACCCATAATTGACATGTTAGAGGATATTAGGAATGGGGTTAAGGAAAGACTTGAGAGGAGAAGAAAGGATGTAGAGAAATGGCAAAGTGAGTATTGTCCTAGGATACTTACTAGACTGGAAAAAAATATTGATGAGCATAGGTGTTTTTGTACAACATATAATGGGAACTACAAGTTTGAGGTCAGAATGGGGTTAGATGGTTATGTAGTGGACACTCAGGCTAGGTCATGTAGCTGTAGGATGTGGGAGTTAAGTGGAATTCCCTGCAGCCATGCTGTTAGTGCAATATATTACCTCAATGATGACCCTAGGAAATATATTGATTCAAGCTTGATGGTGGATAAGTGCAAACAAGCTTATGCAGAGTGTATGAGCAGTATGAATGGGAGGAATTTGTGGCCAAGGGATGAAACTGATCCTATAAGGCCACCACCAAAAAGAAGGATGCCTGGTAGGCCTCAAAAAGCCAGAAGGAAGGGTTTGAATGAGGAGACTAGGAAGGTGGGTTCTACTGTGAAGTTAATTGAGAAAGGAAGAGAAATGCATTGCACCAATTGCAAGCAATTGGGGCATAACAAAAGAAGCTGCAAAACTGCTCCAGTTCAAGGAGAGCAGGTATAAATTTTAAATGCAAAAATGCTATGTTTTCTTTCAAATGTCAGTTACTCATTATCTTTTTATTGTGCATACATGTAAGGTTGATAAGAGTGGTGGTGGAACAACTTCTATGAGACCACCAAGACACAAGAAAGCACTGAAAAAGAAGAAAGCACCATCAACATATACAAGGAAAATGAAAGGTACAAGACATGTTTTTGGAGATGAAATTCCTGATGGCTTTGGTGTGTACATTGAAGGTGTGGAGGCATCTGATCATGGAATGCAGCAGGAATCACTTGTACTGTCACATGCTCTTATTCCTACACAACCCACAGAATCAACACAAGAATCACTTGTACAAGGAACCTGCCCAGCACAAAATACAAGGAGGAGAACCATGAAGAAGTGATTTATGTTTGTTTTTGTTTTTGTTATTGTACCACTTGTACAAGGAACCTGCCCAGTACAATGAACTTGTTATTGTTTTTTTTTTTTTTTGAAGTGAAGTGAATGGATATTCATTTATGTTTTTGAAGTGAAGTGTATGGATATTCATTTATGTTTTTGAAGTGAAGTGAATGGATATTTTGACTTTGTGTTTTGAAGTGAAGTGAATGGATATTCATTTATGTTTTTGAAGTGAAGTGTATGGATATTCATTTATGTTTTTGAAGTGAAGTGAATGGATATTTTGACTTTGTGTTTTGAAGTGAAGTGAATGGATATTCATTTATGTTTTTGAAGTGAATGAATTTAGGCTATGGTTTACAATCTTATCAGTCTTGTGACAAGAAGTACTGGAAAAACTAGATGTTCTGAGAGTAGTGAGCCAACTTACACTGCAGATGTATATGACATCTCAGCTCGTACTGGAGAAATGTGAATCACATTCTGTATCAATTCATGTAAGAACTCTCAGATAATAAAAACATCACCATGTTTGATTTAAAAATGAAAGCGCAAACCTAAAATTTGAACAAAAGGCAGGAACAGTAAGTTACTAATTGGGATAGCCAAATAAAAGTTATTAGAATCTCCAAGAAACTGGTCTGAATGCCCAAGAGGATGGCTGTGGCACTGGGGGCTTTTGAGAAATTTGCAATTTCCTATCCTAATATGTAAAAGCTATTGCAGCCTATTACATTAACCTTAAGTGGAACTTCATCCTAAAACATCACGTGGAACTCGGGGCCTTCAAGAAATAACTAAACAAGTAATCAAGCTGAAGTAAACATGGGACTGGATAACCAAGAAATTTGTTCATTACATAACATGAAATATTACAAATCCAAGAACAATGATACAACATTATCATCTCCAATAAATATTACAAATCCAAACCACCATTGTGAACAATGATATAAATAAAAACTGCACTAACAATGATACCAATAAATTTCAACTTTAACATCATGAAATCATATTTTATCTTCTCCTCTGTTTTCTGGTTCTTCTCAAACTCAATGGAGTTCTTCAAAACAGCAATTTCTTCCTTTAGTTCAGTAATTCTGCCTTCAAAAAAATCACACCTGTAACACATTCCTGTTTTTGACCTTGTAGAAGAATCTTCTTCATTATCAACCCATTTAAAGAAGGTGCACTGTGTTTCACCCTTCAAACCATAGTTTCCGCAACCGTAAAAGCGATGCCCACGATTCTTTGTTGCAATAGCAAGATAACTTCGAGTTGATGGACATAGAAGTACCTGATGCCATTAGGTCTGCTCGGGTCTGTTGGAAAAATGCAGCACAGTAGGGTATCTTGAAGCCTATTAATGGCGAAGGAATCGAAGGACAAGAAGACGAAGGAGACGAAGGCCAGTAGGGTTCTTGAAGCTTTTTAATGGCGAAGGAGACGAAGGAGACGAAGGCCAGTAGGGATTCAATTAATGAATCATAAACTGCCATGTGTCAAAAAATCCCTCAAATATCAGTCCGTTAAAACGTCCGTTAAAACTTAACGGGACGAAATTAACGGGTCCCTAACGGGCTAAACATTTGTAACTTGAGTCCCTTATTTGAAACACTTCAAACTTTAGTCCCTTAAGTGATAAAAATGATAAACTTGAGTCCCTAGTAGAGCTATTTTGCCTTAGATAAATAATAATAAAAAAAATAAAAAACTTCATGTAGAGGGGAGGGTTAACGTGGTACTTCCAATCCATATTGCTATTAGATACTTTATATATTTATTTCTAAGTGAAGAGAATCGAATTTATTAAAAAAATATAAAATATTATTTATGCATATATAAATTTGATACTAAAAAAATATAAATATACATATTTGGACCAATGAGGTTTAATTAATAATTTGCCAAATTTAATTTTATAATATGAATAAAATAATTCATTGGGCCAACTCAATAGATGACCAAATTAACGTGGTGCTGAATAATTATGACCAAAATACATATTTATGTTAAATATTTATTTAGTTATTCATTGATCGTGGTGTCATTTAAAATCAAGATGTGATAAAAAAATTTAAATAAATAAGAATCTAGAATATAAAAATTACCACATGTGAGAGAGTTAACGTGGTGCTCCGGATGCATAACGGTATTATATATAAATAAATAAATAATAAAATCATATTTGTTAATCAAATTTATTAATGCAAAAAATGTGCCAATTATATTTATTAGCTAGCCTCAGCCATTCAGAGTTCCTCACCGCGGCAAAAAACAACGAAAAACCAAAAAGATGAAGTAAGGATTCAGCCACTCGAACCCGTTTATAATTTATATAACCGTTCTCATCCGACATCTGACTTAAAAGTAAATATACTACGCATTTTCATCCCAAACTCATATAGTGATACCCAAAACAATAAAGATATAGTTCAGCCATTTGAAACTCATTTAGATATTATATACCTATACTCATCTTAAACTCAATTAAAAAAATAATTTTAGCGAAAATTTATAAAATGTGTGGTGCTTCAAATATGTAACGCTATTATATATATTTTTAATTATTATAAAATTACTAAATAAAATAGATATGAGATTCAAATTTCAGACAAATAAAATTGACCCAATTAAAATTCACTAAAAATTTAAACTATTTATTTGTCCAACTTAATAATTGACCAAATTAAGCACAATAAAAATAATGTTCTTAAGCTTGTGTGTAAAATAACTATGTGGTTAAAAATACACATTGAATTCTAGGTATTTATTTAGATTCTCTATTGGTGGTTTTAAATCGATGTGGGATTCAAGATATTGAATTCTATTGATTTAACTGTTCTCATCCGACATATGACTTAAAAGTGAATTTACTAAGCGTTTTCATCCCAAACTCATATAGTGATACCCGAAACAATAAAGATATAGTTCAACTATTTGACACTCATTTAGATATTATATACCTATACTCATCTCAAACTCAATTAAAAAAATAATTTTAGCGAAAATTTATAAAATATCTGGTACTTCAAATCCGTAACGCTATTATATATATTTTTAATTATTATAAAATTACTAAATAAAATAGATATGAGATTCAAATTTTAGACAAATAAAATTAATGTAAATTTAATAATTGACCCAATTAAAATTCACTAAAAATTTAAACTATTTATTTGTCCAACTTAATAATTGACCAAATTAAGCACAATAAAAATAATATTCTTAAGCTTGTGTGTAAAATAACTATGTGGTTAAAAATACACATTGAATTCTAGGTATTTATTTAGATTATCGATTGGTGGTTTTAAATTGATGTGAGATTCAAGATATTGAATTCTATTGATTTAGGTTGTTCATTGATTAAGTACCATTCTAAATTGATGTGAGGTTCAAGATTTTAGATAAATGAGAACCTAGAAATAAGATAATGCCACATAGGAGAGAGAATTAATCTAATGCTTAGAATCCGTAACGCTATTATATATATAGATGTGTTCTAAAACTCAAAATAGTTCAAGTGTTTCAGTTAATTATATATTGAATAATTTAAAAAGAAATATTGGAATCGTACGTAGTAGACAGGGACTGATCTACACTAGGACATGGTGGTGTACGTGCACCACCAAAAAGAATACAAAACGACGCCGTTTTGACGTTTTCCAGTTAAAACGACGTCGTTTTGGTATTTTTTTTTATGAAAAAGTGAAAAATTTAGAAAAATTTTTTGGTTGTCCGTTATTTTTTTTGTGGTGCGTCGATGCACCAGTAATTTTCGGATGCTGGATCCACCTATGGTTAGTAGATCACAGGTGTAAGAATCTAAGTTCGGACTTCCATCCCTCAATTCAAGTAACATAGAAAATTGATTGCATCGTATTCTATTATTGTCTGGCACCTCCAAAGGTAGAGCTATGATTTAAAAATGAACGAAAGAGATTATATTTATGTATTTTAGAAATAAAGAAAATGAACCAAATCAATCTAAATATAGTAAAAGAAAATTTGGACGGTCACGGAGATGCCCAAGGTAATAGTATCATAGTGATTACGCAAATATCGTTCATACGCTACAACAAAATTAAAAAGTGAGATTTGAGATCTAGTCTTTTATGTCATATCAAAGTAACCAAACGTGTTGAAAATCAAGTTATTCATCAAGCATGAGGTTGTGAACTTTTCATACCTTGCTTTCCATTTACATCATCATATAGTGGTGTTTTATTTTATACTTCGCCGATTCATATGAACGCGACACGTATAAAAACGAGACACGTGATAATCAATGTTCATATTTAAACTTCGTCGAATATGACCATAGTCGATCCCTAGGGGCCAAGCAAGGGTACCGTCCATGGTACACTCCCATGTAGTGCATTCCCTGCCGGATGCACTATACGTGGCGTGTATTGACGGTGCAGATTGATGCACTAAATGGAGTGTCGATCTACACCGTCCATGCACGCCACGTATAGTGCATTCGACAGGAACTGTACTACATGAGGTGTACCATGGACCCAACCCCAAGTGAGTCAGCGACCTCAAGCTACATATGTAAAGACTGATATGACATCAAGATTAGTTCGAGTATATCCATTGCAATTGGAGAGAGAGAGAGAGAGAGAGAGAGAGAGAGAGAGAGAGTCCCCAGATCCAATCTTCTTTTGTATATGTACGGCAAAAAGTAGGATTTTCCTTTTTTTTTTTTGCTTGCAGGCCGAAATCTGCGTCAACAATATTGAAAAAACTATGTTTCTGCCTTTTTATTCGGGTGACGCCATGATTTTGATTTCTGTATTTGAACTCTTTTTGAATGTAAAACACGTTTATTTGTTTACAACGTAAAATCCGTGGAAATAATTACTTTATATTATAAGTTATAAATAGAAAGATAAATAATTTAATATTTTATTAGAATTCAGCGAATCATTTGTATTAATAGAACACATCAATAAACTGAAATGATGAAGTTATGATTAGGTAATTTGGACGAATTTAAAATTTATGTACTCGTATTCGTCCTAAATCCGAATGAAAGATAATTTTAGTGCTTATGCCCGCTCAAGACAGATATAGTAACATAAGAAATAATGAGAGTATGATTCAGCCACCCAGACCCGTTTAAAACTTATATATCCATACTTATCCCAAAGTCAATTAAAAATGACTTTAATACACGCTTTCATCCCAGACACGTATAGTAATATCTACTAACTACTCGACATATTTGAACTTATACAACATTTGAATACTTAAGTATATGTTGCTACAATAGTTAGTTATCCGTCTCATTAAAACCCAACTATTATAAAATAAAGATTAAGAATAAATATTATAGATAACAGAAGATTTAAAATTAAATGTCTAGTATAAGTTTGGAATTATGCAATATTCAAAACCCATTTATAATTTTTTCACCAGTACTCTAACGTGAGATTCAAGACGTCGATCACTACCAAAAATCACACTTTAGCCGACGATTTAAAGTGGTCAGCTAAACCCCAAAGTCATCGGCTAATCATGCCAGCCGTCGGCTAAAAAACAGTCGGTCGATATTCGTCGGCCAAGGTTTAACCGACGACTTTTTTTCTAGTCGTCGGCTAAAGTTCAAAGTTTAGCCGAACACTACAGTAAGGTCGTCGGCTAAACCTGTTGGAAAAAAAAAAATTTAGCCGACGACCTTATCGAGTCGGTCGGCTAAAACCTGTTTTTTAAAAAAAAAATAGAGTTTAGCCGACGACCGTCTTATATATCGTCGGCTAAAACCATTTTTTTAAAAAAAATTAAATTATTTTAGCCGACGACCGTCTTATATGTCGTCGGCTAAAACCCTTTTTTTAAAAAAAAAATAAATTACTTTAGCCGACGACCGTCTTATATGTCGTCGGCTAAAACCCTTTTTTTAAAAAAAAATTACTTTAACCGACGACCTTTATAAAGTCGTCGGCTCAAATCTAATATTAAAAAAAAAAAATAATTCAGATTTTGGGATCCCAAAACCTGTATTTTTTGCACCTGCAATTTTTATACACCAGCTCTCATTATCAACAACAATCAACGCGCAACACATTCAACTAATACCATTAATAATATGCCCAACATTATATGCATCACAAGGCACAACACATTCAAGAACATTAATTTCATCAACATATTAGTAGCGTCAATAAAATCACTTACACAATTGTAACACAAATATAAATGGGTTCTATCTTTTATAATACCAAACCATAAAAGTAACAAGTTATATATCCTCATTCATAAGAGTATAAGTTTTTGATACCAAAAGACATTAATACCCTTAAATGTATCACTAAAAGGTAAAAAAAGGAAAGTCAACATCAACACCTTTTTGGAGGACATTTTAGTCTTTCTAAGCAAAATGGTATCAATAACTTACACTCTTATGAATGAGGATATATAACTTATCTATTTTATGGTTTGGTATTAAAAAATTGATTCTCACAATATAAATATACAAGAGTACTACAACAACACAACTACAATCCACTGCCAAAATCATCTAAATATCGAAATGTAGTAGTAGAAGGATTACCACCATTTCCTGGATCCTCATCGCGAGGCTGTGAAGATGGGGTCTGTCCGAAGAGAGAAGGCGGTGGAGCAGGTGCCTGCAGTCCAGCCTGACTAATGGTCTGAGTCAGCGTCATCATATAGTCCATCATGGCCTGCTGCTGTCTCTGGAAACTCTCTAACCGCGACTCAGTCCTCTGCTCGCTCTCATATAACCGCGTCTGAGTCCTCCTTTCATTCTCAGCTCGGAGCTCCCTCTCCGCCCTCAATTGCTCCTCGAGATAGGCAGTCCGTGCATCCCGTCCGCGAGGGCGCTGGAAGCCGGGGGTATCTTTCAATACATGGTGACCCTCGGCTCCCATCATCTTAATGCGGTACCGACTACCTCTAGGAGGGTAGACGGTACCCCACACCTGTAACACCCCAAAAACCTTACGGGAGTATTACACGCCGTGGGCCCCGCGCCGGAACCCACCAGGCTAAAAATTATTTACAAAAACGCCAAAAAGGCCGATGACGGTAGTATTTTCCAAAACTCACAAAATCATTTGAAAACACCAACTACCGTCAAAACGATCAAGGCTAAAAACTCGGTTAAGGTAATCGGTTTTCGAAATCAAACTCAGTTGGCATAAAGCCGAAAGCCATTTGAAGGGACTCACGCAGCGGATAGAAATACAGTCCAAGATACATATACATCAATAATGATATACACAAACAAAATACATGATTCCCCAACAATATGCCATAGCCAGTATCGTCCGGAATCCTCACCTCACGACCGCTACCATCAAAGTCCTCAATACCTGAAAAACAAGTCCCACAACGGGGTCAGCAATAATGCCCGACAAATAACCACAAGTACATAAACATAAATATTCACATGCCATGCATCATGAGAATAATAACCTCAACGATGACCTTACCACTTCCGGTAATCCAACGATTCTCGTCAAAATCCCAATATCACGATAATACCATAAAAATCCCAGTATCACAACAATACCATATAATACCTCAATACCGAATACTTTTTCGTACATAATCCTCTATGTACGATTACCATAAAATATACCTCTATCCGGACGTCCTTCCCATATGCATACCATAGACCAAGAATATCAAAAATGACATCAACAATATCCGAATACTACAATCTTCCCAAGATTGTCCAAGTATCTCAACAACCATCAACTATGCATTCTAATCCTTTTAGAACATCACTGAACATTCGTCAATATGCAATACAACATAAAATACTTATGAAATGTAAATGGAATTACTCATCAAAACATTACAACCGAACAAGTAAACACTTGCCTGGATACCAACATGACAAAACCAACACCGAACTCATCGCCCTCGTCTACGAGCTCTTCAAATCCGATCGACGGAATCTACGGCCTTCCAACGAAGCACAACGGTTATACCTATTGATTAATCACCCTGGAACAATAATCATGTCAATAATCGGACCAACTCGGTAACAAGGATCATAACATGCACAATCTGAAATTCAACCTCGTATTATGATCCAAAAATCCATCTCAAAACGGTTTAAACGAATCATCATCTTTAATAATATGAAGGAACATTCGAAGTTCTTATCAAAATCCATAAAATCCCATATAACATCGTTATATGATTATCCAACATGTTCCTCACATGTAATCATCCAAGAAAAACGAACCATTAACAAAGGAATACGAAGATTACCCGGTTTAGACGAACCAAAAAGAAGAACACTAGAACTCCATCCAAAGAATCATGAACAACTTGAAGAACAAGGCTTGAATCCAAGCTCTCAATCTAATGTTGTTAAAGATTATCATTATACAGTGTTTGGGAATCCCAAATAACTCCCAACTCTCTCTCTCTCCCGACTGAAGGAAGAAGAATGAACGAAATGCCTCACAATACCCGTCTATCCCCTTTTATAATATTCATTATTAGGGTGCGCTAACATCTCATGTTTAGCGTGCGCTACAGCCTTAGCGTGCGCTAACTGACTTTGTTAGCGTGCGCTATCGCAGTCCAGAGGCTACTGCCTTGCTTCGTAAACTAGCTTACGTACGTAATGCCCATGCATTAACGTACGTAAAACATCCTGCCTAGCGTACGCAAATCCTTGACATTAGCGTGCGCTATCCGAAGTTGACTTGCTACAGTGTTCACCTACCCCTCGTGCCCCCACATGCCGACAGCATCTGACAAGGATAAGATTCCCTCTGCCTGATCTGGAATTAGCGTGCGCTAATCATACGGTTTTAGCGTGCGCTAGCTCTACACGACAAACACTCGCTGACCTTATCTGGACACGCGTCGAACATGGCCGGGTCCACCCGCCGAAAGCTAAGATTCCATTATTGGCGATCTGATGTTAGCGTGCGCTAACCAACATGCGTTAGCGTGCGCTAACTGAATATAAAAATCAACCTGGGCCTACCTGTAGGCCACCTTCCGGAACTAACCCAGCAAGTCGTTACGTACGTTAGGGGTCCTCCTTAGCGTACGTAACCGAACCTCTTAGCGTACGCTATCAATACTTCGTAGCGTGCGCTACCTGTACTCAGTAGCGTGCGCTAATGAAACACTTATAGCGTGCGCTATCGTTGCTGTGCCTAGCCATATTCAGCTATCCTCAACCAATATCTCGACATACCAATCGAACATACGGCACAATGAATACATATACGCATTCAATAACATTATCAAACATTCACAACGTTCTCAAGCATAAATATCCATCAACGATATCCAACATATAAATGAAAAAATATATCCGAAAAATCGGGGTATTACACTCTACCCCCCTTAAAAAATAAGTTTCGTCCTCGAAACTTGCAACCTGTCGCCAACAACATATAAATCCAAAATCACCAAGATAACCAAGAATTATCGAATAATCCGAACAACATACTTACAGGTCAGTGAAGACGAACATCTCCCGTGATACTAGCATATGACACCATTTCAAAAATCTCGACACAACAAGAATGCCAAAACAGGAATAATCACAATTTGAAAACGATTGGTCTCCGCCAAGACCACAACAAGTTTAGAGCACTGTCGAGTTTTGTGGGATCTGTGACGCTGTGTCTCCTCACCTAAAGCGCATGAGCCGCTCCTTGTCACATGCACGTATCACCGGCGTTCCACTCCACATCGAAAGCCGCACATTGCACGTGCCTTGCACCGGCGTTCACTTCCCGATTGGAGCCGCACATTGCACATGACCACGGCACCGGCGTTCACTCCCTGCCTCGTCGGTCTCGGGAACACCAACAATCCCCAAACCCACACATCACCACGACAGTACTCAAAAATCACACAAAACCAAAACAATACAGTTCAAAATAGCCAGAAATCCAGCTACACAAAAATCACGCAACTACCACACGGGTAGAGCCACATAACACACATGCCCGGTTATCACAAAACCTTGGGCTCCGATACCATATTTGTAACACCCCAAAAACCTTACGGGAGTATTACACGCCGTGGGCCCCGCGCCGGAACCCACCAGGCTAAAAATTATTTACAAAAAATGCCAAAAAGACCGATGACGGTAGTATTTTCCAAAACTCACAAAATCATTTGAAAACACCAACTACCGTCAAAACGATCAAGGCCAAAAACTCGGTTAAGGGAATCGGTTTTCGAAATCAAACTCAGTTGGCATAAAGCCGAAAGCCATTTGAAGGGACTCACGCAGCGGATAGAAATACAGTCTAAGATACATATACATCAATAATGATATACACAAACAAAATACACGATTCCCCAACAATATGCCATAGCCAGTATCGTCCGGAATCCTCGCCTCACGACCGCTACCATCAAAGTCCTCAATACCTGAAAAACAAGTCCCACAACGGGGTCAGCAATAATGCCCGACAAATAACCACAAGTACATAAACATAAATATTCACATGCCATGCATCATGAGAATAATAACCTCAACGATGACCTTACCACTTCCGGTAATCCAACGATTCTCGTCAAAAATCCCAATATCACGATAATACCATAAAAATCCCAGTATCACAACAATACCATATAATACCTCAATACTGAATACTTTCTCGTACATAATCCTCTATGTACGATTACCATAAAATATACCTCTATCCGGACGTCCTTCCCATATGCATACCATAGACCAAGAATATCAAAAATGACATCAACAATATCCGAATACTACAATCTTCCCAAGATTGTCCAAGTATCTCAACAACCATCAACTGTGCATTCTAATCCTTTTAGAACATCACTGAACATTCGTCAATATGCAATACAACATAAAATACTTATGAAATGTAAATGGAATTACTCATCAAAACATTACAACCGAACAAGTAAACACTTGCCTGGATACCAACATGACAAAACCAACACCGAACTCATCGCCCTCGTCTACGAGCTCTTCAGCCCCGACTGGATGGAATCTACGGCCTTCCAACGAAGCACAACAGTTATATCTATTGATTAATCACCCTAGAACAATAATCATGTCAATAATCGGACCAACTCGGTAACAAGGATCATAACATGCACAATATGGAATTCAACCTCGTATTATGATCTAGAAATCCATCTCAAAACGGTTTAAACGAATCATCATCTTTAATAATATGAAGGAACATTCGAAGTTCTTATCAAAATCCATAAAATCCCATATAACATCGTTATATGATTATCCAACATGTTCCTCACATGTAATCATCCAAGAAAAACGAACCATTAACAAAGGAATACGAAGATTACCCGGTTTAGACGAACCAAAAAGAAGAACACTAGAACTCCATCCAAAGAATCATGAACAACTTGAAGAACAAGGCTTGAATCCAAGCTCTCAATCTAATGTTGTTAAAGATTATCATTATACAGTGTTTGGGAATCCCAAATAACTCCCAACTCTGTCTCTCCCGACTGAAGGAAGAAGAATTAACGAAATGCCTCACAATACCCGTCTATCCCCTTTTATAATATTCATTATTAGCGTGCGCTAACATCTCATGTTTAGCGTGCGCTACAGCCTTAGCGTGCGCTAACTGACTTTGTTAGCGTGCGCTATCGCAGTCCAGAGGCTACTGCCTTGCTTCGTAAACTAGCTTACGTACGTAATGCCCATGCATTAACGTACGTAAAACATCCTGCCTAGCGTACGCAAATCCTTGACATTAGCGTGCGCTATCCGAAGTTGACTTGCTACAGTGTTCACCTACCCCTCGTGCCCCCACATGCCGACAGCATCTGACAAGGATAAGATTCCCTCTGCCTGATCTGGAATTAGCGTGCGCTAATCATACGGTTTTAGCGTGCGCTAGCTTTACACGACAAACACTCGCTGACCTTATCTGGACACGCGTCGAACATGGCCGGGTCCACCCGCCGAAAGCTAAGATTCCATTATTGGCGATCTGATGTTAGCATGCGCTAACCAACATGCGTTAGCGTGCGCTAACTGAATATAAAAATCAACCTGGGCCTACCTGTAGGCCACCTTCCGGAACTAACCCAGCAAGTCGTTACGTACGTTAGGGGTCCTCCTTAGCGTACGTAACCGAACCTCTTAGCGTACGCTATCAATACTTCGTAGCGTGTGCTATCCGAAAAATCGGGGTATTACACTCTACCCCCCTTAAAAAATAAGTTTCGTCCTCGAAACTTGCAACCTGTCGCCAACAACATATAAATCCAAAATCACCAAGATAACCAAGAATTATCGAATAATCCGAACAACATACTTACAAGTCAGTGAAGACGAAGATCTCCCGTGATACTAGCATATGACACCATTTCAAAAATCTCGACACAACAAGAATGCCAAAACAGGAATAATCACAATTTGAAAACGATTGGTCTCCGCCAAGACCACAACAAGTTTAGAGCACTGTCGAGTTTTGTGGGATCTGTGACGCTGTGTCTCCTCACCTAAAGCGCATGAGCCGCTCCTTGTCACATGCACGTATCACCGGCGTTCCACTCCACATCGAAAGCCGCACATTGCACGTGCCTTGCACCGGCGTTCACTTCCCGATTGGAGCCGCACATTGCACATGACCACGGCACCGGCGTTCACTCCCTGCCTCGTCGGTCTCGGGAACACCAACAATCCCCAAACCCACACATCACCACGACAGTACTCAAAAATCACACAGAACCAAAACAATACAGTTCAAAATAGCCAGAAATCCAGCTACACAAAAATCACGCAACTACCACACGGGTAGAGCCACATAACACACATGCCTGATTATCACAAAACCTGGCTCCGATACCATATTTGTAACACCCCAAAAACCTTACGGGAGTATTACACGCCGTGGGCCCCGCGCCGGAACCCACCAGGCTAAAAATTATTTACAAAAACGCCAAAAAGGCCGATGACGGTAGTATTTTCCAAAACTCACAAAATCATTTGAAAACACCAACTACCGTCAAAACGATCAAGGCCAAAAACTCGGTTAAGGGAATCGGTTTTCGAAATCAAACTCAGTTGGCATAAAGCCGAAAGCCATTTGAAGGGACTCACGCAGCGGATAGAAATACAGTCCAAGATACATATACATCAATAATGATATACACAAACAAAATACACGATTACCCAACAATATGCCATAGCCAGTATCGTCCGGAATCCTCGCCTCACGACCGCTACCATCAAAGTCCTCAATACCTGAAAAACAAGTCCCACAACGGGGTCAGCAATAATGCCCGACAAATAACCACAAGTACATAAACATAAATATTCACATGCCATGCATCATGAGAATAATAACCTCAACGATGACCTTACCACTTCCGGTAATCCAACGATTCTCGTCAAAATCCCAATATCACGATAATACCATAAAAATCCCAGTATCACAACAATACCATATAATACCTCAATACCGAATACTTTCTCGTACATAATCCTCTATGTACGATTACCATAAAATATACCTCTATCCGGACGTCCTTCCCATATGCATACCATAGACCAAGAATATCAAAAATGACATCAACAATATCCGAATACTACAATCTTCCCAAGATTGTCCAAGTATCTCAACAACCATCAACTGTGCATTCTAATCCTTTTAGAACATCACTGAACATTCGTCAATATGCAATACAACATAAAATACTTATGAAATGTAAATGGAATTACTCATCAAAACATTACAACCGAACAAGTAAACACTTGCCTGGATACCAACATGACAAAACCAACACCGAACTCATCGCCCTCGTCTACGAGCTCTTCACCGATGGATGGAATCTACGGCCTTCCAACGAAGCACAACAGTTATATCTATTGATTAATCACCCTAGAACAATAATCATGTCAATAATCGGACCAACTCGGTAACAAGGATCATAACATGCACAATCTGGAATTCAACCTCGTATTATGATCTAGAAATCCATCTCAAAACGGTTTAAACGAATCATCATCTTTAATAATATGAAGGAACATTCGAAGTTCTTATCAAAATCCATAAAATCCCATATAACATCGTTATATGATTATCCAACATGTTCCTCACATGTAATCATCCAAGAAAAACGAACCATTAACAAAGGAATACGAAGATTACCCGGTTTAGACGAACCAAAAAGAAGAACACTAGAACTCCATCCAAAGAATCATGAACAACTTGAAGAACAAGGCTTGAATCCAAGCTCTCAATCTAATGTTGTTAAAGATTATCATTATACAGTGTTTGGGAATCCCAAATAACTCCCAACTCTCTCTCTCTCCCGACTGAAGGAAGAAGAATGAACGAAATGCCTCACAATACCCGTCTATCCCCTTTTATAATATTCATTATTAGCGTGCGCTAACATCTCATGTTTAGCGTGCGCTCTGACTTAGCGTGCGCTAACCGACTTTGTTAGCGTGCGCTATCGCGATCGAGAGGCTCGCCTTGCTTCGTAAACTAGCTTACGTCGTAATGCCCATGCATTAACGTACGTAAAACATCCTGCCTAGCGTCGCAAATCCTTGACATTAGCGTGCGCTATCCGAAGTTGACTTGCTACAGTGTTCACCTACCCCTCGTGCCCCCACATGCCGACGATCGACAAGGATAAGATTCCCTCTGCACGATCTGGAATTAGCGTGCGCTAATCATACGGTTTTAGCGTGCGCTAGCTCTACACGACAAACACTCGCTGACCTTATCTGGACACGCGTCGAACATGGCCGGGTCCACCGAAAGCTAAGATTCCATTATTGGCGATCGATGTTAGCGTGCGCTAACCAACATGCGTTAGCGTGCGCTAGCGAATATAAAAATCAACTCAGGCCTACCAGAGGCCACCTTCGAACTAACCCAGCAAGTCGTTACGTACGTTAGGGGTCCTCCTTAGCGTACGTAACCGAACCTCTTAGCGTACGCTATCAATACTTCGTAGCGTGCGCTACCTGTACTCAGTAGCGTGCGCTAATGAAACACTTATAGCGTGCGCTATCGTTGCTGTGCCTAGCCATATTCAGCTATCCTCAACCAATATCTCGACATACCAATCGAACATACGGCACAATGAATACATATACGCATCCAATAACATTATCAAACGTTCACAACGTTCTCAAGCATAAATATCCATCAACGATATCCAACATATAAATGAAAAAATATATCCGAAAAATCGGGGTATTACAACACCCTAGCGCGAATACAAGGATCGGCCTGATCGATCTGCGACATCTGTCCAATGGCAGAATCGAGGTCGGTCTCCGCTAAGTCCGGATACTGCTCCCGAGCAATCTCAGCAAGCATCCTCTAAGACTCCTCCCGCACACGCTCCTAAGTTAATATGAAAATAAATATTTGAATATCAATAAAAGTATGATACAAAGGCATTTATTTTATTACCAAAATAAAATAAAAAAGACTTACATGCTCCTCGGGACGGTTCGGAAATGCTTTCTGAGTCAGGTAGGCAAATGCGTCCAACGAATCAAAAGAAATGGCCTCGTGCGCAACTCTGGCTAACGACCGGGAACCCAAACTGTGATGGTCAATCAGACCAGCACGATTGGTCGTGTTGGTCAAGCTAGTCGCCTTCAAAAAAATAGTATTTAGTATCGAGTTTATATTTAGAATTCAAAAAAAATAAAAACTGAAATATTATTATTTTTTATTAAATACTAGCATTTTTTAATAAATAAAATAAAATATTCAGATTTTTATTTTTTTATGGAAAATAATATTCTAGTTTTTATTTTTATTAAAACAATTTATTTCCACTTTTGAATAAAAAAATTCCGATTTTTTAATATTAATAATATTCCAATTTAAAAAAATACGAAGTTCCGATCTTTTCTAATTTAAAAAATCGGAACTTCAAGTATTTTATATTCTCAAACATTAATTTAAAAATGGAGTTTATATTTAGAATTCAAAAAAATAAAAACTGAAAGAGGAAGAATGAAATGAGGGTATTTTAGTCATACCATGAACTCTGGGTCGCGAAAATGGGCGCGTAGCCACTTCTACTCGTACTCCCGGAACTTGAATTCTTCCGGGGTAGCCTCTCGGGTATCACCCAGTCATCGAACATGTGCATCTCATTTTTCCAAGATTTGTACCTACAACACACGTTGCACAACATATATCATTCGTGAGAAAAAAAATTACGCAAACAATGTAGATACAAAATAAATTAAAATGACTTACTTGGTAGACTGCACCTCGTCACACCAAGTACGTAGTAGAGAGTCGGGAATGACAAACCACACCTATGAACAGCATAAATACGCAATAATTTAAAAACATCACATATTGCATTTTCAAGAACTACGTGTTGATTGAAAAACACTTATTAAATATTTATTAACTTACCGACATAGCATT
Source organism: Orobanche coerulescens (assembly GCA_033398695.1). Lineage (NCBI taxonomy): Eukaryota > Viridiplantae > Streptophyta > Magnoliopsida > Lamiales > Orobanchaceae > Orobanche > Orobanche coerulescens. The sequence continues at coordinate 10,051,256 of CM065805.1, read as the reverse complement.
GTTCAAAGCATCCTTCACGCACTGCGGCACGTCCCCCCAATCGGGCCACAAAACGGGGACTCTGTCCCGAATGACAAAGCCAACATTACGGCTATATGACGCCGCAGCGTCAGAAGACATCACCGGCCGGCCGTGTCTGTCTAGAGGAATCTCATAACGGCCATGTTTACTTACGTACGAGTCGAGCGCCAGACCCTTTGCTGGGCCACGAGTCTTCTTCTTTTTCTTCTCCTTCTCGACTACATTTTCCCCCTTCTCCTTCTCTCTCTCTATCTCCTCGTACAGTTTCGTCTTCGAAACTCGACAACTCCGCCAAAATATGTTGTCTGGCCAAGACTCGTAGACGCACGCCTCGTCAGGGCTAATCAATCGAACGGGAACTCGGGCTCCCGTCTCATCGACCTCTGGAATAGTCGGAACCATCAGAGGCATGAATAGAGTCGGTGGCGGACCGTGGGGCACCGCGGACGAGGAACTCCGTACATCTCCTGATGTGTGAGGGCTAGACGTGGGTCGGTGGATGGGAGGCATACGAGTCTCCGACTGCGAGGGGGTCGGCCGTGGTGTCTGAAAGGATAAACGCCGCGCTAGTGCAGCGGGCTCATCTGTCGCCCTAAAAAAATCGTCAGCGTTCATGTCGGTAGCTTCTAGTATCTGGCGGGCATGAACGCTGCTCTGAGATATGTATAGTGTACCGGGATCCGCCTTACTAGAGGCTGCCGAACTCCCCCCCCGAATCGGGAGTGGTCGACTTCTTCCCCAACGCTTTCTTTATTCTATCCATAATCTAAACAAATAAATCAAATTCACAACTCAACACAACAGTAATTATCAATGCCATACCACGTTAATCTTTCGATTAACGCCGGCTATAAAATTCCTTCCTCCTCAAACAAATTCATCAAATATTTCTAAACAAATTCATCAAATAATCTAAACAAATTCATCAAATTCACAATTCAACACAACAGTAATTATCAATGCCATACCACGTTAATCTTTCGATTAACGCTGGCTATACAATCCCTTCCTCCTCAAACAAATTCATCAAATTCACAACTCATTAAACACAAAATATTGAAAATACTAAATTCATCAAATATTGCATCACAACTCATTAAACAATTTATCTAATTCATCACATAATCTAAACAAATTCATCAAACAAATACAACAAATTCAACAAACAAAATAAAAAAAATAAGGAAAAGGGTTACCGCGGCCGGGCTGGCGGGCGACGGGCGGAGGGCCTCGGGCGGGCGGGCGGGCGATGGGACCGGGGCTCGTCGGGCGGCGGGGATAGGGCTCCTACAGGCGACGGGACGAAGTCCGAGCGGGCGACGGGGGTTGGGGGCTGTGTGACGATCGGTTGGATGGGGGCTGGGTGACGATCGGCGGGACGGGGGCTAGGTGACGGGCGGTTGGGGCTGGGTGACGATCGGCGAGCGACGGGCGACGGGCGACGGCTAAACCAGAAGAAGAAAATAATAAAATGGAGGTACGAGAAAACATATAAAAGGTGGGGGTTTAGCCGACGACAAGATCTACGTCGTCGGCTAAAGTTTTTTTTTAAAAAAAAAATATACTTTAGCCGACGACATATAAGACGGTCGTCGGCTAAACCCAGCAATGACCCGACCATGTTAGACAACACGGTGGGGTCAGTCAAACAGTGTGTTTTCAATTTCTGGGCAGGTGCGACACGGGCCGTGTCGTTGGACACGGTTGGGGGTTTAGCCGACGACCGTCTTATATGTCGTCGGCTAAAGTTTAATTTTTTTTTTTTTAAAAAAACATTAGTCGACCGTGTCAGGAGACACGGGCCGTATCGCACCTGCCCAGAATGGGAAAACACACTGTATGCCTGACCCGACTGTATTGTCTATCACGGTCGGGTCATTGCTGGGGTTTAGCCGACGACCATCTTATATGTCGTCGGCTAAAGTATAATTTTTTTTTAAAAAACTTTAGCCGACTATTGATATTATATTAATGTTATGATTATGATTATTATTATTACTATTTTTTTAATTATATTTAACAAATGAAAATATACATCTACTAAATTTATGGCTCATAGTTTGAGTCATCACTACAGTCTGTCTCATTATCTGAGTTGATATCCGGCAACATATGCCTCAAGTCGTCCACATTATCGTCATCAGAATTTTCAAGTAATTCGTTTGTATCAACGTCAATCTACCCGCGAGCATCACCACGGAGTCGGACGACTCGTCCTTCAGGAATATTATTCATTGTAATTGTCGTTGATGGTGGAATATTTGCTGTATTTGGCTCTTGATAAGCATCATCGTCATCGCACTGTTGTTTCTCCCGATGTAGCAAAGACTAAAAATATTTCTCGTTGTCACAACGTTCACTATCTTCCATGTGCCTTTCTTCACCAAGTCGTCCAAATAATACACCGACTTTGCTGATGTAGCAAATACAAAAGGATCACTTTCATACCATGAAGTGGAAGTGTCAACAGATAACAACCCGTAGTCGTCTTGCATATCGGTTCCAAGACTGGTGTCGTACCATCAACACTTAAATAAGTAAATTGTCATGCCTTCCCCGTAAATTAGTTCTACCACTTCTAAAAGAACACCGTAATATCCACCATCTATCATAACCCCATAATTTTGACATCTTGTTTTTTGGTCTCTCTCAAGGCATACGAATGTGACACCGTTGACTTTGGCCATCGAATAAATTCTTGACATAACCGGCTTCATAGAAAGAAGCATAAGTTCACGCGACCAGTTAGGGTGTCCGTCATCTTGTATGTGTGTCATCTGTCGTAAATAAACTTTTTATGTAAAAAAATATCTTAAGTCCAAAATGCAATAGCAACTGAATGTATACGTACCCATTCTCCAAAATAGTCGGCAAAAGTGTCATTGTGGAATCTAGTGTCACCTCGCACCATATCGCATGACAAGTGGATGTCTTTCCAGTACTGAACTTCTGGACAATTGAGAAATATCCACCAATGTGCAATTCGTGACTCGTACGGGTCTAATTGTATTCCTGGCAACCTCCCATAGACGTCAACCTCAGTGGATATGATAGAAATATTGAATTGTATTTTATCTGCTGGAATAGAGCGGGAAGGGGGCTCGAAGGTGCCCAAATACAACTTGATATGCGTAATACACTCCGACGCAAGGTAAGATTCTGCAATGCATCCTTCTGGTGCAGACTTATTGGCTACGGAGTCTTTGTAATCACCGAGTTGCCTGTAATATTGTCATTGTGTTAGGAATCATACTTAATTTGACAATATATATATATATATCATACAAAATTATGTTACCTTTCAACCGGGTACATCCACGTGTAGTGCACTGGACCAGTGACCAATAACTGCCTGGGAAGGTGGATCATGAGGTGAGGCATGAGGTCAAAAAAGTTTGGAGGAAATATTCGCTCAAACTTGCACAAGATATAGATGATCTCATCTTGCATTTTATGCAAATCAGATCTCTTGACTTCTCTCGTACATAATTTCTGGAAAAATCTTGATTATGCAACACACGGCTCGACCACCTGTTTTGGTAAGTACGGTCGAATAAATACCGGAAATAGGCGTTGGAGTAGGATATGTCAATCATGACTCTTCAAACCAGTTAACTTGTTCTCCCTGAAATTAACACATCTTCCTATATTTCCAGCATACCCGGTAGGATACCTAGCAGTCTTTATCCAGCAAAATATCTCAGTTCTGCTTTCAGCGGTGATGGTGTAAGCTGCCTTAGGCATTTTTTGTTTTCCTTTGACAGTTTTCAACCACAAATGTTTTCTTATGCTCATTTCTTCCAAACCTTTGCGTGCTTTTGGCCCGTGTTTGGTCTTTCCATCTCAACCTAAGGTTGTCCCAACCACACTTTCGCAAACATTCTTTTCAATGTGCATGACATCCAAGAAGTTCCTTATCAGTAACTTGGACCAGTAAGGCAATTCCCAGAATATACTTTTGTGCGATCAATACTTATACCTGTCGGGCCTTTCAGGGGTTGCTGCAATCACATCAGGATGGTTGCTAAGCTGACCAAAATCGTACTCATTAAGAATTGATAGTATTTCATCACCTGTCCACTGTCGTGGTGGCTCGCCCATTTCTACAGTGCCATCAAATGCTGCAGCATCCATACGCCGCTCATGTTCCCTCTCAAGCCATATCCGATGACGCATTCGGATAACTTTCCTACAGTGGTACCTAGCACAATCTGCATTCAAACACACTGGACAATCTCTATATCCGCTAATAACAGATCCAGACAGCATTCCATATGCAGGAAAATCACTAATAGTGCCGATACACATGACGTGCAAGAAGAACGTCTCGGATGAATAACTGTCGTACGTGGGATGACCTTGCTCCCACAGCAATTTCAGCTCTTCTATCAAAGGTCTCATATACACATCGATACACTTTCCCGGATATCCCGGCCCCGGGACTAACAAGGTCAACATATTATACTCCTTACACATACACATCCACGGAGGAAGATTGTAAGGAATCACTACAACAGGCCATATGGTATATGAAAGACTCATGTTACCAAAAGGGTTGAAACCATCAGATGTAATCCCGAGCCTCACATTTCGGATATCTGAAGAAAAATTCGGATACTCCCTATCTATATGCTTCCACGCCTCTCCATCCGAAGGCTGTATCATAGTATCCCTGTCATTAGTGCGCGGCTCGGCATGCCATCTCATTGCTTTTGCCGTGTGAGGAGACATAAAAAGCCGTTCCAACCTGTCCTTCAGTGGAAAATACCAAAGTACCTTCACCGGTTTCTCTTTTCCAGAAGGAGTGATCATATATCTCTCTGTATCACATACAGGACATCTCGTGAGGTCTTCATTAGGATGCCCCCAGAATAGAACACAATCATACATGCAGACGTGGATCTTAATGTAGGAAAGACCAAGATCTTTCAAAATTCGTCTCATTTTTGAATATGTATTAGGAAGATGATGACCCTGTGGAAGCATATTACTCGTAAGCTCCAAGTAATCATCTACAGACTTGATGGATGATTTGTTTTCCACCTTTAATCTCATCGTTTCCATGACACAATCAAGAACAGTCATGTTACACCACAGGTATAGAGGGTGCATTGGAGTTGAATTAGCTTGTTGTACCTGTCAAGCCCAGCAGTATTGCAAGGCAACGGTCTACGGGGTCGTGGGATTGGCTCAGTTGGTACAAATGTCTCGGAAAAACCAAACACATCATCAATCAACCTCCTCTTCGGATCGGTGAACCCGTCGTTACCACTAAATTGTCCGTGATCATACGGAATAACAGAATTCGGTGCTTCACCGTGGTATATCCAACATGTATATTTACTCCAAAAACCATTCTTCTTTAGATGTTCCTAGACCTCATCAAATGGAAAACGAAACATATCACTGCGACATCTACATTTATTACACGGACAGTAGTGCAACGTATTACCACTGTCGTGCTCTTTTACAAATCTCATAAACTGCTTCATCCCATCCATTACACTTGGATCCCATTTTCGTAACCCAATCCAACTCTTGTCCATCCTGAAAATGTATACATTTTCCAATATTAATCTAACTAACTAATATTGTTCAAATTATAAATGAAATCACAACAAAGAATTAATCATAATGATTATCATCATAAAACTTAATCGTTTTACATAAAAGCTATCGAATGTAACATGAATAATACAAAGTTTCAAAATCACAATAAAAAATACAATAAAATACGTACCTTAATCGAAATGGTGATTATAACAACCGGTAGAAACCTTCATCACTCCAGCTAGCACAACTCAAAGTAGCAACTCACAAGCTTTTTTTGGGAATAACTGACATGATCGGGAATAGAAATGTGCTCTTTAGCGGGGAGAGGGGCAAGATTGGGTTGGTGTTCCCTGAACTATAAATAATTTTCACTTGGAAAGTATAAATTTTTTTTTTGAAAAAGTGTTTAGCCGACGACTTGATCTAGGTGGTCGGCTAAACCATTGCAATATTATTTTTTTTTCGGAAGGAGTTTAGCCGACGACCTAGATCAAGTCGTCGGCTAAAGTATCTTATTTTGTTTTTTGGGGAGTGTGTTTAGCCGACGACCTAGATCTAGGTCGTCGGTTAAACCGTTGCAATATTATTATTTTTTTCGAAAGGGGTTTAGCCGACGACCGAGATCAAGTCGTCGGCTAAAGTATATTATTTTTTTTTGAAAAAGTGTTTAGCCGACGACCTAGATCTAGGTTGTCGGCTAAACCGTTGCAATATTTTTTTTTCGAAAGGGGTTTAGCCGACGACCGAGATCAAGTCGTCGGCTAAAATGTTTTTTTTTTTCGGTCAGCTAAACGTTATCTCCATCGTCGGCTAAACCTCTTTAATATAGCCGACGACTATTTCGCACTTTATCCGACTACCTCGGTCAAGTCATCGGCTAAAATCCTTTAGCCGACGGCAAACCGAGTCATCGGCTAAAGTGCGCAGTTTAGCCGACGACACTTTATAGTCGTCGGCCATTTTTTTTTGGGTCGTCGGCTAAAGTATTTTTTTTGGTAGTGGATTCAAGATTTTAGATAACTAAGAATCAAAAAATTAAAATATCACGTAAGAGAGAAAAAGAGAGTGAATGTGCTGCTCTGAATCCTAATGTTATTAGCTACTTTGTATATTTATTTTGAAATGAACAGAATCGAATTTAAAAAAAAATATATAAAAATAGTATTTATGCATATATAAATTACATATAAAAAAATAAATAGGTACATATCTGGGCCAGAGGTCTACTTAATAATTGGTCAAATTAATTTTTCTAATAAAAATAAAACAATTCATTTGGTCAACATAATAATGACTAAATTAAAGTGGTGGTGCAAGATAATTATGTGATGATAAAATTAAGGTCGGACAGAAGATTTAAATAAATAAGAATTTAGAAATAGAAAATGCAACATATGAGAGAGTTAACGTGATGATCCAGATGCATGACAATATTATATATTATGTATATATAACGAAATAAATTATTTAATCAAATTTATTAATGCAAAAAAATCATCAATTAGTTAGGGTTAAGCCACTCGGAGTTGGTCACTACGGCAGAGCTGAGCGGCGAAGACTAAAAAGTGAATTTACTACCAGTTTGTTGTGTCGCGATTTATACGCCTCAACAGGCGATCGGCATAAGGGCTGAGCGACCGAACCAGAGTCAAATAGGCCAAGGCAGACTCGCCGATCGAAGGACCTAGATCAGGACCCAGCGCCGAGCGATCGACATCCAAGACGATCGTCTCTCGGCACCTAGCGATCGTCCCAAGTGCCCGACCAAAGACGACCGCCTCATGCCACGTGTAAAGCTAATATCCGTCAAGTCTGTGAAGGCCGAATCTCGGGATAGAGGCCCACGTGCAGATCCGAAAAAGGCTCCGTAGGATAAGGCCTTTTGACCCCAGCTTGTCACCAGCTGTAGGTGACAGGGGCGGCTTCTCACCTACCGACAGACCCGCCGAAAGGTCCAAGATGGGACCTCCCGAGACAGCGACAAGAGACGCGTGTTGTCCTCTCATTGGTTCGCACAGCTGGCTGCCAGCAGCAGCCGTGAACTGTAAGGCAACCAACCCATGTGCTAAAGACGATCGCCCCCTTTTTATAATACAGGAAAGGCGATCGCCCGTCAGGATTAAGACATCCCAACTCCTCCTATAAATAAAGGACTTCCAGCATTCGGAAAAAGGGCTTCTCTCTCTTGGGGCGCTCTAGACTTCTGACATCTCTCTCTCTCACTCTCGAAACCTCTTAACCTAAAGACGGTCGGCAGAAACGAGAACAAGAACTCACATAGCATCAACTCTGGTTCTTCCGACAATCATCAACACTCAAGAGCTAGATAACTAAGGTCTTTACACTCATTATAATTGTACTCTAACATTGATATTTGTACTCCCAAGTATTCGTATTAATAATATCTCGCGAGAGCATTCAAGCCCGGCACTAACAACCCCGACAAATCTTGTGTTATTTACTTTCCCTCGGACGTGCTCTCGAATTTTGTTTGTTACTCATCCATTCCAGCAAACCCTTCCGAATAATATTTTGGGTAATAAAAATTGGCGCTAGAAGGAGAGCATCTACCTTTATTTTCATTCCGACCGTTTCGAAGAACACTCACTGTTCTCCGGAGCATATACTTGAAGAAACACTCACTGTTCTTCAAAGAAAAACCTTCAAGACAATGACTTATGCCACTACATCAAAGAAAGCCACTCTACGGACCGCCGAACGCCTTATTCCGGTCCAAACCGAGTCCCAACCAACGGCGGAGGGTAGCCGCGGCGACATGAGACTCTCGATCCCGCCCCCGAGGGACGGACCCAGCCTCTCTCTCGATCAATTCCAAACCGCGGAACAGATCGAGGAGGCCATGGCCATACTAAGGGAGCGACGGAGAGCATGCGACGCGCTCAATATTACCCCCTCAGCCATCCGCTGTGCAGGCAAATGGAAGCTAAAGGGGTTACTTATCGAGCGATCGCCAGAAAGCCCCGATTCGCAAGAAAAGTCGCTCGCGAGGCGGGATAGTTCCATTTTCATCCGCCTAGGAAGTGACCCATTATGGCGACCGGGGCATTCTGGCCCCAGCCATGAGAGGACGAAGCCCGAATCCGTCACCAGGAGTTCGGCATACCCAACTCACAAAAGGCAGTCGGCCACTTGGCTCCCCCTCGCCGAAAAACCGAGCTCGGTGGCGACGACCTCATCATCTACTGCGGAGCCAGGAGATCAGTATACGATCGCCTCGGCTCCCGCTCCGAGAGCTAAACCACGAGCAGCCAGGCTACGGCGATGGCCACGATGCAACGCCAGCTCGATGATATGAGAGCGCTCCTAGAAACTGGGACAGGCTCCAAGAGAAAGGTCGTCATACCAAGTGAGCCGCTCGCGGTTCAGATCGAGCTTGCCCCCATGCAACCAAAGATCGCTCCTCCTCAAACACCTTTGTACGAGGGGAGATCGGACCCCGAGACCCACTTGAGCAAGTTCCGGATCTACATGACCGGATGCGGGGCGTCAGACGCGACCAGATGCCGAATGTTCCCATTAACATTGGGCAATCTGGCCCATAGGTGGTACATCTCATTGCCACCGCGCTCCATCAATTCCTTTGAAAAACTGGCGAGCGTCTTCACATCTTACTTCGCCGCCAAGGTCGCTCGGCCAGGAGGTCCCCACCGCATGATGAAGATCAGGCAGGGGAAGACGAGTCCGATGAAAATTACATCGACCGGGTGGATAAAATAATCCTCAATGGTGAGCCCATAAGCGACGAGATCGCCCTCAACTCGGTCCTAGGGGGATTCAATGGTCTTTCGCCCATGTTCAGACATCTTACGAAGGACATCCCCCCAACCTACGCGATCTTCCACGCCAAGGCCACAGACTTTATGGCCAGGCGGAGGTTGATCACCCTTCGCCTAGGCGAGAGGGCAGAGACGGCGATAGCCAAATCCAACAAGGCGGTCTCCAAGCCATCCGGTGATTCCAAGGCCTTCGAGGATGTGGAAGCCCATCTCCTTCACAACTTCAATCGAACTCCAACCCATATTTTTTACGCCATCAAGGGGCGCAAACCGCTAAGCAAGCCAAAGGCGATAAGGGACAACAATCATCTGGACCACAATAAATTTTGTGCTTACCACAAGAGTCCCGGTCACAGCACCAACCAATGCCACAACCTCCTCAGACAACTCTGGAGATTATTCGAGGAGGGCAAGCTGGATAGTTTAATGGCTTAACTGGAGCCCCGGGCGAAAAGGATCTAGGGTTGCGATCGGCGACCGAACGACGATCATCAGTCTTTCAACCCGATCGCCAGAATCAAGCATGGCGAGCTGGAAGACTTGTACTAGTCGATCCCCCCGATCGACCCTGGCGGCCAGATCGTTATGTTTCAATCAAGAGGTGGAAACTTCGGAGGTCTTTCCCCAGTTTCCACCATGTCAAACGAAAGGCTACTGCCCAAGAAACATCTCCAAAAATGGAGGACTCGCTCGTCCTCTAAAGTTCATCATCTAACATGATGGACCTAGGAACGAGATCGCCTCCCTCAGCACAACGTATACCATCGAGGATCGTCATCTAAACATGACGATCCGAGGTAGAAGAGTGCAGCCATGGTCCTGGAGGTCGATGGAACCGACAGCCTCGTCCATGCAAGGTTCCTTTGGGCAGAGATCGCTCGCCCTTCGCTTAAATACGAGGCGGGCATAGCCGAAGGACCCTCCAAAACAGATCTGTGGATACACTCGCCCGCCCTCAAAGGTCCATCATCTATCATGGTGGGCCCGGACAATGCGACGCGTCCCTACCCCCGCCACAACGTATGCCCTCAAAGGTCCGTCATCTAACATGTCGGCCCCAGGCAAAAAAGTGCTAACAAGCCACGGTCGCGGAGTCGATTAATCCAATGGCGCCCCGTGCAAGGACTCCTCCAGGCAGAGATCGCTCGCCTTTCGTTTAAATACGAGGCAAAACGTAGCCTCCGGAGGACCCTGCCAATAAAGTGAGTCGCGAGCCAGACCTACAGGTGGAATGTCGCTCGCGCACAAGACACGATCGCGGAGGTCGGTCCATCGAACTCCACGACTGTGCACGGTTCCTCTAGGCCGAAACGATGGGCCTTCCATGAGGGATCTGCAAAATTGAAGATCGCAAGAACAAGATCGAAGATAGCTCGCCAAACGAGTAGGTCGCCCAAATCCAAGACCAAAGACCGCTCGATGAGTCGCCCGTCATTATCTTAAACGATCGTCAGTGGAACCACCTCAGCCCATGTCTTCAACATTGGAGCAAGCTGGGGGGCAATTGTTGTGTCGCGATTTATACGCCTCAACAGGCGATCGGCATAAGGGCCGAGCGACCGAACCAGAGTCAAATTGGCCAAGGCAGACTTGCCGATCGAAGGACCTAGATCAGGACCCAGCGCCGAGCGATCGACATCCAAGGCGATCGTCTCTCGGCACCTAGAAATCGTCCCAAGTGCCCGAATAAGGACGACCGCCTCATGCCACGTGTAAAGCCAACATCCGTCAAGTCTGCGAAGGCCGAATATCGGGATAGAGGCCCACGTGCAGATCCGGAAAAGGCGCCATAGGATAAGGCCCTTTGACCCCTGCCTGTCACCAGCTGTAGGTGACAGGGGCGGCTTCTCACCTACCGACAGACCCGCCGAAAGGTCCAAGGTGGGACCTCCCGAGACAGCAACAAGAGACGCGTGTTGTCCTCTCATTGGTTCGCACAGCTGGCTGTCAGCAGTAGCCACGGACTTTAAGGCAACCAACCCATGTGCTAAAGACGATCGCCCCCTTTTTATAATACAGGAAAGGCGATCGCCCATCAGGATTAAGACATCCCAACTCCTCCTATAAATAGAGGACTTCCAGCATTCGGAAAAAGGGCTTCTCTCTCTTGGCTGCGCTATAGACTTCGGACATCTCTCTCTTTCACTCTCGAAACCTCTTAACCTAAAGACGGTCGGCAGAAACGAGAACAAGAACTCACAGAGCATAAACTCTGGTTCTTCCGGCAATCATCAGTACTCAATAGCTAGATAACTAGTGTCTTTACAATCATTGTAATTGTACTCTAACATTGATATTTGTACTCCCAAGTATTCGTATTAATAATATCTCGCAAGAGCATTCAAGCCCGGGACTAACAACCCCGGCAAATCTTGTGTTATTTACTTTCCCTCGGACGTGTTCTCGCATTTTGTTTGTTACTCATCCACTCCAGCAAACCCTTCCGAATAATATTTTGGGTAACAACACAGTTTTCATCCCAGATCCATATAATGATACCTGGAGTCATGCAATTAGGGTTCAACCATCCATACCCATTCAGAAATTATATATCTGGCTGGATGGTAAGCTGACTGCGACCTCTGCTGGTTACCGCCCTTACTACGTAATCCATGCCATACTCCCAGGAATAGCTCGAGAGAGAAGTTGTCGGAGGTCTTCTGTTTCTTATTTTCACTTGTTGTCTCGGTAGCAGCGGAAGACATATAGTAGAATAATGTCTTTGCCTTGATTCTCTTTCAATGTAGTGCAAGCGAAATCTGCCATGTAGTGTCGAATTCTCGATTTCATCAGCATGTCAAAGTGGCGGATTTTATCTATCTCCTTCCTCATTTGGCCATTCACATGGTTGAGCTACTGATTATACTCAACTATTGTTTACGGCACGTGGATATCCTGTGGTTTAGTCTCGAAAAAGGCTCGGATTCTGGCCTCTTGAATTGGCCACAAGTAATGCTCCAACCTCCATAAATTCTTTAAACTTCTCTCAAGTTGCAACATGGTCTTGGGGTTCAACTATCTGCCACCAGTTGGCAACCTCTCTCGTCATGAATTACTGAGTAATGGCACTTTTCATGTCTCCGGACAATCCACTACCACAAAAACCTTCTTCATGTCGTTAAGCCGATTCTCCCAAATCTGAAGCACCATTGAACTGAGGATGGTGCATGCGAATTACGTCTTGCAATCATTTATTTGTCCTGGTATTAGCCGCAGAGGTGGATTGTTGTGTTGAACCGTCTGGGTTAAGAGAGTCATTTGGTTCGCCACTTATTGCAATATGGTTGCAACGCCAACGTCCGTATTGTTGTAACACCCCAACTTTATTAGGGCTATTAGACATCGTAGAACATTCCACAATGGTCTACCAGGTTGGTAACATGCATTCGCGACAATATAACACACTTTTAAGATATTATATAGAAAAATAAAAAATAACATGTTGGGCCGTGGCCTCGACCAAAACATCTAAAACAATAAGTGCTAATAATGTTCAAAACAATGTAATTGCCCAAGCAGGGGATCTCACAATAATTTAAATAAACTCACAGAACCAAGTTCCAAGACCGACACACGACCAATCATAACATACGACTATTTGTTTGACTGCCTAACATCATTATTGCTTGTCCGTCCCATGCGTACCTCGTGCCGACTCCTTAAGCTGGAAATTCACTGAAATGCATGAAAGGCATATTTCCCCATTTAAGGGCTTAGTACTGAAATCACTAGTGCAAGTATATAACCATATGAAACGTGCTAAGCCATTTATAAGAAAACAACTGCAATAAAAATAGTTTAATATTTCAAAATATTGTCAAATAACACATCAAGATTCCAAGGGTCCTCGACCCAAAACAAAATGCATTACTCATGGTTATCCACGATCTAGCGCCCTTAGCCTAGATCCCATATGCCACGCTGGACATCCCTAGTTGGGGTAGTCGAACTAGCATCAAAACTAAAGGACATGCCGAATGCACCACATTCCCAATCGCATTCGCATCGCATCTGTTTGCACGCAATTTACACATCTTTTTGTAGTATTTTTCTCGTACTTATTGATATTGAGTGTGTTGATTTGTAGTGTTTATACTTAGTTATCTATTTTTTGGACTCGATTACGCTTTGGTGTTATTCATTGTGTTTACAGTAATTTTTAAGGCCATTATGAAGCATGAACGAAGTCCCGACCCCAAAAATATTTCAGGTGATGCACGGATAAGAGAACGAGCCAAAACGACTGAAAAACGGGGATGAATAGGGCGACACGGCCTCGACCGTGTCAAATAACACGCTCGTGGCCCCAGTCGTGTTACTAGCCAGGCATTTTGAGGCTTTCTGGGATAGTACAACACTGGCCGTGTCAAATGACACGACCGAGTCACTGGGCGGTGCTAATTTACTTGTTTGATGAGTTTAACGCGTTTGAACAGCAAAAACCTATTTTGACAGATATTTAAGCTTGAGATCACTTTGCAGCAATAATTTGGGTGGAGAGTTGGAGAGGTTAAAAACACAAGATTGAGAGGAATCAACACAAATAAAAGGGATTTGACAAGGAATCAAGAAGAACACTTGAAGGAAGAGGACAGACACTTCAATGCTTGACTCAAGATCGACCAATAAATCATCTGAGTTTTATCTTCTCTCTATCTTTTACTTGTGTTGCTTTATTTAGCTTGAGCATGTTGAAAATCATGATGGCTGATCTTTATCTTTTCATCATGTCCCGCTAAACTTGTTAGATTCCGGACATGTGAGTACGTTGAATTGCTCTGGTTTTACAGGATTGATGATTATATATATATATATATATTCATGACGGAACACTTGATCAATGTTTTATCATGTTTAGCTTAATTGTTCATAATTCGAGAGAAGAGGGCGTTAAGAGGTCTCGGGTATTTGGCATAATTAATTACGAGATTTCTCGGTAATGAACTATGATGATATTTGATCTTTTGAACTTTTTGGAGTTAGATAATTTACAATAGATGGAGACGTCATTATAAGTTGTTTAATCTACGTTTTAATGCATCTCGAGAGGGACTTTAAGATATTATTGTGATTATCATGTTGGGAAAGCACATAAAATTCTAGTCAAATCAATTCCGACTAAACCTAGCAATCAGTGTAAACCTTGCCTTGGAATCTATCTTTGGAAACTCTCGAAACTATCTTTGATTCGATTAATACAACTTTGTTTAATTTAGTTTTATTATTTTTACCTTTTAGATAACCATTCTTGCAATTATCGATTGTCTAGATAAAATCGAAATCACTACGATCTAGTAAATAATACAATAGAAGTAATTAGTCTCTGCAGAATACGACCTTGGTCTCCACTTTATACAACTACTCCGTACTCTTGCGGGTAGTAAAATAATTAATCGAACAAGTTTTTGGCGCCGTAGCCGTGGACTAACTTATTTTCATTAGTATTGAATTAACAATGTGCTTCTAGTCTTACTTTAGACATTTTCTTATTTTTGTTGCGTAACTCATATTTTACATATTTCTCTCTTGCTCAGGTAGTTTATGAACACACACTCATCTCGAGTACCATTGAAAACCTTCATTTAAAAAGTAGAAGCATTTGCTCGAAGAACAAGTGCTACCGCAAAGAAATTAAGAAGGGATATTTTTGACGAAATGGAGAGAGCAGAAGACAACACGGGAACAGATAACATGAACACCAATACAAGAAATGAAAATGCGGCAACCCAGAACAACGGTCGCGCACGTTTTGAGCAGCCAGCAACTCGGGTGTAGTATATTCGGGATGGATTCCGTCCAAAGATTGACCGAAACTTTGGAGGAATTACTCATTTTCCAATCAATGCTCTAATTTTCGAGTTAAAGCCGACTTTAATTTTAATGGTTCGGCAAAATTAATTTGAGGCATTTGTAATAGAAAATCCGGATGCTCATCTCACGGATTTCATGTAGATATGTGATACTATCAAAATGAACGGGTTTCGCGCTCTTGAATCGAAAGCTCAAAAGGGAAGTGAAGGTCTTGCAGAGTGGCCACCTGGCAAGCAAATAATGCCATTTCTCCTTTATCTCTAGGAACGGAAGAGCATCTATTGATGAATAAAGATCAGATACGTGGACCACACAATTTGAGAGCAAGTAAATCGATGATTACAGACTCGAATCGAACAGCTTAGGACTGGTGGAGGCGGAAACTTCCTTTTGTTCTTTGCGTCAGGTTAATTTCGGTGGGCCCAACAGGGGAAACGATCCCTTTCTTCACTTCGTTAAGGGGAAATGATGCAATACGTTTGAGACTGTTTCCATTTTCATTGAGAGAAAAAGCATGAAGCTGGCTTGGACCCTCTCCTAAAATTATAAGTACATGGGATGAACCGAGTGAAAAGTTCTTGTTCAAATTTTTCCCACCTAAAAAGACGATGAAGGTAAAAAGTGAGATTACTCAATAGACAGTTAGACTCTGAACCATTATATGAGGCATGGGAACATTTGAATGATTGACTCAAACGATGCCCTCGGCATGGCTTCTCAGAAGACCAATTTATGTGTTTCTTCAACAATGGTCTAATGGGATAGACTATAAAATTCATTGATGCATCCGCTGGAGGGGCATTACTAGCTAGAATCGTTGATGAAGCCTATGTGTTAATAGATGATATGGCCATGAATAGTTGTCAATGACTGATCGAAAGGGCAAATGTTAGAAGGGACTTAGGTATATAATTCAGATCATATCAAGGCACTGATCGCACAAATGGTTATATTAACTGATCAGCTAGTGGTCCTAACAACGGGAGCAGATGGGAAAATAATTCCTCAATGAAGTGCACTACCATCAGACCCATAGGAGAAAGCTCATTACATTAACAATCAGAATTGTAACAATTTCTGGAACAACCCACCTTCGCGTTCTACCACCCCTCCAACAGAAATCATGAAAATTTCAGCTACGCTAATCAGAAAAATTTTCTACAACCGTCAGCTGGGTTCAAAGCAAATGGCAAAATAATTGAGGAAATGAATCCTACTTCTAATCTAGAGAATATTATGGGCACTTTATGATGGAAATGAAGAGTCGATTCAGTCGAGATGAGGAAAAATTAAACAAAATTGAGGGTCATGTTACTTAATTAGTTACGACCATGGGAGCTCAAATGAAAAATCTTGAAACTCAAATTGGGCAGTTGGCTAAGGTCGTGGGGAATCAACATCAAATGGGATAGTTTCCGAGCAGTACCAAAGTAAACCCCAAAGAACCATGTCAAGCTATCACCTTGAGAAGGGGAACAAACTATGAGGCTCCAAAGATGCCAACAGACCAACAAAGAGAGGAGGTCATAGAGGAGAAACCCGAGCTTGTAGAGGAAGAAGTGAAGCATGACGTGTCTAAGGGTGTTGAGAAGCCTAAAATATCTTCTAACTCTACTTTAACTTTTAATGTTCCTCTCCCTTTTCCTCAACGTTTAAAATCGAAAAAGTTGGATGCCCAATTTGCTAAATTATTGGACATCTTCAAGAAAATTAACATCAATATCCCTTTTGAATATGTCTTGGAACCAATGCCTAATTATATAAAATTCTTGAAGGATGTGATGTCGAAAAGAGAAAGATGGGAGACCATGAGATGGTTAAATTAACAGAAGAATGTAGCGCTATTCTCCAACGCAAACTACCTCAAACGCTTAAGGATCCTGGAAGCTTTACGTCCCATGTACCATTGGAAAAGCTTCATTTGATAAGGCTTTGTGTGATATTGGTGCTTCGATTAACCTTATTCCTTTGTCTATTTTCAGGAAATTAGGAGTCGGGGAAGTGAAAGCAACAACAGTAATTTTATAATTGCTCATAAAGGTTGAGAAGTTCATACTTCCAGTGGATTTTGTCGTCCTCGACATGGAGGAAGATGGATATCTACCCCTTATCCTTAGGCGTCTGTTTTTAGCAATGGGAAATGCACTTATTAATGTAGAAAAGGGAGAACTTACACTATGTGTTAATGGTGAGCATGTTCGATTTTCGTAGAGATATGAAATTTCATGATAAGATTAAACATTACAGTGTTATTGATAGTGTAGATTTGTATGAAAAAAAATAAAGTAGCGCACTCATTATATTCTGATCTGTTAGAGTTTGCACTTGAAAATTCACACTTTTCTTGTGAGTCAACCTTAGAGTTTGATGATTATGACCTGCTTGACTATGTTTGTGAATTAAATTCCCTACAGGAGGACCAAAAACGATAAATTTGAAGGTCTCGTGAAAGAAACGGAACAGAAAAAGTACATGACTACTGTGCAAATATCAGAAAAAAACTGTCAAACGATACGGTTGGTCATTCGATCGTGTCAAACGACATGGTCCAACCCTTACAGCCTGCCTAGTGTCAGTCGGATGCATCGCAACCAATCATGGACCTTAAACCTCTTCCAGAACACCTGAACTATGCATTCCTAGCTTGTAATGATACAAATCATGTGATTGTATCCTCTTCTCTTACCTCTACTCATCTAGATAAATTACTTCGTATTTTGAGAGCGTATAGATCTGCTATGGGATGGTCTATCTTGGATTTGAAGGGAATCAACACCTCAATATGATGCACAGAATTTTGATTGTAGAAAATTATAAACATAAAGTGTAAAATCAAAGAAGACTTAGTCCCGTAATGCAAGATGTAGTTAAAAAGGAAGGACTTAAGCTGTTAGATGCTGGAATGATCTACCCGATTTCTGATAATGAGTGGGTGAGTCTTATGCAAATAGTGTATAAAAAAGGGGGATGACCGTGACTAAAGATGAGAAATATGAATTAATTGCTATGAGGGTAGTCACGGGTTGGCGAGTGCGTATATATTATAGGGCTTTAAATGCGACTACTCGCAAGGATCATTTTTCCCTCCCCTTTATTGATCAAATGCTAGATAGGTTGGCGAGGCATGCATTTACTGTTTTCTTGATGGTTATTCGGGATATAATCAAATTTACATAGTGCCAGATGATCAATAAAAAGACGAATTTCACGTGTCGTTATGGAATCTATGCTTATCGTAGAATGCCATTTGGTTTGTGTAATGCCCCAACTACTTTTCAGCGTTGCATGATCGCTATCTTCCATGGTTTAATTGAGAATATAATGTAAGTATTTATGGATGATTTTTCTTTGTTTGATAATTCGTTTGATCATTGCTTGCATAATCTCACTTTAGTTTTGCAGCACTGTGAAGATACTAACCTTGTGCTTAATTGCAAAAGTGACATTTTATGGTGCAAGAAAGGACTGTTTTAGGCCGTAGGGTGTCTTCTGCAGGAGTAGAGGGGGCCGAGCGAAGATTATAGCAATAGAGAAAATTCCTCCTCCCAATAATGAAAAAGCCATCAGAAGTTTCCTTGGTCAAGCCGGTTTCTACAGACGGTTTATTCAGAATTTCTCCAAATCTCTAAGCCATTGAGTAAATTATTAGAAAAAGATATTGGTTTCATTTTTTCTGATGATTTTTTGCAGGCATTCACGTTACTAAAGCACCTATCCTCGTGGTCCCGGATTGGACGCAACCCTTTGAGATCATGTGCGATGCAAGTGACTTTGGCAGCATCGGGATAAATTATTTCGCGTCAGTTACTATGCAAGCAAGAAGTTGGATGGGGCCCAGAAAAATTACACTACCACCAAAAAAGAAATGCTGGCAATCGTATACGCATTTGATAAATTTTGGTCCTACTTAATCGGGACCAAGACGACTATGCACACCGATATGCAGCCATCAAATATTTATTCGATAAGAAGGATTCCAAACCCTGATTTATACATTGGATACTTCTTCTACAGGAATTTGAAGTAGAGATTCGAGATCGCAAAGGTTGTGAGAACATTTTAGCCGATCACTTGTCCCGACTTGAATACAAAAAAGATGAGAGTTTGGACATTGAAGGGATTAAGGAGAAATTTCAAGACGAAATGTTATTAATAGTTGAGTTAAAGTGTCCATGGTATGCTGACATGTGAATATCTTGGTTGCAGATGTCTTACCCCCAGACCTTTCATATTATCAGAAGAAGAAAATCCTCCATGATGCTAAGTTTTACATGTGGAACGATCCACTACTTTTCAAGAGCTGTGCAGATATGATTATTCAGAGGGGTATTATACAAGAAAAGTGGGAAGGAATTCTTCAACAGTCCCACTCGTCGCCAACTGGATGACATTTTGGTGTCGTACGGATCGCAGCAAAAATTTTGCAAATTGAATTGTATTGGTAAACTTTACATAATGATTGCTACCTTTATATCCAGCAGTGTGATCGATGCCAACGAATGGGGAATATTTCTAGACGACACGAGATCCCTATGACAAATGTAATAGAGGTGGAGCTCTTCGATGTATGGGGCATAGACTTTATGGGTCTGTTTTCTTTATCATTTGAGAATAAATACACCCTTCTTGCTGTTGAATATGTGTTCATATGGGTCGAAGCGATACCTTCTCCAACCAATGACGCCAATGTGGTCATGAAATTCCTCCAGAAGAACATATTTTTGGGACTCCGAGAGCTTTGATTAGTTATAGAGGTTCTCATTTCGTGAATAAATTAATGGACAAAATCTTGGTTAAATATGAAGTTCGATCAAAGAAGTCGCTAGCATATCACCCTCAAGCAAATGGGCAAACCGAAGCAGCTAACAAAGAAATTAAGCAAGTCTTGGAGAAGGCCGTGAGCACAAATAGGAAGGATTGGTCTTTGAAATTAGATGATGTACTTTGGGATTTCATAAGACACCTTTAGGCGCATCTCCATATCGACTCGTGTTTGGAAAATCATGTCATTTGGCCATGGAGTTGGAGCATCGAGCAATGTGGGTAGTGAAAAAAAATAATTTTAACTTTGAAGCGGCTGAAAAAAGAGACTTTTAGAATTAAATGACATGAAAGAACTTCGGGATGAGTGCTATGAAAACTCTCGTATTTACAAAGAGAAGACGAAAAGTTGGTATGACAAGATGATTGAACAACATGAGTTTTTGCTGGGACAACAAGTTTTGCTATACAATTCTCGACTAAGGTTGTTCCCTGGGAACTTCAAATCAAGATGGTCAGGCCCATTTTTAACTAGGAAGGTGCTTCCACCGGGAGTAGTGGAATTGTTGGGAAAAGATGGGACACTGTTTAAAGTGAACAGACAAAGAATCAAACATTATTTCCATCATACACAAAAAGAGGAGGTGTCTGTGATGACTCTAGCCGAACCATAAAGCTTTTCGTTTCAGATGTCTGACTAAAGACGTTAAACTGAGCGCTAGTTGGGTGGCAACCCAACGATTTTTGTTGCTATCAATTATTGTTAATCCGTTAGTTTATTTTTGTCATTAGTATTTTATTTATTTATTTATTTTTACGTTTTAGCCTATTTTTTGGTTTGGAACTAACAAGTTCAACTTTCAATGTGTAATGTGCAGAAAAACAGCTCCGGTAAGCAAATCTGAGCATCAGGTGTGACACGGCCGTGTCAAATGACATGGGCCCTGTCACAGTGCAGTGGATCTTATTGTTTTAAGCAGATGGTATGACACGACCATGTCATATGACATGGGCCATGTCGATCGGGAGTCTTTAAGGGACGCCCGACCGTGTCCCTCATTTTTACCTTCGTCTTGAATTCTTCTCCTCTCAAACCTTAAATCCCCAAACTCCCTTCTTCTAATTTTCACTTTCAAAGCAAAAACTTGCACAATCAAGCATAGAAACAATAAAGACAACACTCATATACCACCATTCAACCCAATTACTTGCATCTAAGGACGTTTTTTGAAGAAAAATGCAAGAAAATTTAGTTTTTCAAATTCTCTATTTTTGCTTCGGATTTAAGGTAAATTTCCCGATTTTAGATGTTAACTCTTGTCTATGAGCATGCTAAGGTTGTTTATATAGGAGTTCTTGATTAGTCTAGGGTTCTTGTTGAATTTTTTTTGGGAACTTTTCTTGACTTTCGAATTTGTAGATTTTTATATAAGAATTGGGAATTCTTGTACCAAAATGGATGTTGGATATGAATAAAATACTTCTTTGAAGGAGTTACTTTTGTCAATTTTACATGGGTAGTCATTTTTGATGATCAATTGAAATTTTCGGACCAATGTCTAATTTGCTGTAAGTTTGGGGGAGATGTATAATTGAGAACCTTTGACCCATGATTGAGTGTTCAAAAACTCTGAAAGCATAGTAATTGATTAAATTTTGCAGGAATAATGGCTCAAGGTAATGCACAACGAGTGTAGCACCCCCAGAAATTACCCGAAAATGTCACATGTCGTAGACCCTTTTCACAAGGATCTACCAGGCTAAACACCACAAGACAATGTTTGACCGATTGGGGTCAAACTACATAACGACACAGACCGATAAAGTCGAATATTCAAAATACATGGACCGTCGGGGTCGCACGACTAAATCAAACTAAAATAAAGCTCCTTACAGTACATAACCACGCAGGGGTCAAAATATAATGCAGCGGAAAACAGAATACAACTCAACAATATGAATGAAATCGGACTGAAACTTTCTAACTCTTGATTAGTATCGTGGCTCATCATCTCCCATGATGACCCTGTGACTGATCATTCGAACTAAGAATACCAGAAATGCATGAAACACATTTCCCCCATTTAAGGGGTTAGCAAATCGAATTTGCTCATACAAGTATCATAAATATACAAAATAAAGTAAGCAAACATCAATCACGAATCAGATAATGACAATCATCCAACAAATATTCGTGAGAGGTTTTAGTGATTAAAAATAAAGCAACTAAAGCCTTTGAAAACAGAATCATCATCTCGGGAGTTTTAGAGTACAGAAAGCCTTTAGGACCTCAAGTTCAAAGTTATAAAAATTATTTTCGAGAATATTAGGGTCTCAGCCCCAATCTCATTTCACATCACATTGGTTTGACAAAATGGAAAATATTTCCAAACAAACATTTGGGTCTCGGCCCGACATTCATTTTCATAAAACTTCATTTTCAAAAAACTTTGTTCGTCAAAACACGCTCGCGACCCCGTGATCTCCTGCCACGTGTCTCCATAAGTTCAACAACCCACACATATTTAGCTAAACAATACATCAAACATCAATCATGCTCGTGACACCGTGATCTCTTTCCACGTGTCTCCGCAGGTTCATCAACCAGCATGGATTGAGACAAATACAACAACAATCAGTCCCGACTCCGTGATCCCTTGCCACGAGTCACCGCAGGCCCCGTTGAACCCACACAGTTGGACGAACTATGCCCTAACCCCATGATCTCATGCCATGTGTCATCGTAAGCCTCGCCAGACCTGCACGATTGGACCTCAGCACCACATACTAAGTTCTGGTCCCATGATCCCTTGCCATGAATCCTCATAAGTCCCGTAGAACCCACACGAGTGAACTTAGCGTCACAACACGCAACATCCATGTTTCACAAACAATGAACACAGTCAGTCATTACATCCATAAACACGAACTTTACACAACCAACACACATAGCGTAATATCGACATTCCAACCATCATCACAAACAATGCACAGTCAACATATCTTACAATCAACACACAACAAAATACACACCCAAGTATACAATCAAACCAACACGATTATCACAACCAACACAACTCCACAACGTTGAACATTCAGGATTACCTCAAATACCACCGAACATTCATGACAAGCAATTTACAACCAATTCACACGAACCATGTTTACGAAGACAAAATAATCATCACAACCCAACACGTAATTTCCATTCACAAGATACAAATCGTACATGCAAGATACTTGCCTCAATAATCGACACGCGAATCCTCCAGAGAACACGGCTCAACCGAAAAGCATCGAAAACCTACAACCTCCACAAGAAACAACGACAACATAATCACTACGAGAATAAGAACCAATAACGACAGAAAACACACCTAACAACTGAAGGAAACTCATTGAAACATTTAATCGAACATTAAATATTCAAGGTTTCTCCAAGAACATAAAAATCATCATCCGGGTTGAACGGATCGAAAATATGGATATACAATCCAACATGATCACAACATTGTTTAACACCAACCCATTCATTAAAATATGGCCTAAATCAAAATCAAGAAACAAAATGAGCAGTGAGAAAATGAGAAGAAAGAGGGCTGCTGTCCGGTATATATACCAGTACAGTTAGCGCGCGCTAGCGCTCCTCCATAGAGTGCTCTAACGGGCCAGAAATCCAGCAGGTTCTGCCCAGCATTGCAGTTAGAGCGCGCTAGTTAAATTCCTTAGCGTGCGCTAACTAGTCCTGATTCCAGTCCACTAGCTTCTGGACAATCTCGACTTCCAGTTAGCGTGCGTTAAATATGTCAATAGCGTGCATTAACACTTCATATTAGTGCGCACTATAATACTGCATAGTGTTTGCTATGCCTATTGCACAGGCAGCAGGACCACACCAAGAACTCCACACAACGACGAAACTCCTCAACGAAACAACAATCATGCAAACACGCTGAAACACTAACGTACAACACCAACGATCCGAAATGAATGTAAACACGTCAAAGAACGACACACGATCATATAAAAGCAAGCACCATATAATCCACTTTAAGTGGTACACATTGTAGCACGATATCAACACATGTCGGTCAACGAGAAAATACTTCCAACCACTCGACAATAGAAAAATATTCAACATAAAATGGCAATCAATTCATGATAATTAGAAATAAAAATTTTGGGTATTACAACGAGGATGGGGTAATGCACAATGAAGATGGGGAAGGCAAGCCGTAGAAGATGAGCAGACGACGAGAATACCTTTCCAAGGGGCTGTTAAGACACCAAAGATATATGGAATTGATCTCCCCAAGATACAACACGCTCTTTGGGAGATGTTGGGCCAGAAAAAGTTGCTACTCACTCGATGGCCCGAAAATTGCATGACGACAATGGGAATCAAGGACGATGTGCTTAAATTTCTCGAAAGGGTCAAGTGGGATTGGATGATGACTCGACAATGGCCTACTTACCGGTGTCTCACATTAGAGTTTTTGAGTACTTTGAGGTTTACAAGAAGTCCAGTTTCTCTTGAACCTACCGCAATCTCGTTCTAACTTACAACAAGAACGAGAGATTGTATATGGTTGAATTTGAGAATATTTATCAAACGAGAACTCAAGTAAACTTCTTCATCAGCAAGTTTAATGTGAAACCTATTGGAGAGCCATGGCTGAATACCCTGAGAGCAGAGAACGGCCTTATGTCACGACGTCGGTCAAAATCTCATGTACTTGCAATCCAGTGCTTAAATATCTCCATAAAGTGATTGCGAATACTATTTATGGTCGAAAGGAAACAGTGCTTATTTCCCAGTGAGAGTTATATATCCTTACGCATATGCTCGATGGGACAACTCCGACGACCAGAAAAATGTTACACGTGTTGGAATATATTTATTCCAAATATTCATTAATAGAGTTTTGATGATTAAGTTGTTAAACAAAGCAAAACAACAAAGAGGCGAAGCAAAACAACGAAGGTGATGAAGACGCAAAAAGCTGATCAAAATACAAAGCTAGCACACGCTAGACACAAAGGTTAGCGCACGCTAACGGGTCCTGTATGCAGATCCGACGAGTTCAAAGCTACCTGAAGTAAATTTACCTGATGAAGATAGCGCACACTACACATGAAGACTAATGCATGCTATCGAAGGCTTATTACCGCTGTGAAGACATTCGAACACAGAATGACACATGCAATGACGAAATCATAGCGCACGCTAGGATTGAGGAATAGCACACACTAAGGTATTTGAATTCAAATCAATCAATTCGTTGGGAGATTCTGAAGCAAAGTCTAAAAGCTACAAACGGATATATGATGCATGCAATGATGTAATATTAGCGCACACTAAATATATATGTTAGCGCACGCTAACGAAGACTGAAGTTGAGAGACAGTAGCCACTGGACAGATTCTGGAAGACATTAACGTACGTAATCAGCAAGCAATAATGTACGTAAAGGCAATAGCGCACGCTAAGGAAGGAGTCTAGCGCACACTAAGTATAACTGGCAGTAACGGCTAGTATGTGGAAAATGGCTATTAATACCAAACCACTTGGTATCAAACAACACAACAACATTGAGCAAAGCATATACACTTGAGATATCAATGTAAACAATATAGTTGTTGTTCTTGAGCTTAAATTGAGAGTGATTGAGTGTTATACACTAAATCATACAAGAGAAAAAAAAGAAAATATACGATTGGATTCGGTGTTCTTAGGATCAAGGATCCGGCATTGTTAGAATCGCAATCGATATCTAAGTGAGGTTTATCTAGTACCGATAGAAAGCTAGAGTGGTTGATTCCTTGTCCAATAGAAAAGGAAGACGATTTAACTTGGACCGACATAAAGACAAGTAAGAGAACGGTTTACTCGGACCGATAGAAGACGAGCTTGTAACGGTTATCCCTCGACTGATATAAGAGAGGTGCAGAGGTTTATATTAAGCCTATTGAAAAAGGTACCAAGAGAGGACGTAGGCACATTTGGCCGAACCTATATAAATCCTTGTGTCGATTTATTTTCTGCACTTTATTTAAACCGCTTCCGCAACGCAAAAGAGTTTTATAACTCTATCTTCAAATAGCGATACTGACCAATATTTCACCAACAATTGGTATCGGAGCGGTACTCCAATAAGCGGCTTAACTTTCGAGGAGTCGATCCAAATGGCATTTCAAATTGCTCCGGTCGAAGGTCTTGCTCTTAACCGACCACCATTCTTCGATGGATCGAACTACATGACTTGGAAGAAGGAAATGTCGATTTTCATCCGAGCTTACGATATTGAATTATGGAAAGTCATTTGTCTTGGTCCCAAAATTCCGACGAACTCGAACGGAACTCTCAAAACTTTTGAAGAGTATGATGATGCGGATTGAAAAAACGACCAATATAATTGCAAAGCTACACAATTATTATATTGTGCATTAAATTCGGAAGAACACAACCGGATATCTTCGTGTGATAGTGCGAAAGAAATATAGAAAATGCTCGAAGTCACACATGAAGGAACGTCTCAAGTCAAACAGACGAAGATCAACATGCTTCTTCACGATTATGATCTATTCCAAATGAAAGAAGAAGAATCCATCACAATTATGCTCGATCGATTTTCGGTCATTATGAATGGATTGGCATGTTATGGAAAACCCCTTTCGAATAGTGAGAAAGTTAAGAAGATCCTACGATCACTACCTCGGGAATGGGACTGCACGGTAACGGCAATTATGGAATCTAAAGATTAAAACAATCTTGATTTTAGTGCCCTCCTTGGTTCACTTATAAACTACGAGATAGTTCTAAAATCTCGGAATGCCAAACCGAAGCCGAAGGAAAGAACGATAGCCATGAAGGCTAAGATGTCAAAAAGAGAAGAAATCCTGGTGGACGAAAGCGATGAAGAATCAGCATATTATGACAAGAATATTAATAAGTTTCAAACCTTATTAAGCCGGAGGAAGAAATACATCTCGAGCGGAATGAAGAAATTCGACAATAATTGTCGAGTCTGTGGTAAACCAGGCCACTTTGCGAAGAATTACCGAGCAAACCCCAAGAAGGAGGTTTTAATAGCAACATGGAGCGACGAAGACGAAGATGATGATTTTAACAATCAAAATAATCTCGCTCTCATGGCACGGAATTCATTCGACGAAAGTGACGTCGAAAGTCAAGTAAGTAACTCCTACGACGAACTTTTTGAAACATTTGAGTTATTACATACGGATCATCAAAATGCTTTATCCGAAATAAAATCCCTCCAGTCTAAAAATAAATTATTGGAAACCGAGATTTCCAAAATTCTTGAAAAGGGAAAGTTTATCGAAACCGATCATTCAAAATGCGCTGAAAACGAAAATATTTTAAAGGATGATCTCTTGAAAGTCCAAACCGAGCTGAAAAATTTAACGAAGAAATTCTCGTGTGGAAACGAGAAATTTGAACAAATGCTCTCGGTTCAGAAATTTACGTTGAACAAACAGGGGTTGGGATTCAAGCCGAATTCTAAAAATGAATCCTTAAATTTCAATATACCCCGCTGGGAAAAATGCTTGAAAATTGGGCACCACATTTCAAACTGTAAAAGCCCAAGACGGATGATAAAAGTTAAAAAGATTTGGATTCCAAAAGGAACTTTTATTCCGAATATCGTCTATGTCTGTAAACAAAAACCAACTATAGGTTGGATTCCCAAAAATTAATTTTTAGCAATTGATATTTTACTTAGGGGGGTATTATGTATTTTAAAAAGGGGGAGTTACATTTTCATGCATATTTTATCATATCATATTTTATCATTAATTGGTATCCTCTATTCAATTGGTATATTTTGATTTACACTTTTTGCTGAATACAAAAAGAGGGAGAAAGGAGTAGAATTGGATAAAAAGCGTCTTGGAAGAAATGACGAGAAAAATAAAAAGTAAAAAGGAAGAGAGAATAATAAAAATTGAAGAAGTCGAAAAGGAGAAAAATAAAGTATACAAAACGGGGAGAAACGAAGGAGTTGAAAAATGAGAAACGAAGTCGTCGGAAATGACAGAAAAAGAAAAGATGGGTGAAACTAACGAAACGATCAAAGCCGAAAACTTTTATTCGTACAAATATATATTTTTACTTTTGCAGGTTTTATCCAATTCAATCATCAAAAAGGGGGAGATTATTGGAATATTTATTCCAAATATTCATTAATAGAGTTTTGATGATTAAGTTGCTAAACAAAGCAAAACAACAAAGAGGTGAAGCAAAACAACGAAGGTGACGAAGACGCAAAAAGCTGATCAAAATACAAAGCTAGCGCACGCTAGACACAAAGGTTAGCGCACGCTAACGGGTCCTGTCTGCAGATCAGACGAGTTCAAAGCTACCTGAAGTAAAGTTACCTGATGAAGATAGCGCACGCTACACATGAATACTAACGCACGCTATTGAAGGCTTATTACCGTTTTGAAGACATTCAAACACAGAATGACACATGCAATGACGAAATCATAGCGCACGCTAGGATTGAGGAATAGCGCACGCTAAGGTGTTTGAATTCAAGTCAATCAATCCGTTGGGAGATTCTGAAGCAAAGTCAAAAAGTTACAAACGGATATATGATGCAGGAAGACTAACGCATGAAGAGTAACACATGCTATCGAAGGCTTATTACCATTTTGAAGACATTCAAACACAGAATGACGAAATCATAGCGCACGCTAGGATTGAGGAATAGCGCACGCTAAGGTGTTTGAATTCAAGTCAATCAATCCGTTGGGAGATTCTGAAGCAAAGTCAAAAAGCTACAAACGGATATATGATGCATGCAATGATGCAATATTAGTGCACGCTAAGTATATACGCTAGCGCACGCTAACGAAGACTGAAGTTGAGAGACAGTAGCCACTGGATAGATTCTGGAAGACATTAACATACGTAATCATCAAGCAATAACGTACGTAAAGGCAATATTGCACGCTAAGGAAGGAGGCTAGCGCACGCTAAGTATAACTGGCAGTAACGGCTAGTTTGTGGAAAATGGCTATAAATACCAAACCACTTGATATCAAACAACACAACAACATTGAGCAAAGCATATACACTTGAGATATCATTGTAAACAATATAATTGTTATTCTTGAGCTTAAATTGAGAGTGATTGAGTGTTATACGCTAAATTATACAAGAGAGAGAAAAAGAAAAGATACGATTGGATTCAGTGTTATTAGGATCAAGGATCCGGCATTGTTAGAATCACAATCGATATCTAAGTGAGGTTTATCTAGTACCAATATAAAGCTAGAGTGGTTGATTCCTTGTCCAATAGAAAAGGAAAACGCTTTACTCGGACCGATAGAAGACGAGCTTGTAACAGTTATCCCTCGACCGATAGAAGAGAGGTGCAGAGATTTATCTTAAGCCTATTGAAAAAGATACCGAGAGAGGACGTAGGCACGTTTGGCCGAACCTCTATAAATCCTTGTGTCGATTTATTTTCTGCACTTAATTTAAATCGCTTCCGCAACGCGAAAGAGTTTTATAACTCTATCTTCAGACGGCGATACCGACCAATATTGCACCAACAACCCGAGCATTTTGAGGGGGTGGCTATGAAGCCACGAGGGGAGATTTGGATAGGGAGCTTGATTATCGCGTCTCGTCCGAGTCATAGAGAGGAGTTTGTGGCCTTCCAAGAGGAGACCCGACAGCGACATGACGATATGTTGACTTTATTGTGACAGATGCACAAGTGGCATGTACAGCAGGGTCACTTCCCTCCGCCTCCTCAGTAGGACAAATTGTAAGTATTTTTTGATCACTTGT
Source organism: Orobanche coerulescens (assembly GCA_033398695.1). Taxonomy (NCBI): domain Eukaryota; kingdom Viridiplantae; phylum Streptophyta; class Magnoliopsida; order Lamiales; family Orobanchaceae; genus Orobanche; species Orobanche coerulescens. The sequence goes on along the minus strand of CM065805.1, from coordinate 10,021,487 downwards.
TTTTAAAATCTATACTTCCATTCATGCGTATATTATTTAATTTAAGTTTGGGGGAGAGATTGGATCAAGAAATACTTGTATTTTTGGATTTCTGCACTGCATTTAGTTTGCATTTAGGTTTATTACTTTAGTATATTTACTGCTTTCATTTTCTTTAGTGGTAATGTTTTCGCATTTTAGTTTTTATTTTGTTGGAGTATTTTGTACTTTGATAAAAACTCGGAAGAGCGAACTTTTGTCTTGGATGCCTCGGGGTTTATTTTGTTATTTTGATATGCAAGTTGAGGATGATTTGATGAGGAAAAATCGTAGATAATCAAAAGGGTGTGGAATTGATTAAGTAGTTTAATATTTTGTGGGTATGAAAAAATTATGACTTTTGATCTTTTGAGCCTTTGAGCATCATTAAATATGCAGGTTTATTGTTGAGTGTACCTCATTTATGTCTTAGGACTCTAGAACTTGCCTTCGTAGCTTATTCGAAACCACAAGTGTGTGCAATGAGTGAAAATGATCTTAGACGATTATTGATTTAGCCCTTCAATCCTTTTGGCCTATCCAATAATTATTAAACCCGTTGTTAGCACATTGAGCCTTGCCTATTTTTTGTCAGCCACATAATGAGCTTTATGTTGCCTTATGTTCTTTTGCCCTATACTTGAGTTTTTTAGAATTAATTGGTAGAAGGATAAATTTAGGATATGTGGTGGCAATTGGGGAAGATGGTTTTAATTTTAAGTTTGGGTTGGTGCATAAGGATAAATCAAAATAAGTTTGAAGGGAGAAAAAAATGTCTGAAAAAATGGTGTTGTCTATTATATGAAGGATCATACCTGGTCTACCCGAATAATTTGCTCGGTAATCGGACAGTAGCAAAAAAAAAGGTTGCATTTTTTACTTGAAAAAGCGCTTTTACGAGCAACATAAGTTAAGGGGTTAAAAGAAGCAAATTTTAAGATGTTGAGTTTCTTAAATGTTTCATGGGTGCGAAGTGATTAGTGTGATTTAGTTCTAATTTGCTCAAGCCAAAGTCACTTAAGTCATATATATCCTACCCCGACCAAAAAGCCTACATTACAACTATAGAAGTCCTTTTTTTATTCACAAATTTGTATTCACACTACTACAAAAACAGCATTTAACAGCGGTTCTGGAGCCCTTTTAACGGTTGGAACCATTGTTAAATGTCCATTATTAAATTTAAATGATTTTCTAAGAACCGCTTCCATTTAACAGCGGTTGTGTAACAACCGCTGTTAAATTTATTTATTTTTTTAAATAATTTTTTTTAATAAATTGAAATTATTTTTTTAATATATTATTTTTTAAAAAATATATATATATTCCCGCCCAGTCTGCACCCGCCCCGCCCGCCCGCCAACCAGACCCGCCCTGCACATAATATGTATAGATATGCATTTTTCCGCTACTCACGGGATTTGAACCTGTGACCTCAATGAGATGGAGGTGGGTATCAAACCAGTGAGCCAAAGTCATTTGTTGTTCTAATATTGATTTCTATTATATAAGTATACAATAAACCATATATATGTATATAAATATATATATATAAAATATATATATAAAATATATATATAAAATATATATATATATATATTATATGTATATGTTTGTTAATATTTTCAGAATTATTTTCAAAATATATTAATATTTATTATATTGCACATTTAATAACTAATGATCAATATAAGTATAAAATAAACCATATATACATATGTATATATTATAATTTTTAATATATAATGTAATATAATTTTTAATATTAATATATAACAAAATATATTAATATTCAATATATTCCACATTTGATATAATATAATTCATAAAATAATATGTATATATTATAATTTTTAATATATAATGTAATATAATTTTTAATATTAATATATAACAAAATATATTAATATTCAATATATTCCACATTTGATATAATATAATTCATAAAATAATATGTATATATTATAATTTTTAATATATAATGTAATATAATTTTTAATATTAATATATAACAAAATATATTAATATTCAATATATTCCACATTTGATATAATATAATTCATAAAATAATATGTATGTATTATAATTTTTAATATATAATGTAATATAATTTTTAATATTAATATATAACAAAATATATTAATATTCAATATATTGCACATTTAATATAATATAATTCATAAAATAATATATATATATATATATATTATAATTTTTAATATATAATGTAATATAATTTTTAATATTAATATATAACAAAATATATTAATATTCAATATATTCCACATTTGATATAATATAATTCATAAAATAATATGTATATATTATAATTTTTAATATATAATGTAAGATAATTTTTAATATTAATATATAACAAAATATATTAATATTCAATATATTGCACATTTAATATAATATAATTCATAAAATAATATATATATATATATATATATATATATTATAATTTTTAATATATAATGTAATATAATTTTTAATATTAATATATAACAAAATATATTAATATTCAATATATTCCACATTTGATATAATATAATTCATAAAATAATATGTATATATTATAATTTTTAATATATAATGTAATATAATTTTTAATATTAATATATAACAAAATATATTAATATTCAATATATTCCACATTTGATATAATATAATTCATAAAATAATATGTATGTATTATAATTTTTAATATATAATCTAATATAATTTTTAATATTAATATATAACAAAATATATTAATATTCAATATATTGCACAATTAATATAATATAATTCATAAAATAATATGTATATATTATAATTTTTAATATATAATGTAATATAATTTTTAATACTAATATATAACAAAATATATTAATATTCAATATATTCCACATTTGATATAATATAATTCATAAAATAATATGTATATATTATAATTTTTAATATATAATGTAATATAATTTTTAATATTAATATATAACAAAATATATTAATATTCAATATATTCCACATTTGATATAATATAATTCATAAAATAATATGTATGTATTATAATTTTTAATATATAATGTAATATAATTTTTAATATTAATATATAACAAAATATATTAATATTCAATATATTGCACATTTAATATAATATAATTCATAAAATAATATATATATATATATATTATAATTTTTAATATATAATGTAATATAATTTTTAATATTAATATATAACAAAATATATTAATATTCAATATATTCCACATTTGATATAATATAATTCATAAAATAATATGTATATATTATAATTTTTAATATATAATGTAATATAATTTTTAATATTAATATATAACAAAATATATTAATATTCAATATATTGCACATTTAATATAATATAATTCATAAAATAATATATATATATATATATTATAATTTTTAATATATAATGTAATATAATTTTTAATATTAATATATAACAAAATATTAATATTCAATATATTCCACATTTGATATAATATAATTCATAAAATAATATGTATATATTATAATTTTTAATATATAATGTAATATAATTTTTAATATTAATATATAACAAAATATATTAATATTCAATATATTCCACATTTGATATAATATAATTCATAAAATAATATGTATGTATTATAATTTTTAATATATAATCTAATATAATTTTTAATATTAATATATAACAAAATATATTAATATTCAATATATTGCACAATTAATATAATATAATTCATAAAATAATATGTATATATTATAATTTTTAATATATAATGTAATATAATTTTTAATATTAATATATAACAAAATATATTAATATTCAATATATTCCACATTTGATATAATATAATTCATAAAATAATATGTATATATTATAATTTTTAATATATAATGTAATATAATTTTTAATATTAATATATAACAAAATATATTAATATTCAATATATTCCACATTTGATATAATATAATTCATAAAATAATATGTATGTATTATAATTTTTAATATATAATGTAATATACTTTTTAATATTAATATATAACAAAATATATTAATATTCAATATATTGTATATTTAATATAATATAATTCATAAAATAATATGTATGTATTATAATTTTTAATATATAATGTAATATAATTTTTAATATTAATATATAACAAAATATCTTAATATTCAATATATTGTACATTTAACAATGGTTCTAGAAAGAACCATTGTTAAAATACAAGTTTTGCGGCGGTTCTAGGAGAACCGGCTGTTAAATGTCTGATTTAACAACGGTTCTACAAAAACATTTGTTAAATGTCAATTTAACAACGATTCTACAAAAACATTTGTTAAATGTACAGATTTAACAACAGTTCTACAAGAACATTGTTAAATGTACAGATTTAACAATGGTTTTCCTATAACCGCTGTTAAATGTGCAATTTAATGGTTCTTGGAACCATTTGTTAAATGTGCATTTAATGATTCGCGGAAAACCGCTGTTAAATTGCCATCGTTTCATTTTAACAGCGGTTTGTTTAGAACCGCTGTTAAAATGCCGCAGTTAAATGCTGTTTTTGTAGTAGTGTCACAAAATCGTGGTAGAGATGTAGACGATTGGCAAGCTTATGGGGATTCTTAGTCTTACTTCATTGAATGGTTTTGAGCATATACACGTCCCCTTATACATTCTGAGAGTGAGTGAAAATAATTGACCGTTTGTAATACCCGGTTGTAATTCAGTAATTATCATTCAGTATTTATCATTCAGTAATTGATACTCGGTAATTTTCACTCATTATTAATCATTTGTCACTCATATTCAGTCATGGTATTCATCATTCAGAGTAATTGTATCGTGTATCAATCGTCATTCATCACTAATCTGATTGGAGTTTCGTGCCGTGTTTATCATCATTGTCATTTTCATTGCGAGCTGTGCGTGAGGAGTAGCGCACGCTACGTACTCCTTTTAGCGTACGCTAATTGGGTATAGGGAGCGCACGCTACCACTCATCTTTAGCGCACGCTAAGGTTACCCTGGCTGCAGTCCAGAAGGTACTGGACTGCAGGTGAGTTATAAGTAGCGCACGCTACGAATGGTAAGTAGCGCGCGCTAGTGAGTTGTGGTAGCGCATGCTAATATGTGGTGTAGCGCGCGCTAAGGACATATCAGGTTGAGTCCAGTGGCTCTTTGGGTGCCTTTGAATTAATTCATAAGCGCGCTATGTGTTGTTTTTAGCGTCTTGTCGATATTATAGCGCACGCTAAATAATGGTTGTAGCGCACGCTATCGAGGTCAAATCGAGAGGACGAGCAGTTTCTGGATTCCAGTACTGGGCATCAAATTATTCGTTAGCGCACGCTAACAATGGGGTTTAACGTACGCTAGTGGTATGGCCGTAGCGCACGCTACAAAAAGGTACGTAGCGCGCTACCGTGTTCGGACGGTGGAGTCTTGGACTACCCAAATTACCCGTTAGCGCACGCTATGCATAAGAGCTAGCGCACGCTAACACAGGTGACTATATATTGGACGATCGGCTTGAGTTCGTCATTTATCACTCTATTATCATTTCTCTAAATCGGTTCTAGGCGATTTGGGCGATTTAGAGAGTATTCTTCAAGGTGTAATCATCAATCATCATCTTCAAGTCTTTGAGTTGGATTAATCATCACTTCATCATCTCGAAACATCGAATCAAAGGTATTAATTTCTTGGATTTAGAATTTCGGATTTTGGGTTTTCCTTCCGATTTCTTCGTAAGCTTGGATTATCATTGGAATATGTTAGATATGGATTATCTACCTTGGATAAATATATTCTATGGATTTAATGGTTATTTTCGAATTATTTCAAGAACCCTTGGGGTTGACTTGATTAATTGGGGATTTTCCGATTGATGTGGTTGTAATCTTGAATTGTGGGTTCCTATTGGATTATTGATATCATTGAAGTGTTTTGTTAGTTCGAAATACTCATTTTGGTGTTGGTTTCGATTAATTCGGGATTGGATATTTCCGAAGTTGTGTGGTTGGTTACGTATTCGTTTGAATGCCCCTATGAGTTTGATTATCGTTGTATCGACTTTTGGGTTGGTCGTGTTTGTTTGCTTGACACGTGTATTGATCGGTTGTTGGTAATTGTTGTTATTCAAGGTTGTTCGAGCGACCGGTATATCGATTAAGACGTTGTTCGTGGAAGGACTTTGTCATCGGTATTGTGTAAGTTAAATCTTACTCGGTTAAAAGGATACTCATTCCTTTTGTTGTTGATTGCTCATAATCATAATTCATTCATCATAATATTAATCATTTTGAGACTTGTAATTGTTGAATAATCATTTCATTCACGAGGAACGACGGTTCCAAATCATTTCATTGGATTATCAATCACTTCACTATTATTTTCATCTCGGTGAGTCATCTTGACCTTGTCGGATTATTATCATTATTCATTGATATTCATTATGGTCATTCTTGTTCATATGACCTTCTGGGTTCATATTGCGTGGGCGGGTGTGGCTGTGTGGAATTTTTAGTCGGGCACACGATGGTCATGTATTGGGTTCACCGATACATTGGACCGTGCACACGGTAACGCTTACCTCCGTGAGACTAATTAGGTACAAGGACGGGTGTGTCCGGTCATTCGTCTTGTACACTTGCACAGAACATTACGGGCGTACTATGATACTCCTCTTCAGCGTAATTCATAACTAAGGATATTTCATAACTTGATTTATTCATGATTGTGTATTTTCAACCCTTGAGGATTGTTGTTACGTATGGCCCGGCCCGTTGGGATTTTGTTTTCAGTCACGGCAAGGCAAAGGCACGGGAAGAGCATGTTGGCGGCGCGAGTCCCAGTGATACTAGTAGGGGCCCGGTCATTCCGTTTGTTCATCATTTTCAATCATTTGATTACTCCGTCATTTGTATTTTCATGCAAATTCCGTTTGAGATGTTTATTTATTCGGGGTGGTGTATTTTATCTTCATATAAAATATACTAGTATTGATATTGTCTGGTGTGTTGTACTTAAACTCCTCATCGGAGTACTTGGTAATATAATGTGGTTCGGTACTACAATTATATTATTTAATTCATCATTTTCATTGCACAGTGGGTCCCAGTCGGGGATTCACGGCACTGTAATATCCGCCTAGTTTGGGGTGTTACAGAGTTGGTATCGGAGCGTGGTTTTGAATACTACCCTCCAAGTCATGTCTCGTTTGAAATCATCGTCATCGGACTAGTATCATTGGACTTTCGCGTCACGTGTGACCTGTGCAAATGCCGAGCCAATCAGACCAAGAACTGTAAGATTTCTAGTGCCATGGTATAATTTCTGGCAATAATCATTCATTCATAATTCATCAGTTAACAATCCTCAATCATCATTGTCATTTTGACCAGGACGGTCAGGTTAACTCATTAATCACTCGATTCATTTCATTATTCAGTTGTTGATCAGGAAGATCAAATCATTAATCATGTTCAAGATAATCATGTCACCTCAGTTAATCATTCATGTAATCACTGTGTTAGAGCGCGTATGCTCATTTTCACCATCTCGTGTCATAATCATAACGTATTATTCATGCGGTGAATATAATCATCATGTGACTTTCCTACTTCAGTATGGAGAGGGCAAGAAGAGGGCGTGGAGGACGAGGCCGTGGAGCGGGCCGAATCCCGAGAGCTCGTGTGAATACACGTGCAAACGCGAGGAATAATGCTAATTCATCGAGCAGCGACGCTGCCACTCATTCACCTGGACGCGATCATTCATTATCGGGGAGTCGTACCCGGGACACGGCTTAGTCAGAGGGTGTCCGGGTTGACCCACTCGCTTTCATGCAGGGCATGATGGCCCAAATGACGCAGATGGCACAACTTATGGAGACGATGCATAACTCCGTCAATCAGAATCAGCAGGCTCTTCCGCCGCCACCTCAGAGGCAAGAGAGGAATGTGAGTAATATCATCGGCGATATCTCTCGCCAGAGGCCACCTACTTTTGAGGGCTCGTCTGAGCCGGCAGATATCATTCATTGGCTCGAGCATTTCGAAAAGTTGTTTGCTATGGTAGAGTGTCCCGAAGGACACAAAGTTTCTGTTGCGGCTTACTACAGGTAGAGCGCTCATTCTTGGTGGGTATCGTTGAAGCCCACCGAAGGTTCTTGTACTTGGGATCGATTCAAGACTCTCATGATGGAGAGGTATTATCCGGCCCCACTCGGAGAGGCCAAGGCGTCGAATTACTCACCCCGACCCTCGGCAGACGAGGATGTTCTCGCCATTGCCGAGAAATTTCAGAACTTCTTCCTTTCGCCTCATCCATCATTCATTCATAGGCGGATAAGATCAAGTATTTGACAAGAGGTGAAACCCGTATGAGACTTTAGTTACTTAATCATAATTGCACCACGTTGGCGAATTCATTGAGAAAGCTCTCACCTACGAGCTTCTTGCTAAGAAAATTGCTAAGCGGCAACCTTCGTCTGCTAGCAAGAAATCGAAGAATCGTAATCGATCGAAGGCGGTCGGACAACTTTCAAGAAACCCGTGCGGGCTCTGCTTTTTACGAGCGACCTCTGTGTCGTCTAAACCGCGGAATCTCGGTCTCGGCGGCGGTTCGGCCATCACTGTTTTAGCGTGGGGATCTTGGTCATCTCGGTACCAAGTGTCAGACAGGACTATCACGTGTCATAATTGTGGGATTGCTGGGCATAAGGCCCGTTTTGCCGTAGGGACTCCAAACCTACTCGGACGTCATCTCGGGCACCTAAGCGGTCGGCCGTTCATAATCAGGCCACTCAATCAGCGTCGTTTAAAGCAGCGGGCGACTAAAGGTGGAGCTTTTAGCCGGCGGGAGCGTCGGTCTGGGACTAGCAAGCCCGGATTTATGAGATGAAGAAGACCGATGATCCGAGGCCGGATGATCTCGGTACACTCGATATTCTATCTCAACTTTGTGTGTACCCTTTTTGATCTTGGTGCATCGCATTCATTCATTTCCGAGTCATGTTTGAGTAGACTAAATGCAGGTAGTGCTACTAGTTGTGAGCCTTATGTCATTGGCCTACACGATGGTAGGCGAATTATCGTGTCGTGAGATTGAATTGTCGATTCGATTTCATGGTCGTGTATGGCGGCGGACCTAATCGTGGTAGATTTGCCGAGGGACGACATTATCTTGGGTATTGATTGGATGGATCGTCATGATGCCATCATTAGTGTCCGTAGCGTATGGTCACTATCATTTCGAACGATGGGGTTGAATGTGTGTTTCGGGAGGTAATCCCGGTGCATTGGTAAGGTCATTAATTTGATGAAAGCGGTAAGGTTACTCAATCGGGGATGTGTCGGTTATTGGTGCTATATGGCCAAAGCAGAAGTCATCGATAATGTTAACGGATATTCCGGTGGTGAGGAATATGCCGATGTTTTCAGACGAGTTACTGGTTTGCCTCCATGAGAGGATGTGGAATTCACGATTGAGTTGGAGCACAAATGCGTCCCGATATCGAAGGCACCGTACCGGATGGCCCCGACCGAAATGCAGGAATTAAAGAACCAACTTGAGGAGTTGTTCGAGAAAGGTTATATCCGACCGAGTGCATCTCCGTGGGGAGCACCAGTGTTGTTTGTCAAGAAGAAGGATGGTTCATTCCGCTTATTTATTGATTATCGGGAGTTGAACAGGGTGACGATCAAGAATAAGTATCCCTTACCCCGTATTGATGATCTCTTAGATCAACTTCAGGGAGCTTCAGCATTTTCCAAGATCGACTTAAGGTCTGGATATCATCAGTTGCGGATCCGAGAGTCGGACATCGCGAGGACGGCATTTCGAACACGCTATGGTCATTACGAGTTTGTGGTTATGCCGTTCGGATTGACTAATGCACCTGCGGTATTCATGGAATTAATGAATCGGGTTTTCATTGACTTTTTGGATCAGTTTGTCGTTGTCTTCATCGATGACATTTTGATTTATTCTCGTGACCGGGAGGAACACGAGTTTCACCTTCATCAAGTGCTCGACGTGTTGAGACGGGAACAACTTTATGGGAAGTTTTCCAAATGTGAGTTCTGGATGTCCGAAGTGACTTTTCTCGGACATGTAATTTCATCAGGCGGAGTTCGTGTCGACCCTCAGAAGACGGAGGCTATCCGAGATTGGTTACCTCCGAAGAATGTTAAGGAAATCCGAAGCTTCCTCGGATTAGCGGGTTATTATCGGCGATTTGTGGAAGGATTTTCTAAAATCGCTCAACCTTTGACGAACCTTTTACGGAAGGATAAGAAATACACGTGGTCCGACGCGTGTCATCGGAGTTTTGTGGAACTCAAGAGCCGGTTAATGTCGGCTTTGTACTTTCCTTGCCGCGAGGGACGGAAGGATTTGTGGTTTATAGTGATGCGTCGGACGGGGTCTCGGATGTGTACTCATGCGAGCAGGAAAGTTATTGCCTATGCTTCACGGCAATTGAGACCTACGAGGTTAATTATCCGACCCACGACACGGAACTAGCGTAGTGGTGTTCGCTTTGAAGATTTGGCGTCATTACCTTTATGGCGTCACACATCGGATATTCACCGATCATAAGAGTTTAAAGTATATATTTACTCGAAGGAGTTAAATATGCGTCGAGAGGCAGTGGTTGGAATTAATCAAAGATTATGATATCGAGATCCTCTACCACCGGGCAAGGCAAAGCGTTATCGCCGACGCCTTGAGTCGTAAGTCCGTTCGGGAGCGGATGCTTGCCGTTTACGATTCGAAGGAGCTTGGCGGGAATTACTTAGACCGAGATCGAGTGCAGCTTGAGTTCGGGCGGCTTGCATGTTAGAGATTTCATCGTCACTCGAGGAGGCAATCCGAGAGAATCAGGGTTCGGATCCATCATTGTTGCGCATCCGAGAGGATGTGGCTCAGGGGAAAGCCCCTGGATTTGTAGTCCACGAGGATGGACTTTTGAGGTTTAAGAATCGGTTGTGCGTACCGGCGAATGTCGAGTTGAAAAACTCGATTTTGAAAGAAGCTCATGCTACCCCTTACTCTGTTCATCCGGGGTCTAGCAAGATGTACAAGGACTTGAAACAAAATTACTGGTGGAGTAATATGAAGCGAGAAGTCGCAGAATTTGTTTCGAGATGCTTAACCTGTCAACAAGTTAAGATTGAACATCAGCGGCCGTGGGTATCTTTGAAACCTCTTCCTATTCCCGAATGGAAGTGGGAAGACATTTCTATGGATTTCATCACGAGTTTGCCCGGCAGTCGTCGTGGCATGAATACGATGGGTGATCGTGGACCGCTTAACTAAATCAGCTCATTTCCTTGAGATCAAGGAGACGTGGGGTCCCGAGAGACTTGCTCAAGCTGTTCATCAAAGAGATAGTGAGACTTCACGGTACTCTAAAAGTATCGTTTCCGATCGTGACAGACGGTTTGTGTCTCATTTTGGAAATCGATTCATCGTGCTATGGGAACCCGGCTTAATCTCGATCAGCTTTTCATCCTCAGTCCGACGGACAATCAGAGAGAACCATTCAGACGTTAAAGGACATGTTGAGGGCATGCGTCCTCGATTGGAAAGACGATTGGGAAGCCCAACTACCATTGATCGAATTCACGTATAATAATAGTTGGCATGCTTCGATCAAGATGGCACCTTACGAGGCCTTGTATGGTCGTCGTTGTCGATCTCCGTTGTGTTGGGACGACTTATCAGAATCAATCGGCACCGAGCCCGATATGCTTATAGCCGCCCGTGAGAAGGTAGCTTTGATCAGGAGTCGTTTGTTGACCGCTCAGTCGGCGAAATCATCTGTGAGATAACAGTCGTGGACCATTAGAGTTCGAGGATGTTGACCATGTGTTTGTCAAGGTATCCCAGTCGTGGTATCTTCCGTTTTGGGAAGAGGGAAAGTTGAGTCGAGATTCATTGGACCGTTTGAGATTTTGGATCGAGTAGGCGAGTTAGCTTATCGATTGGCTTTACCTCGGCGTTGAGCCGAATTCATAATGTGTTTCACGTCTCTCGATTGCGGAAGTATGTTGCCGACCGAGTCACATACTTGATTCGAAATCGAGATCGCCGACGATCATTCATATGAGGAGCGTCCTATACGAGTTTTAGAGCAGCCGAATCAAGCAGTTGAGGAATAAGGCGATTCCTTTGGTTAAAATTCGTGGTCTAGACACGGAGTCGAAGAGGCTACTTGGGAAAGCAGGATAGTATGCGGGAGAGTTATCCCGAGTTGTTTGACCCTTAGTTTCGGGACGAAACTCTTTTAAGGGGTGTATGTAATACCGGTTGTAATTGATAATTATCATTCAGTATTTATCATTCAGTAATTGATACTCAGTAATTTTCACTCATTATTAATCATTTGTCACTCATATTCAGTCATGGTATTCATCATTCAGAGTAATTGTATCGTGTATCAATCGTCATTCATCACTAATCTGATTGGAGTTTCGTGCCGTGTTTATCATCATTGTCATTTTCATTGCGAGCTGTGCGTGAGGAGTAGCGCACGCTACGTACTCCTTTTAGCGTACGCTAATTGGGTATAGGTAGCGCACGCTACCACTCAGCTTTAGCGCACGCTAAGGTTACCCTGGCTGCAGTCCAGAAGGTACTGGACTGCAGGTGAGTTATAAGTAGCGCACGCTACGAATGGTAAGTAGCGCGCGCTAGTGAGTTGTGGTAGCGCACGCTAATATGTGGTGTAGCGCGCGCTAAGGACAGATCAGGTTGAGTCCAGTGGCTACTGGACTGCACTGGATTAATTCATAGCGCGCGCTATGTGTTGTTTTTAGCGTACGCAATCGATATTATAGCGCACGCTAAATAATGGTTGTAGCGCACGCTATCGAGGTCAGATCAGAGGACAGGCAGTTTCTGGATTCCAGTACTGGGCATCAAATTATTCGTTAGCGCACGCTAACAATGGGGTTTAACGTACGCTAGTGGTATGGCCGTAGCGCACGCTACAAAAAGGTACGTAGCGCGCGCTACCGTGTTCGGACAGTGGGTACTGGACTACCCAAATTACCCGTCAGCTTGAGTTCGTCATTTATCACTCTATTATCATTTCTCTCGTCCGTTCTAGGCGATTTGGGCGATTTAGAGAGTATTCTTCAAGGTGTAATCATCAATCATCATCTTCAAGTCTTTGAGTTGGATTAATCATCACTTCATCATCTCCAAAACATCGAATCAAAGGTATTAATTTCTTGGATCTAGAATTTCGGATTTTTGGGTTTTCCTTCCGATTTCTTCGTGTAAGCTTGGATTATCATTGGAATATGTTAGTTATGGATTATCTACCTTGGATAAATATATTCCTATGGATTTAATGGTTATTTTCGGAATTATTTCAAGAACCCTTGGGGTTGACTTCGGTTAATTGGGGATTTTCCGATTGATGTGGTTGTAATCTTGAATTGTGGGTTCCTATTGGATTATTGATATCATTGAAGTGTTTTGTTAGTTCGAAATACTCATTTTGGTGTTGGTTTCGATTAATTCGGGATTGGATATTTCCGAAGTTGTGTGGTTGGTTACGTATTCGTTTGAATGCCCCTATGAGTTTGATTATCGTTGTATCGACTTTTGGGTTGGTCGTGTTTGTTTGCTTGACACGTGTATTGATCGGTTGTTGGTAATTGTTGTTATTCAAGGTTGTTCGAGCGACCGGTATATCGATTAAGACGTTGTTCGTGGAAGGACTTTGTCATCGGTATTGTGTAAGTTAAATCTTACTCGGTTAAAAGGATACTCATTCTTTTTGTTGTTGATTGCTCATAATCATAATTCATTCATCATAATATTAATCATTTTGAGACTTGTAATTGTCGAATAATCATTTCATTCACGAGGAACGACGGTTCCAAATCATTTCATTGGATTATCAATCACTTCACTATTATTTTCATCTCGGTGAGTCATCTTGACCTTGTCGGATTATTATCATTATTCATTGATATTCATTATGGTCATTCTTGTTCATATGACCTTCTGGGTTCATATTGCGTGGCCGGGTGTGGCTGTGTGGAATTTTTAGTCGGGCACACGATGGTCATGTATTGGGTTCACCGATACATTGGACCGTGCACACGGTAACGCTTACCTCCGTGAGACTAATTAGGTACAAGGACGGGTGTGTCCGGTCATTCGTCTTGTACACTTGCACAGAACATTACGGGCGTACTATGATACTCCTCTTCAGCGTAATTCATAACTAAGGATATTTCATAACTTCAGTTTATTCATGATTGTGTATTTTCAACCCTTGAGGATTGTTGTTACGTATGGCGGCCCGTTGGGATTTTGCTTCGAGTCACGCCAAGGCAAAGGTACAGGAAGAGCATGTTGACGGCGGCGAGTCGATGATACTAGTAGGGGGCCCCAGTCATTCCGTTTGTTCAGTCATTTTCAATCATTTCAGTTACTCCGTCATTTGTATTTTCCGCTGCAAATTCCGTTTGAGATGTTTATTTATTCAGGGTGGTGTATTTTATCTTCATATAAAATATACTAGTATTCGGTATTGTCCTGGTGTGTTGTACTTAAACTCCTCATCGGAGTACTTGGTAATATAATGTGGTTCGGTACTACAATTATATTATTTAATTCATCATTTTCATTGCCTGGTGGGTCCCAGTCGGGGATTCACGGCACTGTAATATCCGCCTAGTTTGGGGTGTTACACCGTTAAGGTTTATAATTTTCAACTATGTGCTATGATGTTAAGGAAGCACTCTGGAGATTTGAAAATTTTAAAGAACTCGACTTATTCATTACTTGAGGCGTGTTGATGAATTTTCAAATTGGTCCTTTGAGGTGTGTTGAGGGTTGAGTTCTCTTAGGAGTTTTATTTTAAAGTGCAGGGACGATCAATATTTAAGTTTGGACGATTTTGTTTGCACGCAATTTTATACATCTTTTTGTAGTATTTTTCTCATACTTATTGATATTGAGTGTGGATTTGTAGTGTTTATACTTATTTATCCATTTGTTGGACTCAATTACGCTTTGGTGTTAATCATTGTATTTACAAGCATTTTTAAGGACATTATCAAGCATAAACGAAGTCTCGACCCCCAAAATATATCAGGTGATGCATGGATAAGATAACGAGCCGAAAAGGACTAAAAAACAGAGACAAACAGGGCAACACGGCCTCGGCCGTGGCAAATGACACAGCTGTGGCCTGGACCGTGTTACTAGCCAGGCATTTTGAGGCTTTCTCGGACAGTACGGCACGTTGGGAGGTGCTAATTCCCTTGGTTGACGACTTTAACGCGTTTGAACAGCAAAAAAAACTCTTTTGGCAGATATTTAAGCCACTTGATATCACTTTGCAGCCATAATTCGGGTGGAGAGAGTTGGAAAGGTTAAAAAACATAAGATTAAGAGGAATCAACACCAAAAAGTAGGGGATTTGACGAGGCATCAAGAAGAACACTTTGAAGGAAGAGGGAGAACACTTCAAGGCTTGAATCAAGATCGACCAAGAGATCATCCGAGTTTTATCTTCACCCTATCTTTTACTTGTTGTGTTGTTTTGTTTAGCTTGAGAATGTTGAACGTCATGATGGTTGATCATTCTCTTTTCACCATGTCCGGATAAACTTATTAGATCCCGGGCATGGGAGTACGTTGAATTGCTATGGTTTTGAAGGATCGATGATTATATATATCTATTGTCACTCCCTTTTCAAATACTTGGTTATAATTCATGTTGGAACACTTGATCAATACTTTTTCATATTGAACTTAATTATTCATAATTCGAGAGAAGAGGGTGTTAATAGGTCTCCAGTATTTGACATAATTAATTGCGAGATTGAGATATCGGTAATGAACTATGATGATATTGTAATACCCAAGATTTTTGTTTCCGATTATTTATATTTATAGATATTTTGTGCCGGTTATTTTGTTCCGTGGATGATTATTCGGAATGTTCTCTCCGTTGTATCCGGTATGATGTACCGTGTTGTAGAGTTCGTCAAGTGCGACTTGTTGTCGCATGCGCCTCTTCGATTGAATGTGTGCTTGTGGTATGGTACGTTATGTTTCGTAATGTGTTCGTTATTTTTTTGAATCATAGGTGGTGCATCTGAGTCACCAGGACATTGACGAATGTCTAATTGGACAGTCAGAGTTGTTGGGAATTACTACTGTGTTCAGCAGTGATAATTACAGCCGTAAGAGTTCTTCATTACGGCCGTAAGGCATGTGATGTTACGACCGTAAAACGGTTGTTGTTACGGCCGTAATGAACCTATGCATTTTGGGCAGAAACCCCGAGAGCTAGTTACAGCCGTAAAACCTTGCATGTTACGGCAGTAAGAGATAGAGTTACGGCCGTAAAGCCTTATATGTTATGGCCGTAACATGTTCAGCTATTTAGTGGCAGGGCGTCGGGTCAGTTGCCATCTTTTCCCCTTTCCTTTCTTCCTTCGCGATTTTGGCAGAAATTCGAGAGTAGTGATCGGAGGTATCGTTGATCATCATTTTGGGGAGCCCTATTCGTCTTTATCATCAGCCTCCACTCAAGTTCGTCCGGATCGAAGGTAACTCCTTGAAATCCCTTAGGGTTGACCTTCAGGATTTTTTTTCTTGATTTCGATGTTCATCCGATTTTAGTGTGTTGGATGGTGTTATCGGGTATTATTAATCGTGTTCTATGGATTGTATATCCATATCTCAAATTCGTTTGAGTCCAACCGTGATTTTTGTGTTCTAAGGGAGCCTTGGGCATTTAATGTCCGATTAAATGACTCAACGGGTTTTCCTTTGATTCTTGTGTGTGTTTCTCATTCTTCTCAGTCGCTATAGTCGTAGTAATTGTGTTTTTGTTATTTTTCACGAACGAGTGTAGGTGTTCGAGGTTTTCCCGATTGTGCCGTGTTCGTCAGAGTTTCGGTATCGATTGTTGAGGCAAGTATCTTGCTCATACAATTTGTGTCTTGTGAATAGAGATTATGTGTTAGGTTTACGATGATTTGATTTACCTTCGGGGTTTTGATTCTTGTGAATTGATTGTGAATTGATTTTTTTGTTCCGTGGATGATTACTTGGAATGTTCTCTCCGTTGTGTATGGTATGATGTACCATGTTGTAGTGTTCGTCGAGTGCGACTTGTTGTCGTGTGCGCTTCTTCGATTGAATGTGTGCTTGTGATATGGTGCGTTATGTTTCGTAATGTGTTCGTTATTGTTTTGAATCAGAGATGGTGCATCTGAGTCACCAGGACGTTGACGAACGTCTAACTGGACTATCGGAGTCGTTGGGAATTACTACTGTGTTTAGCAGTGATAGTTACGGCCGTAAGAGTTCTTCATTACGGCCATAAGACATGTGATGTTACGGCCGTAAATAGTTGTTGTTACGGCCGTAATGAACTTATGCATTTTGGGCAGAAACCCCAAGAGCTGGTTACGACCGTAAAACCTTATATATTACGGCCATAAGAGAGGAGAGTTATGGCCGTAAAGCCTTGTATGTTACGGCCATAACATGTTCAGCTATTTAATGGCAGGGCGTCGGGTCAGTTGCCATTTCTTCCCCTTTCCCTTCTTCCTTCGCGATTTTGGCAAGAATTCAAAAGTAGTGAACGGAGGTATCATTGATCATCATTTTTGGGAGCCCTATCCGTGTTTATCATCATCCTCCACTCAAGTTCGTCCGTATCGAAGGTAACTCCTTGAAATCTCTTAGGGTTGACCTTCGGGATTTTTATTTTGATTTTGATATTCATTTTTAGTGTGTTGGATGGTGTTATCGGGTATTATTAATCGTGTTCTTTGGGTTGTATATCCGAATCTCGAATTCGTTTGAGTCCATCCGTGACTTTTGTGTTCTAAGGGAGCCTTGGGTATTTAATGTCCGATTAAACGACTCAACGGTTTTTATTTGATTCTTGGATGTGTTTCTCATTGTTCTCAGTCGCTATACTCATAGTAATCGTGTTTTTGTTGTTTTTCACGGACGAGTGTAGGTGTTCGAGGTTTTCCCGGTTGTTCCGTGTTCGTCGGAGTTTCGATATCGATTGTTGAGGCGTATCTTGCTCATACAATTTGTGTCTTGTGAATAGAGATTACGTGTTGGGTTTACGATGATTTGGTTTACCTTCGGGGATATGAAACTTGTGAATTGATTTTTTTGTTCTGTGGATGATCACTTGGAATGTTCTCTCTGTTGTGTACGGTATGATGTACCGTGTTGTAGTGTTCGTCGAGTGCGACTTGTTGTCTTGTGCGCTTCTTCGATTGAATGTGTGCTTGTGGTATGGTATGTTATGTTTCATAATGTGTTCGTTATTGTTTTGAATCAGAGATGGTGCATCTGAGTCACCAGGACGTTGACGAACGTCTAACTGGACTGTCGGAGTCGTTGGGAATTACTATTGTGTTCAGCAGTGATAGTTACGGCCGTAAGAGTTCTTCATTACGGCCGTAAGGCATGTGATGTTACGGCCATAAAATGGTTGTTGTTACGGCCATAATGAACCTATGAATTTTGGGCAGAAACCCCAAGAGCTGGTTACGGCCGTAAAACCTTGTATGTTATGGCCGTAAGAGAGGAGAGTTACGGCCGTAAATCCTTGTATGTTACGGTCGTAACATGTTCAGCTATTTAATGGCAGGGCGTCGGGTCAATTGCCATTTCTTCCTCTTTCCCTTCTTCCTTCGCGATTTTGGCAAGAATTCAAGACTAGTGATCGTAGGTATCGTTGATCATCATTTTGGGGAGCCCTATCCGTGTTTATCATCATCCCCCACTCAAGTTCGCCCGGATCGAAGGTAACTCCTTGAAATCTCTTAAGGGTTGACCTTTAGGATATTTTTTCTTGATTTCGATGTTCATCCGATTTTAGTGTGTTGGATGGTGTTATAGGGTATTATTAATCGTGTTCTATGGATTGTATATCCGTATCTCAAATTTGTTTGAGTCCAACTGTGATTTTTGTGTTCTAAGGGAGACTTTGGCATTTAATATCCGATTAAACGACTCAATGGGTTCTTCTTTTATTCTTGGGTGTGTTTCTCGTTGTTCTCAGTCGCTATACTCGTAGTAATCGTGTTTTCATTGTTTTTCACAGACAAGTGTAGGTGTTCGAGGTTTTTCCGGTTGTGCCATGTTCTTCGGAGTTTCGGTATCGATTGTTGAGGCAAGTATCTTGCTCATACGATTTGTGTCTTATGAATAGAGATTACGTGTTGGGTTTACGATGATTTGGTTTACTTCGGGGATATGATTCGTGTGAATTGATTATGAACTGATTATTTCGAATGTTTGATGGTATTAATGATAACCTTGCTTGTTTAACGTTGTGGGATCGTGTTGTTTATGTTAATCGTGTGTTTGTGTTGTGCTTGATTATTCATGATTGAGGTCTCGTGATGATTATGATAATTGTGTTGGATTGATTATACACTTGGACATGTATTGTGGTGTATTGTCGAATGGTCGGACATATTGTAATAATGTGTGTTTGTTTGTGGTAATGTGTTGAGATGATCGATATGTGTGGTGAAGTGAGAGTGCGTGGAACCGGGTACGGTCCGTCGTGACCTCTAGGGTTCGTTACATGATGTGTACGAACAGTGAATTTGTGGAACCGGGTACGGTCCGTCGTGACCTTTGGGGTTCGTTGCATAATGTGTACGAACAGTGAATATGTGAAACCGGGTACGGTCCCGTGACCTATGCCGTTTTTTACTTGACGAGTATGAATAGTGATTGGCTGGATAATGTTTTGATGTTGAGTCACGGACCCGTAATGATATCCTAGCTATTGTATTTTGAAACAAGAATCAGGCCAAGGCCCTATTGTTTTTGAAAAAGGTTTTGTAACTTGGGACTCGAGGTCCAAAAAGGTTTCTACTTTTAAAATCCCCAAGATCATGAGTTTAGTTTCAAATACTTCGCCGTTTTCTTTCTAATTAATAAAACCTCGCGGGAATGTTTTGGCAACTGATTGTCGTATATGATTCGTGGTTACTATTTGCTTGTTACATTCCGTATGGTTATGTACTTGCACTAGCAAAATTCTAGTTTGCTAACCCCCGAGTAATCGGGGGGTAGATGCCTGTTATTGCATTCAGGTACGTGCAGGTTTTTGGGGAGCGAACCACGGGATCGGTGCGAAGGATGATGGAAGACAAATGATACTAATCACATGAGGGCCAACATTGAAATTTGTTGGTCGAATTGTATTATTCTTTCCGCTGTAGTGTTCTCCCGTCTTATGGGAGTGTTGTTGTATCTTGACCCCTGTGCGGGTATGAGTTTTGTAAAAGAGATGTATATGAAGTTGATGTTGTATGTTATTGATGTAAGACCAAATTGGTCTATGGATTTGTTATTCAGCCATGTTGGCATTAATGTGATATCTTGTGTTGGTATCTAGCCTAGTAGATCCTCAAGGAGAGGGTCTGCAGTGCTGTAATATTCCCGAGCGGATTGGGGGTGTTAGAGATATTTGATCTTATGAATTTTTTGGATTTAGATAATTTATAATAGATGAAGACGTCATTATAAGTTGTTTAATCTATATTTTAATGCTTCTCGAGAGGGACTTTAAGATATTGTTGTGATTATCATATTGGGAAAACACATAGAATTCAAGTTAAATCAATTCAGACTAAACCTAGCAATCAACGGAAACCTAGCCTTGGAATATTTCTTTTGAAACTCTCAAAGTTGTATTTGATCCGATTAATACAACTTATTTAATTTAGTTTTATTATTTTTAACTTTTAGATAACCATTCTTCCAATTATCGATCGTATAGACAAAATCGGAATCACTACGATCTAGTAATTAATCAATAGAAGTAATTAGTCTCTACAGAATACGACCTTGCTCGCCACTTTCTAAAACTACTCTGAACACTTACGGGTAGTAAAATAATTAGCAAACAGCAACCGCGTTTGTGTCCTCTACTAGTAGACATTATAAAGAAAGAGAATAGGAAAATACATGAGTACGTTTCAGAATATAACCCATCAAGGAGACCAGTTCCAGCATTACAAATTCGCAGGGCAAGATAGTTAAGAAAATAAAGGGAGATAAGAGAATGTACGAGCACCAGCCGTACTAGAATGACGGCAATGCAATTATACTTTGCAAATAAAACGCCACGACTAGACCTAAAAGACTCACAAGCTTGGTATCCATAAACCTAAACGTTGATACCATATTCTGTAACACCCACGAGGTATTCACAATCACAACATCGTGAATCTCCACTTGGGACTCACCCGGCTAAAATTCAATCACATTCAAACCCCAACCTTCAAGGTTGTAAAATTAATGACCAATAAATGACATGAGTACATTTCAGGATATAAACCGTCGAGGAGACCAGTTCCCGCATTACGAATTTTCAGGGCAAGACAGTTAAGAAAAAAAATAGGAAATAAGAGAATGTACGAGCACCGGTCGTACTCGAATGATGGCAATGCAATGATACTGTGCATATAAAACGAGACGACTAGACCCAAAAGACCGACAACTTAGGTATCCATAAACCTAAGTTCTGATACCATATTCTGTAACACCCACGAGATATTCAGAATCACAACGCTGTGAATCCCCACTTGGGACTCACCAGGCTAAAACTCAATCACATTTACACTCCAACCTTCAAGGTTGTAAAATAAATAAGCAATAAATGACAACGATAATCGACCATCCGAATCGACCAGTATATATTACAATGAAATACTCAATATTCCAACAAACAAATCCACATTACACAAAAAGAAAGGAAACTCCTATAGTACTCGAGTACTACCTAAACAAATATTCGACCCAAAACAAAGGACAAAATCCAAGAGAACATAGAATAACTTAGCAAAGTATCACACTTGGACATCATCATCGTCCTGTCCCCGTTCCCGCTCGTCTGGTCGCTCTAAACCTGAAACATAAAAAAAAACGTACTTTCCCGAATGGGGTTAGCCGTGGAATAGCCAGCGCAAGCAAATAAAAATTAACCATCATGTCTTATAAGTAAAGTACATGCATCAATATTTTTCAAAAGCCAAGATAATGATTCCTGAATTCAATATCTAAACATGCCACAGTAGTAAAACCTCTCGTGATTAACCATGGACCCGACCAGATATTACACGTCCCGTCGAGGGCCCTCCGGACCTTCCCCGAGTGGTTAACCCAAATATTCGTGAATCCAGCCAGTGGTTACGGATTCTCTCGAGGCCTCATCGTATCCTCCCGGAGTGAACATATATAATCCCACACACATATGCATTCTTTTCAAGTTTAAGATTGTAAGTTCATAGGAAATACTTGCCTTCCAGACATGATGAATTGAAAACGGAAGGACATAACTCGCAGTTGAACCGAACCAAAACTTCTGGACTTAAATGATCTGTAAGACTACAATTAATGCCAAATTAAACTAAACAATACAAAAGAACACCCGAGTACCCCCCCCCACTTAAACATTTCAACGGATATCTCGAAGGCATTTATAGGTCTGACTCGACTAATCGAGAAGATAACAACAATAAAACTGTAAAATAATAAAAAATTGATAGAATACAACTACACCATTAATAATCCATTACTAATCGAAGCTAAATCGGATTAAGAGGACAAAGTCAATCGAAAACCCCAAAATATCCAAAACTAGTATTCTAAGAGATTTATCTCGATTAAGACGATGAACGAACATCAAGTGATGGTTTATCCGTGCTAGGAACTCAACATTGACATTAAATGATATATGGACCAACTTTCGTCACTCCAATTCCCAAATCACCGGTTTGCTCCGGAGGAAGGGAAAGAGATGAAAAATAACGAGAGTTGACTGCTGCCCACATTTATATAGCACCAGCCACATTACGTACGTAATAATTCATGTGTTACGTACATAATGATTTTAACTTATGTTAACCTCAACAATTTACGTACGTAATGGCCTGCACGAGGCTACTACCAGATAGTGTTACAAACGAGCATGGACCGTTTGGCGTTAGTATCTAGCTAATGACATAAGATATTGTTCTGATTAATGTATGTAAGTGTGTTACCAGATGTTACTGCCTCAAACCATCAGGTAACTCGACGTACGTTGCAACGCTGCCTTAACATGCGTAAAACATAGGTTGTGTATGCTAGAACACGACGATAACAAACGTAAAGATGTTGATAGAGGCTACTGCCTCAAACCTCCCAGGTATCTTGACGTAGACTACGCCTTGCCTTAGTGTACGTTAAGTTCTCAGGATAAGTATGTAAGGCACGGGATGCAACGTATGTAACCAATGCAAAGCAGCAACAATGCTCTACCAGTTTGATGCAATGCCGCAACTACACAACCAAACGACGACTGTACATTCCATAACAAAACGTCTAGTCCGAATATCAATGAATATACTCAAGAGCTACCAAAACTTCAAAAAAAACATCAGCCCGAGGTATACATAAATAAACTCAAACGATAATTCATGAAAATAAAAGAAAGGTAAGAATCATGACTTCACCCAAAATCCACATGATAAACACCGAGATGCCAAATAAACATAACATGATATAATATAAATATCACACCAAGTAATCACAAAAATTGTGGAGAAAAGACACAACTCCTTGTTAAGAGTTTTCTGGCACCACTAGGTGTATAATTACTCGATGCGATATCGATACCAAACAAGACCCCTGGCGTAGTTGCGAGTGCCCCCGTCTAGGCGTTTGTACAGGGATCGTTTCCCACATAACACAACTTTTCATATTTCTTCCTCTCTTAGCTGAAATAGATAATTTGTTCTATCACAACTTTTCACATTTCTTCCTCTTTTATCAGAACAATTTCCATTACGTGCATATTCTTTTTCTCCATTTTCCAACTTTTACTTCACAAATTATATCATACATAAAAGTGTAGTGTTTACTAGACATAAATATTGAAATGTTGGAACATCATGTGAAATTGAATGTCCCAGTTTTTATAGTTATCCATTGAAATAGAGATGGAACTGGATGTAATGGAAATCAAACACACGATCTCTTGTAAGGAGTTGAGACCTTTTCCATTCCATCAAAAATAATATTTAGATTTCAATCAACATCTCTCTCTATATATATAACTTATTTCAGACATTAACTTTTATTCATTCATATTTTTTAATTATCTATTAAAATAAAATTGGAACTTGGCATAAAGATAATCGAACACAAAACCTAGTAGAGAGGAGGGTGTCGTTGCCGTTCGTTAAGGCGATCCAAGATATGTACTCCCAAGCTAGGACGTGCGTTAGGACTACACCAGGGGTCGGCGCTAAGCCCTCTTCTCTTCGCTCTGATCCTTGACGTCATTTCGCGGGGGATACAAGATGGCGTCCCGTGGTGCATGCTTTTTGCTGACGACATTGTGTTAGTGGCGGAGTCGAGGAGGGAGGTGAACTCGAAGTTGGAGCTATGGAGGTCTAAGTTAGAATCCCAGGGCTTGCGTGTGAGCCGGTCTAAGACAGAGTATCTCTGGTGTAACTTTAGTGGTGAGGCCAACAAGGAAGATATAGAGGTAATGATTGCGGATCAGATCGTTCCCCGTACGGATAAGTTCAAGTATTTGGGTTCTATCATTCAGAAGGAAGGTGAGTGTGAAGATCATGTCACTCATCGCATCAAGGCGGGGTGGCTAAGGTGGAGAGCAGCGACAGGGGTCCTGTGCGACAAGAAAGTCCCTCTAATGTTGAAGGGTAAATTCTATAGAGCGGCAATCCGACTTGCAATGTTGTATGGCTCCGAATGTTGGGCGATGAAGAAGTTGCTTGAGAGCAAGTTGGAAGCGGCTGAAATGAGAATGTTACGCTGGTCGTGTGGTCGTACAATGTTAGATAGAATCTCGAACGGGGTCTTCAGGAACGCGCTAGAAGTGGCGCCCATTTCAGCGAAAGTTAGGGAAGGGAGATTGAGATGGTTTGGCCACGTCCGCAGGAGGCAGGCATCTGCTCCGGTGAGGAGGGTCGAGAGTTTAGTAGTTGTCGGGGAGAGGAGGAGAGGCAGACCGAGGAGGACGTGAGAGCAGCAGCTGAGATTGGATTTGAAGGCCTTAAACCTTTCCGAGACCATGACTGTTGATAGGTGCGCTTGGAGGCGCCAGATCAGAGTTGTGGATTCTTTAGTTGGGAATGGTGCTGTAGTTGAGAGCCTCAGGGTTGGTTTGTCTCGGTTAGCTTTGACCTAGAACATTGCATTTTTATATTTATTGTATATTTTATCCTATTGCCTTTTGCGAGTGGTGTATTTTTTACAGGGAGCTGTGCGCGGAGTCAACCTCTCTTCTGTTTGAGCAGCGTTCATCGGGAGTGAAGTAGCCAAATTCCTCTTAGGTAAGTCCCATGTGGATTAAGCCATGGGCTTAGGTATGGTATTGAGTTTTTTCGTATCATATGTTTTCCTTTGTATTTTTCACTCAATATGTTGTTGTGCACTAAGTTGAGGGTCTTCACGGAAACCGCTTCCCTACCGTAATAAGTAGGGACATGGTCTGCGTACATTTTACTCTCTCCAGACTCTGCTCTGAGCGGAATATACTGAGTATGTTTGATTTGGTTTGGTTTGAAACACAAGGAGATAAAAAACATTTCCATTTCACAAAAATAATATTGACTTTGATTAACATTTATAAATATATAAAATTTATCTCAAGTATTAACTTGTACTCATCCATATTTAGAATTTAAATAATTAATCGAATGAGTAAATTCCAACAATGAGTTGACTCAAAATCGTTGCTACACGTTGGAAAAATCTTACAATAATCTTTACTTCTATTAAAAGAAAGTCATGGATACATATCATTTTCTTAAATTTTCTAATTTTTTTAAAAATATAATTTATATATAGAGTGTTTTCAGGAAAAAATCTGGATATGTATTGTGGAAATTTTACTTGATAACTTTATACTTATTTTCTAATAAAAAATTTCTTTCTTTATTTTTTAGCTTAAAATTCTAATTATTTATAATTTTTTGTATCGAGTTTATCCTTAATGAAAAATATATCAAATTAATTCTTATTTCACGATCTTTAATTAGTCTTTCATATTGGATTTAATAAATTTGATGGATTTACTTTAATGACTTATTGCACAAAAAATATTTGTATTAGAAAAAATATGGAAATTAGTTTTCAATAAAATTAATTGATGTAAAATAAAAATAAATTAAATCACTTTTTAAAAATTAGATTTTAAATTCATCTTGCTTACATAAAAATTAAATTATGATACTTATTTAATTATAATAATAAAAATAGTAAAACACATTTATACTTCTATTAAAAGAAAGTCATGGACACGCGTTATTTTCTTAAATTTTCTAATTTTTTTAAAAATTTAATTTATATGTAGAGTGTTTTCAGGAAAAAAATATGGATATGTATTTTGAAAATTTTACTTGATAACTTTATACTTATTTTCCAATAAAAAAATTCTTTCTTTATTTTTAACTTAAAATTCTAATTATTTATAGTTTTTTGTATCAAGTATATCCTTAATGAAAAATATATCAAATTAATTCTTATTTCACGATCTTTAATTAATCTTTCATATTGGATTTAGTAAATTTGATGGATTTACTTTAATGACTGATTGCACAAAAAATATTTATATTAGAAAAAATATAGAAATTAGTTTTCAGTAAAATTAATTGATGTAAAATAAAAATAAATTAAATCTCTTTTTGAAAATTAGATTTTAAATTCATATTGCTTACATAAAAATTAATTATGATACTTATTTAATTATAATAATAATAATAGTAAAACACATATTGCACAAATACACACATATATATGACTTAATCACATACTACTTTCAGCCCTCAAATTTGTTCTTATCTTTTCTTTTCGGTATATCCTCCAAATTTGTTCATATAATGTACACTAATTAACTTAATACGACACTAATGTGAGATTTATTCTCCAATTATATTACACTCCATAATACATTCAATAATTTTTTTATTAATCCGTATACAAAATTCTCAAGAATAAATTTGGAGAACAGAGAAAATATTTTTTTAAATATAAAATATTTTGTTTGGTGTATCACACATACGAACATCTAGTAATTCAATAAAGGCAACGTTATATATAAAAAAGAAAACACATTTCCACTACAAGAAAAAACTACCGAAGTTGTATATTATTATTATTATTTCTTTATTATTATTCTGGGTAACTGAAAAGTTTAAATATGTCATGACATGTATCTACACGCCATTCCCTCATCGTTTTCAGCTAACACGATTTTAATTTGGCAATTTATCTACACGCCATTCCCCCATCGTTTTCAGCTAACACGATTTTAATTTGGCAATTGGCAATTTTAGGTGGAATTAATTTTTTAATATCAAACTATAAAATTAACAAATTATATATTTCTATTTATAAGAGTATAAGTTATTGATACTATTTTGTTTAAAAAGATTAAAATATCCTCTAAAAAATTGTTAACGTTAACTTTCTTTTATTTTGTATTTTATTTAATTTGAACACTTTTTTTGTTTCCTCACCTCCTATATTTATAACAAAAACAGAATTAATATCTAACAACTAAAATTCAAGTACAATACTCACGCCATTTTTGACAATTCAATCTCTCAAAATCTTTATAAAAATCACACGATTATTCGAAAAAGAAAAGTTGATGTTCAAATGGGACTTCATATCTCGTGTTTCTGGGTTAATAAAGAAGGTATGCAGCTATATTTTATCATTGGATTTTTTTTGATAAGTTCTTCCGGACACGATGCCTGCACACGATGGGCAGCAACTGTGTGCAAGGTCGTGTCCGACGGCCTTGATATTTCGTGTGCACAACTAACGGGTCCACAATCATTCCTAAAATCGTGTGCAGCGATCGTGTTCAAGGCCATTTCATGGCTGGGAAACTTGCCAACGATCGCTGCACACGGTAGCATCGTGTGCATCTGTCGTGTCCAAGGCATCGACCGTGTGCTAGAATATTGGTCGATCAATTTTCTGATAAGTTAATCAATTTTTTTAATCAGATGTCGTGGTAGCATATTTTGATACATCACATTGGTCATTGGGAGCGATCGACATATATATACGGAGACTCCTTTTTTGTCTACATCAACGCGAGCAAAGTTAGTCGTGCTAACCTCGTAGGGGTTATTAGAGAGGGTTTGGGTGGTCAACATGAATCCGATTATAAATTACTGTACTTGACACACATGGCCAAGGGGAACAAATTAAAAGTCCTATTGCGAGGCGATACCGAGATACTTCGATTGCTAGTAGAACGATTCCTTGTGCGCAGTAGTTGAGGATATTTAAGAATTTGGGAGCCAGATACACATCTTGCGATTTAACTGGTAGCAGTACTGTTGACGTCTGATTTGGTCAACGTCACGTGTGCTGATCTGGATGAATGGATCGAAGACACGTAGAAAATAATATAACAAGAGGGAATGTGTTTGATCACTAAATTTTATTAATGACCTTTAAATAGAGTAGAGCCGAGCAGGATATTTTATGCCGGTCTATCTTGTTTGCTTGTTAATTACAAGTCTTATTTTCTTTTTGGCGATGAATCTGAATTCTCTCTTTTTCTCTCTCTGTTATAAATGCTCAAAATCCAAAGATCTGCTTTCACTGTGCATTTCTTCTATATATAGACAATTTCAGCCAGTGGAGAGATGACAGCTGGCAAATGTTTGGGAAA
Organism: Orobanche coerulescens; assembly: GCA_033398695.1. Taxonomy (NCBI): domain Eukaryota; kingdom Viridiplantae; phylum Streptophyta; class Magnoliopsida; order Lamiales; family Orobanchaceae; genus Orobanche; species Orobanche coerulescens. Next base: position 9,992,708 of record CM065805.1, on the reverse strand, counting down.
TATGCCCAAAACACGTGTCAGTCTGCATATACGTCTTGGACATGTGGCGGCCTCTAAGGAGTGCCTTGGGAAGGAGTGTGACTGCAAGGGTTAATTGGCATGCGGGCCTGCCTCGCCGACTCTTGGCGGTGCTTATCCGCTGGGGTCGGTCCTCGGGTCTCCCGCCGTTCAGGTCAGCCTTGTTGTAATCTTGAATCGGAGCATTTTTATCCTCTCTCTGCTCGGCCCTCCCAGATCGGATACCGGGTCGGCCTTGGCGTCACTGTCCGGTCCGGTTTTTAGCGAGCCCGAGAGGAAATCGGGTTTTTGTCCGGTCCGACTTCAGGTTCTGCTCGGCCGGTTTAGTTGTCTGGAGTGCCTACATGGATTCCAAGTTGGATGGGCTGCCAACAAGGGCCCCCGAGTCCAGGGCTGTGCCGGGTTGGTCGGGGCTGGAGTCGTTTCATGTTGAGGCCGATCCGGCTTGTGGGAGGATAAGATCTTTCGAATAGACGCCTCTTCGAGAGTCGCGTCGATTCGATTCCCTGGTCTTTAAGTGTCATTATGTGGGGGACGCGTGGCACAAGCAGATTGGATGGCGTGTTCACGCGCTCTCGAACTTTGCGACGGTTAAGTAGGAATTGTCGCTTCACGCGCCTGGCATTTAATGCCCTTATTCCCCTATAAATATAGCCTGTCTTCTCCTCCAGTGTTCCCTTCGCCATTTTTACGTCTTGTTGCAGAGAGAAAGAACTTTTTCGACGATTTTTCCTTTTCCGATTTTACAAAGACTCTCCCGGTAAGCTTGTTCTTCCTCCTCTTTTTTCTTTTTTATTTAAGATGTCAGAGATGAGGGGCGAGACAGAGGCGGATTTGACCGTGTCGCCGGACCGCACGGGTGTGGCGGATCTATCGATGGGCGGAGTTCCCGTTGACTGGAGCGTCGAGGAAGAAGAAGGCGAAGTCGTGAAGTCGCTGGGATCTGGGGAAGTGGAGATGGTGGCGCCGTTGACAGCCGTCGGAGAGACTCAGGCGGAAGAAAGAGTCGAGCCGGTGGTGGCTTGGATTCGTCCTCGGCCGTCCCCTTTTGTGGAGGCGGAGTGGGATTCGGCCTTGATTCAGAGCACCGTTACAGAGGAACAATTGGCGGCGTGGCGGCTGCGATTTAAGATTCCGGCGAGGGTGCGGATGTTTGTTCCGAACCCCGAGGAGAGGCCTCATACTCCGCCCGTTGGTTGTACGGCGGTGTACTACCGCTCTTTGTTGGCCGGACTCAGGTTTCCGCTCCCGTTAGCCTTCTCCCGATGGCTAAGGCAGTGGGGCCTTCCTGTCCCCCAGATCCATCCGAATTCCTGGGCTCGGGTGGTGGGGCTTTTCATTCTTTTTAACCAGCACGGCTGGCCCGAGCCCAGCTTTGAGGAGTTTAACAGCCTCTATCTATGTAGGTCGGTCGGCAGATCCGGTTCCGATTGGTTTTACCTGACGGCCCGGCATGCCATGCATAAGGACTTAGTGGATGTGCCGGAGACCATCCATAGCTGGAAGGAATAGTGGTTCTTCATAGGGGGGCCGTGGAGGAGCTCGGTCGATGAGTGGGAGCCCGGTGTGATAGACGCCGAGCTTCGGGTCCCCGAGCACTTCATTGCCAAAATGAGTAAGTGTCGTGCTTCTTATTGCTGTTTCCTTTTTTGTCTAACGCTCATAATTTATTGCTTGTGCAGAACGTATCCCGGCTCAAAAGACCTCTTCCTTGTTTGACGACCGGGTTGAGCAGCTTTTGGGCCTTCCCACCGAGCAGAGGAAGTCGCACCTTCTGGTTACTGAGGAAAATCTGTGGGCGGCTAGACTTCGATCAACCGATCCGAGTATCATGTCTTCTTCAGGTAGCCCCCCCCCCCCCTTTTTTTTTTACATGTCTTCTTTTTCCAGCTCCTAAGGCCAAGACTTCGTCCGGGCGGAAAGAGACGCCCGCGCAGCGTGTGGCGAGGCTGGCAGCTGAGGCCGCCGAGCGGAGGGAGCGGGCCGGTAAGCGCAAGAGGGTGGAGACCGGGCCTGAGGACAGCGCGACCAAGGCTGAGGGTTCGTCTGCTCCTGAAGTTGTCGTGTCCGCCCCGACTCCTGTCCGGACTGGTCGTGAGGAGCCCGTCATTGATTTAGAGGGCCATTATCTCCCGGTTAACCAGGAGCGGGTGAAACCGTGCGACCAGATGAAGGGGCGACGGCTACGCTGGTTCCTTGACTACGTCCGAGCAGCTACTGTTGGTCCCCTTTATAAGTATACGTGTACTCGATACAGCTTGGGAAATGTTTAAGCAACAGGTTGTATGGTTTTCGAATCTGAGTGCGTAGCGGAAGTCTTTAATACAGTAAGTTGCCGTCGATACAGCAACTCGGTCTAATCTCCTGTTAGCTTGGTGCGAGCAGGGTTTTGCAGTGTAAACTTATATAAATCACAGTTATGAAAACGATACGGCGAAAGGTAAATAACACGGTATTTAAGTGGTTCGAGGTAAACCCCTCTACGTCCACCGGTCCTCCACACAGAGTAAAAGCGTTTATTATAAATCTGCGTACACAACTATGTATTTATAATCAAACCTATCCTTGTATCGTTCACACGATAGATACAAAGACTGCCGCTTTCAACCGTTCACACAGATTGGTTAAAGCTTCCTTCTTGACTTGCTTCTTCACACACGGTTCAGCTTCGTCCTCTTATTCGTCCCACAGTCGAATAACTTGTTGAGTTCACACGAGCTCGGTTTTTACACAAAGGTAAAAGGTAGGTAACCGAGTAAGAACGTGACTTTGAATATGGAGTTCTTGAGCTGATGATGGCTGTTCTTGATGACTGAGTATATTTCTTCTTTCTTCAGATATGGATTGATGCTAGAAAGAAATATACTTGCTCTTGTAAGCTTGATCTGATGTTAATGAATATTCAGTCTTTCGATCTTTTGAATATCGCTTGTAAGCTTGTAAATGTTCTTGATGATTCGGATGCATATTTGATCTTTCAAACTCTGGGGATATATATAGCCTTTTTGGATATATCCGTTGAGATAGATCAGTTGAGCAAGATTTGATAGCTGACTTTGAATAGACAAGGATCCGGATATTACGGGATTTGAAGATCTCTGACAGCTTCAGTATTTAAATACTTTATCCTTTCAGTATTTAAATACTTCTTTATCAAGCGGTACTTGACTTTAGTGAATACTAAAGATTCCTTTTAAAACGATCTTCAGTCCTGATCCGATGTGGATGCTGTATCCACTAGAGCTGCTGTATGGAAGGGCGCTGTATTGAGGTTTCGAGACAGCTTCCATACTTGGTGCTTACTTAGACTTTGTTGCTGTTTCTTGGTAGCGAGGGAGCTTGCTGTATGCTGGCACTGTGATAGGGTCTTCGATACAGGATTGCAACTTCAACCGCTTTCGATACAGGGCTTGCTATATCAAGCTTTGTTGTTTGGTAATTATCAAAACATTATTTTTCCCAACAGCTACCCCGACTCCTGAGATGCTCAACCGGGTTCCTCCTGTGGTGGCCGTCTCCAGTCATATTCCGATCATGGGTTGGACGCCCAAGTTGGAGATGATGACTAATGACATGGATCCGGTTGAGCAGATCCAGTTTGGAAATGCTCTGGTCGGCCGTGCCATGTGCACCTATGTGAAGGCCTCCAATGAGTTTTCGGCCTTGTCTGAGAAGCACAAGAAGGCGGTGGCCGACCTCAAATCTTTGCAGGAGGAGCACCACCTATGTCCTTCATTGATCAAGTCTCTGGAGGGGGAGATAACCTCCATGAGGGGTGAGATGGAGCTCCTGGACAATCGGGCCCTCCAGGCCAACATATGGAAGCTGAAGGCCGAAAAGATGACCGAGGCGGCCGAGCAGGCGCACAGGCAGTATTTGGATACCCGGGCTGAGCACGAGGCTTACTTGAAGGAAACCAAGGCCCAGGTTGACAGCCTGACCGAGCGTATTAGCACCTGCGAGGCTTCGAGCTACGCCAGGGGTCTTGCCGAAGGGGCGAAGGCCTTTAAGGAGACACCCGCTTTCGAGGAGCTGATCAATCTGAATTATGTCTCCACCTGTTACGAGATATTAGATCTCATGAAGGGTGGTAAGACCGTTCAGGAGATCGAGGCCTACATTGCATCCTAAGCGGCTGATCTTCATGTTGACATCACTGGAGCCGATGAGCCAAAGGTCGCGGAGGTTGAGGATGTCGGTCAGGCTCCGCACGGCGAAGGTGAGGGGCAGTCTTTTCAGGCGGCCGGCCAGGAGGGTGGGGCCGAGTAGTTTCCTTAAATTTTGCTTCTCGCATGGCCTGCGCGCCCATCTTTGTCTTTCTTTTGTTTTATTTCATGTACGGCCTGCGTGCCAATCCGCCCTGGTTTGTTGTCACCGTTTGTAATTTGCAACAATGACTTGATTAAATAAAATCTTCCTTGTAGCATTTGTTGTTGCTCTTTTAGATGTTTGGGCCCGGTTGAATGGGCCGTTGCCTTTCTAGCATGTTCATCATTTGTTGATTGTGCCGAGACGAGCTCGGTCTTATAGTGCCGGATGAGCTGGTCTTAAGGTGCCGAGGCGAGCTCGGCCTTATAGTGCCGGATGAGCCGGTCTTATGAGGTTCCGAGACGAGTTCGGTCTTATAGTGCCGGATGAGCCGGTCTTATGAGGTGCCGAGACGAGCTCGGTCTTATAGTGCCGGATGAGCCGGTCTTATGAGGTGCCGAGGCGAGCTCGGTCTTATAGTGCCGGATGAGCCGGTCTTAAGAGGTGCCGAGACGATCTCGGTCTTATAGTGCCGGATAATCCGGTCTTATGAGGTGCCGAGGCGAGCTCGGTCTTATAGTGCTGGATGAGCCGATCTTAAGAGGTGCCGAGGCGAGCTCAGTCTTATAGTGCCGGATGAGCCGGTCTTATGAGGTGCCGAGACGAGCTCGGTCTTATAGTGCCGGATGAGCCTGTCTTATGAGGTGCCGAGACGAGCTCGGTCTTATAGTGCCGGATGAGCCGGTCTTAAGAGGTGCCGAGGCGAGCTCGGTCTTATAGTGCCGGATGAGCCGGTCTTATGAGGTGCCGAGGCGAGCTCGGTCTTATAGTGCCGGATGAGCCGGTCTTAAGAGGTGCCGAGGCGAGCTCGGTCTTATAGTGCCGGATGAGCCGGTCTTATGAGGTGCCGAGACGATCTCGGTCTTATAGTGCCGGATGATCCGGTCTTATCAGGTGCCGAGACGAGCTCGGTCTTATAGTGCTAGATGAGCCGACGAGCTTGGTCTTATAGTGCCGGATGGGCCGGTCTTATGAGGTGCATCAATATTAAAAAATGGAATGTCAGATTTTATTGATAATACCTCTTTAAATACATAGCATTCCACGGGTAAGTTAATCTTTGGCCGTTCAGATATTCCAGCCGGTAGGCTCCATTCTGAAGGACTTCACTAACTTTATATGGTCCTTCCCATTTGGGGTTGAGTGGTCCGGGATCCAGGCCCAATACCCTTTTAAGGACGAGGTCGCCGACCTGGAAGCTTATGGGGTGAACCTTGGAGTTGTAATACTTTTCACTCCTTCTTTTGTAGACGGCGTTTCGCATTTCTGCCTGAGCTCGTTTTTCGGCAAGGAGGTCCAGGTTCACTTGGAGGGCCAAGTCGTTATCCTGCTCTTCAAAATGTGCTACTCGGTAGGTAGGTGCCCCGATTTCGACCGGGATAACGGCTTCAAAGCCGAAATCCAAGGAGAAAGGTGTTTCTCCGGTGGCGGATCTATGCGTTGTTCGGTAGGCCCATAAGGTCCCGGGGAGCTCCTCGGGCCAAGAACCCTTGAGTTCCTCGAGGCGTGTCTTGAGATGTTGCTTCAAGATCTTGTTGACTGCCTCGACCTGCCCGTTGGATTGTGGATAGTAGGGCGTGGAAAAGTTATTTCGTATTTGGAGGCCGTCGCAGAAAGCTCGGAACTTCTTATTGTCAAATTGTTTGGCATTATCAGAGACAATAGATTGAGGGATCCCGAACCGGCATATGATTGACTTCCATATAAAGTCGACTATCTTCTGTTCAGTTGTTCGTGCCATTGGCTCGGCCTCTGCCCATTTCGTAAAATAATCGACTGCGACGATGGCATATTGCACTCCTCCCCGTCCCTTAGGTAGAGGGCCGATCAAATCGATTCCCCACTTGGCGAATGGCCATGGGCAATATACGGAAGTGAGAGTTTCCGGCAGGGATCGGATCTGCGGAGTGAAGATTTGGCACCGGACGCACTTCCACACGAGCGTGATGGCATGTTTTTTGAGATTGGGCCAATAATAGCCTTGTCGGATTAATTTATAGGCCAATGCCTGGCCGCCGGAATGATTACCGCATATACCCTCGTGCACCTCTCTGAGGGCATATTCTGCTTCTGACTCGGACAGGCATTTCCGCAGCGGAACCGAGTATCCTCTTTTATATAAGGTCCCATCCACGATGGTGAACCGGGCAGACTGAGTTCGTAATGATCTCGCTTGGACTCAGTCCTCGGGTAAAATGCCGTTTTGAAGATATTGCACTATATGCTGCATCCACCCTTGCGGTTCTGACTGTTCAGCTGCTCGGACTTCGGCCATTTCCAGGGCCGAAGAGGCATGATACCCTATGCTGACCTCATCCATATGTTCAGCCCCGGCGCTAGATGCGAGTTTGGCCAAAGAGTCGGCTTGGATGTTCTCAGTTCTGGGAATATGTTGTATTGTTCCCTGGAAATCTTGCAGCCGGGCCTGTGCCAGGCTGAGGTACTTAACCAGTTTGGGCTCTTTGGCTTCGTATTCGCCGTTGATCTGGTTTACCACCAACTGAGAATCACTCAAGATGGAGAGGCGGGCAAGGCCTAGGGAGGTCGCCATTTCCAGACCGGCCAAGAGGGCTTCATATTCTGCCTCATTGTTGGTGGTCGGGAAATCCAAGCGAATAGCCGAGCAGAACAGACGTTGGTCGGGACTAACGAGGACTATTCGAGCACCCGATCGGTCAGCGGTTGAGGATCCATCCACATAGAGCGACCATTCTTCTGATCGGTCGTCCTCCTGTGCGATTGCTGGTGTGAACTCTGCAATGAAGTCCACCAGGGCTTGTCCCTTTATAGCAGTGCGCGATTCATAAGTTATGTCAAACTGTCCGAGTTCGACGGCCCATTTGACCATCCGGCCGGAAACGTCAGGTCGGTGCATGACTTGCTTTAATGGATAGTTCGTTAAGACGACTACCTGATGTTCCAAAAAGTAGGGTCTCAACTTCCGGGATGCCATTACGAGCGCGTAAGCCAATTTTTCCATTGGGGCGTATCTGAGCTAGGCATCGTGAAGGGCCTGACTCACATAATAAACCGGATGTTGTACTGCATTCTCCGTTCGAATCAGAGCGGCGCTGATCGCCGAGTCGGAGACCGCGAGATATAAGCTAAGAAGTTCCCCTCGGGTCGGTCTATGCAAGGTCGGGGCTTCCGCCAGAACTTTCTTGATAGCTTCGAAGGCTTTTTGGCAAGGTTCTGTCCATTGAAAATCCTTGTTCTTTTTTATCACCTCAAAGAAAGGTTTTCATTTATCCGTTGAGCGAGAGATAAAGCGACTCAGTGCGGCTAGTCGGTCCGTTAGGCTTTGCACTTTTTTGACCGAGTTTGGAGGAACAGGCTCGGTCACTGCCGTAATTTTATCGGGGTTGGATTCAATTCCTCTTTGGCTTACCATGTAGCCGAGGAATTTCCCAGAACCTATCCCAAATGAACATTTCTTCGGATTTAACTTCATCTTATACTCTCGCAAAATAGCAAACATTTTATTGAGGTCATGTACATGATCGGCCGAGCGCAAAGATTTTACTAACATGTCATCTACATATACCTCCATAGTATGGCCTATCAAGCTATTAAACATTTTATTTACCAGGCGTTGATATGTCGTGCCGGCATTCTTGAGTCCGAAAGGCATCATCTGGTAACAGTATAGGCCGCGGGCCGAGTAGAAGGAGCTGTTTTCCTCATCAGCGGGATGCATTGGGATCTGGTTGTATCCGGAATATGCATCCATAAAGCTCATTAGCTCGTGCCCGGCCGTTGCATCCACCATGTAGTCGATATGGGGGAGGGGGTAGCTATCTTTCGGGCAGGCTTTGTTCAGGTTGGAGAAGTCAATGCAGAGCCTCCATAGCCCGGTCGGCTTTTTTACCAAGACCGGGTTGGCTACCCAAGTCGGGTATTGGGCTTCCCGAATAAACCCGTTATCGATAAGCTTTTCTACCTCCTCCTCTAGTCCCTTCTGTCGTTCCGGCCCCATTTTCCTTCTTTTCTGAATAACCGGCTTTGAGCTGGGGTCGATATTTAGCCGGTGGCATGCCAGTTCCGGATCAATCCCCGACATATCTGAATGGGTCCAAGCAAAGACATCCAAATTTTGTCTCAGATGGGAGATTAGCTCGGAGCGGATCGGCTCTTGGAGGTTGTGGCCGATCTTTAGTCGTCGGCTTGGATTAGATGAGTCCATGTCGACCAGGTCCAATTCTTCTGTTGGCAGAGCGTGGCGAATTTTTCCTTTCGGATTTTGATATCGCGGGTCGACGGGATCTTCTTCTAGGATCGGCTCCTTCCCGGGCCTGCGGCCCCGGGACCGTCGGACCCCTGTTCAAGCAGGGTGTTTCCCGCCAGCTGTTCGGAGCTGGTAGTCTCCATTTCTTCCGGCAAATTTTTCGGGATGCCTTCTGCGGCGTTGATTTCGCGGGCCCGGATGCTGAGGTTGCATTCCTGGGCGGCCCTTTGATCCCCTCTATGTACCCCGACGCCGTCCGGGGTGGGAAATTTCATGCACAGGTGATAGGTAGACTGAGTGGCCCTCAGCCTTGACATCACAGGTCGGCCTATGATGGCATTATAATCACTGTGCACATCGATGATCTTGAAGGTTGTGATCATCGTCATTCTGATCGGCCCCTGACCAAATTCCAAGGCGAGGTCGATTTCCCCCAGTAGGGAGGTGCGGCATTTGGCAAATCCCCGAATATCCTCGTTGTAGGGCCGGACATAAGATTGGTCTACCTTCATCCTACGAAGGGTATGAAGGTAGATGATGCTAGCATAGGCCCCGGAGTCCACCAACACCCTGTGGACCGGGATCCCCATTACGGGCAGGGTGATGACAAGGGCGTCTGAATGGGGATGGTCCAAGCCGTCTGCATCGGACTCCTCAAAAGTAACTGCCAGCTGGAGGTTTTGGGGGCTTCTTCGGCCACTGATAGGAACCCCTCTGCTCGGCGTTCTGTCCGTTGGTAGGAGGTGGCGGCTTCTCGGATGGATGCCTTCTTCTGGCGCTTTGATCGATGGTCATCGACCTCAGCGGTTCCCATAATGGTTAAAATTTCCTGGGGGGATTTGGGGGCTGGAGGCACCCGATCATTCTTGGCTCTCGTCGGTTCGCCCCGATCTTGGCGATCCCGAGGCGGGTTCCGGGTAAACCGTCTCAAGCCTGTCTCGTCGCATACCGCGATCAAGGCGGCGATGAGGTCTCGGCACTGTTCGGTGTTGTGACCCGCTGATTCATGATATTTACAAAAGCGGGTCTGGTCCATGTCCTTTTGATCTTTATAGATCGGCCGAGGAACTGGGAGTAGGTTTTTGTCCTTTATTTGATCGAAAATGGCCGCGGCTCCGACGGAATATATTTCGGTGAAATTAGCCATGAGCTCGGGCCTATGCTCTCGATAACTCGGAGTTGTGGGGACTGTCGAGGAAGAGGTGGGAGTCTTATTTTCCCGGCGGGATTCTTGTCGGGCCTCTTTGTAGTCACGTCTATCCTCTTTCTTCTTATATGATCCTTTCTGATCGGAGGGCATGACTAACATTGGTGCTGGCATAGCTTCCTCGGCAGCTATGTGGGAGCTGGCGCGCTCCAAGAATTCCTGGTAGGTGTGTGGGACATTCTGGCACACCGTCCAGCGAAAAAGAGAATTTTTGAGGAGGCCGGCCTGGGCAATAATGGCCAGCGCATCGTCGGACATAGGTTCCGTCTCCAATATCCGTTTATTGAAACGGGATATATAATCTTTAAGGGACTCGTTCGGCCCCTGGACAACGGAAGCAATGGAAGAGCGTGGGGCGACTCGCACAAGGGACCCCATGAAATGGGATCGGAACGTCGCCGAGAGTTGGGCCCATGTTTGAACATAATGGTGGGGCAGCGTCCGATACCATCTCTCGGCCCTCTCCCCTAGAGTTAGGGAGAACATTCGGCATCGGAATGCGTCCCTGAGACCCGTGCAGGTCCATCCAGGAATTATAATGTCCAAGATGGGCATTGGGGTCTGTCTCCCCGTTGTATGGTGGAATTTGAGGGATCTTGAACTTCTCCGGGAGGGTTCCGCCAAAAGACTGGGGGCCAGGGGACTCTCCTGGCTGTTAAGCCATTCCGAACTTTGGGATGGCTGGAGCTGTTTATTTTCGAGCTCTGTAAGGCGCTTTTTAAGAAACTCGATCTCGCTCGAGTTATCGCCCGGAGTTGGAGGCAATGCTTGCGTCGGATTTAGGGACGGGCGGGGAGCTTTTTCTTCCTTACGGCTCTGACTCTGGACAGTAGGAGCCGGCGCTGCCTTCTCGATTTTCTTCCCCGCCCCAAGGCGATCAAAAACGGATGTGGGGCGCGAAAGCTTACTTTTCCGAGAGGGATGTGAGCTTTCGCCGTGGTTTTCCGCCTTTTCTCCGGTGATCCCAGAGGTCGTCCTTTTTTTGTTACGTCCCGAGGCAGTTGGGCGGGTCGTCTGAGATTCCGCCTCGATATGGTCTTTGGGTTTTTGAAGGGTCCCGCCCCCCGTAACCCTTGCCATAAGGGCCGCCATGCCCTGGATAAAGGCAAGGTGTTTGAAGCACTCTACTACCTTACGGAGGTTTTCCTCCTCCGTCGCGGGCTGAGGGTTTTTTGAACTGTCGTGAGACATCTCCGGTGAGCAGTATAAATCTGTTTTTATCGGAGGTCCCCTCCTTCTAGCGCCAATCTGTTGACGTCTGATTTGGTCAACGTCACGTGTGCTGATCTGGATGAATGGATCGAAGACACGTAGAAAATAATATAACAAGAGGGAAGGTGTTTGATCACTAAATTTTATTAATGACCTTTAAATAGAGTAGAGCCGAGCAGGATATTTTATGCCGGTCTATCTTGTTTGCTTGTTAATTACAAGTCTTATTTTCTTTTTGGCTATGAATCTGAATTCTCTCTTTTTTCTCTCTCTGTTATAAATGCTCAAAATCCAAAGATCTGCTTTCACTATACATTTCTTCTATATATAGACAATTTGGGCCAGTGGAGAGATGACAGCTGGCAAATGTTTGGGAAATATGCCCAAAACACCTGTCAGTCTGCATATACGTCTTGGACAAGTGGCGGCCTCTAAGGAGTGCCTTGGGAAGGGGCGTGACGGCATGCGTTAATTGGCATGCGGGCCTGCCTCGCCGACTCTTGGCGGTGCTTATCCGCTGGGGTCGGTCCTCGGGTCTCCCGCCGTTCAGGTCGGCCTTGTTGTAATCTTGAATCGGAGCATTTTTATCCTCTCTCTGCTCAGCCCTCCCGGATCGGATACCGGGTCGGCCTTGGCGTCAATGTCTGGTCCGGTTTTTGGCGAGCCCGGGAGGAAATCGGGTTTTTGCCCGGTCCGACTTCAGGTTCTGCTCGGCCGATTTAGCTGTCTGGAGTGCCTACGTGGATTCCAAGTTGGATGGGCTGCCAACAAGTACTATAGGGTCAGGGCTGTTATCTCGAGAATTAATCAACTGTAAGTTTGAAATCTCCGTATAAAAAAAAAAAAAAAGATAGAGCCCATTTTGTTCGCTAGTATGGCATGGAAGAATAATCTCAAATACGTTTCACAGTCTGCACTTTTCATTCTTTTACGCTACGTCCAATTAATTTAGTAAGTTAGTAGTGGTGATAACAAAAACTATCCAAAGTATAATCTAATAAAAAAGAAATTCTCTCTTCAAAATAACATGGCGTGAATTCACATTCCGAATTTCCGAAAGCAACATCAAATTTTATATTCCATTTCGATCACACATATTTATATAACAAATACAATGTGTCGTTAACTCTTATATATATATATATATATATATATATATATATGGGCCTTTATTTTCAGAACTCTCTTAAGTGCGAGAACTGCGATAACTCCTCTAAACCAATGAGATTTTTTTAAATATTAAAAATATTATTAATTCAAAAGGGTATTATAGTAAAATACAATTTTTATTAAGGGAGATAACCCCTACTGATGATAACCCCTATTATAATAGCCCCTACTGATGATAACCCCTACTATATATATAGCCCATACTATATAGTAGGGGTTATGATCAGTAGGGGTTGTATGCATTGACATGATGTACATTATCGATTATTAGGAGTGCAAAAGGTGGTTCACGTTTTTATTTGTGCAGTGAACTCATACTAAATATGTGCTGGACTCACGTTTTTATTTTAAGGACTGATTCTTATTTAAATCAATCATATATATATATATATATATATATATTTACGCACATCAATTATCTAATATGGTGAAATAGACATTGGAACAAGAAGTGGAACACTAAATTTGTTCTGGGATTTCTTCTCAAATAAATTAGCAATAATAAAAATTGTCCAAGATCTCTATTCATTACGGACAACATATATGCTCTAAGCGTAAGATTAATGATTCAATACGCCCCCCACATACAGTCTGACTCAAGTCTTACAATATGAATTCTTTAATTCAAGTGACGCGGAGCTAGATCAGCATGGATCATTTGTTTCCCACATATGTATACTACTACAAAAAAGACATTCAACATCGCTCGTTTAACATCGGTTTGTAAAAACCGATGTTAAAAAAGATGTTGTGGCATAATTGAAAATTTTAAAACAAATTAACATCGGTTCTGCTAAAAACCGATGTTAAATTAACAACTAACATCGGTTTTTAAAAAACTGATGTTAAATTAATCCATTTCACATCGGTTTCGGAAAACCGATGTTAATTTTTAATTTAACATCGGTTTTTAGAAAAACCGATGTTAATTTTTAAATAAAGTTTCAATTTTTTTTAAAAAAAAATCCAGATTTTTTAAAAGAATTAACATCGGTTATACTAAAACCGATGTTAAATTAAAAATTAACATCGGTTTTTAAAAAAACCGATGTTAAACAATGTTAATTTTTAATTTAACATCGGCTTTTAGAAAAACCGATGTTAATTTTTAATTTAACATCGGTTTTTTGTATAACCGATGTTAAATTTTTAAAAAATCTGGATTTTTTAAAAAAATAGAAACTTTATTTTTTTTAAAAAATCCGGAATATTAATATTAAAAATTGGATGTTTATATTTATTGTTCAAAAATAAAAGGTAAAAATTGGAAGTTTTTATTTAAAGTTCGAAAATAAAAAATAAACATTAGTTCGAAAATAAAAAATAAAAATCGGACGTTTTTATTTAAAGTTCGAAAATAGAAAATAAAAATCGGATGTTTTTATTTAAAGCTTTGAAAAAAAAGGGGAATATTATTTTCTATAAATAACTAAAAAATGAATTATTATATATATTTTTAAAAACCTGCTAGTTTTTGTTTTTGTAATTTTTTTACTTTTCATAAAAAACTATTTTATGTTTTTACAAAAATCTAAAAATAAAAAAGCATTAAATATTAATTACAAATCAGATCTAGATTTTTTTATTTTTTATTTTTTATTTTCGAGCTTTAAATAAAAACATCCGACTTTAAATATTAATATTCTAGATTTTTTTAAAAAATAAATTTTCTATTTTTAATATATATATATATATATATATTAAATTATATTATATTTTTATAAATTTATAAATGTATATATTATATAAATATAACACATAGCAAAAATATACAAGGAAGTTAAATCCATGGAGTGGTAATATCACACTTTCATAAGCAAGAGGTGGTGAGTTCGAAACCCACCAACAACGAAATCTAATGGTATTTGTTGTAGGTTGGTGGGGCTTGGGGGCGGGGGGCTGGTGCGGGTGGTTGGGGCGAGTGTCTGGGTTGGGGTTGGGTTGGGCTAGCTGGGTTAGCCGCGGTCCGATAAAATTTTAAAATCGCGAAATTTAACATCGGTTGTCCCAGAACCGATGTTAAATATCGCGATATTAAAATTAACATCGGTTGTTATAACAACCGATGTTAAAATCAAAGTTTAACATCGGTTATTAGAAACCGATGTTAATTTTAACATCGCGACATTTAACATCTGTTCCAAAACCGATGTTAAATGTCCAAAAAAATGATGTTAAATGTCTATTTTGTAGTAGTGGTATAGATAGCTGCCCTGGTACCATGAAGCTAGATCAATGTGGGTCATTTGTTTCGTACATATGTATAGAGAACTGTCCTAATCCCGATGATAGAATTACGTACGAATAAGAAGTGGAAAGAGGCGTGAAATTGAGCATGAAATTGCACGAGCAATTGAAGACTATATTGGAAGTGAACCAGCCCTTTCAGTCTTTATATGGTCTATATTTATATATTTATTTAATAGATATGAGATATATTGTCTATCACAATACAATTCATCATGTGCGACCTAGAGAGAAGGTTGAGGGTCGGGCACATGGAGATATTAGAAGGTAACGAGCCTCATAATTAGAGATGTTAAACGGGTTAGTCACTGCGGTTCTAATGCCTGCACTTTGAAATTTCAAATGGTCTACAAAAAGCTCAGATTTAAACGGGTTAGGAAATATCGACTTAACCCTAACCTTAACGGGTTATGCTAAGCAGCTAAATATTTAAAAAATCTATTTTTTATTTTTTTATAAGTCATAAACCAAAAAAACAGTAACAATATATTTTATATATATAGTAACAAATATACTATAATAAATATAACAAAAAATACACTTTTATGTATGTATATATATATATATATATATATATATATATTGTTAAAGGAATAATACTCGTTGTGTGCCTAAGTCTGTTAGTTTATGGGCTTTCCTAGATAGGATTTGGCTGAGGCCTGTTTGTATGTACTTCACCCTATTTAAGGGATCTCATTGATGGAATAATACAACACTTTTGCCCTACTTTCTGTCTCAAGTTATTTTCCCTTCAACACGTTATCAGCACGTAGTTCCCGGCTGAGCACGGAATTTTCCTCCCGATTTTCTGAAAAAAAAAAAAAAAAAACGAAAAATCCCGCGGCCGAAACCCTACCCGCCGCCGCCGCAGCCTGCAAACCCTAGACCTCCATTGCCGTCCGATCGATCACCTTCTCCCCGATCCGGAACTCCCGCGACCTGCATCCGTCGCCCATCCCTGCAACACCGTCCGACGCGACCTACCCGCGACTGAACCCGCCCAGATTCGCAAAACATCACCTCCGCTCGCGACTTCCCCGACCGCACCTTCCCCAGCCGTCGCCCAGAATCGCGATCCCCTCCCTCCCGTCGACTGCACACCAGTTCCGTCTCCACCGCCGGCTTTCAATCGGATCCGACGTGACCGCCCGTAACCGCCGCGACTCCGACCCTTCTCCAGCCTCCGTCGCTGCCAGCTCCGACAAGCCAGCCCGTGACGTTTTCGTCCTGCACGGTTGTCCGGCTCGGCCGCGATCAGACGGTATCGGCCTCGGCCGCGATCCAGACCCGATTCAGTCCAGATTTTCTGCTCCTATTCACAAAACAAAGTACACAAATACGAACCCTACTATCTACAATGTGCGAATTTATATGTTTTTAATTACTATTGATTGCATATTTATATTCTGCAATTTATTTATGCTTAATTAAACCAAAAGCATGATGCATCCATAATTTTAACTAAACTAAAATAAATTGCTTAAGCAACTCGAATTAAAATAAATTCACATTGAATTAAAAATTATTGCGGCATAAGATACCCCTTCGACTGCATTTATACGTGTATAGATATATTCATAGGGCTATGTGATTATATCTATAATTATATATATATTTTGCATACATTGTTAGTTATGGCATGTATATTAAGTTCATCATTAGTAGAACCTAGAAGACTTATTTCTACTATCTATATCAACTCGAACCGTGATAAAGTAATTTCATCGGTAAAAACCCCAATAGCATCGAAAGTAATTTTGACCATATCTTGGTTCTGAAAAATAATAACCCTCCACATTATTGAAAATTTTATCATGGAAAGTACTCATGATATACTGTGAAAATTCATTTTCCTTTTTTTTCTTGTCTCAAGATGGCTGATCCAACTCGTCCTGAATTTGACATCTTGGACTCAGAAGGGCTTGAGTACCATAGATGGGTTTCTGACGTATAGACCACTTTTATCGCTAAGGACTATAGTGCTACTATCTTTGAAACAACAGGCGAAGTACCGTCTGACAAAACCAAAGCTAGTGCATTAATGTTCCTTAGGCGACATATCGACCCGAGCCTAAGATGGGAATATCTGCAGTTGAAATCCCCGAAAGAACTGTGGGATGCCCTTAAGGGCCGTTTTGGGAACATCCACAATACTTTGCTCCCAGAGTTGACCGTGCAGTGGAATGAAATCCGCTTGCTTGATTATAAACGGATCAACGATTTCAACAAAGATATGCTCCGTCTGAAGGCACGCCTTAATTTCTGTGGAAAGGACCTCACAGAAGATGATATGATTCAGAAAACTCTTTCCACTTTTCCTACTTCTGCCCTTATACTAGCGAACCAGTATAGGCTGGAGTATGACAATAAACGCATCACTACCTTCAATAAGCTTATCAACCTACTGCAAGTGGCTGAGAGGCACAATGAAGTATTAGTGAGCAACAATGCCAGGCCGGCTAGGACAAAGAAAGTTCCCGAGGCCAACTATGGAAAAGTGAAAGGTGGAAAGAACCCCAATACACAGGGGACTGGTCATGGCAACCCCAAACCACAACGTGGAAGAGGGCACAGTGGTCGAGGACGTGGTCGAGGACGTGGGGGTTCTTCCAATGTAATGAGAAGACTTGGTGCTCCCGGCCCTTCTGGCCAAGGAAACTGTTAGGCGTATTTTTATACGCTTATTTGTCATTATTTTGTATTATTTTGGAGAGTGAATTTGATAAAATGAGCCTTTAATGCCTTAATTTTGTATATTTGTCAGGAAATTGAAGTCCGGAAGCTAAAACGAGGCAAAACGGGCGAAAACGGCAAATCTGGACTATGAGCCGCGGCACAAGGAAGCAGGGCCGCGGCACAGGAAGACACCCAGCCAAGGGCAGAGTAAACTGTACTCTGTGCCGCGGCACAGCCCAGGTGAGCCGCGGCACAGAAGAAATTAAGGACGCCCAGGCATCCAGCTGAAGGCTCTGTGCCGCGGCACAGATTTAGTGCGCTGCGGCACACATGGCGGTTTTTGGTTGTCCGCGCGGATTAGGGCCGTTTCGAAGCCAGTTTTCGACCTACGGATGCGGACGCGATTTGGAGGATGTGCTGAGCTATAAATAGGGTTTAAGACCCTAATTAATTATCTTTGGATCTTTTATCTTTTGGAGCTTAAGCTTGGAGACGGCAGAAGAAGAGGGAAGCAGAAGACTTCAAAGGCGAGGCGGAAGGCAAGAACGGAGGAATCCGAGCTTCATCTGCGTTTGATTTTTATGCTTTCATTTATTTATTCTGTAATTTCAATTATTAGTATGTCAGGCTAAAGCCCTAATCTAGGGTTTTGATGAAACCTAAGTTTTGACGAATTGCTTGAGATTATCCAATTAATTACCTTTTTGTTGACTTTTCCCAATTGTGTTTAATGCTTGCAATTATCTGGCCAATAGTTGTATTGATTTAATCATTCAATTCGAATCGGGAGAGGAGAATTGGTGAGGAACTATTGGTGAGTACCGTTTTATTCTGTGAGATAGGAATATACTCATAGGAACTACGTGGCCTTTGGGAGATTTTATGCTTTTCGCCTATTGACGAATTAATTCACCTAGGGATAGAGTGCGTTATTCGCCTTTAGATAAATCTATTGACCTCGGGAGAGGCGGTAGAATATATTAGCAATCTCCGCCTTCAATAAATTGGGAAAATTATTTATTAAGGATAATCGAGAGTAAATTCGGATAAACCGAGGTGGATTCAGAATCCTAGACTTATTCATCATTTGATTTCTTTTATTCAAGCTATCGTTTTTACCGTTTAATCGCTTAGTAATTCTTTTAGTTATTAATTGCAAAAACCCAAATTCGATTGTTCAAATAAAATTGGAATACACAAAAATCGGTAGTTAGAGATTCGGTCCTCGTGGGAACGATACTCTACTTATCACTTTATTACTTGTAAATGATGACGTGCACTTGCGTGTAAGAAATATCGCAACAAGTTTTTGGCGCCGTTGCTTGGGATTGAAATTTTTAATATCGATTTAAGTATTTCTAGTCTTAATTTGAGCGTTTTATTTTTATTTTTGTGTATTTAATTTCGTTTATTTGTTTTTCCTTTCAGGACCTTTCATGTAGTGCATGAAAACTTCGACGAAGGCCTACTACCTTTGGATACCGAGCTCGAGCGCACTCTAAGAAGGAACAAGAAGGAGAAAAGAGAGTTGCGCATTTACGGTCAACATGGCCGAGAATATCGAAGTCCAAGGAGGAGATAACCATGTGCGGCAAGTTCAACCGGAACTAGCTCTTCGAGATTATGCCATGCCGCAGATCAATGCTAATTTTTCGGGAATTCGGCGTCCCACTATCCAAGCCAATAATTTTGAGATCAAGCCCGCTATTATTCAGATGGTGCAGGCGAGCCAATTCTGTGGACGGCCGAATGACGACCCGAATGCCCATATTGCTTCTTTCCTTGAGATATGTGACACGTTCAAGACTAATGGTGTCACCGACGATGCCATCCGATTGAGGCTTTTCCCTTTCTCTTTGAGGGATAAAGCGAAATTTTGGTTAAATTCCTTACCGCCGGGGTCGATTACAACATGGGGAGAGTTAGCGCAAGCCTTCCTTGCCAAATTCTTCCCACCTGCTAAGATGGCGAGGTTGAGAAACGAAATAACCACCTTTGGTCAGTACGATATGGAATCGCTCCACGAGGCGTGGGAGCGATATAAAGATTTGTTACGAAGATGCCCTCATCACGGCCTTCCTGATTGGCTTCAGATTCTGACGTTCTATACTGGTTTGAGTGCTTCTACACGCACTCTCGTGGATGCGGCCGCTGGTGGGGCCTTGATGGGAAAGACTATGGCCGAGGCACACTCGCTTTTGGAACCTATGGCCGCAAATGCATATCAATGGCCATCGGAAAGATTGACACCGAAGAGAGTTATGGAAGTTTCAAGTAATGATCCGATTTCCACCTTGTCAGCTCAAGTCGCCGCTTTGACCCAACAGCTCCAAGCATTTTCGCACGCACCTTCTCCCATTACCATAGAGACATGCAATTGGTGTAACGGATCACACCCGAGCGCGGAGTGTCAAGTTGGAAACCCGTTCGAGCAACATCAGATGGAGCAGGCTCAATTCGTGGGAAATGGAAATCGGCAGAATAACCCGTACTCCAACACTTATAATCCGGGGTGGCGCAATCATCCCAACTTTTCGTGGAGAAACGGACAGAACTCAAACCAGCCCCCGTTCGCTCAGAATCAACAGCAGCCCCCTCCCGCTCCCAAAGTTTCTCTCGAGGAAGCACTTGCAAAATTGGCGGCGAATACGAGTCAATTTATGACCTGTACTGAAGCGACATTGCAAAATCATTCCGCTTCCATTCGAAACTTGGAGGTCCAACTGGGCCAAATTGCTAATGTGTTGACAGCTCGCCCGGAGGGAGCATTGCGAGTACAACAAAGACAAATCCTAGAGAGAGTCTAAACGCAATCAGCTTGAGAAGCGGGAAAGAGGTGCTGGATCAGCCCAAGCGGTGTGAAAAGAAGAAGGAAATTTAGGAAAAGAATGATTTAGAGCCAGAGGAGTCGCAAGATTTGAAACCTTCAATAACGTTGCCGGATAACCCGAAGACATGTGTGCCCCCCGTCCCGTTTCCGCAGAGACTACAGCAGAGAAAGGCGGACAAACAATTTTCTAAGTTCCTTGACGTATTTAAAAAGCTTCACATTAACATTCCGTTCGCCGACGCGTTGGAACAAATACCGAGCTACGCTAAATTCATGAAGGAGATATTGTCGAAGAAAAGAAAACTCGAGGAGTTTGAAACTGTCGCCTTGACGGAGGAATGCAGCGCAATTTTACAAAAGAAGCTCCCACCTAAATTGAAAGATCCGGGAAGCTTCAACATACCGTGCACCATGGGGAATCTTTCGTTTAATAAGGCACTGTGCGATCTCGGTGCTAGTATCAACCTCATGCCTCTGTCGATTTTCAAAAAGCTGGATATTGGGAAGCCAAGCCAACAATGATCTCCTTACAATTGGCGGATCGATCGATTAAGTATCAGGAGTGATTGAGGATGTATTAGTCAAAGTTGATAAGTTCATCTTTCGGCCGATTTCATCGTACTCGACATGGAGGAAGATGAAGATATCCCAATCATCTTGGGACGACCATTTTTAGCGGCGGCCGAACCCTTATAGACGTGGAAAAGGGAGTTAACTCGAGGGTCCAAGAGGCAGGCAAGTTACTTTTCAAGTATTCAAATCTTTCCCATGTCCCGGAAGTGTTGATAAAAGGTCACAAGGTGAAAGTGTAGATGCAGTTGAAAGAGGAAAGCACCGAAAACATAGTCGGTTGAAAAATTCAGATTCGGTGGCAGATGGTTCAATTTTTAAGAAGGGTGCAGAACGAGTAGCGTTTCTCGAGCATGCAGACAAATATGCTGCAGTCTTGAGTGCGTTCGTCAAGGAGGAGAGTAAGCCGGAAGCCCAGCGGACATATAGTCATGAGAAAAACGGGTGTTTCGGGAAGTTGCTCACATCGAAACCTTTCCGCAAACAACATTTGAGGCCCGAACCGAAAGTCGAATAGTTAACGATCGATGGTCATAATTTTGAAAACCAGATGAACGGTTCGATGATCGGGGCGGAAACCAAATGGAGTTTGCGAAAAGCGAACTAATATTTTCAAATAGGTCCGGCTGAAGACTATAAACTTAGCGCTCCTCGGGAGGCAACCCGAGTATTAGTTGTAGATTCTTTATTGTTTTCTTGCATTTTTAGAGTCTTTCTTTGTCGTCATTCTTCTTTGATCCGTCCTTCCCTCTCGTCTTGATGTTTTTGTGTAAAAATTCTGTGCAGGAATCAGCAAAGGGGAGGAATTCAATGATGGGCCGCGGCACAGCAAAAGTGAGCTGCGGCACACACCAGCTGATGAAAAATGGCTGATCAAACCGTACCCTGTGCCGCGGCACGATCTAACTGAGCCGCGGCACACTAGGTCATTGAGCCGCGGCACACTAATCCTGAGCCGCGGCACATCAAATGGCCGAGAAACGCCCAGGAGACTGTACTTTGTGCCGCGACACGCGGAAAATGAGCCGCGGCACACTAACACACTGAGCCGCGGCACACGAAAACTGAGTCGCGGCACCCGGCGGTATTACAAAATGTCCCAGGCCTACTGTACTTTGGGCCGCGGCTCACTTATATTGTGCCGCGGCCCCCGTCGCAAAATAAGAGCAACCACGTAGGGCTCATTCAATCGATCGGCCTGCACAAGGTACCTTCTTCCCTCCCTTCCTTCCTTCCTTCGCACAATGAGGTCAGTTGATACCATTCTATTAGTCTCCTTCTCAAATTCTCCAGGTAATTTTTGATTTCTAAATCATAAGTGATTCTTGATGTGAAAAGATTTGAAGTTATATATTGCTAGTTGTTCTTCACTGTTGTTTCTAAAATGGAGTTGGAATATGGGGAAATTGATATTGTGATGGAATTGATATTTATGAACGAATTGTTGATGATAGTTGTCGTGATTCAGGGTTATTATCTGTGTTATTATTTTTGGGATTTGGAATTAACCATCAAAATTCTTGTTCTTCATTTTAACTTGTGCACACAAGGTGTTTGATAAATTGCGGAATGGAAAATTGGTAAGCTAGGCATTTTCAAAATTATATGCAATGAATCATGTTATCGAATTACATTATCCCCAACCCTTACATCATGTTAAACTTGAGAGCTCGTACTTAACTTCCTTTTTGATGATGCCAGCTCATTTATTCACACTCCGCATGATGTAGTCAAGAAGCGTGCAAGCTCACCGGATGATGCCGGCACCAGCTCGTGAGCGGACTGGAGGGGAGTACTTGACCTTTTACTTTTATTGCATATCATTTTTTGTCCATTGAGGTCAATGTACGTCCTAAGTTTGGGGGGGATTTACTTTTCGTCGCTACATTCATTGCTGTACTGATTTTGTTGCACTTTTCATTGCTTTGCGTTATTTTTTTTTTCGATAGCCTTGCTTGTCTTAATTCTTCTTTATTCGTGAATTTTTCGTGCTTCTATTTGTGTGATACTGATGTTACGACACTGTTTTTCTCTCTGAAGAAACGGTCGAGTTTTAGTCGAGTTGTAGTCAGTAATTTCGGTTTCTGCTTAGTATTCATTTAGGTCCAAAATTTTTCGTGATTGTAGAGGTCTTGGCGGATAAGAAAGGATACATGCTTGTTTTAAAATCACCGTCGATACGTTTGGTTACATTTTTCAGTTAGTTAGTCGTCCAGTTACATTAGTCGTGTTGGCACCTAGATTGAGTTTAGAGTCGGTCAGTTTTTCCCAAAAGTCGAGATAATGTTGTTCTATGAGGGGAAGTCTAGTAACCGGGGGTATTCGCGTGACCCGTTGTTTACTCTCGCGTAAAACGACGACCCTGATTAGACTAGTGATTTAGATATTTCACATGTGCCAATGATAGGGAGCCTAGTAACCGGGGGTATTCGCGTGACCCGCTGTTTACTCTCACGTAAAACGGCAACCTTGATTCGGACATGCGGAAATTATATATTCGAGTTGTTTCTCCGCTGTAGACGGGAACTTAGTAACTAGAAGCATCCATGTGACCCATGAGTGTCTTTTACGTCAAACGGTTTCCCAATACATGAGAATGGAAGTTCCACCCTAGGATTATCCCGATGAAACATCCCGAGATCCTAACCTAGTGGTCAACTCGAATCAAAATCTTGAACATATATATAAGGGGATACTGTCCGAGGTTTATTTGTTATGAAACTCATGAAAATTGTGCCATTAGACTGTGGAACGGGACGAACTAGCTTGTTTATTTTAGCCTTTCACATTGACGGTCGATTTGACTCACGTTTTGTTAATCTTTGAGCTGGATTTTCTTCATGAACGAGTGATTAGGACTGAACTTGATTACTTTGCGGAATCATTATTCTGAGTGCATCTCGCTATTATGACACTCGTATTATTTAGAGAGAATTACAGGATAGTATTGATTAGGTTGAACACTATGAGTTGCACGATGATTCACGACATTCTTTTATTGAATTTAATTCTTTTTGCTTGAGGACAAGCAAAGGCTTAAGTTTGGGGGTATTTATTAGGCGTATTTTTATACGCTTATTTTTCATTATTTTGTATTATTTTGGAGAGTGAATTTGATAAAATGAGCCTTTAATGCCTTAATTTTGTATATTTGTCAGGAAATTGAAGTCCGGAAGCTAAAACAGGCAAAACGGGCGAAAACGGCAAATCTGGACTATGAGCCGCGGCACAAGGAAGCAGGGCCGCGGCACAGAAGACACCCGGCCAAGGGCGAGTAAATCAGATTGCGTGCCGCGGCACGCCAGTGAGCCGCGGCATAGAAGAAATTAAGGACGCCCGGGCATCCAGTGAAGGCTCTGTGCCGCGCATGTATTTAGTGCGCCGCGGCACACATGGCGGTTTTTGGTTGTCCGCGCGGATTAGGGCCGTTTGAAGCTTGATTTCGACCTACGGATACGGACGCGATTTGGAGGATGTGCTGAGCTATAAATAGGGTTTAAGACCCTAATTAATTATCTTTGGATCTTTTATCTTTTGGAGCTTAAGCTTGGAGACGGCGAAGAAGAGGGAAGCGAAGACTTCAAAGGCAGAGGGCGGAAGTCAAGAACGGAGGAATCCGAGCTTCATCTGCGTTTGATTTTTATGCTTTCATTTATTTATTCTGTAATTTCAATTATTAGTATGTCGGGCTAAAGCCCTAATCTAGGGTTTTGATGAAACCTAAGTTTTGACGAATTGCTTGAGATTATCCGATTAATTACCTTTTGTTGACTTTTCCCAATTGTGTTTAATGCTTGCAATTATCTGGCCAATAGTTGTATTGATTTAATCATTCAATTCGAATCGGGAGAGGAGAATTGGTGAGGAACTATTGGTGAGTACCGTTTTATTCTGTGAGATAGGAATATACTCATAGGAACTACGTGGCCTTTGGGAGATTTTATGCTTTTCGCCTATTGGCGAATTAATTCACCTAGGGATAGAGTGCGTTATTCGCCTTTAGATAAATCTATTGACCTCGGGAGAGGCGGTAGAATATATTAGCAATCTCCGCCTTCAATAAATTGGGAAAATTATTTATTAAGGATAATCGAGAGTAAATTCGGATAAACCGAGGTGGATTCAGAATCCTAGACTTATTCATCATTTGATTTCTTTTATTCAAGCTATCGTTTTTACTGTTTAATCGCTTAGTAATTCTTTTAGTTATTAATTGCAAAAACCCAAATTCGATTGTTCAAATAAAATTGGAATACACAAAAATCGGTAGTTAGAGATTCAGTCCTCGTGGGAACGATACTCTACTTATCACTTTATTACTTGTAAACGATGACGTGCACTTGCGTGTAAGAAATATCGCAACAGAAACAAAGCACCTACCCCCCATGTCTCTCCCAAAGTCAGAGTTGGCAATGAACCGTGCTATCGATGTGGAGATGCTGGACATTGGTACAAGAACTGCCATGCAAGTAAACAAGTCGCAGCACACTACAAGAAATATAGAGAGTCCAAAGAACGGGAGGCTCACTATATGGAGGAAGATGCTCTCGACGATTCCCCCGACGTCAATTTCACAGTCACCGATAATCGCAATGAGCCATACGTGTCACAGTCATTAGAGGCACCCCTTTATGACTGAATGTTTTCATTATGTTTACTTTCTCGTTTACATTTGGCATTGTTAGCTCGGAACGATTTTATCGATGTTTTATTTTCAATAATGGTGTGATGAAACTTTGTTTTTCTAGAACAAGATATTATTATTGCTTACGTTATATCCTTAGATATATTTTGAAGAAATGAATATTGCTTGCATGTTTATGGTTCGAATTTTTTTTCTCTCCTTTTCGTAGGAATGAATCGGGGAGAACTTGAATGTTTGGTTGACAGTGGGACCACCCACACCATTCTTAGGAATAGACTTCTATTCACGGAATTAATTGCATGTCAAACCTCGGTAACCACGATGATTGGGTCCTCCCAACTCATCCAAGGGCGAGGTAATGCCCGATTTTTATTACCTAACGACACTCTTATCCGAGTTACCGATGCTCTATACGCACCTAGGGCCCCTCGAACCTTACTAAGTTTTAAAGATATACGTAGCAATGGTTTCCACGTCGAAACCCACTGTGAGAATGGAATCGAGTTCCTTTATATTACATCTAATAAATATGGACGTAAACGCATATTAGAAAAACTTATGAGTCAAAATAGTGGACTGTACACCACAACCATTAGGGTATTCGAATCCTATGCTGTGACCATAAATAAAATTTGGGACAAAGACTCGTATAGGCTTTGGCATGATAGACTAGGTCATCCTGGTCGAGATATGATGATCCGTATCCTAAAGAACTCGCACGGACATCCTTTCTTTCGAGCGAAAAAGGGGCAACAACTCAACACGAAGAACAGTATTGATGTTAATCATGCTATGTCATCTAAAGAAATAGAGACATATGCCCCTTCTAAGCAATTGACTATGTCAAAAGCACATCGCTCATTCTGCAAAGCCTGCTCTTTAGCTAAAGTAGGAGCGAGACCTTCCTACACTAAAGATACTAAAGCGAACATCCCATTATTACAACGTATACAAGGAGATATTTTTGGACCCATCCACCCAGAATGCGGACCATTTAAGTACTTTATGGTATTGGTGGATGCTTCGACACGCTGGTCACATGTCGCACTCCTTTCCACTCGAAATGCTGCATTTGCAAAACTCCTAGCTCAGATCATTCGTCTAAGGACTCACCATCCTGATCACCCTATCAAGTCTATTTGACTCGATAATGCAGGAGAATTTACATCTAAAGTATTTGATGACTACTGCATGTCAATCGGAATCGATGTAGAGCATCCCGTTCTCCATGTGCATACACAAAATGGTCTCGCAGAGGCAACCATTAAAAGAATCCAAATGGTAGCACGAGCATTGGTTTTGCGCACCAATCTGCCCATCTCTGCTTGGGGATATGCAGTCCTACATGCAGCCGTACTTATTCGTTTCAGACCCACCGTTGGCCAACTATTTTCTGCGTACGGTTGGTAGCTGGATATGAACTGGATATTTCACACCTACGCATATTTGGTTGTGCAACATATGTGCCGATTGCGCCCCACAACGTAATAAAATGGGTCCTCGAGACGTTTAGGTATTTACGTTGAATACGAATCCCCAACAATTATCCGCTACTTAGAACCCTTGACAGTGATCTCTTTACGCAGCGTTTTGCGGATTGTCACTTCAATGAGTCGAATTCCCGTCGTTAGGGGAGAGGAGAAAAGAAGTTTCTCAAGGAACAACAGAATTGTCCCTGTACGTCCGAGTCTGCCTCATTATGATCCCCGTACCTCACTATGTCGTGAAGTACAACGAATCCTCGATCTTGAGCGTAGCGCATTCGATGCACGATGCGTTCTTGATATCGCCAAAGTGACAAGATCACACATTCCACCTGCAAATGTGCCCGCAAGGTTAGAAGTCCCGAATAAAGGGCACATCACCAACGTGCAGTGATGCGATCGCACCCGGTGGAAATGCGATCGAGGCCGTGGCTCCCAAAAGGAAAAGGGGGAGGCCACCCGGTTCGACACCCGCCCAAGGAAGAAAAGGGCGGGTGAGGCACAAACCAACCCATTAATCATCAATACTGGGAATCCTTCCCACGAGATCATCTCGACTATAGCTATGTCCACGAATCATTAATGGGGACGCCCGGAGATCGATTCAGCATTAGAAAACAAAGAGATCTCGATCAATTATGAAAGTGCGTCTGATTTGATGGAACGATCGACCACTCATATTGATGATATGTTTGCATACACAGTTGCTCAAGAAATCATAGAGCACGATGATGTCGAACCACGCTCTGTTGAAGAATGTCAACAAAGAGCCGATTGGCCTAAATGGAAAGAAGCTATCCAGGAAGAGCTTGACTCTGTGACAAAACGCAAGGTACTTGGCCCAGTAGTGCTAACTCCGCCAAGTGTAAAGCCTGTTGGACACAAATGGGTTCTTATCAGAAAGCGTAATGAGAATCACGAAGTCCTGAGGTACAAGGCTCGCCTTGTTGCACAAGGTTTCTCACAACGCCCTGGTATAGATTACGAGAAAACGTACTCCCCCGTAATGGACGTTATTACGTTCCGCTATCTAATCAGCCTAGTTGTTTCCGAAGGATTGGAAATACAGCTAATGGACGTGGTCACTGCGTATCTCTATGGGGATCTAGGTACGGAGATTTACATGAAAGTGCCCGAAGGCATTTCATTGCCCAAATCAAGTAACTCCAGACCACGGAGTGCGTATTCAGTTCGTTTGAAACGCTCACTTTACGGTTTGAAACAATCTGGAAGGATGTGGTATAGCAAATCTGAGTGAATACTTGATTGGAAAGGGATACAAGAACGATGAAGCGTGTCCTTGCGTCTTTATAAAGAAACAAGTTCCGGATTTGCAATCATCGCAGTGTATGTCGACGATATGAATATAATCGGCACTCTTGATGAAATAAGAGAAACCACCGGATACTTGAAAACTGAGTTTGAGATGAAAGATCTTGGGAAGACTCGTTTTGTCTTGGTATTCGAGATAGAACATAGAGTCTGTGGAATTCTCATCCACCACCGCTTATGTCCGTAAGATGCTTAGACGCTTTAACATGGACAAAGCACACCCGGTTAGCACTCCCATGATCGGTCGTAGCTTGGATGCGAAGAAAGATCCATTTCGTCCAAAGGAAGATGACGAAGAGCTTTTGGGAGCTGAAATTCCCTACTTAAGTGCAATAGGCGCTCTATTGTACTTAGCTCAATGTACGCGACCGGACATCGCCTTCTCAGTAAACTTACTAGCTCGATTTAGTTCAGCACCGACGCAACGTCATTGTAATGGTATCAAGAATATATTCCGATACCTAAAAGGAACCATTGACTTGGGACCATTCTTTCCCTACAAGCAGGCAAAGGAAGCTGCTTCCATAAAGGCAAATGCTAAAGTAAATGTTAATGCCATAGAACCTACCCCGACGAACGTGTTGGTAGGATTTGCTGATGCAGGGTATCTCTCCGACCCACACAAAGGTCGTTCCCAAACTGGCTATGTATTTGCTATTGGAAACACCGCTATATTTTGGAGATCCACAAAGCAAACCCTTGTAGCTACCTCATCTAATCACGCCGAAATTATCGCTTTGCATGAGGCGGTACGTGAGTGTATTTGGTTAAGAGCTATCATTACACATATCCGAGGTAACAGTGGACTAAGTAATGTCACTGGAGCACCCACATGCATATATGAAGATAATGCAGCTTGCATCGAACAGATGAAGCTTGGGTATATCAAGGGGGATAACACAAAACACATATCTCCAAAATTCTTCTATAATCAGCAACAACATGCTCTCCTCAATATTCAAGTAAAGCAAGTCAGATCTGAGGAGAATGTGGCCGATTTGTTCACCAAATCTCTGCCCAAGGCCGTGTTTGAAAAACATGTGAGAAGTATCGGAATGCGGAGAATTTACGAACTCCCGAAATCGATGTAAAGGTAGAGGGAGAAGGGTGAGTCATAAAGAAACTTACTCACCGACGTTGTACGCTTTTCTTTGACCAAGGTTTATTTTCTCCCATTGGGTTTTGTTACTTGACAAAGTTTTTAATGAGGCAAACGACACATGCACAAGTTTTTCAAAGTATCCTTGATTGATGTACAAATCAGGGGGAGATATAGACTTGAGGGGGAGTCTTACATCCACACCGTACGTTATACTCTTTTCCTTCCAAGGATCATTTTTCCCACAGGGTTTTTATCACTTGGAAAGGTTTTTAACGAGGTAACAAGATGTACGATTTTGGGGATCGATGGAATGGTCACCTTAGTAGCGCTATGATCAAATGTAACGATCATATGAGGGGATAGATTCAAAGGACGAAGTCTAAACTTGATGTGTCTAGATGTTGTACTCCTTTCCCTACGATCAAGACATTTTTCTCACTGGGTTTTTGCTTGACGAGGTTTTAACGAGGCAACATGACATGCGCTTGTAGACTAGGCACAAGGGGGAGTGTTAAAGGAATAATACTCGTTGTGTGCCTAAGTCTGTTAGTTTATGGGCT
This sequence comes from Orobanche coerulescens, assembly GCA_033398695.1. Classification (NCBI taxonomy): domain Eukaryota; kingdom Viridiplantae; phylum Streptophyta; class Magnoliopsida; order Lamiales; family Orobanchaceae; genus Orobanche; species Orobanche coerulescens. Next base: position 9,963,122 of record CM065805.1, on the reverse strand, counting down.
TTCCTAGATAGGATTTGGCTGAGGCCTGTTTGTATGTACTTCACCCTATTTAAGGGATCTCATTGATGGAATAATACAACACTTTTGCCCTACTTTCTGTCTCAAGTTATTTTCCCTTCAACATATATATATATATATATATATATATATAAACACACTATATTAACAAATACAGTAATAATATACATTATATATAATATTAATATATATTACATATATAATATTAATATATGTTATATAAATATAGTATTATCAGTAAGTTGAAATTAACAATATATATATATATATATATATATATATATTTCGGGCTAGTCCTAGCGGGTTTAATTTTAGCCCTAGCAGCAAGGCTAGTCTAGCGGGTTTCGGGGCCTAGCTGAGCAATTTCATGATCCCAAAAAAGCCCGATTTAAGCGGGTTAGGAAATATCTACTTAACCCGATTTTAGCGGGTTAACGGAAATGCCGTGGCGAGTTGTTTAACATCTCTACTCATAATGAAATTTAAATTGACGTGTTCTGATATCACATTAAAATTTGGGATTCCATTTTGAAATTAACTTACAATGAAAGAAGGCATTTCATATATAGAAAATAAAATTTTTATTTTATCGAATATTAGTGCTTCATACTATTTCCGTGAACTATCAACTCTGATATTTTTATTGCACTTAATATTTTATCTTATTTTATTGATCGCGCGCAATGCCATGTGTATAAAAACAATATGGTTATGTACATGTGACTTGTATTTTATATTGTTAAATGAAAAGATTACACAACCTTCGTCACTCCCATCCCATCTCTATTATAAACCCATCTTCTTTCTTTTTTATGTATATACGGCCTAAAGTAGAAACTCTTTTCCTTTGAATCTTGAAAGTAGTTAGAAATTCATTAAATGTCTTGAAAAAAACTTTACACTTTTCCTGGTGACTCGTGGTTCAACTTCCAACTATTTTGAAACTTTTCTCCAATTTAAAATGTTTTGCTTTGCATTTACCAAAATACGCTAGAAAAATTCAATTTAACATAGTTCATTCAATTTAATTTCATATCTTAACAGCATGTTACATTGGCGTATCATCTTATTGGTTCCGAATGATCGCTCTTTATGATTAAGGGGTACTGTTAAAATAACTCAAATTATTTTAGAAAAATAATCCAATGATATAATAAAAAAAATCTACCATGACATTTGACTGTGATGTTAAGAATTGGAAGGTAAAGCTCGATTTTTTCTAAAAACGGGGGAAAGTTTAATTTCGTAAAATAATTGGGGGGCAATGTTAAAATAACTCCTAAATAATCTACGGTGACATTTAACTGTGATGTTAAGAATTGGGGGGCAAAGCTCAATTTTCTCTAAAAACAAGGGGAAAGTTCACTTTCGTAAAATAATTGGGGGCAACTTTAAAATAACCTTATAATTAAATATATCAATGATCAAATATTTTTCTTGGAAACCACGTAAAATGAAAATGTGCAAATTATCATGGAATGATGAAAGTACTATTTTTAGTAACAAATAAACGTCTCTCATCACATCTAGATTGTAGACTCTGTCCAAAGATTAAGGGTATGTTTGGACATGTTAGCTGATAATCTAGCTGATAGCTGATAATCTAGCTATTACTGATAATCTAGCTGAAAGTTGATAATCCAGCTGAAAACTGATAATCTAGCTGAAATTCGATAATCTAGATTATTGTATTTACATGTGTTTGACAAGACTAAATTGTCATACTAAATTGAAATTTAGAAAATGACTTAAAAGGACATTCTTTATATTAGTTGTTATATTATATTATTAAAAAACTCAATATTTCGTTATATGTAACTTATATTATTTTTTATTTTTTATTTTGCTTGATATTATATAAGAATACTATTATTTATTTATTTTTTTTGCTTCTGATGCTCTTTTTAGTATCCACTTATGTTATTATATAAATTATGTACAGACATCCACTAAAAAAATATTCAATTTAATTATTCCAATTTTGACACAAGCATGTAAGTCACAAAATAATAAGACAGTTGTACCTTACATCACCAATATATATATATATATATATATATATATATATATATATGCACCAATAAATTAGTTATTTGCGCTCCATATCGAAGTAGCTATTTCATCACGTATCCATCTCATCTCAGCAGATGGTCTATTGGAACTTTCATCACTTGTGCTGTTATCATAAAAATACCCAGCTTCTTCATATGGTATGTAATCTGGATGCTGCTCAAGCGAAGTAAAAATCAAGTCGTCTTCAGAATTTTTGCGGATATAATTATGCAAGGCAAATGTAGCAAGTATGATGTCGATTTGTGTTTGAACCCTATATTTGGGCATTCGGTTTAAAATCTTCCATCTTTTCTTGAGAACTCCAAATGACCTTTCAATGCAACTACGAAGGGAAGAGTGACGACGATTGAAGGCTTCCTGAGCATTAGTTGGTGCCGTATTTTCAAACTAAGATTGATGATATCATACTTTTGGGTATGGTACCATATACCCTTTTCTCTCTGGATATCCCTTGTCTACCAAATAATATTTACCTATCACAAAAATGCGACAAACATAAGAGCATTAATCATTGTAAAGTTATTTAATAGTAAAAACATATGAGTAAAGGTACCTTGTGGAGGTTGGGGAAAGTTCAATAATGGTGTAGTGATTGCATGAAGAAATATACGTGTATCATGTGCTGATCCTTCCCATCCGGCCGATATAAAAGTAAAGCACATGTCAAAATCACATGCGGCCATGACACTGAAAGTAGGATACCCCTTTCTACCTCTATAAGGTAGCTGCTCTGCTTCTGGAATACATGCGTCTATATGCGTACCATCAATACATCCAATACAATTCTATATCAAAATAGAAAATATTAAACAAAATATATACCATAAATATATATCACACTCTAATTCAGTTGAATATAATAAAAAGATATTGAATGAGCTATAACCTTAAAAAAAGGCATATATCTTTCGTCATCCTTTATACGAGGTGATATATTTGCAAAGGTTGGATCCTTTGGTCTAATCATATCACGTGCAAGACCCATAAAACCTTTGCTCCTTCCAGTAATTGCCTCCAAGACATCATGAAAAGCTCTACTAATCGTTTCACCTGAACGTTGAAATCGCTCACTAACATCTCGATTAGACAAACCTAAGGCAAGAGTATATATAAATATACCCACTTTCTCAATTACCGACATTTTGCCATTCCCATACTTTTTACTACTTGCCTTTAAACCATATTTGGATGTCAATTCCTCACATAGTTGCATAAATAATTTGGAGTCCATTCTAAATGCATTAACCGATCGAATTGGATGTCCATTTAAAACTTCTTTCATCCACAACTCTCCTGTTTGAAGAGAAGTCATACATGGTTGTTTGTACATATGTGTATAGTAGTATCCAGCTAAAATATTCGACATGCATGATGCAGTGAGCCAAAATATATAATGTTTTCTCCTCCGTCTCTTTTCCATACCCATAATGGACCTATTCAAAATAATTAACGACAAACATATGCTTATTTAAGAAATCGAAAGTTAGACACATATCATAAAATTTGCAAGTAACATAACAAAAGACATAAAAATAGTCAACATAACAATGAAATAATTAAAATACACGTATCCAAATGAAAAGGCATAAGTAAAAGATGAAACAATACAAATGACACTTATTTATTCTTAAATTGCCACTGCAACCATGCCAACCTTGCAACATCATCACGCAAACTCATAAATAATTCTCTTGTGTCGGCTTCTTTAAGTGAAGTGGCTGCATAGCACCAAAAATCGCTGCCCATTTCAATAGAACCGTCATCAATCATACGATCCAGAACACGAAGTGCTGAAGTAATCCCGCCTTGATTTTGATTGACACTAGTTGCCGAATCAACCTCTAATATCTCCAAAGCACGATCATATTTAACATTCATCTTAGTCATATGATCTTGAAACAACACAGCTCCCGGTGATTGTCTTTTTCTCCGCTTCATTTGTACGTGTTTTGTTTTTAATGTAGATTTTTTTTGAAATTGTTTGGATTGTTGCGACATATTTTCCAAATTATTTTCCCCACTTGGTCCACCATGACTCAACTCCTCCACAAAAGAACCAAAAAAGTCATTCTCTTGCCTTTCTAGATCCTCCAAGCGTGAAGAGTATGGTGTGTATTGTGAATAATCGTCATCCCCAACCTCCGCATATGCATTATGGTTACCACTTTCAGGCATGTAAGCATTCTCAACATTAACATCTTGTGTCTCGTTCACACTTGGAGGATCCATAGATGGTGTTACACAATTCAACCCCGTTGCAACTGTATCCTCAAATAGCTTATTCCATATTTCTTCCAACTCCGAGGATACTCCTTTATTGCGAAACTTTTTACATTCAACATCTTCCTACACATTATCATGGTAAAGCATTGCAGATTATATTCTCATAGTAAATACAGTAACCACAAATTACTCATTTGTTTAAAACTATTACCTTGATTTTTCTGTTCCACCATTCTTCAGAAGCAGAAATTCTTCCGGTGATCGGATCCCATCCTAAGCCGGTTTCCCCCCTCTTTAAGTTTTTCCATGCGCGCCACTCCCTCTTCATTGAATCAAGTTTGTTCTTACAACAAAATGGATTATTACATTTTTTGTTGGTTATTTTTTCAAAGTCATGTTGTATTTCACGCCATCTATACGCAGTAGTTTTGCCATTCTTCAGATGGAACTCCACGCAAAGGTTAAATAAAACCTTTATGCACCCTTCTGTCCAATCAAAGTTCGTTCCCCTTATTCTTGATTCATTGTTCTTTTTTTCAGCATTTGATTCCATCTCGCTAAGAATTATAGAGTTCAAAATTTTAAATATAAGTATTATGAAAATAAAGATAGGGAAATGAAGAAAAGCATTACTGATTCAATGACGTTGGTTAATGAAATAAAGATAGAGAAATGAAGAAAAGCATTACTTTGAGATAGGGAAATGAAGAAAAGAGAGATGGGAAAATGCTGCTCGTATGGTTACTTTGAGATGGAGATATGGATATTTAAATTTAAATGTATTGATGATACTTTTGTTAAAGGTGTTGGGTGATCAGTTGCCAATATGTTAGAACTTTTTTGTTGACTGATTTCTGACTTGATATCTGCTGGGTGAATCCTGTGATGGAACCTTTTCAGTATATATGAATCTTAATTGAGCCTGTTGGCCTGTTACATCATTTTTGCATTTGAGTGGATTTGTTTCTTTAGTTTGTGACATCTTTAGTTGTCTCTGACTTGTTTCTTTTAGAGCTTTGTCTGATGCATTTATACAAATGGTTTCTTTTAGAGCTTTGTCAAGGAGCTTTGACCTCTTTTACTATTTGTCAAAACAGTTGGTAGGTTTTAACTAAAACATGACACCATTTTGGGAAATTTCAATGACAAACCTGCCAACCATTTTGGGAAGGAGGGAGTATTTTCTTTGGTTGAATTTCAGTTGGAGTTCATGAACATACTTGTTGCTATATTGTTATTCCTGTGACATTTTTTAAGTTGTTAAAAGAGCTATTTCATTTCCATGGACTTACTTTTTATTCCAAAATTTTCAAATTTTGAAAGATGTAGCCACAAGGGAGCAGTATGATTATGCAATTGCACATCCAGAAGAGGTTTGTTTACAGTGGATGTTTATTCATGTATGGGGTGAATAATTCATGTAAAAAGGTTTTAGGTGATTATAGTTTACACTAAATTGTGTTTTCACTGTGAACTTTTTGGATATGTTAATGTCAGTCTATGAAGGATATATTTGTGCAGAAGGCCAACCTCTTCTGGATGAATAACTGTAAATACCTAATAGAGTAAACTGTAAATACCTAATAGAGTTAAGCGTGGAGAAGAAAGGGAGTGTCAAACCACACTAAATCATCATTAGACCAAGGAATTTCATATTATATATTTATATCATCGTCCTCCATGTTATAGTAGTTTGGTCAAACTTCTAAGTTCTAGGAAACTGTGCGTCCCTCCACCAACAAAAAGAAAAACAATATTGACCATTCTGAACTTAAATATGTTTATACGTTGTCTGTTGATTTCTTTGATGATTACTGCAATGATTTGATCATTAAAGAACTCAGAACTGAGTTATGCTGCAATTACAGCATAGTATGAATCTGGAATAAACCTTAAATATAAAAAGACTTGAATATCAAAACCGAATGCAGTAGAAGTAATTAAAGGAAGACCGGATAAATCATAGCAAAGGCTACCAGATTACCTATATGTATGTCGAAAGAACACTAATCTGGATCAGTTGCCGAGATAGAAGCAACAACGGATGACAAATTCCTTTTCTTGTTCGTGGCTTTAAACGCAAGAATAAAACCTAATTCCATTAATCGAAGCAAAAAGGAACACTAACCTTTGCTCGGCGGCGGTAAGATGTTGATGACGATGGCCGATCACCATTCAAGGAATTGTCGTGAGGAGGATGAAGGTCTGCCTTTTTCTGTTTGGGAGAGAGGAGTCCGTGAGAGAGTAGGGAGAGTAGGGCACTCGGCGTGCTTTTTTTCCTTTTGTTTTCTAGGGTAGAATCGGAATATAAAAAGAAAATCTAGTAGATGAAGATTGAACGCTATGAGGAAAAGCGTTTGAGTTTAATCTAGATAAAGATTATAATCTAAATTAAAACAGTACCGTCCAAACGAGATTATTAGGGTCAAATTAGATTATTTGACCAATTCTAATCTAGATGAAGATTATAATCTAGCTTTTGGGACCAACCAAACATACCCTAAGTCTGTGTTTATCACTAGCTTATCAGCTAGCTTATAAGCTTCAAGAGCTTATTTGACCATTGACTAAAAAAACAACTATCTTCTCAAATCAGCTAGCTTATAAGCTAGCTGATTGATAAGCTAGTTTCTCAAGCTTATGAAAAAAGAAGTTAGCTTCTTATCTTTATATATTCCATATATATCCGTGACCTAAATAAAAATATATTTTCCTGAATAAAGTTCGTGACGACATTGCAGTTTTGATATGGGGAAGTGATGATCTAGCTTAGTTTGTTCTTTTTTAAACCATATTGAAGTTCATTAAAATTTTGTGTTTGATTTATCTTTATATTTTATGGAATCTTTTTGATGCCTATTGTTGTTGTGAACTTGTTCGTAACTAAAACTATTATTATACACACAAGTCCTATTCAGCGGCAATTTTAAACCAGCAAAAATAAATTATCAATGACTTTTCAAAGTGACGGTGAACTGTGAATAGTACATATGTGTAATTTAGAGGTAATATATATTAAAATAATAATAATAGACAAAAATATCATTTATTTTATTTTATAACAATTATTGTTAAAATATAATGAGAAAGTTTAAAAAATAATAGAAAAATAAACGTGATATCATTTTATGTAATTTTATTAAAAAAACAGCTATCTTATCAGCTAATTTTCTAAACATCTACATTAAAATCAACTAGCTTATGAGCTACCTAATCAACTAGCTTATCAGCTACTCAATCAGCTATCAGCTAGTTTTACTAAACACAACCTAAATACTAAACACGTACATTAAAATCAGCTAGCTTATCAGCTCATTCGCTAAACACGTACACCAAAATCAACCAGCTTATCAGCTAACAGCTAACTTATCAGCTAGTTTTGCTAAACAGAGCCTAAGAACTGTAATGGTATGCTGCGTTTTTATTTTCTTCGCCATTGGTTATTAGAGTTTTATAAAAAAAAGAATTTAATTTAGCATGACAAAGAGAACAAAATATCAAGTTAACTTCTGCATTCCAAAGCAGATAAACAGTAGAACCTCTATAATTTAATACTCGATAAATTAATAACCTCGATAAAATTAATAATTTATCCGGTTCCAACTTGGGACCAGTACAAAATTGGACCCCAATAGATAAAATAATAAAATAATAATTTTTTTGAAATCCCAAAGTAAATATATTGGTCCCAGCGAAATTATAAATTAATAATTACTAAAATATTCCAAAATTTTAGAATTTTCTAGTAAAAAATGAATCTATAGTGACTTGTTTTTTTGTGAACTTCAAATCTATATTGAGTTCATATTTAAATCTGCCAATTATACTTAAGAGTTGAGGCACTGTATTCTCGTATTGCAATAAAAAGTTGTGAAGAGTTGTTGCCGCTTGCAATGCTTCTTTCCGAGTGACCGTTCCAAAGGTACTGAATCATCATCAACTTCATCATCAACCGAATTTTGAACGGTATCCGCGATAATTTCTTCAATGCATTAATTTGAGAGTTGCTCACGAATATAAGCCAACTCTTTAAATTAATAATTTATTAATTTATCAATATAATAATATCTCGCTAAATTAATAAAATATCCCGATCCCAATATTATTAATTTATAGAGGTTTTACTGTAGAACGTCAATCATGAATTACCCCAGGAAAGGATCATCGCAACCAACTGACTTGGTGCAGTTGGCCACCTGACCTTCAATTTAGTTGGAGGTCAGGGGTTCAATTCCTAGTGGCAACACTTTGGAATTGAATTTCTCAAGGCCCAATGATCCCTTAGTCTTTGACTAAGGGTTAGGGCTAGGGGTGGCATTTCGGAACCGAAAATCAAAAACCGAACCGAAAAAACCCGAAAAAATAACCGAAAAACCGAAACCGAAGAAGACCGAACCGAAAAACAAAAAAACAGAACCGAACCGAACTAATTTGGTTCGGTTCTCGGTTCGGGGTCGGGCGGAACCGAACCGGACCGAAATGGACCGAAGTCAAATTTTAGCATACTAAAATGACCTTATTTTTGTGATTTTGGTGTGTTTCGAATTTTAGTATAATTCGTTTTCCTTTTGTATGACCCTCATGGGTCCAAGAAGGGCCGATAATATGCTCATGAATTTGTGATTCAATTAATTTAGGTTGAGAGAATGAGCTACTGTGATATACAATTGTTATATATTTTGAGATATTTGGAAATTGTCATGCAACTCTAGCTTTTATCTTGAATATATATATAACTCTTGTTGGCTTGTTGTTATATATAACTTATTCTATTGCATATAATATTTGAATTTATATTGTGAAGAACCGAAAAAACATCAAACCAAATCGAAACCGAACCGAATATTTATAAAACCGAACTTAACCGAACCGAATTTCAAAAAGAACCGAACCAAACCGAAACCGAATATTTAGTTCGACTCTCGGTTTCGGTCAAAAACCAAACCGAATGGAACCGAATCCACCCCTAGTTAGGGCCTAGCCCTCCGGGGTACGCTGGTGGAACAATTAAATATTGAGGGCTTCAAGCGGCAGTGTGGGAGGCCAGATCTCGGTGGGAATCTGCGGTTGGATTTGGGGGTCCAAGAGCAATCACTGCACTTGACGACTCTCGCGCAGAAGTTGAGGATATTTAAGAACCTGAGCGATACACATCTCGCGATTTAACCTGTAGCGATCTTTGTGGACCGCATTATCCCTAACTAGTGTAAGCAGTTTCTAACCTCCGTATCAAAAAAAAAAAAAAAAAAAAAAAAAAAGGAAAGGATCATCGCGCTGCCACTTTGACAAATACAACAATGAGGCCCAATCAAGGAAACGCTATGGCAAGACCTTGATCGGTGTCATAAGAGCGAATAAAACTTTCGAAGTGCCCTAACTTTCTACTCTTCTCAAAAACGTTTCACAAATTATTTTATCTAATTATGTCTCATTTCTTGGCTAAATATATACAATTCGCATCCCAATTACGTTTCATTTATGGGAAATATCAGAGCGATGTCGTTCGCATCGGGTATTCCAAAATTGAGAGTGGATTTATGTAGCACTTTTCTTGGACGTTTTTGGAAAATATAAGAAGTTACAGAACATAAAAAAAAATGATTCCACTTTGAAATAAAAAATAATAATATAAAAATCTGAAAAAACAAGATTTTTTAGAAAAAATCATCAAAAAGAAAATCTGAAAATTCAATAAAAAATCGACTAATTTTTCAAATTTTGTTTTTTATCTCTTCTATTTTAATAAGTTAGAAAATATATAAAAAATTTGAAAAAAAAGTAATAATCTAAAAAAGCAAGACCTTTTGGAAAAAATCATCCGAAAACGAAAAAAAAGGAATATGAAAATTTCAAAAGAGCCATTGAATGCGGGATTAAAAAGAAATCCAAAAATTCCAAAAAGCTTTTAATCCAACATTCAATGGCTCTTTTGGAATTTTAGACCTCGTTTTTTATTTTAGTTTCTGGATGATTTTTTAAAAACCATTGCTTTTTCAATTTTTTATTTTTTATATTTATCATCTATATTTTTTAATCAGTCTATCAGAATAAAAGAGATATAACTCAAGAACTAGTTATTTTCTTTTATTTTTTTTTTGAATTTTCCGATTTTTTTGGTTGAATTGTTAAAAATCATTGTTTTTTGGTTTTTTTATCTCGTTATTTTTCATTTCAAATTTGAGAATAAATTTTTTTATGTCCCATAGTTTTTTATATTTTTAAATGCGATTGCAGCCTACCTCCACTGAAGTGTCATAATTGTGGCCAAACGAGCCACAAAACAGCATTCTGTACTGAGGGAGATAAGACACTTGGAGCTCAGACATTCGCTCATGCGCCTAGAGAACTAAGTGTTAATCAGAAACCATCAGCGGTTAACCGCCTCGGAGTTTCGGTCGAGGCAGAGGACAGGGTCAGCCCGTTAGAGGGGAAATTTCCCGTGCTGGTTCGGTGCATCCGCGCATTTATTAGATTAGAAAGAGCTGAGGCTACAGTGGTCATAAGTACCGTTCATGTCCTTTCTCACCCAGTTAGAGTGCTTTTTGATCGGTGCCACACATTCTTTCATCTCTTTAGATTTTGTGCGTCGGTTAAAAAATGATTGCTTGATTGCTTGTGAGCCTTTTGTTGTTAAATAGCCTAGCGAGAACTGAATTATGGGGGTGAGAATCGTGGAGAGTTTGGCCTTCGAACTTGATTGTCGTGGATATCAAAGACGAGGATTTGATTTCCGGTGATGACTGGCTTGAAAGGCATGAGACGATAATGAATTATAGCACGAGGGTTATTTCGATTCTAACTCAGGACGACAACGAACAGTCTTTTGTGGGACGCAAGATAAGGGGTCAGAAATCCATAATCAGCGCCATGAAGGCGACGGAACTCCTTAAGGGAGGTTGTATGTGTTATTGGTGCTATGTTATGAAAGTGGAGGACGGATGAGTCGAACTTTACTCGATCATAGTGATAAATGGGTATCTGGATGTCTTTCTAGACGAAATGCCGGGGCTACCGCAAAATGCAAGGTTGAGTTCGCTGTTGATTTAGAGCCGAATTCTAAGGCGTCGTATCGCATGGCACATTTAAAGGGTTAGTTAGGAGAGCTGATAGAGAAGAGATGTTAGACCTAGTGCTTCACCATGGGGAGCGTCGGTCTTATTCATGAACAAGAATGATGTCTCACTGTGTTTATGCATTCGAATATCGCGAGCTAAACAAAGTGACCATTAATAATAAATACCTCATGCCATAGATGATTGCCCGATCAGTTACAAGGAGTTGTGGTATTCTCGAAGATCGATTTGATATCGGGACATTATCGCCTTCGAATGAATGAGTCTGACATTTCGAAGACCGCCTTTCGTACGAGGTATGGACAATATGAGTTTATAGTTATGACTTTCGGGCTAACCACCGCACAAGTAGTGTTTATGCAATTGATAAACACGATATTTACCAAGTATCTCGATAAATCTATAGTTGTCATCATCGACGACATCCTGATTTATTGCCATTATGAGGGGGAGCATGCTCAACATTTGTGCTTGGTGTTTGACATTTGAGAACTCATCGTCTTTACATGAAGTTTTCAAAATGTGAGTTTTGGCTGAAAAAGTTATGTCTATCGGACATATGATTTCGACCGAGGAGGTTCGTGTGGACCTACACAAAATAGAGGCAGTGTTAGATTGGCCACCGCCTAAATATGTGAAGAAAGTTTGTAGCCTTTTGGGTCGCTGGATACTATCGTAGGTTTGTCAAGGGATTCTCTAAACTTGCTTGACCGCTTATGTAATTGCTCCAGAAGTCAGAAAAGTTTGAATAGAACAATGAGAGGCAGCAGAGTTTTAAAGAATTGAAGAGGCATTTGACTATAACACTGATTTTAGCCCCACTTCACGGGAACAATGGATTTTCAGTGTATACTGAAGCTTCAGGCCATGGACTCAGGTGCGTATTCATGCAGGACAATAAGATTAAGCGTGGCAATTTAAGCCGTATGAAATGAACTATCATACCATGATTTGGAGTTAGCCACAGTCGTGTTTGCATTGAAAATGTGGCACCACTATTTATATGGCACTTCTTGACTGGTTTATGCTACAAGAGTTTAGAATACATTTTTCAGCCAGAAGGAGCTGACTATGAGGCATCGTCTTTATTTAGATTAATAAAGGATTACAACTTGGAAATACTTTACCATCCGCGAAAATCCAATGTTATCGCCGATGGTTTAGTTGGAAACCGGTATCGCTTCAGATGCCAAAGGTTCTCACGTATCAAACAAAGATCCGATAGGAGTTGATTAAGCAGGGGATTGAAGTGTGGCTTCAACAAGTGCAAGGTCAATTATGTAATTTCAAAATTAATTCATCTTTAGTTGATGCCATCAAAGGGAAATAATGGAGTGACCCGATGATTCGTCAAGTCAAAGAGGATGTGATGAAAGAAAAAGCTCATGGCTTTATGGTCCATGAGGATAGCATTTTGAGGTTTATGGGTCGGCTTTTGTGAGACCCCAAATTTTTATCCCTATATAACTTCTAATTTTCAACACATTTTATGAATTCTTTTATTATTTTGTTGAACTTGTAATTGTTGCTATTTTTCATTCTTAACTTATCGTTCAACTTTTGGATCCTGAATATCGACACATATCGATTATATGACGTCCTCCTTGAGATTAGCGATTGATTGACATTATTCTCGTTGCAAAACTCATGATCCCATATGTATTAGTTTTCTTAACTTTGTATTTTGCTCTATAATTCTGACTAATGATGAGAATCCGACCTGCGATATCAATAAGGGTCATCTTAATAAAGTCATATTCAAACGTACTCGTTAGAATACTTTAAAGTTGATTATGAGACCTTAAGAACTCACTGCAATGTCTGAATGACCTTTTCGTTATTTCTCGATGTTTCGAGGAACGTTTTAGACTCGTCGATCGAACTGTGACTGGATTGTTTGATCGGCCTTCAGATTCACAATTCTTATTTCGAGTATTATATTATTGAATAATTCATAATATAAATAGAGTACCACAAGGGAGTTGATAAAAACAAATGTGGACCTTTTCGGAAGGCGCTGTGCGCCAGGACCGACTTTGATCAGTCACCCTTAATTCAGGAAAGATCCAAATATTATAAAATTCTATGGAGTTGTAGATTATTAAGTTATCTTTCTAATGGAATAAACGTTGAGTCATTCCGAGCCCGAATGTATAAGTTATGGCCAAAATAAGACAAAGATATCAGTCTGCTGCGAGGCAAATTACTATTATGCCCTTAAAACCGACCTTTGTAGTTTTTCTTGATTAAATGGCGATTTTTCCACCATTTTCATGGCATCACAGCCATGAAGGACAGAGGGCTTAGGCCCTCACTTTAAAACTCCATTCCGGACCGATTTCGAGCGGTTTAAACGCGTAATCAAATGCTCGAGAATTGAATTAGCAAGTCCACTTCAGCCTATTTCAGCGGTTTTTGCCAGAGTGGAGGTAATCTAGCCCAGAACCCTAAACTTATTTTCCTAGATTTTTGATGAATTGTTGTTTAGAATTCATAAATAATTATATATCGAGTATCCTGGGATGTTCTTATCGATTCTAGCGGAATGGAAATTAAATATTTCATTCAAATCATCGTAATCGGATACCGTCCACGAAGTGTCCGATAAAAGTTCCCTAAGAGATTCGATTAAGGTTTTTGATGTTATTTCGATTAGAATAAGTAGCCCTAATGTCGATACCTCATATTATTCGTTGTAGGTCTGAAATTCTAGAGTTTTGAACCCTAATTACAAACCATTTGAAACATCCTTGTCCCTAAAGTCGTGAGGTAAGTATTTGATCGTGCTTTATGTATTAATTGAAATTGAATATGTATAAACCGTGATTTTCGTATGATTTGTTCATGCTCCGAATTCGGAAATTCTACGTTGATATTTTGAAATGATTCGAAAATGATTTTTCAATCAAATTAACGACTTTAGTCTTTGAAAATTATCTTTGAAATAAACTGTGTTTTGAAAGGATTTCGAAAATGTTTTGGAAAATGATTTGAGAAAGTCTTCTGTAAATACTTGATGACTGATCTTGGTTACTGTTTCATAGAATGATATCATTCTGTAAATGATTTATAGAAGATGCCTCGAATTGTTGTTTCAAATGCGTTTGAAAAGCAAAATTGCTGAAAGTTTTGGATAATGATTTGAGACTTGCTGATAACACACATTTTTACACACATTTTTATAAGGTTTTTCCGGATTTTAAGATCCTAAAATGTGTAGAATTGTGTTGTTTGTGCTCATATTGTATTTGTTGGACTCGATCACGCTTGGGTACATTTTATTTGATTTTATAGGTGTTTTAAGGATATTATCAAGCAAGAACGAAGTCTCAATCCCCAATACATATCAAGCAATGCGGAAACGAGAGATCGAGCCGAAAACGGAGTCAAAATCGGACCAACACGGACTCGGCCGTGTCACTGATGAGTATCCGAATGAAGATTGTGGTGAAATATGCACTTTTATGGCCAATATTGGAGTTTATGACGATCAAGAGCGAGAACGAGGCCTAAAACGATGAAGATTGAAGCACTACCTGTCGTATTTTCTAATTTTCATATTCATTACTTCGAATCAGGATGTGTTCTATATATGTATGGATTCCTCATGAAATCAGATTCGCAACGGTATATCATACGCTAAATTCCGAGGTGTATTGAGGGAGTTATGGCTTCTATACCACGGCTTCACAGTCCAGACCGCACACGGGCCGTGTGACAGGACACGGTCGGGTTTGCTGTCCAGAGAGTTTTTGCATTTTCTGGGACAGTATGACACGGGCCGTGTCATTTTTCGGTGCAAGTCCATTTTTTTGATATTTTACACGGTTTGAATGGAATTTCTTGGCATTTTTGGCTTGATAAAAGGCTTTGGACCAGACTTTTGAAGGGAGATGCTGAATATTGGAGAGATTAGAGGGAGAAAAACACAAGATTGAGAGCTTTTCATCCAAAAAGAAGGAGATTTGAAGGGAATTCTTGAAGAACACTTCAAGAACATTTTGAAGGTTTCAACCGGGATCCATCAAGACACCATCCGAGTTTTATCTTCTTCCTATCTTTTATTCATTTTGTTGTTTTATTTAGCATGAACATGATGAACATGATGATTATTAATCTTTCTTTCATTACCATGTCCGGCTAAACTCGTTAGATTCCGGGCATGGGAGTACGTTGATTTGATATGGTTTTGAGTGATTGATGATTATATTTATCTAGTGTGATTTCTTTATCAAATACTTGGTTTTGATTCATGTTTAGACACTTGATCAATGCTTTTACATGTTAAACTTAATTGCATATAATTCGAGAGAAGAGGGCATTAATAGGTTTCGAGTATTTGACGTAGTAAATTACGAGATTGAGAAATCGGTGATGAACTATTATGATGTTAAATCTTATGAACATTTTGGAGTTAGATAATTTATAATAGACGGAGATGTTGTTATAGGTTTTTTATGTAATACCCAGTTGTAATTCAATCATTATCATTTAGTATTTATCGTTCAGTAATTTTCACTCAGTAAATTTCACTCATTAATGATCATTCATCGTTCATATTCATTCATAATATTCACCGTTCAGAGTAATTGTATCGTCATTCATCATCAATCTAGTTGGAGAATCGTGCCGTATTTATCATCATTGTCATTTTCATAGTGGGCTGTATGTGAGGAGTAGCGCACGTTATGAACTCTCTTTAGCGCGCGCTAATTGAGTTCAGGTAGCGCACGCTACCTCCCAACACTAGTGCACGCTAATGTAGTTCAATGCAGGCAGTCCAGAAGGCACTAGACTGCAGTTAGGTTGTAAGTAGCGCACGCTACGAATGGTAAGTAGCGCGCGCTAGTAGGTCGGAGTAGCGCACGTTATGCAGTCTATGTTGCGCGCGCTAAGGACGGATCAGGTAGAGTCCAGTAGCTACTGGACTGAGTTGGAAACATTCCTAGCGCACGCTACGAGTAGTTGTTAGCGTACGCTAATAGGTGTCAGTAGCGCACGCTGTATATTATGTGTAGCACGCGCTACCGCGAACAGATTAGAGAACAGGAGGTTCTGGACTTCAGTACTGGGCATCAGATATATCGTTAGCGCACGCTAAGTATACGGTTGTAGCGCACGCTACGAAAGGTACGTAGCGCACGCTACCGTTGCGAACAGAGGGTACTGGACTACCCAATACACCCGTTAGCGCACACTACGCATAGGGGCTAGCACACGCTAACTGGGATTTGCTATATATTGGACAGTGCAGTCTTTCGTCATTTCATCATCTCACTTCATTCCTTCGGCGATTTTGGGCGATTTCGAGAGTTTTCTTCGAGCTGAATCCACAAATCATCATCTTCAAGCTTATCATTCGTATTAATCATCATTTCATCATCCCAATCACATCAAATCAAGGTAATAATCTCTTGGATCTAGAATTTCGGATTTTTGGGTTTTCCTTCTGATTTCTTCGTGTAAGCTTGGATTGTTGTTGGAATATGTTAGATATGAGTTATCTACCTTGGATAAATGTATTCCTATGGATTTAATAACATATATTTTGGATTTCATGTATTGTTGGGGTTTGATTCAAGAACACCTTGGAGTTGACTTTGATACTTGGGGGTTTTCGATTAGATGTTGTCGTTAACTCGTTTTGTGGATTCCTATGGGATTATTGATATCATTAGAGGTGTTTTGTTGGTTTGAAATACTCATTTTGGAGTTGGTTTCGACATATTCGGGATTGGATATTATCTAAAGATGTATCTTTGCTAAGTGTTTGTTTGAATGCCTCAATGAGTTCGAATATTGTTGTATCGACCTTTGAGTTAATCGTAATTCATGCTTGATACATATATTGAGAGGATTATTGTAATTGTGTCATTCAAGGTTGTTCGAACGACCGACATCTCGTGTTAGGACATTGTTCGAGGAAGGACATTTCGACACCGGTACTGAGTAAGTAAATTCTTACTCGGTTAAAAGGATATTCAATTCCTTATGTTGTTGTTCATTCATACATGTAATTCACTCATAATATATCATTCATGTCGAGAATTATAATTATCAACTCCTCATGTAACTCACGAAGAACGACGGTTCCAAATTCATTCCATTGAAGCTATCACTCGGTGTATCATTATTTCATCTCGGTGAGTCGTTCTTGATCCTTATCGGATTCTATTCATTACTCCTCACCTTGGTCATTTTGTTCTGGTGATCTTCCGGAATTATATTGCATGGCCAGTTGGCGCATGTGTAGAATTTTAGTCGGGCACACTATGGTCATGTGTATATGCGGGACTCCGGACACATTGGAATGTGCGCATGGTAATATGTATACGTGGGACTCCGGACACATTGAACCGTGAGACTAACTAGGCCAATAGCGGGTGTATATGTGGGACTCCGGACACTCGGCTATTTGTGCTATTACTCAGTTCATTCGGGCGTACATTGATGCTAATCATTCAACTTAATTCATTAATTTATTCATGTGATTGTTGTATATTGTTCAACTCTTGAGGATTGTTGTTCTATGTAACTGACCCCGTTGGGGGATGTTGTTTTCAGGTCATGGAAAGGCTAAGGCACGGGAAGAGAACGTTGACGGCGAGGAGTCCCAGTGATGCTAGTAGGGGGGCCCAGTCCTTCCAGTCTTCATGTTTTCTTCATTTGTATTCCGCTGTAGACTTCCACTTTAAATACTCATTTTAACTGGTGTTGTATATTTTATCTTCATATAAAATATACATGTATTCTGTTTTTATCCTGGGTGTGTTGTACTTGAAACTCCTCATCGGAGTAATTATTGATATACTGTGGTTCGGTACTACAACTATATCACTTAATTCATTAATTTTCATTCGCCTAGTGGGTCCCAATTGGGGGTCCATAGCACTGTAATATTCGCCTAGTTTGGGGTGTTACAGAGTTGGTATCGGAGCGTGGTTTTGAATACTACCTTCCGAGTCATGTCTCATTGAAATCATCGTTCATCAGACTAGTATCATTGGACTTTTGCGTCACGTGTGACCCGTGCAAGAGCCAAGCCCTTCAGACCAAATAACAATAAGATTTCTGACGCCATGGTATAATTTCTGGCAATAAGAATCACTCATTCCTCATTTTCATTTGTGATAATTTCGATCCTGTTAACTCATTAATCACTCAGTTCATTTCACTGTTCAGTTGTTGATCTTGAGGATCGTATCATTAACCTTGTTAACTTGTTCAAGATAATCATTTCAAGGATTTCATCAGATAATCTCGTCACTTCAGTTGATCATTCATGTAATCATTGTGTTTGAGCGCGTGTGCTCATTTTCATCGTTTCATAACGTAATCATAATGTGATATTCATGCGAGATATATAATCATCTTGTGACTTCCCCACTTCAGAATGGAAAGAGCTGGCATAGGACGCGGGGGAAGAGGCCGCGGTTCGGGCCGAACCCCGAGAACTCGTGTGAATACGCGTGCGAACGCGAGGGATAATGCTAATTCATCGAGCAGCGATGCCGCCACTCATTCTCCTAGAAATGATCATTCACTATCAGGGAGTCGTACACGGGACACAGCTCATTCATAGGGTGTTCGGGTTGACCCACTCGCTTTTATGCAGGGAATGATGGCCGAGATGACTCAAATGGCACGTCTCATGGAGACGATGCAGAATTCAGCTACTCAGAATCAACAGGCTCCTCCGCCGCCACCTCAGGGGCAGGAGAGGAGTGTGAGCAGTATTATTGGCGACATCTCTCGCCAGAGACCACCTACCTTTGAGGGCTCATCTAAGCCGGCGGATATTGTTCATTGGCTTGAGCATTTCGAGAAGTTATTTGCTATGGTGGATTGCCTCGAAGGGCATAAAGTTTCAGTTGCGGCTTACTATCTGGGTAAGAGCGCTCATTCGTGGTGGTTATCGTTGAAGCCCACCGACGGATCATGTACTTGGGATCAATTCAAGACTCTCATGATGAAGAGGTATTATCCGGCCCCACCCAGAGAGGCCAAGTTATCGGAATTACTCACTCCCGACCTCTCAGCGGACGATGATGTTCTCGCCATTGCCGAGAAATTTCAGGAGCTTCTCCCTTTCGCCTCGTCTATTATTCACTCCGAGGTGGACAAGATCAAGTATTTCAGCAAGAGGTTGAAGCCTTGTATGCGGATGCGGTTGCTTAATCACAATTGCACCACTCTGGCCGAATTCATTGAGAAAGCTTTTACTTATGAGCTTACTGCTAAGAAATTGCTAAGCAACAACCTTCATCTGCTGGCAAGAAGTCTAAGAATCGAAATCAGCCTGAAGGCAGTCAGACAACTTTCAAGAAGCCTCGAGCGGGCTCTACTTTCACCGAGCGACCTCCTATGGCGCCCAGACCCGCGGAATCTTAGTCACGAGCGGCCAGTTCGGCCATTACCTATTTCAACTGTGGAGAACAGGGTCATTACAGCACGAAGTGCTTGAGGCAAACCGTTACGTGGCGGGGCATAGGGCCCGTTTTTGCCGAAAGGACTCCAAACCTACTCCGGCGTCATCTCAGGCCCCGAAACAGTCAGCAGTTCCGAATCAGGCTACTCAGTCTGTGTCGTTTAAGACGACGGGAGGTAACAAAGGTGGATCCCACAACTATCAGACGGGAGCATTCGGTTCCGGAGCTGGCAAGCCCCGAATTTATGAGATGAAGAAAACGGATGATCCAGAAGCCCGAATAATCTCAGGTAAACTCGATATTCTATCTCGACCTGTGTGTACCCTTTTTTATACTGGTGCATTGCATTCATTCATTTCCGAGTCATGTTTGAGTAGACTACGTCTGGGTAGTGCTACTAGCTGTGAGCCTTATGTCATTGGTCTACCTGATGGTAGAAGAATTATCGAGAATCGTGAGATTAAGAATTGTCCGATTCAGTTTCATGGCCGTGATTGGTTGGCAAACCTAATCGTGGTAGATTTACCGAGAGACGACGTCATTGATAACTCTCATTTTTACACATATTTTATACGGTTTTTCCAGATTTTAAGATCCTAAAATGTGTAGAATTGTGTCGTTTGTACTCATATTATATTTTTTGGACTCGATGATGCTTGAGTACATTTTATTTTATTTTATAGGTATTTTAAGGACATTATCAATCAAGACCGAAGTCTCAATCCCCAATACATATCAAGCAATGCAGAAACGAGAGAACGAGGCTTAAAACGATGAAGATTGAAGCACTACCTGTCGTATTTTATAATTTCCAGATTCATTACTTCGAATCAGGATGTGTTCTATATATGTATAGATTCCTCTGGAAATCAGCTTCGCAACGGTATATCATACCATAAATTCCTAGGTGTATTGAGGGAGATATGGCTTCTAGACCACGGCTTCACAGTCCAGACTGCACACGGGCCGTGTCACATGACACGGCCGGGTCTGCTGTCCAGAAAGTTTTTGCATTTTCTGGGACAGTATGACACGGGCCGTGTCATTTGACACGGGCCGTGTCACTTTTCGGTGCAAGTCCATTTTTTTGACATTTTACACGGTTTGAATGGAGTTTCTTGGCATTTTTGGCTTGATAAAAGGCCTTGGACCAGACTTTTGAAGCCATATACTGAATTAGAGAGATTGGAGAGAGACAAAAACACAAGATTTTAGGGCTTTTACTCCAAAAATAAGGAGATTTGAAGGACATTCTTGAAGAACACTTCAAGAACATTTGAAGGCTTCAACCGGGATCAATCAAGACACCTTACGAGTTTTATCTTCTTCCTATCTATTATTCATTTTGTTGTTTTATTTAGCATGAACATGATGAACATGATGATTATTAATCTTTCTTTCATTACCATGTCCGGCTAAACTCGTTAGACTCCGGGCATGGGAGTACGTTGATTCGCTATGATTTTGAGGGATTGATGATTATATATATCTAGTGTGATTTCTTTATCAAATACTTGGTTTTGATTCATGTTTAGACACTTGATCAATATTTTTACATGTTAAACTTAATTGCTCATAATTCGAGAGAAGAGAGCATTAATAGGTTTCGAGTATTTGACGTAGTAAATTACGAGATTGAGAAATCGGTGATGAACTATGAGATGTTTAATCTTATGAACATTTTGGAGTTAGATAATTTATAATAGACGGAGACGTTGTTATAGGTTGTTTAATCTACGTTTTAATGCATCTCGAGAGAGACTTTAGAATATTGTTGTGATCATCGTTTTGGAAACGCACTTAGAACTTTTTGGAACCAATCCCGACTAAATTTAGTAATCAACGGAAACCTAGCCTTGGAATCTACCTTTCTAAACTCTTGCACTTCGCTTTAATTCAGACATTTTTAATTGTTTTAATTTATTGTGATCATTTTATTTTATTTAATTAACCATCCATTTTACCTTTCGATCGTCTAGATAAAACCGGAAACACTATAATCTAGTACTTAATACAATAAGAATATTTAGTCTCTATGAAATACGACCTTGCTCGCCGCTTTCTACATATTTTCCGTACACTTGCGGATTGTTTAAAAATATAGCGAACAAGTTTTTGGCGCCGTTGCCGGGGACTAATTTATTTTGTTAGTATTGATATTACGACAAGTGCTTCCGGTCTTACTTTAGACATATTTTTCTGTTTTATTTTATTTTGTTACTTCCGTATTGTTTTTGGCCGTGTTGTAGGACGTACATGAACACCCGCTCCTATCGAGAACCTTTGGAAAACTTTATTCCCGAAGTAGAGGCATTTGCTCGAAGAACAAGTGTTGCTACACGGAAATTACAAAGAGATCTATCTGACGAAATGTAAAGAACGGGAGAAGAGATTACCAACGAGGGCAATGAAAATGCTGCAGCCCACAATCCAAACAACGGATGCGTATGGGCTGAGCAGCCCGCTATTCGAATTCAATCTATTCGGGATGGATTTCGGCCGAACCTTGACTACAATTTTGGGGTGATTTCTCATATTCCTATCAATGCCCTCAATTTTGAATTGAAGCCTTTATTAATATCAATGGTTCAACAAAATCAGTTTGGGGGATTTGCCACGGAAGATCCGCACGCCCATTTATTCCACTTTATTCAAATTTGGGATACCATTAAATTGAATGGGGTGCCAAACAATGCAATAAGATTGAAGCTATTTCCATTCTCCTTGAGAGAAAAGGCTCGTAGTTGGCTTGGAACTCTTACTTCGGGGAGCATAAGTACATGGAACGAGTTGAGCGAAAAGTTTCTTTCAAATTCTTCCCGCCCAACAAGACTATGAGATTGAAGAGCGAAATCATGCAGTTCCGACAGTCATCCTGGGTATTGAGTGGATGGATCGTCACGATGCCGTCATTAGTGTCCGTAAGCGTGTCATCTCAGACGATGGGGTCGAATGTGTATTTCAGGGAGATGATCCCAGCTGTTCTGGGAGAGTCATCAACTTGATGAAAGCAATGAAATTACTCAATCAGGGGTGTGTCGGTTATTGGTGTTATCTGACCAAGACCGAGAAACCATCAGTAATGTTGACGGATATTTCTATAGTGAGAGAATATGCCGATGTATTTCCAGACGAGTTACCTGGTTTGCCTCCACAGATAGATGTGGAATTCACGATTGAGTTGGAGCTTGGTACGTCTCCAATATCGAAGGCACCGTACCGGATGGCCCCGACCGAAATGCAGGAGTTCAAGAATCAATTAGAGGATATGACCGAGAAGGGTTATATCCGACCGAGTGCGTCCCCGTGGGGAGCACCAGTGTTATTTGTCAAGAAGAAGGATGGTTCGTTCCGCTTGTGTATTGATTACCGGGAATTGAACCGGGTGACGATCAAGAATAAATATCCTCTACCCCGTATCGATGATCTTTTGGTTCAACTTCAGGGAGCTTCAGTATTTTCCAAGATCGACTTAATATCTGGATATCATCGGTTGTGAATTCGAGAGTCGGATATCGCAAGGACGGCGTTCCGAACACGCTATGGTCATTATGAGTTTGTGGTAATGCCGTTTGGGTTAACTAATGCACCTGCGGTGTTCATGGAATTAATGAATTGGGTATTTATCGACTATTTGGATCAGTTCGTGGTTGTCTTTATTGATGACATTCTAATTTATTCTCGTGACCGGGAGGAACACGAGTTTCACTTTCTTCAAGTGCTCGACGTGTTGAGACGAGAGCAACTTTATGGAAAGTTTTCCAAATGTGAGTTCTGGATGTCCGAAGTGACATTTCTCGGACATGTAATTTCATCTGACGGAGTTCGTGTTGACCCTCAGAAGACGGAGGCGATCCGAGATTAGCTACCTCCGAAGAATGTTAAGGAAATCCGGAGTTTCCTCGGATTAGCTGGTTATTATCGGCGATTTATGGAGGGATTTTCTAAAATTGCTCAACCCATGACGAATCTTTTACGGAAGGATAAGAAATACACGTGGTCCGACGCGTGTCAGCAGAGTTTTGAGGAACTCAAGAGCCGATTAATTTCAGCACCTGTCCTTTCCTTACCGCAAGGATGGAAGGATTTGTGGTTTATAGTGATGCGTCCGGTCAGGGTCTCGGATGTGTACTAATGCAGAACGGGAAATTTATTGCTTATGATTCACGACAATAGAGACCTTACGAGGTTAATTATCCGATCCACGACTTGGAGCTAGCAGCCGTGGTATTCGCATTGAAGATTTGGCGTCATTATCTTTATGGCGTTACCTGTCAGATATTCACCGATCATAAGAGTTTAAAGTATATATTTACTCAGAAGGAGTTAAATATGCGATAGAGACGGTAGTTGGAACTAATCAAAGATTATGATATTGAGATACTTTACCACCCGGGCAAGGCGACCGTTGTCGCCGACGCCTTGAGTCGTAAGTCCGTTCAAGAGCAGATGCTTGCTCGATTAACAGTTCAGAAGGAACTTCAGCAGGAATTTCTGAGACCCGAGATCGGGGTCTGATTACAGCGAGTACAAGGGAAACTTTGTACGTTAGAGATTTCATCGCCACTTGAGGAGGCGATTATGGAGAATCAGGGTTCAGACCCATTTTTGTTACGCATTCGAGATGATGTGACTCAGGGGAAAGCCCCTGGATATGTGGCCCATGAGGATGGACTTTTGCGATTTAAGAATCGGTTGTGCGTACCGGCGAATGACGAGTTGAAAAATTCGATTTTGAGAGAAGCTCATGCTACCCCTTATTCCGTTCATCCGGGGTCTAGCAAGATGTACAAAGACTTGAAACAAAATTACTGGTGGAGTAATATGAAGCGAGAAGTCGCGGAATTTGTTTCGAGATGTTAAACCTGTCAGCAAGTCAAGATAGAACATCAGCGACCGGCGGGTATGCTAAAACCGCTCCCTATTCCAGAGTGGAAGTGGGAAGATATTTCGATGGACTTCATCACGAGTTTGCCGACGAGTCATTGTGTCATGAATACAATTTGGGTAATTGTGGACCGCTTAACTAAATCAGCTCATTTCCTTGAGATTAAGGATATGTGGGGTCCCGAGAGACTTGCCCAGTTGTTTATCAAAGAGATAGTGAGATTGCACGGTACTCCTAAGAGTATCGTTTCCGATCATGACGGACGATTCGTGTCTCATTTTTGGAAATCAGTTCATCGTGCCATGGGAACTCAGCTTAATCTCAGCACAACTTTTCATCCTCAGTCCGACGGACAATCAGAGAGGACTATTCAGACTTTGGAGGACATGTTGAGGGCATGTGTTCTCGATTGGAAAGATGATTGGGAAGCCCAACTACCGTTGATCGAGTTCACGTACAACAATAGTTGGCATGCTTCGATTAAGATGGCACCTTACGAGGCCTTGTACGGTCGTCGTTGTCGATCTCCTTTGTGTTGGGATGACTTATCAGAATCAATCGGTACCGAGCCCGATATGCTTATAGCCGCCCATGAGAAGGTAGCTTTGATCAGGAGTCGTTTGTTAACCGCTAAGAGTCGGCAGAAATCATACGCAGATAATCATCGTCAACCGTTAGAGTTCGAGACGGGTGACCATGTTTTGGTCAAGGTATCCCCGAGTCGAGGTATTTTCCATTTTGGGAAGAGGGGAAAGTTGAGTCCTAGATTCATTGGACCGTTTGAGATTTTGGATCGAGTAGGCGAGCTAGCTTATAGATTGGCCTTACCTCCGGCGTTGAGCTGAATTCATAATGTTTTTTCATGTCTCTCAGTTACGGAAGTATGTTGCGGACCCGAGTCACATACTTCAGTTCGACGAAATCGAGATCGCTGATGATCATTCGTATGAGGAGCGTCCTATACGAGTCTTAGAGCGGCGAATCAAACTGTTGAGGAACAAGACGATTCATTTGGTTAAAATTCTGTGGTCTAGACACGGGGTCGAAGAGGCTACTTGGGAAACCGAGGATAGTATGTAGGAGAGTTATCCCGAGTTGTTTGACCCTTAGTTTCGGGGACGAAACTCTTTTAAGGGGGGTGTATGTAATACCCGGTTGTAATTCAGTCATTATCATTCAGTATTTATCGTTCAGTAATTGTCACTCAGTAAATTTCACTCATTAATGATCATTCATCGTTCATATTCATTCATAATATTCACCGTTCAGAGTAATTGTATCGTCATTCATCATCAATATAGTTGGAGAATCGTGCCATGTTTATCATCATTGTCATTTTCATAGTGGGCTGTGTGTGAGGAGTAGCGCACGCTATGAACTCTCTTTAGCGCGCGCTAATTGAGTTCAGGTAGCGCACGCTACCTCCCAACACAAGCGCACGCTAATGTAGTTCAATGCAGGCAGTCCAGAAGGCACTGGACTGCAGTTGGGTTGTAAGTAGCGCACGCTACGAATGGTAAGTAGCGCGCACTAGTAGGTCGGAGTAGCGCACGCTATGCAGTCTATGTTGCGCGCGCTAAGGATGGATCATGCAGAGTCCAGTAGCTACTGGACTGAGTTGGAAACATTCCTAGCGCACGCTACGAGTAGTTGTTAGCGTACGCTAATAGGTGTCAGTAGCGCACGCTGTATATTATGTGTAGCGCGCGCTACCGTGAACATATTAGAGAACAGGAGGTTCTGGACTTCAGTACTGGGCATCAGATATATCGTTAGCGCACGCTAACATTTTGAGTTAGCGCACGCTAAGTATACGGTTGTAGCGCACGCTACGAAAGGTACGTAGCGCATGCTACCGTTGCGAACAGAGGGTACTGGACTACCCAGTACACCCGTTAGCGCACGCTACGCACAGGAGATAGCGCACGCTAACTGGGATTTGCTATATATTGGATAGTGTAGTCCATTTCGTCATTTCATCATCTCACTTCACTCATTCTGAGATTTTGGGCGATTTCGGGCGATTTGGAGAGTTTTCTTCGAGCTGAATCCACAAATCATCATCTTCAAGCTTAACATTCGTATTAATCATCATTTCATCATCCCCATCACATCAAATCAAGGTAATAATCTCTTGGATCTAGAATTTCGGATATTTGGGTTTTCCTTCCGATTTCTTCGTGTAAGCTTGGATTGTTGTTGGAATATGTTAGATATGGGTTATCTACCTTGGATAAATGTATTCCTATGGATTTAATAACATATATTTTGGATTTCATGTATTGTTGGGGTTTGATTCAAGAACACCTTGGAGTTGACTTTGATACTTGGGGGTTTTCGATTAGATGTTGTCGTTAACTCGTTTTGTGGATTCCTATGGGATTATTGATATCATTAGAGGTGTTTTGTTGGTTTGAAATACTCATTTTGGAGTTGGTTTCGACATATTCGGGATTGGATATTATCTAAAGATGTATGTTTGCTAAGTGTTTGTTTGAATGCCTCAATGAGTTCGGATATTGTTGTATCGACATTTGAGTTAATCATAATTCATGCTTGATACGTATATTGAGCGGATTATTGGTAATTGTGTCATTCAAGGTTGTTCGAACGACCGACATCTCGTGTTAGGACATTGTTCGAGGAAGGACATTTCGACACCGGTATTGAGTAAGTAAATTCTTACTCGGTTAAAAGGATATTCAATTCCTTATGTTGTTGTTCATTCATACATGTAATTCACTCATAATATATTGTTTATATCAAGAATTGTAATTTTCAACTCCTCATGTAACTCACGAGGAACGACGGTTCCAAATTCATTCCATTGAAGCTATCACTCGTTGTATCATTATTTCATTTCGGTGAGTCGTTCTTGATCCTTATCGGATTCTATTCATTACTCCTCACCTTTGTAATTTTGTTCTGGTGATCTTCCGGAATTATATTGCATGGCCAGTTGGCGCAAGTGTGGAATTTTAGTCGGGCACATTATGGTCATGTGTATATGCGGGACTCCGGACACATTGGACTGTGCGCATGGTAATGCGTATACGCGGGACTCCGGACACATTGAACCGTGAGACTAATTAGGCCAATAGCGGGTGCATATGCGGGACTCCAGACACTCGGCTATTTGTGCTATTACTCAGTTCATTCGGGCGTACATTGATGCTAATCATTCAACTTAATTCATTAATTTATTCATGTGATTGTTGTATATTGTTCAACTCTTGAGGATTGTTGTTCTATGTAACTGACCCCGTTGGGGGATGTTGTTTTCAGGTCATGGCAAGGCTAAGGCACGGGAAGAGAACCTTAACGGCGAGGAGTCCCAGTGATGCTAGTAGGGGGCCCAGTCCTTCCAGTCTTCATGTTTTCTTCATTTGTATTCCGCTGTAGACTTCCACTTTAAATACTCATTTTAACTGGTGCTGTATATTTTATCTTCATATAAAATATACATGTATTCTGTTTTTATCCTGGGTGTGTTGTACTTGAAACTCCGCATCGGAGTAATTATTGATATACTGTGGTTCGGTACTACAACTATATCACTTAATTCATTAATTTTCATTCGCCTAGTGGGTCCCAGTTGGGGGTCCACGGCACTGTAATATTCGCCTAGTTTGGGGTGTTACAGTTTAATCTACGTTTTAATGCATCTCGAGAGAGACTTTAGAATATTGTTGTGATTATCATTTTGGAGACACACTTAAAACTTTTTGGAACCAATCCCGACTAAACTTAGTAATCGACGGAAACCTAGCCTTGGAATCTACCTTTCTAAACTCTTGCAATTCGTTTTAATTTGGATATTTTCAATTTTTTTTATTTATTTTCATCATTTTATTTTATTTCATTAACCATCCATTTCACCTTTCGATTGTCTAGATAAAACCGGAAACATTATAATCTAGTACTCAATACAATACGAATATTTAGTCTCTGTGGAATACGACCTTGCTCGCCGCTTTCTACATTTACTCCGTACACTTGCGGATTGTTTAAAAATATAGCGGACACTTGCATCGTCAAAGTCATGTGACAACGTACTGTGAAATATGGAACGATATGATTGGAATATGATATGTTGAAGCTGTATCAATGTTGAGATGTTTTGAGACTTGTGGAGTGGGTAAACCCAGGTGATTGTCTTGATGAGGGCTCTGGGGTACATGTTAGTGTTCAGGTAGTTCGCCCGACTCCTGACTTGGTATGTACCACCCGGAGGGTAATCCAACCAGGGATGTCCCGACGGGGACTCTGGAGTATATATTTGGACCGGGTATATACATGGATGCCCAGTGGTTTGATGATGTGCGTATTATTCCGGAATAATAACACGATACTGCTTATGGTGTTGGATTGTGACGATGATGTTGATGTATTTTTGCACGACGATATCGTTGTCACAATACTGTTGAGGCGCTGGAACTTGATGAGAATATCCTTCTTCTTGATATACTAATATAATCAGTCATCATAATATTTATTTTATTGCACGTTGTACATGTTCCTTTTATCAAGTACTTGCATCGGCTGTTTGCTGACCTCTTCGGGGGTGAATACCTTTTTGTGTATTCAGGTACAGATATTCATGGCAAGCAGGCGTAGGAGGGGCACGAGGATGACGAGCAACAGTGATATTACCTCGGGTAGTCGTTGCCGTTTTATTCATATGTTTTGATCTTGGTTTGTATATATACTCGTGAGTACTGTTATTGTTGATGTCATGCCCGTGTGTGGGCTTGGGTACTGTCTTGGAGTTTGTTATCTGTATGTCGAGCGAGTTGTGACTGTGGTCAGGTTCGACCTTGTCGTTCGTGATGTTGTGGATGTGTGGTATCGTCGACCTTGCTGGTTGACGTCTGTTGTTTTGGTTTTATGCTCGACCTGATTGGTCGTTGTGTGTGTGTGTGTGTATGTGTATTAAACGGGTCTTGCCTTGTGGATTCCCTAAATGGATCCACGGTGCTGTAACAGTTCCAACTCGGGACAGGGTTGTTACAGCCTTGTGTTCCAAATGATGTGGAGTTGAGGCAGAGAATACTCCGAGAGGCTCATGCTACGCCTTACTCCATCCATTATGGTACGAGTAAGATGTACAAGGACTTGAAATGGAACTACTTGTAACACTCCTAGAAATCAGCCGGGAATATCACACCACAAGACAACCAAATGTTTGACCGGCCAGGGTCAAGCTGCATAACGACACTGGCCGATAAGGTCGAATATTCAAAATACACGGACGGGTAAGGTCACTCGAGTAAGTCAAACCAAAATAAAACTCCTTATAACTTATACCCTCGCAGGGATCAAAACACAATGCAGCGGAAAACAGAATAAAACTTACAACATAAACGAAATCGGACTGAACTCTCTAACTCTTGATTAGTATCGTAGTTCATCATCTTTCATGCCGATCCTGTGACTGCTCCCTCGAACTAAGTATACCTGAAATTCGTGAAACGCATTTCCCTCATTTAAGGGGTTAGCAATTCGAATTTGCTAGTATAAGTATCATAACCATACAAAACATAGCAAACAATCACCAATCACGAATCAGATAATAATCATTCAACAGATATACCCCAGAGGTTTTAGTGATAAGAAAAAAAACTAAAGTCTTTGAAAACCAAATCTTCATCTTGGGAGTTTTAGAGAACATAAAGCCTTTAGAACCTCAAGTCCCAAGTTATAAAAACTATTTTCGACAATATTAGGATCTCAGCCCAAATCTCATTTCACATCACATTTGTTTTACAAAACATGAAACCTCTCCAGAAATCATTTGGGTCTCAGCCCGGCATTCATTTTCATAAAACTTCCTTTTCAAAAGATTTGTTCATCAAAACCTGCTCATGACCCCTTGAGCTCTTGCCATGTGTCTCCGTAGGTTCACCAACCCGCGCAGATTGAGTCAAATATTACATCAAACATCAAACATGCTCATGATATCGTGATCTCTTGAACATGTCTCCGTAGGTTCACAAACCCACACGGATTGAGCCCAACACGACAATCACAAAAACCAATCCCGACTTCGTGATCCCTTGCCACGAGTCACCATAGGCCCCGTCTAGCCCACACGGTAGGACGTACTGTGCCCTGACCCCATGATCTCCTGCCATGTGTCATTGTAGGCCTCGTCAGACTCGCACGATTGGACCTCAACACCACATATTAAGTTCCGATCCCATGATCCCTTGCCATGAATCCCCATAGGTCCCGTCGAACCCACACGAGTGAACTTAGCAACACAGCACACAACATTCACGTTTCAAAAACAGTGCACAAAGTCAGTCATTACATCCACCATCGCGAACTTTACACAACCAACACACATAGCGCAATATCGATATTTCAACTATCATCGCAAACAATGCACAATCATCACATCTCATGATCAACACACAACACGATACACCTCCGAGTGCACAATAAAACCAACACATTTATCACAACCAACACAATTCCACAATGTTGAACATTCAAGATTACGACAAATACCACCAATTATTAATGACAAGCAATTCATAATCAATTCACACGAACTATGTTTATGAAGGTATATCACAAACCCATCACATAATTTCTATTCACAAGATATGAATTATATAAGCAAGATACTTGTCTCGATAATCGGCACCCGAATACTCCGACGAACACGGCTCGATCGGAAAGCCCCGAAACTTACAATATCCTTGAGGGAACACCATCAATACAATTCTACAAGCTTAACAATCAAGCATGAGGAAAAAACGCCCCAAAACCTGACGAGAAATCCATTGAAGCATTTAATCAAATATTAAATGTTCAAGGTTTCTCAAGAACACAAAAAATCATGGTCCAGATTAAACGAAACAAAATTATGGATATAAAATCCATATAATATGTTCAACAACACTAGATAACACTAAATGAAACACTAAAATTGGATGAAAACGAATCAACAAGAAAACCCTCAAAATAGACTCAATCCGACGAAGAGCAAAGAATTAGATATTGATGTAATCGTCAATGAGATTCCAAAACACCCTAGGATGGAGTATAAATTGACCAAAAATCCGAACCCTAGCTCAAGTCGTCAGTCCGCCGCGAGAAGAAGAAGAAATGAAATGAAGAATAAGGTCAAAAACCCGTCTGTCCCATTTTGTACTAACACAGACGCACGACCGGTCACGCACGACCCGCTGCTCGTGCGTATGGTCATGCTCAAATTCATTAGTCTCAACATGCAGGGATGCACGAGCACCTTCTTGTGCGCCAGACCCTGCGTCTGGTCGTGCGTCCCTCACTGCCCGAGCACTGGTGTGACCCACGAGCACAGCACGAGCATCTGCTCGTGTTCCTGCTCGTGCGCCACAAACAAAGGCTAGAATCGAACCCGATATGTTCCAAAAAAACCCGGAATGCAACCAATTCTAAAGGAAAGGATTACACGAACCAACAACATCTTCAAACAGGTAAAATGACAACAGAATACAACATGTCGTATCACACACACATGCACACGATCTGTACGACTTACGTAATGACAAGTCGCACCCGACGAATACCACAACATGGTTCACCATACAGTACACAATAGAGAAATAACTCCAAATAATCATCATTGAAAAATTATCGAGCACAAAACAACGAATAATTCCAAGCAAACAGAAACAAAATTCTCGAATATTACACTACCGGTGGAATTACATGAAGAAAGACATCACATATTCATTCTGAAGTGTTTGACTTGCCAACAAGTCAAGATTGAACACCAGCGACCACCTGAGTTATTGCATACACTTCCTATTCCAGAGTGAAAATGGGAGGACATATAATGGACTTTATCACAAGCATGCCGAGATGTAGATCGAGGATGAATATGTTTCGGGTGATCATCGCCAGACTTACTAAATCATTGCACTTCTTAGGTATTAAGGATACATGGGGACTCGAGAGGTTGGCTCAAGTTTTTGTTGCGGAGATTGTTAGATTGCACGGTACGCCTAAGATTATTATGTTGAATTAGGATGGCCGTTTCGTGTCGTATTTTTGGAGGACAGTCTATCAGGCCTTGGGTAACGAATTGAGTCTGATTACATCTTTTCATTTACACTCATACATCAGACCAAGCGGACTATTCAGATATTGGAAGACATGCTTCGGGCATGCACCTGAGATTGGAGTAATGATTGGGAACTCCACTTACTATTGATCCTACAATAATAGTTGGCATATGTAGATCAAGATGACACCTGTTTGAGGCACTTTACGGGAAATGGTGCATGTTGTCATTGTGTTTGGACGAGGCATCCGAGTTAGTTGGTAAAGAACAAGACTTGGTAGTGAAGACGAAAGAAAAGATCTCTTTCATTCGAGATTGATTATTGACTGCTCAAAGTAGACAAAAGTTGTACGTTGATGTACGTCGTCGACCCTTAGAGTTTAAAGCGGGAGATTATGTTTTGCTCAAGGTGTTTCTTACTAAGGGGTTTTTCCATTTTGGAAGGAAAGGAAAACTCAATTAGAGATATATTGGACCTTTTGAGATGTTGGAGAGAGTCGGCGAATTAGTGTATTTCGTGGCGTTACCTCTAGCCTTGAGCCACGTCCATAGTGTTCTTCATATTTCTCAATTGAGAAAGTATATATCGGAACCGAGTCACATTATCAATTTTTGTAAAATTGAAGTTATGAAGTATATTATATTTCAAGAGGGCCTATAAAGATCTTGGAGCATAGTTAGAAGCAGTTTAGGTACAAAACCATTCTGTTGGTTAAGGTGCAATAGTCAAGGCCTGGAGTCGAGGAAGCAACTTGAGAAATTGAAGATAACATGCATGCTAAGTACCACAAGCTGTTCATTTCTTAAGTTTCGGGACGAAACTTATTTTTAGAGGGGGAGAATGTAATATCCGTACTTTTTATTTCTATCAATTTCTATTTTTGGTGTTTTTTTTTATTTTTTATGGCTCGCGTATAATTGCTTTGACATTTTAAAATAATTTTGTTCTGCATATTTTGCCATCAGAACAAATTTCGGGGCTGTTTATT
The DNA here is from genome assembly GCA_033398695.1 of Orobanche coerulescens. Lineage (NCBI taxonomy): Eukaryota > Viridiplantae > Streptophyta > Magnoliopsida > Lamiales > Orobanchaceae > Orobanche > Orobanche coerulescens. The sequence goes on along the minus strand of CM065805.1, from coordinate 9,929,370 downwards.
GAAACTCGTGAATTGTTGCGACTTTTCTGCATTTGGGTTTTATTCTTCTAAATCTTGTTTGAAACTGTCGTTTGATTGTTTCTATAAGTTCATTTAACATATTTAGACGTGTTTGAGCTTAGGCGTTGTTATCCGATCTCAAATCGTGATTTTCGAATGTTTGAGCCGTTTTGTAATTTCTCAAAATTTTGGGCGTTCGAGTTCCTATTCGTTTTTCCATACCTTCGGGCGGTGGGAATCTCGTGTTTGATTAGCGCGCAGACTCGTTGTTGGGAATCTTCATAAGCGTCTCGTTGTATTTTCCGAATCATCACATTTTGAGACCGTTCAAGACTGACCGAACATCCAGATGAAACCTGCTGCCAGAGAGGAGGTTACGACTTCAATCTGCAGTAGATACGGTCGTAAAAGTATCCTGCTACGACTATAATGTGCCTGAATATAAGGCAACGGGTTTTGTTCTGTTTTAAGGACAGAAGACATTGTTTCGCCTCCAAGCGAAGGGCAGCGATCCTTAGGGCGACTTGGAGCGATTTTTCGACTTTGAAACATCGAGCTCTCATCCATCATCATCATCATCATCATCATCATCATTATCATCATCATCATCATCATCATCATCATCATCAAGAGTTTGGTATGGATTAACCACATCAAGAGTTTGGTGTGGATTAACCACATCAAATCGTCCTCTTCACCTTTGATTGGAGGTAATTGTCCTAAAATCTTAATTTCTAGATTGGGGTTTTTTCTTATTTCGTCCGATTTAACTTGAATTGATCATAGAATCATGATATGTATGAATTATCTCTCCCATATGCATGTTTCCTCTACAAATTGGTGGTGTGATTTTGAAATTTTGTGGAATCGAGAGGAATTGGTTGTAATCCACTTTGCATGTTGAATTGTTAATATATTTTACCCTTCAATCTGCATTACACGTTCATTATTAGTATTTATTAAATTTACAGGTCTTTACATTCAATTATTTATTTAAAAAATATATATATTTTTCAAATATTGCGGTTCGACAACAACGGAGTGAGTATAATTACACTAGTTATGTGTGTAATGCAGATTGAATGGATGGATGAAATGTATGAGATGCATGTATGTATATATAGATGTACAAATTATGTGTATATTTAGAGGTGCCCAAAACGACCCAACCCGCCGGGTCGACCCGCCGACCCGGACCCGGCCGACCCGTGTGACCCGCCGACCCGGACCCATGGTATACACGGGTGGGGTCCGGGTCGAGCTTCCCCCAACCCGTCGACCCGCCGGGTCCGACCCGTCGACCCGGCGGAAATTAAAAAAAAAAAAAAAAAATAAAAATGGCCGTTGGACCGGCGTGAGTTGACCAATGGTCGGACCGTGACCGGCGGGTCTAACGGCTAGTCCGATTTTTAAAAAAAAAAAATTCCTAACTATAAATACCCCCTCCCCAACACAATTTTTCCACACCTTCAATACTATCTATCTCTCAAACTCTCATTGTTAATTGCTATACTACTTAATCTCTCTCTTTTTCGCATTTTATCATTATGTCGAGTTCGACAAGGAAAGGGTATTGCTACATCTCCCAAAAAATCCAAAATGTCCAAGTTCGAGCGAATGGGTCTTTGGGGCAAATCGAAGAAACCATCTGGAATAATTATTCGGGAGCCCCAAAACCAAACTCCACCCGGTTTTGAAAATGAAAGTCAAGATCCTGAATATGATGTTACACATGAAAATATCTATTACGGTAGTACAACAACTACCAGTGAAGAAGAAGTTGATCTCCGGGGATTTCGACGTGTCCCGAATCGTCAACAACTGCAAAACATCGACGAAGAAATGGACCATGAAATCGATGAAGCTATGTTAAATCAAACATATGCAACATTCGAGCGCACTCTTCATGGCGTACCAACTCCGACGCAAAAATCAAAGTCGAAGGGTCCTGCGGCAAGCCAAGCTGAAGAAGAACCTCCTTATGTTGAGGAGTTATGGTCCGAGGAGGAAGAAAATGTGAAAGGCAGAGGAAGCAAGAAAACTAAAGCAAGAAACAAGCATGCCCCTGTTGCAGAAAGGAGACCAGATCCGTACTTTTGTCAAAACACTTTAAGAAGGAAAAAATGCCGGATGGTTCGATGAAGGTATCTTGCAACTACTGCTCGAAAGAGTATCCGTATAAAGCCGGGGATGGATATGGAAATTTTAAAAGGCATTTTGAAAATAACCATGCCTCGGTCCACGGAGAACAAAAGTCACAAAGTCAACTCAACTTCCAACCTTCTACTGGAGCAGACGGCAATCAAGGTATGTCCGAATCTCAACTTTATAAATATAATGAAAAAATTGCTAGAGAAAAAATGGCAAAATTATGTGCACAAGAATCTTTACCTTTTAATTTTGCGGATAGTACGGGTTGGGAATACAGGATGCAAAATGCCTATAATCCCGCTATTAAAAGAATTCCCGTACCACAATGACTAGACAAGTAGTATACTTAGCCAAACAACATAAACTTGCACTACGAGCTTATTTTAGATCTATAAATCATAGAGTTTCTTTAGCTGCAGATACTTGGGCATTTTAAACAAAAAAATGATTATATGGGAATAACTATACACTGGATTGATGAAAATTGGAACTTAAACAAAAGATTACTTGCGTTTAAAAATTTAATTGTACACTTAGTTCTGATAATTTAGCTTGAGCAATTATTAAAATTTTAACTTTTTATTGCTTAAAAGATAAAATTTTCACAATTGGTTTTGATAATGCTAGTTCTAATACGGCAAGTGTACCAAAGATTAATACAAGCTTGCAATCCTGTTTTAGCGGGTCGATTATTTCATACTAGATGTATATGTCATATTCTAAATTTATGTGTACAAGATGCATTAAAATTTGTAGATGAGGCAATAGAACCAATTAGAAAATGTGTCTTGTTTTTACATAATCGCACTAAGTTAGCTAGACAATGGGTAAAATTTTTAAAGTCAAAACAAATTCAACCCAAATTTTTTACTCCAGACGTCAAACATAGATGGAACTCAACTTATGAGATGTTAAATTCAACTAATGAATATAAAGAATTATTGTGTGAATTTTTTGATACGTATTTTCACGTAGAAGGATTTTATTTATTGCCAACGTATTGGGATGAAACTAAAGATTTAATAAAACTATTAAGGGTTTTGAAAATGCAACTAAAGATTTAAGTGGTTGTTATTATCCCACGCCTCCCAAAGTTTTATTTCATTGTTGTTTTATTGTATCAAATGGATGCTTGTAGTAAATCCGAAAGATTATCGAATGCTATTTACAATATGTGTTTAAAATGGCTAAAATACTTTAATCGTATTCATGATGTTTTCTTGATTAGTCTTTTTATCTCCCGATTTAAATTTAGCTCAAGTAGAACAATTACTTGAAATATATTATAATATTCTTAAAAATTTGGGTTTTCCTAATATTGAGGATCTTGTTGAAAGTCAAACTTTATTTGAAAATATTCCCGACGTTGAACAAGTAAAAATTGATTTGAAAAATAGTTTAGAAACTGTTTTTTCAATATTCTTCTAAATACGGTGATAAGATTCAAACTCAAAAACAAGAACTAAGACTACAAATACATTTAACATGGAATTCGACAGAACTCCCACTAACCCATTTCAACAACAACTCTATAATATAGCAAGAAATAGGGGTGGTAGTAACGTCGGTCAAAGAAATGACCTTAGTAGATATTATGCAACTAGTTTTGTGCCGGAGGATGACAATGCAGTACCTTTGATCTGTTGGATTGGTGGAAAAGAAGGGGAACCGAATTTCCCATACTTTCCATTATGGCACAAGAAATTCTTGCAGTGCCGCATCCACAATCCCGTTGAGAGTGCTTTTAGTGAAGGAGGCTATATCTTTGGACGAGCGGAGATCCCGAATGACGCCAAAAATCTCGAGGCTCAAATGATACTTAAAGACGCAACAAAAGCCGAGTTACGAGATCAAGAAAATAAATGGGATGACCTATTAGCGGACCAAGATGCCTATCAAGAAGGCACTACCGAAGGAGAGTCTAGTCAAATGAGTCAAACCGACGATCAAGACGACGACATCGACTTCGACTAAAGGTAAGTAAGGTAAGTCAGGTAATTAAAGAACTACGTAATGCTTTTATTCAACACGAGTATACGTATTCAATTTAATATTAATTGAAGAATTAAAATTAAATACAACAACATAATATTTAACTCTTCTCAAGTAAAAGAAATACGTGGAGCTTTGATTCCTCACGGGGATACGTAGGCGATTTAATTTTAAGTAAAAACTTAAAATTAAATTCAAGCTAATTTTTTCAAATGATTTCCTTTTTCACTTATAGTTATTTTTCGTGTATAAAATGATAACAAATAAAAGTTTTATATATATTTTTAATATAAAAAAAAATAGACGGGTCGACCCGTGACGGCGGTCGGACCCGGACCGACCGTGGCCGGCCGTCGACCCGCCAACCCGTACATTTCATATGTACGGGTGGGGTCCGGGTCCTGTCCTGCCGACCCGGCGACCCGACGGGTCCGACCCGGACCCGGACCCGGACCCGTGGTTGGGCACCTCTATGTATATTTAGCATTGTTATCTTTGTGTTGCAGAAATGAGTTGTTTCCTCCCACGTGTTTTCACGATGGTCAACCTACATACACACCTTATTTTCATATTCTTTTTAATCTTTAGTCAATGAACACGTGTCACTTTATATCGCATTCCTTATACACTGATACACACATCTCTCTCTCTCTCTCTCTCTCTCTCTCTCTCTCTCTCTCTCACTTTCTCTATCGTCACAGACTACATGAGCTGGAGGGGAGAAGATACCTCATACAATTTGTGGGGTCTTCGAGCTGTACCTTAAAAGTATTTTTTCTTTTCCTATTCCTTTATTTTCTTGCAGCTATATAAACCCCTCTAACTTCATTTGATTTGTTCATCCAAGAGAAAAAGACCAACACTAAGAGCTAGCTACTGTAAAAGCTTTCTCTTTATATATCCTTAACAAAAATCATGGACTTCATCCTTCTCTCAACATCCTTGATTTTCTCAGTCCTAATCCTCAATTTCATACTTAAACTCTTCTCCTTTGGCCATGTCAGACTGCCTCTGCCTCCAGGCACCATGGGCTGGCCTTATATTGGTGAAACTTTTCAGCTCTACTCCCAAAACCCAAACACTTTCTTTACTTCCAAAGTCAAGAAGTATGGTTCCATATTCAAGACTCACATATTGGGATGCCGGTGTGTGATGATTTCAAGCCCAGAGGCAGCAAAACTTGTCCTGGTTTCAAAAGCCCATCTTTTCAAGCCCACATTCCCAGCTAGCAAAGAGAGGATGCTAGGCAAACAAGCCATATTCTTCCATCAGGGAGATTACCATGCCAAGCTCAGAAAGCTCGTTCTGCGCGCATTCATGCCCGAATCCATCAAAAGCACCGTTGTGGACATCGAGTCCATAGCTCTTAGCTCATTGGAATCATGGGATGGCAAATTAATCACCACTTATCAAGAAATGAAAACGGTATGTGTCCCCCGATTCAAAAAAAAAAAAAAAAAACAGGGGAAAACAGAGCGTCCCCTGTTTTTTTTTCTCAATTCATGGCACTAATCACATTCCTCTATTTCAATTTTGATTCATGCAGTATACATTCAACGTGGCATTACTTTCTATATTTGGAAAGGACGAAGTTCTTTACAGAGAAGATCTCAAGAGGTGTTACTACAATCTCGAAAAGGGATATAATTCGATGGCGATCAATGTTCCGGGGACCCTTTTTCACAAGGCCATGAAAGCTAGAAAGGAACTAGCACGGATCGTGGCGAAGATTCTATCACTTAGAAGGGAAAGGAAGCAACATTACACTGATCTGCTTGGATCCTTCATGGGGGATTCCGAGGGTTTGTCCGATGAACAAATTGCGGATAATATTATTGGTGTGATTTTTGCAGCCAGAGATACCACAGCTAGTGTTCTAACTTGGATCTTCAAGTACTTAGCCCAAAATCCAAATGTCTTGCAAGCTGTCACAGTAAGATTCTAACCCTCCCGCCAAAAAAAACAAATATTTTTTTTTTTCGAAATATAATTAATCTGTGAATTTAAAATATATATATTTTGAATCTTTTCAGGAAGAGCAACAGGCTTTGATAAACTTAAAAGAAGATTGTGGTGAAAAGAAGGGTCTAAATTGGGCAGACACAAAGAAGATGCCCATCACAAAAAGGGTTATTCAAGAAACTCTCAGGGCTGCGTCTATTTTGTCTTTTACTTTCAGAGAAGCTGTCGAAGATGTTGAGTTTAACGGTAAGTAGTAAATAAATATGTACTGATAAGGTTCAACCTTACTGTCTGTAACTATATTTTATAACCTCATGAACTAATAAATTTTACTTTTTATTCTCCCAGGATACCTCATTCCAAAAGGATGGAAAGTATTACCACTTTTCAGAAACATTCACCACAACCCAGATAATTTCCCCGAGCCTGAAAAATTTGATCCTTCAAGATTTGAGGTAAATTTCACGTGTACATTTCTTTTAAAAAATAAATATACTAAGAAGATATTTTTAAAATATCATATATATATATATATATATATGTGTGGGAAATATTATGACAGACTAAATGTTTTTCCTTTGTTGTGGCAGGTTGCACCGAAGCCCAATACATTCATCCCATTTGGCAATGGGACCCACTCATGTCCGGGAAATGAGTTGGCCAAGCTGGAGATCCTAGTTCTTATACACCATCTCACTACAAAGTACAAGTGGTCTATTATTGGTTCACAAGATGGTATTCAGTACGGACCATTTGCTCTTCCTCAAAATGGTCTTCCCATTAAGCTCTCTCTCAAAAGCTAGTGGCCAACTTTTCATTTGTCAAATGAAGAAGAAGAAGGTTTGGGGTTGTTGACGTCCTCAACGAGTCAGACGGTTCAGTTACGACGCCATTTGGTGAACCAATTCGAAGGACGAATCCAATGCTGGATGGCGAGCTGCAAGCAATTCGGTACGGTACCGTTGATGAGAATATTCAATCCACATTGGTTGACTTGGGCTCGCTTTGTATGTCGCTTTGTATATCTCAATGCAATCGCTTTGTAACTTAGTTTTTTGATTCTCTAAATGAATGTTACTTTGTGTTGTATTTAGTTGTATGTATCCGCAATTTGATGGATTCAATTGTCGACTTTTATTTATATTATTCTTACTCGATAAAATTAATTGATTAAGTTCATATAAATAGTCCAAATTTATGGGCTCAAACAAATACCTCCCTATAACAAATTAAAATACTCCTCGAAATTCCTTCTTGATAGCTTAGTAGAACATCTCTCTCTATATATATATATAACATGATGTTTTTTTGGTCTTTATTAAGTAGTTTTAATTTATTTTTCAATTTTATTTTGCTTTTTTCTATTAATTTCTCAGCCATGAAAATTGAGCCCTAATCGTCGTGTTCTATCGAAGTTTTCGTGTTTTATTTGGTCTTATGTTTGCATCATAATTGATCTACGATTTCCTCATGTGTCTACTCCATTAGACATACCTTAATTTGTTCCAATGTATGTATACAATTAATTAATCTAATTAATTAATTATATTAAATATAATTAATTAATTAATTTCTCTAAGAAATTTTTAATTAATTATTTCTATGAATTAAATTAATTATAAAGTAATTTATTTAATTCACAAAATTGAATTAATTATCCAATAAATTAAATTAGATATCTAATGTCCAATATTCATGAAGAGAGAATCGGATCTAATTAATCTGACGTTTATCCCAATTGTGCGACTATATAGGTTCATATCAGTCAATAATAGAAAGAACCAAACAGCGCGAGTAACATCTGGTCAATCCCGTGGCTCACACTGTAATCTAACTGAGAACGAATAATAGAGACCACTCCAAACCTTTCTCATTATGAATAACATATACGTAAAAACACTTCATCACATGTCTTAAAGTTTTAGGTCACGGTAAAGTCAAAGTCTATTACAACTTGATACTATGCATCAATCAGTGTAAATAGACACCATTGGTCTCTCATGTACCAAACATACCTTTTTCATATTCTTTGACCAAATATTTTAGATCTCATTTGTAGCTAACCGCACAGGACATATACATGTTCACTTATAGGAGAAAGAACCACTTCTTGATATTCAGTAGAGACTGTTGCTTGGCCATCAAGTTGCATTTTGTTGTTGGCCCCATCATCAGGTGATGTGATCGAACTTACTCTAATAACTATCTTAATATCACGAGAATATCTCCTACTAAATCCTGAAGCCTAAGATTCACATATATCTATCACAATCTTATGATTCAGTCATTGACTATCTCAAAGTGTGTAATATCCAGATGTATATTTTTGTTGTACTATTATATTGTATGTATTCATTTATGGAACCGTATTATATATTGGATTGATGTTTCTACGTACTTATTTTCGTGTTTCGCAATTGAGCATTCTGGAACATTCTTGTGAAGGCCAGCTATGACCATAAGTACGTAGTATTACGGCCATAACACGGAGTATACGTCCGTATCTTTTGATGATCATGGACATATCATAGTCGTTCATATGAGAGTTCCAATTTTTTGGTGAACTGTATTTCATTCAGGATTATTTGAGTAATTCTTAATTCATCGGAGGACATCGATATTGAGGCAAGTTAATTCTTAACTTGTTATGAGGATACCGATTATTTTGTACAATATACGTATGATGTGCGTTGTTTTATATTTTATGAATTGTGATTCATATTGAGATGATATTGTTGATCGTGTCGATTATTCTTTTCCCAAGGAATAGTGATTTGGGGTCCTTTGGATTGTCTTCCTTTTTCTTAGATGAGTTGTTTTGATCATTGTTGGTTTCATTGGTTCTTATTGAGTTTCGTCTTCACTTTTTTATCGTGATATTTTGGAGTGATACTTGCGTGTTAGTTGGTAATATGGAGGATTTTTAGTCGGGCATATATAGTCATGTGTAGTAGTTTATGTTAGATCTTATACACGGGAGAGGATCTTCCATGAGACTAATTAAACACATGAACACACGTGTGTTATGAGGATTCTGCATATGCTGGTGATATGTGCACGGATACATTTCTGTTTCGGGTGTACTATGGCATTCATCCTTTGAGCTTTGTGATTTTTTGATTCATACTTCAAGTGTTATTGTGTATGTTCAACATCTTGAGATTTGATTTTATTTATCCATACAACATGTGTGATTGCGTATGTTCAACAGATTGAGATTTATTACTTTGTGTAAAGGACCTTATGGTTTAGGACGAAATATATTTTTATCGTATTATTGGCCGAGAGAAGGCAACTGCCTCGTAAGAGGATGGTGACGGCAAAGGGTCTTAAGGATACTAGCCGGGACCTAAGTCTTCTTTTTTTTTTTGGTTATATTATTTATATATTTATTCCTCTACATTGTACTCCTATTTTATATTAATTTGATATATCCATCGTTATATGGATTATACTTGTACTTTGATGATCATCTAGACTGATTGCCATTTGTTAGCCAGAGTAGCGTATAAGCTCCTCGTCGGAGTATTCTGTAACATAAAGTAGTTCAGTACTGCAGTTATATTAACTGCTAACTCCTTGAAAGCAACAATGGAGTCATAAATGGGATTTATGGATTCTTGCCAATTGAAGGAGCTTAGAACTACTTGATGGGGTGAAATCCATGGCATAAAGTGAGTCTACAAGCATAAGAGAGGATCTGATGGGAAGGTTGAGAACTTCAAATCTAAGCTTGTGGCCAAAGATTACACTTAAAAGGAGGGCATAGACTATAGTAAAACCTTTTCTCTGATAACCATGCTTAAGGCCAGCCGGGCCTTTTATTTATAGATGCGTACTTGGATCTAGACATTTGGCACATGGATGTCATGTCAATACTGCATTCTTCAATGACAGTCTATACAAGGACATTAATATTCGCTAACCTGAGGATTCATTATTGAAGAATATGAGCATATACTGTGTAAACTTAAGAGATCTATCTTTGCACTTAAGCAAGCATCCAGATCTTAAAATATGGTATTTTACGAGGTTATCCAGCCTTATGGATTCATTCAAATAGCGAGAGGTGTGTGTATAACAAATTTGATGGAATATATTGGTGTTCCTTGTACAGCGTGTTGATATCCTTCTGATTGCAAAAATTTTGAAGTAATATTGGGCAGTTTGATATGAAGTATTTGGGACAAGCATAACACATCATTGAGATCAGGAGATGTGTCTGAAGACACAAAAATATAGATAACATGAAACTGGTTCATTATGCCTCCGTAGTGGGAAGTCTCATGTATGATATGCTTTGCACGAGACTCGATCTCTGTCATTCCATAGGCATGGTCGCTAGATATCAATTTTAACCTTGTATAAGTCCAAGTCGACCTCGAGATATATGTTTAGTTTAGGAGGTGGAGCCGTAAGTTGGAGGAGTGTGAAGTAGAAATACATAGCAGACTCTACCATAGAATCCGAATATATGTCGGCCTCAGCAGCAACCGACGAGGTGGTATGGCTTAAGAACTTACTGTTGGACTTATATATGGTCCCTAGTTTGCCTAAGGGTATTACAATTTATTATTTAAATACGACGCAGTTGCAAACTCGAATAAACAACAAGCCCGCAAAAGTAAACATATCAACTCCAAGTACTATCTCATACGAGATTGCGTAAAGCAAGGAGATGTAGTGGTGTCCAAGATTGCATCAGAATATAAACTTGTTGATCCTTTACGAAAGGCTTTTAGTCAAAATCTTTTGAGGGACATGTGGAGGGTATGAGATTACGATGTATGACTGTATTGCTTTGAGTATGAATGTGAGTTATATATTATACTATAGATTAGTATACTTAAAAGTATGCTTTGAGTATAAGTGGGAGATTGTTAGAGTTGTATACTGTAGAACATACTTTCTGCTTGTATTATCTATGAAAATATTAAATTCATTTCCGCCACATGTTCTGCAGATATATTCACGTTATTTTTATACATATATTGTCTATTTAATTTATATTATAGATAATGTGGTGTATTGATATCACATACAAGAGTATATTATCAGTGTCTTATTAAAATATATAAATAGTTCATATATGCAATCTTCGATAATTAAGTGAAAGCTTGTAGTATATGCTTGAGACTAATTGGACTTGACTATTAGCATACATTAGGATATTTCATATATTTTGTGGACCGCAATGAGATAGCTTCTTTAATACTTAAGTAAATAAAGAACAAAGACCTCGGATAATCTTTATTTCTTAATTCTAGTGTTAATATTAAATTATATATTTATAATATTTATTGATTTGATTTATTTTATGAGTGAGAGTTACATTGATTGATTCAATATGCTCGATATTTTGGTAATAATATTATTTATATAAATATTAATACTATAGTTAGAAACCGTGCTCCCCATTTAGGTTGATAATGTCCCCTTGAGGAGCACAAATGATTATTATAATAAATCATGTATGTGAATTAATTTTCGATATAACAAAAAGGTTTGAGTGAGACTGTTATTAATAAAAAGCTTCCAGTAGCTTGAGTTAATTAATGTATATGTAATATCTTAAATGCGGAAAATAATTAATATAAAAAGTAGCCTGATTTTTATAAATAAGGATTTGAGTGTGAATATTAACTTTTTAATAGATTGAGTTGACATCAATAGACTCCATTAAAGGGCCTAATATGAAAAAGTTGAAATCTATTAGAAGTCTCTCATCATACTTATGATCTCCATGGCTAGTCAAAGATACCTATATAAGCACATGGGGACGGCTGAATTGAGCATTATTGCTATATAAGATTTTGATCTTTATAATGTATGTTAAATTGCGGATCTCGACTTGTGTCTTTGTAATTGAAGAACACGCCAATTTTTCTAAATATTTAAAATATTCAAAAAAATAGAGAGAAGATTGTAAGCTTCCTGGCAAGCAATTTCGGCCGATCTATTGTGTCAAGGAGATTGGTAACTTGTTAACCACACTACATCCAAATCAAGGCAAGAAAAAACTCTAAAAAAATTTGAGGTTGAAATCAATAGATTTGCCATAACGCTATAAGGATAACTAATTCTATGATCACTTAGATCTAGATTAGATTAGTTTATCATTACCAATATGTACTATGTAGATTAAACATTTATTTAAATTGCTAATTAATCTAAGTAAATTGATTAATTAACAAGTTTAAATAAATCTTGTTGTTATGGCTGATTTTCATAAAATACTCATGTATTTTATTTCCAACACTCCAGCCTAAGGATCACCCCAAAACCGAGTTAGATTCTCATCCCCAAAACTCTCTCTAGCCCACCCGAAAACCAAAGTAGTACTTTTTTTAAAGAGGACGATTGTCGCGAGTGCCCCTCCTCAGGCTCTACCTCACCACCGATCTAGGAGTAAGTTTATCAAAAACCAAACTAGTATTTGCCTAGGAGATTCTCATGATGATTCTCCACCACCCGACAAGCTACCCCTAATATCTGTAGCAATCCCCCTTCCTATTTCCTCTCGTACTTCGACTCAATAACTCTTGCCTACAGACTTTCATTTCAATTAGGAACCTCCACATCTATTTCCCTAACAAAGCATATTAAACGATTTGAAATCCCTAAAATTGCTTGGATCCAAAGCATATTAAACGATTTGATATCCCTGAAATTGCTTGGATAAAAACAAAGTATTGGTATTGTTAAAAGGTAAAAAAAAATCATTCATCACTCTCAATTGATTATCGTACTTGAACTTCAAAAAATCTGATATCAATAAGAAAAAAAGAGATCGAATTTGGTTCAAGTATACTACACTGTGAGTCGTTGAGCTCGTACGTGTCGGAAGTCTGCTTTGATACCATGATAGAATTATGGTCGGATAGGAATTAGAAGAGGCTCGAGAGTGAGCTTGGGTCTGGACCAGAGTAATTGTAGACTATATTGGAGGTTCCAACTTAAAATCAATTGGTGCTAAGTGGGGTAGTCCCCCAAGTTTATATGGACGAGAGCAACTGCTGTGATATATTGTTTAACGTTGTCTGTCACGTTCGACCCAAAGAGAAGATTGAGGTTAGAACACGTGGAGATATGAGATAAGGTCATGGCGGAGTGTAGATCAAATTCGTTTTGATATCATATTAATGTTTGGAGTTCCATTTGAAACTCAACGATAATAAAAGAAATAGATAATCTTGTTTCAGGAGAAACTAAAAAGACTGTAAATATGAGTCAATCAATTGTATTCATAACACTGATAGAGGGGCCTTCATATAGGCATTACAATGAGAGTCTTTCCATACATAAGATTCCTAGATAAGATAAGACTTCTAATAGGATCCTACTACCTCTAGAAGGATCTAGAACCTTCCATCTATGTATCTACAATCAGTATTAGGTAAGACACATCACGGGAATAATAATTCCCAGAACACTCCCCCTGTGTCGAGCACTAATACAACAATGGTGCAGAAGATGTTGCCTTCATAAAAACCTATTCCAAGCCAAAACAAAACCCCATGGGAAAAAATAAAGGCTTGATGAGGAAAAGATTGCAACGCACCAACATAACATGTTATATATACTTCCCCTGATGTATATATAACGACTCCCCCTAATGAGTACCTCAAATCATAGGAGTCAGATGCCAAGTTGCCCTCACAACTATACCAAGGAAAAACCCAGGGAAAAAATACCCCTTGGTCTAAGTTGAATAAAAGTACAATACATTATTTGTCTGGATGTTCTCATAGGTCGCCTCGTTAAAAACCTTGCCAAGTGAAAACCCAATGGGAAAAAACAAACCTTGGTCTAAGGACAAAAAGAGTGCGACACAACAAAAGTGTAGAGTCGCTAAAGACTTATCAAGTTTTCCAAAGTCTTGACCTTCATGCACTAAATCAGTCATAACTTCTTCGATTAAATAGGTATCAACGAAACCGTAAGAACTTATGAAAACTAGACACCCATAGCTTTTCATTCACATAAAGTACGTATCCTAGATCGACCTGAGCAGATCACAAAGCTCTATCGAAGTTGAATCGGCAAATTATCGGACATATCCTGTCCTACTTTGCAACAATAGTCATATGTCACTCAGCATGATGGATGTGATCAAATGGTTGGTTTCCTTGGAAAGTAGACACAAACCTTTCCAATAGTACCAATTTCACCATTTTCCAACAAATGAGCTGCCCTGTAGGTCATATGGGAGATAAACCAATTTTGGGCAAATTCGGGTATCGATTTTCAAGTGTCCTTTTATCGAGATAAAGCGAGCTTCAAGCTTCTTGTCAATCACAGACATTGCGTGAGCGCATCCTAGGCCATCATCACAGTGGCTTTACCGGATTATTACGAATGAGTACATCGAGTCAAACATGAGTACATAATACCGTACTTTTCTCTGAAGACTGCATCATCACTTAAGTGAGCCAAGTCTTATGATGACTTCGACTAATCATTGGGAATTATATAGGCATTACTTTATCATCTCTTAGGGAAATCGTCCCTTAAATTGCCTTAAATCGATTGATGAATACGCATTATCAAGTGTCCCCAAGATCCTTTCATTCTGAACTCTGGATTTAGCGGAATCTCTTAGTCTCACAAGAGTACATCACTATAAACCCTTAGTTTTACACGCAAAAGCTTCATATCTCTTCCAAATTAAGTATATACTTAGTATGCGTTCCCGATAATCACTTGTCGACGCGCTCCGTGGTCAGGAGCCACTTGATTTGAGTCTGATCCACCATGAATCCTTTTATCACTTAACTTAGTTCCCTACTAAGATAAGATTTAACCACAAGCTGCACGTCAATTTTTGGTAAACTATCTAACTGAAAAGATAGTGGATGCTATAACATCCATTACGATAGCACAACTAAGTTTCGTGTCATCGTAGTCGATTCCAGTGCGTTCATGAGAAACCTCGCGCCATGATGTGAGTTTAACTCCTTCTCTCACTCGTCTTAACAAAGTATACATATAGATCTTATCTTTGGAGTGTCTGCACCACTTCAACAAAGGGCCATCACTTTTTTCATACTAGAGTCGCAAATATTTCCATTTTAGGCCAAGGATACAACGTTGTAGATTTTCAACGAGGTATGGTTCGATTAAACTCACATTCCACGTCCTCATGAACCGGCTTTATTCATAGAGAACTCTTTATGGATTGGCATTCATTGAGGCGTCCCCCAATGATGACTGTAATCCAGAATCACATGAGAAGGATGAGTTCATTTGATCAGATGATCAAGTTTCATGTACCAAACTCGCATTCATTCTTAGCGAGAGTATTTATCGAACCAAGTGGCATCCCAATACTCGATGAGATCCACGGCCTAGTAACACCATCTACTGTCATGTTACCATATCACCATTTATAGGTGACAAACGTTCATGACCGGACATAATCCTTGCAGACATGGTTGCAGCATGTATTTAATCTCGTCACTTTTGTTGGGTATAAGATCGGATATTGCGCCATGTTACGGAAACGTAAAATAAAATGCAAAAATTAAACGATGCACGGATTTATAGAGGTTCGGCTATAAACGAGCCTACGTCCTCTCTCGGTATCTTTTTCTATAGGTTCAAGATAAAAACCTTTGCACCTCTCTTCTATCGGTCGAGAGATAACCGTTACAATCACGTCTTCTATTGGTCCGTGATAAACCACTCGTACTTATCTTTGTGTTGGTTCAAGTTAAACTGTTTTTCTTTTCGTAGGACAAGGAATCAACCTCTCTAGCTTTCTATGGGTACTAGATAAACCTCACTTAGATAGCGATTGCGATTCTAATAATGTCGGATCCTTGATCCTAATAACACCGAATCCAATCGTGTCTTTTCTTTTACCTCTCGTGTATGATTTTGTGTATAACACTCAAGCACTCAATGTAAGCTCAATATTACAACAACAATAATATCAATATAAATATCAGATGATTATCTCGTATGCTTGAAGTTGTTGTGCTTGAAACAATACCATAGAATGGTATTTATAGGCTCCATCATCAGACTAGCCGTTAGCTGCCAGAACCATCATTACGTACGCTATATCCTCCACATTACTTACGTAAGCTTGATTACGTACGTTAACCTTGACAGGTTACGTACGTAAGCCTCTTCACAAATCAGTCCAAGGAGTTTCGTCATTTGGGTTACGTACGTTAACATACCATCTATTACGTACGTTAAGACTTATGTCATTGTTGACGTCATATATCCGTTGCATGCTTTTCTGACTTTGACTCCTCCAACGTTCACTTGGTTTGAACATATGTTACGTACGTTATACACTTAGGTTTACGTACGTTATCCTTGCAATGTTACGTACGGTAAGCAGGCTTCGTTACGTACGTTAAGCTTGCACAGAACACCATTTTGAGTCTTCATTTTCTTCGATTTTTGGCTTCGCCTCTTCGTTGTTTTGTTTTGATTATCAACTTTAATCATCAAATTACTTTTAATTTATGTATAGAACAAAATGTTCCAACAACTTTAGGGAACTTGGTGAGGCACAGTAGGGACAAACTACGACAATTCCAAGTTATTCTACTCGAACATGATCGTTCGCATCTCCCCCTAACGACGGGAAGACTGGCTCATCAAAGTGACTTACGAGATCGTCTGCCAAGGTATATTTTAAGCGGACTATGAGTGAAAGCGCATGTCATATTCATCATTTATAACCCATCATAATGCATTGTGGTGACGCACTTTGGCACATGAACATGTGGTCGATAAAGGTTTTTCATTGTTAACACAATCCGGTTAACAAAATGCATACTGTTACACTTGTAACTAAGCATTTGAATGATGATAGGTATAGGTGAATATGACATGTTGACCTATGCTACATAACCGTAGCTACTGGTCTTGAGAATCCAACAAAACCGCCACCATGCACCACCAGGATCAAACATAAAGAAATGATTGAACCGATGATAGGTCGTTGGTTTTATCGAACCTCTAGTGCTTTCTTGAAGAGTTCACTCCCTTCACCAGCCCCAACACCTCAAAATTTCGTGAGCATGTATAAACGGTTTTTTAGGATTCCAAAACCATCAACCTTGTGGTCAAAAACCAGTCGAAATGATATCGAACTAGTAGTTCGGACGGCTGGTGGTATGTGAAAACTTAATTTAAGTGGTTCAACTCCTTCTAAGTCTCCAAATGACACCAAAATTTTTGAGAAGGTAGCCTTGTATGTTAGGAAGTACTCGTTAAAATTTCACTTTAAGACTTGGTCTACAAGTGGGTGAACCGACCTTTACAATGACTGGTCCACAAGTTGGACAACCATAAACTCAGGTTTCATCAACTTATCAATCATTGTCAAAGGAACAACATAACATATAAATGTTATCACTTGGGTACGACCATTTTTAAACACCATCATAGCATCATAAGCCACCCAGGCTAATACTTATGATCATGTATGTATAAGGACTCGGTGAAAAGAGAGGACTCAGCACCATGCTTATGCGAGTCGTTACATTATTCTCTTTAGCATAGGAGGGTGTCATCTCCTAATCGTGCTAAAGAATAGGCTTTTATCAATGAACATGGCTAAAAAGGATCATCGGGGGGTCTTTGGTGTCACACATGCTTATGAAAACAAGACGCGAATGACATAACTATCATCATCGTTCATGAGCCCTGCTCACGACTCCACCAACGTACTTTGGTGTCTTTTATCCAGCTAGCTTCTTTGCTCAAAGAAAAAAAATTATGTCCATGGCAGTACCGTAGTGTATGGATCATCAAACTGTCCAAACTCCAGACTATTAAAGCCTAGATGTGTCAATGTCCCAATACATCTTCTGGTTATAAAAACCGATGCAAGATGGACCATATTGACTCATGAATATTTTTTTTTCATATATCCAATACAAGTGATGCATAAGATTTTATATCTCACAAATCACAATGAGATGCTATGAGTGATACACTTTTGCATATATGTCATTGAGTCATAACATGGTTCAATTGTTACGGAACATATGTGACTAGAAAACACTATTCGGTATTCATCAACTTGAGCATTGTACTACTCATTGATTGTGATGACCTAGTCATTATAGTCACAATGGATTTATAACACGAAATCCAAAAATATTACGTTCCTTGGAAATAGCTTAATATGTACTCAATTTCGCTTGCAAAATTTACAAACACGAGCATAACGAACACTCTAACAACATAGAGATTTTATACCAGATACGATCAAAATGATCTATCATATTGAGTGCATAACATGGCAAGATTATATGCATAAGGGGAAAAATCACGACACAAGCATGGTGTAAAAGTACCATGCATACGCTCGACCTTCTTATAAGGGTGCGTATTTTGGGCTTCCCCAAGGAAACTGTTTTTCAACATTTGAAAGATGATATTTTAGCATAGAATGCATACCAAAAATTGCATCATCTATGGCAAATTCGGCCAAATAGAGATTGAAAAACATGTGTCATAAGACCACTTGCAAATTCAAGATGGGAACCAAGTTGGTTGGGATAAAAGTTAGCACAATCGCTGGAAATAAAATTTCGTGCAGCTTGACCTTTGTTTACTAAAACAGCGGTAACTCCCTTGTTAAGAAGGCTATGGACGAAGAGTCGGATGTTCTGGAAACTAGACTTTTCGTATATTTCTATACATAGGTAGTGCACCAAACAGATCATTAAACTCAGATCACAGTGCATGTTTTAAGTGGATGCTGATAACACTCATTTTTACACATATTTTTATAAGGTTTTTCCGGATTTTAAGATCCTAAAATGTGTAGAATTATGTCGTTTGTACTCATATTGTGTTTGTTGGACTCGATCATGCTTGGGTATATTTTATTGGATTTTATAGGTGTTTTAAGGATATTATCAAGTAAGACCGAAGTCTCAATCCCCAAATACATATCAAGCAATGCAGAAACGAGAGAACGAGGCCTAAAACGATGAAGATTGAAGCACTACCTGTTGTATTTTCTAATTTAAAGATTAATTACTTCGAATAAGGATGTGTTCTATATATATATATATATATGGATTCCTCATTAAATCAGCTTCGCAACGGTATATCATACGCTAAATTCCGAGGTGTCTTGAGGGAGATATAGCTTCTAGACCACGACTTTACAGTTCATAAAGTTTTTGCATTTTCTGGGACAGTATGATACGGGCCATGTCAAATGACACGGCCGGGTCTGCTGTCCAGAAAGTTTTTGCATTTTCTGAGACAGTATGACACGGGCCGTGTCACTTTTCGGTGGAAAAATCACTTTTTGACATTTTTGCAAGATTTGAACATGAAAAAAAGGATATTTTGGCTTTATAAAAAGGTCTTTTGGGCTAGACTTGGGGAGATATGCTGAAGATTGGAGAGATTGGAGAGAGAGAAATACAAGATTTGAGAGTTTTTCATCCAAAAAGGAGGAGATTTGAAGGAAATTCTTGAAGAACACTTCAAGAACATTTGAAGGCTTCAACCGGGATAAATCAAGAAACCATCCGAGTTTTATCTACTTCCTATCTTTTATTCATTTTGTTGTTTTATTTAGCATGAACATGATGAACATGATGATTATTAATCTTTCTTTCATTACCATGTCCGACTAAACTCGTTAGATTCCGGGCATGGGAGTACGTTGATTTGCTATGGTTTTGAGGGATTGATGATTATATATATCTAGTGTGATTTCTTTATCAAATACTTGGTTTTAATTCATGTTTAGACACTTGATCAATGTTTTTACATGTTTAGCTTAATTGCTCATAATTCGAGAGAAGAGGGCATTAATAGGTTTCGAGTATTTGACGTAGTAAATTACGAGATTGAGAAATTGGTGATGAGCTATGATGATGTTTAATCTTATGAACATTTTGGAGTTAGATAATATAATAGACGGAGGCGTTGTTATAGGTTGTTTAATCTACGTTTTAATGCATCTCGAGAGAGACTTTAGAATATTATTGTGATTATTATTTTGGAAATACACTTAGAACTTTTTGGAACCAATTCCAAGTAAACTTAGTAATCAACGGAAACCTAGCCTTGGAATCTAACTTTCTAAACTCTTGCAATTCTCTTTAATTTGGATATTTTCTTTTATTGTCATCATTTTATTTTATTTCATTAACATCCATTCACCTTTCGATCGTCTAGATAAAACTGGGAACATTATAATCTAGTACTCAATACAATACAAATATTTAGTCTATGTGGAATACAACCTTGCTCGACGCTTTCTACATTTACTCCCTACACTTGCGGATTGTTTAAAAATATAGCGAACAATTCTTAGCGACTTCGGGCGATTTTTTACTCTTCAACATTTAAGCTATCATCTTCCTTGGAGTTTTGGTGTAGATTAATAACACCAATTCATCTTCTTCGTCTTTGAATCGTGGTAACTTTCTAGAACCCTAGATTTTTCGGCATTTGGGGGTTTCTTCATAAATTCTCTGATTTAGTTGTAGTTATGGTGGAATTGTGTTGAGTATGGATTATCTACTTCCGATACATGGTTTCTTTATCAAATACTTAGTTTTAATTCATGTTGAGTATGATTATATATATTTAGTGTGATTTCTTTATCAAATACTTGGTTTTAATTCATGTTTAGACACTTGATCAATGTTTTTACATGTTTAACTTAATTGCTCATAATTCGAGAGAAGAGGGCATTAATAGGTTTCGAGTATTTGACGTAGTAAATTACGAGATTGAGAAATCGGTGATAAGCTATGATGATATTTAAATCTTATGAATATTTTGGAGTTAGATAATTTATAGTAAACGGAGACGTTGTTATAGGTTGTTTAATCTACGTTTTAATGCATCTCGAGAGGGACTTTAGAATATTATTGTGATTATCATTTTGGAAACGCACTTAGAACTTTTGGAACCAATCCCGACTAAACTTAGTGATCAACGGAAACCGAGCCTTGGAATCTTTATTTCTAAACTCTTGCAATTCTCCTTAATTCGGATATTTTCTTTTATTGTCATCATTTTATTTTATTTCGTTAACCATCCATTGAATTTTCGATCGTCTAGATAAAACCGGAATCATTATAATCTAGTACTCAACACAATAGGAATATTTAGTCCCTGTGGAATACGACCTTGCTCGCCGCTTTCTACACTTATTCCGTACACTTGCGGATTGTTTAAAAATATAGCGAACAGATGCTTTAGTATTTCCCAAGTTTAGTGAGAAAACAAGGTTGAGACCATATCCAATGGCATAAGTGTTGATGCAAAAACATGGCGATGGATGACCATATGTGCGTTTAAGCGCAGGTGTTCGATTTCTTATCTCGAATAATGATCCTTTCGGTAACTACAACTTGGTAGACTTGCAGAGAAAGTAGGAATGTCGGTCTGATTAAAATTTGTTTAAAAACCACTGATTCCGTTTGAACTTTCAAAGCATAAACAAATACCAAGGAGGATGCGCCTAGTCATGATCAAAAGTGTAGACAAAATCCACCAAAGTGCATCAAATCAACCTATAATTTTAATTCTCAATTTGCAAGTATACGTCATAATAGTCATGTTATATGGATGCAACGCGGTGCATCAATATTAAGCATTTTGAACCATGAGACATAATGAATATACCATAACCAACTCGTCTTGACCATCCAATAATATCGACTAAACATAGTCAAATGTATAAGGCAAATACCTTTACAAATACTTGGAAAAGTATTCGGACCTATAGTCACACGAACTATAATCGAGGTCAACGAATTCATGTACTTAACACAATATGCCATTGCTTTACATGTGAAATTCAAGATAGTTACTCTAACACTCTTTCATATATTATATTGCAAGGAGACGGTGCATAACTACACCCACATGCAATATTTTATTTTAATAAGATGAAAGATGGAGTTTTTCAAGTATGGGATTGAGTCAAGACCAACGTGGTAGTCCCTCAATTCAACGTGACAAATCTGTCATAAATCGATTTTAACCACGACATATCCATCGCAATCGATGTTTGTCCCATTTCTATGTCACAAAATTCGTGACTAATCATGAACAAATCATAACTTTACCATTACCGACAATGTTCATTTTTTTTCTTTCAATTGTTGATTTTACAATCGACAAAACGGCAACATCAAATCGCACCCAAAACATGGTGTATGCAACAACAACAAATATCGACTTTCAACAATTATCCGTGACTCCCCCAGGACCGTCACACAGTTTACTTCGACATATGAGAGTGATACCACCTCTCATAGTCTCATCCACCGCAAAGTAGCGTGGGAGATAAAGAACCCAATTCCCCAATTCCCCAAAAAAAAATTCCCAAAAGAGAGGAATTGAAAAACGGGAACTTTAATAAAATCTTACGGGTACTTGATTCCATATTTGCTTTGATCCTTGAACGGGATAATAAATTTGGCTTCTCTCCATATGAGCAACATATTTCCGTGGGCCGTTCTATATTTACTTTGATCCTTGAACGGGATAACAAATATGGCTTTTCTCCATAGCATGCACATCATTATGAGCAACATATTTTCCTATATGCACGTAAAACATAAACATGGTAAGATTCATAAGTGTACAAATTAATAAACAAATGAATCATTAATTAGGAAAAGATGGAGAGTTGAGAAATGCCCGGAAAGGGCTACTGGGATCGATAATCGGCCGAAAAAGGACTCGGGCGCGGCGGTGCAGTAGCTCGGTATTGGATAAGGTCGGATCTCCAAATTTCCTTGAAAAATCTGCTTCTGTTCGGCAGCAGATTCAGTAATCAATATTACCCAGAATCCAATCTCTACCATTGAATATACATATATTTGTGTTGGGAAGTTGCTGTCAAAATTTCACACCGATCCAACGGTTAACAAATCGGGAAACATGATTTTGGTACGACTGGGCTGTCCAGAAAATTTACGCGCGGAAATTCTCGTCTCTCCTTTTTTTTATAGGTTTTGTCTCGATTGCACTAGGTTTTCAAACAGTAAATATCACGTGCATAAAACCGTAGGACAGTTTGGCGGTGCTTCGATCAGATCGGGTCGCAGCTTTAGGCAATAGTTGTTTGGACGAAAACAATCAGAAAACGGGACTGCCAGGCGAGTCGGATCGGGTCAACAACCGGTTCGGGTCAGAAACCAGATCGAAGGCTGGACTGGATCGCGAGTCGGGTTCGGGCGCTCCGAAAATTGGGTTTGCGAACGGGCTGGATGAATGGGCCGGAATCTGGGCGTGCAGACGGGCTGGGCTGGAATCTGGAACAGCGGGCCGAGCGGGTTGTTGTGAGTTGGAAATCGCAAACTCGGTTTGCAGATCGGAGGCGAGACGGAGGCACAACGTTTGGTCGTGGATGGAGATGATCTATTCGTCCAGGTTATTCCGGACTCTGGATGTGGGCGGAGATGGCGATCTTGGTGCGGGGCATCATAGAGCAGCGGCGCGGCGGTGGTTTGCGGTCGGATTTTTGGGGGCTGGGTTCGACAAGGCGGGCGACGTTGGAGTCCGGTCGCGATGGAGAGGGCGACGTGCAGCAGGCGCCGGCAATTCCTCAAGTCCGAACGGTCAGGCAGGGTGCAGTTGAGCAGCGATGCTGGCCGGGGAAGGCAACGACTATTCGAAATTAGGGTTTCTGGGGGAAAATTTGATTTTTTTTTTTCTTTTTTTTTTGGAATTTTCAGTATTTCGGGCGTTTTTTTTTCTTGCTCTATTGGTAGAGTACATGTTGATAACGAGTTTAAGGAGAAAGTAAAAGACTGTAAATACGAGTCAATCAATTGTATTCATAACACTGATAGAGGGGCCTTTATATAGGCATTACAATGAGAGTCCTTCCATACATAGGATTCCTAGATAAGGTAAGACATCTAATACGATCCTACTACCTCTAGAAGGATCTAGAACCTTCCATCTATGTATCTACAACCAGTATTAAGTAAGACACACCACATGAATAATAATTCCCGAAACAAATCTTTATATATTGAAAGTAAAATTTAATATTATTTTTGAATTTAGTATTAGAGTAGAGTTATATTAAATACCAAACTTTTCTTACATACCACGGGACTCATCCCCACCATCCATCCAAAAAGAAATCAATGGTTGAGATTAAAAGCATTTAATATTTCACACATTTTTTATAATTTAAATATCTCTTAAACCGTTAATCGTTAAGCGAAAATAATTACACCATCGCGACGAGCATTTAATTATCTTTCTATAGACGGGCACTTTGATATACTTTCGACAAAATTTTTTTTTTCGTTTTTTTCACTTTTTTTTTCGTGGCCGAAAAAATCATATGTGATATATCCTATATGATATTATATATCATATATGATATATCATATATGATATTACATATCATATATGATATATCATATATGATATTACATATCATAATATGTAATATCATATATGATATATCATATGTGATTTTTTCGGCCAGGAAAGAAAACGTGGAAAAAGCAGAATTTTTTTTTTTGTCGAAAATATATCAAAGTGCCTATCTATAGAAAGATAATTAAATGCTCGTCGTAACGGTATATTTTTTTTGACTTAACGATTAACGTTTGAAAGATATTGATATTTGAAAAAAATGATGAAAGTGAGTTTTTTAAATTGCTGGGATTAATCTCATCCATTAGATCAAATAAAGATGGAGGGAAAATGGAGGGTGCAGATTAGTCCCTTGATATGTAAAAAAAGTTTGGTCCTCAAATAATCTTAAATCTTTATTATTAATGCTGCATTCTTTTCTCCTGAACTATCAATTATAATATTTTATTTCATTTAATGTTTTATTTTATATTCCTATTTATCGTGCGGATGCGGTATGTATTTATTAGGGGTGTTCAAAACCGGATATCCGGACTTTCGGATATCCGAAATTTTGGATACCCGGAAATTTGGATAGTAGATTTTGATATCCGATATCCGAATATCCGGAAAAAATACGAATTATGTTTGGATATCCATATATTCGAAAAAAAAATTCGGATTTCGATATCGGATATCCGAATATCCGAAAAAAACTTCGGATATGGATATCGGATATCCGAATATCCGAATACCTTATATTATTTAAAATATAAAAAAAAATAAAATTTTTAATATTTTTCGGATATTTCGGATATCCGAATATCTGATTTTTCTGAAAAGTACTATCCGATATCCGAATCCGAAGTTCCGGATATCCGAACTTCGAATTTTCGAATATTTCGGATCGAATATCGAATATCGGATATCGGATATTTTTGAACACCCCTGGTATTTATGTACATATGATAATACTGATATGGTTAAGCAAAAGATTAAACAACCTCGTCACTCCCGATTAATCCTCGTATTTGAACTTCACCGAACAGACATACATATCTATCTCAATTGACTAATTTATAAACTCCAATTCCCCAAGTCCCAATTTTCTTTTGTGTGTATACGGCTAAAAAGTGGAAGATTGTTTTTCTCAGAATCCTGAAAGTAGTTGAAGATGCATTAATGTCTAGAAGCCGAAATATGCATCAGCAATTTTGAAAAAAAAAAAAATGTGGTTCCTTTCTGGACCAAATCTTTAGGACGTTTGAGATATTTAAATATCGAAGTAAAAACATATAAGACAAAATTAGGGCAGAAGATAGATTTAGTTCGTATCCTAATTAGGAGAAGTTCATAACTTGTAGATCAAGGTTCATATGTGTATTTATTTTAACACTTTCTTTTGTACTGAGTCTTCAAAGCGGTGATGCACCGCATTCGTAATTTTATCATATACTTTAAATATTTATTTGAGAATGGAGAGAGTTGAGTTTATTTAAGAAATAAATAAAAATAATATCTATACATGTAGAGATTGGATATATGAAATGATAATATATATACATCATTTGGGTCATAGAAGTTTTAAATAAAATATTTATGTATGTCATGTTTAGTAAAACTAGCTGATAAGCTAGTTGGTAGCTAATTAAGTAGCTGACAGTTGATAAATTAGGTGGTAGCTGATAACCTAAGCATGTCCAAGGGTCAAGGGTCGACCCGGACCCAGCGGGTTACGACCCGACGGGAACCTGTCCCGACCCGGACCCGCCGGGTCACGGGTCGTACGGGTTGCGGGTTAGGGTTAGGGTCGACCTAATTTCTACCCGCTGACCCGTCGGGTCGTCCATCTTTAAAAAAAATCCCTTCTGCTGGCCCCACCCACCACACCATGCATATGCAGCAGACTTCTTTTTAGGAATAGAGTCGTTGCTCAGCAACGGTATTGTCTGCACTGCACTCTGCAATGTAGAATTTTTTTTAATTTATAAAAAATACACATTTTTTCCTATAAATACCCAAAATCGAATCATCTCACACCAATTCATACAATCATCTATTTATAGTCTAATACTCTATCATAATCTCAAGTTTACAATTTTTAGTTCTCAAGTTTACAAATTCAAATTATTCTCATAATGTCAAACCGAAGACGTAACTCCGTGAGCGGTTCTTCAAGCGGGTCCGGACTAAGGGACGAGGAGGAGTTCGATATGGAATCACCTCCTTTCTTGAACACCCAAGAATCCGAGACTCAAGTGCCCAGCTCCGAGGAGACGGACGTCATCGAAAAAGCTCAACTTAGAGCGGCGGTATTTCTATTTTGGTTTACTAAAAGTGATCCCGATATTAATCAAATGTCTATGGTTAAATGTAGATTTTGTAGCTCAAAGTACAATCACAAAAAAGGAGAAGGATACAGGAATTATTACCGATATATTAGGACGAAGCATCCCGAAATATACGGATTGGCACGAGGACAAACGCAACTATCCGGATACGCATCAACCTCTAACCAACCTCCTTCTTTATTTTCATATGATCATTCATCATCTATGGATGCATTTTCGGAAATGATAGCCGTTGATTCATTGTCTTTTAGCTTTGCACAAATTGTTGATTTTAATAATTGGGTGACAAATCATGTTCAACCCGCATATAAACAAATTTCTCGACAAACCGCAAAAAGAAAAATGATGCATAGATATAAGTCACGTAAAGAAAAATTGATTAAATATTTTATGGAAAATAGTGATTTACAGAGTTTCGATTTGTAGTGATATTTTCCAAAAGATATTTGCACAAGATGGAACTCTACACACAAAATGATTTCCTATCATATGATTATAAAGAACTTTTAAGTGGTTTTGCCGCACAACACATTAATGGTAATTTTGTTTTGGGGAAGCTTGGGTTTTAGCAAGAGATGTATTGGATGTTTTTAAGCATTTCTACGAGGCTACTAAAATTTTTAGTTATGTTTACAAACCAACTTCGAACTTATTTTGTTACGTAGCAATTAATATTGCATTTGCACTTAAAGATGGTCTTAACGTACCTTCCATTAAAGTTGCCATAAGTGATATGAGAATTAAATGGTTAAGTTATTTCAAAATTATTCCGGATGTTTACCTTATTGCATTTATTTTGGACCCTCGACGTAAAATGGAAGGTTTGAAACAATTTTTGTAAAATTATTATTCGTTTCTACAAATACAAAATGATCTCGCATGTACTGTTTCTACTATACTTACTAACGTTAGGAATTTACTTGAACAATTGTATGCTCATTATCATATTTCTGATGAAGCTCAATCATCTCAACAGCCACCTCCCATTTCTTCATCATCATCTACTACTAGACGTTTGACATCAATTGCTAGAGATTTATTTGCCCCCAAAAGGGCAAAAACCACGTCGAGTTTCAATTCGGAGCTCGACGATTATCTAACCATTATCTTTGAGTTTGGACATGAAGAAGAGTTGGAAGACTTTGACAACTTGGAATGGTGGAGCCGACCGGAGAGATCGAGGTTTCCTACTCTAAGCAAGATTGCGGCACAAATTCTCGTCGTTCCCTCCTCAACGGTAGCCGTAGAGCAAACCTTTAGTCGGAGTGGAAAGGTTCTGGATCCCACGAGGTCAAGCTTGTTGCCCGAGACGTTGGAAGCTCAAGTGCTGCTAAGTGATTGGCGGAGAGCGGAAATGAAGACACAAAAAAACAACGAATCAACCGACGATGATGAAGATGAAGAACCACTCACTCCATCGGAGGGATCCGCGGGAAGCACGTAACCACCAAGGTAAGGGCGGCGGGGATACAAAGAAAGGTGAGAGAACTACGTGGGGCTTTGATTCCTCTTCCCCGAGAGGATACGTAGGCAATCGGGAAACTGATTCAAGTCCATTCCTACTTTACTCCCCCCTCTTTTTTTAAAAAAATAACCCTATTATCCTCATTAAAAACTATATAACAAATTAACAATTGTATTTCAAAAAATAATTTTTATATTACGAATAAAAAATAAAAATAAAAATAATCTTACCGAGACCCGCTGACCCGGCGGGTTCTAAACCCGGTGGGTTGTCTTTATTTCCTGGTTAGGGTTCGGGTCCCCCTTATTGGACCCAACGACCCGGCGGGTCGGACCCGGTGACCCGACGGGTCCGACCCGTGGACATGCCTATGATAACCTACCTGATAACCTAACTGATTAAGTAGTTGAAAACCTAAATGATTTTAATGCAGGTGTTTAGCATATTAGCTTATAAACTACCTAGCATTTGTAAAGCGACATAAAAGGGCATTACTCTTTTTATTTTTATTTTTTCTTTTCTTAACTTTCTCATTACATTATCACACTAACTTTATTAAGTAAAAATACATGACATTTTTTTCTCTAATTATTTTAATGCATACTTATTCTAAATTACATATATATACTATTCACCGCAACTTTAATAAAGCCATTAAATTTTTTTAAAATTTGAAAAAATTATTGGTGAGCATTCTAACTTGATAAGATAAAATATATCATTAATGATTGTATAAACTAAGCTAAATCATCATCTCCCCATATCAACGCTGCAATGTCTTCACGAATTTTATCCATCTCATTAGATGTTTCTCTTGAACTTTCACGGTTGTTGGCACGGTTGGCGGTATGGTTGTGGCTAGGGCTGAGCACCGGGTCTGACCCGTCCCGGACCGACCCGGCCCGGACCGACCCGGCCCGGACCGACCCGGCCCGGACCGACCCCGGAATGGCCCGGATTATAAATGGTCGGACTTTATCGACTGGCCGGACTGTTGAGCAAGGCCAACCAGTCGAACAGTAAATCAATGGTCGGTCAGCCCGATTCTAACCCGATTTTGTAAAAAAAAAAAAATTTTTTTTTGCATATTAAGTGTCCTTTTATTACATATAAAATGCTTTCTTCTTTACATACTCCCATAAAATACAATTATCAATCTTAATATCTTAATTTAGTCATCAAACTCCCTAGTTCAATAATATTTTAGTATAAATAAACTTAATTAGAATAATGTGCAATCATAATCGAGCCATTAATCATCATTATTTCATCACCACTGAGGGTAAATTACAATAAAAAATATATTTTTTTTGTATTTTTATTTTTAAGGTCGTTAAATTTCGGATTTTCGGGTTTTGACCAGTCCGCCCGGAACCCGGTTTTGGAGAAAATGGAGACCCGGGACCCGGACCTAATTAATAGGTCCGATCCGGGTCTGGTCCGGATCCGGATAAAAACCGGGTCCAGACCATTTATGCTCAGCCCTAGTTGTAGCACTAGTTGTGTCAGAGTGTTCTTCAAAGGGTATATAAGACTCTCAAGTATATTAAGTATTAAATCATCGTTTGAGTTCTTTCTAATGTAATTATGTAAAGCGACAACAGCCATAATAATATCTATAAGGCAACTGATATAGCTTAGGAAAACATGCATGTATATGTGTACCAAAAATACATCCAAGGCAATCCTACAAGATTCATTTATTAATAATATTATAAAAAAACTAGCAAAAGCAGTATACAAATAGTATTCAAAAAGTAAAATATGATAACAACAAATTCAGTACCTTAGCAAAAGAAATAAAGTACATCAAAAATTAAAACAAAACCAACCATTTATCAAGTAATTAAGTAACATCGAAACTAAAGTACAATATAAATAAAAAAAATGAGAAATAAATAACTATTCTTATCACACCACGCTACTCAATCTGAAAGGATTAAATAATGGGGTGAGTTTTCAACTCGCTTATGAGGAGGAAAAGCATTGTTAAATTTAAGTACATTATATGTTGTCAAGTAGATATGACATATATGAACCTATTGGTTGCCCGAGGGTCATTAATATGTAAATTTTTTGCATACTTTGCTACTACTCGTTGTAGGCTACAACATAATCAATATGCAAACTTTGAGCATATTATGTCTGCTGCTCACTGAGGCTACAACGTAATCAATATGTAAATTTTCAGCATATATATATTTTGGTAAGAAACACGCATCAAGTAACATAATATCCATTAAATAAAACAAGCACAGAGTTCTCACCTCGAAATAGGATGATGACCCTTGAAATTTTGAGATGCGAATGCAGTTCAAATCCTAGACTCCAACTCCTCGTCTCCTAAATAATAATTAATATTAATATTAATATTGCGTCCAAAATGAACTAATATAAATTATTGAATCTATAACCAAAAGATTTAATATCATAAATTTAATTTACTAGATTAAATTTATATTTTAAAAAGATTTGTCCAATTAATTAAATTAAATAAGAATGTAGTCCAAAATTATACAATCGTAACCCAAAAACAATTAAATTAGTAGTCCAAATAATTAACTGAAGCTGGATAGGGTATATATATATACACACACTAGTGTTTTTGTCCCGTGCAATGCACGGGATTGCCCATGTATGATTCAGACCATATTGTATGTATTTGAGTTGAAATTCTATTAATATTGGGGTTATTTGTTTAGATTCGAGTTTTTTTACTTGGATATGGTTATAATAATAATTGCAGTTTTGGTAGTTCTTTCTACAATGATATTTTGCACACATGCAGAATCCTTTTTTTTTGGTTCATAAAATATAAGTTGTATTCAGTTTATTTGGTTAGGCAAAGAGCGTTCGGAATTGAAAGTTATGTTGGGAAGAAAAAATAGCTTTGTGAGGGCAATGAAAATTGTATAATGTGCATAGTGTGTGCAATACGTAATTTGGATTATGTATTCACTATTCTTATCTGTTTTTTTGTGAAACTGGACAATCAAATATCATATACGACATAGTAAAAATGCCTTTCTTTGGTTGACTTTTTTTTTAAAATTTCGCATTGTCTTCAAATGGCGCGCAGTTATGGTTTTCATGAATGCTAAGGCAGTTTGTATACTGCACGGGATTTCCCATATATGATTTAGACCATATTTTATGTATTTAAATTGGAAAGTAGTTATTTACATATTGGCTGTTCTTTACATATTTATTTTTTTTACTCGGAACCAGCTATAAAAATTTTGGTTAGTTCTTTACATATTGGTTGTCATGCTACATAGTTAATTTGGGTAAATTGCAGATTTGGTCCCAAGAGATTGGGTCCAAAACAGTTTTGGTCCCAATGTTTCAAAATAATCCTTTTTTTAGCAGTTTTAGTCCCAATCATTAGTCAAACGGATGGAAACCGTTAGTTGACCAAAAAAAATTGGGACCAAATTTGCAAAATAAAAGAAAATACTAAAATTTAATTAATTATATATGTAATCAACATGAATTGATAAATTACAAATTAATTGTAAAATTATATACATAATTTAAATAAAACTAAAAAAATATTTTTGTAAACTTAATAATAATTTATATATTTTTTATAAAATTAAAAAATAACTATATACTCCTCTATTTTTTAATAGATGTCATTCTGGAGTTTTTAGGACAAATTATGGACATATTTTAATTCCCAAATTAACCTTAATTAATATTATTTAAATATTCTTAACAATAATTTCTATTGGTTGAAAAATTATACACACAATACTTTTGTAGGAAATTTGAATTTTGAATTTACCATATTAAGGGTAAATATGAGATAAAGGGTGAGAAAATCCCAAAACGACATCTATTATAGAAATATTTTAAAAAACTAAAACGACATCTATATAAAAATGGAGGGAGTATATAGGACCTGCATATAATTTAAAAAAATGAAATACTTTTGAAATCCAATAATATATGTCTAACGTATAATTTGTTTTTTAAATATATATATATATATATATATAATATATGATATGAATATAATTAATTCAAAATTTCTCATAAATTTTAAAACTTTATTTGTAATGCATGATACACATGAGACTCACTCTGAATTCATTTAAACCACATAATAATATAATAAACTTATTTTATAAAATATTAACAAAATTATCTAAGTAATATAAATATAAAAGTCAAACCATAAACTAAAGATAATAAGAACAGAAAATGAATAAATTTATGAAATTTTTAAAATTACACTAAATAGATTATAAATTAATTATAAAGCTGTTCTTATTAAGTTATACATTAATATAAATAAAATTTAAAAATAACACTAAAAAGAACAAAATATTTTTTTTGGGACCAAATATGCAATTCTTTGGGACCAGATCTGCAACTAACGGATTATGTAACTAACTTCCGTTAAAAATGGATGAAAAATCTTATGGGACCAAATTTGTCGAAAATGGGACCATTTTGCAATCAACCCATTTTCTTGGGACCAAAAGTGCAATTTACCCTAGTTAATTTCATTGTGGGATTCTATTGAAAATAAGAAAGAGTTAATAATGTTATTAATAACGATGTTAGCGGAGAATGAAAAGAAGGCAAAAGACTAAGCATATTCAGTTTCAGGTGCTACTATGAAAAGTAGGAAAATATATTGATATAATTTTACGAATAGAGTTGCAGTTTTTATAGCTTTTTCTGTAATTATATTTTGCACATTTGAAGAATTTTTTTTATTTGGTCCTAAAATATATGTTGTACTTAGTTTATTTGGTTAGGCAAAGAGTGTCCGGAATTGAAAATTATGTTGGGAAGAAAAATATCATGTGCACTTTATTAGCCTGAAAATTGTAAATAAATCACGAAATATGTATAATGTGCATTGGGTGTGCAATTTGCAGCCTTAAACAAGACATTTGTTAGGACATTAGAAACCATTCTGTACGAATCTAACTGATGTTTAATATGATGTCATAAGAAATTCATTTGGCAACTAAACATACACACTGCTAAATACACTGCTGTCAACTCAATGCCATTCCAAAAAAAAATACACATTCTAAACTCAATAATTCCTAAATGTGCAGCTAAAAAAACAATACATAACAATCGCTTGTGTATAAATTAACAACTGTCGGCTCGATTCCATTCCAAAGAAATAGAAACTGAAATAATAACATTGCTCTGCTTTAGATTTCGGCATATTTCGCAGTGACATTTCTTTAATTTACACTGCTGTCAACTAATTCAGCTGGCATTCCATTAAAATATGAAATAAGTAAAATGTTTACAACATAAAATCGCAAATAATAATCTGGATAATTAGTGTAGCATGACCCGGCGCTTTCGAACACAGTTAAAGCCTAAAAGCCTCGCGTCCTCCACTGCCTATTTCGTTGTGAAATAATAGTCTAATAAACAAAAAATATTATATGAAGTAAATGTATTTTATATCTTTCAGGAAAAAGAAAATAACGTGAGAATAGGAATTTACAGATATGCTATACAAAAACAACGTCAACAAGTTTGGTAACAACCACAACCAAGTCGGGAAATATTTAAGACGAACGGAAAAGTAAAATAAAAATCTTAAGCATATACATGCAGGGATTAAGGTTGGTGGATGTCCGATCAAACAGGCAGATAACAAAGTTGAGTCACTCAACTCTTTTTGCTTTCAAGGTTCGTCCGCGAGATGATGTATTGATGTGTGCGTCAGGGTTGGGATGCTCTGAAATGAAAAATATGCTGTAATATATATTTAGGGAATGCATATAAGCAGAACATGTTAATAAAAAATTACCTTCGGTTGTTGGTGGGAGTGTTTTTGTCTCATTTTTGGGCGGTGTGGAGGTTTTGAAGGTATCTGTGGAAGAAAATGAAATTCATGTTTAACATTCTTTGAAACCAAAAAT
This sequence comes from Orobanche coerulescens, assembly GCA_033398695.1. Taxonomy (NCBI): domain Eukaryota; kingdom Viridiplantae; phylum Streptophyta; class Magnoliopsida; order Lamiales; family Orobanchaceae; genus Orobanche; species Orobanche coerulescens. Next base: position 9,895,204 of record CM065805.1, on the reverse strand, counting down.
ATACGGAGATTACTTTCAGCGAGAAATTTATAATGAGGTTAGATGTTTCATGAATCAAGAGAATGGCTATGTGCTACAATGAAAAAACAGTAAAAGAATATCAATAATCTGCATCAGATCTCATTATATAGAACAAGAATATTTTCAGCGAGAATTTTGAATAAACACGTAGTACGATGGAAATGTAAAACTGTCAAACCAAACATTGTCATCAAGTAGCCCTCCAGTATAATTGCTTTTATTCAAGTCAAACTATCAATACAATATTTGGTATGGCGCTAGAGAAGACTTATAAAAAAGATTTTGACATTAGTGCGAGCACTTGACTCGAAGATTTGATCAATTTGAACCTCAATATGAAACCAATCCTCTAAAAAAGTTTCAAAACAAAAATCATCATTTAATTAGGCAATCCAGGCGTGCAAAGATGCAACGGAACACTGCACTCCTTACTAAAACGTGAGCAGATTACAAGGTCAACAATGAATACAATGGCTTCGTCGTATAACCGATTTTATTCAAACATTATTACCAAGTAGCTCTGCCGTATAACTAATTTCAGTCAGGTTGAATGATGAATACAGTATTTCATATGGCCGATAAGATATAAGACTATTATCTCTAAAATAGTGCAGCGAAGCCGAAAATATGGACATTGCTGTGAGCACTTTACTCGAACATTTTTACTAAAGTGAGTATTAATATATGGAACATGGCTCATATGAACAAACATAAGCGATAATAGATAAAGAGGGAGATGCGGCTACAGTCTTCGAAAAAATGCGGACATTAGGCACACCTGCATAGGATGAGGTGATTGTTCCAGTGTCGCAGACAGCCGGAGAATGTATTGGCTGACATTCCAGGGCCTGCATGGTATGTGACATTGTAGTTGTGCCATCATGTTTATTAAACACCTTTGACTGAATTTTTACTTTCAGTTAGACTTGAGCCAATTTTGAGTCAATGGAGTCTAATATTAAAGCTTCGTCCTGCAGGTTAATGTTGTTTGGAGTGAGATAAAATGTACTTTAAACAGTTTAGTTGGGAGCAGTAAGAATACTGTTAAGAGGAGTTATTTACACTGGAATATTTTTCGAGAAAGTGATTTGCTGACATTTGCATGATTTCTTCGCCTTCGTTGCCAAAAACAGTAACCTCTGTTTCGCCGGAATCATCATATACTAAGAGAGAGAACCTGAATCTGTTGATACACGAAAAATATAATGTAGTCATTTGAGTAAATAATGTCAGTGTGAGGTAGAATGAGATTGTGTAATGTGTTGAACCTTGGACTGGCAGTCCTATTTTGTTGACAAGAGTGGCAGTCGAACAAAGAACCGTACTCGGTAGTTGTTAGGCGGTGACATTTTTCGCAACAAGGGTAGATAAAGTGTTGGCGTCTGCGGGACAGTTTACCTCGGACGAACAGAGTGGTTTTCTCTGCTTGTAAGATAATTGAATTTTCGTAAATGTAGTAATGGGCGAGGAAAATATTAGAGATAGGGAAGTCGGAAGTGTTTACCTGTTTGATTGCAAGGAGTGCCTGAACAGATATGATTGCCTGAGAATCTATACCAAAATTGGTCTGTGCTCTCTTGAAAACATCGCCTTGGCGTTGCATTTCGTCGATCTTCTGTTTATGTATGGAATACCTGTCAAAACATATGTTGTTATAAAAATTGTATATAGCAATATAGGTACTTGGAAATATGTACTCCCCATTTCTGAAGTTCTTGGACACGGCTGATTTTGGAGTTCACGAGGACAAGAGATGCAGATGTGGAGCTAAGTGAGATATCTGAAAGTAAGTGAAACAGAGAATGGAATAGTATAAAATATAAATTTGAAATAATTGTTTTGTTATATGTGATGATATTCAGTGAGCAGAGGGCAAGGAACAGCGATATTACTGTGATAATCCGTGACATTGAAGTTCAGAGCTGCTATAACATGCGTGTCCTTCATAGAATCGAGCAGCTTGTAAAAATCATCTGTTGTCGCGTCATTCCAGAAAGTAATGATGAAGGGTTTCAGCCTGCAGGAAGGAACAAAAGAAGTAATATTTTTGAGTATTTTGGTTTGTATGTGATTCATGAAATAGTGCAACAATTTCATACAATTCATCTACTGCTGCATATTCTCGGAGCGTGTTTTGTTTTCCTCTTGAGGCCATCCTTGGAGGGTGGCTATCAATTATAATGGCGACAGTACCTGTAATAGAAGTATAGAGTAAGAAGCAATAAACACTGCACGTTCATTAAAAAATAGAACAAGAAAGATGGCGAGCAAGTAATATTTTATACAGCCGCCGAAAATAAACAACGTGCACAAAGCAGAGTATGTTGTAAATCTTTTCGAGAACATGCGTGAGAAGGAACAATCCCAGACATCATTAGAGAGGAAAGGCGACTTTAAACAATGTTAATCAAAAAGCAAAGCAATAAAAATTGTTCAGATCAATAGAAACGGGCTTCTTACATATACGTAGACCTAGGTCAGTTTTTTAGCCGATAAACCTAAACATATAACATTATTGCAATAGATGTTTTGAAAAAGAGTAGGAAGCTAAGTTTAAAAAGTGTTACGTATTTTGAACCTAAATTGTGAAGGTAAATAAGAACGAACAGAACATAAAACGAACGACATTACCTAAACTGGCAAGAAACAAGCAAGATTGAAGTACGTACTGAGAAATGAATGAATCTGATAAGAACAGGGAGATTTTTGTGGGAAATGACTTATTAATTTTTCTTGTGCGTATAAAATCTCGAAATTTCTCGTATTGTACGAAATTGGGAGAGAGTTCGGACGAGATGGACAAATCTTCCTCAACTACCAGGACAGCTGTCCGCACACCAATTATCCATTGATATTTGTTATTGGTTAAAGGATTTTCGAACCCCGGTTTTACTGGCCGCAATGTTTCGTTTGGTATAAGGTAGGTCTGATGAGGATGCAAGCTATTTTTGAGCAGGTCAATGCCCCCTCGATATAACATTCCTTCGACCTTATTTCCCTGAGTCATGTGAGATGAAGAGATGTGGAAAATACTAATAACAATGAGATGTAATCGTAGTTGTAGGGAGGTGTTTACCTTGTCATCTGCCAGGAGCAACTTCTGAAATTTTATAGCAGCGGGCTGCACCGAAGTTCGAGGCTCTGTTTTGTTGAGGACATAAACCTTGGCAGTCCAGTTTCTTGTATCTGGAGTTATTGCGTCAAGTGGAAATATCTTCGGCTCTATTTGCTGACTATATTATGCGATGAAAATGTGGAATAATAAGAGTTTACAATGAAACTGATAAGTTGGTGTTTAACATGCGAAACTGATAAATATATTGAGGGCAATGTTGGCAGAAATAGGTAAAAAAATAGGGGTTGGGATATTTTGTATACAATGAACCATGTTACAAGAAAAATATACAACGCAGGTGCTGCGTACAGAATTTAAAGGGCCATGTTAGCTTTCATCACTATAAGAAGTAATACCAATATTAGATAATAACTAAGATATAATCAAAGCGGTTCTAATACCAATTGTCTTCTCAGTTATATTTGTATAAGGATGTGTCGAATACGAATTGTATATATTTATGCATGTTCCGAACTTCCTTGCCAAGAGAACACTAATAATATTATGCAATGAATGCAGAGATGAATAAACACTGTCTGTATTAGTAGGAATAGATCAGTACGAAATCTATTGATAAACGGACAACAACGAACCATGTTAGGCGAGAAATATAGCAGGGCGGGTAAACACACGCAGACATAAATATAACAGGGCGGGTAAAGCTATGTAGACAAAAATAATAACACTATTGGATTTAGGTTTGCAAGAAAGTGTCAGGTTATATTTCGAATACAACCAAACTCTAGTGAATCCGGAAACAGAACAAATCTGCGCGTGCCAGAGAACTATAAAATACATAAATCGACAGACAAACATGCAGTAACACTGTATCCCAGAGGCAAGCAGTCAATCTAGGCAGAGGAAGCATGTACGCAGTGGAGAGTTAGAACGAATAAATAGATAGAAAACCAGAAGGTAGAAGCAAAGGAAAATAGAATATACCTTGGAAACCAAAAAACACAACAATTATTGATCCGGACGACGAAGAGAGCTCTGTCGAACAAGGAAACAAACAACGACGAACCATGTTAGAAAAGAAATATAAGTAGGCGGCGCAGCCTAATCAAATATAAATAATAACAATATTGAAATAAAGTTAGCAAGGAGAAAAGAATAGAGGCTAAATCATTGAGGCCGAATAACAGAGGTATTAAAATCTGATTTACAAATATACACAGTTTGGATAAATCTTAAAATAACTAAGAGATGAAGCAAGATGCGTGTGCAGTGGACAATCAGACCGTGTTTAAAAACCTCCAAGTCACAATGCCTGAGCGTCCATTGAACGTCCGGGCAGAAAAAAAATGCAGCAGAGATCAAAATATCCAAATGCCTGACCTAACATTCCATGAAGTCAGACACCGTGAATGATCAAATTGTAAGGAAAGCACTCTTCAAGACCCGCAAAATAAACGGGCCACAGAAGTGCGTATGCATCCGAAAGAAGCAAGAAAAGGAACAGGCAAATAACACAAATGAAAATCACATACCAAATCCAACGCAGAAACACATAAAAATAGGGCATCATCAAAGAAGTACACAAATGAGAAAACAAACTGCGGAGAAATGAAGGAAGAGGGCTGGACCCTGAAATTTCCTGCACAAACAAAAAGAAAACCAAACAGAAACCCAGAAACAAACCCCGGATTAGAAACCAAACCAACGAGTTTGTCAAAATAAAGAAGCTGACAATCCATGAAGTCAGGCACTGTCAATGAATAAATCTTATGAAAAGCACTCTTGAATACCCGCAAAATAAATGCGGCCAGGCAATCCCTTTCTATTCGAAAGAAATAAGAAAAGAAAGAATCAAATAACACAACCTAAGATCACATACGAAACCCAGCGCATAAGCGCATAAACCTAGGGCATCATCGAAGAAGTACAGAAACGAAAAAATAAACTGCAAAGAAACGAAAGAGAAGGGCTCGACCCTGAATTTTCCTGCAAATAAAAAAAGAAAAACGAAGAGAAACCAAGAAACAAATCGGGGAGAAATGTAAGAGAAGGAGCAATCCAAAAGAGAAAGCTGAAACCGAGAGACGTACCAGGTCGTGGCAATCACAGATGAAAGAAATACAAGCGGCGAGCAGGTGAAACAGTCAGGGGAAATAGGGAGTAGGCGGACGACGAGCTGAGGGTAAATAGGAGCCTTATATTATACACCTCTTTTTGGAGAGTATGAATAGGATCAAAGATGCGTACAATAGTGTCAAATTCAGGGACTTGGTTTGAATTTTGAGATTAAAACCCGTTTAAATTAAAACCGGGATCCGCAAGCTCTTGACAAAGATCCGAGGGACACTTCCGGTCCTGGCAGCGCAAGATTAGTGTTGTTTTGGATTTTAAGGTTTTAATTTGTTTGAATTTTAATTAATAAGGAAACAAGAGTCACCCCGAAAAAACGAATCCAACTAATGTGGGAGTGCAAAGGTTTTGATATTATGGATATGTTAAAGCGATATATAAATATTGAGGCATACATGATGTAGAAACAGGCAGAAAAATACTACCAATTGAAGCAAATAAGAAGTACGAAAAAGAAGCGTGGCAGCAGCAACAAATGAGGGTGAAGTCTATACAAAGAACTGTGGAAATGGAACACGAGCGAGGTCGTTGATGTAATGGTTGAGGGCAGAACCCAAAAAGTGCTGATCTGTATTCAAAGATCATTAATTGTCAAGATATAGTTTTATGTAGGAAAAAATATATATAACGATAAAACTATAAAAAAATGTGGAGAGTTAACTGGCAAAAATAAATTAGGCATTCGTACTGAACATGCACCTTATAGGAGCAGCAAGAAACGAACACAAACCTGAAGGAAAAAGAAATTAATAATTAGCATAAACATTTACAGAGGTATATTAGGAGAGACATATAGCGTTAGGGACAGAGAACATTGTAGCTGAACATTCCAGTGTGATTGAAGCTGTCACAGTGTGTGTATATAATAAGTATAAGAGAGAACACACAGATCCAAACTGTTAACATTGAGTGAAGCACATATTTCTATTTACAAACAGAGATGCGCATACATACAGATATGTATAATACACAGATGCACAATACATGCCTGATTTTTCTATTTTTTGTTTGGAGTCAGTAGTAGTTCCTCACAGATGGTAGGGAACACATAACACATGAACGTACATAACACACATAGACAATGAATGACAGAAAGTCGTTGAAATAGATAAATATTAAAAGCATATCAGATAACTAAATAACATGAATTTTGTTTCGAATGAGAAAGGGGCAAATGTATATTTATTATTGGTGTCTACCGAATGACTATGCAAATGATATGAGAATCACAGAACTGCATCAGCAATAATTTCTTTGTACACAATGTTTTTGGTTAGATTCTTTGAGATGGCATGAATTGAAGGTGGGCGAATCAATATTCGAATATCTCCTGCCTTCCTGGCTCGAGAGAGAGCAACGTAAAGCTGTCCGTGAGAGAAGATTGGTTCAGGTAGATAAAGGCCGATCTTGTTCAATATTTGGCCCTGTGATTTATTAATATAACACCCCCAAGACGATTAGGGCATATTACAGCGCCGTGGACCCCACACCGTGGAACCCACCAGGCTAACGTACCAAAATAACATCCGACAAAGACATACAACCATCAACAAAATGACAATTCAAATAGAAGACTACAATTTGTCAAATAAAATCTGACATCAAATCCATTTCCCAAAATGGGAACACAACGTTAACAAACTCAAAAAGGAAGTACTCGAGTACTTAAACCAATTTCAAATACAGAAATCCCAAAACAAGACATCAATAAAAACCGACAGAACCGAACACCAACAAATGACTACTGAACAGTATCATGCTTGCCCATCATTCTTATACGGCTCGAGTACTCGCTTGTCTCCAAGACCTGTACCTGAAATACAAAAAGTATTTCCCCCATTTAAGGGGTTAGCGACAACTGTAGTGCAAGTACAATCCATTTGAACTACATTCTAATCAGATGAATATATGCGCCAAAATCATTTTAGAAATCATTTATATTCTGGAATATTTACGGTGCACACGCACAAAACACATTTTCTCCAACAAAACAATTCAAAGTTAACCTTGGTACGAGATTCACGGACACCGTACCCCGCAGAGCCCCGTTGGACATCCCTGGGTGGTTAACCACAGTTCGTGATACGCACACACACGGCAATACGTATCCCTAGAGGCCCCGTCGGACCGTACCTAGGTGAACATACACATATCCATCCACACAACCACGAATATCCATAATTCAAATACTGGAACAGGTAAACAAATGTAAAGTACTTGCCTTTGAGACATCTCCGATGAAATAGGGATGAACAACGACTACGAATGATCTGGACGGAAAACGACGGTTCCTAAATGAAGGATCAATATAACTCAGTCCTAACGGACAATAATAATCGAATGGAATACACTCATAACCCCAATTACAATTCATGACAATAAACGTTCAATCGGTACGGGCGAGGGTTTACGCAAAATATCCCCGTATCAACAATTCACGGATTTAACTCGAGAAAAATGTATTGGGAGTCACCCAATAACAACAATCGGTAAGGAATTACGTAACATACATGAACAATGCGGAATCAATGACGAAAAACCCGAAAAAACCCCAAATTAGACAAGTTTAGGGTTCGTGAAGATAATACCTCGGATTCGGATGATGGAGGATGATTACGTTGATGATGATATGTTAACACGAACCTAAGGTGATGGAATACGAAGAATTCTCCGATCAAAACTGAAGGAAATCGCCGTCTGGAGTCGCCCGGTGAAGAAAACGAAGGAAAAGAATGAAAATTGCTATTCCGACCTGCCCGCTCATCTATTTAAATTGCATAGTTAGCGCACGCTAACCATCAAAAGGTAGCGCACGCTAACGGGGCTACAAACAATCCAGTAGCTACTGCCCGACGTCACTAGCGTGCGCTAGACATGCTTAGCGCATGCTAAATACCACTGGATAGCGCACGCTAACAATAACAAGTTAGCGTAAGCTAACTGCACACCGACAGCGCACGCAAGGGAATAAGGAGTAGCGTGCGCTACTCACGCAGCCAAGATCTTGCTTTCGATTCGATCTGGCTAACGCGAACGTACGAAACTCAAAACGCACGACAAGGCCAAAATCCAGAAACATAAACATGACATATACAAGACGACGGAGCTAAGCGCTGAAAGAAAATATAATTCCGATTACCGGGGAATCCGTAATGCGATAAAGAAAATGAGATTCCCTAAACTTATACGAAATTATAAAAATGTCCCAAGTGCCCGAAAATCACGAAACGACGTCAGATTAACGAACCAAAAGTCTCAACACGACCAACTCAACTATACGAACTTGCACAAACTAAGAAACAACGAAAACAAACGAGTTTTACGAGAATCGAACGTGCATACGGCAAAACATGTCATAAAATGAAATTACGTGAAAACATCACCAAAACTCGACCAAATGGAAAAACTCCAAGAATAAAGTAGATTCAAAATGTCGAAATGGTTACAAGCGAGTCGATAAAAATAGACATACATCAAAAATGGAAACTGCTAAAAATGGAAAGGTACGGATTGTTGGGAATACTTGTTAGATTTTGATAATGTCATTAACATAATTCAAATGTTTATTACTTGGCAAAAATGTAAGGAAGAACCAAATGAGTATCTTCCATAGGCCAGATTATGTTAAGTTTAATACTTGGCAAAAATGTAAGGAAGAACCAAATGAGTATCTTCCATAGGCCAAATTATGTTAAGTTTAATACTTGGCAAAAATGTAAGGAAGAACCAAATGAGTATCTTCCATAGGCCAAATTATGTTAAGTTTAATACTTGGCAAAATGTAAAGAAGAACCAAATGAGTATCTTCTATAAGCCAAAATAAGTTAGGCTACAATCGGCTAAGTACTAAAGATCAGCCGAGTTCATCAGAGAGGTACAGCCGAGTCAAGTCAGAGAAGCTCTGGTCAACAAAAATCATCAGGGATGTTTGACCAGACTGCAGTCAAGTGACCCCAGACAAGTCATCTGATCAGGCGAATCCCAAACAGTGAACATCAGAGAAGTCCAGACTGCAGAGAAGTTAACTGTACATCAGCCTACTCGAGATCAGCCAAGTACTCCAAGTCCACGTCAGCATGCGTTGAAAAGTCAATTATTACGGAAAGTCACATGCAACGTGAAGAGACAAATTGGAGAGATTCCCGCTAAAGATATGAATTGAATAATTCATCCAGGACCACCACTGAAGACTTTAAACGTATTATATTCAAAACATTCGGCGCCTCACATGCAAAATCTTCACAACGGTCGAAAGATGGATTAAATTATGGGAATCTAGCCTCGCAACGATCAAAAAGAAAATAATGAAGTCTACCTCTCCAACGGACGGATTTGTTGAAAAGATTTGCAACGGCTATGAAGGAAAAGCTCAGAGATCGTGACCTATATATATCCGAAGATTTGAAGCTGAGCAACACAGAACATAACATACAAACGGTGCAAACAAACTTTCAGAGCAATCAAAGCATTCAAAGCAATCTAAAAGCGAACTATAGCATCGTGAAAAGAGCAGTTCTCAAAAATCCATACTTGAAGAAGCTCTTAGTTGGAGAAGAGAAAAACTCGTGTCTTTAATCCTGAGTTCGGGGTACTTCACTGGTTGAAGTTCGAGACTGTAAAGGCATCCAAGGATCGCGGATCAAGAGATGCAAGGCAGTCAAGTGTGTTACAACGGCAAGGATTTCCACGGGTTGGAAGCTGTTGTAATTTGGTTGAATCACTGTAATCTTTATCACTGGTTGACAATTATAGTGAATTCATCTCTAATTGGTTTGGATAAAAGTGGATTAGTACCCTACCTCTGAGACCACTATAACTGCCTGCGTATTTTACCGTTTCATAGCATCACACTTTAACTACTGCATTCATTTTAAGTATTCCATTAGTTGTTTTGTATTCGTCATCAGCTGACTTCCGCACGTATTGAGACCAAACGACTCTAAGTCATTTGTATATCTATCAGCTGAAGAAACTTACTCTTTGAGAAAAAGAGTTTAAGAGTTTCAATAAGTCTATTCACCCCCCCTAGACTTATTCCTGGACGACTTGTGACCTACAAGTGGTATCAGAGAGGTTGGTTCATTTAGTTCACGAACCAGATCTATATCAGAGATATATTTTTACTCTCATTATATAATGGAACACATGCATTCTAGACTACCTGTGTTTTCAGTTGACGAGTATGATCTTTGGAAGATAAGGATGCAGGCACACTTATCTTCAACCATGATGACATGTGGTACATCATAGAGGACGGGCCATTCACCTTCGAGAAGGACAACACTCCAGAGGAGATCGCTGCAGGGAAGCCAGAGAAGATCCCAAAGAAGAGGACAAAGCTGACTCCCGAAGAAAGAAAGCTGGCCAACCTTGACAATCGGGCCAGAGACGTGCTGTATCAAACTCTTGACAAATCCACCATGGTCAAGGTCTAGAATTGCAAGAATGCAAAAGAAATCTGGGACACATTAGCCCTAATGTGTGAAGGAACGGAGCTGATCAAAGAGAGCAAGTTGTCAATTGCTATTCAAAAATTTGACAACTTCAAAATGAAGAATGGCGAATCTATAGACCAAGTGGACACAAGGTTCACCGAGATTATCAATGAGATCAACTCCCTCGGCAAATCTTATGGCAACAGGTAAATGGCGCTGAAGGTTCTAAGATCTCTCAATCCTGAATGGAGCATGAAGGCAGTGGCCATGAGAGAATCCAAGGACCTTAATAATATAAAGATCCAAGAGCTGTTCTCCGACCTAAAGGCTTATGAGTTCGAACTCCCAAGTTCATCCTCAACCGAGCCTGCAGAGAAGGGAATAGCCTTTGCAGCCGAGTCCCCCGCCAAGAGCTTATCTGATGTAAAGCCTCTAAATCCATTAGATTTTGAGGAAGAAATGGCGTTCATAATGCAGAGGTTCAGCAACTTCCGGAAGAACTACTCCAAATACAAAAAGAATTATAAGGAGAATTCCAAAAGGAACCATAAAGCCGGAAGCTGGAAGGTGGAGTGCTACAACTGTCATAAGACAGGACACATTCAAATCGACTGTCCTGATCTTAAGAAGGACGACATCAAGAAAGAGGTGAGCAGAAAAGAAGAAAGAAGGAAGGCCCTCATCGGAGAAGATCAAGAGCGTGTAGAGTCCAGCAGCGGATTCTTCTCAGATGATGACGAAGAGTATGATTGTCAGATGGACAACCTAGCTGATGAAGAGGTAACATCAAAACCCTCTGGTTCAAATAATAGTTCTGTAATATCCGCATTTTTCTTTCCCTCGTAATTGTATTTCCGGTGTAATTCTCGATTTTAGTGACTCTCGTGTATCCTTCAGTGTAACTTTTCCGTTATCTCTTGATCTGATTCTCGTAATTGTTGTGCGGAACCGTCGTTTTGGGGTTGCCGTGGATTCATTCTATGCTATGATGCGTTTTGAGGTGTTCCGTTTGACGTTTCGTTCATAATATGGTATTTTGGGTCGTTTATTTTCTGTATAGCGCACGCTAGAAATCCATTGGTAGCGCACGCTACGTCTAATTCGTAGCGCACGCTAACGATTTAGCCCTGGGAGTGGCAGTTTAACTCCCAGGCCTCTGGACTATCGGATTAGCGCACGCTATCTTGTCTAGCGCACGCTAATGTCGGGAGACTAGCGCACGTTAAGTTGTTCAGTAGCGCGCGCTAGTATATGACCGATCCGATCGCGCTTACTACTGAATTCAATCAGATTCTAGTTAGCGCACGCTACGCTGGTATGGTAGCGCACGCTAACGGGTCAGGTGAGGTTTGGGCAGTTGGCTACTGGACTTGGCTGATGTTCAGGTAGCGCACGCTATTGGTCGATAGCGCGCGCTACCGATAGGTTATTAGCGCACGCTACGCATGCATGGTAGCGCACGCTAACGGCAAAAACCCTGGCTTCTGGACTCGGACGCTAACAGGAGGGTTGGTAACCCTATCCCGTTAGCGCACGCTAACCTTGAGGTCTTAGCGTGCGCTAACACTCCCTGGTTATATAAACCAGGGAGTTGACCGAGATAATCACAAAATCTCATTTCTTCCTCTTTCCGCGGCCGAGCGACTCCCGAGCGATTTGAGGCGATTTTCTTCCTCCAATCACTTCAGAGATTCTTGTGCTTGAGTTCTTGGTGTAAGACTAACATCATCCACTTGTGTTTCTCATCCTAAATCCAAGGTAATCTCTTAGAACCCTACTTTTGGATAATTTGGGGGTTTTGAGATTTTCTTCCGATCCGTTACGTTTCGTTGATGGATTCATGATGAATATGATTATTCTTGTTGGTATTCTTAGTTTCCCTACGGATTCATGGTATATTTCGTGATTTTTACGGAATCGAGAGGGTTCGGTTGTGGTCCGCCCTCGTTGTTGTTATATACGAATATACATGAATCGTAGGCGGGTCTCCGGGAGTATTCCATTTCCATAATCGTTTAGAAGTGGTTGTGATTGTGCTATTCAAATCGTTAGGTTCATTTCCGCCGGTTCCTTGCGGTCGTGTTCAACTCTTCCGTTCCGTTCGTGTCGTCGTCTAATTAATCGAGGCAAGTATCCTTATGAACTTACAATCTTGACATAGTAGTTTTGTATGAGAAATTGTGTGTGTGTGTATGCTCACTACGGGTTAGACTCGACGGGGTCTCGGTAGGGTTCCACGAAGCTGTGGACCGCGAGCTTGCTTTTAACCACTGTGGGTTAGATCCGACGGGGTCTCGGCAGGGATCCACGAAGCTGTGGGTCCACGGTTAATTGTGGTGCATTTTTACAGATGTGGTTTGATTATTGGCATTTCCGGAAATGAGCGTTTTGGAAACTATGATTTCTTGATGGCATGCATTACTATATGTGTAAGATGTAAAATGTTCATTTGGTTACTTGTACTAGCGTAATTGCTAACCCCTCTGGGGACCCGTTTTGGGGAAATTCGTTTTATGAATTTGGTCGGGTTCATCGAGACGAGCGGGCTGACCAAGATACGGATGATGGCCGTGCGTGATGATGGTGCACGAGTGATGTTTTAGTGTCTTTTACCTCTTTGTATTTTGTGGTTTTGAACTAATAGTTGTACTCGAGTACTTAAGGGGTTCTTGTTCGTTTGAATTGTATTGTTGCTTATTATGTTGTGTTGGATGATGATGTTATATTGACCGGTTAAACCGGGTGGATTGTTCTGTTTTGCGTCTTTATGACGTGGTGTTATTTTATCGTTTCTGTGAGTCGTTGTGTATGATGCTGTTCAGCCTAGTGGGTCCCATATAGGGATTCACGGCGCTGTAATATACCTCGGATATCCTGGGGGTGTTACAGAAAATGGTATCAGAGCACTAGGTTTATGGATACCTAGGCTTGTTGGTTTATTGGGTCTTGTAGTGTTTGGTTTTGCACATCATAGTCACGCTGCCATGATTCCGGTACTACCAGTGTCCGTAAGTTTTCTTTCCTTTGTTCATTCATTTCTTGTATCGTACCCTTGATTCTCGACTTGTAATTGTTCTTTTCTTGTACTGATCCTCGTATGGCTTTTGCTACTTATTTAACTCCAGTATGGATGCTGGAAGAGGTCGTGGTCGCGGTCGTGGTCGTGGACGCGGCCGGGGGCGTGGGCGGCCGGTGGGGCGGCCACGTCACGATCTTGAGGCCGCGATGCGGCGGCCGTCATAGCCATGCTTCTTCTCGGGAGCGTGCGATCTTGGTATTGCGGCCGTTATGCAACGATGGTGAACCAAATGGCGGCGATAGCTCAGGCGGTTCGAACCCGGATCAAGCCCATGCTAATCGGGCGGAGCGGACCGTTGGCTCCAAGATGTCATCAAGATGCATCCTCCTCGGTTTCGGGAGCTTGGACCCGATTGGTAGGAAGGGTGGATCAAGGAGATGTCTAAGGTCTTCGTTGCCACTAAGCATCCCGAGGACCGTAAAGTCCCTATTGCTCAATATTTTCTCACCGGGGGCCTACTGGTGGTGGGAGGCCGTTGGGCCCAAAGACCATCTTTCGTGGGCCGAGTTTCAAGAGTTGATGGAGATCGAATATTGCCCGTGGCGATCAGACGAGCTCGGGTACATGCTTTTATGATGCTCAACCACGGGATATCCCGTAGCTCAAGCCATTCTTGATTTTAACAAAGAGTTGGGTTATGTGAAGACCCAGTTGTGGAGGAGAGTGACAAGATTTTCCATTTCTCCAGACGGATGAAGTTGCCGATTCGGGACTATATGTCGGGGCTCGTATGCACTACATTGAAGGATTATCGAGTAGGGCCCTTGCTTATGATATGTCGGTGGCGAGTGAGGCGGCCCGCGAGAGTAAGAAGCAGTCCACAGGAACTTTTCGGGCCACAAGAGTGGGGGTCGAGAGATCCCAATCGCTAACTTCCCGCCGGCGGTGGTCAGCTCGTTCACTGGGGGTCGTGGAACTACCGGTGCTCCTTATCGTGATGTGAAGTGTTTCAATTGTGGTCGTGCGGGCCACATCGGTCGTGTTTGTCCGAACCCTTTCGACGTGTAATCGGTGTGGCGGTCGGGTCACAAGGCGCTACTGCCGAGAGAGAGAAAATTCTTGGTGCGGGCTTCCATTCCAGCGCCTAGGGAACCAAGTGTGAATCGAGATCGTTTGTTCCTCGGTCTCGCCGAGTGCTAGTCGGGAGAGGTCGGAATCGACCCTCTAAGGGGAGCTTCGGTGTCGGCTCCGCCCACCCGCGTGTCTATGAGATGCGGAGAGCCGATGATCCGGCCTCACCGTAGCGATAGGTACCGTTTATATTCTTTCTCATCCCTGTCGGTGTACTTTTCGATTAAGTGCTACGCATTCGTTCATATCTCTGGATTGTGTGCGCCGTTTGAATCTCGACCGTTTGACGCCTTGTGAGCCCTTCATCGTTAAGCTTCCTAGCGGTGATAGGATCGTTGGTGATCGGAGGTTCGAGGCGTTACGTGCTTATTTGTGAGAGGACTTGGCCCTCTAATCTTATTGTTGTGAGTATCGAGGGTGAGGATTTGATTCTTGGTGATGATTGGCTCGAGCGGCATGGTGCAATCATGAACTACCGCACGAGAATCATCACCATGTTGGCCGATGATGGCAGAGCACTCTTTCGCCGGGCGAAAGAGGGGGAACAGCTTCGTTATTAACGCCTTGAAGGCGATGAAACTCTGCGAAAGGGATGTATTGGTTATTGGTGCTATGCCTTGAAGGCGGAGAGTGGTGGAGTCGAGCTTTCGTCGATTCCAATCGTTAATGAATTCCCGATGTTTTCTGACGAGTTACGGATTGCCACCGGATCGAGAGGTCGAGTTCACTATAGAGTTAGAGTCGGGTGCGGCTCCTATTTCGAGCGCCTATCGCATGGCACCTTCAGAGATGTCCGAGTTGAAGAAGCGATTGAGTGAGCTTCTTGAGTCGGGGTATGTTCGAGCGCCTCGCCTTGGGCGCACCGGTCTGTTTGTGCGGAAGAAGGATGGTTCGCTACGTTTGTGTATCGACTATCGCGAACTAAACAAGGTGACCATCAAGAACAAGTATCCTTTGCCGAGAATTGATGACTTGTTCGATCGATTGCGAGGAGGCTGCGGTATTCTCGAAAATTGATTTGAAATCGGGATACTATCGGCTCGGGTGAGAGAGTCCGATGTGCCGAAAACCTTTCGGACGAGTACGGACATTATGAGTTCGTAGTCATGCCTTTCGGGTTAACTAATGCGCGGCGGTGTTCATGCAATTGATGAACAAAGTTTTTATCGAGTATTTGGATAAGTGCGTCATCGTCTTTATTGTGATATTCTTGTTTATTCGAGGAATGAGGAAGAGCATGCCCATCATTTGCGGATAGTGTTGGACATTTTAAGGACCGAGCAACTCTATGCAAAGTTCTCGAAATGTGAGTTAGGTGAAGGAAGTGATGTTTTTAGGTCACGTGATTTGGTAGAGGGGTTCGTGTGGATCCGCGAAGATTGAGGCCGTATTGGATTGGGCACCGCCCAAGAATATGAAGGAGCTCCGTAGTTTCTTGGGTTTGGTGGCTACTACCGTAGGTTCGTAGAGGTTTCTCGGCGGCGGCCACTTACGCGCTTGCTCAATCGAGAAGTTAAATGCGGAATGACGAGAGGCGATCGAGTTTTGAGGAAGCGAAGAAGCGTTTGACTTCAGCCCGATTTTGGCGTTGCCATGTGGCAACGAGGTTTTGCCGTTTATAGCGATGCTTGGTCGTGGTCTTGGGTGTGTATTAATGCGGCACGGCAAGACCATTGCCTATCTTGTCCCGAGACAGTTGAGGCCGTATGAGCTGAACTACCTACTCATGATTTGGAGTTAGCGGCGATCGTTTTGCGCTCAAGATTTGGCGTCACTATCTTTTCGGCTCCACATGTCGATTTTCACCGATCATAAAAGTCAAATACATATTTACTCGGCGAGAGTTGAATATGAGGCGAGAGGAGGTGGTTAGAGTTGATTAAGGATTATGACCTCGAAATCCTTTATCATCGCAAGGCGAAGCGACGTTGTGGCCGACGCCTTGAGTCGGAAACCGATTGCGTTGCGAACGCTTGAGATCCTTACATCTCGGTCCCG
The DNA here is from genome assembly GCA_033398695.1 of Orobanche coerulescens. Taxonomy (NCBI): domain Eukaryota; kingdom Viridiplantae; phylum Streptophyta; class Magnoliopsida; order Lamiales; family Orobanchaceae; genus Orobanche; species Orobanche coerulescens. The sequence goes on along the minus strand of CM065805.1, from coordinate 9,878,397 downwards.
AGCTTCGGAGGGCTTTGATCGAGTTAGATGTTGAGGTCTTGTTGCGGGAGCCGTCGGGCAACCGTGCTTTAGAGATTTCGTCGTCTTTGATCGATGAAATTAAGTCAAGCGATTAGAGGATCCGATGATTACTCAAATCCGAGAGAACGTTCTTAAAGGAAAGTCTCACGGATTTGTGATTCACGAGATGGTGTTTTGAGATTCAGTCGGCTTTGTGTGCGAGCGACTCGGAGTTGAGCGAGTATTTTACGGGAGGCCCATGCTACACCTTATTCCGTTCATCCTGATACGAGTAAGATGTACAAGGACACGAGGAAATTTACGGTGGAATGATATGAAGGATGAGGTCGCACGGTTTGTAGCGAGATGTTTGACTTGTCGGAGTCAAAATCGAGCATCGAGACCGGGGTTATTGCGATCACTTCCGTTCGGAATGGAAATGGGAAGATATATCGATGGATTTCGTTACGAGTTTGCCGAGATCGAGTCGGGCATGAATATGGTATGGGTGATTGTTGATCGCGACCAAGTCGGCACATTTTACGGGCATCAAGGACACTTGGGGCCGGAGAAGTTAGCTCGTGTGTTTATTGCGCAGATCGTGAGACTTCACGGTACTCCGAAGTCTATTGTTTCGGATCGTGACGGCCGTTTTGTATCGCACTTCTGGCAGGCGGTGCATAAGGCGTTAGGTACCCGGTTGCGTTTGAGTACCTCTTTTCATCCCCAGACAGATGGACAGTCGGAACGCACTATCCAGACGTTCGAGGACTTGTTGCGTGCCTGTGCTCTCGATTGGAGTAGTGACCGGAGGAACATTTGCCCGATCGAATTCACGTATAACAATAGTTGGCACGCGTCGATTCGGATGGCACCATATGAGGCACTTTACGGGCGGCGATGTCGATCACCGATTTGTTCGAATGAGGCGTCCGATTTGGTCGGGACCGAGCCGGATGTCGTTTTAGAGACGAGGCGGAAGGTAGAGTTAATTCGGGAACGGATGTTGACTGCCCAGAGTCGACAGAAGTCGTATGCCGACGTCCGTCGTCGACCTTTGGAATTCGAGGTGGGAGACCACGTTTTGCTAAAGGTGTCGCCGACGAAGGGAGTTTTTCGTTTCGGGAAGAAAGGGAAGTTGAGTCCGAGATTTATCGGCCCCTTCGAGATCCTCGAGCGAGTAGGTGGGTTGGCATACCGTTTGGCGTTACCTCCGGCCTTGAGTCATGTTCATAGCGTTTTCCATGTTTCCCAGTTGAGGAAATATGTCCCGGATCCTAGCCACATCATCGATTATGGTGAGATTGATGTCGCCAAAGATGTTACTTTCGAAGAGCGCCCTTTGAAGATTTTGGAACATCGTGAGAAACGATTGAGGCATAAGACCATACCTTTGGTCAAGGTGCAGTGGTCGAGACACGGTGTCGAGGAGGCAACTTGGGAAACCGAGGATAGCATGCGTGCTAGGTACCCCGAGTTGTTTGTTCCTTAAGTTTCGGGACGAAACTTATTTTTAGAGGGTAGAATGTAATATCCGCATTTTCTTTCCCTCGTAATTGTATTTCCTGTAATTCTCGATTTTAGTGACTCGTGTATCCTTGATGTAACTTTTCCGTTATCTCTTGATCGATTCTCGTAATTGTTATGCGGAACCGTCGTTTGGGTTGCCGTGGATTCATTCTATGCTATGATGCGTTTTGAGGTGTTAGTTTGACGTTTCGTTCATAATATGGTATTTTGGGTCGTTTATTTTACGTATAGCGCCGCTAGAAATCCATTGGTAGCGCACGCTACGTCTAATTAAATAGCGCACGCTAACGATTTAGCCACAGGAGTGGCGGTTTAACTCCCGTGCCTGCGGACTATCGGATTAGCGCCGCTATCTTGTCTAGCGCACGCTAATGTCGGGAGACTAGCGCACGTTAAGTTGTTGATGAGCGCGCTAGTATGACTGTCGATCTTGGGCGATTTACTACCGAATTCAATCGATTCTAGTTAGCGCACGCCTTCTGTTTGGTATGGTAGCGCACGCTAACAGGTCGAGTGAGGTTTGGGCGGTTAGCTCCGGACTTGGCCGATGTTCGGGTAGCGCATGCTATTGGTCGATAGCGCGCGCTACCGATAGGTTATTAGCGCACGCTACGCATGCATGGTAGCGCACGCTAACGGCAAAAACCCCGGCTTCGGACTCGGACGCTAACGGGGAGGTTGGTAACCCTATCCGTTAGCGCACGCTAACCTTGAGGTCTTAGCGTGCGCTAACACTCCCCGGTTATATAAACCAGGAGTTGGCCGAGATAATCACAAAATCTCATTTCTTCCTCTTTCCGCGGCCGGCGACTCCCGAGCGATTTGAGGCGATTTTCTTCCTCAATCACTTGAGATTCTTGTGCTTGAGTTCTTGGTGTAAGACTAACATCATCCACTTGTGTTTCTCATCCTAAATCCAAGGTAATCTCTTAGAACCCTACTTTTGGATAATTTGGGGTTTTGAGATTTTCTTCCGATCCGTTCCGTTTCGTTGATGGATTCATGATGAATATGATTATTCTTGTTGGTATTCTTAGTTTCCCTACGGATTCATGGTATATTTCGTGATTTTTACGGAATCGAGAGGTTCGGTTGTGGTCGCCCTCGTTGTTGTTATATACGAATATACATGAATCGTAGGCGGGTCTCAGGAGTATTCCATTTCCATAATCGTTTAGAAGTGGTTGTGATTGTGCTATTCAAATCGTTAGGTTCATTTCCGCGGTTCCTTGCGGTCGTGTTCAACTCTTCCGTTCCGTTCGTGTCGTCGTCTAATTAATCGAGGCAAGTATCCTTATGAACTTACAATCTTGACATAGTAGTTTTGTATGAGAAATTGTGTGTGTGTGTATGCTCACTACGGGTTAGACTCGACGGGTCTCGGTAGGGTTCCACGAAGCCGTGGACCGCGAGCTTGCTTTTAACCTTGTGGGTTAGATCCGACGGGGTCTCGCGAGGATCCACGAAGGCGTGGGTCCGCGGTTAATTGTGGTGCATTTTACGGATGTGGTTTGATTATTGGCATTTAGGAAATGAGCGTTTTGGAAACTATGATTTCTTGATGGCATGCATTACTATATGTGTAAGATGTAAAATGTTCATTTGGTTACTTGTACTAGCGTAATTGCTAACCCCTCTGGGGACCCGTTTTGGGAAATTCGTTTTATGAATTTGGTCGGGTTCATCGAGGCAATGGCTGGACCAAGATTACGGATGATGGCCGTGCATGATGATGGTGCACGAGTGATGTTTTAGTGTCTTTTACCTCTTTGTCTTTTGTGGTTTTGAACTAATAGTTGTACTCGAGTACTTAAGGGGTTCTTGTTCGTTTGAATTGTATTGTTGCTTATTATGTTGTGTTGGATGATGATGTTATATTGACCGGTTGAACCGGGTGGATTGTTCTGTTTTGCGTCTTTATGACGTGGTGTTATTTTATCGTTTCTGTGAGTCGTTGTGTATGATGCTGTTCAGCCTAGTGGGTCCCATATAGGGATTCACGGCGCTGTAATATACCTCGGATATCCTGGGGGTGTTACAAGTTCAGCCATGTCACAAGATATGGATCTGCATGAATCTGTAAATCAGCTACTTAAAGATTTTGAGACATTAAAATCTGCACACCTATCTATATCAGGCGAGAAGACTCAGCTGCAAGATGAGAATAAGCAGCTGAAAAATGATGTTGAAAAACTCAGCCTAGAATTAAATAAAGCCAAAACTGATTTTGAAAACAAGGTTGCAGTTGACTTGAAAAACCAGGCTGATGTCACTACAGCTGAGATAAATCGACTAACTGTTTTAATTAGAGAAAAATCAGCTGCACTTGCTCATGTCAAAGCCGAATTTACTAAGTTGACTCAGGTAAATAAGACTCAGGCGCAGGAAATAACCTCCCTGAAGGCGTCTTCAACCCTGGACAAATTGTGTATTAATAAAAGGCCACTATATTCCAGATCAGGCCTTGGATATGATCCTCACACTCCCTCTAGTTCTAAAACCACTTTCGTCAAGGGAGAAACAATTGTCTCGACTGCTGAGCCTACATACAAATCGATATTTAAAAATAGGCAACAACCAAGTCACAAGTCTAGGCTGCAGCCAAGGTTCACAAGGCAGCCACCTAGACAAACGACTAGGCATTGGCTAAGGCAGAAGCAGCAGCCCAGACAACATGCCCACTATTATCAACAACTCCCCAAAAACAGATTTCAAAATGGGAGGGGCAGATGGAAACCTCAAGGTTATCCTAATTTCCAAAATGAACAAGTGTGGAGACCTCAAAGATTTAATAAATGGTCTCAGCCAAGGTTTAGAAATGGCCCACACTATCAATATTTTGAAGAATATCCGGTATACAACCCCAACAGGAGATACAGACCTAGACCTTACACACCGTATAAGGGTAATATTAATAACAATTTTCATAATCCAAGGAGAAATCAATTCTCCAGGAAACCAGCTAACTCTAGAGGACCCACACAGACTTGGGTACCTAAATCTCTGCTTGTTTGATTGCAGAAAAGGTGGAAGGACTACAACCACATCTCCACAAATTCAAACTTTGGAGGTGAAGAATGGTTTGTAGATTCTGGATGCTCGAGGCACATGACCGGGAACAAGAAGATGCTGTTTAAATACACCAAAGAAAGAGGTCCTGATGTAACCTTTGGAGATAGCTCTAGAGGACAAACAAAGGGCTTTGCAGAGTTGCACCGAGGAAATATTGTGATATCCAAAGTTCACTATGTTAAAGGGCTCAAATATAATCTCCTGAGCATAAGCCAGTTTTGCGATGAGAAGAATCTAGTAGTCTTCACCATTTGGAAGTGTATGGTGATAGATATCCTATCTGGAGAAGTAAAACTACAAGGATTCAGAAGGAGAGATGTCTATATGATAGATTGGAACACAGGAACTCCCAACACCTGTTTTCTATCCAAGACAATAGCTGAGAATGGATGGTTGTGGCACAAAAGATTATGTCACCTGAACTTCAAAGCCATCAACAAGATTAGTTCTCAGAAGCTGGTCAGAGGACTCCCAGAGGAAGCGTTCAGGAAGGAAGCTATTTGTGATGCGTGCCAGAAAGGGAAGTAGACCAGAGCATCATTCAAGCTAGTCCAGCCTACAACCCTCACAACAAGGATCTTAGATCTACTCCATATGGATCTATTTGGTCCTATCAAGCCGAGGACTCTAAGTGGCAGAAAACATGCACTAGTAGTAGTGGATGATTATTCAAGGTACACTTGGATTATATTCTCGTATAAGAAGAGTGAAACCTTGACCAAGCTACCTGAGCTGCTGAGAAGGATCCAGAATGAGAAATACCTCTCCATCATCAAGATCAGATCAGATACGGGAGGAGAATTTCTCAACAAGGCGATCACTGATTATAGCGATCAGAATGGGATCCAGCATGAGCTCTCTGCAGCCAAGACCCCCCCCCAGCAGAATGGCGTTGCTGAAAGAAGAAACAGAACCCTGAAGGAAGCAGCCAGATCCATGATTGCAGAAGCGGACCTGCCCAAGAGGTTCTGGGATGAAGCTGTCAATATAGCTTGCCATACTCAGAACAGGAGTATGATAGTAGGGAGACATGGCAAAACTCCCTATGAGGTTTGGAATAATATAACTCCTACTGTTGCTTACTTTCATGTTTTTGGTTGTAAGTGTTTCATCCACAACAACGGTAAAACACAACTAAATGCCTTTGATGCTAAAACTGATGATGGTCTCTTTATGGGATATTCACAAAGAAGCAAGGCATATAGAGTTTTTAATAAAAGAACCTTAGTTGTGGAGGAAACACCCCATGTTGTATTTGATGAATCTACTGTTGAGTGCAGGAAGCAAGTTGAGCTAATTGAGAATAAGCTCAAATCAGTAACCCTCGAAGAAGTCATTATACATAACACAGGAATGGTAGACTCATCTGCAGACCAGCCTGAAGACGCAACTGTAGCTGCTGAAGACCCAACTGCAGATCAGACAGGAACATCAAACCTATCTGATCCAGTTGCCGCTGATGAAGACCCAGCTGTAGATGATAAAGACTCATCTCAGAACGAATGCAGTCCCAACCTTGAGATGACAAGGCGGTAGGCCGATCGATTGCAGACCAAGGAGACCAGATCCAGGCTGATGCAGACAAAGAGGAAATTCACCAGAGCAATTCTACAGGGGGAACAGACCCTGAAGAAGATGATATTCCCAAGTGGCTGAAAGACCATCCAATCCAGCAAATTATTGGGAAGCTGATTGAAGGAGTTAAGACAAGACAATCTACCCTACCCGCAGGGATGGCAATGTTCTCCTGTTTCATGTCACAGATAGAACCCAAGACAACAGAACAAGCCCTGGAGGATTATTCTTGGATAAATGCCATGCAAGAAGAACTTGAGCAGATGGAAAGGAACAACGTTTGGGTACTAACAGACAGACCAGATCACAAGAAGGTTATTGGCACCAAATGGGTATACAAAAACAAGAGTGACGAAGATGGAGCTGTTGTTAGGAATAAAGCCAGGCTTGTTGCTAAAGGTTATGCACAGTGTGAAGGAATAGATTTTGATGAAACCTATGCACATGTTGCAAGACTAGAGGCCATCAGACTATTCCTCGCATATGCTGCATTCAAAGATTTCGAAGTCTACCAGATGGATGTAAAGAGTGCATTTCTAAATGGCATCCTAGAAGAAGAAGTCTATGTGGAGCAGCCTCCAGGATTTATCAAAGGAGACAAAGTCTACAAACTGTTGAAAGCTCTATATGGACTTAAGCAAGCTCCAAGAGCTTGGTATGAAACCCTATCCATATTTCTTGAGAAAAACGGTTTCTGCAAAGGAAAGGTAGACAAGACCCTATTCAGAGTGGAGCACGAAGGCCACATATTGATAGTTCAGATATATGTAGATGATATTATATTTGGCCCAACCAACCCAGAGCTGTGTGAGGAATTCTCTAACCTCATGCAAGGTGAGTTTGAGATGAGTATGATGGGAAAGCTTAACTTCTTTCTTGGATTACAAGTTAAGCAGATGGAAAATGGAATTTTTATCAACCAAGCCAAATATACCAGAGATCTAATCAGAAGATTTGGAATGGAATCCGCCAAGCCAGCAAGAATTCCTATGAGCACAAGTACTCATCTAGATGCAGATGAGGGAGGCATATCAGTGGATTCAACCCACTACAGAGGACTCATTGGATCATTGTTATACCTCACTGCAAGCAGGCCAGACATATCTTATGCCGTAGGAGTTCGTGCGCGATTTCAATCCAAGCCTAAGCAGTCGCACCTAGATGCAGCAAAAAGAATAATTAAATACCTTAAGTCTACGGTCAATGTTGGACTATGGTATCCAAAGGACGATAACTTCGAGCTGTCAGGATATTCAGATGCAGATTTCGCAGGATGCAAAATTAATAGGAAAAGCACTAGTGGAACGTGCCAATTCCTAGGAACCAGACTGATATCCTGGTTTAGCAAGAAGCAGGTTTCTAACTCTATCTCCATCACAGAGTCAGAATACCTAGCTGCAGGTAGTTGCTGTGCCCAGATCTTGTGGATCAGACAGCAGCTGAGGGACTACAACATTATTGCCAATGAAGTCCCTATCTGGTGTGACAACAATAGTGCTATTGCAATAACCAACAATCCGGTTTTGCATTCGAGGACCAAGCACATTGATGTTAAGCACCACTTCATTAGAGATCACGTGCTTAACAAGAGAGTCAGAGTTGAAAGAGTCAGTACAGACTATCAAATTGCTGATATCTTTACCAAACATTTGCCCGAAGAAAGGTTTTTGGAGCTGAGCAGAGAACTTGGTCTACTAGATTGGGAATCTAGTACAGAAGAAAAAGCCAGCCGAAGCAGATCAGACGAAGGACGGACTTAGCTGATCGAAGGAATCAGAACCTACCTGAAGACGAAGGACAGATGAAGAAACCTAGCTGATAAAATCTCAGGCGAGAAGTCAGAGGAGTCAACTCACCTGATGCAGACCAGTCAACGGTCAACCAGCTAAGTTCTCTAATCTTAACCGACTTCTGAATATTTTATTATTATCTGCTATATGTATAATAATATCATATTATTGTTTGGTTCACAAGTGGCGTAATACTATATGTCTTAAATACATGTGGCAATCACCTGATAAATCGACCTCCAATGTGACCAATTAAAATCCAACCGTCCAATTTTAAAATCAAAACCTGGACCACCGATTAAAATTTGAAATTTAAAATGGAATCTCAAAAGGTGGACCACCGATTTAAAATAAATAATAATTTAATCCCCAACGTCGTTTCATCTTTCTTATAAGAACGAAAAAACCCTTCACTTTACCTTTACCTTTACCAGTCTTTCAAAACCCTAAATTTACAGAACAAAAATCCTTTGAACTTCAAATACACTAAGAAATCTATTATTTGCAGAAATAGAAGCTTATTTTGAAGGAGTAAACATGAATGCTGTCAAAGACCAGATCATCTTTTCTCTGGTCGTTGATTTTGAAGGTCTACTGGAATCAAATCTGGAAAACTACGACGTCCTTGACCTTATTCGCTCGATGAAGCTAAATGGGATCTACCCATTTCTGGATATCAGTCCCAAACACCTGTAGAAGGAGGACGTCATCGCATTCTACCACGAAGCTCATGTGATTGAGGCAGGAATTAGGAGCAGTGTCGGCGGAATTCAAGTTGACATGTCGCCGGAATCGATTCGAATTTTTTTTGGTATGAAGCATCATGGAATAGCGGTCGAAGCCCTCAAACAGACAGCAGCCGACACCTGGATGAAGATTAAGGCGGACGATCAGCCGGCAAAGCTGAAGCTCACAGCCAAAAGGAGCGAAATCAAAAGGGTGTATCGATACGTATTGGATATCACCAACAAAATTATTATGGGCATGGCCGGCAGTTACGACCAACTGTCGTCAGCAAAATTCACCGTGCTAGGAGCACTTATTCAGGACGAACCAATTGATTGGTCTGACTACATCTTCAGACAATTAGTTCACGAGGTCAACAAGGCCGAATGGCTTGTTGATGAGAAGAAATTCAGATTCAAACTGGCGTTTGGAACGCAGCTAAGTTGGATCTTGGAAAAGATGGGTGTGGTAAAGGGTAATACTGACCCCTTTCACATCAACAAGAGACTTGGTCACCTAGACCAAGAGACATTGAGGAAGTTGGGAGGCAACAGAAGAGCAGCCCAAATGATAAATGAGTTGTCTGACTCAAGGACTTACTACAGATCCTCAACAGATGAGTCCGACCAATCTGCAGACGACAACCCAACTGCAGCCAAGTCAGACTCGGAGTCAGACAACACGCCGATTGCTGTTCGGTTCAAAAGAAGGGGACCAGCCCCTGGTGAGCCATCATTCATGCATTCTTTACCGGAACCTTCACCGAAAAGGCCCATGCGACTTATTTCGGCCCGGGAGGAGCAGCGAACATTTTCGATCCTGCGGCCAGTTGCCTATCCACAGAGGACCCGGCTGCTCGGCGGCACTGAGACTCAGATCGTTCCCCTCCTCACTCCAGCATTCATTTCAGAAGAGGAGGAAGCAGGTTTAATCATTTCCATCCCTGAAGCAAATTACACTTTTCATCTATTGGACAACAATATTTTCAATTTATCCTTAGAGCAACTCTAATTAGTCAAACCTCAAGCTCTAAAACACTCCTTTATCCATATTTTTGAAGAGTGGAAAGTTTTTAAATCACTGTCTTTTACTAAACTTCAAGCCTATGTTGAAACTAGTGGTTGGGAATATCCCCAAGCCACAGAGGATGTACTGATACATTTTTGCAAAGTATCAGACCCAATTTTGATTCTTCAGGAGAATTGGTTCATGTCTAATTTCAAAACCAACATGGACCAATTCATCCAAACTATAATGTACAGTATTTTTTATAGATCTTTTGGGAAAAAAGATGAGGAGGAAGAAGAAAAGGAAATAAGGATTGAAGACGTGAATGGAGAAGAAGTAGAAGAGGAAGTTATTGTCATAGATGATGACAAAGAGAGGCAGGAAGAAAAGGAAGGAGGAGAAAACATTTTAGTTGAAAAAGAAACTGAAGAAGAAGTTGAAAAAACAGAGGAGTTAGTAGATGAAGAAGAAGAAGAAGGAGAAGAAGTGGAACATGAGAATGGAGAAGAAAAGGAGGATGAAGAAAAAGATGAGGATGATGAAGAAAATAAAGATAAAAAATATGAGAAAAAGGATGATGATGATGATGATGATGATGATAAGGACGATGGAGGAGAAAAAGAGACTGAAAAAGAGAAAGAAAAAGAGAATGTTGAAGAGGAAGAAAAGAAGGAGGAAGAAGAGAGGAAGTCAGAAAAGGAAGAAGGAGAAGAGAAGGAGCCGGAGAAAGAGCTAGAAAAAGAAGCTGCAGACAAGACTGGGGCACCTACCCGATATACCAGCCTAGACACAGAGTTGGCTGAGGACTCCAGATCGGGGACACCTGAACAGACCCCATCTGGAATGCCTGCTGCAGACAGGAGTCTACAGTCAGATGGGTCGTTTGCACGCCCACCTGCAGGAGTAGAGGGCTCAGGCGAGTTATCTCCACCAACATTACATATATCTCCAGCGATGACCGAGCTGATCAGACAAGTAGTCAAAGACACTATTGGAGAACTACTTGCTTCTCAGGTCACTCCTGATCTCCAATCCATCAATGCAAATATCGATACCTTGCTGCAGCGGGAAGTTCCTCAACCTCCTCCTCCTACAAATAACAGAATGCCTTTTGGCATGTCTGACTAGATGCATCGAATGGAGCAGCAGTTGACCACTTTGGTTGATGCTGGCAAAAAGGGGGAAGAAAGGATCCAGGGGGAAGGCATCATTCAAGGAGAAATAAGGGAAGAGATGAGGACTAAGAAGAGGCAGGATGTCCAGTTGATCACTGCTGGGACATCTTCAGCCAAAAGAAAGGGAGATGCTACAGAACAGGCTGATGATCAGCCTGCGGGCAAAAGAAGGAGGAACAGAGGAGGATTCGAGCCTACTCTAGAATGGGAAGGCAAAGAGTTGTGGTACGTTGAAGAATTTATACCTTCCGAAGCTTTAGTTATGTGGGGATCTGCAAAGAAAAGGTTCATCAGAGACTACTACATCTGGGAAATACTCCAGGATAATAATTGCTCCCCACAGCAGATCTTCATCAATTTCATGGAAGAAGCTCATCCACAACTCTGGACCATACTTCTAAAACATGCTGAAGCACGCAATGCATATCCCATGATCTCTCTTTTCAGGGCCAAAGAACCTCCCACTTTGGAGAAAGGTAATGCTTTGGATGAACTTGCACTCCAAAGAAAGATAAAGAAATTATGTATTGAGAATAAGTTCTCATCTCAAGAAGAACAAAATTTTGCAGCTCTTGTTGTAAGGAGAAAATATGGTCTTGCTCCCGTCAAGATAAGACCAATTGGAGCTAAACCATTCAGACCAGCCAAGCAGCCTATCCAAAGAGGCAGAGGCAGAGGCAGGTGATTTACATTTAATTTTGCACTTGTAAAATTTTCTTGTAAATTTAAGACATGTATTTGTAATCAATTCAGAAAATTTTATAACAGTCTTTTGAATGACAATTTCTAGTTGTCTCAAAAATTAGACTGATTTTAGTTTGTGTCTTGCACTCAAGTACAGACTTGCTCATTTGAATATTTGCTTAAATTTTGCCATCATCAAAATAGGGGGAATTTGTTAGGAATACTTGTTCTTCCTTACATTTGCCAAGTAATAAACATTTGAATTATATTAATGACATCATCAAAATAGGGGGAATTTGTTAGGAATACTTGTTAGATTTTGATGATGTCATTAATATAATTTAAATGTTTATTACTTGGCAAATGTAAGGAAGAACCAAATGAGTATCTTCCATAGGCCAAATTATGTTAAGTTTAATACTTGGCAAAAATGTAAGGAAGAACCAAATGAGTATCTTCCATAGGCCAAATTATGTTAAGTTTAATACTTGGCAAAAATGTAAGGAAGAACCAAATGAGTATCTTCCATAGGCCAAATTATGTTAAGTTTAATACTTGGCAAAATGTAAAGAAGAAGCAAATGAGTATCTTCTATAGGCCAAAATAAGTAAGGCTAAAATCGGCTAAGTACTAAAGATCAGCCGAGTTCATCAGAGAGGTACATCCGAGTCAAGTCAGAGAAGCTCTGGTCAACAAAAATCATCAGGGATGTTTGACCAGACTGCAGTCAAGTGACCCCAGACAAGTCATCTGATCAGGCGAATCCCAAACAATGAACATCAGAGAAGTCCAGACTGCAGAGAAGTTAACTGTACATCAGCCTACTCGAGATCAGCCAAGTACTTCAAGTCCATGTCAGCATGCGTTGAAAAGTCAATTATTACGGAAAGTCACATGCAATGTGAAGAGACAAATTGGAGAGATTCCCGCTAAAGATATGAATTGAATAATTCATCCAGGACCACCACTGAAGACTTTAAACGTATTATATTCAAAAGATTCGGCGCCTCACATGCAAAATCTTCACAACGGTCGAAAGATGGATTAAATTATGGGAATCCAGCCTTGCAACGATCAGAAAGAAAACAATGAAGTCTACCTGTCCAACAGACGGATTTGTTGAAAAGATTTGCAACGGCTATGAAGGAAAAGCTCAGAGATCGTGACCTATATATATCCGAAGATTTGAAGCTGAGCAACACAGAACACAACATACAAACGGTGCAAACAAACTTTCAGAGCAATCAAAGCATTCAAAGCAATCTAAAAGCGAACTATAGCATCGTGAAAAGAGCAGTTCTCAAAAATCCATACTTGAAGAAGCTCTTAGTTGGAGAAGACAAAAACTCGTGTCTTTAATCCTGAGTTCGGGGTACTTCACTGGTTGAAGTTTGAGACTGTAAAGGCATCCAAGGATCGCGGATCAAGAGGTTCAAGGTAGTCAAGTGTGTTACAACGGCAAGGATTTCCACTGGTTGGAAGCTGTTGTAATTTGGTTGAATCATTGTAATCTTTATCACTGGTGGACAATTATAGTGAATTCATCTCCAACTGGTTTGGAGAAAAGTGGATTAGTAGAGGATTACCCCACCTCTGAGACCACTATAACTGCCTGCGTATTTTACTGTTTCATAGCATCATACTTTAACTGCTGCATTCATTTTAAGTGTTCCATTAGTTGTTTTGTATTGAGAACAAACGACTCTAAGTCATTTGTATATCTATCAGCTGAAGAAACTTACTCTTTGAGAAAAAGAGTTTAAGAGTTTCAATAAGTCTATTCACCCCCCCTCTAGACTTATTCCTGGTCGACTTGTGGCCTACACGGATATTACGTTCTCCCCCTCTAAAATAAAGTTTCGTCCCGAAACTTAAGAATAAAAAAGCTCGGGGTGCCTCAAACACATATCCTCCTCTAACTCCCACGTCGCTTCTTCTACTCCGTGCCTCGACCATTGTACCTTAACCAAAGGAATGGTTTTGTGCCTTAACTGCTTGTCTCGACGCTCCAAAATTCTAACGGGCCTCTCCTCAAACGTAACATCCTTCTCGATCTCCACATCTCTGAAATCAATAACATGGGACGGGTCCGGAACATACTTCCTCAGCTGAGAGATGTGAAATACGCTATGAGCATGACTCAACGACGGAGGCAAAGCCAAACGGTATGCCAACTCACCGACTCTCTCCAATATCTCGAAAGGCCCAATATACCTCGGGCTGAGCTTCCCCTTTTTCCCAAAACGAAAAACTCCCTTCGATGGAGACACTCTCAACAGAACATGATCTCCCACCTCAAACTCCAAAGGTCGACGCCTAACATCCGCATAAGACTTTTGTCGACTCTGAGCCGCTAACATTCTCTTTCTAATCAATTCAACTTTCTCCCTCGTCTCCAACACAAGGTCCGGATCGGTGCCAACTAAATCGGATGGTTCATCCCAACATATCGGTGATCGGCAACGTCGGACATAAAGTGCCTCATACGGTGCCATCTTAATCGACGCGTGCCAACTATTATTATACGTAAACTCAATCAAGGCCACATGCTCCTCCCAGTCACTACTCCAGTCTAACGCACACGCGCGCAACATTTCCTCGAACGTCTGAATGGTACGCTCGGACTGTCCGTCGGTCTGAGGGTGGAAAGATGTACTCAAATGAAAATGTGTCCCCAATGCCTTATGTACCGCCTGCCATAAATGCGATACAAACCGGTCATCTCTGTCCAAAATAATGGTTTTCGGCATACCATGAAGTCTCACTATCTATGCGATAAAAACACGAGCCAACTTTTTCGGACCCCAAGTGTCCTTGATGCCCAGAAAATGTGCCGACTTAGTCAGTCGGTCTACGATCACCCACACCATATTCATTCCGGTCTTCGTCCTTGGCAAACTCGTAACGAAATCCATGGAAATATCTTCCCACTTCCATTCCGGGACGGGAAATGGTTTCAACAATCCGGCTGGCCGCTGATGCTCGATTTTGACTTGTTGACAAGTCAAACACTTAGCCACAAACTCGACTACCTCATTCTTCATGTCATTCCACCAGAAATTCTTTCTCAAATCTTTATACATTTTAATCGAGCCCGGGAGGACTGAGTAAAGTGACGCGTGAGCCTCTCGCATAATACTCTGCCTCAATTCCAAGTCGTTCGGAATACAAAGCCGACCTTGGAATCTCAACACACCATCCTCATGTATCACGAATCCCGGGGCTTTCCCCTTCCCTATATTCTCTCGAAGCTGAATAAACATCGGGTCCTCTAACTGTCCCGATTTAATGTCATCGACTAAAGACGACGAAATCTCAAGTGTACGCAACTGCCCGGAACTCTCTGGTAGCACAATCTCAATGCTCAACCTCATAAACTCTCGCTGAAGTCCCGACTGAGCCGTAAGTAACTCAAGCGCCCGAAGCGATACCGATTTCCGGCTCAAGGCATCTGCCACCACATTTGCCTTGCCCGGATGATAGAGAATCTCGAGGTCGTAATCCTTAATCAACTCCAACCATCTCCGCTGTCTCATATTAAGCTCTTTATGCGTGAAAATGTACTTCAGGCTCTTGTGATCGGTGAAAATCTGACACGACGAGCCATACAAGTAATGACGCCAGATCTTCAACGCAAATACAACTGCAAACAACTCAAGATCGTGCGTAGGGTAATTCAACTCGTACGGTTTCAACTGACGGGAAGCATAGGAAATCGTCCTCCCGTGCTGCGTGAGTACACATTCGAGCCCTTGGCCCGAAGCATAACTAAAGACTGAGAAACCCTCAGTACCACTCGGTAAAACCAAAACAGGAGCGGTCGTCTGTAACACTCCCGAGATATTCGGAGTATATTACAGCGCCGTGGACCCCTACATGGGACCCACCAGGCTACAACAAGAAAACACCACTCGACTAACCATCTCGGTTAGCGAAGACACATATTTAAATAATACAATAAATAAAGACACGCCCGGAACAACCGGCGAATTAAGTACCAACCGACAATGTAGCAATTTAAAGTAATACAAACGGAGTTCCAAATGAAAAGCCTAAGTACTCGCGAGTACAATCTATAAGTTTATAAATGTGGGAACAACCGTATCGAAATGGACAAAAGAAATAAGTAGACCCAAATGCACATGTCAACGACCCTGGCCAACATCCTCGTACTGTCCCAGCGCTCGCTCGTCCGGATGATCATAACCTGAAATCCATAACAAGAATTTCCCCACAACGGGTCCCCAAATGTGTTAGCAATTACGCTAGTACAAGTAATCAAGGCAAACCAATCGCTTACACATTTCATAGTACATGCACCAATATCATTTCAAAACCAAAACCAGACATGTATTTTCCGGAAACAAACAGTCACAATCAATTTGCCTAGGACCGGGACGAAGCCACGAATCCCACTCGAGGCCTCTAAGGACCCTCCCGAGCTGGCCACATTCATAAAACAAATCAAGCACCACACGTCACCTAGGACCGGGCCGAAGCCACGAATCCCACTCGAGGCCTCTAAGGACCCTCCCGAGCTGGCTAGCGAAACAAACTCATGAATCCGGGACGAAGCCATAGATTCCCTCCGTGATCCCGTCGGACCCTCCCGAGGTGAGCAAATCACACACAATATACATTACCATTTCACGTTAAGCATAAAGGTTTCCAAAAATACTTGCCTTGAATAATTGACGAAGCAACAAACGGAAGGAAAAACACCAACGAACGCTAGGAACCAATGGAACCAAACCTAACGATTCGAAGAACACAATCACAACCAACTCTAGACGAATACGGAAATGGAATACACCCGAAAACCCGCCTACGATTCATGTATATTCGTATAGAATTAACGAGGGCGGACCACAACCAAACCCCCTCGATTCCATAAAAACCACAAAATATACCATGAATCCGTAGGAAAACTAATGATACTAACAAGATTAATCATATTCATCATGAATCCACCAACAAAACGGAATGAATCGGACGAAAATCCCAAAACCCCCAAATTATCTAAAAGTAGGGTTCTAAGAGATTTACCTTGGATTAGGATGAAAGATTCGTGTTGATGTTGTTATAATACACCAAGAACTCAAGGAAGATGTTGGATGAGATGATTGGAGGAAGAAATCGGCAAGAAGATCGCCCGGAATCGCCTTAGCCGCAGAGAGGAGGAAGAAATGAGAATTTGTGTTCATCTCGGTCAACTCCCTGGTTTATATAGCCAGGGAGTGTTAGCGCGCGCTAATCCTCAAGGTTAGCGTGTGCTAACGGGACAAAACTACAGGCCATCCAGTTAGCGTCACAGTCCATTAGCCAGACTTCTGGCCGTTAGCGTGCGCTACTGGAAACGTAGCGTGCGCTAATAACCTCTCAGTAGCGTGCACTATCGACCAATAGCGTGCGCTACCTGGACATCAGCCGAGTCCAAAAGTTAACTGCCCACTACTCACCTGACCCGTTAGCGTGCGCTATCGTACAAGCGTAGCGTGCACTACCTGGTACCTGACCGAGTTCAGTAGTAAACTGTCCAGTACTGGACACTCACGCTAGCGCACGCCACCGGGTATCTCAGCGTGCGATAGCCTCCCGACATTAATGTGCGCTAGTCTACGTGGCGTACGCTAATACGCCAATCCAGAAGGCTGGAAATAGCACTGCCACTCCCAGGGCTTGCTCTCTAGCGCGCGCTACGAATCAATCGTAGCGTGTTCTACTAAGGGACCCCTAGCGTGCGCTATGCAGAAAAGATAGCGTGCGCTAGGTTACGAAATATAAACGGTTCACAACACAGGAATATGAACGAAACATCAAACGGAACACCTCAAAGCGCATCATAACATCGAATGGATCCACGGCAACCCCGAAACGGCGGTTCCGTACAACAATTATGAGAATCAAATCAATAGATGACGGAAAAGATACATTGAAAGATACACGAGGGTCGCTACGATCGAAAAATACATCGGAAATGAAAATACAAGGGAAAGAAAATTGCGGATATTACATTCTACCCCTCTAAAAATAAGTTTCATCCCGAAACTTAAGAAACAAACAACTCAGGGTACCTAGCACGCATGCTATCCTCGGTCTCCCAAGTTGTCTCCTCGACACCATGTCTCGACCATTGCACCTTGACCAAAGAGATGGTCTTATGCCTCAGTCGTTTCTCACGATGCTCCAAAATCTTCAAAGGATGTTCTTCAAAAGTAATATCCTCGGCGACATCAATCTCACCATAATAGATAACGTGACTAGGATCCGGTAGATATTTCCTCAGCTGGGAAACATGAAAAACGCTATGAACATGACTCAGGGCCGGGGGTAACGCCAAACGGTATGCTAACCCACCGACTCGCTCGAGAATCTCAAAGGGTCCAATAAATCTCGGACTCAACTTCCCCTTCTTCCCGAAACGGAAAACTCCTCTCGTCGGCGACACCTTCAGCAAAACGTGGTCTCCCACCTTGAATTCTAAAAGTCGACGACGGACATCGGCATACGACTTCTGTCGACTCTGGGCAGTCAACATCCGTTCCAGAATTAATTCTATCTTCCGCCTCGTCTCTAAAACGACATCTGGCTCGGTCCCGACCAAATCGGATGCCTCATTCCAACAAATCGGTGATCGACATCGTCGCCCATAAAGTGCCTCATATGGTGCCATCTGAATCGACGCGTGCCAACTATTGTTGTTCGTGAATTCGATCAATGGCAAATGCTCCTCCCAGTCACTGCTCCAGTCGAGAGCACAAGCACGCAACAAATCCTCGAACGTCCGGATAGTGCGTTCCGACTGTCCATCTGACTGGGGATGAGAAGAGGTACTCAAACGCAAACGGGTACCCAACGCTTTATGCACCGCCTGCCAGAAGTGCGATACAAAACGGCCATCACGATCCGAAACAATAGACTTCGGAGTACCGTGAAGCCTCACAATCTGCGCGATAAAACACACGAGCTAACTTCTCCGGGCCCCAAGTGTCCTTGATGCCCAGAAAATGTGCCGACTTGGTCAGACGATCAACAATCACCCAGACCATATTCATGCCCGACCTCGACCTCGGCAAACTCATAATGAAATCCATCGATATATCTTCCCATTTCCATTTTGGCACGGGAAGTGGCTGCAATAACCCGGCCGGTTGCTGGTGCTCGATTTTGACCTGCTGACAAGTCAAACATCTCGCTACAAACTGCGCGACCTCCTCCTTCATATTATTCCACCAGAAATTCCTTCTCATGTCCTTGTACATCTTACTCGAACCAGGATGAACGGAGTAAGGTGTAGCATGGGACTCACGCAAAATACTTTGTCTCAACTCTGAGTCGTTCGGTACACAAAGACGACTCTGGAATCTCAAAACACCATCCTCGTGAATCACAAACCCAGGAGACTTCCCTTTAAGAACGTTCTCTCGGATTTGAGTAATCATCGGATCCTCCAATTGCTTCATCTTAATTTCGTCGATCAAGGACGACGAAATCTCTAAAGCACAAATATGCCCGACAACTCCAGGCAACAAAACCTCAACATCCAACTCGATCAAAATCTGCCGAAGCTCAGACTGAGACGCAAGGATCTCAAGCGTTCGCAACGCAACCGGTTTCTGACTCAAGGCGTCGGCCACGACGTTCGCCTTGCCCGGATGATAGGATTTCGAGGTCATAATCCTTAATCAACTCTAACCACCTCCTCTGCCTCATATTCAACTCCCGCTGAGTAAATATGTATTTCAGACTTTTATGATCGGTAAAAATATGACATGCAGAGCCGAAAAGATAGTGACGCCCAATCTTGAACGCAAAAACAACAGCCGCTAACTCCAAATCATGAGTAGGGTAGTTAAGCTCATACGACTTCAACTGTCTCGACGCGTAGGCAATGGTCTTACCATGCTGCATCAATACGCACCCAAGATCCTGACCCGAAGCATCACTATAAACAGCAAAACCCTTGTTGCCACACGGCAACGCTAAAATCGGGGCTGACGTTAAACGCCTCTTCAGCTCCTCGAAACTCGACTGCCTCTCGTCATTCCAGACGAACTTCTCGGATTTCCATACGGATCTCCTTCAAATTCTTGGGCGGTGCCCAATCCAATACTGCCTCGACCTTCTGTGGGTCCACACGAACCCCCTCGGCTGAAATCACGTGACCTAAGAACATCACTTCCTTCAGCCAGAACTCAAATTTCGAGAACTTCGCATACAGTTGCTCGGTCCTCAAAATGTCTAACACTACCCGTAAATGATGGGCATGCTCTTCCTCGTTCCTCGAATAAATAAGGATATCGTCAATGAAGATGAATACACACTTATCCAAATACTTGATAAAGACCTTGTTCATCAACTACATGAACACCGCCGGCGCATTAGTCAACCCAAAAGGCATAACTACAAACTCATAATGTCCGTATCTCGTCCGAAAAGCTATTTTCTGCACATCGAACTCTCTCACCCGAAGCTGACAGTATCCCGATCTCAAATCAATCTTCGAGAATACCGCAGCTCCCTGTAACTGATCGAACAAGTCATCAATCCTCGGCAGAGGATACTTGTTCTTGATGGTCACCTTGTTTAGTTCGCGATAGTCGATACACAAACACAGTGAACCATCCTCCTTTCGCACAAACAGGACCGGTGCGCCCCAAGGCGAGGTGCTCGGCCGAACATACCCCGACTCAAGAAGCTCACTCAACTGCTTCTTCAACTCGGCCATCTCTGAAGGTGCCATGCGATACGGCGCCTTCGAAATCGGAGCCACGCACGGCTCTAACTCTATAGTAAACTCAACCTCACGATCCGGTGGCAATCCCGGCAACTCGTCAGGAAATACATCAGGAAACTCACTAATGTCTGGAATCGACGAAAGCTCGACTCCACCATCCTTCGCCTTCAAGGCATAGCACCAATAACCAGTACACCCTTTTCGCAGGAGTCTCATCGCCTTCAAGGCGTTAATAACGAACTTTTGGTTTCCCCTCTTTCGCCATGTGAAAGAGTGCTCGGTGCAATCCTCGGCTAACATAGTGATGATTCCCGTGCGGTAGTTCATGATTGCGCCATGCCGCTCGAGCCAGTCATCCCCGAGAATCAAATCCTCACCCTTAATATTAACGACAATAATATTAGAGAGCCAAGCTCTCTCACAAATAAACACAGAGCAGTCTCGGACCTCTCGATAACCGACAATTCTATCACCGCTAGGAAGTTTAACTATGAAAGGCTCGCAAGGTGACAAGAAGTCGAGACTCAAACGGCATACACACTCTAGAGAAATGAATAAATGCGTAGCACCCGAATCAAAAAGCACACTGACAGGGTGGGAATGGATATGAACGGTACCTGTCGCCACAGTAGCCGCTGGATCATCGACCCTCCTCATCTCATAGATACGCGGCTGGGCAGAGCCGACACTGGAAGCTCCCCCCTAGCGGGCTGACCCCGACCCCTACCTCGGCCGGCACTCGGTGGTGGCGGCGGAGCAAATGAGCCCTGGTTCACACTCGGCTCCATAGGTGCTGGGTGAGAAGAACGGGCGCCGCAAAACTGTCTGAGCTTTTCACAAAAAGAAGCCTTGTGGCCCGACTGACCACAAGTATGACAAGTCAAAGGTGGGTGAGGACACTCCCGGTTCACATGGCCTGGCTTGCCACAGTTAAAGCATCTGGGGTCCCGGACGAAGGTTCCGGTGGCACTTCGAAAACTCCCAGAGAAACGAGCCGAACCACCCGTAGAAATATTTGCAGGTTGAGATTTTTGCTGAGTTCCACCCTTGTAACCCGAGAAATCCCCAGCGGATTTCTGCTTCTTACTCTCTCGGACTGCCGCACTAGCCATCACCGACATATTATAAGCAAGAGCTCGACTCTGATAATCCTTCAAAGTAGTACAGACGAGCCCAGACTTATAGTCCCGAATGGACAGTTTCATCCTCCTGGAAAAATGGAAAATTTTGTCGCTCTCCTCGACAACTTGGGTCTTCACATAACTCAACTCCTTGTTAAAATCGGTAATGGCTTGAGATACGGGGATATCCTGTGGTTGAGCATCATAGAAAGCATGCACTCGAGCCTGTCTGACCGGCCACGGACAATATTCGGTCTCCATCAATTCCTGAAATTCGGTCCATGAAGCAACTTGGTCTTTGGGCCCAACAGCCTCCCACCAATCCGTAGCATCCCCAGTGAGAAAGTACTGGGCAATAGGGACCTTACGGTCCTCGGGACAGTTGGTGGCGATGAAGACTTTAGATATCTCCTTGATCCACCCCTCCCAGCCAATCGGGTCCGAAGCTCCCGAAAACTGAGGAGGATGCATCTTGATGACATCCTGAAGCCAGCGATCCGCTCCGCCCCGATTAGCATGGGCCGGATCCGGATTCTGAACCACCTGAGCTATTGCCGCCATCTGGTTAACCATTTGTTGCATAACGGCCGCAATACCTAGATCGGCGCGCTCCTGAGAAGAAGCATGACTGTGACGGTCACCGGTACTGCCGGCTCCCGAAGAATGCGACGTGGCCGCCCCACCGGCTGCCCCACGTCCTCGACCGCGTCCACGGCCACGACCACGACCACGGCCCCTTCCAGCATCCATGCTGGTGATAAGAAGTGGCAAAAGCAACTCAATGATAAGTAGAAGAGGGAGAATGACCACAGTTCAAGAAACGGAAATACGGTGCGAGAAAGTAAAGAGTCGAGTAAGGAAACTTACGAACACTAGAAGTACTGAGATGCTGGCAGCAATGTGACAATGTGCAAAACAAAACACGACTAGAGCCAAATAACCAACAAGCCTAGGTATCCATAAACCTAGTGCGCTCCGATACCATTTTCTATAACACTCCCGAGATATTCGGAGTATATTACAGCGCCGTGGACCCCTACATGACCCACCAGGCTATAATAAGAAAACGCCACTCGACTAACCATCTCGGTTAGCGAGGATACACATTTAAATAATACAACAAATAAAGACACGCCCGGAACAACCGGTGAATTAAGCACCAACCGACAATGTAGCAATTTAAAGTAATACAAACGGAGTTCGAAATGAAAAGCCTAAGTACTCGCGAGTACAATCTATAAGTTTATAAACGTGGGAACAACCATATCGAAATGGACAAAAGAAATAAGTAGACCCAAATGCACATGTCAACGACCCTGGCCAACATCCTCGTACTGTCCCAGCGCTCGCTCGTCCGGATGATCATAACCTGAAATCCATAACAAGAATTTCCCCACAACGGGTCCCCAAAGGGGTTAGCAATTACGCTAGTACAAGTAATCAAGGCAAACCAATCGCTTACACATTTCATAGTACATGCACCAATATCATTTCAAAACCAAAACCACACATGTCTTTTCCGGAAACAAACAGTCACAATCATTTTGCCTAGGACCGGGACGAAGCCACGAATCCCACTCGAGGCCTCTAAGGACCCTCCTGAGCTGGCCATATTCATAAAACAAATCAAGCACCACACGTCACCTAGGATCGGGACGAAGCCACGAATCCCACTCGAGGCCTCTAAGGACCCTCCCGAGCTGGCTAGCGAAACAAACTCATGAATCTAGGACGAAGCCATAGATTCCCTCCGTGATCCCGTCGGACCCTCCCGAGGTGAGCAAATCACACACAATATACATTACCATTTCACGTTAAGCATAAAGGTTTCCAAAAATACTTGCCTTGAATAATTGACGACGCAACGAACGGAAGGAAAAACACCGACGAACGCTAGGAACCAATGGAACCGAACCTAACGATTCGAAGAACACAATCACAACCAAATCTAGACGAATATGGAAATGGAATACACCCGAAAACCCGCCTACGATTCATGTATATTCGTATAGAATTAACAACGAGGGCGGACCACAACCAAACCCCCTCGATTCCGTAAAAACCACAAAATATACCATGAATCCGTAGGAAAACTAATGATACGAACAAGATTAATCATATTGATCATGAATCCACCAACAAAACGGAATGAATCGGACGAAAATCCCAAAACCCCCAAATTATCCAAAAGTAGGGTTCTAAGAGATTTACCTTAGATTAGGATGAAAGATTCGTGTTGATGTTGTTATAATACACCAAGAACTCAAGGAAGATGTTGGATGAGATGATTGGAGGAAGAAATCGGCAAGAAGATCGCCCGGAATCGCCTTAGCCGCGGAGAGGAGGAAGAAATGAGAATTTGTGTTCATCTCGGTCAACTCCCTAGTTTATATAGCCAGGAAGTGTTAGCGCGCGCTAATCCTCAAGGTTAGCGTGCGCTAACGGGACAAAACTACAGGCCATCCAGTTGGCGTCCCAGTCCAGTAGCCAGACTTCTGGCCGTTAGCGTGCGCTACTCGAAACGTAGCGTGCGCTAATAACCTCTCAGTAGCGCGCGCTATCGACCAATAGCGTGCGCTACCTGGACAATAGTCGAGTCCAAAAGTTAACTGCCCACTACTCACCTGACCCGTTAGTGTGCGCTATCGTACAAGCGTAGCGTGCGCTACCTGGTACCTGACCGAGTTCAGTAGTAAACTGTCCAGTACTGGACACTCACGCTAGCGCATGCTACCGGGTATCTCAGCGTGCGCTAGCCTCCCGACATTAGCGTGCGCTAGTCTACGTAGCGTACGCTAATACGCCAGTCCAGAAGGCTGGAAATAGCACTGCCACTCCCAGGGCTTGCTCTCTAGCGCGCGCTACGAATCAGCCGTAGCGTGCGCTACTAAGGGACCCCTAGCGTGCGCTATGCAGAAAAGATAGCGTGCGCTAGGTTACGAAATATAAACGGTTCACAACACCGGAATATGAACGAAACATCAAACGGAACACCTCAAAGCGCATCATAACATCGAATAGATCCACGGCAACCCCGAAACGGCGGTTCCGTACAACAATTACGAGAATCAGATCAATAGATGATGGAGAAGATACATTGAAAGATACACGAGGGTCGTTACGATCGAAAAATACATCGGAAATGAAAATACAAGGGAAAGAAAATTGCGGATATTACATCGTCAACCGCTTCTTCAACTCCTCAAAACTATTCTGCCTCTCATCGATCCACACAAACTTCTCTGACTTCTGTAACAACTGAGTCAGTGGTCGAGCGAGCTTAGACAACCCCTCGTCGAATCTACGGTAATATCCGGCCAAACCCAGAAAACTACGTTCCTCCTTCACGTTCTTGGGCGGCGCCCAATCCAACACTGCCTCTATCATATGTGGGTCCACACAAACACCCTCGGACGAGATCACGTGGCCGAGAAACATAACCCCCCGTAACCAAAACTCACACTTTGAGAACTTCGCAAAGAGATGATGAGTTCTCAAAATATCTAACACGATATGCAAATGACGGGCATGCTCCTCCTCGCTCCTCGAGTAAATCAGGATATCATCGATAAAAATAACCACGCACTTATCGAGGTACTCGATAAAGACTTTGTTCATAAGCTGCATGAACACGGCTGGGGCATTGGTTAGCCCAAAAGGCATAACCACAGACTCGTAGTGACCGTATCCTGTCCGAAAGGCCGTCTTCGGAATATCAGTATCCTTCACTCGGAGCTGATAATACCCCGATCTCAAATCAATCTTCGAAAACACGGTTGCCCCTTGCAGTCGGTCGAACAAATCATCGATCCTCGGGAGCGGATACTTGTTTTTAATAGTCACTTTGTTCAACTCACGATAGTTGTTACACAAACGAAGTGACCCATCCTTCTTCTTCACAAATAGGAC
The DNA here is from genome assembly GCA_033398695.1 of Orobanche coerulescens. NCBI lineage: Eukaryota > Viridiplantae > Streptophyta > Magnoliopsida > Lamiales > Orobanchaceae > Orobanche > Orobanche coerulescens. Next base: position 9,853,070 of record CM065805.1, on the reverse strand, counting down.
CGTTGCGCCCCAAGGCGAAGCGCTCGGTCGAATATACCCCATGTCTAGCAACTCTCCCAACTATTTCTTTAACTCCAGCATCTCAGCAGGCGCCATACGATATGGCGTCTTAGAAATCGGTGCCGCACCCGGCTCCAAATCAACAGTAAACTCGACCTCTCGATCCGGCGGCAAACTCGGCAACTCATCTGGAAAGACGTCAGGATACTCACACTACCAGAATAGATGAGAGCTCGACTCCCCCTTCTCTCGATCTCAATGCGTAACACCAATAACCCGTGCAACCTCCTCGAAGAAGTCTCACTGCTTCCAAAACGCTGATCAAGAATCTCTGACTACTCCGCTTACGCCCCACAAAAGAATGCTCGGTACCATCAGAGGCTAACATCGAAACGGTTCTTGTTTTATAATTCATGATCGCCCCATGACGGTCCAGCCAATCCTCACCCAGAATCAAATCCTCATCTCTAATATCTACCGCAATCAGATTAGAAGGCCAAACCCTCCCCGCGATACTCACTGGAAAATCTCTAATCACACGATCCCCCACGATGCTATCCCCACTAGGCAGTTTAACAACAAATGGTTCACACGCAACTAGGCAATCAACATGCAGACGACGCACACAATCCATAGATATGAAAGAAATGCATAGCACCAGAATCAAATAATACGGAAACAGGATGGTCAAGGATGTGAACGGTACCTGTAGCCACTGTCGCGTCAGGATCTCCTGCTTGTCTCATCTCATATACTCGGTGCGGAACAGACCCCGCACTAGAAGCTCCCCCTCTAGAAGGCTGTCCACGTCCTCGACCTCTACCAAAACTCTGCTGTGGCTGAGGAACTGTCGGTGTCTGATTCACACTCGGATCTCCCGCAGCTGGGGCTGATATCTGAGTAACTGGCGCTCGAACTGCATCCGTACAAAACTTAGCTCGATGTCCCATACGACCGCACGCAAGACACTGAATCGGGGGTCTATCACACTAACTCATCATGTGGCCGGGACGGCCACAATTAAAGCATGTAGGACTGCGAACGGAACCAGTAGGAGCAGACTTGGAACCGTTTCCTCGCCCAAATGACGGGGACTGATTCCTAAAGACTCGCGAACCAGACTGAGCCTTTGGATGCCCACCAGACTTGCCTCCCGAAAACTGGCCGGAGGTCTTTTGTTTCTTCCCCTCGGCTGCCGTCTCTGTCGCAGAAAACGACATCTCATAAGCCATCGCCTTATTCTGATACTCCTTCAAAGTTGTGCACCCCAGACCAGAGATGTAGTGACGCACCCTCGGTTTCATCCGCATGTCAAAATGGCGGATCTTATCAAGCTCATCTCGGACTTGGTTTTTCACATAATGAAGCTGTTGGTTATAGTCCTTGATTGCCTGCGAAATCGGAATATCCTGGGGCTTAGCCTCAAAGAAGGCTCGAATTCTCCCCTCTTTAACTGGCCACGGACAAAACTCGTCCTCCATTAACTCCCGGAATTCTGGCCACGTGGCTGCCCGATCACGTGGTTTCACCGCTTGCCACGACGTTGCCGCCTCTTTGGCGAGGAAGTACTGAGCGATGGGTACCTTCCTCTCCTTAGAGCAGTTAGCAGCCTCAAACACCTTTTCCATCTCAAACAACCAATTCTCCCAACCGGAAGGGTCGGAAGCACCATCAAACTGCGGAGGACGCATATGAATCACGTCCTGAAGTAGCTTATCATTTCCGGATCCAGTAGGCGGAACTGGGTTAGCATTAGCCTGGCCGACCAAAACGGCCTGAGTCAGTAGCGTCATCTGGTTCGCTACTTGCTGCAAAATGTTCACCACTCCAACATTCTCATGTGCATTAACGGAGCTAGCAGACTGATCCTGCTGACCCCCGGAACTAGGCGGAACACTATTCGAAAAAGAAGGCATAGCCGAATCGGTTCCCGAGTTATCAGACATAGCCGCCCCACCGGTTGCGCCACGTCCCCTACCGCGTCCGCGTCCTCTGCCAGCAGGAATTCTGAAGAAGTAGCGGGTGAGTACAACTCAAACACAAAACACAACAAGATATCAGGAAATGAAACAGAACAGGACAATGTAACGAGTCGAGTTAGGAAAACATACGAGCACCGGCGTATTAAGATGATGGCATGGCAGCGATACTGTTCAAAAACGACACTCGACTAGACCCAAATAACCGACAGCCTAGGTATCCACAAACCTAAGCTCTGATACCATATTCTGTAACACCTCCAAGACGATCAGGGCATATTAAAGCGCCGTGGACCCCACACCGTGGAACCCACCAGGCTAACGTACCAAAATAACATCCGACAAAGACATACAACCATCAACAAAATGACAATTCAAATAGAAGACTACAATTCATCAAATAAAATCTGACATCAAATCCATTTCCCAAAACGGGAACACAATGTTAACAAACTCAAAAAGGAAGTACTCGAGTACTTAAACCAATTTCAAATACAGAAATCCCAAAACAAGACATCAATAACAACCGACAGAATCGAATGCCAACAAATGACTACTGAACAATATCATGCTTGCCCATCATTCTCATACGGCTCGAGTGCTCGCTTGTCTCCAAGACCTGTACCTGAAATACAAAAAGTATTTCCCTCATTTAAGGGGTTAGCGACAACTGCTAGTGCAAGTACAATCCATTTGAACTACATTCTAATAAGATGAATATATGCGCGAAAATCATTATAGAAATCATTTATATTCCGGAATATTTACGGTGCACACGCACAAAACACATCTTCTCCAACAAAACAATTCAAAGTTAACCTTGGTACGAGACTCACGGCCACCGTACCCCGCAGAGCCCCGTCGGACATCCCTGGGTGGTTAACCACAGTTCGTGATATGTACACACACAGCAATACGTATCCCTAGAGGCCCCGTCGGACCGTCCCTAGGTGAACATACACATATCCATCCACACAACCACGAATATCCATAATTCAAATACTAGAACAGGTAAACAAATGTAAAGTACTTGCCTTTGAGACATCTCCGACGAAATAGGGACGAACAACGACTACGAATGATCCGGACGGAAAACGACGGATCCTAAATGAAGTATCAATATAACTCAGTCCTAACGGACAACAATAATCGAATGGAATACACCCATAACCCCGATTACAATTCATGACAATAAACGTGAAATCGGTACAGGCGAGGGTTTACGCAAAATCTCCCCGTATCAACCATTCACGGATTTAACTCGAGAAAAACGGATTGGGAGTCACCCAATAATAACAATTGGTAAGCAATTACGTAACATACATGAACAATTCGGAATCAATGACGAAAAATCCGAAAACCCCCCAAATTAAACAGTTTAGGGTTCGTGAAGAGAATACCTCGGATTTGGACGATGGAGGATGATTACGTTGATGATGATATGTTAGCACGAACCTACGGTGATGGAATACGAAGAATTCTCCGATCAAAACTAAAGGGAATCGCCGTCTGGAGTCGCCCGATGAAGAAAACGAAAGAAAAGAATGAAAACCGTTGTTCTGACCTTCCCACTGATCTATTTAAATTGCATAGTTAGCGCACGCTAACCATCAAAAGGTAGCACGCGCTAACGGGGCTACAAACAGTCCAGTAGGTTGTAATACCCGGTTGTAATTCAGTCATTATCATTCAGTAATTTCATTCGGTAATTGTCACTATGTAATTTTTTCACTTGTTAATAATCATTCATCCGTGTTCACCGTTCGGAATAACTTCGAGTTGTGTATCGCTATTGTTCAGTGTACCTACCTTTTTCGAGAATCGAGACAAGAGTATTATCTTGATTGTTGTAATTGATTCATTAGTCGATGTTGACGTTGGAATTCATGTCATTTCAAATCTCTTCATTGTTCAAATCTTATTTTGTTGGTCGAACCCTTGTAATCATTGCTTGGAACCACCGTTTTGGGGTTTCCGCACTTCCATTTCGTGTTATTGTTTCCCAAATATTGATTCCTATTTTTTTTCCTTCCCGGGTCATTTTTCATCATTTTAGGACCCAAGAGGGGGTGTGGGCCGTGGCACAAGGAGTGTGCGCCGCGGCACACACATTTTCCAGTTTTGGCCGAGCAGCCTGTACCGTGGGCCGAGACTCATGCCGGCAGGGCCGCGGCACACTGCTGAGTCACTGCCGCGGCACACCCGTCCGGGCCGCGGCACTCTCGTGTTGCAATTATCGGCCAACCCGTCTGTACCGGGGGCCGCGGCTCATGCCGACAGGGCCGCGGCACACTGCCGAATCACTGCCGCGGCACATTCGTCCGGGCCGCGGCACGCTGCCGATCACTGGGGGCAGTTTTGGCCCTGTGCCGCGGCACACTTCGGCCGGGCCGCGGCACACAGTGCAGGCTGCGCTATAATTGCGATTTTTGTGAGATTCAACTCATTTTTTTCACTTTCTTCAACCTATCCGAGAGAGAGGGCTTGAGGGGGAAGTTCTTCTTCATCAATCACTTGAGTATTCAATTTTCATCATTTTCATTCGGTTGTGAAGCTCGGATTGTCGATCTAACGCGATTTCATCGGATTAAAGTACTTGGATCTTCAAAGGTAATTTCTTCAACATCTTGGATTTCGATTTTGTTTTGAGATATGATGTTTTGGATTTTAAGATCATGTTGTATGAAGTGATATACACATGATTATGGATATGTTTGATAATTCATTGGATTATTAAAGGATTATTCAAGAACACTTTGAATATTGAGTTGGATTTGGGGGTTTTCGATTAATCATTGTTGTAATCACGAATTTGAATATTCTTATTGGATTATCGATCGTATTGAAGATGTTTTGTTGGTTTGAAACACTTCTTGGGGATTTGATGTTGGTATTATTGAGGTTTGGTTATAAACAATCGAAGTTTGGCCACAAAGTGTTCGATATAATGCCCCAATGAACTTGGTTTAATCGTATCGACGTTTTGAGTTCGTTATATTCGTGTTTGATTCGTATATTGAATGCATTGTTGGTAATTGTATTATTCAAGGTTGTTCGAGCGACCGATATCTCAATTAGGACGAAGGATAATTGTCACCGGTGTTGTGTAAGTTAATTCTTACTCAGTTAAAAGGATATTCATTCCTTTCGTTGTTGTTCATTCATAATCATAATTCATTCATAAGGTACTAACCGTTTCAAAACTTGTAATTGTCACTTAATTACTTCATTCACGAGGAACGACGGTTCTAATCATTTCATTGAGTTGTCATTCATTTCACCATGATTTCATCTTGGTGAGTCATTATTCATTTTCGATGTCACTTTTGTTATATCGTGGCATTCCGGGTCATACTGGCGTGCCGGGTGGGTATGTGTAGGATTTTCATGTCGGGCACATTTAAGTCGTGTGTTGGTTGGTGGCCTCATATTGGACTGTGTACACGAGTTGATGGCTTCGTGAGACTGATTAGGTACAAGACCACACGTGTATTCGATCGATACTCGTTGGTGGCTTGTGCACGGACACATTTCCATACCGGACGTAGTGTGGCGCCATTCTTTTGAGCCATACTGTTAGTTTATTCATATAGCATGTTTGATTGCGTATGTTTCAACAGGATTGTGTATATTCAACTCTTGAGGATTGTTGTTCTGTGTAACTGACCCCGTTTGGGGATTTTGTTTTCAGGTCATGGCAAGGCAAAAGCACGGGAATAGCATGTTGACGGCGAGGAGTCACAGTGATACTAGTAGGGGGCCCCAATCCTTTCAGTCATTCCTATTGTTGTCATTTATTTTCCGCTGCAGATTTTCATTTGGTTACTCCGTTTCATTCAGTGTTGTGTATTTTATCTTCATATAAAATATACTAGTATTCGGTATTGTCCTAGTGTTTTGTACTTAAACTCCTCATCGGAGTAATTATTGTTGTAATGTGGTTCGGTACTACATTTACCCTGTGTAATTCATTCATTTTCATTCGCCTAGTGGGTCCCAGTCGGGGGTCCACGGCACTGTAATATCCACCTAGTTTGGGGTGTTACAGAGTTGGTATCGGAGCGTGGTTTTGAATACTACCTTCCGAGTCATGTCTCATTTGAAATCATCGTCATCGGACTAGTATCATTGGACTTTCGTGTCACGTGTGACCTGTGCAAATGCCGAGCCAATCAGACCGAAAGAACTGTAAGACTTCTAACGCCATGGTATAATTTCTGACAGTAATCATTCATTCATAATTCACTAGTTAACAATCCTCTAACATCATTTTCATTTTAATCATGTTGTTCATATTAACTCATTAATCACTCAATCCATTTCATTACTCAGTTGATGATCAGGACGATCATGTTAACTCATTAATCACTCAATTCATTTCATTACTCACTTGTTGATCTGTAAGATCATATCATTAATCTTGTTAACTTGTTCAAGATACTCATTTCAAGAATTTCATCAGATAATCATGTCACCTCAGTTAGTCATTCATGTAATCACTGTGTTAGAGCGCATATGCTCATTTTCATCATTTCATGACGTAAATCATAATGCGGTACTCATACGAGATCTATGATTATCATGCGACCTTCCTACTTCAGTATGGAGAGAGCTATCAGAGGATGCACGGGGAGAGGCCGCGGTGCGGGCCGAAACCCGGGAAATAATCACTCGCTGTCGGGACTTCGTACCCAGTACTCGGCTCGATCAGAAGATGTTCGAGTTGATCCACTCACTTTTATGCAGGTCATGATAACCCATATGCAATTGCTCAATCATCATTGCGCCACTCTGGCCAAATTAATCGAGAGAACTCTCCCGTATGAGCCTGTTGCTAAGGAAATTGCTGAGCAACCACCTTCATCTGTCAGCAAGAAATCAACGAAAAGTAATCAATCCGAAGGTGGACAGTCAACCTTCAAAAAGCCTCGTGCGGGCCCTATCATTTCTGAGCGACCTCCTACGGCGCATAATCGTGCGGTATCTCAGTCCCGAGCGGCCAGTTCGGCCATCACCTGTTTCAACTGTGGAGCGCCGGGTCATTACAGCACTAAGTGTCTGAAACCGTCTATCACGTGCCATAATTGTGGGATTTTTGGGCATAAGGCCCGTTTTTGCCGAAAGGACTCCAAGTCGGCTCCGGCGGCATCTCAGGCCCCGAAGCAATCAGCGATTCAGAATCAGACTGCTCTGTCAGCGTCGTTTAAGGCAATGGAAGCAAATAAAGGAGGAGCTCATATTTATCAGACGGGAGCGTCCGGTTCGGGGGCCTGCAAGTCCCGGATTCATGTGATGAAGAGGATCGACGATCCGGTGGCCCGAATGATCTCAAGTATACTCATAATTTTATCTCAACCTGTGTGTACCTTTTGATTCTGGTGCACCGCATTCATTCATTTTCGAATAATGTTTGAATAGACTTAATTTAGATAGTCCTATTGCTTGTGGACCTCATATCATCGGTCTACCTGATGATGGAAGAATTTCCGGAAATTATGAGGTTAAGAACTGACTGAATTAAGTTTAAATGACCGCGATTGGTTGATGGACCAAATCGTGGTAGATTTACTTTAGGACGATGTATATCGGGTATTAGTGGGATGGATCGTCATGATACCCCCCTCAATGTTCGTAAACGTTTGGTCACTATCATTTCCGTCGTTGGGGTCGAATATGTGCTTCAGAGAGGTGATCCCCGTTGTTCCGAAAGAATCATTAATATGATGGAAGCAGTAAAATTACTCAATCAGATTTGTCCAATCATTCATTATATCATTGTCGTCGATTGGCCGTTCATAGGCAATCGAGATATTCAATCATTCATTATATCATTGTCACCGATTAGCCGTTCTTAGGCAATCGAGGTATTCAATCATTCCTTATATCATTGTCATCGATTGGCCGTTCTAAGGCAATCGAAGTGTTCATCCATTCATCGTATCGTTGTCGTCGATTGGCCATTCTCAGGCAATCGAGGTGTTCAACCATTTTAGTATCATTATTATCGTTTGACGATGTACTCCCAGACGAGCTACCTGTTTTACCTCCACCGAGGGATATGGAATTCACGATAGAGTTGGAGCCTGGTATGTCCCCATTATCGAAGGCACCGTATCGGATGGCCCCGACCGAAATGCAGGAGTTGAAGAATCAACTAGAGGAGTTGTACGAGAAAGGTTACATCCGACCGAGTGCGTCCCCGTGGGGAGCACCAGTGTTGTTTATCAAGAAGAAGGATGGTTCATTTCGCTTGTGTATTGATTATCGGGAGTTGAACAGGGTGACAATCAAGAATAAGTATCCCTTACCCCGTATTGATGATCTCTTAGATCAACTTCAGGGAGCTTCAATATTTTCCAAGATCGACCTAAGGTCTGGATATCATCAGTTGCGAATTCGAGAGTCGGACATCGCAAGGACAACGTTTCGTACACGCTATGGTCAATATGAGTTCGTAGTTATGCCGTTCGGGCTAACTAATGCACCTGAGGTATTCATGGAGTTAATGAATCGGATTTTCATCGACTTTTTGGATCAGTTTGTTGTTGTCTTCATCGATGACATTTTGATTTATTCTCGTGACCGAGAGGAACACGAGGTTCATCTTCATCAGGTTCTCGACGTGTTAAGACGAGAGCAACTTTATGGAAAGTTTTCCAAATGTGAGTTCTGGATGTCCTAAGTGACTTTTCTCGGGTATGTAATTTCATCAGATGGAGTGCGTGTTGATCCTCAGAAGACGGAGGCTATCCAAGATTGGTTACCTCCGAAGAATGTTAAGGAAATCCGAAGCTTTCTCAGATTAGCCGGTTATTATCGGCGGTTTGTGGAAGGATTTTCTAAAATTGCTCAACCAATGACGAACCTTTTACGGAAAGATAAGAAATACACGTGATCCGACGCGTGTCAGCTGAGTTTTGAGGAACTCAAGAGCCGGTTAATTTCAGCACCTGTACTTTCCTTGCCGCAAGGGACGGAAGAATTTGTGGTTTATAGTGATGCATCCGGACAGGGTCTCGGATGTGCACTCATGCAGAACGGGAAAATTATTGCTTATGCTTTACAGCAATTGAGACCTTACGAGGTTAATTATCCGACCCACGACCTGGAGTTAACAGCCGTGGTGTTTGCATTGAAATTTTGGCATCATTATCTTTATGGCATTACCTGTCCGATATTCACCGATCATAAGAGTTTAAAGTATATATTCACTCAGAAAAAGTTAAATATGCGACAGAGACGGTGGTTAGAACTAATCAAAGATTATGATATAGAGATCCTTTACCACCCGGGCAAGGCGAACGTTGTCGCCGACGCCTTGAGTCGTAAGTCCGTTCAAGAGCAGATGCTTGCTCGTTTAACAGTGCAGAAGGAACTTTAGCAGGAATTCCTTAGACCCGAGATCGAGGTCTGGCTTCAGCGAGTTCAAGGACAACTTTGCATGTTAGAGATTTCATCGCCGCTTGAGGAGACAATCAGAGAGAATCCGGGTTCAGACCCATCACTGTTGCGCATCCGTGAGGATGTGGCTCAGGGGAAAGCCCTTGGCTTTGTGATCCACGAGGATGGACTTTTGCGTTTTAAGAATCGGTTGTGCATACCGGCGAATGACGAGTTGAAAAACTCGATTTTGAGAGAAGCTCATGCTACCCCTTATTCCGTTCACCCGGGGTCTAGCAAGATGTATATAGACTTGAAACAAAATTACTGTGGAGTAATATGAAGCGAGAAGTCGCGGAATTTGTTTCGAGATGCTTAACCTGTCAGCAAGTCAAGATAGAACATCAGCAATCGGCGGGTATGCTGAAACCTCTCCCTATTCCAGAATGGGAGTGGGAGGATATTTCAATGGACTTCATCACGAGTTTGCCGACGAGTCGTCGTGGCATGAACACAATCTGGGTAATTGTGGATCGCTTAACTAAATCAGCTCAATTCCTTGAGATTAAGGATACGAGGGGTCCCGAGAGACTTGCCCATTTATTTATCAAAGAGATAGTGAGATTGCACGGTACTCCTAAAAGTATCGTTTCCGATCGTGACGGACGATTCGTGTCTTATTTTTGGAAATCAGTTCATCGTGCTATGGGAACTCAGCTTAATCTCAGTACAGCTTTTCATCCTCAGTCCGACGGACAATCAGAGAGGACTATTCAGACTTTGAAGGACATGCTGTGGGCATGTGTCCTCGATTGGAAAGACTATTGGGAAGCCCAACTACCATTGATCGAGTTCACGTATAATAATAGTTGGCATGCTTCGATTAAGATGGCACCTTACGAGGCCTTGTACGGTCGTCGTTGTCGATCTCCTTTGTGTTGAGATGACTTATCAGAATCAATCGGCACCGAGCCCGATATGCTTATAGCCGCCCGTGAGAAGGTAGCTTTGATCAAGAGTCGTTTGTTGACCACTCAGAGTCGACAGAAATCATATGCAGATAATCGTCGTCGACCACTAGAGTTCAAGATGGGTGACCACGTGTTGGTCAAGATATTCCCGAGTCGAGGTATTTTCCATTTCGGAAAATGGGGGAACTTGAGTCCGAGATTCATTGGACCGTTTGAGATTTTGGATCGAGTAGGCGAGTTAGCTTACCGTTTGGCCTTACCTCCGGCGTTGAGCCAAATTCATGATGTTTTTCACGTCTCTCAGTTACGGAAGTATGTTTCCGACCCAAGTCACATATTTCAATTCGACGAAATCGTGCTCGCAGATGATCATTCGTATGAAGAGCGTCCCATACGAGTCTTAGAGTGGCGAATCAAACAGTTGAGGAATAAGGCGATTCCTTTAGTTAAAATTCAGTGGTCTAGACGCGGAGTCGAAGAGACTACTTGGGAAACCGAGGATAGTATGCGGGAGAGTTATCCCGAGTTGTTTGACCCTTAGTTTCCGGGATGAAACTCTTTTAAGGGGGGGTGTATGTAATACCCGGTTGTAATTCAGTCATTATCATTCAGTAATTTCATTCGGTAATTGTCACTATGTAATTTTTTCACTTGTTAATAATCATTCATCCGTGTTCACCGTTCGGAATAACTTCGAGTTGTGTATCGATATTGTTCAGTGTACCTACCTTTTTCGGGAATCGAGACAAGAGTATTATCTTGATTGTTGTAATTGATTCATTAGTCGATGTTGACGTTGGAATTCATGTCATTTCAAATCTCTCCATTGTTCAAATCGTATTTTATTGGTCGAACCCTTGTAATCATTGCTTGGAACCACCGTTTTGGGGTTTCCGCACTTCCATTTCGTGTTATTGTTTCCCAAATATTGATTCCTATTGTTTTTTTCCTTCCCGGGTCATTTTTCATCATTTTAGGACCCAAGGGGGGGTGTGGGCCGCGGCACAAGGAGTGTGCGCCACGACACACACATTTTCCAATTTTGGCCGAGCAGCCTGTACCGTGGGCCGCGGCTCATGCCGGCAGGGCCGCGGCACACTACCGAGTCACTGCCGCGGCACACCCGTCCGGGCCGCGGCACACTCGTGTTGCAATTATCGGCCAACTCGTCTATACCGGGGGCCGCGGCTCATGCCGACAGGGCCGCGGCACACTTCCGAGTCACTGCCGCGGCACATTCGTCCGGGCCGCGGCACGCTGCCGATCACTAGGGGCAGTTTTGGCCCTGTGCCGCGGCACACTTTGTTAGGAATACTTGTTAGATTTTGATGACGTCATTAATATAAAATCAAATGTCTATTTACTTGGCAAAAATGTAAGGAAGAACCAAATGAGTATCTTCCATAGGCCAAATATGTTAAGCATAAAAACTTGGCAAAATGTAAAGAAGAACCAAATGAGTATCTTCTGTAGGCCAAAAATTAGTTAGGCCAAAATCGGCTAAGTACTGAGTACAACTAAGTTCATCAGAGAGGATCAGTCGAGTCGAGTCAGAGTAGTCCTGGTCAACATAATTTATCAGAGAGGTTTGACCAGACTGCAGCCAAGGTACCTGAGAGAAGTCACCTGATCAGATTAGTCTCAAACAGTGAACATCAGAGAGGACCAGACTGCAGAGAGGTTAGCTGCTCATCAGCCTAGTCGAAGTCAGCCAAGTACTCCAAGTCCACGTCAGCATGCGTTGAAAAGTCAAGTATTACGGAAAGTCACATGCAACGTGAAGAGACAAATTGGAGTGATTCCCGCAAGAGATATGAATTAAAAAAGATATCCAGACCCACCTTGAAGACTTTAAATGTTTTATAATCAAAGGATTCGGCGCATCACATGCAGAGTCTTCAAAACGGTCGGAAGATAGAATAAAATAATGGGAATCCAGCGTTGCAACGTTCCGAAAGATTAAACAAAGAAGTCTTCCTCCAACGGACGGATTTGTTCAAAAGATTTGCAACGGCTACAAGGAAAAAGCTCAGAGATCGTGAACTATATATATCCGAAGATTTGAAACTGAGCAATCACCGGTGCGAACATACTTTCAAGCGATCAAAGCATTCAAGCAATCAAAAAGCAATCTATAGCATCGTGAAAAGAGCGGTTCTAAAAGTTCATACTTAAAGAAGCTCTTAGTTGGAGAAGACAAAAACTCTTGTCTATAATACTGAGTTCGGGGTACTTCACTGGTTGAAGTTAGAGATCAGAAGGCATCCAAGGATCGAGGATCAAGAGGTGCAAGGCGGTCAAAGTGTGGTACAACGGCACGGATTTCCACCGTTGGAAGTCATTGTAGTTTTGTTTGAATCACTGTAATATTTATCACTGGTTGAGAATTATAGTGAATTCATCTCCAACTGGTTTGGAGAAAAGTGGATTAGTAGAGGATTACCCCACCTCTGAGACCACTATAATTGCCTGCATTCTTTAATGTTTTATTGCATCATACTTTAACTGCTGCATTCATTGTTAAGTGTTTCATTAGCTGCTTTCTATTCGTCATCAGCTGACTTCCGCATATATTAAAGAACAAACGACTCCAAGTCATTTGTTTACCTATCAGCTGAAGAAGCTCACTCTTCGTGAAAAAGAGTTTAAGAGTTTCTACAAGTCTATTCACCCCCCCTCTAGACTTGTACCTGGACGACTTGTGACCTACAAGTGGTATCGGAGCGGTTGGTTCATTTATTTCTCGAACCAGATCTATATCAGATATATATCTTTACTCTCACTTTATAATGGAACACATGCATTCTAGACTCCCTGTGTTTTCAGTTGACGAGTATGATCTGTGGAAGATAAGGATGCAGACACACTTATCTTCGATTCATGACGACATGTGGTGCATCATCGAGGACGGTCCATTCATCTTTGAGAAGGACAACACAGCAGAGGAGATCACAGCAGGGAAGCCATAGAAGATTCCTAAGAAGAGGACAGAGCTGACTCCCGAAGAAAGGAAACTGGCCAATCTTGATAACCGGGCCAGAGATGTATTATATCAGATTCTTGACAAATCCACCATGGTCAAGATCAAGAACTGCAAAAATGCCAAGGAAATCTGGGACACATTAGCTTTAATGTGTGAAGTAACGGAGCTAATCAAAGAAAATAAATTGTCAATCGCTATTCAAAAGTTTGACAATTTCAAAATGAAGAACGGCGAATCCATAGATCAAGTGGACACAAGGTTCACTGAGATTATTAATGAGATCAACTCCCTGGGCAAAACCTATGGCAACAGGGAAATGGCACTAAAGGTTCTCAGATCTCTCAACCCTGAATGGAGCATGAAGGTCGTGGCCATGAGAGAGTCCAAGGATCTGAATAAGATAAAAATTCAAGAGCTGTTCTCTGATCTGAAGGCTTATGAGTTCGAGCTTCCATGTTCATCCTCAACTGAGCCTGCAGAGAAGGGAATCGCATTTGCAGCCGAGTCCCCTGCCAAGAGCCTATCTGATGTGAAGCCTCCAAATCCATTAGATTTTGAGGAAGAAATGGCATTTATAATGCAAAGGTTCAGCAACTTTAGAAAGAACTACTCCAAATACAAGAAAAACTATAAGGAGAATCCAAGAAGGAACCAGAAGGCTGGAAGCTGGAAAGTGGAATGCTACAATTGTCACAAGACCGGACACATCCAAATGGACTGTCCTGAGCTCAAGAAGGACGAAACCAAGAAGGAGGTGGGCAGAAAGGAAGATAGAAGAAAGGCCCTCATCGGAGAAGATCAGGAGCATGTCGAATCAAGCAGCGGATTCTTTTCTGATGAAGATGAGGAGTATGACTGCCTGATGGCAAACCTAGCTGATGAAGATGTAACTTCTAAACCCACCGGTTCAAATAATAGCTCAGCCATGTCACAAGATATGGATCTGCACGAATCGGTAAATCAGTTATTTAAATATTTTGAAACACTCAAATCTGCACACCAAATCAGATCGTGAGAGAAGACTCAGCTGCAAGATGAGAATAGGCAGCTGAAAAATGATTTCGAAAAACTCAGCCTAGATCTGAATAAGGTTGAGATAACTGCAGCTGACTTGAAAAACCAGGCTGATGTTAGTACAACTGAGATAAACAGACTAACCATTTTACTTAAAGAAAAATCAGCTGCACTTGCTCATGCCAAAACTGAGTTTACTAAGCTGACACAGGTAAATAAAACTCAGGCGCAGGAAATAACCTCCCTGAAGGCGTCTTCAACCCTGGAAGAATTGTGTACCAATAAAAGGCCACTATATTCCAAATCAGGCCTTGGATATGATCCTCACACTCCCTCTAGTTCTAAAAGAAAATTTATCAAGGGAGAAACAATTGTCTCGACTGTTGAGCCTACATTTAAAAACAGGCCACAACCAAGTCACATGTCTAGGCTGCAGTCAGGTTACACAAGGCAGCCACCTAGACAGGCGACTAGGCAATGGCCCAGGCAAAAACAGCAGCCCAGACAACATGCCCACTAACACCAACAACTCCCTAAAAACAGATTTCATAATGGGAGGGGCAGATGGAAACCTCAAGGTTATCCTAATTACCAAAATGAACAAGTGTGGAGACCACAAAGATTTAATAAATGGTCTCAGCCTAGATTTAGAAATGGCCCACACTATCAACACTTTGAGGAATATCCGGTATACAATCCAAACAGGAGATTTAGACCTCGACCTTACACACCTTATGAGGGTTATAATAATAATAACAATTTCTATAATCCAAGGGGAAATCAATTCTCCAGGAAACCAGCTAACCCCAAAGGACCCACACAGATTTGGGTACCTAAATCTCTGCTTGTCTGATTGCAGAAAAGGTGGAAGGACTACAACCACATCTCCACAAGCTCAAATTTTGGAGGTGAAGAATGGTTTGTAGATTCTGGATGCTCGAGGCATATGACCAGGAACAAGAAGATGCTGTCCAATTACACCAAAGAAAGAGGTCCCGATGTAACCTTTGGAGATAGCTCTAGAGGACAAACAAAAGGCTTTGGAGAGCTGCACCGAGGAAATATTGTGATATCCAAAGTTCATTATGTCAAAGGGCTCAAGTACAACCTCCTGAGCATAAGCCAGTTATGTGACGAGAAGAACCTAGTAGTCTTCACTATCTGGAAATGTATGGTGATAGATATCTTATCTGGAGAAGTAAAGATACAAGGTTTCAGAAGGAGAGATGTATATATGATTGATTGGAACACAGGAACACCTAACTCCTGTTTTCTATCCAAGACAGTAGCTGAGAACGGATGGCTGTGGCACAAAAGACTATGTCACCTGAACTTCAAGGCCATCAACAAGATTAGTTCTCAGAAGCTGGTCAGAGGACTTCCAAATGAAGCATTCAAGAAGGAAGCGCTTTGTGATGCATGTCAGAAAGGAAAGCAGACCAGAGCATCGTTCAAGCCAGTCCAGCCTACAACTCTCACAACAAGGATCTTAGATCTACTCCACATGGATCTATTTGGTCCTATCAAGCCAAGGACTCTGACGGCCGAAAGCATGCACTTGTAATAGTAGATGATTATTCAAGATACACTTGGATTATCTTCATATATAAGAAAAGTGAGACCTTGACCAAGTTACCTGAGCTCCTGAGAAGGATCCAGAATGAGAAATCCCTATCCATCATCAAGATCAAATCAGATAGAGGAGGAGAGTTTCTCAACAAGGCGATAACTGATTACAGCGATCAGAATGGGATCCATCATGAGCTCTCTGCAGCCAGGACGCCCCAGCAGAATGGTGTTGCTGAAAGAAGAAACAGAACCCTGAAGGAAGCAGCAAGGTCCATGATTGCAGAAGCGGACCTGCCGAAAAGGTTCTGAGCTGAAGCTGTCAACACAGCCTGTCACACCCAGAACAGGAGTATGATAGTAGGGAGACATGGCAAAACTCCCTATGAGGTTTGGAATAATAGATCTCCTACTGTTGCTTACTTTCATGTTTTTGGTTGTAAGTGTTTCATCCACAACAACGGCAAAACACAACTAAATGCCTTTGATGCTAAAACTGATGACGGTCTCTTTATGGGATATTCACAAAGGAGCAAGGCATATAGAGTTTTTAATAAAAGAACCTTAGTTGTGGAGGAAACACCCCATGTTATTTTTGATGAATCTACCGTTGAGTACAGGAAGCAAGTTGAGCTAATTGAGAACAAGCTCAAGTCAGCGACCCTTGAAGAAGTCATTGTACATGACACTGGAATGGTGGACTCACCTGCAGACCAGCTTGATGATCCAGCTGCAGCTGCTGAAGACCCAACTGCAGATCAGACAGGATCACCGAACCTATCTGATCCGATTCTTCTTGATGAAGACCCACCGTAGGCGACAAAGACTCATCTGCGGTCGTAACCAACCAACTGCAGATGACAAGACGGTAGCTGATCCGATTTGCAAAACCGTAACCCGGTGATGCGAAATCCACGAGCAATCCAACAGGGGAACAAACCCGAGAAGGACGACATTCCCAAGTGGCTCAAAGATCACCCAATTCAGCAAATCATTGGAAAGTTGACTGATGGAGTTAAGACAAGACAGTCAACCCTACCAGCAGGAATGGCTATGTTCTCATGCTTTATGTCACAAATAGAACCTAAAACTACAGAACAAGCCTTAGAAGATTATTCTTGGATAAATGCCATGCAAGAGGAATTGGAGCAGATGGAGAGAAACAAAGTTTGGGAACTAACAGACAGACCTGATCACAAGAAAGTTATTGGAACCAAATGGGTGTACAAAAATAAGAGTGATGAAGATGGAGCTGTTGTTAGGAATAAGGCCAGACTTGTAGCAAAAGGTTATGCACAGTGTGAAGGAATAGATTTTGATGAAACCTATGCACCTGTTGCAAGATTAGAAGCCATCAGACTATTCCTCGCATATGCTGCATTCAAGGATTTTGAAGTTTATCAGATGGATGTAAAGAGTGCTTTTCTAAATGGAATCCTAGAAGAAGAAGTCTATGTAGAGCAACCCCCAGGTTTTGTCAAAGGAGACAAAGTCTATAAGCTGTTAAAAGCCCTCTATGGACTTAAGCAAGCACCTAGAGCGTGGTATGAAACATTGTCTGTGTTTCTTGAGAAAAATGGTTTTTGCAAAGGAAAAGTGGACAAAACCCTATTCAGAGTGGAACACGAAGGCCACATATTAATAGTCCAGATATATGTGTATGACATCATATTCGGATCAACCAATCCAGAGCTATGCAAGAAATTCTCCAACCTCATGCAAGGAGAATTTGAGATGAGTATGATGGGAAAGCTTAACTTCTTTCTCGGACTACAAGTTAAGGATATGGAAAAAGGAATTTTCATCAACCAAGCTAAGTATACCAAAGATCTTATCAAGAGATATGGAATGGAATCAGCCAAGCCAGCAAGAATTCCTATGAGCACAAGTACTCACCTGGATGCAGACGAGGCAGGCATATCAGTGGACTCAACCCACTACAGAGGACTCATTGGATCTCTTACACCTCACCAGCGTGCCGGACATATCCTATGCCGTAGGAGTTTGTGCACGATTCCAGTCCAAGCCGAAGCAATCACACCTAGATGCAGCCAAGAGGATAATAAAATACCTTAAGTCTACAATCAATGTTGGACTATGGTATCCCAAGGATGATAATTTCGAGCTGTCAGGATACTCAGATGCAGATTTCGCAGGATGCAAAATCAACAGGAAAAGCACTAGTGGAACGTGTCAATTTCTAGGAACCAGACTGATATCTTGGTTTAGCAAAAAGCAGGTTTCTAACTCTATCTCCACTACAGAGTCAGAATACCTAGCTGCATGTAGCTGTTGTGCACAGATTTTATGGATTAGACAGCAGCTAAGGGATTATAATATTATTGCCAATGAAGTTCCTATCTGGTATGACAACAATAGTGCTATTGTCATAACCAACAATCCGGTTTTGCACTCAAGGACGAAGCACATTGATGTTAAGCACCACTTCATCAGAGACCATGTGCTTAACAACAGGGTTAGAGTTGAAAGAGTCAGCACAGACTACCAGATAGCTGACATCTTTACCAAACCCTTGCCAGAAGAAAGATTTTTGGAGCTGAGCAGAGATCTTGGATTACTAGATTGGGAATCTAGTACTGAAGCAAGCTGAAGCATTTCAGAGGAAGGACGGACCCAGCTAAAGAATCAGATCCTAGCTGATGCAGGCAAGAAGACGAAGGACGGACAAAGCAACCTAGTCGATCGTAATATCAAAGCGAGAAGTCAACTCACCTGATACAGAGCGGTCAACAGTCAACAAATCAGACCAGCTAAGTTTTCTAAACTGACCTCTGAATATTTAATTATTATCTGCCATATTTATAATATTATATTTTGGTTAACATATGGCATTTAAATATACATTTTTCTAAGCCAAGTGGCAATTCTAATACACGCGTCAATCGCTTATTAAATCGACCTCCACGGTGGCCAATCAAAATCAACCGTCAAATTTTAAAATGGACCACCGATTCAAATTTGAAATTCAAAAGAATATCAAAAGGCGTACCACCGTTTCAAATATATTATAAATTAATCCATACGTTATTTCATCTTCTTTATAAGGAAAGAAAACCAGTTACTTTACCTTTTACGCTTACCAGAACCCTAGATTTTTCAGAGCAAAAATTCATTGAACACCAAATACACTAAAATCTTTTATTTGCAGAAATGGCATCCTACTTCGAAGGAGTTAATTTGAAGGCTGTCAAGGACCAGATTATTTTCTCGCTGGTCGTCGATTTTGAAGGCTTATTAGAAGCGAATCTGGAGGATTACGATGTGCTTGACCTAATCCGCGCAATGAAGCTCAATGGGATCTACCCATTCCTAGACATCAACCCTCAACATCTGTACAAGGAGGATGTTATCTCGTTCTATCGCGAAGCTTGTTTGATTCAAGACGGAATTCGAAGCAATGTTCGCAGAAGGCAAGTCGACATAACGCGAGAGTCGATTCGCAGAGTTTTCGGTATGAAGCACCACGGCATAGCCGTCGAAGCCCTCAAGCAGTCTTCTGCCGAAATCTGGAAGAAGATTAAGGTGGAGAATATCCCCGAAAAACTGAAACTCACTGGCAAGAGGAGTGAGCTTAAGAAAGTTTATCGTTTTGCGTTGGACATAACCAACAAAATAATCATGGGGATGGCCGGCAGTTATGATCAACTGTCGTCAGCAAAATTTATGGTGCTGGGAGCACTAATTCAGGAAGAAGAAATTGACTGGGCCGATTACATATTCAGGCAACTCGTTCGAGAGGTCAACAAAGTCGAATGGCTTGACAATGAGAAGAGATTTAAGACAAAGCTGGCGTTTGGAACGCAGCTGAGTTGGATGCTGGAAAAGACAGGCATAGCGAAGGGAAGCACTAACCCCTTTCATCCCAACAAAAGACTTGGTCATATGGACCACGAGAAGCTGAGAAAATTGGGAGGCGCAAGGAGAGCAGCCCAGATGCTGAAAGACCTACCTGACACAAGGCCTAATCCGAGATATTATTCGTCAGGAGAGTCGTACAGACCTGCAGCCGACATACCAACTGCAGTCGAGTCATACACCGAGTCCGACGACACTCCCATAGCAGTCAGATTTAAGAGAAGGGGACCAGCCCCTGAAGGACCTTCTACCATGCAGTCGTCACCAGAACCCTCTCCCAAGAGGCCAAGGAAACTGCAATTTAGTGAGGAAGAGCAGTCTGAACATCTTGCCAGCCCCTCAGCCAGGTCACCAACTCATCTGGAAGACCAGCCTGCCCCAGGCACCCACGAGACTCGGATTGTGGCTGTACTCACCCCCTCAGCCTACATCTCCGAGGAATAAGAAGCAGGTCTAATAATTTCTATCCCTGAAGCCAACTATATCTTTAACCTCTTAGAAAATAACACTTTCAATCTATCCATCGAACAACTACAACTTGTAAAACCTCTAGCTTTAAAACAATCGTTCTTTGAAATTTTTGAAGAATGGAAATTTTTGAAATCCTTATCCTTTGTCAAACTTCAATCCTTTATTGACACTTGTGGTTGGGACTATCCCCAAGCCACGGAGGATGTGCTGATAGATTTTTGTAAAACGTCAGACACAATTTTGATCCTTCAGGAGGACTGGTTCATGTCCAATTTTAAAACCAACATGGACCAGTTCATCCACTGCATTATGCTTAGTATTTTTGATGGATCTTATGAGAAAGATGTTGAGGAGGTAGTTGAAAAGGAAATTAGGATTTAGGAGGTAGATGGAGAAGAAAATAAAGAAGTTGTTGTTTTGGATGATGAAGAAGAAGAGCAGGAGGAGAGCAGAGAGGAAGAAAAGATCTTAGTTGAAAATCAACCTGATGAAGTAGAGAAGACAGAAGAGTTGAATGAAGAAGAAGAAGAAGGAGAAGAAGTAGAACAAGATGAAGGTGAGAAGGAGGATGATGATGATGAAAAGGAGAATGATGATGAAGGAGAAAAGGATGGGAAGGATGACAATGATGATGATGATGATGGAGGAGATGAAGGAGCTGAAAAAGAAAAAGAAAAAGAAAAGGATGAGGAAAGGGAAAAGGAAAATATTGAAGAAGAAAAGGAGAAAGAGGAAGAGAAGGTAGAAGAAAAGGAAGAGGAACAGGAGAAAGAGGAAGAGAAGGCAGAAGAAGAAAAGGAGCCAGAGCCAGAGCCAGATCCGTCTCAAGAAGCTGCAGATAGGACTGTGGTACCTTCCCGGTACACCAGCCTAGACGCGGAGTTAGCTGAAGACTCCAGGTCAGGGACCCCAGAGAAGACCCCCTCTAGAGTACCAGCTGCAGACAGAAGCTTGCAGACCAGTGGTTCGATTGCAGAAGGCTCAGGAGAGCACTCTCCACCAGCTCAGATATCTCCTGCCATGACTGAGCTGATCAGGCAGATAGTAAAAGATACAATTGGAGAGCTGCTGACATCTCAGGTCACTCCTGACCTTCAATCCATCAATGCAAAGATCGACACTTTGTTGCAGAGAGAAGTTCCTCAGCCCCCTCCCCCAACCAACAACAGAATGCCATTTGGCATGTCTGATTGGATGAGCAGAATGGAGCAGCAATTAACTACCCTAGTTGATGCTGGCAAAAAGGGGGAAGAGAGAATGCAGGGGGAAGGAAGTAATCAAGGAGAGATAAGGGCAGAGCTAAGAACCAAAAAGAAGCAAGATATCCTTCAAAAAGGGGGAAGAGAGAATGCAGGGGGAAGGAAGTAATCAAGGAGAGATAAGGGCAGAGCTAAGAACCAAAAAGAAGCAAGATATCCTTCAAATTGAAGGACCTTCAAGTCTGAAGAGGAAAGGAGAATCAGACCCAGATGAACAGACTGGTCAGCCTGAAGGCAAGAAAAGGAGGACTAGAGGAGGTTTTGGGCCTACTCTAGAATGGGAAGGAAAGGAGCTGTGGTATGTTGAGGATTTTATACCATATGAAGCTCTGCCCATGTGGGGATCTGCAAAGAAGAAATTCATCAGAGACTACTACATCTGGGAAATACTCCAGGATGATAATCTCTCCCCACAGCAGATCTTCATCAATTTCATGGAAACAGCTCATCCAAAACTCTGGGCTATTCTGAAGAAGCATGCTAAGGATCAAAATGCTTATCCTATGATTCCCTCATTCAGAGCAGAGGAAGCACCGACCCGTTTGGACAATGAGCTTAACAAACTAGAGCTTCAAAGAGAAATTAGGAAGCTATGTGAAAAGCACAAATTCTCTTCAAAAGAAGACCAAGACTTTGCTGCTCTAGTCGTAAGAAGGAAATATGGTCTTGCCCCAGTCAAGATAAGACCAATTGGATCTAAACCCTTCAGACCTGCCAAACAGCCTATTCGAAGAGGCAGAGGAAGAGGCAGATGACTCTTATTTTTTTGTAATGATTTATGTACTTAAAATTTTCTTGTAAAATTCAGTCATGTACTTGTAATCATCAGAAACTAATTTTATAACAGTCTGTTGAATGACAATTTCCAGTTGTCTCAATATTAGACTGATTTCAGTTTGTGTCTTGCACTTAAGTGCAGACTTGATCATTTGATTACTTGTTTAAAGTTTTGCCATCATCAAAATAGGGGGAATTTGTTAGGAATACTTGTTATATTTTGATAACGTCATTAATATAAAATCAAATGTCTATTTACTTGGCAAAAATGTAAGGAAGAACCAAATGAGTATCTTCCATAGGCCAAATATGTTAAGCATAAAAACTTGGCAAAATGTAAAGAAGAACCAAATGAGTATCTTCTGTAGGCCAAAAATTAGTTAGGCCAAAATCGGCTAAGTACTGAGTACAGCTAAGTTCATCAGAGAGGATCAGTCGAGTCGAGTCAGAGTAGTCCTGGTCAACATAATTTATCAGAGAGGTTTGACCAGACTGCAGCCAAGGTACCTCAGAGAAGTCACCTGATCAGATTAGTCTCAAACAGTGAACATCAGAGAGGACCAGACTGCAGAGAGGTTAGCTGCTCATCAGCCTAGTCGAAGTCAGCCAAGTACTCCAAGTCCACGTCAGCATGCGTTGAAAAGTCAAGTATTACGGAAAGTCACATGCAACGTGAAGAGACAAATTGGAGTGATTCCCGCAAGAGATATGAATTAAAAAAGATATCCAGACCCACCTTGAAGACTTTAAACGTTTTATAATCAAAAGATTCGGCGCATCACATGCAGAGTCTTCACAACGGTCGGTAGATAGAATAAAATAATGGGAATCCAGCCTTGCAACGTTCCGAAAGATTAAACAAAGAAGTCTTCCTCCAACGGACGGATTTGTTCAAAAGATTTGCAACGGCTACAAGGAAAAAGCTCAGAGATCGTGAACTATATATATCCGAAGATTTGAAACTGAGCAATCACCGGTGCGAACATACTTTCAAGCGATCAAAGCATTCAAGCAATCAAAAAGCAATCTATAGCATCGTGAAAAGAGCGGTTCTAAAAGTTCATACTTAAAAAAGCTCTTAGTTGGAGAAGACAAAAACTCTTGTCTATAATACTGAGTTCGGGGTACTTCACTGGTTGAAGTTAGAGACTGTAAAGGCATCCAAGGATCGAGGATCAAGAGGTGCAAGGCAGTCAAAGTGTGGTACAACGGCACGGATTTCCACTGGTTGGAAGTTGTTGTAGTTTTGTTTGAATCACTGTAATATTTATCACTGGTTGAGAATTATAGTGAATTCATCTCCAACTGGTTTGGAGAAAAGTGGATTAGTAGAGGATTACCCCACCTCTGAGACCACTATAATCGCCTGCGTTCTTTACTGTTTTATTGCATCATACTTTAACTGTTGCATTCATTGTTAAGTGTTTCATTAGCTGCTTTCTATTCGTCATCAGCTGGCTTCCGCATATATTAAAGAACAAACGACTCCAAGTCATTTGTTTACCTATCAGCTGAAGAAACTCACTCTTCGTGAAAAAGAGTTTAAGAGTTTCTACAAGTCTATTCACCCCCCCTCTAGACTTGTACCTGGACGACTTGTGCCCTACACACTTCGGCCGGGCCGCGGCACACAGTGCAGTCTGCACTATAATTGCGATTTTTGTGAGATTCAACTCATTTTTTTCACTTTCTTCAACCTATCCGAGAGAGAGAGGGCTTGAGGGGGAAGATCTTCTTCATCAATCACTTGAGTATTAAATTTTCATCATTTTCATTCGGTTGTGAAGCTCGGATTGTCGATCTAACGCGATTTCATCGGATTAAAGTACTTGGATCTTCAAAGGTAATTTCTTCAACATCTTAGATTTCGATTTTGTTTTGAGATATGATGTTTTGTATGTTAAGATCATGTTGTATGAAGTGATATACACATAATTATAGATATGTTTGATTATTCATTGGATTATTAAAGGATTATTCAAGAACACTTTGAATATTGAGTTGGATTTGGGTGTTTTCGATTAATCATTGTTGTAATCACGAATTTGAATATTCTTATTGGATTATTGATCGTATTGAAGATGTTTTGTTGGTTTAAAACACTTCTTGGGGATTTGATGTTGGTATTATTGAGGTTTGGTTATAAACAATCGAAGTTTGGCCACAAAGTGTTCGATATAATGCCCCAATGAACTTGGTTTAATCGTATCGACGTTTTGAGTTCGTTATATTCGTGTTTGATTCGTATATTAAACGGATTGTTGGTAATTGTATTATTCAAGGTTGTTCGAGCGACCGATATCTCAATTAGGACGTTGTTCGTGGAAGGATAATTGTCACCGGTGTTGTGTAAGTTAATTCTTACTCAGTTAAAAGGATATTCATTCCTTTCGTTGTTGTTCATTCATAATCATAATTCATTCATAAGGTACTAACCGTTTCAAAACTTGTAATTGTCACTTAATTACTTCATTCACGAGGAACGACGGTTCCAATCATTTCATTGAGCTGTCATTCATTTCACCATCATTTCATCTTGGTGAGTCATTATTCATTTTCGATGTCACTTTTGTTATATCGTGGCATTCCGGGTCATACTGGCGTGCCGGGTGGGTATGTGTAGGATTTTCATGTCGGGCACATTTAAGGCGTGTGTTGGTTGGTGGCCTCACATTGGACTGTGCACACGAGTTGATGGCTTCGTGAGACTGATTAGGTACAAGACCACACGTGTATTCGATCGATACTCGTTGTTGGCTTGTGCACGGACACATTTCCATCCCGGACGTAGTGTGGTGCCATTCTTTTGAGCCATACTGTTAGTTGATTCATATAGCATGTTTGATTGCGTATGTTTCGACAGGATTGTGTATATTCAACTTTTGAGGATTGTTGTTCTGTGTAACTGACCACGTTTGGGGATTTTGTTTTCAGGTCATGGCAAGGCAAAAGCACAGGAATAGCATGTTGACTGTAATACCCACATTTTTTCTTTCTTTCTCTTCTGTTTCGTCCAACCGTATCGACTCGACTGTGTTCGTTGATGCTTCTGACCTAGTGTTGTTTCCCACCTTTGTCATTCGAACGAGTTCTGATATTGTCCCAAATTGATCTATATATCGTTGTGACCTTTCCAAGTTCGGAAAATTAGTCTCGTTTTCGATCTTCCAACCCTTGGGCGGTGGAATTCCGTATTTGTTCAGCGATTGGCTTGCGTTTTGATTGATGTACCGTTGGGTTGGTCAATCGTATTGATTTTGGTTCGTTGTGTTTTGTGATTGTTCGGATAATTGACTTGATTGTATTATCCATTTGATGACGCTTGTCACTTGTTGGTTTTATTATATCCCTAACGGCGGCGTTGTGTTGGTCGTCGTGGAGCGTGTTCTCACGCCGTATATTCCTTTGCGTTGCTTGTAACGTTTCGCCGATGGGCGTAAGTTACGCGTTTCCTTGCGTATCTCGTTGAGTTTTCCTGGCGGGATATTGCTTCTCCCTACTTGTTTTAAGTTTCGGGACGAAACTTCTTTTAAGGAGGGTAGAATGTAATATCCGTAATTTCGAATTTCGGTAATTTTCTTTTTCGCGGAAGTCCATTTTGACGACTCGCTCATGACCATTTCGTCATTTCGAGAATGATTAATTCGCACTTTTGTCATCCGAGTTCGTTTGGTCTTGCTTTGTTGAGTTCCGTGCTTTTTAGCGACTTTTCGCGCTTGAGTTCGGTTCTTGCGAATCTCGTTGAAGGCTCGTTTGGGGTTTTTCGTAAGTTCATTTAACGTTGTTATACGTGTTGTGAGTTTCGGTTTGATTATTCGTTGTCGTATGGTGATTCTCGGGCATTTGGGCCATTTTCGTAATTTCCCAAAGTTTTGGGTAATTACCTTCCGTTGTCGAATTTCGAGCCTTCGGGTGGTCGGAATCGTGTGTTCTACTAGCTTTTAGATTCGTCTTTGTGAGTACTTCGTAACCGTATCTTCGGTTCGTATTCAGTTTCGGGTTTCGGTGTCGTTTTGTTGAATTCAGGATTACTAAACGACTTTTCTAAGTATGAGTTCGACTTTGTTAGATCACCATTAATTTTTGGTAACTCCAAAAATTCTGAATCTTTGCAATATTGTAGATCATCGAATTAGCTTTCCAATGGTTCAAACGGTGAGTCAATCGTAGTCCGGACGAGAGAGTTATGATCGTTTTCGTTCACCCGCTCATTTTTCAGCTTTCGGCCGATCACTGCCGACCGGACTCGGCCGTGTCGTCCGACACGGCCCGTGCCGTACTCGTCCGGATAAGCCGGAAGCGACTGCCTCAGGACTCGACCGTGTCGTCTGGCACGGCCGAGCCGAACTCTTCCGGATAAGCCGGAAGCGACTGCCCAGAGGCCCGACCGTGTTCCAGGACACGGTCGAGTCATTGCCGAGCGCCGCGGACGGGTCACTATCGGTAGGTCCCCTTCGCGCCGCGACCGTGTCATGCGGGACACGGTCGAGTCCCTGCCGGCCAGCTGCGCGCCTCGACCGTGTCAGACGGACACGGTCGAGTCTGTCAGCCTATTTAAGGCCCAGCAGTCGTTTTTTCGCCATTTTTTCTCCTTCTTCTACTTCTCTTCCGCGGCTGGAGTCTTTGGGAAGTCGAAGACATGTTGTTATACTATGAATCCACGAAGTTTTGGAGTTCATAACATCAATCGATCATCACGTAACATCCTTCAATCCAGCGAATCAAGGCAAGTTTTCTTAAAATCTAGTTTTGGGGATTTTGTTCGATTTGTCCGTTTAATCCGTTTTAACTCAGAATAGTGATGTATTTATGATTGTTAAACAATATTATGTCGAATTACTTGCTGTTCCTCGGTTGAATCGCCGAGGATTCGTCGTTTTATTGAGTATCTTATCGACGCCTTGAAGGTGTTCGATGAAATGTCGCAAAGAGGATTTGAGCGTTCTACGATTATTCTTCCTCGTTCGTTCGTTAATTTATTGATGGTATGATGTTAGGGTCAGATTTCTCGCAAAGAATTCGAGCCGGAACCCTTCCGTTCGTCGTTTTCTTCAAGCTTTTCGATCGTGGGTGTATTCATTGTCTTCGCCGGAGAATCGTAGGTGTTCGAGGTGTCCCGACTGATCCGTGATTGTGGGAGTGTCCGGTATCGATTATCGAGGCAAGTATCTTGCCCATACATTACGTGTTTTGTAGATATTACGGTTGTTAATCGTCGATATGTGCTAAATAAATATTAATAACCATTTTTCAAAAGAATCGGAATATTTATCATCATGGTTTTTTGTAAAGGTGACCCGTGTGTGTTGGGAATTAATGTGCTTAGATGAATATGTGAGTTTGTGTGATATTAGTTGTGTCGTTCGGTACTGTTGAAATTTTGTGCTTCCTTGTAAATCGTATCATTACTTGGTCGTGAGTATATGTTGGATGAACTGGCCATTCTAGTAAGGTACCTCGACTATATATACTGTGATTGACCTTCGAGGCTTGTGGTTTGCAACTGTGATTTTGGAACGTGTGTGTGTGTTGTTCCTTCCACCCGGAGTGTCCGACGGGATGTCTGGGGGTCGATACTAAGGGGTACGGCCACGGTAGTGGAGTTGGGTGCGTGTGTGGATGAAATTCCACCGAGTGTCCGACGGGATGTCCGGGGTCGATACTAAGGGGTACGGCCGCGAAGTGGTTTCCCACCCGAGTGTCCGACGGGATGTCCGGGGTCGATACTAAGGGGTACGGCCGCGGGTTACCATTGTGGTTTTTCATCTTGAGGATGACGATGTTATCGTTAATTGTGATATTGTCCGGAGTATCACAATGCTTTGTGCTCGGGGTTGAGAGACATTGTATATCGAGTCTTGGTGCTTGGCTAGAATGGCATAGGATTAATGTGTTATGTGTAATGTGTCCTTGTAAGTGAATTGAAGTGGATGATCGGGTCGTAGACCCTGTGTTTTGTGACCGGAATGGTTGGGTCGTGGACCCCGTGTTTTGTTAAACTGATTTGTACTTTGAAAAATGAACTTTGGGGCTGTGACCCTAAATGGCTTTCGAGGAATTAAGAACATTTTCAATTTTTGATGTTTTCAAAACTCCCGAGATTTGGAAATGTTTTCAAAATGCTTACTTGCTTCGTTTTTGCTTTCAAGACTTGAACTATTTTTAACTAAATATATCTCGGGAAGTCTTTCGTTATATTCTCGGAATGTGTTGTGTATGGCTCGTATTTGCACTTTATACTTGCACTAGCGAAACAGTGGAGTTTTTCTAACCCCCGAGTAATCGGGGGGTGGATATCTGTATTGTGTCCAGGTACATGCAGGTTTTCGGGAGCAAGACACAGGATCGGCACGAGGGATGATGAAAGACGAATGATACTAATCACACGAAGGCCAGTTTTGGGTTCAGTTAGTCGGAGTCCATTGTATTGTCTTTTCCGCTGTCTTATTGTTTGTGGTGGTAATTATCTTACCCTTGCGTGGGTATGAGTCTGGATGAATTTATGTATTTTGATTTGTAAGTCTGTGACGAAAGACCAAATCGGTCTATTGGTCCGTTATTTTGATTCGTCGGTATGTAATGTAATGTGTTGTTTTGATGTCTAGCCTGGTGGATCCTCACGGAGAGGGTCTGCGGCGTGTAATATTCCCGGTTTGATCTGGGGGTGTTACATTTATGGTATCAGAGCTTAGGTTGCGGAAACCTAGGCTGTCGGGTCCAGTCGTGTATTGTTGGGTCTTGTCTTGTCAGTTGAGTCCGATCGATGTCGTGTCGCGACGCGTCGTGCAGGATGGCGACCGTGATTAGTATCAGGTGCAACCATCATCTTCGTGCGATCTGTGGATGTAAGTCTCCCTACTACATGTTGTACCACGAGCTATACGAGCCTGTATGATTCTGTGTTATGTAGTAGTATTTGAAGGTGCATCGTGAGTAAGTGACATATATTTGTTAATTTCCGTTTTGTGCTAGAATGAAGAATGATAGGGCCAAATGTATCCTTGTATGAACTGTTTTCCTTGCAAGAGCAACAACAAACTTGGAATTTTTAGTTTCGAAGACTTCCGGGGAGCCACGCAAATTTTTAAAATGTTCTCCAAGGGAGAAAAAATTTAGATTTTTGTATGACGACCTCAGGGTCAAAAATTTTTAGACTTCAAACTACCGATATTTCATTCTCATCTCATACTATAAGTTTTCAAAACTCGAGTTTTTAAACTCAAATAAGGTCTTCAAAATATACTCAAGACGTGACTCTCGTTTGTAACTTTTTGGTTTCATGAATGTTGGTCGAAGATGCGTATTGATGATGCTCTCGTTGTTGAGCGGTGGTGCGCTTTATGATTAAAATAGTAACGTGAATGTTGAGTCCATCGGTATGTATGTGTTGAGATAGTCCTCCTTATTGAGAAGTAAAATTTTCGTTTTTGTAGGATGATTTTCTTTTGATGGTTGCTTGTGAGATGTTATAATTATGTGAATCGATGACATTTAGACTCGTATGTTGTTGCTTATTTGTAACCTTCGAGTCTAGTATTACCTCATATATGTTTGCAATCGTGTTGGTGATTAGAGCAGTTAGCACAGGCTTAATACGAGCCTAACGCGCGCTAACGTGGCGTGTTTAGCGCACGTTAACCTTTGTTGTAACGCGCGCTAATCAACCTGAGCAGAGGCTATGGAACCGCATTATAGCCGTTAGGTCTAACTTTTGCGGCCAATCACCTGTAGTTGTATTCTCTACGTGGTGTCTAGTGATAACAATCAAGCAGCGTGAATGCGTGTTAAGACTTTTCGTATTGCTAGGTGATATTTGATTGTGGTTGATGAATTGCTAAATTATGTCTGCTGTGTGTGTTCAAAAACACTTTCCTGGAAACTTCACAAAGTTTTGACGGTTCGATTAATCGGCGGCTCCGTGTATACTTTGAAAATTATTTGGAATTGGCAAGCCGGCCTTGGATTCTCAAATAAAACCTCGATGGTATTTGAAAGAGTTGTTTTAAAGTACATGTAGACATTTTGTAAAATATTACCGTCGTTGATGTTTGTGAAGTGTTGGGAGAATTTTCGAAAATGATTTTTAACGTATTATTGTATTTTCAAATAATTCGAGTGAATGATTTTCAAAAATCTTTCACACCATAAAAAAATATTTTATTTCAAAAACCAATACGATTTTTATTTTCAAAAAAATATAGTGAAAGAGGAAAAATCTCACTCGATGTAAAGTTCAAACTCGGATTTGGAAATGTTAGAGTATGTAAGAATGATTTGATGATCTTGCATGGTTAACTTGTTAGTTGTTAACGGCGATGATGATACGTAGAGGCTTGATGACTTCAAATGATTTCAAATGAGACGGTTAAAATATGTTGTTTACAAGTTTTGATGGAACAACCCGAGGTACCAAAAGTATTTTTAAAGTTTATTTTAAATAGCATACAAATCTAAGGATTTTCAAAAGATTTCCTTTAAAAGGATACCTCGTGGATTTTCTTTTCGAGTTGTTATTGGTTACCTTATGTGATATGTCGTCTTGAGTTGGCACTTTAGCTTAATATTTTGCGAAGTTGTGCAATCGTATTGAGTGGGAATCTGCTTAGTATGCCGATGGGCAGAGGACACAGTCGTGACCACGATACTAATGGCCTTGAAGATCGGATGTGGACCAAGAGGGTATAGTCGGGGAGGTTGCTATTCCAGCACTTCATTCTCGTTGTTTAGGTTTCGGGACGAAACCTCTTTTAAAGGTGATATGATGTAATACCCACATTTTTTCTTTCTTTCTCTTCTGTTTCGTCCAACCGTATCGACTCGACTGTGTTCGTTGATGCTTCTGACCTAGTGTTGTTTCCCACCTTTGTCATTCGAACGAGTTCTGATATTGTCCCAAATTGATCTATATATCGTTGTGACCTTTCCAAGTTCGGAAAATTAGTCTCGTTTTCGATCTTCCAACCCTTGGGCGGTGGAATTCCGTATTTGTTCAGCGATTGGCTTGCGTTTTGATTGATGTACCGTTGGGTTGGTCAATCGTATTGATTTTGGTTCGTTGTGTTTTGTGATTGTTCGGATAATTGACTTGATTGTATTATCCATTTGATGACGCTTGTCACTTGTTGGTTTTATTATATCCCTAACGGCGGCGTTGTGTTGGTCGTGGAGCGTGTTCTCACGCCGTATATTCCTTTGCGTTGCTTGTAACGTTTCGCCGATGGGCGTAAGTTACGCGTTTCCTTGCGTATCTCGTTGAGTTTTCTGGCGGGATATTGCTTCTCCTACTTGTTTTAAGTTTCGGACGAAACTTCTTTTAAGGAGGGTAGAATGTAATATCCGTAATTTCAATTTCGGTAATTTTCTTTTCGGAAGTCCATTTTGACGACTCGCTCATGACCATTTCGTCATTTCGAGAATGATTAATTCGCACTTTTGTCATCCGAGTTCGTTTCTTTCGCTTTGTTGAGTTCCGTGCTTTTTAGCGACTTTTCCGCGCTTGAGTTCGGTTCTTGCGAATCTCGTTCGAAGCTGTCGTTTGGGGTTTTTCGTAAGTTCATTTAACGTTGTTATACGTGTTGTGAGTTTCGGTTTGATTATTCGTTGTCGTATGGTGATTTTCGGGCATTTGGGCCATTTTCGTAATTTCCCAAAGTTTTGGGTAATTACCTTCCGTTGTCGAATTTCGAGCCTTCGGGTGGTCGGAATCGTGTGTTCTACTAGCTTTTAGATTCGTCTTTGTGAGTACTTCGTAACCGTATCTTCGGTTCGTATTCAGTTTCGGGTTTCGGTGTCGTTTTGTTGAATTCAGGATTACTAAACGACTTTTCTAAGTATGAGTTCGACTTTGTTAGATCACCATTAATTTTTGGTAACTCCAAAAATTCTGAATCTTTGCAATATTGTAGAGCATCGAATTAGCTTTCCAATGGTTCAAACGGTGAGTCAATCGTAGTCCGGACGAGAGAGTTATGATCGTTTTCGTTCACCCGCTCATTTTTCAGCTTTCGGCCGATCACGCGACCGGACTCGCCGTGTCGTCCGACACGGCCCGTGCCGCACTCGTCCGGATAAGCCGAAGCGATCGCCTCAGACTCGACCGTGTCGTCTGGCACGGCCGAGCCGAACTCTTCCGGATAAGCCGGAAGCGACTGCCCAGAGGCCCGACCGTGTTCCAGGACACGGTCGAGTCATTGCCGAGCGCCGCGGACGGGTCACTATCGGTAGGTCCCCTTCGCGCCGCGACCGTGTCATGCGGGACACGGTCGAGTCCTCGCCGCCGCCACGCGCCTCGACCGTGTCAGACGGACACGGTCGAGTCTGTCAGCCTATTTAAGGCCCAGCAGTCGTTTTTTCGCCATTTTTTCTCCTTCTTCTACTTCTCTTCCGCGGCTGGAGTCTTTGGGAAGTCGAAGACATGTTGTTATACTATGAATCCACGAAGTTTTGGAGTTCATAACATCAATCGATCATCACGTAACATCCTTCAATCCAGCGAATCAAGGCAAGTTTTCTTAAAATCTAGTTTTGGGGATTTTGTTCGATTTGTCCGTTTAATCCGCTTTTAACTCGTAATAGTGATGTATTTATGATTGTTAAACAATATTATGTCGAATTACTTGCTGTTCCTCGGTTGAATCGCCGAGGATTCGTCGTTTTATTGAGTATCTTATCGACGCCTTGAAGGTGTTCGATGAAATGTCGCAAAGAGGATTTGAGCGTTCTACGATTATTCTTCCTCGTTCGTTCGTTAATTTATTGATGGTATGATGTTAGGGTCAGATTTCTCGCAAAGAATTCGAGCCGGAACCCTTCCGTTCGTCGTTTTCTTCAAGCTTTTCGATCGTGGGTGTATTCATTGTCTTCGCCGGAGAATCGTAGGTGTTCGAGGTGTCCCGACTGATCCGTGATTGTGGGAGTGTCCGGTATCGATTATCGAGGCAAGTATCTTGCCCATACATTACGTGTTTTGTAGATATTACGGTTGTTAATCGTCGATATGTGCTAAATAAATATTAATAACCATTTTTCAAAAGAATCGGAATATTTATCATCATGGTTTTTTGTATAGGTGTCCCGTGTGTTGGGAATTAATGTGCTTAGATGAATATGTGAGTTTGTGTGATATTAGTTGTGTCGTTCGCATCATGAAATTTTGTGCTTCCTTGTAAATCGTATCATTACTTGGTCGTGAGTATATGTTGGATGAACGCCATTCTAGTAAGGTACCTCGACTATATATACCGTGATTGACCTTCGAGGCTTGTGGTTTGCAATCGTGATTTTGGAACGTGTGTGTGTGTGTTGTTCCTTCCACTCCGAGTGTCCGACGGGATGTCCGGGGGTCGATACTAAGGGGTACGCCACGAAGTGGACTTGGGTGCGTGTGTGGATGAACTTCCACCGGAGTGTCCGACGGGATGTCCGGGGTCGATACTAAGGGGTACGGCCGCGAAGTGGTTTCCCACCCGGAGTGTCCGACGGGATGTCCGGGGTCGATACTAAGGGGTACGGCCGCGGGTTACCAGCCAGTGTTTTTCATCTTGAGGATGACGATGTTATCGTTAATTGTGATATTGTCCTAGTATCACAATGCTTTGTGCTCGGGGTTGAGAGACATTGTATATCGAGTCTTGGTGCTTGGCTAGAATGGCATAGGATTAATGTGTTATGTGTAATGTGTCCTTGTAAGTGAATTGAAGTGGATGATCGGGTCGTAGACCCCGTGTTTTGTGATCGAATGGTTGGGTCGTGGACCCCGTGTTTTGTTAAACTGATTTGTACTTTGAAAAATGAACTTTGGGGCTGTGACCCTAAATGGCTTTCGAGGAATTAAGAACATTTTCAATTTTTGATGTTTTCAAAACTCCCGAGATTTGGAAATGTTTTCAAAATGCTTACTTGCTTCGTTTTTGCTTTCAAGACTTGAACTATTTTTAACTAAATATATCTCGAAGTCTTTCGTTATATTCTCGGAATGTGTTGTGTATGGCTCGTATTTGCACTTTATACTTGCACTAGCGAAACAAAGGAGTTTTTCTAACCCCGAGCACCTGGGGTGGATATCTGTATTGTGTCCGTGTACATGCAGTTTTCGGGAGCAAGACACAGATCGGCACGAGGGATTATGAAAGACGAATGATACTAATCACACGAAGGCCAGTTTTGGGTTCAGTTAGTCGGAGTCCATTGTATTGTCTTTTCCGCTGTCTTATTGTTTGTGGTGGTAATTATCTTACCCTTGCGTGGGTATGAGTCTGGATGAATTTATGTATTTTGATTTGTAAGTCTGTGACGAAAGACCAAATCGGTCTATTGGTCCGTTATTTTGATTCGTCGGTATGTAATGTAATGTGTTGTTTTGATGTCTAGCCTGGTGGATCCTCACGGAGAGGGTCTGCGGCGTGTAATATTCCCGGTTTGATCTGGGGGTGTTACATTTATGGTATCAGAGCTTAGGTTGCGGAAACCTAGGCTGTCGGGTCCAGTCGTGTATTGTTGGGTCTTGTCTTGTCAGATTGAGTCTGACTGATGTCGTGTCGCGACGCGTCGTCTGGGATGGCGACCGTGATTAGTATCAGGTGCAACCATCATCTTCGTGCGATCTGTGGATGTAAGTCTCCCTACTACATGTTGTACCACGAGCTATACGAGCCTGTATGATTCTGTGTTATGTAGTAGTATTTGAAGGTGCATCGTGAGTAAGTGACATATATTTGTTAATTTCCGTTTTGTGCTAGAATGAAGAATGATAGGGCCAAATGTATCCTTGTATGAACTGTTTTCCTTGCAAGAGCAACAACAAACTTGGAATTTTTAGTTTCGAAGACTTCCGGGGAGCCACGTAAATTTTTAAAATGTTCTCCAAGGGAGAAAAAATTTAGATTTTTGTATGACGACCTCAGGGTCAAAAATTTTTGGACTTCAAACTACCGATATTTCATTCTCATCTCATACTATAAGTTTTCAAAACTCGAGTTTTTAAACTCAAATAAGGTCTTCAAAATATACTCAAGACGTGACTCTCGTTTGTAACTTTTTGGTTTCATGAATGTTGGTCAGAAGATGCGTATTGATGATGCTCTCGTTGTTGAGCAGTGGTGCCAGTTTTATGATTAAAATAGTAACGTGAATGTTGAGTCCATCGGTATGTATGTGTTGAGATAGTCCTCCTTATTGAGAAGTAAAATTTTCGTTTTTGTAGGATGATTTTCTTTTGATGGTTGCTTGTGAGATGTTATAATTATGTGAATCGATGACATTTAGACTCGTATGTTGTTGCTTATTTGTAACCTTCGAGTCTAGTATTACCTCATATATGTTTGCAATCGTGTTGGTGATTAGAGCAGTTAGCACAGGCTTAATACGAGCCTAACGCGCGCTAACGTGGCGTGTTTAGCGCACGTTAACCTTTGTTGTAACGCGCGCTAATCAACCTGAGCAGAGGCTATGGAACCGCATTATAGCCGTTAGGTCTAACTTTTGCGGCCAATCACCTGTAGTTGTATTCTCTACGTGGTGTCTAGTGATAACAATCACAGCGTGAATGCGTGTTAAGACTTTTCGTATTGCTAGGTGATATTTGATTGTGGTTGATGAATTGCTAAATTATGTCTGCTGTGTGTGTTCAAAAACACTTTCCTGGAAACTTCACAAAGTTTTGACGGTTCGATTAATCGGCTCAGTGTATACTTTGAAAATTATTTGGAATTGGCAAGCCGGCCTTGATTCTCAAATAAAACCTCGATGGTATTTGAAAGAGTTGTTTTAAAGTACATGTAGACATTTTGTAAAATATTACCGTCGTTGATGTTTGTGAAGTGTTGGGAGAATTTTCGAAAATGATTTTTAACGTATTATTGTATTTTCAAATAATTCGAGTGAATGATTTTCAAAAATCTTTCACACCATAAAAAAATATTTTATTTCAAAAACCAATACGATTTTTATTTTCAAAAAAATATAGTGAAAGAGGAAAAATCTCACTCGATGTAAAGTTCAAACTCGGATTTGGAAATGTTAGAGTATGTAAGAATGATTTGATGATCTTGCATGGTTAACTTGTTAGTTGTTAACGGCGATGATGATACGTAGAGGCTTGATGACTTCAAATGATTTCAAATGAGACGGTTAAAATATGTTGTTTACAAGTTTTGATGGAACAACCCGAGGTACCAAAAGTATTTTTAAAGTTTATTTTAAATAGCATACAAATCTAAGGATTTTCAAAAGATTTCCTTTAAAAGGATACCTCGTGGATTTTCTTTTCGAGTTGTTATTGGTTACCTTATGTGATATGTCGTGCTGAGTTGGCACTTTAGCTTAATATTTTGCGAAGTTGTGCAATCGTATTGAGTGGGAATCTGCTTAGTATGCCGATGGGCAGAGGACACAGTCGTGACCACGATACTAATGGCCTTGAAGATCGGATGTGGACCAAGAGGGTATAGTCGGGGAGGTTGCTATTCCAGCACTTCATTCTCGTTGTTTAGGTTTCGGGACGAAACCTCTTTTAAAGGTGATATGATGTAATACCCACATTTTTTCTTTCTTTCTCTTCTGTTTCGTCCAACCGTATCGACTCGACTGTGTTCGTTGATGCTTCTGACCTAGTGTTGTTTCCCACCTTTGTCATTCGAACGAGTTCTGATATTGTCCCAAATTGATCTATATATCGTTGTGACCTTTCCAAGTTCGGAAAATTAGTCTCGTTTTCGATCTTCCAACCCTTGGGCGGTGGAATTCCGTATTTGTTCAGCGATTGGCTTGCGTTTTGATTGATGTACCGTTGGGTTGGTCAATTGTATTGATTTTGGTTCGTTGTGTTTTGTGATTGTTCGGATAATTGACTTGATTGTATTATCCATTTGATGACGCTTGTCACTTGTTGGTTTTATTATATCCCTAACGGCGGCGTTGTGTTGGTCGTCGTGGAGCGTGTTCTCACGCCGTATATTCCTTTGCGTTGCTTGTAACGTTTCGCCGATGGGCGTAAGTTACGCGTTTCCTTGCGTATCTCGTTGAGTTTTCCTGGCGGGATATTGCTTCTCCCTACTTGTTTTAAGTTTCGGGACGAAACTTCTTTTAAGGAGGGTAGAATGTAATATCCGTAATTTCGAATTTCGGTAATTTTCTTTTTTCGGCGGAAGTCCATTTTGACGACTCGCTCATGACCATTTCGTCATTTCGAGAATGATTAATTCTGCACTTTTTGTCAT
This sequence comes from Orobanche coerulescens, assembly GCA_033398695.1. Lineage (NCBI taxonomy): Eukaryota > Viridiplantae > Streptophyta > Magnoliopsida > Lamiales > Orobanchaceae > Orobanche > Orobanche coerulescens. Next base: position 9,815,579 of record CM065805.1, on the reverse strand, counting down.
CCGAGTTCGTTTCGGTGCTGCTTTGTTGAGTTCCGTGCTTTTTAGCGACTTTTCCGCGCTTGAGTTCGGTTCTTGCGAATCTCGCTCAAGCCGCTGCTTGGGGTTTTTCGTAAGTTCATTTAACGTTGTTATACGTGTTGTGAGTTTCGGTTTGATTATTCGTTGTCGTATGGTGATTTTCGGGCATTTGGGCCATTTTCGTAATTTCCCAAAGTTTTGGGTAATTACCTTCCGTTGTCGAATTTCGAGCCTTCGGGTGGTCGGAATCGTGTGTTCTACTAGCTTTTAGATTCGTCTTTGTGAGTACTTCGTAACCGTATCTTCGGTTCGTATTCAGTTTCGGGTTTCGGTGTCGTTTTGTTGAATTCAGGATTACTAAACGACTTTTCTAAGTATGAGTTCGACTTTGTTAGATCACCATTAATTTTTGGTAACTCCAAAAATTCTGAATCTTTGCAATATTGTAGAGCATCGAATTAGCTTTCCAATGGTTCAAACGGTGAGTCAATCGTAGTCCGGACGAGAGAGTTATGATCGTTTTCGTTCACCCGCTCATTTTTCAGCTTTCGGCCGATCACTGCCGACCGGACTCGGCCGTGTCGTCCGACACGGCCCGTGCCGTACTCGTCCGGATAAGCCGGAAGCGATCGCCTCAGACTCGACCGTGTCGTCGCACGGCCGAGCCGAACTCTTCCGGATAAGCCGGAAGCGACTGCCCAGAGGCCCGACCGTGTTCCAGGACACGGTCGAGTCATTGCCGAGCGCCGCGGACGGGTCACTATCGGTAGGTCCCCTTCGCGCCGCGACCGTGTCATGCGGGACACGGTCGAGTCCTCGCTGCCAGCCGCGCGCCTCGACCGTGTCGACGGACACGGCCGAGTCTCACACCTATTTAAGGCCCAAGAATGCTTTTTCGCCATTTTTCTCCTTCTTCTACTTCTCTTCCGCTGGCCGAGTCTTTGGGAAGTCGAAGACATGTTGTTATACTATGAATCCACGAAGTTTTGGAGTTCATAACATCAATCGATCATCACGTAACATCCTTCAATCCAAATAATCAAGGCAAGTTTTCTTAAAATCTAGTTTTGGGGATTTTGTTCGATTTGTCCGTTTAATCCGTTTTAACTCGTAATAGTGATGTATTTATGATTGTTAAACAATATTATGTCGAATTACTTGCTGTTCCTCGGTTGAATCGCCCAGGAATCGTCGTTTTAGTGAGTATCTTATCCACGCCTTGAAGGTGTTCGATGAAATGTCGCAAAGAGGATTTGAGCGTACTACGATTATTCTTCCTCGTTCGGTCGTTAATTTATTGATGGTATGATGTTAGGGTCAGATTTCTCGCAAAGAATTCGAGCCGGAACCCTTCCGCTCGCCGCTTTCTTCAAGCTTTTCGATCGTGGGTGTATTCATTGTCTTCACGAGAATCGTAGGTGTTCGAGGTGTCCCGACTGATCCGTGATTGTGGGAGTGTCCGGTATCGATTATCGAGGCAAGTATCTTGCCCATACATTACGTGTTTTGTAGATATTACGGTTGTTAATCGTCGATATGTGCTAAATAAATATTAATAACCATTTTTCAAAAGAATCGGAATATTTATCATCATGGTTTTTTGTAAAGGTGACCCGTGTGTGTTGGGAATTAATGTGCTTAGATGAATATGTGAGTTTGTGTGATATTAGTTGTGTCGTTCGGTACTGTTGAAATTTTGTGCTTCCTTGTAAATCGTATCATTACTTGGTCGTGAGTATATGTTGGATGAACTGGCCATTCTAGTAAGGTACCTCGACTATATATACTGTGATTGACCTTCGAGGCTTGTGGATTGCAACTGTGATTTTGGAACGTGTGTGTGTGTTGTTCCTTCCACCCGGAGTGTCCGACGGGATGTCTGGGGGTCGATACTAAGGGGTACGGCCACGGAAGTGGACTTGGGTGCGTGTGTGGATGAACTTCCACCCGGAGTGTCCGACGGGATGTCTGGGGGTCGATACTAAGGGGTACGGCCGCGGAAGTGGTTTCCCACCCGGAGTGTCCGACGGGATGTCTGGGGGTCGATACTAAGGGGTACGGCCGCGGGTTACCAGTTGTGGTTTTTCATCTTGAGGATGACGATGTTATCGTTAATTGTGATATTGTCCGGAGTATCACAATGCTTTGTGCTCGGGGTTGAGAGACATTGTATATCGAGTCTTGGTGCTTGGCTAGAATGGCATAGGATTAATGTGTTATGTGTAATGTGTCCTTGTAAGTGAATTGAAGTGGATGATCGGGTCGTGGACCCTGTGTTTTGTGACCGGAATGGTTGGGTCGTGGACCCCGTGTTTTGTTAAACTGATTTGTACTTTGAAAAATGAACTTTGGGGCTGTGACCCTAAATGGCTTTCGAGGAATTAAGAACATTTTCAATTTTTGATGTTTTCAAAACTCCCGAGATTTGGAAATGTTTTCAAAATGCTTACTTGCTTCGTTTCGCTTTCAAGACTTGAACTATTTTTAACTAAATATATCTCGGAAGTCTTTCGTTATATTCTCGGAATGTGTTGTGTATGGCTCGTATTTGCACTTTATACTTGCACTAGCGAAACAAAGGAGTTTGCTAACCCCCGAGTAATCGGGGGGTGGATATCTGTATTGTGTCCAGGTACATGCAGGTTTTCGGGAGCAAGACACAGGATCGGCACGAGGGATGATGAAAGACGAATGATACTAATCACACGAAGGCCAGTTTTGGGTTCAGTTAGTCGGAGTCCATTGTATTGTCTTTTCCGCTATCTTATTGTTTGTGGTGGTAATTATCTTACCCTTGCGTGGGTATGAGTCTGGATGAATTTATGTATTTTGATTTGTAAGTCTGTGACGAAAGACCAAACCGGTCTATTGGTCCGTTATTTTGATTCGTCGGTATGTAATGTAATGTGTTGTTTTGATGTCTAGCCTGGTGGATCCTCACGGAGAGGGTCTGCGGCGTGTAATATTCCCGGTTTGATCTGGGGGTGTTACATTGACGGCGAGGAGTCCCAGTGATACTAGTAGGGGGCCCCAATCCTTTCAGTCATTCCTATTGTTGTCATTTATTTTCCGCTGCAGATTTTCATTTGGTTACTCCGTTTCATTCAGTGTTGTGTATTTTATCTTCATATAAAATATACTAGTATTCGGTATTGTCCTAGTGTTTTGTACTTAAACTCCTCATCGGAGTAATTATTGTTGTAATGTGGTTCGGTACTACATTTACCCTGTGTAATTCATTCATTTTCATTCGCCTAGTGGGTCCCAGTCGGGGGTCCACGGCACTGTAATATCCGCCTAGTTTGGGGTGTTACATAGCTACTGCCCGACGTTGCTAGCGTGCGCTAGACATGCTTAGCGCGCGCTAAATACCACTGGATAGCGCACGCTAACAATAACAAGTTACCGTACGCTAACTGCACACCGATAGCGCACGCAAGGGAATAAGGAGTAGCCTGCGCTACTCACGCAGCTAGCCAAGATCGCTCGCCAAGATGTCTTGCCGAAGGTACGAAACTCGAAACGCACGACAAGGCCAGAATCCAGAAACATAAACATGAAATATACAATACGACGGAGCTAAGCACTGAAATAAAATATAATTCCGATTACCGGGGAATCCGTAATGCGACAAAGAAAATGAGATTCCCTAAACTTATAGGAAATTACAAAAATGGCCCAAGTGCCCGAAAATCACGAAACGACGTCAGATTAACGAACCGAAAGTCTCAACACGACCAACTCAACTATACGAACTTGTACAAACCAAGAAACAATGAAGACGAATGAGTTTTACGAGAATCGAACGTTCATACGGCAAAACATGTCATAAAATGAAATTACGTGAAAATATCACCAAAACTCGACCAAATGGAAAAACTCCAAGAATAAAGTAGATTCAAATTGTCGAAACGGTTACAATCGAGTCGATAAAAATAGACATACACCAAAAATGGAAACTGCTAAAAATGGAAAGGTACGGATATTACAATTAATGGTCATCGCAAAACAGAGACGAACAGGAAACTGATGCCTTTTAAATGGGATGGGGCATTTTTGCTTGTCTGAGGGCTCTAAAGGTATACGTGGTATAAATACAAAATCTCCAGCATGTTGACCTGATACGATTTCAGCACCAAAAATGTTTCGATCCAGGCGACGACAGATAAGGCGGGTACCATTGCAAAGTCCTTCAGAAGGGTTAATATTACATAGAAGCATTATAGGGAAATTGATTTTAAGTCGAAGTAAATGAGGAGGTAGGCCTGGAGTGCTGACGGAGTTCAAATAATCTTGATAATATGCTTGCTGGAGAGGGTCAGTTGTTAGATCCATGCTATAATAATCCACACTACAACCTGGCTATCTATCAATTAAGGCGTTATTGATTTCATGCACGCAATCACTCTTTCGGGTCAGAATAGCACGTTCAATGACTGAATGAGGATTCTCTATGTGCGCTTCAAAATTTGGGAAGATTTCTGAGAGCAGCGCGTCGAGAGGATTGTCGTCTGCCTTGTAAAGGAGACACATTTTCGAAGGGAATGTAATATTCCCATTATGAATATAAGGTTGAGTGTTGTTACCAACTTTAAGTAAGAAATCTCTGAAATCGAGGTCGTCTCTTGCCCGCATATTCTGGAGTAAATGAATTTTGCGCATACACTGCCATAAGTGAGAATTAATCAGACAAGCGTCGATAGCATCAGAACAAGTGCCCCCAGGAACTATAGGGATGGTCTGTCTAAAATCACCGCCGAAGACAATGGTCTTGCCGCCGAAAGGCACATCATTCTCCATAAGATCACGCAGCAAAGTGTCGACTGCCTAGATACTCTTCCGGTGTGCCATGGACGCCTCATCCCAAATAATAAGTTTAGTGTCAATCAAGACGCAAGCATGCACACTCTGTTTGCTAATTATGCAAATCTAATCCTCTACAATTATAGGAAGTTTTAATCGTGAGTGAGCTGTACGGCCACCGGGGAGGAGAGATGCAGCAACTCCTGAAGATGTGACTGCGTGAGCAATCAAGTGCCGTGAACGGACAGCTGCAAGAAGAGATCGGTACAAAAATGTTTTGCCAGAGCCGGCTGGACCATCGACAAAGAAAGCTGCTAAACGGTTAGTATCAACAGTTTGCATAATCTCGTCGAAAGCCTGGCGTTGGACCGAATTCAGCAATGCCACTGAATTCAAATGAAAATCGGAGACCAGATAATTTTCCTCCTCTTTGAAATCCTTACTTTGTATTTGTTCTCGTGAGGCTCCAATGATAAAGTCGACCAGACTGAACTCGTCGATCGTTCGGCCGGTGGATTGCAAGAAAATGTCAATAGATGCAAGTGCTTTAAGAAAGGACTCATCCTCAGTATATTTTTTTTGAAAAATATAATCATCCACCATAAACATCCTAAAAGTATTCCACAATAGTCGAGGATTAGATGGAGTGTTGTGCAGTAAGATTGTTGCAAAGAGACGGCGGAGGTAATACGGCATTTGATAGGAGCAGGCCTCCGCCAAAGAGTTGGTGAAGTCTGTATCTGATTCTAGTAGGCCTCGTGCTAAAGTAGCAGCTCTGAACGTAGGGTATAAAATGCCGTTGTATATTCTGAGATATTCAAAAGATGTAGGTGCAGGAATATGGTTAAGCAGCAGCCGTAGATAGTACCGTTCTCTATCAAGGGGACTCACACTGAACAAACGTCTAATGCAGATACCTCGAACTCTTCGATGCCATGTTTTTTTTTGTTGCTTCCCATACGAAAAAGCGAGGAAAATCTCTGTAAATCAATTTCAATTTTTCCACTGTGGTTGACTGTGCGTTCATGGCAAAAAACTCTGTGAGCTGTGTCTTCGAAGTGTTTGGATTATCTATTACGTCAGAGAGAGATCGTGAGGACGAGAAAGAAATATGGTGTGTGTTCGGCAAGTGAACATGCAGCTGAAGAACTGCTGGATTAATTTCACTAAGTATAAAAGCATAGATTCTCCACATTGCCTCGGGAGCGCATAACCAACGGGCCTACTGGAAATCTGTAATCTCATCCATTTTCGGGACGACTGACTGCTCCACAACATTGAATGCAATCTTGTTGGTGCCCTTGCAAATGTACTTATATAAGTATTTAATCAGTCTCAGGCCAACGGATATTTCGACATTAATATGGCAGTCAAACTTGGCTAACAGGTAGGGGTTATATGGCACCGCCCATCTATTATCAAGAGTGTGACCACGGACGCGCACATTTTTCTGATCATTTCTTCTCCTGTATAATGGATAACTGTCCTCCCATTGCGAAGAGCTTTCCACATAATCCTTCGGATACTTATTCTTGCATTTGTTCTCTTGCATGCATATATTAGAAGGATTTAACAACCCACAAGGACCGTGTATCATATGCCTGACGACACATGCATGAAGATGTGGTCTTAGGCCTATGTTGGGTAGCTCTGCACTAACAAAATGATCATACACATCAGGCGACGTTATTTTATATTTAGTTTGTAAGATAATGATCCAGTGAGCATGCAGAAGTCCTCTTTTTTGGAATTCAATAACATATAAATATGCTGCAACCTCGCCGAAAAGTTTTTCTCGAATAATCTCATGTTTGAATTCCTCGTTGCGGCCTCTAAACACTCTTGCAACGAGGTCGGATCTATTTTGAGCTTCCTCACCAGGCAACAAGCCGGCGCGTATTTCGGGCCAATTTGGATTACATGTCATCGTAATGAAGAAATCTGGTTTCCTATATTCGCTTACCAAAGTCAATGCATTTAGATAACGGCGCCACATGTCTCGAGGGCTGCCAATATACGATGCGGGAAGCACAAACCGTTGGCCAATATCAGATCCTTTGACGTTGGTGTTGCATGCCATACTGTCAACAATACCTTCGAACGATTCAAGGCGAAGATGTTCCTGCCTTTGTTCACCTCTGAGATAATCAAGGCGTTGAGTTTTGATCTTAACATAGCAGTCAATTTGGTATTGTTGTGCCAGTCTTCCTGTACGCAATATATTTGTGACGTCATTGGGTCGGGTTTAGAATAAGTAGTAATAAAATTCTCTTGCAGCCACGTTGTTTCGTTTCCATTTATTTGCATTCAAATCTGTTTCAGGTACGGAAAATAAATAGTCAGGTATTGGCGAGAAGAACATAAAAGAACATGCATTGAGGTTAGGCGTGATGAGCGAAGAAATATATTGTAAAAAAACTATAGAATCATACTTTCGAGTTCTGCAGAAATAATAGAATCTCCAGATTGATGGCCATGAGGATAAACACTAGTCTGACCACTGCACTGTGCACCAAGCTGGGTACGAGCAGCAGCGGACGTGAGTGATATTCGGCGAATTCCTGTATGCCAGCCGCTTTCGCCGTACGGAAATAATAACGGGGTGCTGCAGTGGATCGTAGCAGCCGTAGTAATAATGGACGTGGTGTGTTTTTCCTGATGCAGTATAGACACGGATATCATGCGGTTCCGCTGTAGGAGTCCCAGTCATTTCATTCCAAATTGCAGCGACCTGGTTAACTGTCGGCAGATTGTAAATTCGCATGTCCAAAAATGGGTCTGCATGAAGAATGATGTTGTATTCTTGTAAATTCATCAGCTCTCGAAGCCCCCGGAAAGCAATTGCGTACGGATTTATTTTCATCAACTCAACAATGACCTATAGGACATGTGAATCAAGCTCTCCCGATTGCGATAGTCTATTCTGCAGCTCGTTTTTAGTTTCGTAAAAATACAATTGCAGCTGTCGCCCAGGACCCTCCGCAGGTATCAAATCTATGATGAAATGATAAACTGCTCCCTAAATTCTGAGACTGTATACACCCTTGTTAGATTTGTCCAGCGTCTCGTCATAGGTGATACCCAGGGAACTAAAAGCAGAGGTATTGTTATAAGTACGACAACGCCGACGAAAATGAACCGGATCAGAGGACTCAAGTGGGGTATATAATTCCCAAAGTTGCAGTGGCATTGTGGGTAGATCAAGGGATATTTGTCCATGTAAGCAGCAGAAACCCTCGGGCTCCCTCAAATAAAGCAGGGCTTTGCAGGAAACGCATGCAGTAGAGAAGGGCAGAGACCAACCATGCAAGGGATGTTCTCCATTCTGTTAGGTAGCGTTTGGTACGCAGACAGGATTAGACAGGATCGACAGACAGAATCGACAGACGGGACGGACTGACAAGAGGGCGAGGCAGATCGACAGACAGACGGACAAAACAAGTGTCTGTCTTCTGTTTTGTAAGACTAGGACTAGATAGGACAGGATTATACAATTTTCCTTAAACTTGTTTGATGATTTTATATCTCATATAATAGTTATAAATGACACAAATAAAGAATATATATTTAAATAATTTAATTTATAAGTATTTTAATTTTTTAAGAATTTTCAAACACATAAATACATACATGAATGATAGTACAAAAGGTGGAGGTGGCTGACGGTGTTTTGCGATGGTGGTGACGGCAATGGGTGGTGGTGATCGGTGGAGATAGAAATAGTCGATGATCGAAGTGGTTGATATGGTAGACAATGATAAAGGATGGTTGGTGGTGGCTACCAGTGGTCGTCGATGGTGGCGGCGGCCATGGGTGGTGGTGATTGGTGTCAATGTAGGTGAAGGTGGCTGACGGTGGTTGTGGTGATCGGTGGAGGTGGCGATGATGGTGGAGGAAGTTGTTGTAGTGGAGAAAGAGATGGAAGTGGTCAACCATGACTGGTGGTGGCTACTGGTGGCCGTCGATGGTGGTGGCAGCCATAGGTGGTGGTGGTCGGTGTTAGTGTAGGTGGAGATGGTCAACGATAGTAATGGTGGTGGTGATGGATGAATGGTAGTGAAGATGGTGGAGAAGCTTGTTATAGTGGAGGAACAAGTAGTGGTGGCCGAGGGTGGTTGGCGGTGGTTATCGGTGGCTGTCGATGGTGGTGGTAGCGGTGATCATTGGTGGTGACCCATAAAGATAATATCATAATAGTTATATATCAAATGAGGGTAGTCAATGATTTTTTTGTTTCTGTCTCACTTTTGTCCCATGTCGTTCCACCTATTTTGGTGGAACAAGAAAATGCCCCTTTTTGTCCCATCCTGTTCCACCCTATCCAGCCCTTGTTCCTGTCCTGTGCCACGCCAAACGTGGGATAGTGAATTTTTGTCCTGTCCCATGTCACGCCAAACATGGGACAGTGAGTTCTGTCCCGTCCTGTCCTGTGCTGTCCCATGTACCAAACGCAGCCTTAAGAAGATCATGCCGGATAACAGAAGTCGATCGTGATGTTTTTGCTCGTGGGCCTGTAGTTTGACTGCTGGTGGAACATCTTGCCTCGTTGGCAGTCGCAACTACAGAAAGGAACATGGCACATATATTTAGTAAGGAAAGCGAAATGTAATGTACATGTGGTCAGAGGCTAACAAGAGAAGGTAAATAAAGAAAATAGTGAAAGGAAACAAATAAAATTACGAAGTCATTTACCTTGTTTGTACCGATTTCTTCTATTGTCTAGTAGAGCAAGCTTCTTTTCTGTGTCCATAGACGCGTCTGTATTTCATTTTCGTGCGTTTCTTTTCAGGTCAATTACATTGTGGGATCATGTCCAAAATAAGAAAGAGTTAATAATGTTATGAATGATGGTGTTAGTGGAGAATGAAAAGAAAGCAAAAGAGGAAGCACCTAACACAGCAGAGGATGATGAGTGAAGATTGATTCCATATTCAGTTTTAGGTGTCGTCCTGGGAAGTAGGAGATTGTAATGATATAATTTATCGAATACAACAGGATATTCAAAAAATTTAGGTCCTATTGAGAGCATACATGTGATTTGATTGAGCTGTTTGCTGAGAAGTACCCGCCATTTGATGTAAATTGTAATAATTTCTAGATGAGCAGTAAAATAACTTTTTTTCGTGTCAAAAAAACATTGAGCAAGAAATGTTAACCCGGACAGTACGTATTAGTTAAAACTATTTAAAAAGGATGAAGGACTACTAAGCGAAGAATGGTAAAGAGCTGAGAGTATATTGCAGAATGAAATACCAGAGAATTAGCCGGAATAGGGTACATGCAGTGCAGTCAACTGTAGAAGTTGTTAGAACTAATAAGGTATGCACGTAGCCGTCGCAGTCGCAGCCTGATGACGCAGCAGATATTGAAGACCTCAATAGATACAGTTAAACGCAGCCCAATACAGAACAATTTCTGTACACCCGAACTCAGTAATGTACTATAAAATATAACCCCCACAATCAGACATGTAATTGCCGGGAGTATACTGTGCAGGAAATCTAGAAACTTATTATTGCATTTTACAGATAATATTTCTAGAGAAATAGTATAATTTGGAGGCAATAGAAATATAATACATAAAACAGTGACGATAACATATTAAAAAGCATTATAGTAATGAAGAGTGAGAGGAAATGTAATTAATTCACGAGAGGCAGAAAATTTTCAGTGTACGCGTGAAACGGTCAGGTATTATTTGGAAAACTAATTTTTGAAATATTACAGCTGTAATCTTTGCTATTAGTTTAGGATAATATTTATTGCCAGTATGAGAAAGAAATATGCGATTTTCATAATGTTAATGAGAAAGTTGATTACCGACAAATTTGACAACATTGATAATGCAGTAGATATCACAATTCTATTCCAAGCGATGCATCCAAAGCAGCTCAACAATTCTGGTTCAGACCCACTCATCTGCTCGAGGCCTAAGCCTGTGCAGTCGCAGGCCAAGTTCTCTCTTGAAAACATAATCAGCCAGATTGGGAATGCAATAAATGTCAGCAACAGCACGTTCGAGAACACGACAGCGGTCCAGTGTATCGCAGTCCTCAAATAGTGGTTTGTATGCAGGTGCCTCATCAAGATAGCTGTCTGATTGATTCCACTGACTGCCAGTATAGTACATGATTTTTCTTGATCTGACACTTGAATAGAGTTTTCTGCAGAGACGTCTGATTTACATTCTTGGAGTTAAGACACCGAGGCGAAGTTCGCCTGAAATATGCATAGGACTATTCGGAGGGCACTGAAATGGCAATTCATACTCTGGGTACTCAAATAATGAAGTGAGTGCATGAAAATCGTCTTGCTTTTGCTGTGTCCCTCTCTCGTAACGAAGAATATTCCGAAGTTCCGGAATATGTATGCCTATTTCAATGATAGCTCTCTACTGCAAATCCTCAAGTGAGTCTGGTCGATAATTTTGTAGAGCTCGTATGCATGCGGCGACATCAGTAGCAGACCCAACCTAGGTTGGAGGGTCTGATAATTTGTTCATTTCTCTAAGCAACGTTGTGATACATTCGTCCATTACGGCAGATATTTACAAACTGAAAGAATATTCAGAACAAAAAAACTGGAAGAATAGTTAGTATAGGTACGCAACCAAAATCGACTGTGGTTTGTATTCCATGCACTATACGGAGAAATACATGGAAGATGAAATGAAGTGTTCGATGGATTGGAAGAAATAAACGCAAACCAAAGTAAACCACACACAAACCAAAATAAACAAACGTATGTGACATTCATAAGCAAACCCGAGTTGTTAAGGTATACAGAAATGAGAAGAAACTAACGCATGCAGCGAAGATGTTCAGGTATACAGAAACCAAAGGAGTGCATGTAGCAGTTGATGCTGCACAAGAAACTAATAAACCAAAATTGTTCAGGTAAACAGAGACCAGTCGTGCGTTCTTGTTCGTGGCATTGTTACACCTACTTAGACCCAGGCTCTATTCAGAGATTTTAAGGGGCCATGTCAGGTTTCCAGCCGATAAACTCGAACGCATGACGTCATCAGAGCGTTCATTTTCTAGTACGACGTAAATTTAGAAACCTCTTTTTGGAGAGTATGAATCAGATCAAAGATACATACAATAGTGTCAAATTCAGGGACTCGATTTCAATTTTGAGATTAAAACCCATTTAAATTAAAACCGGGATCCACAAGCTCTTGACAAAGATCTGAGGGATACTTCCGGTCCTGGCAGCGCAAGATTAGTGTTGTTTTGGATTTTAAGGTTTTAATTTGTTTAAATTTTAATTAATAAGAAAACAAGAGTCACCCCGAAAAAACAAATTCAACAAGTTAACACAAAAAGTAGTCTACGGCAAGCGAAACAGCAAGTAACAATAAACAGTTCAAAGAAAACTAATGCGACAATAGAACTGAAGCTAGCAACAATAATTAAAGACGAGGTTCAATCCGATATACCTGAGCAGAAACCTGAATGGGTTATTCCGTATTACCACTAAGCCAAACAACCCAACATCCGACAAAATGGGCTCCGATACTACTGTTGGGTATCGGGTCGTATAATGGTTAAAGACAGGATCGATTATACAAGCGGATTAAATGAATATAACAATTACAATTATATTCTACGGGATAGGGTAGAACATAAAATGAAAGTTGCATGTTCTTGTTCGTCTCGTTGTCACACATATCTAGGTGCAAGTTCTATTCAGAGGTTTGCAGCCAATAAACTCGAACATGGTACATCATTTGAACATTTACTTATTTAATAGAGGGGAAAGATATTTGTATTGAGGTACGTATAGAAAAAAAAGGGGAGCAGAAAAGGGAAGGTATCACTTTGCAAAGATTGATAACATAGAAGTAAATGGAGCATGAAATGAATATCATGCGCTCTTGTTCGTGGTATTGTTACACCTACTTAGACCCAGGATCTGTTTAGAGATTTTAAGGGGCCATGTCAGGTTTCCAGCCGATAAACTCGAACGCATGACATCACCAGAACGTTAACTTTGCATTACGGCGTAAATTTACGAACTGAAACACCATACAGAACCCAAATGCAAGGAATAGCAATTGGTTAAGGCCTGGAGGCAAAACGGGGAGAGAGACGAACACATGGATCATGGAAAAAAGATAGAGGTAAATAGAATGTGTCAGGTTCCCATCCAGTAAACTCAAATGCATTACGTCATTAGAATGTTCATTTTCTATTACGGTGGTGATTTAAAAACTGAAAAAATATTCGAAACCAAGAAAAACTGATAAACAGTTACTACAAGCATATAACTGCAATGAAATATGGATACGGGGACGTTAGAAAAGAATGCAGAATAAGCCGAAGTAAACCAAAGTAAGCCACACAGAAACTAAAATAAACAAACGCATGCAGTATTCCTAATGCACGTGCTGACGTTTACAAAAACCAAAGCAAGCGAAGGATGTGGAGTTACACAGAAACCAAAATAAATAAACGCACGCAGCAAAGCACATTCGTGGATGAACACATGTAGCAGGGGAATACAGAGAACTAGAAAGAAGGAATGCATACAGCATCTGATGCTGCAGAGGAAACTAATAAACCAAAATTGTTGAGGTATAGAGAGACCAGTTTTTGCAGAGATGCATAATTCATACAACATCAATAACGAAAATCTAGTTAGGACATCGAATGAATGCCATATGTTCTTGTTCGTGGCGTTGTTACACCTACTTAGGCCCAGGCTCTATTCAAAGATTTTGTGGGGCCATGTCAGGTTTCTAGCCGATAAACTCAAACATGCTGCATCATTAGAATGTCCACACAGCAAGGCGAGGAATGTACAATTAGTAATTTGGCCTATTGGTATAGAAGAAATGTATTTCTATTTGAATACGTATGTAAATCTATGCAGACCTCAACAGCCTTGGGAAAAGTATTAGTTCACAGATATTTGTAACTCTGAAGTAATAAAAATAGCAGATACACGCTCAAGCAAATATGCAGTTGCAGCACGCATTCTGCAAACAGCAGCAACCAAAACCTGAGGAGAACATGGAATAAATGTCACATGTTCATAGGCCCAAGCTCCACTCAGAAGTTTCGTAGGCCCATGACAGGTCGCAAGCCGATAAACTCGAACATGTTTCTAGCAGAGAAGAAAGGCACCTGTATTTAGAACGAATTTATTTTCTTAAAACTACAATGTAGAAGCAAAGAAACAATAGAGTATACCTTAAAGAGCGAAGAACACAACAACTATTGATCCCGCTAGAGAAGGAAACTCTGTTGAACAAGGAGACGGACAACAATGAAACATGTTAGAAGATAAATATACAACCCAGGTGTCGTGTGCAGAATTTAAAGGGCCATGTTAGCTTCCCTCACTATAAGAAGTAATAGCAATATCAGATACACGCTAAATCAATTGTGCACATCTATATATGCAACTTTACTATAAGCCAGAATTTGATGGTATGTAGAAGAGAAGCCAGTGAGAATATTCATTTTTCATGAGTATGGGAATTTTGCAATTGCTAGCTTCGTTTCTACACATGTTTGATTATTTTGATTAAAAGATATAATCAAAATGGCTCTAATACCAATTGTCTTCCCAGTTATATCTGTATAAGGATGTGTCGAACCCATGACATCATCAGAATGTTCATTTTGCATTACGGCGTAAAATCACGAATTGAAAGACCATACAGAACCCAAGAAAAAGGAAAAGCAGTTAGGTAAGGCCTCGAGGCAAAGCGTTGAGAGAAACGAACACATGCATCATGGGAGAAAGATAGAGGTAAACGGAACATGTCAGGTTCCCAGCCAGTCAAATCGAATGCATTATGCCATTAGAATGTTCATTTTCTATTACGGTGGAGATTTAAAAATTGAAAGAATATTAGAAACCAAAAAACCTGACAAACAGTTACTACAAGCATATAAATGCAATGAAATAGAGAAACAATTACAACAAGCATATATCTAGGTAGGACATGGAATGAATGCCATATGTTCTTGTTCGTGGCGTTGTTACACCTACTTAGGCCCAGGCTCTATTCAGAGATTTTGTGGGGTCATGTCAGGTTTTCGGCCGATAAACTCAAACATGCTGCAGCATTAGAATGTCCACCCAGTAAGGCATAGAATCTACAATTACTAATTTGGCCTCTTGGTATAGAAGAAAGGTATTTCTATTTGAATACGTATGTAAATCTATGCAGACCTCAACAGCCTTGGAGAAAGTTTTAGTCCACAGATATTTGTAACTCAAAAGTAATAAAAATATCAGATACACGCTCAGGCAATTGTGCAGATTTAGTATGCATTTTGCAAACATCAGCAACCAAAAGCTGAGCTGAACATGGAATAAATGTCACATGTTCATAGGCCCAAGCTCTATTCAGAAGTTTCATGGGCCTACGACAGGTCTCAGGCCGATAAACTCGAACATGTTTGTAGCAGAGAAGAAAGGTACTTGTATTTAGAAAGAAGATAATTTTTTAACACTATGTAGAAGCAAACAAACAATAGAGTATACCTTAAAGGGAGAAGAACACAACAACTATTGATCTCGCTGGAGAGGGCAACTCTGCTGAATAAGTAGACGAACAACAATGAACCATGTTACAAGAGAAATATACAACACAGGTGCTGCGTACATAATTTAAAGGGCCATGTTAGCTTTCCTCACTATAAGAAGTAATAGCAATATCAGATACACGCTAAGATATAATGAAAGTGGTTCTAATACCAATTGTCTTCCTAGTTATATTTGTATAAGGATGTGTCGGATACAAATTGTATATATTTATGCATGTTCCGAACTTCCTTGCCAAGAGAACACTAATAATATTATGCAATGAACGCAGAGATGAATAAACACTGTCTGTATTAGTAGGAATAGATCAGTACGAAATCTATTGATAAACGGACAGCAACGAACCATGTTAGGAGAGAAATATAGCAGGGCGGGTAAAGCCACACAGACATAAATACAGCAAGGCGGGTAAAGCTACGCAGACATAAATAATAACACTATTGGATTTAGGTTAGCAAGGAAGTGGTGACACACACTGAGTAAGAAGACAACACAAGGGAAAAAATCATGTACCTCACTCTGGCAAATCTCCGGAGAGCAATGTACAATAAGCAGACATCATAAACACGCAGAACAAATCTGCGCGTGCCAGAGAACTATAAAATACATAAATCGACAGACAAACATGTAGTAACACTGTATCCCAAATGCAAACAGTCAATCCAGAAATAGGAAGCATGCACGCAGTGGAAAGTTAGAACGAATAAATAGGTAGAAAACCAGAAGGTAGAAGGAAAGAAAAATAGAATATACCCTGGAAACCAAAAAAGATAACAATTACTGATCCGGACGACGAAGAGAGCTCTATCGAACAAGGAAATGAACAACAACGGACCATGTTAGAAAAGAAATATAAGTAGGCGGCGCAGCCTAATCAAATATAAATAATAACACTATTGAAATAAAGTTAGCAAGGAACTATTGAAATAAAGTTAGCAAGGAGAAAAGAAAATATAGAGGCTAAATCATTGATGCCGAATAACAGAGGTAATAAAATCTGATTGACAAATATACACAATCAGGCTAAATCTTTAAATGACTAAGAGATGAAGCGAGATGCGTGTGCAGTGGACAATCAGACCATGTTTAAAAACCTCCAAGTCACAATGCATAAAAAAATGCAGCAGAGATCAAAATATCCAAATGCCTGACCAAACATTCCATGAAGTCAGAGACCGTGAACGATCAAATGGTATAGAAAGCACTCTTCAAGACCCACAGAATAAACGGGCCACAGAAGTGCGTATGCATCCGAAAGTAGCAAGAAAAGGAACATGCAAATAACACAAATGAAAATCACATACCAAACCCAACGCAGAAACACATAAAAATAGGGTATCATCAAAGAAGTACACAAATGAGAAAACAAACTGCGGAGAAACGAAGGAAGAGGGCTAGACCCTGAAATTTCCTGCACAAACAAAAACAAAACCAAACAGAAACCCAGAAACAAACCCCAGAGAAACGAAAGAAAAGGAGAAAGCTGAAGGAGAAAGCTGAGACACTGTCCCTGCCTCAATATATCTGTAACTAACAAAAAAAGGTAACTACCAAAAATTCAGTAAAAAGAATCTAAATCTCTATATATAACAAGGATGAGAAACCAACGAGTTTGTCAAAATAAAGAAGCTAACAATCCATGAAGTCAGGCACTGTCAACGAATAAATCGTATGGAAAGAAATAAGAAAAGAAAGAATCAAATAACACAACTGAAGATCACATACCAAACCTAGCGCAGAAGCGCATAAACCTAGGGTATCATCGAAGAAGTACAAAAACGAAAAAGCAAACTGCAAAGAAATGAAAGAGAAGGGCTCCACCCTGAATTTTCCTGCAAAAAAAAAAAAGAAAAACGAAAAGAAACGAAGAAACAAACCGCGGGGAAACGGAAGAGAAAGAGCAAGCCGAAAGAGAAAGCTGAAACCGAGAGACGTACCAGGTTGTAGCACTCATAGATGAAAGAAATACAAGCAGCGAGCAGGTGAAACAGTCAGGGGAAACAGGGAGGAGGCAGATGACGAGATTAGGGTAAATAGGAGCCTTATATTATACGCTACAATATATATATATATAGACACACACACACACTAAAAGCTTGCGTAAAAAAGGGATGGATTTACCTTGGCATGCCAGTTGGGGATACAATGGGTAAAAGTTGTCGCTCGAATAGCCTAATCATAAAATTTCAGAATAACCTTTCAAAATGGTAGGCCAAATCGTTATCTTTTTTTTCACTCATCAACCGCTACTCTTCGAGTGCGCACTGGATAAACCCTCGGACTGAACGTAATAGCCTGCAAACTACGCCAATCAGGTAAACTATACTAGGCAAGCTCTGTATGACAGACTCAACCAAAAAAATATTTGTAGGAGAAATCGAACTCGTGATCTTTCAGTCCCCCGCTCACCTATTCCACCAACTTGACTAACTTGCCCGTATCCAAATCGGTATCTTTTGATGTCATTTGTGCTTTTCACTATTCAGATGGTGGGCGGGCTGTCCGGTGTCCGGGAGGTCCAAATCGGGTGTTTGGGGCGGCATCATGATATGGAGATCGGATATGGGCAGAATTGGGATAAACATGAATGACGTGGTCCCAAATGGTGGCTGGTCGTCGTGGAAGCTGGACCCAAATGGTTGTTTCTCTGTTTTTTTCGTGCAGGTCCATTGTTGAAGATAACTCTGCCTGTGGGTGTCTTCTTGACATCCATTGCCGGTCCCAAGCCCGGATAAAAGAGGAGGGTTGCGGTAGGTTAGTGGCAGCCAGCGTAAAACTCGTCACATTCCATGGACATGAATCAAACATTGAAAATCGTTGGGGCGTCTCCTCGAAGCGATGCTGTGCATTTCATAGGCCGGGTGCGGTGATAAGTATGCGAGGTTGCTAGGTCGTCGCCCGAGCGGCGCGCCACCTTTACATCCGAGGGTGGTGTCAAATGAGCAAGGATGCGCTACACTTCATAGGCCGGGTGTAGTGGAAAATATGCAAGGGTTGCTAGGTCGTCGCCGAGCGGCGCGCCCCTCGAAGTATGGGTGTGGTGTCAAATGTGCAAGAATCCTTGCAGCGTGGACGAGGACAAACAGAGAAGTTAGTTCTTGCGGCTAGTAAGGGTAGTAAGGTGCGGTTTGGAACTTGGAACGTTGGCTCTTTGTGGGGAGATCGGCGAAGTGGGGAGGTTATGAAAAGGAGGAGAATTCACATAATGTGTCTACAAGAGACTAAGTGGGTTGGCGAGAAGGCAAGAGTGTTAGCTCCTTGGGGTTACAAGCTTTGGTACTCTGGAAAGGATAGAAGTAGAAATGGAGTGGGTATCGTCATTGATAAAGAATTCATTGATGATGTGGTGGAAGTGTCAAGAAAGAGCGATAGAATAATGAGTATTAAGCTTGTGATAGGGGATGAGTTTCTAACTATCATAAGTGCTTATGCACCACAAGTAGGATTGGATGCATCGATCAAACAAGAATTTTGGGAAGATTTGGAAGAGGTTGTCGAACGAATTCCTATGGGTGAGAAATTGATCATTGGTGGTGACCTCAATGGGCATGTCGGTGTTAGCAGAGATGGCTTTGAGAGCATTCATGGTGGCTTTGGTTTTGGGGACAGGAATGAAGCAGAAATGATATATTGGATTTCGCATTAGCTCATGACTTGGGTATTATGAACACTTGGTTCGAGAAAAGGGACTCTCATTTGGTGACATATAGAAACGGAGGTAATGCAAGTCGATTGATTTCTTTTTAGTAAGGAATGTTTGGAGGAAAAGTTTTACTAATTGCAAGGTAATACCGGTGAGAGTCTTTGAACACGGCCTTAGGGTTGTGGTGCTTGACTTTCGAGGTAAGAGGCACTTAAGAAAGAGAAGACCACAAGTTGACCCTCGAATTAAGTGGTGGAAGCTCCAAGGAGAGTCGACATACTTTTGTGGCTAAGATTGCTGATAGTGGTATTTGGTCCGATTGCACGGAGATGGATATAGATTCGATGTGGAACTTGTTGGAACACAACATAAAGGAAGTTGCAAAAGAAGTCCTACGAGAATCTAAAGGAAAGCAGACCATCAAGTAAGGACACATCTTGGTGGAATGATGAAGTTAAGCAAGCGATAAAGACCAAACGTGAATGTTATAAGGTCTTGGGTAAATGCTCGAGCGATGAGAATTATGAGAAGTACAAGAAAGCTCGAACGAAGCTAAAAAGGCGATGCGAAATGCCCGATCAAAGGTCAATCAAGAATTATATGCAAGATTAGATACTAAAGAAGGGGAAAAAGATATCTATAAACTTGCTCGAATGAGAGAGAAGAAGCGAGATATTGGAAAAGTTAAATGTGTAAAGATCTTGACCAAAAAGTTTTGGTTCAAGATAAAGAGATAAAAGAGAGATGGAGGTCATACTTTGATACCCTATTCAATGGCCATCAAGAACAAGATATTGGGAATTTAAACATCCCCTCAAGTATGGTTAACCGAGAGTTTAAGAGAAGAATCCAAAAGGGTGAAGTGACAATTGCATTGAAGAAGATGGGGTCAAAGAAAGCGAAGGACCGGATGGTATACCTATTGAAGTTTGGAGGTGTTTGGGGAGAGAGGGATCGAATGGGTAACTATGCTTTTCAATAAGATTTAGAGAAGCAATAAGATGCCGTCAGCATGGAGGAAAAGTATTCTCGTCCCTTTGTATAAGAACAAAGGTGATGTTCAAGATTGTTCTAATTATCGCGGAATTAAACTAATGAGTCATACCATGAAGTTGTGGGAACGAGTGATTGAACAAAGGATCAGGAAATGTGTGAAGATAATGAAAATCGGTTTGGATTTATGCCTGGAAGATCGACCATGGAAGCAATTTATCTTATCCGTGATTGATGGAACATTATCGAGATAAAAAGAAAGATCGCATATGGTTTTTATTGATTTAGAGAAGGCATATGATAAAGTACCAAGAGAAGTACTTTGGTGGGCCTTAGCAAAGAAGGGTGTATCGCGGAAATATATTGACATTATAAAGGACATGTATGAGGGAGCTAGTACAAGTGTACGTACTAATGTTGGGAGGACAAGAATTCCTTATTACGATTGGGGTGCATCAAGGATCTGCTCTTAGTCCTTTTCTCTTTGCCATAGTCATGGACGAATTGACAAGAGAAATTCAAAATGACGTTCCGTGGTGTATGATGTTCGCAGATGATATTGTGTTGATTGATGAAACGAAGGTTGGAGTGCAACAGAAATTGGAACTTTGGAGGGATACTTTGGAAGCTCGAGGCTTTAGGGTGACGAGTAAGGCCCGATCTATATGGAGTGTAGGTTTAGCGAAAACAGTGATAGAGAGGCGGGGATGATCACATTTGATGGGAAAGTTGTTCATGGATCCACTTTCTTTCGGTATCTTGGATCTATTATCCAAAAGGATGGAGAGCTAGATGGCGATGTGGCTCACAGAATAAAGGCAGGGTGGTTGAAGTGGAAGAGTGCCACAGGGGTTTTATGTGATCCCGACATGCCTCATAGATTAAAGGGTAAATTTTACCGCACGGCAATTAGGCCTGCGCTGTTATATGGCACCGAGTGTTGGGCTGTAAAACAGTGTCACGTTCAAAAGATGAATGTGGCAGAGATGCGTATGCTACGATGGATGTGTGGTCATACAAAAAAGGATCGGCTCAGAAATGAGGTGATCAGAGAGAAGGTAAGAGTTGCGTCTATAGAAGACAAGATGATGGAGAATCGATTACGATGGTTTGGTCATGTGAGAAGAAGACCTATTGATGCCCCAGTGAGGAGGCTAGAAAGTTGGGGAGCAAGTAATGTTGTGAAAGGTAGAGGAAGACCCAAGAAAACTTGGATAAAGATGATTGAAAATGATATGCGGTTTCTTGGAATTGGAGAAAGTATGGCGATGGAGAGGCAAATGTGGCGGGAAAGAATACGGATGGTGGATGGAGTCTGATTTTTTTTTTTTTTTTAATTCCTATTTTCTTTTATTTCTTGTTTTGTTTTTTTTTTTTCTTTTTTTTTTTTTTTTTTTTTTTTTTTTTTTCATTCATTCTCTTTTTTTATTTGCTTTTTTCTCTACTTTTTCCCTCTTTTTTCCTTTTATGTTATTTATGTAACGATTATTGACGGTTTCAAAGTTTGATTCATGTTAGCCGACCCCAAATCATTTTGGGACTAAGGCTTAGATGTTGTTGTTGTTGTTGTCCATTGTTGAAGATCATTACCTCCCTTCGGCTGAACCACGTACTTTATGGTGCAAGGCGGCTCCCGGTAAAGTCAACATGCTTATTTGGAGGATTAGGAGAAATAAAATATCCACCACGGACAATTTATTGAGGAGAGGTGTTATTTATGGTATAAGACCATCTTTATCAGCAATCCAATCCAATCCAATCTCTATTAAAAAATTTATTTCTCTCTCTTCCACCTACCTAATTTCAATCTCAATTCAATCTTACATTTTTTACATTATATTAGCAATCCAATCCAATCTTAAATATTTTTAAAAAATATATATATTTAATATATTATCATATATATAATGCAAATTAGTGTGTTGAAAATATGTCAAGATTGGTCTCTATTTGTAGGAAATTGAAAAATATGAATTTTGGTATATTTTTTATTTTTTTAATATTTTTGTTAAACTTATCTTTTTATTAAGATAAGATTTATTTTGAAAAAAATCTACTTACACCAATGATATATTGACACATGTAAATGGTTTAATTAAAAAAAATAAAAAACAATCTCAATCCAAGATTGGATTGCAACACCGGCCGAGCCCCTCTATTTCTTTTTTCTTTTTTTTTTATTATATTTATTTTGTCTTTTCCTTATTTGGGTTGGATTGGATTGGGTGAGTTCACCACTAAAGGTGGTCTAATTCACTTTGATTAGTTTGGCCAATTTAATTGAGTTTTTTATATCTATTGCAAGATTTAACATCCAAGTTCAAATATGTGGAAATCGCAGCAAGCAAGAAATAACTATTTTCTACCGATCAAATCTCTTCAAACTTAAACCAATACTTGTCCTCAAGCATAAAAATATCGAAAGTTTTGAATTTTTTTTTGAAAAAAAATAGCTCCTGAAAGTAACTCGTACTAACTTAATTTTTATTCACCAACCCAATCAGAAAATAAAATTAATTTCGCACCTTCCCCGGCAACGGCGCCAAAATTTGACCGCACTGTCGAGATGACTCAAAATTAAATATTTACTAAGTTTCTTGACTTGCGTATACTAAATAGTAGTATTGGCGAGTAAGGGTCGAGTCCACGAGGAACGGTTGAATTAATTGAACTTTAGAGTTAAATACTTTTGGAAAACAAAATAATAATACTAAATAAATAATAGTACTAAAATAATAATACTAGATATACTGAAAGGGGTGTTTGATTGATTTAAAGTAAACAATAAGATAAAATAAAGTAACAAGTAGACAAATAAAAAGAGGAAATAAAATTAGTAGGGAAAACGATTGTGATTGATATCTAGTTCTTAGTTCCGTCTAATTTAATTTATGAATTAATGAAACACTTTATCTTTCCTTAATTGCTAACGAACTCCTACTCCGAAGTCAACAACAAGCCCTGTTAACTCCAATCATTTCTTAAGTTTATTTAATCAAAACAAGCTCTTCAATTAAACCTATCTAGACGAAGGATTAAAAACAAGCACTTCAAATCTTGTTCGTTAGATGCATTAGGAACCAAAACGATGGAAATAGACAGGATATTGAGTTCACAAGCCCGGCCCAAGGGATCCTGATTTTGTGTTACCCAACTGAATAAAATCAATTATTGCTACTTGTTATTTAGAATTATAACGATTACCTATTATAACCCTATATTTAGCAATAGATATAAAAACCTCAATTAAGTTGACCAAACTAATCAGTGAATTATAGCATAAATAAATTCGCTCAATAACACAAAGATAATTCAAGGGGAATAATTCAAGAATATGCTACGGAATTAAAATATAAACACTATAGATACGGGTTCAAACATCCCTAAGAACTGAAATAAAGAATTTAGCCGGACATGGTGGCTAGAAAAGACATAGAATTGTTCATAAATAATAAGAGAAATAAAACCGATAAAGTAGATCTAGTTTCCTTCTCTGCTCGGTTGTGATGATGCTCCTTCGCCCGCCTTGGTGCTGCCCTTTTCTCTCGTGTTGGCTCGATGGTGGGAGATCTAGATTTAGAAAAAATTAAGATGGATAGAGATGTGTAAGATGTAATATGAATGTGATGATAGATGTAATGATAGATCTCTTCTCAGCTTCTTTGACCTTCTTATATAGGTGTGGGCAGCCTCCATCCTTGGTATGGGTCATTAGGGTTGTGTTTAATTCTTTTCTTAGGTTCCAAGTAAATAAATCCCGAAATTGAATCTGCATTGGCGTCTGTTTGACACTGGGTGACCCAGTGTTAGCGGCCACAACAAGATTTAAGGTCCAAGTTCCAATGGGGTGCCCGTCTGATGGCCCAAATAACTCTTCTAACTCCAAAAATACTCTAAATACCTGAAATAATCAATAAAAACTACTTGGTGAAGTAAATTGCTTTCATAAATAAAAAGGTAGAAAATTAACAAGTTGTGCTAAACCAAAGAGAATAAAAGTATGCAATTAACACATGAAATTAGTCACTATTTTCTACCGATCAGAAATGTAGGATAATAATTTCAAAAATTACAATTTGACCCTCGATCTTTGAAAAATCAGATCTCTTAAACAATAAAGCGGAATCGTATGAAATTTATACTGAACCTACATTTTTAATTTCGAGTTCTGAACCTACAGTTTTAATTTCGTTTATGAATTTTTTAACTGATGTGGTGCTTAGAAAAAAATATCTTTCCCCCAACAAATACATGCGAGCTTATGTTCATTTGTTGCTTTACACGTTCTCACTAAAAAATTAAAATAATGGCAAAATACCTCCCAGGTCCCTTAACTTATTTATTTATAATGATTAGGTCCCTTATCTTTTTTTATAACGCAAAAGTCCCATAACCTTAAAAAACGTAACGCATATGTCCCTTATCTTTTTTTGTATAATGCAAAGGTCCCATAACTTTCAAAAATGTAACGCATAGGTCCCTTTTAAGGTTTTTTTGTTAACTCCATTAATTTGTCAGTGATGTGGCACTGTAATTGCTTAGGTGGAGTGCCACATAGGATAATTCCATTAATCCAACGTGTTCCTTCTCTCTCTCCCTCTCTCTAGATCTCTCTCTCTCTCTCTCTCTCTCTCTCTCTCTCTCTCTCTTATACGACCCTGAATCTTAAAAACCTCCATTGTTGTTCTCCATTTCTCAACTAACCGTAGATCTCATCTTTCATCTTGCACTCTCTCATCACCATCGTTCTTCTCGACATCTCTCTCTGTTACTGCAGAAGTTTCAAAACCCAGGACCTTATTTTCCCATGGCCTCACGCAGTAATAGAGCGTGTATGAAAATATTTTCTCAGAGTGAGAGAAATGAATAACCCTAACAAGACCTCTAATGTTATTAACCTATGTGGCATTCCAAGTCACCAGTCTAATAGCCACGTCAGTAAGTGTTTAACGGAGTTAACAAAAAAGTTAAAAGGGACCTATGCATTACGTTTTTGAAAGTTATCGAATATTTGCGTTATAAAAAAAATAAGGGACCTACGCGTTACGTTTTTGAAAGTTATGGGACCTTTGCGTTATGAAAAAAGATAAGAGACCTAATTATTACAAATAAATAAGTTAAGGGATCCGGGGAGGTATTTTGCCTAAAATAAGTTATTTTTAATTCGAATCTTGTTAAAAAATAAATTAGAGAAAATATAATTGATGAAGTTAAAATATGTTGATTGAAGAGACAGATTTGCACAAAATGTACGATTTAAGAAATAGAATTTCGAGAATTATCACTTTCTGTAAGAAATGATTTTTAAGAAAACAAAAATACAGTATTAGATAGGGCTGGGACTTTGGAACCGGAAACCACAGAACCGATCCGGGCCGCATCGGAACCGACGGTTCGGTTCGGTTCCTAGCAACAAATTTTTTTTTTCGGTTCGGTTCGTACTGTTAGTATTCGGTTCGGTTCGGTTCGTGATTCCTGTCTGTTTTAAAGAGGAACCGATATGAATCGCAAGGAACCGTCCGAACCGCACCGAATCGGGAAACCGACCCTCTCAATATAATATAATATAATATATTCTTATTAAACATAATTAATATAATATAATATAATATAATATACTATAATATATTCTTAATAAAATAAAATATAATATAATATATTTCGTCCAAACCATACAAAATTGGTTCCGGTTCGGTTCCGGTTCGGTTGGGTTCGGTTCCTGTGCAGTTCGAACAAAAAAAATTGGAAAAACCGAACCGCGAAAAAACTATGCGGTTCGGTTCCGGTTCCTGTATTTTTTTCCCAGGAACCGAAAAGTCCCAGGCCTAGTATTAGAACATTTGAGTGAATAACCTACGATTCTAGTTTTATGTGATTTTGATTTACGGTTTGTGAGATATGAATTTCTGAAGTTTGGGTGACGAAACTGTATTTTTTAAAGTGAATAATGATATTTTGTGCAAATTTTTTTCTTACTAAATGATTTAGACAAAAGTGAAAATATGGCAATGAGCCACATCGAGTTATGAACCTACAATATAAATTTCATACAATTCCGCATTACAGTTTAAGAGATATAATTTATTAAAGATCGATGGTCAAACTGCAATTTTCGTATATGTATGGTGTAGAAACGTAAAAAAAAAAAACTATTTCGACCTGTAAAGTTTTCAACCAAATCAAAATACATTAATTGTAAAGCATGCATTACAACCCCCATAAAATATGGATGTGTTTTGAGCGTGTGGTTGGGTTGTTGCCCTATCATTCCTTAATTTGAAAAGAACTAAAAATTTAGGGCTGATTGAAACTAGGTTAAAGTATTGGGAATATAAAATCCCAATACTATTCAGATATTTTCTCGCTCTCGGCCGATATACACACACGCATAAAATTCTCACACACTCATATACTATACTGAAGGATAATTCCTGCGGATTCGGGAGGAACTATGGCGACTGTGATATGTATTTAGCCCCCTGCACACGGAGGCAGTACGAAAGCAGCGACTTCCTCCAGTAGGTTCCATCCGATCTCGCGGTGGTTTTTCGGCGGAGCAGAGTTCTCGATTTTTCGTTCGGGTCGGTCCCAAATCATTTGGGATGCGGTGGAATTGAATAAAGGGTAAGGATAGGATGTTGGAAATAAAACGCAGCGGAAACGAAGTTTGGAATAAGTTTGATAATACGTTTTACGCACTCACGAGCACAAAATCCATTTAGGCATTCTAATTAATTAACTAGGAAGATTAGTAAGCAATTTAAATAATATTATTTATTTAATAATATTTGGTGAAAATAAATATCCTAATCTAGATCTTGAGATCATAGGATATTTACCATTGAAGCGAAGTGGTTGTTCTTTTATCTCTTTCTCAAAATCTTCTAGAGTATATCCCCGCCTTAATCGGATGTTTTCTGGACATCGAGCTACCGGATCTTGCTTGGCTTGAAAATGAATAATCCGAAAATAATATCTGAGAGTCACTCGCCTTTTGCTTTGATTTTTCTAGTAACTTTTAATTACTCTTAGAAAATTGATGTGTTATTACAATTAAACACAAGAAGAAAAATCAAAACCCCCAAGTATGAATAATGTCACATGGCCGAACCCCCCCATAATATCCTATTTATAGGCTTTGATACTCTAGGGCTCTTAAGGAGGATTATGATTAGGACTCATAGTATAACACAACCTTCCATATTAAACTCTTCCTAACATGGTTGAGTTTACTCATATCAATTCAATCCACTAAAAAATTGATATTGCACTTCCATCTCAAATTCCAATTTACGAAAGCAGGCTTCTTATTTAAATATATCATTTTTGTGTTTACGATATCGAATATCCGTTACTTAATTTAATCTACTGACAGCTTTAATTAATTAATTGCTTATCCAAGAGTAGTACCACTAGAACCTTATTATTATATCAGAATTAAATCCACATGCAAGGTTTAATATAATAATCAATCTCGATCTCCTTAAGGGGACATCATCTACCCGCACTAGTCGAGACACGATTTTTAGTTGAAATATTATTATCATATAAATAATATTATTGCCCAAAATATAAAGAATATTGAGTCAATCGTTGTGACTCTCATTCTTGGTAAATCAGAGCAATAATTATTATAACTAAACAATTCAATAATATATACTAGAATTAAGTAATAATAATTATTCTAGATTTACATTCTTCTTACAATCAGTACAGAAGAATCGATCTCACCGCGGTCCAGTTCAACGTATATAAATACGCTAATGTATGTTAATAGTCAAGACTAACTAATCTCAAGCATACACTACAACCTTTTAAATAATTTGTCTAATAATTATATAGCTTGTGAACTATTATATTATTTTATAAGGCACTGATAATGAGGTCTTCCATGTGATATCGTCACAACACATTATCTACAATAGGAAATAAATAGACAATACATTTGCATAATGTAACACCCACAAAATTCCATTGAGTTATTACAGTGTCGTGGACCCCACACAAGGAAATCCACCAGGCGAACACGACTAAAATACATCAACTGACCAAAAAGGAAAATCACAGCCCCTACTATGATATCCGACACAATATTCCGATGTGGAATTTCAATGACAATGGTGGGCCTACATGGGCAAAATAAAAATACAACAACATCCATGAGCCTTACTCGGATAACACAAAATGACAACAACTGACAAACTGGAGAACACTACAAACTGACTGACCAACATGTTGGCCACTTAAGTATACTGGATACAGTTTGGAAAATCGTTTAAACAACAAACTGTATGGAATCTAAATCTGAGTGCGTAGCGGAAGTCTTGGATACAGTTAGTTGCCGTGGATACAGCAACGACGTATTAGGTGTATACTTAATATATCACAGTTATTTCAAACAGTAAAAGCAGAAGGTAAATAACACAGTAATTTAAGTGGTTCGAGGTAAACCCCTCTACGTCCACTGGTCCTCCACACAGGAGTAAAAAGTTTATTATATAATTACTGCGTACACAACTACATAATTATAAACAAACCTATCCTTGTATCGTTCACACAGATTGATACAAAGAATGTCGCTTTCAACCGTTCACACAGATTGGTTAAAGCTTCCTTCGACTAGCTTCTTCACACACGCCTAAAGCTTCGTCCTTATTCATCCCACACAGTCGAATAACTTGTTGAGTTCACACAGAGCTCGGTTTTTACACGAGGTAAAAGGTAGGTAACTGTAAGAACAAGCACTTTGAATATCACGTTCTTGAGCCGATGATAGTCATTCTTGATGTTGAGCACCGTATATCTCTTTCGTTCTAACTTGCGGTATGCTCGGAGATATGTTTGCTCGGATGATAACTTTGATAGCTTTGAGAGTTATGTTACTTGGGTTCGTTCGGTTGGTTGGTGATCGATCTTCAATGTCTTCAAGGATATATATATAGCCTCTCAAGAAAGTATCCGTTGAGATGTCCGTTTGAATAAGATTTCCTTCAACAGAATATGACATGATCCAGATTTCGCGGGATTACAAGATACGAAGACGGTATTTAAATACTTTATCCTTGAGTATTTAAATACTTCTTTGTTCAACGGACTTGACTTGTGTTCTTTCTTGTCCTTTTGTGAATCGTATGGAAGATGACCGTATTTAGGGCATCGAGACGGTTTCTATACTTGATCTTTTGCAAGTCTTCTTGTCTTGTGAGCTTCACCGATGCCGATTCGAGGCGGAGTTTTCGATATAGGATAAAGCTTTGAATCCTCGATACGGTTTCCTTCTTTGTATATTTGGCATATATGTCAAAACCTTCTCAATAACAAATAACAATCGATACAGGATCGGGTATCCTACGATTCGATCTGAGGTTATTGTTTTTCCCAACAATTTCCCCCTTTTTGACAATTTGCCAAGACTAACTTACTTCAACTCTTGAGTCTTCTTGATGATGCCAAAACCTTCTTCATGAAGCATTCTTCTTCGATGACTTCGCGATTTCTTGGTCTTTTGTCAATAGGTCGACTTAGTGACTTAGTCTACAATAATGAAGCGCTCGCAGCATGTTCGTCTGATTTGAGATTTATTACAACTTAAGCTTTATGATTGGTGCGCAGCATAATCTTACAATGTATTCTAAGTTTACAATCAAACTATGAACCTGTTCGTAGACTAGTTAAATACTTATTTTTCAATCAAGTTTATCTAACTTGAGATTCCTATCAAACAATTTTAAGTAATCATACATAAACACAAGATTACGAGTTGTAATCTTTCAAGACAAACAAACTATTTTATTGATATTCAAAATGATTGAGTACAAAGTTTCTTTGTTTGAATAGAGATTACAAAAACAAAAATAATATACATAAATTTCATCTCCTCATCTATAATCCGCATGCCTCCAAGGTCTCTTTCTGGCTCATTCTCGGTGCCGCGCCACCGCTTTGAAGTGAATCATTGCCTCGTTCTGGTAAATCGCTCTTCCTTCATATGAACGATCAAAGGCAAGTATCGATCTTACGGATGGGTGACCCGATCTCCTCTTCTATGTTTTGATTTCATCTCGACTTGGAGAGGAGCTTACCTTCTTCTAGCATCTTTGAAAACTTGTCCACGCTTCCGCCAATGTTTTATAATTTTTGAAGATGGCGGATTCCCTGATGAGTCTGACAAAATATCTCATCAGTTCATTCTTCCTCCAGTGCTTCACTTCTTCGGCAGTTGGGTTGCGGTTGGTCGGCAGACGTATTTCCGAAGGTCTTTGGATAAGATTTTGCCAAGGGACATTTGGGTCATGGAATTCTGGTCTGGAGCCTGAAATTCTAAAGCTTTGGGATTGAGGTGCTAGCTTGTTCAATTCGCGTAATCTTGCTCGAGCGACCTCAAATTCCCTTTCCTGTTGCAGTCTTATTCTCCTTGCAGCTTCTCGTGCCTCTTCCCCCTTTTTGGCTTCATCAAGACTTTGCAGGATTTCAAGAGCGGCGTCCTGTTTGGTCTCGATGCTGTTTATTCTTTCAACAAGGGAGGAAAGAGTCTGCGACATCTCTTGAATGCTTTTGTCGTGCGCACGCAGTTGAGAGCTGTTCTCAATCATTGCACAGGCGGTCTTGGCTTCAGCAATTCTTGTCTTTGAAGCTTCCTCCTTCAGCAGTTTCTCTTGTTTATCCTCCATGATCTTCAAGGCTTGCTTGAACACTTCTGGCAAGAGGATGAATGCGTCGACAACTCGAGATACTTCGTGTTGAAGAGTGGTCATTTCTTCTACGGCAGAGGTGTGCATCCAGTTCAGTGCCTTTTCAACAGAAGATAGAGCATTTACTGCGTCTTGGATAAATACAGTCTGAAGGCCAAGAGCTCGCAGGCGCTCTTTACGTGCAGCAGAGATAGGAGAGTCAGTGGCGAAGTCTTGATGCGATTCAACCTCCTTACGTTCACGGATGGACGTGAAGTAAGTTGGACATCCTCGGGTTCGTTCTGTCCTCGGATTCCAAGGTTGCGGGCGGGAGTAGCTTCTTGTGGTACGGCGACAGTTGGTTCGAAGCATCCCGTGGCGAAGGTTCTTGGCAGAATGCGGATGCGGAGGGACCGAATCCTCCTGTTGGGCGTGAATGGCTTCTTCGGTCGCAAGCTCGGGTGCCTGTTCCAAAATTTCTTGATCTTCCTCGTGGAGGGACGATTCCTCTGGCCGGGAATGTTCTCCACTGTGGCGAAGGTGGATTGGCTTGGTTAGAAGGTCCTTCGTCTTTTAAGGTGGAGAGGCGGCTCGGGCTTCAGCCTCTTCACGGCTCATTCTCAGACCTACTTGAAGAGCATCGTCGTCATCGTCTGAGTCGGCATCGTCGTCAGCTTTTGGATTTATGGGAGAGTCCTCTGACTTCTGCTTTCCTTTTCTTCTGGCGTCGGATTTGTGCGGCAGTGGCTTTCAATGAGATCTTTGCAAGAGGCGTTGTCCCATCGTAGCAGGCCTCAATTTCGATTGAGTCTGTTGCTTCGGAGACGAACCGCTCTTCGTGGCTCCATTCGCTCCGGTTATGCAGTGTGTCGTGCGGAGCTAGCCTATAGCCTTTCCATTGCGGGAATCTTTCGTACGCTTGTTCAATTTGAACCGAAAGAAGTGTTTGATTTATGATTGAGTCGGGGAGGGACTTGAATCACGTGCAGACGCTGTTTCGAGGGATTCCGGTACAGGTATGGGATCCTGCACGGAAGATGGACTCCTTGCAGGGGATGGTGCCCCGAAGGAAATTGGATCCTGCACGGGTGTGGAATCCCGTAGAGGAGAAGTAGCTTTTGGCTCCAAATGGGCAGCCGACGTGCTAACGTCTTGAATGTTGGCAGATGTCTCTATATCCGTCGTAGCCGCCAAAGGCTCGGGATCTACTGTCGATGCAGTAGGAGACACCTCTTCCGCAGGGGTTGGGCCCTGGGGTTCTTCAGTGGGTTGCGCCACGGGCGAGACATCCTCAGAGTGTTTGGTTTTGATTTTTGAGATCCTCCGGAGTCTCTTCTTGGACTTCTCACTAGCAGAGTGCTTCTTGCTGTGAGAACGCTTGCGCTTCTTCTTTGAAGATTCCATTTCTGGGACCTTCACGGTTACATCTCTGGGGTTGTCATAAATAGGCATGTGCCTGGTTTGCGGATGGTTGGCATGCATGGTGCTCTGGTTATAAGCAGTGGGCTTGACGCCTCCTAAATATATCCGTGAGCTATTTTTCTTAGCGTCGGCGGATTGCATCACTCCGCACTTCGTCAGTATGTAGTTCAGCATTAAACCAAATGATTTCTTTTGGGTGGCAGGCTTGCACACCTCTTCTTGAAGACGTTTCAAAATGATTTGGCACCAATTGACCTTTTCACAGTCAAAATAGCTACCATCATTACGAACCTTAGATTCGTGCACATTTGAACGCACCGGTTCGATTTTCAATGATTCCGGAATGAAGTCATGCGAGATAAACGAAATAAAGAAGAAAATTTTTCTTGTGACAGTGGTTGTCACCATGTCAACCACTTTGGACCACCGTAAAAGTCCATAAAACTTGGTAATCGAGTTCTTGAGACCGAATGTCTCAAGGCTGGTCCATGGTCGCCGTCGGCGGGCGGCTGTAGATTTTCCGGAGTAGGTCGCTATTGATGCGATTTGCACTCCTTGGGTATTGCGGTGATGTCGGCAACATGTCCTCCACAGGCTAGTGACGAAAAGCGAACGGCGGCGTTGAGGTAGAATTCCTCAACCGGATGGGCGTCGTATTTGTCGGCGGTTTTGCTCGGCGATAAAGACCTTGTTGCTCAAGACGAGTAATAATATACTCCATTGGTTCGGTGTCGTTGATTTCAGAGATGATACGCTCGATGATGACAGTTTCGAGAAGATCCGCCATCAATGATGTTGGAGGTTTTCTTGAGCAGGGGAAGAAGATTGACTAGCCATGGATGTTTTCTTAAAAGCGAAGGTGGAAGAAAAGCGGTAGAAATTTGCAGTGATTATGCGAGAAAATATGTACATTTGCTTGAGATCTCTTGTAATTGCGAAGCGTAAAGAGTCTCTAATGGCGAATCTGATCCTTTTATACTTGGGCGAAATAGGGTTTGCAGTACGAATGGTCGATTTTAAGGGATGGGAACCGGTTTTGAAATCGGCCAGTCGGGATGGATTTAGTGTAATCTGTACGCTAATCCATTAAAAGGTTTTAAAATACAATGGGTCCCACTTCGACATAGGTTGATTACCCTAAATGCCTAAAACGGCGGTTTTAAAAATAATAAACAATTTAAAAACATCGCGGCTTTTGAGATTCGATTGTCCAGATGTCGTGTAAGGCATTTAATGAACATGACGTTTGACATAAAAAGCAGGCACGTGGACAAAAATTATTTTAAACGGAATAATATTATATTACATCTTGAATCGAAATCCTATAGTATGTCTTTGTTCTCGCGTCGATACTGACGTTCCCCCTTAAAAAGGTACTAATAGGTTTTGAATTCCATCTGACAATATTTGGATTAATCTTTGTATTCATAGGTCTCTGATATTCCCCCTTAATTATTGCACACATCATTTGTAGGATTCATATGCCTTCGTTCGCTCTGATCGTATTGATGTTTACAGTGTACGGATAATTAATGTTGAATCTTTGTATTCACGGGTCTTCTGACATTCCCCCTCAATTGTTGAGTAAAAACAGTAAATTTACTTACGGAGTCCGCCGTAGTATCCCCAATTCTGTTCTTAGCATGTTGAATCTTGTTGTGTCAAGAGGCTTGGTGAAAATGTCGGCCATTTGGATGTCTGTATGAACCTTTTCCAGCGAACATCCTTGTTCTCGACATGATTTCGATAAAATGATGCTTCATGTTGATATGCTTAGTGCGCGAGTGCAAAACAGATTGTGCGTGATTGCAATTGCACTCGTGCTATCACACATGATTGGAGTCTCTCTAGCATCGATTCCATAATCGGCGATTGTTCTTTGCATCAAAGGATCTGCATACGGCCACTACCATGACATAGTACTGATTCACCGTGGAAAGAGAATTTGCCAATTGCTTCTTCTTGAACCAAGATACGAGTCTAGGTCCGAGAAAGTGACAAGTTCGCTTGTACTCTTCCTATCTAGCTTGCGACCTCCGAGATCCGAGTCGTCAGTATCCAACTAAATCGAATCCGCCTTCCTTAGGATACCACAGTCCTGCATCGACTGTTCCTTTAACGTATTTCAGGATTCGTTTAGCCGTATTGAAGTGTGATTCCTTAGGTGTAACTTGGTATCTCGCACACACTCCAACAAAGAATCGATATCGGGCTGCTAGCCGTTAGGTACGGGAGCGAACCGATGAGCTTCTGTAGAGTGATTGGTCAAACGGCTTTCGGCTTCATCGGACTAATTTGCACGGAAGTGCTCATGGGGGTTAGCGAAGATTTGGAATTGTTCATTCCAAATTTGTTGAGAAGCTCCTTCTTTGTATTTCTCTGGTTGATGAATATACACCGTAGGCAATTGCTTTACACTGCAAACCTAGGAAATAACTAAGTTCCCCATCATACTCATTTCAAATTTGCTTTGCATGAGATGTGAGAACCTTTGACATAGAGCAAGGTTAGTTGAACCAAAAATAATATCATCGACATAGATTTGTACCATTAGAAGGTCATCACCTTCCCGTATCTTGAACAAGGTTTTGTCGATGACACCTTTCTCAAATCCGTTGTTGATTAGATCTTTGGGACGGGGTTTCATACTGTGCTCTAGGGGCTTGTTTAAGTCCGTCTGGGGCTTTCCTTAGCCTGTAAACTAGATCGATACCGTCTGTGTTGGCAAACCCTGGTGGTTGTTCAACATAGACTTCTTCCGTAAGCTCTCCATTCAGAAAGCACTCTTGACGTCCATTTGGTATACGATAAAACTTTTATGGGCAAAGGCTAAAAATATCCTAATGGCTTCTAGTCTCGCTACAGGGGTGAAGGTTTCATCATAGTCGATTCCTTCTTCCTGACAATAGCCTTGTGCTACTAGTCTGGATTTGTTCCTTATGATAAGTCCATTTCCATCCATTTTGTTTCGAAATACCCATTTGGTTCCTATAACCGATTGGTATGTCGATCTGGGTACAAGATACCACATTATTTCTTTCAAACCGTTAAGCTCTTCTTCCATAGATGTTATCCAATGAGAGTTGTTAAGAGCGTCTATGGTGAAACAGTTGGACTGGGCTAAGAATACAGCGATAGTGCACATATTGAGTCTCCTAAGTTCGGATTGAGATTTCCATTCAGGGAACTGTGAGACTTCAGCATTAGGTTCTTCTTGTGCACAAAGTACATTTCCTTGTGTACTCTGTATTCTCCTACGAGTAGAAACACCGGCATTAATGTTTCCAATGATCGGCTCTTGTGGGTGATCTCTCAACCATCTTCGGTCGGGTTCTAGTTCGGGATCCCGTCTTTGTATCGAAAGTTTACGTGGGTACGGCTTCGACTTGAATAGCGTCGGCTTCATCCACATCGATTCTTACAGTGCGGGGTTGATTTCTAAATCAACTACGGGTTCTATGGGTGTAGGTGGATCCAAGATAGATAGATGGTGAATGTCCGAGTGATATCATCTACTCTGTAGGGTCATGGTGTGGTTCGTCGAACACTACATGAATCGATTCCTCGATCGTCGACCTCCTTTTATTAAAGATTAAAGTTTCTTTGACGGAGGAGTATCCTACGAATATTCCTTCATCGATTTTTCATCAAAAGTTCTAAGTTGGTCCTTCCCATTGTTCAAAACATAACACCCGCATCCAAAATGTGAAAGTACGAAACTAATGGAGTTTTGTTATTCCATACCTCGTAAGTCGTTTTGTTGTGGTGCTTGTTGGACGTACACGGTTTTGAGTGTAGCACGTTGTATTGGTTGCTTCACCCCGTAAACGCTGTGGCAATTTGCTTGCGGCAATCATTGTCCTTGTTGCTTCTTTCAACGTCTATTCTTTCGCTCGGCAACACCATTTTGTTGAGGTGTACGGCGGTGAGTATTCGTGCTGTATTCCATTCTCCGAACAGTATTGCTCTATAAAGCAGTTAGTAAATTCAGTACCTCTGTCGGAACGAATGCACACGATACTCGATGCTTTTTCATTCTGCAACATCCTCAGGAGCTCGGGCAGCCTTAATGCTGTTTCCTTCTTCTTGCTAAGAAAGATCGTCCAAGCATACCTGGAATCATCATCAACAACAACCATGCAATATTTCTTACCTCCCAAACTTACTGGGTCTACAGGACCGTAGAGATCCATGTGTAGCATTTCCAACACTCTTTGGGTTGAAAGGTAGGATTTGCTTTTCAGGGTTGACTTGATTTGCTTGCCTTTCTGGCATGGACCGCAGACGCTGTCCTTCTTGAATGACACATCTGGCAAACCTCTAACCATACCCTGTCTTGAAAGCTTGTTGATCGTCTTGAAGTTGACGTGAGACATCCTCTTGTGCCATAGCCAGCTAAGATCTGCAGTGCCTTTGGCAACAAAACACGGAATTGAGGAGCTCATAGGCTTCCGATCGGAATGTACATATTACCTGATCTGCTTCCTGTAAGCACAACTTCCTTGGTTTGGGTGTTCTTGACTCTACAACGATCTATATAGAACTTCACCGAGAACTGTTTATCACAGAACTGGCTAATACTAAGTAGATTATACTGTAAGCCTTCAACATATGCAACATCGGTGACCTTGAATTTCCCGACAAGTAGGTTTCCTTTCCCTCTTGTTCTTCCTTTAGACTTATCACCGAAGCGAACTTTTGGACCGCGACCTTCTACAAAATCAGATAGCTTGCTCCTATCTCCAGTCATGTGACGAGATCATCCACTATCGAAGTACCAGGTATCCTCCTCTAGAATGTCCTGTAACAAAGAAATTAGGTAGATTTAGGTCCCCTTTGATTTTTGGGTCCATATATGTTAGTTCCTTTAGGTACCCAGATTTTCCTGACAGCAATTGGTTTACTGTAGGATGTACTCGGTACAGTATTGCGGTATCTACGGGGGGCATATCCGTAGTTGTTATAATCACGATAATTATTATGCATGTAAAATTCAGGGTTATTATTATTATTCCAAATGCGAGTGCCGTCTAGGAGGTGGAGCCATTTTCTTAGGCCTATGACTTGTCTTCGGGTCTCCGGTTGGATTCCCAATCTTGTTGTTGATCTTGAATCGCATCTCTTTGTCTTGAGGGATAACGGGGCTCTGTATCCAATACCTAGGCGCCTTTATCGAGTGTCTTGTTGTGCGGGCCTTTGGTGGTTGAATCATCTTCTTCTGAATAGTATCGGCTTTGATGATATGCTTGTGGAGCATCTTTGTAGATTACGCCTTCGAGTGGTTGATGGTTCCATTGTCTCGAATAGTAGAGTTGAGGCGGAATTGCGGCTTTCGGTTTTCTCGATGTGAGTTCCTTTATGGGACTAGGAGTATCTTGATTCAGAATGTGTTCCACACTCTTGACGAACACAGTACTAGTTTTTCCTTTATTCGAACTGAAATGTATCCTAAGCCACTTTTATCATGAGCATGTTGCCCGGTTGCAGAATTTCTTCCATTCTTTTGGACGATTTTTCAAAAGACTTGAGAATGGTCTCAAGTTCGGTTTCTCGCTTCTCGAGAGTTGTAATTTTGGTTTGTAGTAGAGCCAAATCATTTGTCTTGCTCTCATTATGAGTTTTAATCGCATTTAGTTCATGAGCAAGTTGATGATTGCTCTCCATGAGTTTTTCAAAATCGACCTTCTTGGTTTCACGATCAAGAGACATATTTTCATAGTTTATTTTCAGCAGTCATTTTCATCTTTCGGCTCTAGATTTGTTAATTGAAGCTGTATATTCTCAGTTTTTAAAGTCTCATGGGCCTTTTGAATGTTTTTGAATTCATTCATCATATTTTCGAAAGTATGAGATGCATTAGGTGGAATAACTGAGGTTGAACTTACCTCATCGTCGCTGTCTTCACCTTATGGAACATCTTTGGCCATAAAGCACATGTATGCTTTATCATCGAACTCATCGTCGGATGAATCACTTTCGATGACCACCGAAGACATTCTGCTGATTTGGATGGTGTGGGGAGGCTTCGATTCTCCAATCGGGGCCTTGAGCTTGTCTTTCCAAGCACGTCTTCTTTCATCTCTCTCTTGCTGCTCGGCCTCGGGCAATCTTTGGACTTTGGGATGAGGACATTTGTTTGCATAATGGCACAGTTTCCTGCGATTATAGCACGAGTTAGCATCACCGGATGATGTTTGGTACTTACCTTGTTGTGAGTTTGGGCACTGTAGGAGTCTTTCAGTGTTTAATGAACTTTTGAATTTATGCATTAGAAGCGCCATTTCATCTTGTGACGGGATGTCGTAAATCCTTGTCAGCGCTCTTGTGGCCGGCTTGACGAGCTAGGCATCTTTGTGTCGGCCAGTTCGTCTGACGGCGAGAGCGTGACTTTTGAAGGAGATTCTTGACTTTCTCTCTTCACAATGTCATACTCAAATGCTTTAAGGTCGAGAAGAGATCAAAAGTGGATATTTCATTAAGATTACAGGATACACGCATAGTGTGGTCTTAATGTCCCATCGGGGCCGAGAGATCTCAAAATTTTAAGTTCTTCTCCTTTTGGGTGTAAATTTTGCCCAACGCTTCAAGTTCACCAACAATACCGGTAAATCGAGGTCAAGTTCCTCAAGTGTTTCCGTTGGTTTCATTTCAAAAGATTCAAATTCTTGAGTAAGTTTTGAAATCTTGTTTTCTTTTGAGAGCCTCGGTTCCCTCACAAATTAACTTGAGTTTATCCTGATTTCTTTGTTGTTTTGCAGCTCTTTACCTTTGAGAACGTGCCTTTGTCAAGAGTGACAAATAACGCGTTCTTAGCCACGTTGTCGAGATTGGCTCGCTTCCTTTCATCGGTTGTCCATTGCTCGCGTTCTTTCTCGAGCATTTCAGCATGGGCTTGGCCCTCAATCCTTGCGGCTGGATTGACCTTCATGATCTTGATCGGACCATCCTGTATAACAAAAATCATCTCTTCGTGCATTGCTGCAAGATGAGCTTCCATTCTAATTCTCCAATCGTCAAATTCGTTAATAGAGAACATAGGGACTTTGTTAATCATAGAAGTATCCATACTGATAATATAGGAATGAAAGAAACTGTTTTGAAAATAAGTGATTTGAATCTGATTCGGTTAAAAAGAAATACGATTGATTCTTTTTAGAATCAACCGCTCCGATACCACTTGTTGGCCACTTAAGTATCCGGATACGGATTTGGAAAATCGTTTAAACAACAAAGCGTATGGAATCTAAATCGAGTGCGTAGCGGAAGTCTTGGATACGATTAGTTGCCGTGGATACAGCAACGACGTATTAGGTGTATACTTAATATATCACGGTTATTTCAAAAGATGCGCGAAGGTAAATAACACGATAATTTAAGTGGTTCGAGGTAAACCCCTCTACGTCCACCGGTCCTCCACAGGAGTAAAAGTTTATTATATAATTCTGCGTACACAACTACGTAATTATAAACAAACCTATCCTTGTATCGTTCACAGATTGATACAAAGAATGTCGCTTTCAACCGTTCACACATTGGTTAAAGCTTCCTTCTTGACTAGCTTCTTCACACACAGTTCAAGCTTCGTCCTTATTCGTCCCACACAGTCGAATAACTTGTTGAGTTCACCACAGAGCTCGGTTTTTACAGAGGTAAAAGGTAGGTAACCGGTAAGAACAAGACTTTGAATATCACGTTCTTGAGTGATGATAGCTGTTCTTGATGTTGAGCACTGTATATCTCTTTCGTTCTAACTTGCAGTATGCTCTGGAGATATGTTTGCTCAGATGATAACTTTGATAGCTTTGAGAGTTATGTTACTTGGGTTCGTTCAGTTGGTTGGTGACTGATCTTCAAGGATATATATATAGCCTGAAGAAAGTATCCGTTGAGATGTCCGTTTGAATAAGATTTCCTTCAACGGAATATGACATGATCCGGATTTCGCGGGATTCAAGATCGAAGCGACGATTTAAATACTTTATCCTTGAGTATTTAAATACTTCTTTGTTCAACGGGACTTGACTTGTGTTCTTTCTTGTCCTTTTGTGAACTGTATGGAAGATGACCGTATTTAGGGCATCGAGGCAGTTTCATACTTGATCTTTTGCAAGTCTTCTTGCTTTGTCTTGTGAGCTTCACCGATCTTTGATTCGAGGCAGGTTTTCGATATAGGATAAAGCCTTGAATCCTCGATACAGTTTCCTTACTGTATATTTGGCATATATGTCAAAACCTTCTCAATAACAAATAACAATCGATACAGGGATCGGGTATCCCGGCTGATTCGATACAGGGTTATTATTTTTCCCAACACAACATGAACACCGAAACAACTCGGGACTAGCATCGCTTGAATGCCTTGTCGCCATCGTCATGCCCCTGTATCTAGCTCCCTCATCGCAACACATAAAACATGAAAATATGTTCCGCCCCCACATGGTCAGTCATCCAGATAATGAATATCAAAGACATGTACAACATCATATGCATCCAAAGGCAAAACAAACGGTACAACAATGATACGAGATGCTCACAAACAATGGTAAAACCGAGCATCCGTGAATCACTATGCCCACGACATACGATCAATACCTGCTCAACAGGTTAGAATACAAGTGCCCAACGGCGAATAATCAATATAGAACACAAACACGAATTACTCGAAGGCAAACCATCCCAAAGTTGAAACAAATAATAACAGCGATGCCCGAAGGCTCCAACTGAAATACTAATACATCGCACATGGCCTGAAAGCCCACAGCCGAAGCTGCAAAATATCACGATGGCCTGAAAGCCCTCATTCGAAGCTGCAAATCATCACAATAGCCTGAAAGCCCTCAGCCGAAGCTGCAAATCATCACAATGGCCTGAAAGCCTCTCAGCCGAAGCTGCAAATCAATAGTGAGATGGCTGAAGCCAAACA
This sequence comes from Orobanche coerulescens, assembly GCA_033398695.1. Classification (NCBI taxonomy): domain Eukaryota; kingdom Viridiplantae; phylum Streptophyta; class Magnoliopsida; order Lamiales; family Orobanchaceae; genus Orobanche; species Orobanche coerulescens. The sequence goes on along the minus strand of CM065805.1, from coordinate 9,774,544 downwards.
GCCCAAAGCTGTATCACATGAGGTGGACGAAGCCACACATCCGAAGCTGTATCACAATGAGGTCATCCAATGACCGTAACCTGCTGAATTGCAGGTGCTGAGAAACCAACTGCGATAAGTTAAAGCCCCAGACTTACCCATAATGAGATCACCCAGTGACCGTGACCTACTGAACTGTAGGTGTTGGGAAACCAACCGCGAAGGTTCAAGTCCCAAACTTACCCATAATGAGATCATCAAAATGACCGTGACCTACTGAACTGTAGGTGTTGGGAAACCAACCGCAAAGGTTCAAGCCTCAAACTTACCCATAATGAGATCATAGAAATGACCGTGACCTACTGAACTGTAGGTGTTGGGAAACTAACCGTGAAGGTTCAAGCCCCAAACTTACCCATAATGAGATCATTGAAATGACCCTGACCTACTGAATTGTAGGTGTTGGGAAACCAACCGCGAATGTTCAAGCCCCAAACTTACTTATAATGAGATCATCAAAATGACCGTGACCTACTGAACTGTAGGTGTTGGGAAACCAACCGCGAAGGTTCAAGCCCCAAACTTACCAATAATGAGATCATCGGAATGATCGTGACCTACTGAACTATAGGTATTGGGAAACCAACCGCGAAGGTTCAAGTCCCAAACTTACCCATCGATCACTAGCCGAGACTAGCCTCCAAAACACAATCAATCACACACGGCAACGATCACAAAATTAGCGAATTCACAAGAATGATAGTATGCTGCCTTGAATCAGACAACACGACAATAATAACTCATGGATGGGCTCCGTCCTCGGCGATCCCAATTCAAATACCTTGATTGCCTTAGAACGGCTAATCGATAACAATGATACGACGGATGGAAAATGTCATCGACAGTCCTCATTCAACTATTTCCTTAGAAATGGCCAAGCGATAAAAATAATACCTCGGATGGAAAATGTCCTCGACAATCCCAATTTAATACCTCGATTGCCTTAGAACGGCCAATTGATAACAACAAAGATAGCAGATGCTTCGGCGCCTTTAATCAGACACCAAAGACAGAGATGATATTCGAATACGTCAATGCCTTAAAATCGGCCAATACAACATCAATAGCAACATACCATTATTAATAGCAACACTCATACCGATGTCTTTAATCGAACATCAATATCAACAATAACAATCGATACATTGATACCGCGAACCAGCTATCGATAACAATAATAACATCAAGAGTCTCAATGCATTGAACTGGCCATTGACGAACAACAATAACATTTGGCTTAATTGCCGAAGGGTATTGTATCGAACAATTCCCTGATATCAACAAATCACGAAGAGACTACGTCTCGAAATGATACAACACATTCATACACATACATGATAACATTAATATCATTGACCAGTACAAGTGTAAAACTCGCCTCAAACCGAAAGCGATGAAAATCCTCCCACGAACGACGAATGGCGTCCTCCGATAATCACAAGCACTCGAACAACCTTGAATGAAATACAGTTCATTTAATGACACAATATCAATCGAAAATAACACAATAGATAACCACAATTCAATCATGAATCGATCAACCCACACAAACGAATATCATAGTGCTCAACTATGATTTTTAACATTCTCCAATCACTTCAATGATCAATTAACATGATCATAATATTCTTAACACTTGTGAAAAATAATTCAACAAGAATTATCAAGAACAACTTCAAATTAATTATCCCATTATGATGATATCATCATATATCATCACAATCACCCCAAGAACATCATCAACACTACCAACATGATGTCTACACAATAATCGACCACCAATTCATCATGAATTTCGGATTAATCAACAAGATTAACTTATCCATTTCAAAATTATGATAATTATCTCTTAACTCATCATAATCCTTTACTAAAATGGTTATAATCTTCCAAGAACACAACCAATAAGAATAATCATCTCAAGGCTATGTTAATCATCTAACAATCTTAACATACTCTTCCTAGACATTATTATAACCTCCAATTATTCTTAAACATCAAGAACACCCTCATCCTCAAGCCATAATCACCAAGCTCTTAAGATATGTTAAAAAAACTCATCAAGAATCATGTTATCCTCCAACAATTCATCAATACACGAAGTAATCAACAACAACATCATCATAATCTCGAGATTAACACAAGATTTACCAACATACCTCTTGAAAATGAAGAACAACCCCAAACCCTTCAAGAAACCACCTCAATCTTTAAGCTCCCAAGCTCCAATGTTATGAAGCTCTAAAGCAAGTTGGGAGGGATGGAAATCACTAAGGAGTGCAGAGGGATGTTTTCAAGAGAGAAAAATCAGAAATAGATCGTGAAGAACTGAAAGACAAAATATGTCTTTATAATCTGGGTTTGCCATAATGTACGCTACCAGTAAAGGTTAACGTACTTTAGCAACTTTTACGTACGCTAACACATTAGTGTTACATACGTAACGATCCTCCAGAAGCTACTGCCTCAAAATGAAATCTCCTTACGTACGTTGTCCAAACCGACATACGTAACAACCTTAACATGACATACATTAGCATCCATGCATAGCGTACGTAATGAGCCCTAGCTGTCTCGATCAATCCAAAATGATCCAGCCATGCTCGGACCCACACGTCGAAAGTTAGATGGGATTTGATACCCTATGTTATGTTCGTAACAAGCATGGTTTAACGTACGTAACCCTCCGTCTATAGCGGACGTTAGGTATGCATGTAGCATACGCTATGGCTAATATACTTGGCCAAAATAAAAACTCACCAAGCAACATCCAATCGGCAAATACAATACCGACGACAAGTATAAATATTTCGATTTCGAAATATCCCGATACAATTTATATTGTATCAGTTAAATACCACAACACTTGTACAATTCCAAATGATTACGTACAATGCAAAAGTAAAAATAAAAAAATTACCCCCGGGTGTTACATACTCCCCCCCTAAAAAGAGATTCGTCCCCGAACCTAAGGGTACACACTCGGAATATGAACTATCCATCCAGATCTGAAAACAACATCTCCAGGAATACTCCTCAATACGAACCACTTCGCCTGAGCAACTGGGCCAACCCCTCAAGTCCCCACATCTCCTCTGCCTGAGAAGGCGAAAACCAAGTGAAAGAACACTCAACCAAGTGCAAGATCAGTCGAATCTTGACTTCTCCACTAGGGGCCGGCTAGAAAGTTGTACCACCCACATGACTTGTAACACCGGCGTACACATCCCGCGAGAGCCACTCATTGTACATGTCTATAATCATCGGTGTACATTTCCCCATCCTCGTCAGCATTGGACGCCCATGCAATCACCGAATCACGTCACACAAGGGTAATAACAATGCATAAATACAGTTCTCGGGACTATATCGTCCGCACGCCCAAGTCCTCACTGTTGTGCGGCGATTAATTCGCCACGATAGGCGATCGGCGACCTTCCAGAGAAGCCAACCATGGAAGACATACTCAGGACAAACGCCTAGAGTTCGGCACAATGCGGCGATCGTCTTTTGGTACCCAACGATCGTCTTTTGTTATCTGACGAACGTCTTTCATGAGCGGACCAGAGGCGATCATCTCATGCCACGTATGGATCCAGCATCCGTCAAAGTCGTCGAAGACCGAATCTTAGACTGTGGCCCACCCGCGGATCTTCAAAGGATACCGACAGATAGGATCATTGACCCCAGCCTGTCACCTACCACACCTACCGACAAGGCCACCGAAAGGTACGAAGTGGGCCCTCCTCGGACAGCGACTCGCAACACGTGCTGGCTTCCCATTGGTTCACCCAGCTGGCCTCCAACTGCAACCTCGGACCTCAAGGGAACAGGCCCACGTGACGGGATGATCGGCCATTTATTTTAATATAGAAAACGGCGATCGCCCGCGATCGCCTGAGGGATCCCAACTACCTTGTCCCCTATAAATAGAGGACTCATTGCTGCGGCCAGGGGAGACGGATACTACTACAAATTAAGTGCAAAATACACACCAAAGAGAGAATAAAAGGCTCTTTTGGCAACCACTAACACATTCATAGTGATATTCATACACATTCATCACATATCCCAAGCAAGAACTCACAGATTCATCTATCTGGTTCTTCCGGCAATCTACGCGCTCTAAAGCCTAGATAACTAGAAGCTTTTACACTCCTTGTATTAGATTCTAACATTAATATTTGTACTCGACAGTATATTTATTAATAACATCTCGCGAGAGCATTCAAGCCCGGGATTAACAACCCCGGAAAATCTTGTGTTATCTATTTTCTCACGGAAGTGTTCTTACATTTGTTTGTTACTCGATCATTCCAGCAATACTATCTCCGGATAATATTTTGGGTAACAACAATTGGCGCTAGAAGAAGGGGCATCTAAACCTTCATTTTTATTCCTACCGTCTCGAAGAACACTCACTGTTCTCCGGAAATATACTTGAAGAAACACTCACTGTTCTTCAATAGAAAACCTTCAGAAAATGACATCAGCAACAACCTCCAAGAGGGCCACCCTGAGATCTGCCGGAAATCTTATTCCGGCGAGGACCGAATCCCAACCCACGGCGGAAGGCGACCGTGGCGACGCTAGGCTCTCACTCCCGCCCCCGAGGGACGGTTCTAGCCTCTCACTCGATCAGTTCCAGACATCGGAATAGATTGAGGAGGCTATAGCCATCCTCGAGGCAGCGAGAGGGCCGCGATACGCCCACCATCACCCCGTCGGCTAACCGGGCAAGCAAGCGGAAGCTCAAGGGGATCTATGTTGAGAAATCGACAAAGCCCCGAGCCGCAGGAAGGCTCTCGTAAGGCGGGACGATTCCGTCTTGACCGCCTGGGAGCGATCCCTCATGGCGACACAGGCACTCGAGGCCCAATGAGACATCGGTATCCGAATCCTTTACCGGGAGTTCGGCATATCCGACTCCCAAGAGACAGTCGGTCGGCGAGCCCCTGCTCGCCCAAGGAAGGAACCCAGCGGCGGAGCTCGTCATTCACCACGGGGCTAGGGGATCGGTACACGAGCGCCTTGGTTCACGTTCGAGAGCCGATCGGCAAGCGGTCGACGGCGATCGCGTCGCCATGCAACGCCACGGACGGGCCAGTGAAGGCGCTCCTGGAAAATGGGGTAGGCGCCAGGAGACCGATCGCTGAGCTAAATGAACCACTCGCAGTCCAGATCGAGATCGCCCCAGTCCAATCAACGATCAATACCCCACAAACACCTCTATATGAGGGGAGAACGGATCCGGGAACCCACTTAAGCAAATTTCGGATCTACATGACTGGATGCGGAGCTTCAGATGCGACGAAATGTCGTATGTTCCCGTTAACTCTGGGCGATCTCGACCACAGGTGGTACATCTCGCTACCATCTCGCTCAATCAATTGCTTTGAGAAGCTGGCGAACGACTTCACGTCGTACTTCGCCGCCAAAGTCGCTCGCCCGGAAGGTCCCCACCGCATGATGAAGATCAGGCAGGGGAAGGACGAATCGGATGAGGATTATATCGACCGGGTGGACGAGATAGTCCTCACCGGTGAGCCCATCAGCGACGAGATCGCTCACCACGCGGTCCTGAACGGATTCCACGGACGCTCGCCCATGTTTAGGCACCTCACAAAGGATTTTCCACCGACCTATACAGCGTTCCGCGTCAGGGCCGCCAATTTTCTGGCCAGGCAGAAGATGCTCTCACTCCGTTTAGACGAGGAACGGTCCGAAGAAGGAAAAGCACCTTCCCATGTCCAGAAGAAGGCGGTCGCCAAGCCCAGAAAGGCGGTCGCCAAGCCGCCTGGCGAGTTCAAAGCCTTCGAGGATGTAGAAGTCCACCTTCTTCACAACCTCAACTTATCTCCGGCCCATATCTTCAATGCGATCAAGGGTCGCGAGTGGCTTTCCAAGCCAAAGCCAATAAGGGACCACGGTCACCTAGACCGTAGCAAATTCTGTGCCTATCATAAGAGTCCCGGCCACAACACTAGCCAATGCCGCGACCTCCTCGCATGCCTGCGACTGTTTGAGAAAGGCAAACTGGACAATTTGATCACCAAGCCAGAACCCAGGACGGAAAGAGCCGGAGGGCGTGAGCGCCGACCAAGCGAAAGAATTCCTCCCAATCCGATCGCCAGGATCGAGCATGAGCCGGAGTACTCTGATGAGTCGATCCCTCCGATCAACCCTGGCGGTCGGATCAACATGCTCCAAGCGGAGGTGGGAGCCTCGGGGTCTTTCCCGGTTTCCACCTGTCAAGCGAAAAGCCGAGCCGAGGGCTTTCGCCAAGTCCATGTTGTAGTACCTCGGGCCGACCATCTCTAGAGACGCGCTCATCACCTTTTCCAACAAGGACAGGGAGGAGTGCAATGTCCCAAAGAGGATGCACTAGTGATCTCCGCTTGCATCCTTGGGAAGACGGCCGATCGCGTCTTTGATCGACAATGGGAGTTTCGCAACATCATATTCAAATCCGCCCTAGAACAACTCGGCAACCTAATCAAATTCATCAAGCCTTTCGACACCGTGCTCCAAGGGTTCGGCGACAACACAGTCCAAGCCTACGGGAGGATCAAGCTCTCCGTTGAGCTAGTATGCTTTTATGATCCCAAGGTTAGGATTACTAGGAACCTAAGCTTTGTAATCATAGATAGGCCCAAAGATCTATAATGGGTTCCTAGGTCGCCCCTTTTTAGAAACCTTTGAGGCGGTCGCCTCATCTTTCTTTTCAGTATCAAATTCCCCACCGCCGATGGGACGGTCGGTCTTGTAAAAGGAGATCACTAATGGCAAAGAGATGTTTGAATTACTCCTATGTTGTTACTTCTTTCAATACTTCCCATACTATATGTAACATTGAAGCGACCGACGATCAACCCATGGAGATCGACGAGCCTAACACTTCGTACCAACTCGACTCGGGGACGCCATCTCTCATCAATTGACGGACGACATCGAGCCAAGGATCGGTTTGAGCCAAGTCTCGACATCGATCAAGGACCGGGTCCGAGATCGTACCAAGCGAGAGCGACCGTTCTGTCGAAGAGTTGGAAAGTATTACGATGGATCCGGATCATCGAGCGGGAAGTACAGATCGGCGCAAGCATCGACCACGAATTAAAGGGGATCGATCAACTTGCTACGTAAGAACATCGGAGTCTTTGCACGGTCGCATCAAGATATGGTTGGCATAAGTCCCGAACACGCCGCTATTATCGAAGATCGCCAAGGCGATTAAGCCTGTTCACCGAGCGTAGGAAGTTCGGTCCCGAGAAATACAGCGCTCGACATAGAAGTCGAAGTTACTCAACAAAAATTGATCGAGTAGCCACGAGGCGAACCACAGTGGGTCGCCAACGCGGTGCTCGTCAAAAAGCCAACTGGCTCCTGGAGATTATGCATTGACTTCACCGACCTCAACGCGGCATGTCCAAAAGACCACTTCCCGATGCCTCATATTGATCACCTAGTCGATAGCACGGCAGGTTGCGAAATGATGTCGTTTATGGATGCCTTCGCCGGATATCATCAAGTCCCAATGGCGGAAGAAGACATAAAACACACATCTTTCCACACAGAAAAAGACATATACTTTTGGGTCAGAATGCCGTTCGGCTTGAAAAACGCAGGGGCGACCTACCAGCGATTAGTCAACAGGATGTTCGCCGATCAGATCGGCAAGACCATGGAGGTCTACATTGACGATATCGTAGTCAAAAGCCTCAAGAAGAAAGATCACCTCGACGATCTCGCCGAGACGTTCGCCATCCTGGAGAAGTTTAACATGAAGCTGAACCCCAAGAAATGCAACTTCGGGGTGGGCTCCGGGAAGTTCCTGGGGCACATAGTGAGCCAAAGGGGGATCGAGGCGAACCCCACCAAGATACAGGCGATCCTTGACATGCAGGAACCGCGAAACATCAAGCAGGTGCAACGCCTCACAGGTTGTCTAGCCGCCCTCAACCGTTTCATATCACGGCTCGGCGATAAAAGCAAGCCTTTCTTCGCGACCATCAAGAACAAGAAGTTCGCATGGACGAAAGAAAGCCAGATAGCATTCGCCAAAATAAAGGAATATCTATCTAACCCCCAGATCCTGGCAAAGCCGATCCCCGGTGAAAAATTATTCCTTTACTTAGCGGCCTCGGAGGTCGCACTGAGTGCCGTTCTGGTGCGAGCAGAGGGGCAAGCCCACTTGCCGATCTACTATGTTAGCCAGGCGCTCCACGACGCTGAGACACGTTATACACCATTGGAGAAGATCGCCTACGCCCTTGTCATGAGTGTACGAAAGCTGAGAGCTTACTTCTTCGATCACCAAGTGGAAGTCCTAACAACTCTACCTCTAAGACAAGTCTGCGGCCAGGACACCAACGGGCGACTCCTCAAGTGGTCGCTGGAGATCGCCCAATACGGTATCACTTACGCTCCTCGCACGGTGATCAAAGGCCAAGCTCTGGCGGACTTCGTGGTGGAATTAACGTTCCCTCACAGTCCGACCCAGGTCGGCCGACCTGCCTGGAAATTATACGTGGATGGCTCAGCGACCAACGCGAGAGCAGGGGCAGGGATTGTCCTCATTAGCCCCGACGGTCAGAGTTTCACAAATGCTGTGCGTTTCGGTTTTCGTGCGACCAACAATGAAGCTGAATACGAAGCTCTGGTAGGCGGGCTTGATCTAGCCCTAGCCCTGGATGTTCGTCGCCTCCATATCTTCATGGACTCCCTTTTGGTCGTAAACCAAGTCAAGGGAGAATATGAGGCACTTGGCGAACAGATGGTCAAATACCAAGAGCTGGTCGCGGAAATGTGCACAAAATTTGAAGAAGTACTTATCGAACAAGTCCCGAGAGAGCACAACTCCCAGGCCGATGCTCTTTCCAAGCTAGCATCATCGGATGGGGCAGCCGACTTCTCCAATATCCAAATCACAAAGTCAGCAAGGCCGGCGATCGACAGGAATTTGGTTACCACGGTCGCTATCGCCGAAGAGAATTGGATGACTCCGTTCATCAAATACTTAAAGGACGGAACGGTCCCGGCAGCCGTGTTAAAGCTCGCCAACTCCGGCCGTGCGACCCGGGTATACCCTATCGACGATCGGCTTTACAAGCGAGCCTTCACCTTCCTCCTCAAGTGTATTACACCGGAGGAAGGTCGGCTCGTTTTAGCTGAGATCCATGACGGGATTTGTGGAAACCACGCGGGCGGGCGAGCCCTCATCCATAAGACAACCAGACAAGGATTTTTCTGGCCATCACTACGGAAAGATGTAATCGCTTATGCCAGATCGTGTCATAGATGTCAGATAATGGGCCCCAACATTAAACTATCACCCGAACAGCTCACCTCCATGTATAGCCCTTGGCCATTTGCGCAATGGGGCATCGACCTTATAGGTCCCTTGCCGACGGCTCCAGGGGGCTGTAAGTTCGCCATCGTTGGGGTCGATTATTTGACCAAATGGGCTGAGGCCGAAGCGCTCAACAAGATCGGCCAAGAGCAAGTGATCAAGTTTATATGGAAAAATGTTGTATGCCGATTCGGTCTGCCCCAGGCCATCATCTCCGACAACGGGAAACAGTTCGACGGCTTAGAAGTCATGCAATTCTGTGAAAAGTGGGGAATCAAAAGGTTATTCTCAGCGCCCTATCACCCTCAGATGAATGGGCAGGTAGAGGCAGTGAATAAGATCCTCAAACACACGATCAAAGCACGACTCGAATCCAGGCAAGGATGATGGGCGAGCGAGCTCCCAGACGTTTTGTGGTCATACCAAACGACGACCCGCAATTCAACCGGCGAAACCCCGTTCGCCCTTACCTTCGGAACAGAAGCGGTGATTCCTTCAGAGATCGCCGTCCTCAGCCACCGAACCGAGCAGGAGATGACGACCGACAACGATGTAGCCCGACGAATCGACCTAGACATGCTCGAAGAAAGACAGCTGACCTCAGAAATGAAGAACACAATCCACAAAAGGAGAGCCGAGAAGTTTTTCAATTCAAAGGTCAAAGAAAGAAGATTTCAAGTGGGCGATCTCGTCCTTAAGAAGATCCAAACCCACACAGGCGTTTTTGGTCCGAAATGGGAGGGACCTTTCAGAGTATCCAGATGGCTAACTAAAGGAGCCTACGAACTGGAACATCCTGACGGTACTCCGGACCAATACCCCTAGAACGCCGTGCATCTGAAAAAATACTATCAGTGATAAATTTGTATTCAATTTCAATGATGTACATGGAATATAATGAGATTTTTTCCTATCCCATCTATTATGGCGATCGCCCCACCAGGCATATCGCATACCGCCGACGATCGCTGATCACGACGATCATAGATAAAATTAATGCAGCCATGGTCCTGGAGGTCGATGGAACCGACAGCTTCGCCCATGCAAGGTTCCTTTGGGCTGAGATCGCCCGCCCTTCGTTTAAATACGAGGCCGGCGTAGCCAAAGGACCCTCCAAAATAATCAGTAGGCACGATCGCACGTCCTCAAGGTACATCATCTAACATGGTGAACCCGAACAATGCGATGTGCCATTACCCCCGTCTCAACGTACACCGTCGAGGATCGCCATCTTCATGGCGGGCCGAGGTGGAAGCAGAGCTGACAAGCCGCGGACGTGGTGTCGAATAAGCCGACAACACTCCGCGCAAGGACTCCTCCAGACCGAGATCGCCCGCCTTTCATTTTAACACAAGGCAGGTGTAGCCTAACGGAGGACCCTCACAAAAAGTGAGTCGCGGGATACACAATATCCCTCGCACACGAAGACACGATTAGGGAGATCGGTCCATCGAACACCCCAACCACACATGGCTCTTCAGAATCGGCAAAATGAAGATAGCTCGCCAGACAGACTAGTCTTTGTTTCCTTACTTACAATAAGTGAACAAAAACAAGGGGGCAGGGATAGGTCGAGCTAATCTCAGATACGATCGAACAAAGAGGAACCACACTCGATCGGCTTCGCTCAAAAACATGCAGGGCGATCGGGCTCGTCCGACGAAAATTACAAGTAAGAATTCCGATTCAAAACATGTCAATGCTTTCAACACTCAGACAATCGGCCGGACGAACAAAAAGTCGAAAGCAAATATACACGTACTCGTAAAAATTGCACGCAAACATTCAAAGGGCGATCGTATATAAAAAGGAGTATTTTATTCATAACACAAATTTCATACATTGCGGGGCCCGAAGGCATTACAAAAGGAAAACAAAAAGTACAAAGTTACAGAGGAAAACAAAATGTCTCTCAAGGCCCCTCGGGTTGCGGATCGGCTTCGGCCTCGGGATGAATGAGTTTACCCGTATACCAACTCAAGTCGATCCCGAAGTCGGCTAAGTCAAGGATCGGCAAGGAGAACTCCGGGTGCAGAGGATTCGCGAGGGCGTAGGATTTGAAGCTCTCCATCAAGGGACCGATCTCGATCCCTGCCTTCTTTGCGGCTCGGACAGCGTCAGCATATGCCAAGTAATAGGCGAACTCGCCGGCGAACGCCACACTTTGGTAGGGATCGGTCTCGATCGCCTTCAGTTGGCCCTTCAACTCCGCGGCCGTCTTCTCAGCCTCCGCCAGCTCGATAACCTTGGCGGCATTCTCACCCTGGGACTTCTCCAGCTCTTTCCTTGCCACATCCAGCTCACCGCTGAGCCGATCAACCATCGCCTTCAGTCCGGCCGCCTCCTCCTGCGACGCCGCGAGCTTCTGGTGAGTTTCGCGCTCCTTATCACGGGACCGATCGGCAGCCTCCTTGGAGCGGCTCAGCTCCTGCATCAATCGATCCACGTCCTGCTTAGCCCTTTTGGCCGTCTCCTCATACTCCATCTCCATAGACCGGATCCGGTTGGAATCCTCGATATTTTTGTTCCGGGTGGCCTCGAGTTCGCGATGGAGATGAGCAGTAGAGGGTCGCCCCTCAAAATCCCTAGCAGCCTGGACGGCCATCGTCGCCGTCTGGAGAGCCAAGGCGACGGTCGCCTGCATGGCGTCTCCAGATCGCCGACGAGCGATCGCATCAAGATCGGTCGTCCAAGCCTTAGGCAAAGAGGTGATAGCCTGACGAACGTAAGCAGGGACATCGAGAGACTGTTGCGGAGCCTTGCTCGACAGAAAGTCCAGCACCATGGGAGCAACGTCCGGATCGGCAAGACGAACCCTGCAGCGCAAACCAAGAAAACCAAGGAGTTAGCCTAAACCTTACTCAGAACGCCTAGCTCGGAAGGTTCAAACCATTCTCACCTGTTGACCAGCTCTGGATCATGGCCGAAATAGGGCTTTCCCCGAGAAGTCTCGGCATCAGCGATCGCCGTCCTTTTCAAAAAGCCGGCAGGTGTCCCGGAGCTTGATGCCGATGGCCTGGGACCAGACCCCTCTGCCATCGGAACGGAAGAAACAGGGGGAGCGGCGATCGGCGACTCCAAAATAGCTAAATCCGCCTCAGCCGACGGAAGGGACCCCTCCGGCCTCCGCCTCTTGCGGCGCTGGAGCTGTTCCTCTTCCTGGACCACCGGCTCGGCGACCGGCACCGCAGCGGGCTTCACCACAGGGGCAGGGCGAGACGACGTCGCAGCAACGCGACCCGTTTTCTTTCCCAGATGAAGGCGACCGATAAAACCGGGATTAGACATGGCAATCTCCTGCGGTAGCTCGGCGATATGGGGAAAATAAATCTCTGCCAAAGAAGAAATTCAAACAAGTTAGACACTTACTTAGACATGGCGACCTCTTGGAGACGATCGCCTCGCAGAAGAGAGTAGATGAAAAGTCATACCAGGGGACTTCAGGTGGCGAGGGAAGCGAAACAGTCGAGCTCCCAACCGATGAGATTCGTGGCTAACTGACTGAACGTCTTTATAGGAAACCGGTAATGCGCGAATCCGCTCCCAGACGATCGAGAAATCAAAGGGGATATCATCGACCGATGGAACAAGGGATCCTGCAAAAAGGGAAATAAATTAGATCAGTCCAAGGAGTATCCAAATAAAGGGAGAATGGAAACCCTTACTTGGATTCCTCTCCCGAAAATTGGTAGGGATATCCAACTCCTCCTCCGGCGGTTCGCTCGATGCCGACCTCCATGCACCACCAACCCAAAGACCACTTTTTCAGTCGCCCGAGTCTTGCTCGCACCCCAATAACCACCCTACCCCGGCGACCTTGGATATGGTAATCGCCGATCGATCCCTTCGCACGGTCGCTTAAAAGATAATTCATCTCCAGTACAGTAAGTGCGAAACAACTCGTGACCGCCAAATAATGTCAATGTGTCGATAATGCAGCGTGTGTTCGGCGTCAATCAAGAGGCGCCAAATTCAGCGATCACAGTACGAAATGGCAAACGGCAAGGGAAACCGCATCCGGCAAGTGGTCATTTCGTTGATGGCGACCATACCCTGGGAGGTCGGTCGGCACGTTCGTTCTCGGAGGGCACGTGCAATGACACATCGAGGGGATATGATATTTGGCCCTCCAAATGGTCATGTCCTTCCGTGTCGCCGAACTCCGAATCGACCAAGAGTCCATTGAGACGGTTCAAGAAACAAACTCCGTCCGCTTCACATGTACGTAGGGATGAGCGGCGGAGTAAGCCTCGAAATCAAACTCCGGACAGGGCCCGGCAATCCCCTCCATAAGTCTAGCAAAAGCCATATAGACGGGGCCGGAGACGCTATCTTTTTCCCAAGACAAACGCTTCAGTTCGTCTCCCTCCACAGGCGAGCCCCCCTGCTCTGCCGTCGCCGCCGTCCTCGCCACCTCGGCCTCGTTGAAAAGTTCTTCGCGTTCTTCGGGTGCAATCCCCACTCGAATAGCTTCAGCGGCCATCTCCATATCCACTCTAACGGGAATCTCCTCCCGTTCAGGCAACGCGGCGGCAGCGGAAGAACTTCCGGTCTCGAAGGTTTTTGATCCTCCCGACATATTAGAAAATAAAGAGAGGGAGAAGGTTAATTTTTTCTTACCTAGAAAAAAGAAGGAGATCGGCACACAAAAGCTCCAGAAATTTCTGCAGAAATTCGTCTATGGATACGAAGGGCGCGTAAAAAGTGAAGGAGAAGAAGCCCTCCCCTTTTTATAGATGGAGACGAGGGCCTAAATGCAAATAGGAGAAACCTCGGGGGCTGAATCGCAACCGTCACGTGGGGACGCATTAAATGCGTCCCTCGAATCCCGCATACGCGTCTTTTCGAGGGCATGCCACCGGCTGTGTCGACAAACCGTCGGATTCCCCCAACAGCGGCACGACGCGTGTCCCTGCCATTTCTGGAAAGCCCGCCTTCTTTTCCCGCTGCTCCCGACGCGAAAGAAGGTCGTCCATATTTGAATTCAGATCGGCTAGTCGTTTAAAACATTGGTGATCGCCAACAGAGCCACCTCACCCCGTGTTTTCAACATCGAGGCGAGCTGGGGGGCAATTGTTGTGCGGCGATTAATTCGCCGCGATAGGCGATCGGCGACCTTCCAGAGAAGCCAACCATGGAAGACAAACTCAGGACAAACGCCTAGAGTTCGGCATAATGCGGCGATCGTCTTTTGGTACCCAGCGATCGTCTTTTGTTATCTGACGAACGTCTTTCATGAGCGGACCAGAGGCGATCATCTCATGCCACGTATGGATCCAGCATCCGTCAAAGTCGTTGAAGACCGAATCTTAGACTGTGGCCCACCCTCGGATCTTCAAAGGATACCGACAGATAGGATCATTGACCCCAGCCTGTCACCTACCACACCTACCGACAAGGCCGCCGAAAGGTACGAAGTGGACCCTCCTCGGACAGCGACTCGCAACACGTGCTGGCTTCCCATTGGTTCACCCAGCTGGCCTCCAACTTCAACCTCGGACCTCAAGGGAACAGGCCCACGTGACGGGACGATCGGCCGTTTATTTTAATATAGAAAACGGCGATCGCCCGCGATCGCCTGAGGGATCCCAACTACCTTGTCCCCTATAAATAGAGGACTCATTGTTGCTGCCAGGGGAGGCGGATACTACTACAAATTAAGTGCAAAATACACACCAAAGAGAGAATAAAAGGCTCTTTTGGCAACCACTAACACATTCATAGTGATATTCATACACATTCATCACATATCCCAAGCAAGAACTCACAGATTCATCTATCTGGTTCTTCCGGCAATCTACGCGCTCTAAAGCCTAGATAACTAGAAGCTTTTACACTCCTTGTATTAGATTCTAACATTAATATTTGTACTCGACAGTATATTTATTAATAACATCTCGCGAGAGCATTCAAGCCCGGGATTAACAACCCCGGTAAATCTTGTGTTATCTATTTTCTCACGGAAGTGTTCTCGCATTTGTTTGTTACTCGATCATTCCAGCAATACTATCTCCGGATAATATTTTGGGTAACAACACTCACGACTTGACGTCTCAAATCACAACCAAGATTTACCCATATTATCACAAAATCTCAGGTCCAACACCAAAAGAAAGTCAAATCAAACAATCTCAAATCTCAAGATTCTCAAATACTATCGATACAAGATAGATCAACAACAAATGGTTCACAACCATAATACCACAACACAGATTAAGTTAAACATTACTTCGAAAATCAAAGAAATGATTACACAAATCTAGACTACATCTGAAGTACATCTGGAATCGATATCCTCTAGATAATCAATCTCCTCCATCTCATCGATTCAAGGAAGACCCAAATCTGAACTCGCTACTCCTCATAGGCTGTCCCTAGCTCCGGCTTGTGAAGCCTGATAGGACCCCTTGGATGACGTACGGACTGGAGTAACAAAATCTCTCGAGGCCCATGAGTTCTCTTGAGTTCTACTGGCATTAGGACTCCTGCAGTATTTCTGAAGGTGTCCTTGCCTCCCACACAGAAAACAAGCAATAGTCTGGATCGAGCACCGGGTACCGCGATGTCCTACTGTATCACAGTTAAAGCAAATAACGGTCGTACTCGTTGCCTGAGAGGAAGATACTTTCCCAGAACGAAGGCGACTAGAAAACAACCTCTTGGACGTTAGAACCTGACGTCCCTATGAACGAATCGACATCCTAGTCCCCTTACCAGAAGGAACAGAAAGGTTCTTCCGAGCAAGCTCCTTGATCAAAAGCTCTGCTCGAAGAGCCTTATCAATGAATTCACCAAGTGATTTACAATTATGATTGAACAACTGCATTATCAATTGCGAGTTTAGACTCTTGCTAAACTACTTGATCTTATCTGCCATGGTACAGATAACAAACGAAGCAAACTGAAGAAGTCCATGATACTTCTCAATAGTGACAACATCACCCTCGTCCTCGATGGATTCGGGGTTCAAAACCTCTGATAACTTGGCTTCACGAAGTGGACCCGGATAATACCTCTCTAACATGAGAGTCTTGAACTCGTTCCAAACACAATCACGATCGGTGGGTTTCACAGAAAGCCACCAAGAATAAGCGCCCTTACTCAAGTGGTAAGCCGCTACTGCCACCTTACTCTCTTCCGGACACTAAACCATGTCGAAGAGTTTATCAAAATGCTCAAGCCAATTAACAATGTCAGCTGATTCCAACGAACCCTCAAAAGTATGCGG
The DNA here is from genome assembly GCA_033398695.1 of Orobanche coerulescens. NCBI lineage: Eukaryota > Viridiplantae > Streptophyta > Magnoliopsida > Lamiales > Orobanchaceae > Orobanche > Orobanche coerulescens. The sequence goes on along the minus strand of CM065805.1, from coordinate 9,757,928 downwards.
CCTCTGTCGCGAGGTATCACCAACAACCTGACTCACACCCCCAGCCTACCCCGGAAACGGCACCTGAATAAGTTTTGGTTAATTATCAAGTTAGCCACTATTTAGTTGCTCATATATCAAGTTTACCATTCGGAAATTCGGAATCTCAATTATATCACAATATATATGATCAAATGAGAATGGTTCTTATCTTGCGAATTGCGAATATGCCTGAATTTTGTACTAATTATGCATGAAATATATGCATTTCGTGCATCAAAATTGCAATGTATTAAAATATGCATTATACGCATCAAAATATCGATGCATTAAAATATTGCATTATATGCATCAAATTTTTATGAAAATAAATCTAGGCCATCCATTTGTCAAGATCTATGGATGAAATTCATTCTTATTTCTTAACTTAAATTGCATTTTCACCTGAACCCACCCATATATATATATATATATATGCTGTTTAAAAGCTAACAGAACTTGTTAAAAAATCATATATATTAAACCATAAAGTGGAATTCTATGAAATTTATACTGAACCTATAATTTTAGTTTCGTGCGATTTCGCTTACTAATTGATAATTATAAATTTCTTAACTGGTATGGCACTTAGAAAAAAATATCTTTCCCAACAAATACGAACGAGCTTATGTTTAATTTGTTGCTTTGCATGTTCTCACTTAAAAAATTAAATTAATTTTTTAATCCCAATCTTATTAAAAAATAAATTAAAAAATATAATAAATGGAGTTAAAATATGTTGAATGAAGAGATAGATTTGCACAAAATATACGATTCATACAGCACAATTTTGAAAAGTATCATTCTGTAAGAAATGATTTTTAAGAAAATAAAACTAGAGTGTTAAATTATGTCGAGTGAATAACCTATGGTTTGAATTTTATATGATTCCCATTTATGGTTTGTGAGATATGAATTTTGAAGTTTGGGTGATGAAACTGTATTTTTTGACGTGAACAATGATGTTTTGTGCAAATCTGCTTTTTTACGAAATGATTTAGATAAAAGTGAAAATATGGTAATGAACTACATCGAGTTATAAACCTAAAGTACAAATTTAATATAGTTATGCTTTACGGTTTAAGAGATATGGTTTTTCAAAGATCAAGGATCAAACTGCAATTTTCGTACACGTATGGTGTAGAAACATAAAAAACTGTTTCAACTCGTAAAGTTTTCAACCAAATCAAAAATACACCAATAAACTACATCGAGTTGTGAACCTGCAGTTTAAATTTCGTAGGGTTTCGCCTTAGCAATTGATAGTTATGAATTTTTTTAATTAATATGGTGCTTACGGGGACTAGAAGCCCCAAATTAGACACCCATGTGCCAGTTATGTGCTTATTCAGCCCAATCAGACCTAATTCAGGCTCAATTGGCTTATATTTGTAATATCCGCATTTCTTTTTTCCGACATTTTCATTTTTTGGTGTATTTTTTATTTTTAGTGACTCGCTTGTAATCATATTGATATTTTGATAATATTTAATACTGGACTTCTTGTCATCCGATATTGTTTCGGACTTATTCTACTCCATTCCGTGTTTAATGTCATTGCGTCGATATTTCGTTCGATTCTCAAAATTGTCGTTCGGAATTGCCATTTCGGAGTTTCCACAGATCCATCTCATGTTATTATGCATAGGGGTGGGCATGGGACGGGATGGGACGGGCCTGGGTCATCCCACGTCCCGTCCCGTGTTATAACAAGCGGAACGGGACGGGACGGATTGGTGATTTCAAAATTTCATCCCGCGCGGGCATTATCCCGGTTGGGACGGGACGGAACGGGACTGGACGGGTTTAGTCCCGCATAAAAAAGTTAAAAATATAAATTAGAAAAAAGTAAGAAAATCTATAATTTTATACATCGAAATTCGGGAAAAATATCCAACAAACTAATTTAACAGCCTAAATTAAACTTTTAAAATAACAATTATTAACATTGAATACAACATATCCATTTTTTTTTGAAAAATATCAGTTACTAACTTTATATTGGTTGCTTAGGTTTGTGTATAATTATAAAATATATATAATAAAAAATAAAAATAGTTTATTATTAAAAATTAATTAAAAAAGGGTTACAAATAATAAAAATATATGATTTTAAAAGGGTTAAAAACTTAGCGGGACGGGACGGGCCTTACGGGCCTCAGATTTTTTGTCCCGTGTCCCGTCCCGTAGTTACTCTAATGGGACGGGACGGGACGGGCCCAGTGTTTTTAATTTTGGATCCCGTCCCATTCCGGGTAATTTTGGGACGGGACCGGGATGGGATCGGGATTTTGAATTTTTGTGCCCACCCCTAATTATGCATGTTGTGAGCTTTCGTTTATTGTTTCGATCATGTATCGTGCATTCCGGATGTTTTGGGTTGTTTTGTAATTTCCTAAAGTTATGGGGCGATTACTAATGTTGTAGTACTCTAGTTCGGACTTGAGATCGTCGTGCGTGTGTCTTCTTCAGTCCGTTGTTTGGTGTCGAGTGCACGTTGTTTTCATCCGGGGGGATAATTCGTCGTTTTCCAACTTTGAGGGTTGGATATTCTGCTGTCTGCACTCGTTAACGCACGTTAATGATCCTCTTAGCGCGCGCTAATGGGACATTCCAGAGACCCTCTGGTTATCTGTTGTATCCCGATAGCGCACGCTAAGATCGTTCTTAGCGCGCAATGGTGGGTTTTAACGTACGATAGCTAGGTTGGCAGTGCACGCTAATCCGGTACTGCAGTAAGTGCAGTAGGTTTTTGAGGTTCTGGACTCTGGACAGGACTGTACAGGTAGCGCACGCTGATACTATTTTTAGTGCACGCTAATGCTGGTTGTAGCGCGCACTAACGTCTTAGGACAGGAGCTACTAGACTACTAGACGAACCCGTTAGCGCGCGCTAACCATGAGAGTAGCGTGTGCTAATTAGACCCAGTATATAAGGGCCAGAGCAGGTTAACTCCTGTCACTTTTTCCCATTTCCTTTCCTTCTCCGCATTTGAGCGATCCTTGGGCAATCGCCGGGCGATTCGAAGTCTTGTAACTCCAAGTCATCATCTTTCTTGAGTTCTTGGTGTAGATTAATAACATCTACTAGTGTTCTTCGCTTTTAATCCAAGGTAATCTCCTAAAACCCTGTTTTTGGGAAATTTTGGGGGTTTTGAGTTTTTGTCCGCTTTGTTCCGTATTGTCGATTAATCCATGATGTATATGATTAATCTTGGTGGTATTCTTGTTTTCCCTATGAGTCCGTGGTAAGTTTTGTGGTATTTGTGAAATCGGGAGGGTTCGGTTGTGATCCACTCAAGTTGTTGTTTTTGTACAAATTTACATGAATCGTAGGCGGGTTTTCGGGAGTTTTCCATTTTCGTACTCGTTTAGAAATGGTTGTGATTGTATTCTTCGAATCGTTAGGTTCGGGTTCGTCGGTTCCTAGCGATTGTGGTTGTTTCTTCGTTCTGTCCGTTTCGTTGTTAATTACTCAAGGCAAGTGTTCTTGGAAACCTTTATGCTTAACATGAAATGGTGATGTATAATATATGTGTGTTTTGCTCACTCCAGGAGGGTCCGAAGGGGCCTCGGGGGAATCTGTGACTTCACTCCGGATTCACGAGCTTGTCCGCTAGCCAGTTCGGGAGGGTCCTTAGAGGCCTCGAATGGGATTAGTAGTTTTACCCCCGTCCTAGGCGATGCCTGTGCGTGATTTATTTTTTTATTATGGATAGTTCGGGTGGGTCCTTAGAGGCCTCGAATGGGACCAGTAGTTTCGCCCCGGTCCTAGGCAAATTGATTTGACTGTTTGTTTTTCAGGAAAAGACATGTCTGGTTTTGGATTTTAAAATGACTTGATGCATGTACTATGAATTGTATAAGCAAATGGTTTGCCTTGATTACTTGTACTAGCATAATTGCTAACCCCTTTGGGGACCCGTTAGGGGAAATTCTTGTTATGAATTTTAGGTGGTGTTCAGCCGGTGGAGCGAGCACTGGATCAGTACAAGGATGCTGGCCGGGGATGTTGATGTGTGCAATGGAGTCCTTTTATTTTCCGTTGTCCATTTTGATGTATTGGTTTTCCAAACTTGTGAACTTATAGATAGTACTCGCGAGTACTTAGGCACTTTTGTTTTGGGACATATTTTGTATGTTAAATCGTATTTGTGGATTTGGGTGATGTCATGTTTACCGGTTGTACCAGCTGATTTTATTTAGTTATTGTTGTGTTGTTGTGTGTTTGTCTCTAACCAGGATGGGTAGACGAGCGGTATTATTTATTTAGCCTGGTGGGTCCCACGTAGGGGTCCACAGCACTGTAATAAACCCTGAATATCTTGGGGGTGTTACAGAAAATGGTATTAGAGACAGTTTTATGGATACCTAGGCTTGTCGGTTATTTGGGTCTATTGTGTTTTATTTTTGCAAATCATCATCACGCCGCCAGCATCTCGGTATTCCCAGTGTTCGTAAGTTTTCCTTACTCGATTTTTTCACTTTCTCGTATCGTACTTCCATTTCTTGTATTGTGATTGTTTTCTCTCGTACTTATCATCGAGTTGCTTTTGCTACCTCTTATCTCCAGTATGGATGCTGGAAGAGGTCGAGGTCGTGGTCGTGGTCATGGACGCGGCCGGGGACGTGGGCAGCCAGTGGGGCGGCCACGTCACAGTCTTCTCGAGCCGGCAGTACTGATGGCCATCATAGCCATACTGCTACTCAAGATAGCGCCGACCTTGGTGTTGCAGCTGTAATGCAATAGATGGTGAACCAAATGGCTGCCATAGCCCAGGCGGTTCAAAACCCGACTCAGGCTCATGCTGCTCGGGCCGGGGCGGACCGTTGGCTTCAGGATGTCATCAAGATGCATCCTTCTCAGTTTTCTGGGGCTTCAGACCCGATTGGCTGGGAGGGGTGGATCAAAGAAATGTCCAAGGTCTTTACTACCACCAGTTGTCCTGAGGATCGCAAGGTCCCAATCGCCCAATATTTCCTCACTGGGGATGCTGCTGATTGGTGGGAGGTTTTTGGACCACAGGATCATGTTGATTCTTGGGCCGAGTTCAGAGACCTTATGGAAGCGAAGTACTGTTCGTGGCTGGTTCGTCAGGCATGCATTCATGCTTTTTATGATGCTCAGCCTCGAGATATTCCGGTTTCGCAGGCCATTATAGACTTCAACCGGTAATTGGGCTACGTGAAGACCCAGGTTAAGGAAGAGGATGACAAGATCTGCCACTTCTCGAGGTGAATGAAACCGATGATTCGTGATTACATGTCTGGATTCGCCTGCACCACCTTAAAGGGCTATCAGAGTAGAGCTCTTGCTTATGATATGTCCTTGATGGCCAGTGAGGCGGCTCGAGAAAGTAAGAAACTGAAATCCGTCAGTAGCTTTCGGGTTAAAAAGGCGGTGTTCAGCAGAAGTCTCAGTCTGCTAATGTTCATGCGGGCGGTTCGGCTCATTTTTTTGGGGCCTTTGGGGGTACCGCCAGTGACTCCACTCGTGATGTCAGATGTTATAACTGTGGTAAGCAGGGCCATAGAAATCGGGGGTGTCCTCGTCCGCCATTAACTTGTCATACTTGTGGTCAGTCGGGCCACAAGGCTTCTTTTTGTGAGCGTTCAGGGCAGACCCTTGGTGCCCATGCTTCTTTTCCAGCGCCTAAGGAGCCGAGTGTGAACCAGGGGTTGTTTGCTCTGCCGTCTCCACAGAGTGCCAGCCGAGGGAAAGTTCGGGGCCAGCCCGCTAGAGGGAGAGCTTCCAGTGTCGGCTCCGCTCATCCGCGTGTTTATGAGATGAGGAGGGCCGATGATCCAGCGGCTATCGTGGCTACAGGTATCGTTCATATTCATACTCATCATGTCAGTGTGCTTTTCGATTCTGGTGCTACGCATTCGTTCATCTCTCCAGAGTGTGTGTCCCATTTGAGTCTCGACTGCTTGTCGTCTTGTGAGCCTTTCATCATTAAACTTCTAGCAGTGATAGGATCATTGGTGATCGAGAGATTCGAGACTGTTCTGTGGTTATTTGTGAGAGGGCTTGGCTCTCTAATCTTATTGTTGTGGATATTGAGGGTGAGGATTTGATTCTCGGGGATGATTGGTGGCATGGTGTGATCATGAACTACCGCACGAGAATCATCACCATGTTAGCCGAAGACGGCACCGAGCACTCTTTCGCGTGGCGAAAGAGAGGAAACCAGAAGTTCGTAATTAATGCCTTGAAGGCGATGAGACTCCTGCGGAAGGGGTGTACTGGTTATTGGTGTTACGCCTTGAAGTCGGAGGACGGTAGGGTCGAGTTGTCATTGATTCCAGTCATTAGTGAGTTCCCAGATGTCTTTCCTGACGAGTTGTCGGGGTTACCACCGGACCGTGAGGCTGAGTTTGCTATCGAGTTAGAGCCGGGTGCGGCTCCAATTTTAAAGGCGCCGTATCATATGGCACTTTCAAAGATGGCCGAGTTGAAGAAGCAGTTGAGTGAGCTTCTTGAGTCGGGGTATATTCGACCGAGCGCTTCGCCTTGGGGCACACCGGTTATGTTTGTGTGGATGAATGATGGTTCAGTGCGTTTATGTATCGACTATCGCGAGCTGAACAAGGTGACCATCAAGAACAAGTATCCATTGCCAAGGATTGATGATTTGTTTGATCAGCTGCAGGGAGCTGTGGTATTCTCGAAGATCGACTTGAGATCGGGGTACTATCAGCTTCGGGTGAAGGAGTCTGTCCGAAGACAGCTTTTTGGATGAGATATGGACATTATGAGTTTGTGGTTATGCCCTTCGGGCTAACTAACGCACCGGCAATGTTCATGCATTTGATGAACAAGGTTTTCATCGAGTATTTGGATAAGTATGTCGTCATCTTTATTGACGATATCCTTATCTATTCGAAGAATGAGGAGGAGCATGCGCATCATCTGCGTGTGGTGTTAGACATTTTGAGAACCGAGCGACTCTATGCGAAGTTCTCGAAATGTGAGTTTTGGCTGAAGGAAGTGATGTTTCTGGGTCATGTGATTTTAGCCGAGGGGGTCCGTGTGGATCCACAGAAGATTGAGGCAGTGCTGGATTGGGCACCGCCTAAAAATGTGAAGGAGATCCGTAGTTTCTTGGGTTTGGCTGGCTACTATCGTAGGTTCGTCGAGGAGTTCTCGAAACTAGCTCGGCCACTTACACAGTTGCTTCAGAAATCCAAGAAGTTCGTCTGGAATTACGAAAGACAATCGAGTTTTGAGGAGCTGAAGAGGCGTTTGACTTCAGCCCCAATTCTAGCATTGCCAGCCCCAATTCTAGCATTGCCATGTAGCAACGAGGGTCTCGCTGCTTATAGCGATGCTTCGGGTCATGGTCTTGGGTGCGTGTTGATGTTGTAACACCCTCAAGTTATTTAGGGTATATTACAGCGCCGTGTGTTGGAACACTTTGTTCCATATATATTAATAATATTTTGATGATTAAAGTTGATAAACAAAACAAAAAGCAAGCATCGAAGGAAAACGAAGTGCAAAATGCTGGAGAAAATCAAAGCTAACGTACGTAACAATACTATGTTAACGTACGTAATATAAGGAAGCTTTCGTACGTAATAGAAGATGAATAACGTACGTAACAAAGTTCAAACAAGTGATCGTTGGAGGAGTCAAAGTCAGAAAAGAATGCAACGGATATATGACATCATCAGTGACGTAATGTTAACGTACGTAATGAAGTCAATGCTAACGTACGTAACCAAAGAAACGAAGCTCACTGGACTGAAACTGGACTAGGCTAACGTACGTAACCTGTTGAGGTTAACGTACGTAATGAAGCTTACGTACGTAATATGTAGATGATAGCGTACGTAAACAAGTCTGCAGAAGCTAACAACTAGTTTGATGATGGAGCCTATAAATACCAAGGAGATGGTATTGATTCAACACAACAACTTCAAGCATACTACACATTCATCTGAGATTGATATTCATTGTATTGTTGTTGTAATATTGAGCTTACATTGAGTGATTGAGTGTTATACACAAAATCATACACGAGTGGTAAAGATACGATTGGGTTCGGTGTTATTAGGATCAAGGATCCGGCATTATTAGAATCGTAATCGATATCTTCGTGAGGTTTATCTAGTACCCATAGAAAGCTAGAGAGGTTGATTCCTTGTCCTACGAAATGGAAAACGGTTTAACTTGGACCAACGCAAAGGCAAGTACGAGCTGTTTATCATGGACCGATAGAAGACGTGATTGTAACGGTTATCCCTCCACCGATAGAAGAGAGGCGTAGAGGTTGCTATCTTTAACCTATTGAAAAAGATAAAGAGAGGACGTGGGCTCGTTTATAGCTGAACCTGTATAAATCCGTGCGTCATTTAATTTCCACATTTTATTTTACGCAACACGGCGCAATATCCGACCCCGTACCCAACAATTGGTATTGGAGCGGTACTCCAATACGCGGCTTAACATCCGAGGAGAAGATCCAAAAATGGCGTTTCAATTCTCTCTAGTCGAAGGCCTCGCTCTCAACCGACCACCATTCTTCGATGGCTCAAACTATTTAACATGGAAGAAAAAGATGCCAATCTTTATTCGTGCCTACAATATAGAGATTTAGAAGATTATTTGTCTCGGCCCAAAAATTCCTATCAAATCCGACGGTACGCTCAAATCTTTTGAAGAATACGACGATGCCGATTGGAAAAATGACCATCTAAATTGTAAGGCCACCCAACTCTTATTTTGTGCCTTAAATACGGAAGAGGTCAATCGAATCTCATCGTGTGAGAGTGCGAAAGAAATATGGAAAATTCTCGAAATCACACACGAAGGGACAACTCAAGTCAAGGAGACGAAGATCAATATGCTTCTCCATGACTACGAGTTATTCATGATGAAAGGTGACGAGTCCATCACCAACATGCTCGACCGATTTTCGGCCATCACAAATGGGCTAGCTTCATTCGGTAAACCATTGTCTAGTAGTGAAAAAGTTAAGAAAATTTTACGATCACTACCTAGCGAATGGGACGGCACCATTACCGCGATTATGGAATCGAAAGATCTCAATACTCTAGATTTTAGTGCCCTTGTTGGTTCGCTAATTAATTATGAGATAGTTCTCAAATCACGGAATGTCAAACCGAAGCCAAAGGAAAGAACTATAGCCTTGAAGGCTAAGATGTCTAAAAGAGAAGAAATCCCGGTGGATGATAGCGACGAAGAATCGACATATTATGCCAAAAACATTAATAAGTTTCAAACCTTATTAAACCGGAGAAAGAAAGACATCTCGGGCGAATCTAAGAAATTCGACAACTCTTGTGGTAAACCAGGCCACTTTGCTAAAAATTGCCGAGTCAAACCCAAGAAGGAGGTTATCGTAGCAACATGGAGCGATGACGACGAAGATGGTGATTTTATTAATCAAAATAATCTCGCTCTCATGGCCTGGAGTTCATTCGACGACAGCAACGTCGAAAGCCAGGTTAGTACATCCTCCCGTGATGAACTTTTTGATGCATTTGAATTACTTCATACGGATTTTCAAAATGCATTATCGGGAATCAAATCCCTTAAGTCTAAAATTAAATCTTTGGAAATTGAAAATTCCAAAATTATCGCAAAGGGAAAATTTGTTGAAATCGATCATTCAAAATGTATTGAAAATAAAAATATTTTGAAGAATGATCTCGCTAAAATCCAAACCGAGCTTAAATCTTTGACAAAGAAATTCTCGCGCGGAAACGAGAAATTTGAACAAATTCTTGGTGTTCAAAAATTTACTTTGAATAAAGAGGGGTTGGGATTCACACATCGTTCTAAAAATGAATCCTTAAATTTCAAAATACCCCGATGTGAAAAATATTTAAAACTTGGGCATCATATTTCAAATTGCAAAAGCCCAAGACAAACGATTAAAATTAAAAAGATTTGGGTTCCTAAAGGAACAATCGTTTCAAATATCGTTCATATCTCAAAACAAAAACCAACTATCGGTCGGGTCCCCAAAAATTAATTTCTAACAATTGATATTTTACTCAGGTGGAGTTTAATTTTTTAAAAGGGGAGATATTATTTTCAGGAGGAGTTTTGCCCTATTAATGCATATTTCATATCATGCATTTTATTATATTCATTGGTATCGCATTTTATTATGTTATTATTTTACTACACTTTTTGATGAAAATAAAAAGGGGGAGAAGAATGGAGAAAAGAGAAAAATGGGATTTATCTGAAAGGGGGAAAAATCGAAGTTGAGTCAAAAAGATGAAAAATGAAAAGGAGAAGTCGAAAAATGACAGAAAAAGAAAAATGAAGAGATGTCGAAAAGATGATGAAAATTTGAAAAGTCGAAAAGAAAAAGAAAAGGAAAGAAGGAGAAAGAAGAAGTCGAAAAAGAAATGGGAGAAGAAACTAACGCAACGGACAAAGTCGAAAATTTTGGTCTGTACAAATATACATATATTTGTATTTTATGCAGGAAAATTCCATTGACGAAGTTTTATTTTGTAATCATCAAAAAGGGGGAGATTGTTGGAATACTTTGTTCCATACATATATAAATAATTTTTTGATGATTAAAGTTGATAAACAAAACAAAACAACGAAGAGGCGAAGCAAGCATCGAAGGAAAACGAAGTGCAAAATGCTGGAGAAAATCAAAGCTAATGTACGTAATAATACTATGTTAACGTACGTAATATAAGGAAGCTTACGTACGTAATAGAAGATGAATAACGTACGTAACACAGTTCAAACAAGTGATCGTTGGAGGAGTCAAAGTCAGAAAAGCATGCAACGGATATATGACGTCATCAGTGACATAATGTTAACGTACGTAACAAAGTCAATGCTAACGTTCGAAACCAAAGAAATGAAGCTCACTGGACTGAAACTGGACTAGGCTAACGTACGTAACCTGTTGAGGTTAACGTACGTAATGAAGCTTACGTACGTAATATGTAGAGGATAGCGTATGTAAACAAGTCTGCAGAAGCTAACGGCTAGTTTGATGATGGAGCCTATAAATACCAAGGAGATGGTATTGATTCAACACAACAACTTCAAGCATACTACACATTCATTTGAGATTGATATTTATTGTATTGTTGTTGTAATATTGAGCTTACATTGAGTGATTGGGTGTTATACACAAAATCATACACGAGTGGTAAAGATACGATTGGATTCGGTGTTATTAGGATCAAGAATCCGGCATTATTAGAATCGCAATCGATATCTTCGTGAGGTTTATCTAGTACCTATAGAAAGTTAGAGAGGTTGATTCCTTGTCCTACGAAAAGGAAAACGGTTTAACTTGGACCAACGCAAAGACAAGTACGAGCGGTTTATCACGGACCGATAGAAGACGTGATTGTAATGATTATCCCTTGACCGATAGAAGAGAGGCGTAGAGGTTGCTATCTTTAACCTATTGAAAAATATAAAGAGAGGACATAGGCTCGTTTATAGCCGAACCTCTATAAATCCGTGCGTCATTTAATTTCCGCATTTTATTATACGCTTCCGCAACACGGCGCAATATCCGACCCCGTACCCAACAATTGGTATCGGAGCGGTACTCCAATACGCGGCTTAACATCCGAGGAGAAGATCCAAAAATGGCGTTTCAATTCTCTCCAGTCGAAGGCCTTGCTCTCAACCGACCACCATTCTTCGATGGCTCAAACTATTTAACGTGGAAGAAAAAGATGTCAATCTTTATTCGTGCCTACGATATAGAGATTTGGAAGATTATTTGTCTCGATCCAAAAGTTCCTATCAAATCCGACGGTACACTCACATCTTTTGAAGAATACGACGATGTCGATTGGAAAAATGACCATCTAAATGGTAAGGCCACCCAACTCTTTTTTAGTGCCTTAAATCCGGAAGAGGTCAATCGAATCTCATCGTGTGAGAGTACGAAAGAAATATGGAAAATTCTCGAAATCACACATGAAGGGACAACTCAAGTCAAGGAGATGAAGATCAATATGCTTCTCCATGACTACGAGTTATTCATGATGAAAGGTGACGAGTCCATCACCAACATGCTCGACCGATTTTCGGTCATCACAAATGGGCTAGCTTCATTCGGTAAACCATTGTCTAGTAGTGAAAAAGTTAAGAAAATTTTACGATCACTACCTAGCGAATGGGACGGCACCATTACCGCGATTATGGAATAGAAAGATCTCAATACTCTAGATTTTAGCGCCCTCGTTGGTTCACTAATTAATTATGAGATAGTTCTCAAATCACGGAATGACAAACCGAAGCCGAAGGAAAGAACTATAGCCTTGAAGGCTAAGATGTCTAAAAGAGAAGAAATCCCGGTGGATGATAGCGACGAAAAATCGACATATTATGCCAAAAACATTAATAAGTTTCAAACCTTATTAAACCGGAGAAAGAAAGACATCTCGGGCGAATCTAAGAAATTCGACAACTCTTTTCGATTATGTGGTAAACCAGGCCACTTTGCTAAAAATTGCCGAGTCAAACCCAAGAAGGAGGTTCTCGTAGCAACATGGAGCGATGACGATGAAGATGATGATTTTATTAATCAAAATAATCTTGCTCTCATGGCCCGGAGTTCGTTCGACGACAGCGACGTCGAAAGCCATGTTAGTACATCCTCCCGTGATGAACTTTTTGATGCATTTGAATTACTTCATACGGATTTTCAAAATGCATTATCGGAAATCAAATCCCTTAGGTATAAAATTAAATCTTTGGAAATTGAAAATTCCAAAATTATCGAAAAGGAAAAATTTGTTGAAATCGATCATTCAAAGTGTATTGAAAATGAAAATATTTTGAAGAATGATCTCGCTAAAATCCAAACCGAGCTTAAATCTTTGACAAAGAAATTCTCGCGCAGAAACGAGAAATTTGAACAAATGCTTAGTGTTCAAAAATTTACTTTGAATAAAGAGGGGTTGGGATTCACACATCATTCTAAAAATGAATCCTTAAATTTCAAAATACCCCGATGTGAAAAATATTTAAAACTTGGGCATCATATTTCAAATTGCAAAAGCCCAAGACTGACGATTAAAATTACAAAGATTTGGGTTCCTAAAGGAACAATCGTTTCAAATATCGTTCATATCTCGAAACAAAAACCAACTATCGGTTGGGTCCCCAAAAATTAATTTTTAACAATTAATATTTTACTTAGGGGGTGTTTACGTTTTTAAAAGAGGATATATTATTTTCAGGGGGAGTTTACCCTATTAATGCATATTTCATATCATGCATTTTATTATATTCATTGGTATCGCATTTTATTATGTTATTATTTTACTACACTTTTTGATGAAAATAAAAAGGGGGAGAAGAATGGAGAAAAGAGAAAAATGGGATTTATCTGAAAGGGGGAAAAATGAAGTTGAGTCAAAAAGATGAAAAATGAAAAGGAGAAGTCGAAAAATGACAGAAAAAGAAAAATGAAGAGACGTCGAAAAGATGATGAAAATTTGAAAAGTTGAAAAGAAAAAGAAAAGGAAATAAGGAGAAAGAAGAAGTCGAATAAGAAATGGGAGAAGAAACTAACGAAATGGACAAAGTCGAAAATTTTGGTCTGTACAAATATAAATATATTTGTATTTTTTGCAGGAAAATTCCATTAATGAAGTTTTATTTTGTAATCATCAAAAATGGGGAGATTGTTGGAATACTTTGTTCCATACATATATTAATAATGTTTTGATGATTAAAGTTGATAAACAAAACAAAACAACGAAGAGGCGAAGCAAGCATCGAAGGAAAACGAAGTGCAAAATGCTGGAGAAAATCAAAGCTAACGTACGTAACAATACTATGTTAACGTACGTAATATAAGGAAGCTTACGTACGTAATAGAAGATGAATAACGTACGTAACACAGTTCAAACAAGTGATCGTTGGAGGAGTCAAAGTCAGAAAAGCATGCAACGTATATATGACGTCATCAGTGACGTAATGTTAACGTACGTAACAAAGTCAATGCTAACGTACGTAACCAAAGAAATGAAGCTCACTGGACTGAAACTGGACTAGGCTAACGTACGTAACCTGTTGAGGTTAACGTACGTAATGAAGCTTACGTACGTAATATGTAGAGGATAGCGTACGTAAACAAGTCTGCAGAAGCTAACGGCTAGTTTGATGATGGAGCCTATAAATACCAATGAGATGGTATTGATTCAACACAACAACTTCAAGCATACTACACATTCATTTGAGATTGATATTTATTGTATTGTTGTTGTAATATTGAGCTTACATTGAGTGATTGGGTGTTATACACAAAATCATACACGAGTGGTAAAGATACGATTGGATTCGGTGTTATTAGGATCAAGGATCCGGCATTATTAGAATCGCAATCGATATCTTCGTGAGGTTTATCTAGTACCTATAGAAAGTTAGAGAGGTTGACTCCTTGTCCTACGAAAAGGAAAACGGTTTAACTTGGACCGACGCAAAGACAAGTACGAGCGGTTTATCACGGACCGATAGAAGACGTGATTGTAACGGTTATCCCTCGACCGATAGAAGAGAGGCGCAGAGGTTGCTATCTTTAACCTATTGAAAAATATAAAGAGAGGACATAGGCTCGTTTATAGCCGAACCTCTATAAATGCGTGCGTCATTTAATTTCCGCATTTTATTGTACGCTTCCGTAACACGGCGCAATATCCGACCCCGTACCCAACAATTGGTATCGGAGCGGTACTCCAATACGCGGCTTAACATCCGAAGAGAAGATCCAAAAATGGCGTTTCAATTCTCTCCAGTCGAAGGCCTTGCTCTCAACCGACCACCATTCTTCGATGGCTCAAACTATTTAACGTGGAAGAAAAAGATGTCAATCTTTATTCGTGCCTACGATATAGAGATTTGGAAGATTATTTGTCTCGATCCAAAAGTTCCTATCAAATCCGACGGTACACTCAAATCTTTTGAAGAATACGACGATGCCGATTGGAAAAATGACCATCTAAATTGTAAGGCCACCCAACTCTTATTTTGTGCCTTAAATCCGGAAGAGGTCAATCGAATCTCATCGTGTGAGAGTGCGAAAGAAATATGGAAAATTCTCGAAATCACACATGAAGGGACAACTCAAGTCAAGGAGACGAAGATCAATATGCTTCTCCATGACTACGAGTTATTCATGATGAAAGGTGACGAGTCCATCACCAACATGCTCGACCGATTTTCGGTCATCACAAATGGGCTAGCTTCATTCGGTAAACCATTGTCTAGTAGTGAAAAAATTAAGAAAATTTTATGATCACTACCTAGCGAATGGGACGGCACCGTGACCGCGATTATGGAATAGAAAGATCTCAATACTCTATATTTTAGTGCCCTCGTTGGTTCACTAATTAATTATGAGATAGTTCTCAAATCACAGAATGACAAACCGAAGCCGAAGGAAAGAACTATAGCCTTGAAGGCTAAGATGTCTAAAAGAGAAGAAATCCCGGTGTATGATAGCGACGAAGAATCGACATATTATGCCAAAAACATTAATAAGTTTCAAACCTTATTAAACCGGAGAAAGAAAGACATCTCAGGCGAATCTAAGAAATTCGACAACTCTTGTCGATTATGTGATAAACCAAGCCACTTTGCTAAAAATTTCCGAGTCAAACCCAAGAAGGAGGTTATCGTAGCAACATGGAGCGATGACGATGAAGATGATGATTTTATTAATCAAAATAATCTCGCTCTCATGGCCCGGAGTTCGTTCGACGACAGCGACATCGAAAGCCATATTAGTACATCCTCCCGTGATGAACTTTTTGATGCATTTGAATTACTTCATACGGATTTTCAAAATGCATTCTTGGAAATCAAATCCATTAAGTATAAAATTAAATCTTTAGAAATTGAAAATTCCAAAATTATCGAAACGGGAAAATTTGTTGAAATCGATCATTCAAAGTGAAAATATTTTGAAGAATGATCTCGCTAAAATCCAAACCGAGCTTAAATCTTTGACAAAGAAATTCTCGCGCAGAAACGAGAAATTTTAACAAATGCTTAGTGTTCAAAAATTTACTTTGAATAAAGAGGGGTTGGGATTCACACATCGTTCTAAAAATGAATCCTTAAATTTCAAAATACCCCGATGTGAAAAATATTTAAAACTTGGGCATCATATTTCAAATTGCAAAAGCCCAAGACTGACGATTAAAATTAAAAAGATTTGGGTTCCTAAAGGAACAATCGTTTCAAATATCGTTCATATCTCGAAACAAAAACCAACTATCGGTTGGGTCCCCAAAAATTAATTTTTAACAATTGATATTTTACTTAGGGGGAGTTTAATTGTTTAAAAGAGGATATATTATTTTCAGGGGGAGTTTTACCCTATTAATGCATATTTCATATCAGGCATTTTATTATATTCATTGGTATCACATTTTATTATGTTATTATTTTAATACACATTTTGGTGAAAATAAAAAGAGGGAGAAGAATGGAGAAAGGAGAAAAATGGGATTTATCTGAAAGGGGGAAAAATCGAAGTTGAGTCGAAAAGATGAAAAATGAAAAGGAGAAGTCGGAAAATGATAGAAAAAGAAAAATGAGGAGACGTCGAAAAGATGATGAAAATTTGAAAAGTCGAAAAGAAAAAGAAAAGGAAAGAAGGAGAAAGAATAAGTCGAAAAATAAATGGGAGAAGAAACTAACGAAACAGACAAAGTCGAAAACTTTGGTCTGTACACATATACATATATTTGTATTTTTTGCAGGAAAATCCCATTGACGAAGTTTTGTTTTGTAATCATCAAAAAGGGGGAGATTGTTGGAACACTTTGTTCCATACATATATTAATAATATTTTGATGATTAAAGTTAATAAACAAAACAAAACAACGAAGAGGCGAAGCAAGCATCGAAGGAAAATGAAGTGCAAAATGCTGGAGAAAATCAAAGCTAACGTACGTAACAATACTATGTTAACGTACGTAATATAAGGAAGCTTACGTACGTAATAGAAGATGAATAACATACGTAACACAGTTCAAACAAGCGATCGTTGGAGGAGTCAAAGTCAGAAAAGCATGCAACGGATATATGATGTCTTCAGTGACGTAATGTTAACGTACGTAACGAAGTCAATGCTAACGTACGTAACCAAAGAAAGCTCTCATCGGATCAAATCGACTAGGCTAACGTACGTAACCTGTTGAGGTTAACGTACGTAATGAAGATTACGTACGTAATATGTAGAGGATAGCGTACGTGAACAAGTCTGCAGAAGCTAACGGCTAGTTTGATGATGGAGCCTATAAATACAAAGGAGATGGTATTGATTCAACACAACAACTTCAAGCATACTACACATTCATCTGAGATTGATATTCATTGTATTGTTGTTATAATATCGAGCTTACATTGAGTGATTGAGTGTTATACACAAAATCATACACGAGTGGTAAAGATACGATTGAATTCGGTGTTATTAGGATCAAGGATCCGACATTATTAGAATCGCAATCGATATCTTCGTGAGGTTTATCTAGTACTCATAAAAAGCTAGAGAGGTTGATTCCTTGTCCTACGAAAAGGAAAACGGTTTAGCTTGGACCGACGTAAAGACAAGTACGAGCGGTTTATCACGGACCGATAGAAGACGTGATTGTAACGGTTATCCCTCGACCGATAGAAGAGAGGCGTAGAGGTTGCTATCTTTAACCTATTGAAAAAGATAAAGAGAGGAAGTAGGCTCGTTTATAGCCGAACCTCTATAAATCCGTGTGTCATTTAATTTCCGCATTTTATTTTATGCTTCCGCAACACGGCGCAATATCCGACCCCGTACCCAACACCATGAGCCCCACCGTGGGACCAACAAGGCTATTTATACGCGGAACTATGAACTTTGACCGATAAGTTCCAAGTACAATCAAATGGAAGACAATGAAAATGGTATTCAAAACAATATCCATTAAATCCGAATACAACACATCACGAATCAATACCATGGCAATGGAGGCCGAAACATCAAGGAAACCGAAAACAGTACTCGAGTACTCAAAAATCATTCAAGTACAAGATCATTGAATGGAGGAAATACAAAACATAACCAGTGACAAGACACAGCATCACACTTGACCATCATCTTCATGCCGACCCGGTACATGCCTATCCATTCTCCGGGATCCTAAAATAGATGAAAGGTATTCCCCCCATAAAGGGGTTAGCCGTCGAATAGCTAGTACGAGTATATCGAATATGAAACACAATACTTCTCGACAATAAAGTAAATGTAATCACCATCTTATCAACTCAAGACTAGTATTTCGGAATAACTAAATCTCATAACATCACATTCAGTACATACATGATTAACAGTGGAACCGCACCAAAGGCAACGGAACCCTTAGAGGACCCGTCGGTCTGTCCCAGAGTGGTTAACCCAAAATATCTGCGGAACCGCACCAAAGGCTACGGAACCCTTAGAGGACCCTTCGGCCCATCCCAGAGTGGATACAAACCATCATACAATTCATATATCTTACTTTCAAAGTCGAGAACGTACAATCATAAACATATACTTGCCTTTGAGACATTAAGAATCGGAAGGAAAAGAGTATAAGTTCAGTAGGTCCAAGAACGCACTTCCGCACCTAAACGATTCGTAAGGAATACGATAATCAATAATCCATACTCAAATCACACTAAGAAACTCCCGAAACCCACCTACGATTCACGAAACTACAAGGATAATCACCTAGAGGTTTGAAAATCACCCAAACCCTCTCAAGTCCGAACAAGGTACAAAACCATCCATATAATTGTAGGGGAAACATGGGCATAATCTGAAAGATCTCAAGATCCAAAATGGATCAATCGGACGAATCTAAGAAAATCCCCAAAAATTCACAAAACTAGGGTTCTAAGGAATTTACCTTGATTCGGAAGATAGAAACGGATTAGATGTTGTGTAATCTTTGTTATTATATGGTGATAGATGATGAGTATCCGCCCCAAAATTACCTCGAAGTCAGTGAAAGAAATGGAGAAGAAATGACGAACAACAGGGCCGACTGCCCTTATATACTGTGTTTGTCTAGCGTGCGCTAAACCTCAAGATTAGCATGCGCTAACGGGGTCACTCGGTAGTCCAGTGGATTCTGACCGGTGACGTTAGCGCGCACTACCACACCTTAGCGTGCGTTAACTGGTATCCTGCAAAAATTCCAACTTACTGCGCAAGCCCGCTAGCGTGCGCTACCTCTGGGCGCTAGGGCGCACTGCGCAACACCAATCGCGTGCGCTGGTTCGGGCCTAGCGCGCGTTACCTACTAGTCTAGAAAATAGAAACACATCACTGCCCCTGCCGACTCAGCCCATTAGCGTGCGTTGTAGGCGATGCTAGCGCGCGCTACTCAACACGAATATAGTGCATTAGCTAATACATAGCATGCGCTAACTGCTAGTCCAGAGGGCAGAATCAGCTGCTGCCTCTGCCAAGCCCGGACCACTAGCGTGCACTAAGACTCAACGCTACTCAAGCAGAGATAGTGATAACACTCATTTTTACACATAATTTTATAATGTTTTTCCGGATTTTAAGATCCTAAAATGTGTGGAATTGTGTCGTTTGTGCTCATATTGTGTTTATTGGACTAGATCACACTTGGGTACGTTTTATTTGATTTTATATGTGTTTTATGGACATTATCAATCAAGAACGAAGTCTCAATCCCCAATACACATCAAGCAATGCAGAAACGAGAGATCGAGCCGAAAACAGAGTCAAAACAGACCAACACTGGCTCGGCCGTGTCATTTGACGCGGGCCGTGTCACAGGATTGACCGTGCCAAGGTGACACGGTCGGGTTTCATGACCAGAAATAAAAACGCCAAATGAAGAGACTACGACACGGGCCGTGTCATTTGACACGACTATGTCACTTGCTCGGCCGTGTCAGCTGACACGGTCGAGTTCCCTGTCCAGCAACCATTGATGTTTCTAGAGAACTATGACATGGTCTGTGTCACTTTTCGGTGGAAAAATCACTTTTTGATATTTTTGCAAGATTTGAACATTAAAAAAAAATGATATTTTGGCTTTATAAAAAGGTCTTTGAGCTAGACTTGAGGGATATTCTGAATATTGGAGAGATTAGAGAGAGAAGAAAAACACAAGATTGAGAGCTTTTCATTCAAAAAGAAGGAGATTTGAAGGAAATTCCTGAAGAACACTTCAAGAACATTTGAAGGCTTCAACCGGGATCATTCAAGACACCATCCGAGTTTTATCTTCTTCCTATCTTTTATTCATTTTGTTGTTTTATTTAGCATGAACATGATGAACATGATGATTATTAATCTTTCTTTCATTACCATGTCCGGCTAAACTCGTTAGATTCCGGGCATGGGAGTACGTTGATTTGCTATGGTTTTGAGGGATTGATGATTATATATATCTAATGTGATTTCTTTATCAAATACTTGGTTTTAATTCATGTTTAGACACTTGATCAATGTTTCTACATGTTTAACTTAATTGCTCATAATTCGAGAGAAGAGAGCATTAATAGGTTTCGAGTATTTGATGTAGTAACTTACGAGATTGAGAAATCGGTGGTAAGCTATGATGATGTTTAAATCTTATGAACATTTTGGAGTTAGATAATTTATTGTAAACAGAGATGTTGTTATATGTTGTTTAATCTACGTTTTAATGCATCTCGAGAGGGACTTTAGAATATTATTGTGATTATTATTTTGGAAACGCACTTAGAACTTTTGGAACCAATCACGACTAAACTTAGTGACCAACGGAAGGCGAGCCTTGAAATCTTTTTTTCTAAACTCTTACAATTCTCCTTAATTCGGATATTTTCTTTTATTGTCATAATTTTATTTTATTTCTTTAACCATCCATTCAACTTTCGATCGTCTAGATAAAACAGGAATCATTATAATCTAGTACTCAACATATTAGGAATATTGAGTTTCTGTTGAATACGACCTTGCTCGCCGGTTTCTACACTTACTCCATACACTTGCGGATTGTTTAAAAATATAGCGAACAAGTTTTTGGCGCCGTTGCCGGGGACTAATTTTTTTTATTAGTGTTGATATTACGATAAGTGTTTCCGGTCTTACTTTAGACATATTTTTCTGTTTTATTTTATTTTGTTACTTTCGTATTGTTTTTGGTCGTGTTGTAGGACGTACATGAACACCCTCTCCTCTCGAGAACCTTTGGAGAACTTTATTCCCGAAGTAGAGGCATTTGCTCGAAGAACAAGTGTTGCTACACGGAAATTATAAAGAGATCTATCTGACGAAATGGAAAGAACGGGAGATACGATTGCCAACACGGACAATGATAATACAATAGCCCACAATCCAAACAATGGAGGCATACGTGTTGAGCAGCCCGCAGTTTGAATCAATCGATTCGAGATGGATTTCGGCCGAGGATTGACCAAAATTATGGGGAAATTTCTCATATTCCTATCACTGTCCTAAATTTCGAATTGAAACCTTCATTAATATCGATGGTTCAACAGAATCAGTTTGGTGGATTTGCTACAGAAGATCCGCACGCCCATTTATTCCACTTTATTCAAATTTGTGATACTATAAAAATAAATGGGGTGTCAAGCGATACAATAAGATTGAAGTTATTTCCATTCTCTTTGAGAGAGAAAGCTTGTAGTTGGTTTGGAACCCTTACTTCCGGGAGCATACGTACATGGGACGAGTTGGGAGAAATGTTTCTTTCCAAATTCTTCCCGCCCAACAAGACTATGAGATTGAAGAGCAAAATCATGCAGTTCCGACAAATGGATTCAGAAATGTTATATGAGGCATGGGAACGCTTCAAGGATTTGTTAAGACGATGTCCTCGTCATGGTTTTCCCGAAGACCAACAAATGTGTTTCTTTTATAATGGGTTGGCCGGAGAAACGAGAAATCTTGTTGATGCATCGACCGGAGGAGCACTACTAGCCAAAAGCGCAGAAGAAGCATATGAATTGATCGAGGAGATGGCCATGAATATCTATCAATGGCCTACTGAGAGAACTAATGTGCGTAGAGTGGCTGAAGTTTCAGATTCGGATCCCATAATGGCCTTAACTGCACAAATTTCGATTTTGACCAACCATTTTGGGAGTTCTGACGAAGAGTGCAAATGAAAAAATAAATCCAAAAGGAAGTGCACCACTACCGAACCCGTTGGAGGAAGCTCATTACATCAATAACCATAATTTCAATAACTATCGAAATAATCCTCATCCGGGGTTTTATCATCCTTCAAATAGGAATCACGAGAATCTTAGCTACGGGAATTCGAGAAATGTGTTGCAAACCACCGACGGGATTTAAAGTGTTGAATGGTGAGGTGATAGAAGAGTCCAAGCCAAATTCTAATCTAGAGAATATTTTGGCTACTTTTATGATGGAAACAAAATGTCGGTTTACCCGAGATGAAGAAAAGCTTGATCGGATTGAAAATCATGTGACGCAATTAGCAACCACCGTTGCAGCTCAAATGAGAAACCTAGAAACGCAAATCGGTCAATTGGCTAAGATCGTAGGAAGCCAATATCAAAAGAGCCAATTTCCAAGCAACACAGAGGAAAATCCAAAAGCACAATGCAATGCTATTTTTTCGTGCACCATGAATGAAGTGCTACCAGAATCGGAGACTGAAAACGAAGATGCAACCGTGTTGTCTAATAAAGATGATTTGATAATTAATGAGGTGAAGGATTGGTCCGATATTGAGAATATCGAGGAGAAGAAGAAATTTGAGGTTTTCATGCAAGACATGGCATGAAAGAAAAAAGAATTGGAGCGCCTACCGACTAAGCTTAAGGATCCAGGGAGTTTTTCAATTCCTTGCTCTGTTTCGGGTTGTTCATTAAATGATGATTTGTTGATCATGGTTCAAGTTTCAATATATTGCCTTTGTCTATTTTCAGGATACTTGGATTAGGAGAGTTGAGACCATCTCCAGTGAGCTTACAATTCATAGATCGATCTTTAGCTCACCCAAAGGGAATTGTGGAGGATGTAATTTTAAAAATTGATAAGTTCGCCTTCCCCGTTGATTTTATAGTGGTTGATGATGATGGGAAGAAAGATGGTCTAGTAATACTTGGACATCCGTTCTTAGCCACTGCACGAGCTTTAATTGATGTAAATCGAGGAGAATTAACGATTAGGATGCATAGTCAAAATGTTGTATTTTCGATGACCCCTCGATTTGATGGATTGACAAATGGAGAACCTCCCGATAAAATTGCGCATAAACCAGATTGTAAGAGCTCATCGAATGATCCGGGATTAAGAAAACATGCGTCTGGCTGAAGACGTTAAATTTAGCGCTGGTTGGGAGGCAACCCAACATTTGCGTCCGGCTGAAGACGTTAAACTTAGCGCTAATTGGGAGGCAACCCAATGGTTCTTGTTAGTTTATTCGGTTCAAAGGTGTCCAATTCGCAGGAAAAAGATCCGGAGACCAGAAGCGCACTTTCCAGGCTAGTACGACACGGGCCGTGTCATTTGACATGGTCGGGTCGGGCATACAGATGTTTTTTTGAGTTTCTGGGCAAATATGACACAGGCCGTGTCGTTTGACACGGTCGGGTCAGGTGGGCAGATGATTTTTGACAAATCTGAGCAGGTATGACACGAGGCATGTCCAACAAGGCCACTTCCCTCCGCCCAATCAATATAACTGGTTGTAAGTATTTCTTGACCCAATGTTTTTATTGTTTAAATACTATACCCCATTTGTGTGTATATTCTTTAATTCAAGTTGGGGGGAGGGAGATAATGGGTCAATATATACTTATATTGTTTGTTTTTTAACACCTTGTTTTGTTTGTTTTATTGTTTGTTTGTTTCTATTTTTTTTCTAATTTTGGTGTGAAGATTTGCTTGGATTTTGGTGTGAATTGTTGTTTTTGAACTTGGTGTATTTTGAGTATCATGTACTTGGATGAAACTCGAAAGAATGAACTCTTGTCTTGGATACCTCGGGATTTATTTTGTTATTTTGATATGCAAATCGAGGATAATTTGAAGAGTAAAAAATTATAGAATAATCAAAAGGGTGTGAAATTGAATAAATAGTTTAATATCTTGGAAATATGAACAAATCTAACTTGTGAGCTTTTGAGCCTTCGTGCATTATATATGCAAGTTTCATTGTCGAGTGTATCATTCATATTTTAAGAATCTAGAAGTTGCCTTGGTAACTTATTCAAAACTACAAGCGTGTGTGCAAATTAGTGAAAGTGATTTTAGGCATTTTTTTTTATGCAACCCTTCAAACCTTTTAGCCAACCCGAAAATTTATTTCTCTAGTTAGCCCGATTGAGCTGAAAGCCTATTTCTTGTTAGCCACATTATGAGCTTTCCGTTCCATTATAAACTTTTGTCCCTATACTTGAGCTTATTAGAACAAATTGGCAAAAGAATGAAAAGATGTGTGGAGGCGATTAGGAAGATTGTTGGTTCAATTGCAATGATTCATCAAAATAAATTTGAAGGAAGAATGGTGTGATTATAATGATGATGTTGTCCACCACATGAAAAGAAAAAAACAAAGAGGGGGCACAAAAAAGAAAAAAAAAAGAAATGAGATTTATTGGAGCGATAAGGAGGAAATAAAATAAATGGAGCAATAAGGAGGAATAAGGTTGTGATTCTCACTTTCAAAAGCGCTAGTGCGATTATAAAAAAATCAAGAGGTTGAAGGAAGCAAATTCCATGGAAAACAAAATTTTGAGCTTCTAATTGAGCGAAGTGATTATTGAGATGATGTTTTAATTTGCTCAAGTCAAGTCACTTTAAGCCATACTTATCCTACCCTGACCAAAAAGCCTACATTACAACCAATAAAGTCCTTTTTTATTCACCAAATTTGCATGTACAAATAGTAGTAGAGATGTAGACGATTGGCAAGCCTATGGAGATTCTTATTTCATTGAATGAGTTTTGAGCGTCACTTATCCCATTATACACTTTGAGAGTGAGGGAATACACTTGACCGATGAGGTTTATATTTTCCAAGTATTGATTATGATGTTAAGGAAGCACCCCAGAGATTTGAATACTTTTTAGAACTCGACTTATTTATTACTTGAGGCGTATTGATGAATTTTCATAATCATCCTTTGAGGTGTGTTGAGGGATGAGTTTCCTTAAGAGTGGTTATTTTGAAGTGCATTGCTCGGGACGATCAATGTTTAAGTTTGGGGGATTTTGATAACACTCATTTTTACACATATTTTTATAAGTTTTTTCCGAATTTTAAGATCCTAAAATGTGTGGAATTGTGTCGTTTGTGCTCATATTGTGTTTGTTGGACTCGATCACACTTGCGTGTGTTTTATTTGATTTTATAGGTGTTTTAAGGACATTATCAATCAAGAACGAAGTCTCAATCCCCAATACACATCAAGCAATGCGGAAATGAGAGATCGAGAAGAAAACGGAGTCAAAACGGACCAACACTGGCTCGACCGTGTCATTTGACGTGGGCCGTGTCACAGGATTGACCGTGCCAAGGTGACACGGCCGGGTTTCATGACCAGAAACAAAAACACCAAATGAAGAGACTACGACACGGGCCGTGTCATTTGACACGACCGTGTCACTTTCTCGGCCATGTCAGCTGACACAGTCGAGTTCCCTGTCCAGCAACCATTGATGTTTCTAGAGCACTATGACATGGGCCGTGTCACTTTTCGGTGGAAAAATCACTTTTTGACATTTTTGCAAGATTTGAACATGAAAAAAATGATATTTTAGCTTTATAAAAAGGTCTTTGAGCTAGACTTGATGGATATTCTGAATATTGGAGAGATTAGAGAGAGAAGAAAAACACAAGATTGAGAGCTTTTCATCCAAAAAGAAGGAGATTTGAAGGGAATTCTTGAAGAACACTTCAAGAACATTTGAAGGCTTCAACCGGGATCATTCAAGACACCATCTGAGTTTTATCTTCTTCCTATCTTTTATTAATTTTGTTGTTTTATTTAGCATGAACATGATAAACATGATGATTATTAATCTTTCTTTCATTACCATGTCCGGCTAAACTCGTTAGATTCCGGGCATGGGAGTACGTTGATTTGCTATGATTTTGAGGGATTGATGATTATATATATCTAGTCTGATTTATTTATAAAATACTTGGATTTAATTTATGTTTAGACACTTGATCAATGTTTCTACATATTTAACTTAATTGCTCATAATTCGAGAGAAGAGGGCATTAATAGATTTCGAGTATTTGATGTAGTAACTTACGAGATTGAGAAATCGGTGATAAGCTATGATGATGTTTAAATCTTATGAACATTTTGGAGTTAGATAATTTATAGTAAACGGAGACGTTGTTATAGGTTGTTTAATCTACATTTTAATGCGTCTCGAGAGGGACTTTAGAATATTATTGTGATTATCATTTTGGCAACGCACTTAGAACTTTTGGAACCAATCCCGACTAAATTTAGTGATCAACGGAAACCAAGCCTTGGAATATTCTTTCTAAACTCGTACAATTCTTCTTAATTCGGATATTTT
Organism: Orobanche coerulescens; assembly: GCA_033398695.1. Lineage (NCBI taxonomy): Eukaryota > Viridiplantae > Streptophyta > Magnoliopsida > Lamiales > Orobanchaceae > Orobanche > Orobanche coerulescens. The sequence continues at coordinate 9,731,346 of CM065805.1, read as the reverse complement.
CTTTTATTGTCATCATTTTATTTTATTTCGTTAACCATCCATTCCACTTTCGATGGTCTAGATAAAATCGGAATCATTATAATCTAGTACTCAACATAATAAGAATATTTAGTCTCTGTGGAATACGACTTTGCTCGCCGCTTTCTACACTTACTCCGTACACTTGCGGATTGTTTAAAATATAGCGAACAGATAGCGTGCATTAGCTTGCCCTAGTGTACGCTATCAAACCGCCTCAAAACACCGCCGAAAGGTCCACACAATACGAACATGGTCCGAAGGGTATGAAACTCTAAAATCAACATCGACAACATCTCAATAAGTGTTTACAGAGCGACAAAAGTAAAACAATGGCAAGTTCAATAATTCAATAAAAAGTATGGGTATTACAGATGCAGCACGACAAGGCTATTGTGTTTGCATTGAGACAGTTGAGGCCGTACGAGCTCAACTACCCTACTCATGATTTGGAGCTAGCAGCAGTTGTTTTTGCGCTCAAGATTTGGCGTTATTATCTCTTTGGCTCTGCATGTCAGATTTTTTACCGATCATAAAAGTCTGAAGTACATATTCACTCAGCGGGAGGTGAATATGAGGCAGAGGAGGTGGTTGGAATTGATTAAGGATTATGACCTCGAGATCCTTTATCATTTGGGCAAGGCGAACGTCGTGGTGAATGCCTTGAGTCGGAAATCGGTTATGTTGCGAATGCTTGAGATATACATCTCAATCCGAGCCTCAACGTGATTTGATCGGGCAACTTTGTGCTTTAGAAATTTCGTCGTCGCTAATCGATGAAATTAAACTGAAGCAGTTGGAGGATCCTATAATTTCGCAAATCTGAGAGAACGTTCTTAAGGGGAAGTCTCCTTGGTTTGTGATTCACGAGGATGGTGTGTTGAGATTCCAAAGTCGGCTTTGTATACCGAACGACTTGGAATTGAGGCAGAGTATTTTGCGTGAGGCCCATGCTATGCCTTACTCAGTTTATCCTGGTTCGAGTAAGATGTACAAGGACCTAAGGAGGAACTTTTGGTGGAACGATATGAAGGAGGAGGTTGCGCAATTTGTATCGAGATGTTTGACTTGTCAGTAGGTCAAAATCGAGCATCAGCGGCCATCCAGGTTGTTGCAGTCGCTTCCCATTCCGGAATGAAAATAAAAAGATATTTCGATGGACTTCGTCACGATCTTGACGAGATCGAGGTTTGGTATGCATATTATTTGGGTTATTGTGGATCGTCTGACCAAGTCAGCACACTTTCTGGGCATCAAGGATACTTGGGGTTCGGAAAATCTAGCTCGTGTATTTATTGCGCAGATTGTGAGGCTTCACGATACTCCGAAGTCTATTGTTTCGGATCGTTATGGCCGTTTTGTATCGCATTTTTGGTAGGCGGTACATAAGGCGTTGGGTACTCGGTTACGTCTGAGTACTTTTTTCATCCTCAGACGGATGGACAGTTGGAGCGCACTATCCAGACATTTGAGGATATGTTGCGTGCTTGTGCTCTCGATTGGAGTAGTGATTGGGAGGAGCATTTGCCGTTGATCGAATTCACGTACAACAATAGTTGGCACGCGTCGATTCGAATGGCACCGTATGAAGCGCTTTATGAGCAGCGATGTCGATCGCCGATTTGTTGGAACGAGGTGTCCGATTTGGTCAGAACCAAACTTGATATCACCTTGTAGATGAGGAAGAAGGTGGAATTGATTCGGGAGAGGATGTTGACTGCTCAAAGTCGACAAAAATCCTATGCCGATGTTCGTCTTCGACCTTTGGAATTCGAGGTGGCAGACCATGTTTTGCTAAAGGTGTCCCCAACGAAGGGAGTTTTATGCTTCGGGAAGAAGGGAAAGTTGAGCCCGAGGTTTATTGGGCCCTTTGAGATTCTAGAGAGGGTCGACGAGTTGGCGTATCGTTTGGCGTTGCCTCCGGCTTTGAGCCACGCCCATAACATTTTCCATGTTTTCCAACTGAGGAAATATGTCCTGGATCCTAGTCATGTCATCGACTATGGTGAGGTCGATATCACCCAGGATATTACCTTCGAGGAGCGTCCCTTGGAGATTTTGGAGCACCGTGAGAAGCGACTGAGGCATAAGACCATCCCATTGGTTAAGGTGCAGTGGTCGAGACATGGTGTCGAGGAGGCAACTTGGGAAACTGAGGACAGCATGCGTGCTAGGTACCCCGAGTTGTTTGTTTCTTAAGTTTCGGGACGAAACTTGTTTTTAGAGCGGGAGAATGTAATATCCGTATTTTCCTTTTTCCAATATTTTTATTTTTTGGTGTATTTTTCGTTTTTAGTGACTCGCTTGTAACGGTATTGATATTTTGAGAATATTTAATACTGGACTTTTTGTCATCCGAGATTGTTTCGAACTTGTTCTACTCAATTCCGTGTTTAATGTCATTCCGTCGCTATTTCGTTCGATTCTCGAAATTGTTGTTCGGAATCACCATTTCGGGGTTGCCGCAGATCCATCTCATGTTATTATGCATGTTGTGAGCTTTCTTTTGTTGTTTCGATCATGTATTGTTCATTCCGGATGTTTTGGACCGTTTTGTAATTTCCTAAAGTTATGGCGATTACTAACGTTGTAGTACTCTGGTTCGGACTCGAGCTCGTCGTGCGTGTGTCTTCTTCAGTCTGTTGTTTGAAGTCGAGTGCACGTTGTTTTCATCCGGGGGGAGAATTCGTCGTTTTCCAACTTTGAGGGGTGACTGTTCTGCTGTCTGCACTCGTTAACACGCGTTAAGGATCCCCTTAACGCGCGCTAACGGGACATTCCAGAGACCCTCCAGTTATCTGTTATAGCCCGATAGTGCACGCTAAGATCGTTCTTAGTACGCGCAATGGTGGGTCTTAACGCACGCTAGCTAGGTTGGCAGCGCGCGCTAATCCAGTACTCCAGTAAGGGCAGTAGGTTTTTGAGGTTCTGGACTCCGGACAGGACTGTACATGTAGCGCACGCTGATACTATTTTTAGCGCACGCTAACGCTGGTTGTAGCGCGCACTAATTCTGTAGTAGTGTGCGCTTACGTCTTAGGACAAGAGCTGCTGGACTACTAGACGACCCCGTTAGCGCGCGCTAACCATGAAAGTAGCATGCGCTAATTAGACCCAATATATAAGGGCCAGAGTAGGTCAACTCCTGTCACTTTTTGCCATTTCCTTTCCTTCTCCACGTTTGAGCGATCCTTGGGCGATCTCCGGGCTATTCGAAGTCTTGTAACTCCAAGCCATCATCTTTCTTGAGTTCTTGGTGTACATTAACATCTACTAGTGTTCTTCGCCTTTAATCCAAGGTAATCTCCTAGAACCCTATTGTTGGGAAATTTGGGGGTTTTCGAGTTTTTGTCCGATTAGTTCCGTATTGTCGATTAATCCATGATGTATATGATTAATATTGGTGGTATTCTTGTTTTCCCTACGAGTTCATGGTAAGTTTCGTGGTATTTATGAAATCGGGAGGGTTTAGTTGTGATCCACCCTCGTTGTTGTTTTTGTACGAATTTACATGAATCGTAGGCGTGTTTCCGGGTGTTTTCCATTTCCATACTCGTTTAGAAATGGTTGTGATTGTATTCTTCGAGTCGTTAGGTTTGGGTTCGTCGGTTCCCATCGATTGTGGTTGTTTCTCCGTTTCGTCGTTAATTACTCAAGGCAAGTATTCTTGGAAACCTTTATGCTTAACATGAAATGATGATGTATAATATATGTGTGTTTTTCTCACTATGGTAGGGTCCGATGGGGCCTCGGGGGAATCCGTGACTTCACTCCGGATTCACGAGCTTGTTCGCTAGCCAGTTCGGGAGGGTCCTTAGAGGCCTTGAATGAGATCAGTGCTTTCGCCCCGGTCTTAGACGATGCATGTGCGTGATTTGTTTTCTGATTTTGGCTAGTTCGGGAGGGTTCTTGGAGGCCTCGAATGGGACCAGTGGTTTCGCCCCGGTCCTGGGCAAATTGGTTTGACTGTTTGTTTTTCGGGAAAAGACATATCTGGTTTTGGATCTTGAAATGACTTGATGCATGTACTATGAATTGTGTAAGCGAATGGTTTGCCTTGATTACTTGTACTAGCGTAATTGCTAACCCTTTTGGGGACCCGTTTGGAGAAATTCTTGTTATGAATTTCAGGCGGTGTTCAGCCGGTCGAGCGGGCATTGGATCAGTACGAGATTGCTGGCCGGCGATGTTGACATGTGCAATGGAGTCCATTTATTTTCCGTTGTCCATTTTGATGTGTTGGTTTTCCAAACTTGTGAATTTATAGATAGTACTCGCGAATACTTAGGCACTTTTGTTTTGGGACATGTTTTGTATGTTAAATTGTATTTGTGGATTTGGGTGATGTCCTGTTTACCGACTGTAACTGTAACACCCCCAGGATATCCGAGGTATATTACAGCGCCGTGAATCCCTATTTAGGACCCACCAGGCTGAACAACATCATACTCATTGACTCACCGAAACAACAAAATAACACCTCGTCATCAAGACGCCAAACAAATAATCCACCCGGTTCAACCGATCAATCATAACATCATCATCCGACACAAACACAAAAGACAACAATACAATTCGGACAAACAAAAATCCTTAAGTACTCGAGTACTTCTATTAATTAAAAAAAAACACAAAAGATAGAAGATAGAAGACACTAAGACATCACTCGTGCACAATCATCACGCACGGCCATCATCCGCATACTGGTCCAGCGCCTGTCCGTCTCGATGAACCTGACCTGAAATTTATAAAACGAATTTCCCCAAAACGGGTCGCCAGAGGGGTTAGCAATTACGCTAGTACAAGTAACCAAATGAACAACTTACATCTTACTCATACAGTAATGCATGCAATCAAGAAAACATAGTTCCAAAACACTCATTTCCGGAAATGCCAATATCAAATCACATTTGTAAAATACACCACAATTAACCGTTGATCCACGTCTCTGTGGACCCCTACCGAGACCCCGTCGAATCTAACCCGTAGTGGTTAAAAGCAAGCTCGTCGATCCACATCTATGTGGACCCCTACCGAGACCCCATCGGATCTAACCCGTAGTGAGCATACACACACACACACACACCATTCTCATACAATACTACTATGTCAAGATTGTAAGTTCATAAGGGTACTTGCCTCGATCAAAAAAAGGTGACACGAACGGGAATGAAGGATCAAACACGATCGCGAGAAACCGGCGGAAATGAACCTAACGATTCGAAGAACATAATTACAACCAACTCTAGACGAATACGGAAATGGAATACACCCGAAAACCCACCTACGATTCATGTATATTCGTACAAAAATAACAACGAGGGCGGACCACAACCAAACCTTCTCGATTCCGTAAAAACCACAAAATATACCATGAATCCGTAGGAAAGCTAATGATACTAACAATATTAATCGTATTCATCAAGAATCCACCAACAAAATGGAATGAATCGGACGAAAATCCCGAAACCCCCAAATTAACCAAAAATAGGGTTCTAAGAGATATTACCTTTGAAGATCCAAGTACTATGATCCGTAGAACACGCGTTAGATTGATTATCCGGGATTCACAACCGAAAGAAAATGATGAAAATCAACCCTCAATACCCACGACAATAAGATTAAAGAGCCAAGCCCTCTCACAAATAAACACAGAACAGTCCCGGACCTCTCGATCGCCGACAGTTCTATCACCGCTAGTAAGTTTAACGATGAAAGGCTCGCAAGGTGACAAGCAGTCGAGACTCAAACGGCGTACACACTCTAGAGAAATGAATGAATGCGTAGCACCCGAATCAAAAAGCACATTGACAGGATGGGAATAGATATGAACGGTACCTGTCTCCACAGTAGCTGCTGGATCATCGGCCCTCCTCATCTCATAGATACGCGGCTGGGCAGAGCCGACACTGGAAGCTCCTCCCCTAGCGGGCTGACCCCGACCTATCCCTCGACTAGCACTTGGCGGAGATTGAGAAGCAAACGATCCTTGATTCACACTTGGTTCCCTAGGCGCTGGAATGGAAGCCCGGGCGCCAAGGATTTTCTCTCTCTCAGCACAGAAAGCAGCCTTGTGACCCGGCTGGCCACACTGGTTACACGTCAACAAAGGTCTCAAACAAGTACGACTGACGTGGCCTATACGGCCACAATTGAAACACTTCACATCACGGAAAGGAGCACTGGTAGTTCCACGAGGACCCCCAGCGGAACGAGCTGGACCACCACCGTCGGGGAAATTAGCAGATTGGGATTTCTGCTGACCCCCACCCTTGTGGCCCGAAAAATTCCCGGCGGACTTCTGTTTCTTGCTTTCGCGGGCCGCCTCACTCGCCATCACAGACATGTCGTAAGCAAGGGCCCTACTCTGATAATCCTTCAAGGTAGTACAGACGAGCCCCGACATATAGTCCCGAATCGACAATTTTATCCGTCTGGAAAAATGGAAAATTTTGTCGCTCTCCTCGACAACTTGGGTCTTCACATAACCCAACTCCTTATTAAAATCGGCAATAACTTGAGATACGGGGATATCCCGTGGTTGAGCATCATAGAAGGCATGCACTCGAGCCTGTCTGACCGGCCACAGGCAATATTCGGTCTCCATCAATTCCTGAAATTCGGCCTACGAAGCAACATGGTCTTTGGGCCCAACGGCCTCCCACCAATCCGTAGCGTCCCCAGTGAGAAAGTACTGGGCAATAGGGACTTTACGGTCCTCAGGACAGTTGGTAGCAGTGAAGACTTTAGATATCTCCTTGATCCACCCTTCCCAGCCAATCGGGTCTGAAGCTCCCGAAAACTGAGGAGGATGCATCTTGATGACATCCTGAAGCCAGCGATTCGCTCCGTCCCGATTAGCGTGGGCCAGATCCGGGTTGTGCACCGCCTGAGCTATCGCCGCCATTTGATTCACCATTTGCTGCATAACGGCCGCAATACCAAGGTCGGCACGCTCCTGAGAAGAAGCATGACTGTGACGGTCGCCGGTACTGCCGGCTCCCGAAGACTGCGACGTGGCCGCCCCACCGGCAGCCCCACGTCCCCGGCCGCGTCCACGACCACGACCGCGACCACGACCACAACCTCTTTCAGCATCCATACTGGATTTAAATAAGTATCAGAAGCCATATGATGGTAAGTACAAGAAAAGAACAATCACAAATCGAGAATCAAAGGTACGATACAAGGAAATAAGGAACAGAGGAAGGAAAACTTACGGACACTGGTAGTACCGGAATCATGGCAGCGTGACGATGATGTGCAAAACGAAACACAACAAGACCCCGTAAACCGACAAGCCTAGGTATCCATAAACCTAGAGCTCCGATACCATTTTCTGTAACACCCCCAGGATATCCGAGGTATATTACAGCGCCGTGAATCCCTATTTGGGACCCACCAGGCTGAACAACATCATACTCATTGACTCACCGAAACAACAAAATAATACCTCGTCATCAAGACGCCAAACAAATAATCCAACTGGTTCAACCGGTCAATCATAACATCATCATCCGACACAAACACAAAAGACAACAATACAATTCGGACAAACAAAAATCCTTAAGTACTCGAGTACTTCTATTAATTAAAAAAACACAAAAGATAGAAGATAGAAGACACTAAGACATCACTCGTGCACAATCATCACGCACGGCCATCATTCGCATACTGGTCCAGCGCCCGTTCGTCTCAATGAACCTGACCTGAAATTCATAAAACGAATTTCCCCAAAATGGTTCCCCAGAGGGGTTAGCAATTACGCTAGTACAAGTAACCAAATGAACAACTTACATCTTACTCATACAGTAATGCATGCAATCAAGAAAACATAGTTCCAAAACACTCATTTCCGGAAATGCCAATATCAAATCACATTTGTAAAATACACCACAATTAACCGTCGATCCACGTCTCTGTGGACCCCTACCGAGACCCCGTCGGATCTAACCCGTAGTGGTTAAAAGCAAGCTCGTCGATCCACGTCTCTGTGGACCCATACCGAGACCCCGTCGGATCTAACCCGTAGTGATCATACACACACACACCATTCTCATACAATACTACTATGTCAAGATTGTAAGTTCATAAGGGTACTTGCCTCGATCAAAAGACGGTGACATGAACGGGAATGAAGGATCAAACACGACCGCGAGAAACTGGCGGAAATGAACCTAACGATTCGAAGAACATAATTACAACCAACTCTAGACGAATACGGAAATAGAATACACCCGGAAACCCGCCTACGATTCATGTATATTCGTACAAAAATAACAATGAGGGCGGACCACAACCAAACCTTCTCGATTCCGTAAAAACTACAAAATATACCATGAATCCGTAGGAAAGCTAATGATACTAACAATATTAATTGTATTCATCAAGAATCTACCAACAAAACGGAATGAATCGGACGAAAATCCCGAAACCCCCAAATTAACCAAAAATAGGGTTCTAAGATATATTACCTTTGAAGATCCGAGTACTATGATCTGTAGAACACGCGTTAGATTGATTATCCGGGCTTCACAACCGAAAGAAAATGATGAAAATCAACCCTCAATACCCACGACAATAAGATTAGAGAGCCAAGCCCTCTCACAAATAAACACAGAACAGTCCCGGACCTCTCGATCGCCGATAATTCTATCACCGCTAGGAAGTTTAACGATGAAAGGCTCGCAAGGTGACAAGCAGTCGAGACTCAAACGGCGTACACACTCTAGAGAAATGAATGAATGCGTAGCACCCGAATCAAAAAGCACATTGACAGGATGGGAATAGATATGAACGGTACCTATCACCACAGTAGCTGCTGGATCATCGGCCCTCCTCCTCTCATAGATACGCAGCTGGGCAGAGCCGACACTGGAAGCTCCTACCCTAGCGGTCTGACCCCGAACTCTCCCTCGACTAGCACTTGGCGGAGATTGAGAAGCAAACGATCCTTGATTCACACTTGGTTCACACTTGGATCCGTGGCGCAATGGTAGCGCGTCTGACTCCAGATCAGAAGGTTGCGTGTTCGATTCACGATGTCACGACCCGATATGCCGTGTCCGTGTTGACCGTCCAAATAAGGTGTGCCTTCTGGTTAGCTTGCCACAAGCGGGGTAAAGGGAGCGACATTAGCATTAAGGCGTTGTTTGCCCGGATGCATCGGTCTGGCCGAGTCAGGCATGCCGACCCGGTTTAGTCCGGAGAGCTTGTCGCTAGTCGAGGACTTGACTATGAAGGAAATCGTTGCTGGTAGGGCACAACTGGTCGGGGCTACTGCCGTCTCCCTGATGAGCCCATGGCAGGGTGAAACCAGTTGGCATGTTATGAGGGATAGGCTGGTCCCATGGTGTGAGGGCACCTGGGACGCCGCACGGGCTTCGGAACTCCCGTCCCGTGACACATGGTATCAGAGCCGAAACCTCTCTCAGTACGGTATGGTTAGGGTGTGGTCATGTTCTGCCGAAACCGATGAGGGCGGGGAGTGAACGCTCGTGCAAAGAGGGCACGGTCAAAGTGCGGCTCCTGTCAAGGCTTCTAGGCGGAGAACATGTACCGATTCTATGCCGAAATGAGAGGTGGTCCTAGGCTTGTGAGATCAGACGGTCCGGAATGTGGACACACTTGTATTGCACACTTTTGGTAGCTCCACCTTTCGGTGACCGGGGTGTAAGAGCGTGGATCATCGTGGGCCATTGTGGAACCTCGACATGCGGGAAAAATGCAGCGGCCGAGGGAATGCCGTTCAACCGAGGTACTAACGCCAGGAAGCGCGTAGGGTGAAGGTTTATGTCGATTGGTGATGCGGTATGTGCGCGGAGCACTGCGGGCTAGCGCAAGGGCGCGAGTGAAGAGCCTGTCCATCAGGGGATGGTGCCGTATGTGTTTGGCCACGATCGTTTTGTATGCGTGGGGTAATACAGTATGCGGAAATAAACATTCTTCCCCAGCACGAGGACGTGCTGTGATTTGAGTGGGGGAGGATGTCACGACCCGATATGTCGTGTCCGTGTTGACCGTCCAAATGAGGCGTGCCTTCTGGTTAGCTTGCCACAAGCGGGGTAAAGGGGGCGACATTAGCGTTAAGGCGTTGTTTGCCCGGATGCATCGGTCTGGCCGAGTCAGGCATGCCGACCCGGTTTAGTCCGAGAGCTTGTCGCTAGTCGAGGACTTGACTATGAAGGGGATCGTTGCTGGTAGGGTACAACTGGTCGGGGCTACTGCCGTCTCCCTGATGAGCCCATGGCAGGGCGAAACCAGTTGGCATGTTATGAGGGATAGGCTGGTCACATGGTGTGAGGGCACTTGGGATGCCGCACGGGCTTCGGAACTCCCCTCCCGTGACAGTAACGAGTGATTTCATTTAGTTATTGTTGTGATGTTGTGTGTTTCTCGCTAACCAGGATGGTTAGACGAGTGGTATTATTTATTTATCCTGGTGGGTCTCATGTAGGGGTCCACAGCGCTGTAATATATCCTGAATATCTTGGGGGTATTACAATATTTACAGATTTGTAAAATTAATGTCATACATTTCCAATCCTAGGAATATATTATTCTTAAAACACAACCCCCTAAAATTATTGTCCTAAAAAATAATTTTCCCTTGTGGAGTGTATGGACAAAGAGGAACAATGTGATTCACAATTCCAAAGGGAAAGGTGCGAATATTTTAGCTATGTCAATGAGACATTTGAAAATATTTGTCGGCAATTGCCACGCGCTGAAGCACGTCTTAATTTAGCCAAAAGAGACGTTTAAGTTCTCAATTTTTTGTTTTTCTATTTTTACGGACCTAATTGTAAATTTTAAAAAGTTTGTATGCTCGTTTTTTATTTCCGAAATTTTAACTCTAGCTTTCATAGGGTATGTATATGCTTGTAAGACAATTATTTTGGTGATTATTGAATTCAAGTTTTACTCTATATTTTGTCTAGATCGGCTGAATTTAGGGATTTAGAAGGTTGTATTCCAAAGACGGCTGATCCATTGGCATATATAGTTGTATCCTGTAGCTTTGCTGACTTTATTTTCTTACTCTTTGATTTTTTGGTCCATCCCCATTAGTGTCAGGATGGAAAGTAGATTGAGGTATCACATTCTCCTAACCATCATCTACTGATTCAGTATCATCATGTGTAGGGTCATTCTCTCTAGTATTTTCATTATTCAGCATCTCATTCACTGCATCCACTATATCTTCAGCTTTTGCCCCAGTCGCTCTGTCCTTGCCAAATATCTTGCACCAATCATCATAATATGGTCAGCCCTTATATTGCATGAGGCACGCATTTGTGCGAACCTAAAACAAATCATCACTAAAGTATCACTCATTATATATGCAGTGTAATATGCAAGAATAACATTGTAACTAACAGTACCTTCTTACATGCATCCCACTCATCCTCATTTGTAACAAAAAGAATAAACCATAACCAAAAGAATAGGAAAATCACTTAATCAACCACTTAGTCTGTTACATAATACATAAAAAAATAAATTTAAATAAGTTCTATATACAATGATTATCTATGCCTCCACTCATTGAACATATCTTATGTTAGGTTATCTCTCCATGTAGTCCAATCTGGCGATGCTTCAACAGTATCGATTATGCCGTCATCACCATTGTCATGCTCATTGATATAGTTCTCATTGACAAGTCACTTTGATGCAGCAAAGCTACAGGAAACAACTATATACCAATGGATCAGCCGTCCTTGAATACAAGCTTCTAAAATCCTAGATTGAGCTGATCTAGAAAAAACATAGAGAAAAACTTGAATTCAATAATCACCAAAATAATTGTCTTACAAGAATATATATACCATTTGGAAGCTAGGGTTAAAATTTTGGAAATAAAGAATGAGCACACAAACTTTTTAAAATTTATAATTAGCTCCCTAAAAACAGAAAAACACAAAATTGAGGGCTTAAATGTTATTTTTTTGGCAAAACACGATGTGCTTCACCACACATAAATTGGCAACAAACATTTTCAAAGTTTTTCAAAAATGCTTTTTCTCCAAATACCAAATAGCAATATCATTCGCTACATCCCTAAAGTGACGAGATTAAATACATGTTGCAAACATGTTTGTAAGGATTGTGTCCGACCATGGACGTTCGTCACCTATAAATGGTGATATGATAACACTACAAATTATGGTGGATGGTGTTACTATACCGTGGATCTCATAGAGTATTGGGATGCCACTTTGTTCGAGAAATACTCTCGCTAAGAATGTATGCGAGTTTGGTACGTGAAACTTGATCATCTGATCAAATAAACTCATCTGTCTCATGTGATACTGGATTATAGTCATCATTGGGGGACATCTCAATGAATTCCAATCTATAAAGAGTACCATATGAGTAAAGTTGATTCGTGAGGACGTGGAATGTGAGTTTAATCGAATCATACTTCGTCGAAAATCTACAATGTTGTAGCGTTGGCCTAAAATAGAAACATATGCGACTCCAGTATGAACGAAGTGATAGCCCTTGTTGAAGTGGTGCCAACACTCTGAAGATAATATCTATCCGTATACTTTGTTAAACCGAGTAAGAGAAAGAGTTAAACCCACCTCACGACGCGAGGTTTCTCATGAACAAACTGGGATCGACTACGATGGCACAAAACTTAGTTGTGCCATCATAATGGATGTTATAGCATCCACTAATATCTTGCAGACACAACTCTGCTTGAGTTCAGGTTATGAGCTAGAGTACAAATAAAGGAAGGAAGATAGCTCGAGCTAAGGCAGTTCCCTCTATCTTGTCAGTTAGATAGCTTCCAAAAACTGACATACAGTTTGTGGATAAATCTTATCTTTAGTGGAGAACTAAGTTAAGTGATAAAAGATATCATGATGGATCATAATCAAATCAAGTGGCTCCTAATCTCGGAGCGCATCGATGAGTGATTATCGGGAATGCACACTAAGTATATACTTGAATTAGAATAGATATGAAACTTTTGCGTGTAAAACTAAGATCTTATGGTGATGTACTCATGTGAGACTAAAAGATTCCGCTAAATCCGAAGTTATGAATGAAATGATCTTAGGGACACTCGATGATACGTAATCATCAATCGGTTTAAGGCAATCTAAGGGATGGTTTTCGTAAGGGACGATAAAGTAATGCCTATAAGATTCCCGATGACTAATCGAAGTCATGATAAGACTTGACTCACTTAAGTAATGATGCAGACTTAAGACACGTTCTCTCTACCAAAGTACGATGGTATGTACTCACATTTGACTCGACAAACTCATTTGCAATAATCCGGTAAAGCCACTGTGATGATGGCCTAGGATGCACTCACACAATGTCTGTGATTGACAAGAAGCTTGAAGCTTGCTCTATCTCGATAAAAGGATACTTGAAAATCGATATCCAAATTTACCCAAAATATATTGGTCTAACTCCCATATGACCTACAAGGCAGCTCACTTGTTGGAAAATGATGAAATTGGTACCATTCTAAAGGTATGTGTCTACTTTCTAAGAAAACCAATCATTTGATCACAGTCATCATGTTGAGTGACATATGAATATTGTTGCAAAGTAGGACGGATATGTCTGGAAATTTGCTGAGTCAACTCCGATAGAGCTTTGTGATCTATTCAGGTCCATCTAGGTTACGTACTGTATGTGAATGAAAAATTATGGGTGTCTAGTTTTCATAAGTTCCTATAGTTTTGTTGATACCTATTGAATCGAAGAAGTTATGATGACTTAGTGCATGAAGGTCAAGACTTTGGAAAACTTAATTTTCAGATAAGTCTTTAGCAACTATTGCACTTAGGATGTGTCACGCTTTTTTTGTCCTTAGACCAAGGTTTTTTTTTACCCATTGAGTTTTTACTTGGTTAGGTTTTTAACGAGGCGACCTATGAGAAAATTCATACAAATGATGCCTTGTACTTCTGTCAACTTAGACCAAGAGGTATTTTCCCTACTGGATTTTTTCTTGGCGTAGTTGTGAGGACAACTTGGCATATGACTCCTATGATTTGAGATACTCATCAGGAGGATTCATTGTGTATACATCAGGGGGAGTATACATGGCATGTTATGTTGGTGCGCTGTAATTTTTTTCCTTATCAAGCCTTTATTTTTCCCATCGGGTTTGTTTTGGCTTGGATAGGTTTTCACAAGGCAACATCTTCTGCACTAATATTGTACTAGTGCTCGACAGAGGGGAGCATTCCGATAATAATTATTTCCATAATGTGTCTTACCTAATACTGATTACAATAGGTATCATATATGTTAGAGGTTCTATATCCTTCTAGAGGTAGTAAGGTTTTATTTCCTTATAAGAAATGCTCTATATGGAAGGAGTCTCATTGTAAAACCTATATGGAGGCCTCTCTATCCATGTTATCGATAGAATAATTTACGTCTTTTGCTTTCTACTGCTTTGTTTACTACTTTTTCTAAAATAATTTTTTGATTTTTGTGTATTTATCTGTGCGGCATAGTTTAGTGGATCATTCGTTTTTATGCTATTATAATATTTCATTACGTATAGAAGTTGAAATATACTTATTTCATAAAATATAATGATGCGCAATATGAAAATAAATGGTTGGTCACATATAGATTTAATTTTTATATTTTGAAAACTAAAATATATTTGTTTCTTATAATTTTGGTGTAATTATACGAGGTTTACACTAATGGTTAATTATTTGTTGGCATAGTCCGATTAGGGCCCGACCTAGCCATGTTCCGGCCCCAATCGTGTTTTTCCAATGGCCCCATCTTTTTTTCAATGTACAAATGAAAAAATGAAGCATTCCATAATGCCAAAAATCAAGTCCGATCAAGCTGCATAATATTTTTTTTAATGGATAACATAGTTAATCTGTCAAGAACTATGAACCGCCTTCTTTTAATGTCGGTCAGGAAAAAATATGATTGCCCAAGCAACCAGCAAAAAGTACAAGCAACAAAGGTAAAATTAGATCGTAAAAATGAGATTTAATACCATTTCAAATGTCCAATCCTAGACCTTTCAACCACGACACCAAACTTCCGTATATGCTTACCATGACAACTATTTTATACATAAAGTATATATAAACTGGTTAAAAAATTCTTACATACTTACCATGACAACTATTTTTATACATAAAGTATATATAAATAGGGTGGAAAATTGGGTCCAAAAAATTGCTATCTTTCCGGAGCCGAGTCGAAGGACTCTTCCGCCTATTGGAAAGTCCGGTCATGAGTCGGATTAAACGAATGTAATAAAAATCATGTACATGCTAACAAATTTGCATTTTCTTAATTTATATTCTTTCTTTTCTACTTCTCTTTTTATCTATATATATTGTGTTGAAATACTTCCATCTTCTTATATCCAATTCTATCAATTCCACTTCGGGATTTATATTAAAGAAATAACTTTATCTTGATAGAGGAATCATATTCTGTATCTTTTACATCTCATGCACTAATATGAATCATATTAGTATGGTGCCTAATTATTTTCGACTAATAAGTAAGCATATATATATATATAGAAAATATATATGACTAAAAATTCTCTATCTATGGGGACTCAAAAAAATATACTTCCTCCATTCCGCCCGAAGGCAACATTTATTTATGGTATAATTACAAAAAGAAAAAACAAATTGAAGTTTGGCCAAATTACTAAGAAAAACTCAGGTAACAGAAATTGGTGATATCATCAAAATAATCCTAATTTTTCGCCTTACATTTTACATTTAAATCTTCAAATTATTCTAATATTACAAACAAAAAAGTTTCAATGTGTAATATTTCAAATAGTTGAGGGGTGTAATTGCAGGGCATACGATGATATCAGCAAAATTTATTAGACTTTATCACATGCGCTTTCAAATCTCGAATTACTAAAAAGTACATCCGCCCAATCACCAAAATCATATGTCCGCCTCCTGAGCAGATTAGCGAATGGAGCATACTGGTTCATGCCATCAATCCTCCTTTGGTTTTTCTAATAACTCTTAGAAATGGAAGATTTATCTTGCCCGTATGTACTTTCTTTGATCTTCTTTCTTGTCGGATTCTCAAGGGGATAAAGAAAAAGTCTATACCCCAAACTCGCGATTCGGGGATTTCCATAGCTAGGATGCATCAGATTGGAAGCATGCTCTTCTAAGGAGGTGCCTAGCCTCGCTAAAGGACATGCTACCACCCGCCGACGAAGTCAGTCGACTAACAGTTGGGGCAAAAAGTAAGGAAGATTTTTTTTGTCATCCGTAAATACCTCAAGAGTGCCAAAATATACTTTTAGGCCTCGTTTGATTCACGGATTGGCAGCTGGGATTGGATTGCTAATCCCATTTTTGCTTTAGTCCCTTGTTTGGTTCGCAAATTTAGGTCGGGATAATTAATCCTGGGATTATTTTTATCTCACATATAGGGGATTATTTTATCCCAGGAGGGAGGTGGGACTATCTATCCAGACTAAAAAAAAGCGATGAAGAGATCACTTGTATTTGCAAAAATAAATCTAAAAAATATAAAAGATAAAAAAATCGGAAGCTTTTATTATAAAAACATGGAATATTATTTTTATAAATAAAAAAACTGGATCTAATTCAAAATATTAATAAATAACTATTATTTCACAAAAAAGGTCTAAAAACCTAAAAAAACAAATTAAATTATTAGTATTTAAAATCGAATGCTTTTATTTAATGTTTGAAAATAAAAAATTAAAAATCCCGAACTATTTTTAAAAAAAATCTAGAATATTATTTTTTATAAATAAATAAAAAACTGGATCTAATTCATAATATTAATAAATAACTATTATTTCACAAAAAAGTCTAAAAATCTAAAAAACAAATTCAATATTAATATTTAAAATCGGATGCTGTTATTTAAAGTTTGAAAATAAAAAATTAAAAATCCCGAACTATGTAAAAAAGAAAACATGGAATATTATTTTTTATAAATAAATAAAAAACTGGATCTAATTCATAATATTAATAAATAACTATTATTTCACAGAAAGTCTAAAATACTCAAAGAAGTCCAAATACAAACCACGCGTCACCAAAAAGTAAGAGCAGAAAGTGTTTCCAAGACTGCTGCCGGAGATTTCGCCTTTTAAACATTAATGCTTCGTAACTACTACTGCAAATCCGAGAAGAAACTTTTGCCGTATGCAAACAAAAAAGAACTGGGTTTGGGGACTTGAAATTCATGTTGGGATATACTCAAAAGTGGGAAACAAAAATTTTGGGGGGGGTCTGTTATACAGACCCCCTAGGAATACCCCGAGTAATGCTACTTGCACAATTCATTTGACAACAAGGGTGACAATCTGTATACGTGGCACGATTCTGTAAAGTGAAATGTCACAATCACATTTATCTCACTTCACAGGATCGTGCCACATACACAAATTGTCAACCGCGTTGTTATCTAGGTTGGGAAAGTAGCATTTTCCGGAATACCCCCCCTATCCCCCCCTAGGAAAACCCCCCTTTGTTCTTTTCTTTTTTTTTTTTTTTTTTGTTTTCTATTTTTTTGTGTGTTACGTTTTTTTAGTGTTTATTTGTTATGTGTTTTTTATGTAATGTTTTTTTAGTGTTTATTTTTATGTTTTTGTGTTATGTTTTTGTATTAAATGCAATGTATTTCTATTTAATTAAACAACAACACCAATAACACGTTAAACATTAAAAAATTAAACAATGACAATATTATTATTATAAACAACAACAACATTAACACATTATTTAAAAACAACACCATCAAATATAGTGTATTTACTATGTTTGTGCTCTTATATTTACAACATAAATCGCAATCATTTACCCCTCGTGATTGCCCGTGTGGGGGCGGCATTATCTTCACTACATTTATGTATTAGATGAAAATTCACCACTCCCAATAGTCACCCACAATGGGAGCGTCAGATTCCCAATGCATCCGCATGGGAAACTTTATTTTCCAATCGACAACGCATGTATCTGAAATTATTGAGAATATAAAGCAAACATAGTAAATGATTCTTGATTTATGTTGTAAATATAAGAGCACAAACATAGTAAATGCACTATATTTGATGGTGTTGTTTTTAAATAATGTGTTAATATTGTTGTTGTTTAGTTGAATAATAACGATTGTTATAGTTAAGTGTTCAAACCGGATATCCGGACATTCGGATATCCGAAAGTTCGGATAGTAGATTGTGATATCCGATATCCGATCCGAAATTTCGGATATCCGAATATCCGGAAAAATATGAATTTTATTCGGATATCCTTATATTCGAAAAAATATTCGGATTTGGATATCGGATATCGAATATCCGAAAAACTTCGGATATGGATATCGGATATCCGAATATCCGAATACCTTCTATTATTTAAAATATAAAAAAATAAAAATTTAGGATTTTTCGGATATTTCGTGTAGTTGTTTAATGTGTTAATGTTTAACGTGTTATTGATGTTGTTGTTTAATTAAATAGAAATACATTAGACGAATACAAAAACATAACACAAAAACATAACAAATAAACACTAAAAACATTACGGTGAGTCCACACCATTAATTCTTAGAGTTGGGACGGTTCGGTTCTTGGTAAAAATTAAAGAACCGGAACCCGTTTTTAAATACATAACTGTTCGGTTTTGACCATTTTTTCAGAACCGAATTAGGAATCGTAACCGAATTTAATGTGTAAAAACTGAGTTTTTCGGTTCTTTTAGGAACCGAATTGTCCAAAAAAAAAACGAAGTTTGTAAAAAAAAAAGAATTTTGAGTAGAAACCGAATTTAATGTGTAATAGTTTGAACAAAATACATTTAATTTGTTTTATTTAATACCTATATTATGTAAAATTTATATATAATATTATTTTTATTATTATATAATATAATATATATATATATATAGAACCGGTTCCAAACCAGTTTTTTCTAACTCCATTGTGGGGACGACGACTGTGCTCACTACATTTATGTGACACTGGATGAAAATTCACCACTCCCCAATACTCACCCACAATGGAGTGCGTCTGCACTTCCCAATGCATCCGAATTAGAAACTTTATATTCCAATCGACAACGCATGTATACCGAAATTATTGAGAATATAAGAAAGACAAACATAGTAAATGATTACTGATTTATGTTGTAAATATAAGAGCATAAACATAGTAAATGCACTACATTTGGTGGTGGTGTTTTTAAATAATGTGTTAATGTTGTTGTTGTTTAACTGAATAATAATAGTTGTTGTATTTTTTAATGTGTTAATGTTTAACGTGTTATTGTTGTTGTTGTTTAATTAAATAGAAATACATTAGACGAATACAAAAAAAATAACACAAAAAACATAACAAATAAATACTAAAAAAAACATTACACAAAAAACACATAATAAATAAACACTAAAAAAACACAACACACACAAAAAAACAACAAAAAACAAAACAACAAAAAAAAATTAAAAAAGGACACCCTCCCTCCCTAGGGAGGGTTTATTTAGCAATGTAGGGGGTCTTAATAACCCTCCCCAAATTTTGGCAGTACTCTCTTTTTCTTCGTGAGATGTCATATTTGGTGAAGTTCAAACAGGGAGGGGTTGGGTTCAGTCCGAGAAGGTAGTGCATTTCTATCTCAATGAGCGACATGTGGCGGTACTTTTATTTAATGAGTTACTAGATGTTCGTCGGTGTGATGCACCAGAGAGAACCTTCTTTTACTTAAAAAAATTTCATCTATCCCCAAATTTGTTCTTGAGGATTTTCGATACGGATCTTAATAAAAAATTATTGAATGTATCATGAAGTGTAATGTAATTGAGGAAGAAGTCTCACATTAGCATAATGTTAAGTTAACTAATGTCTATTATACGAACAAATTTGGGGTACTTAACGAAAAGAAGAGGTAGAAATAAATTTGGGGACGAAAATAATATGTGATTAAGTCCTAATATATGTGTGTGTTTGCTGCGTGTGTTTTACTATTTTTAGTTATTAAAATTAAATAAATATCACAATTTAATTTTATGTAGACAATATGAACCTTAAATGTAATTTTTAAAAGTGAATAAATCTAATTTTATTCTGTAATAGTTAATTTTACTGAAAACTAATATTCATATTTTTTTAATATAATTTTTTTGTGCAATCGTTCATTAATGTGAACCTATCAAATTTATTATATTCAATATGGATGTCTAATTGGAGATCGTAAAATAAGAATTAATTTGATATTATTTTCATTAAGAATGAACTTGATACAAAAAAAATATAAATATTTAGAATTTTAGGCTAGAAAAAAATTATTGGTAGATGAGCGTAAGTTGTAAAATAAAACTCCCACAATATATATCCAGATTTTCTTTTTATATTTCTGAAATTTTGAGAAAATATCTCTATATATAAACTATATTTTTTAAAAAAAGTTAAAATTTTTAAGAGATGACACATGTCCCAACTCTTTTTTAATAGAAGTATAGATTTAGTGTATGAGTATAGTTTTAATACATATTTACTATATAAGTGTACTTTCAAACATATTTGCTAAATATGTGTAGTTTTTTATTTAAGTGAGTTTTTTTTTTTTAAATCATTATTTTTTTTCTGCTTTTTCTAATCGTTTTTCTTGTTTTTAACTGCTTTTTCTGCCTTTTTAAAAGCTGTTTTCTTTTTTTACGCTTTTTACTGCTTTTTAAACTATTTTTTACTGTTTTTTTTACCTTTTTATTGCTATTTTTTACTATTTTTATTTCCCTAAATAATTTACCACCGCTAGACAGTAGTGGTAATAAGTTTGCTACTACTAAGACACAAGGAGTAAATAGTTTACCCCTACTGAGACAGAAGGGGTAAATAGTTACCACTACTGGGACAGTAGTGGTAATATTTAAAATAAATTTACCAAATGAGTGTAGTTTTAAAACATATTTAACATATGGGTGTAATTTCAAACATATTTACCAAATATAGGTGTAGTTTTTTATTTAAGTGGGTTTTTATAGAAAACTACACCTATTTAGTAAATATGTTTGAAAGTACACCTATATGGTAAATATGTTTTAAAACTACAGTAAAACCTCGATAAATGAATATGATCGGGACCGGAAAAAAAATATTCATTTAGCAAAATTATTCATCTATCGAAAGAAAATTTGAACATGTTATAAAGAGTTGGGACTAGAGAAAATTATTCATTTGGCGAGGTTATTCGTTTATCCAATATTCATTTATCGAGGTTTAACTGTACACTTATTTAAAACTACACTCATTTGGTAAATAACTCATTAAATAAAAGGACCGCCATGTGTCGCTCATTGAGATGGGGATGCACTACAGGAGCCTTCTCCATGGACGGAACCGAGGGGTTGGGATTTGGCCAACAGTCAAATACTGTTGTATCAAGCTCGAAAAATGATCGGTGGTTTGGATTTTTTTTTTGGAGAAATTATATAAGTACATTAGGGTTTTGTTTTTTTGGGTGGAAGCATCATAGTTCGACTAAATACTCAACAGATGTAGAGTAAGACACAAATTTACGTGTTAATTATCATGAACTCGTTTCATGAAATAATGCTTGATTTTCTTATACCCATGAATCATGACCAGGAAGACGTCTAAAAGATATGATTCAGAAAATCAAAAATCTCGATGAAATTATGAGAGTGTGGCCTGATCAACCACCCACTCTGATGATATGTTACTCAATGAATCATAAAGTACGATATGTCGAACCTCGCTTAGTTGGATGAAATCAACATAGAGCTGATTGACCTAAGAGAAAAAACATTCCAAGTAGAACTAGATTCTCTAACAAAAAGACATGTATTTGGAGTGGTAGTGTTAGCCTCACTAAGTGTAAAGCCTGTAGGACATAGCTAGCCTTTGTCATAAAGTATTGTGAGAATAATGAAGTCCTAATGTGTAAGGTTCATGAAGTAATGCTTCTCACAACGCCCGAAGACTGATTACAAGGAAATATACTCCCACGTGATGGACGTTATTAGGTTTCGGTATTTGATTAGCCTAGTAATTTCCAAATGCAGCTAATGGATGTGGTTATTGCGTATATCTATGGGGATCTAGATACGGAGATATATATGAATATTCTGATGGCATTATATTACCAAATCAAGTGACTCTATATCACGGGGTGTGTTTGGAACTAGATTGAAACGCTCACTTCATGGTCTGAAGCAATTCGTAAGGATGTGGTATAACTGTTTAAGTGACTACTTAATTGGGAAGGAATATAAGAACGATGAACTATGTTCCTGCGTCTTCACAAAGAAAATAAGTTCTGAAGTCGCGATCATCGCAATGTACGCCATGACATGAACACAATCGGTGCGCTTGAAGAAATAAGAGAAACCCAAAATCTGGGTTTGAGCTGAAGATCTTGGGAAAATTCGGTTCTGTCTAGGCATTAACATAGAGCATCTGTTGACACGTTCCTCCCTCTAATGTCGGGAATGATATTGTACTACAATATCAATCTTATTCATATATAACCACCCATCAATACTCCGGGTATTGTCAAAAAGGGGACCTTACCCGACGTAAATTTTAATATTCAATAGGGGCCATACAAAAGAGGGTGTGTACATTTAATTATTTGTCAAAATTTAAAATAATGCACTTTTGTCGATATCAAATCATAATTTATTTAAATATGTAAAGTCCAAGTTTACAGTGATGATGATTCTGATTCAAATAAGAATAAAGACAACTATATCAACCTTGAATTCATTCTTGAATGAGTTTATGATATAATCATCTTTATTTTATCGAATTTATAATACGATAAATCCACTTCAAGAAATATCAATAATATTCTATTTTTAAGCATTAAAAGATATTTGTATTTACTCATTTGGGGAGAACAGTTATATCTTTTCACGAGCATTTATTTTTCTCAACTACATATTTATGCATTGTGAGTGATACAAGTATTATCATCAATATTATATAGGGATCTCTCTTTTTTAGTACCGGAGCATAAAACTAACAAGTTATACATCCCTATTCATAAAACTTTAAGTTTTTGATACCAAAATGTGTTAAAAGACATTATTACCCTTAAAGTCTACCACTAAAAGATAAAAAATATAAAAAATAGAAAACTATTAAAAGCAAACAACAATAATATAAACGGTCCCACAACCCAATATTTCTCTTTCTTGCAAAAAACTCTCCCGTTGTATCTCTCGTGAAATCGAAAAACCCCCATCGTAAAACCTTTTCGCCGGCCAGAAGTTCCTCACACGCTAGTGACACTCCATCTGAAGAGGAATTCGTCAATGATCCGCCGGTTATTGTATTTTTTGTAACACCCCCAATCCGCTCAGGGATATTACATGTCGTAAAACCTTTCCTCAAGGATCTACCAGGCTGGTAACAACATCGAACGTCTCAACAATGCCTTTAAGGCTAAAATGACTCAGTAGACTGATTTGGCCTTTCAATAAATACATACAACTCAATCTCAATACATGCCCACGCAGGGGTCAAATACAACATACTCCCGTACAATAGGGAAAATACTGCAGCGGAAATAAGGTACAACTGAACCAATAAAACAATGAACGGGTCGTCATGTGATTAGTATCGATCATCTTTCATCATCCTTCATGCCGACCTTGTGCTATGCTCCCCAAAACCTGAATGCAATACAGACATCCACCCCCTGTTACTCGGGGGGTTAGCAAAATTCCACTATTTTGGTAGTGCAAGTACAAAGTGCAAAATACGAGTCATACAATTCACATTCCAAGAATAATAAGAATAAGGAATCCTCAAAGATTCAAACATAACGAAAATACTTCCCGAGGCAAGAGTTTGGGTAAAACATTCCAAAACCGAAAGATCACAATTCAAGAGAAACAATTTACAAAATGGATTAATATGCCATCGGGAGTTTTAATAGAAAACCATTTAGGATTATCGAACCCTTCTCTTTCCAAAATCAACAGGGGTCACAACCCAAAGATTTTGTTTTCACAAATAAAACCAACAACAATTCACACGATCAAAGCCCACGTCACGTGTCCTCGACAGACATAAAATTAACACAACATAATCACCCAAGATATGCAAATCTTGGTCACACAAATACAACACCAACTCGTGAATCCAGAGTGAAGGTATAGATTGCCTCGAGGCCTCGACGGACCTTCCCGAGGTGAGCAAAATACATTCACAAATCCTATACTCAAACTCGTGAATCCAGAGTGAAGTCATAGATTACCTCGAGGCCTCGACGGACCCTCCCGAGGTGAGCAAGGCACATTCACAAATCATATACTCAAACTCGTGAATTCAGAGTAAAGTCATAGATTACCTCGAGGCCTCGACGGACCCTCCCGAGGTGAGCAAAGCACATTACAACAAAGATATCCAAACAATTCACCCAGAGGCATCAAACACTTAGCAAAACACAACGTCAGACCACAACATACCGAAATGAGGCAATATACGTACACACGCATTATCAAGCGCAACATCGACGCCAACCATATCCATAGGATTCACATAATTGTTTACGAAACACACCAATCACAACATACACACGGTTTTGAAAGAGAGCCTTCAACGAGGCTAACCGAATCTTTTGAAAGTTCATTTCAAACAACGAAACAAACACATTTAGACGATCACTGATCATCATATTCACAAAACAAGAAATGTATGGACAAGGTACTTGCCTCGAATAATCACAAATGCGGAGGGTCGACCGAAGTGAGGAGACCCGCACCGTCTACGAATCTGCCGACTCCGTCGAACGACAAACCGCGACAATAATACGAAGGATAATAACAACAATGAAAATGAATCCCAAAGCACAACCCAAAGCCGCTGATTCGAAGGAACAAATGACAAGAGTTCAAGGGTTTCCCCCAAAATGTCCAAGAACACGAATCGACCGACCAAAACATGAAAACGAAATTCCAACCCGGAATATGGATATACAATCCATAGGATATGTTTAACAACATCATTTAAAAACAATCGGTTCATCAAAATCATATGGAAAACTAAATCAAGAACAAAACTCCCAAAAAGTCAACTCTAGGGATTCAAGAAAAATACCTTGATCCGGCGAAGAACAATGGATTAGATGATGTTATAATTGACAAGAATATTCCAAAACGCCTTGGAATTGATTAGGACCAGCCAAGAACTCGAGTTCCTGAGTCTCCCGTCGCCAGTCGCCACAAAAATGGGGAAAGAGGGTGAAAAATAAGGTCTGGCCGAAGGCCAGGCCTATATATGCCGACAGTGTTACGGCCGTAACCCGCAGCTCATTACGGCTGTAACTTGGTCAACGCACATTAGCGTACGTAATGTCCGAAGCCTTGCGTACGCAACGATCACACCTTACGGCCGTAATCGGCATAGCCTTACGGCCGTAACCGAGCATCCAAGGCCAATGAATGAAATCTGCCGAATCAATACGGCCGTAACCGGCCAGTGCTTAGCGGCCATAACGAGACCTTACGGCTCTAACCTGATGAATCTTACGACCGTAACTGAGTCCTCCCAGGCCAAGGTGTGCGGACGCCTCACGACCGTAATCGGCCAGGCCATACGGCCATAATCGGCCCAGCCAGCCCTCCGACTGCCCGGCTCGATACTCGATGATGTCTCGATCACGCGACCGCACCGGCTATGATCCAAAACAATAATGAATAGGCTACGAAACTCAACGTACTACAGTACAAGCATGCGATTCCAAAGACGCAGACGACAACAGTCCGTTCGACCGAAGAAAATTCAACAAGACCGGAATGAAGATCTCGGGTATTACATTACCATAGCGCGCACTAACTAATAAGTGTAGCATGCGCTAACGACTCAGAAGGACAGCAACAATATTCTCGGAAATGTATACGACGACGGATACCCACAACTTTGGGAAATTACAAAACGGTCCCAAAAGTCTGAAAATCACGATACGACAACGGATAATCAAACTGAAGCTCACAACATGTATAACAACGTTAAATGAACTTACGAGAAATCCGAAACGACAGTTTCGAACGAGATTCGTAAGAATCGAACTCGAGCGCAGAAAAGTCGCCTAAGAACACGGAATTCAACAAAACGACACCGAAACGAACTCTGACGTTAAAAAGTGCAGAATTAAATATTCTTAGAATGATGAAACGTTCACAAGAGATCCGTTAAAACGTACTCCTACCAAAAAAAGAAATTTACCGAAAATCGAAAATCGCGGATATTACACACTACCCTCCTTAAAAGAAGTTTCGTCCCGAAACTTAAAATAAGTAGGAAGGAGCAACATCCCACCAGGAAGCACTCAACAAGATACACAAGAACCGAAAACTCGCGCCCAACGGCGAAACGTTACAAGCCACGCAAGGAAACATGCGGCGTGAAAACACGCCCTACGACGACCATCACAACGCCACAGGCAGAGACATAATAAAACCAACCAGTGACAAGCATCATCAAACAGATAATACAATCAAGTCAATTATCCGAACAATCACAAAACAGGAGGTACCAATATAAGAAAACATGTACATTCGAGAAAACAGAAAATAAACACAAAACGATCCACAAGGACAATCATAAACAGTTCGTACTATGCCGAAATCCTCAAAAACCACACTAGGCATCTTCGTGTCCTTTCGGAGCAGAGACGCAACCTCGATCCCCAAATCTCTCAGCTGCCGTCTCGCAATGCACGGCTCGGTGACCCACCTGGCCACACTCGAAGCAACTGACTAACGGTGAACGACAATTCTTCGCAGTACGAGACCAGACAGCACCAATCGGTCAACCACGATTGAACAATAATGATCGAACAACAACTATCGGACAACAACGATCAAACAACATCGATCGGACAACAACAATCGAACAATAACGATCGAACAACAATGATCGAGCAACAATGATCGAACAACAATGATCGAATAACAACGGTCGAACAACGACTCCGAAGTTCACATCTCAACTAAAGATATAAACAAAACTTGTAGAAACTAAAGGACGTTAATTTCGGACAAGGTTCACAAGAATCGAACCAAACTCGAAAAATTCACAACGATAAACAGATTGATCCGAAGCAAGGTCACAACCCGTTTGAACGATGACCACCGAGATACCAAACAAGTTCAGAAAGTATCAAAGAACATGAGTGAGTCGATAGAATTGAGAAAGAGAAAATGCAGAAGTCCAAAAACAATAGGGGTATTACATTCGACCTCTTATAAAAGAAATGTCGTCTCTGCAACTCACAACAATGGAAACAAGGCAACAACAAAAAAAGCAACTGACAGATGTAATATCCGCAATTTTCGATTTTTGGTAAATTTCTGTTTTCAGCGGAAGTCCGTTTTGACGACTCGCTCATGACCGTTTCGTCATTCTGAGAATGATTAATTCTGCACTTTTTGACATCCGAGTTCGTTTCGGTATCGTTTTGTTGAGTTCCGTGCTTTTTAGCGACTTTTCCGCACTTGAGTTCGATTCTTGCGAATCTCGTTTGAAACTGCTGTTTCGAGTTTCCTATAAGTCCGTTTAACTTTGTTAGACGTGTTTTGAACTTCGGTTTGGTTATTCGATCATGTATCGTGATTTCCAGGTGTTTTGGGCCATTTTGTAATTTCTTAAAAGTTACGGGTATCCGTATCTGTAATTGTTGTCTCGACCCGTTTCTTGGTCGCGTATGATTAATTATTGCATTATGTTTTTATTTCGGGTCGTTGATGTCGTCCGCGAACTTTTCATCGTGTTCGTTCCGTGCGTTTTCGGAAATCGAGTCGTCGAGCCCTGGTGTTCGAGCACTGGCCGGACGGTTGCGGGACTGGCCGGACGATTGCGGGCACCGGCCGGACGAGTGCGGCAGGAACCGGCGTAGCGCACGCTACGGTCGGAAGGCTGCGCGCGCTAACCGGCAGGTGTAGCGTGTAATACCCGTACTTTTATTGACTGTTTGACTCTGTCATCCTCCTTATTTTGTCGCTCTGTAAATGCTTGGAGATGTTGTTAATATTGTTATTGAGTTTCGTATCTCGTTTGGTTTTTGATCATGTCGTTTAGACCTTGCGGAAATGTTCTGGGCCAGAGATATAACGCACGCTAGGCCTAGGCTAACGCACGCTAATTCTGCTTGATTAGCGCACGCTAGCTTTGGGGCCGTAGCGCGCTAAGAGGATCGATCAGTCGAACCAGATTTCAATCGCTCTCGATCGGCGGATTAACGCACGCTAGGAGTTGTTAGCGCGCGCTATTCGTGGTTAGTAGCGCACGCTAACATCCGTCCGTAGCGCACGCCACTGGCCGGCCGCCAGAGACAGTGTAGTTGCGAGTTTTCTCGGAATATCGGGTAGCGTACGCTAAGTTTCGCTAGCGCACGCTAAAGCTATTGCATAGCGCACGCTAAATCATAGAGCTAGCGCACGCTAAGTTGGAGCAGGGCGAGACAGTGAGTTACGGACTCCGATCTTGAATGCCACATTTGGACTAGCGCACGCTAGAGGCAGACGATTAGCGCACGCTATCGGAGCCTGCAGAAGCCACCGGACTATCCGGTGACTTCGCTAGCGCACGCTAATGAAGGAGGTGTAGCGTGCGCTAGACTAGGCGTATATAAATATGACAGTTGACTTCCATTTCGTCATTTCTCACCTACTTCACTCCTTTTCGACGGAAATCTCTCGGGAGAGACGATCTTGGGCGATTGGAAGCAATCTTCCTTCTAACAACAACATACTTGGTTGGAGAACAAGGATTTCTCAACATCTAATTCCTCCTAACGTCCGAATCAAGGTAAAAATCCTTAGAACCCTACTTTTCGGGAATTTTGGGGTTTTTCATAGATTCGTCCGATTTATCCGTTTGGAAGCTTGAGAACCTTGAGATTATGATGTATCTATACCGTATGCATGCTTTTCCTACGATTTTATGGTTTGGGTTGTACCGTTTTCGGACTTGTGAGATTTTGGACGATTTTTCCAACCTCTAGTCGATTATCCGTACATCCTTACGAATCGTAGACGGGTTTCGGGGGTTTCTTCGTGTAATTTGAATATGGATAATTGATTATCATATTCCTTGCGAATCGTTTAGGTGCCGGAAGCGCGTGCTTGGACCTACCGATCTCATACCCCTTTTTCCGTTCGTTCTCTCGAGGTCTCAAAGGCAAGTATATAATTATGATTGTACGTTCTCGAATTTGAAAGTAAGAAGTATTGATGGCATGATATGAACGAACCGTTTCTACGGCATTCATATATGTATTGTTGGCATGTAATGAACGAACCGTTTTGACGGCATTCCTACATGTAACGGCGTATGATATGAACGAACCGTTTCTACGGCATTCATATACGTCTTGATGTGGTACGATGAGATTTAGTTATTCCGGAATGCTAGTCTTGAATTGATGAATTGACGGTTACATTTACTTTATTGACGAGAAGTATTGTGTTTCATACTTGATATTATTGCACTAGCTATTCGACGGCTAACCCCGTATGGGGGAAATACGTTTTATGTATTTCAGTTCCGTAAGACGGACGGTGTATCAGTCGGCATGAAGATGGTGGGCAAGTGTGATCTGTGTATTTCTTCCGATTATGTTTGGAGTTTCCCATTCGGTGTTGTTGTCTTGGATTGGCTATTGAATACTCGAGTATTGTTTTCCGCTTTCCTTGATGTTCGGCGTGTGTTTGCCAAGTATTGATTCGAGTTGTGATGTTTGTGAATACATTGGTTATGTTTTGAATACCTTTGTATTGTTTTTCATCCCATTGCGTGTAGACCTTATCGGTCAAAATTTATGGTTCCGCGTATGTTTAGCCTTGTGGGTCCCACGGCGGGGCTTACGGCTACTGTAATATTCTGAATAACTCGGGGTGTTACGAATATGGTATCGAGCTTAGGTCTATGGATACCTAGTGTCGGTCTTTTGGGTCGATCGAGTTGTCATTTGTCCGCAGATCACTACTTTGCCATCATCACGGCGATCGGTACTTGTAAGACCTCTTACTCTTCTAGTGTTTCCTTGTTTGTTTTGCTTCATTTTGTTGGTATTCGTGAGAATCGGTCACTTTGATGACGTGTAATTGAATTGTGCTTACGTGACTTGTGTGTTCTTCAAGATGTCACCGGTAGGGCCGTGGCCGTGGTCGTGGCCGTGGGACGTGGAAGAGGTCGTGGCGCGGCCGTTTCCATCACCGGCTGATGGGTCGACCAACCCCGCTTGTCGAACTCGGTGCATCCCGACACCGAGAGTCGGCACGACCATCAGACGGTCGGGGAATAACGCGGACGTTGGAGTGGTGAATGCACTTCAACAATTAGCTACTCGGATGACTATCTTGGCCCAAACTGCTCAAATTAATAATCCGAACCCGAACACGGATGCCTTACTTGAGAATGTAATTCGTATGCACCCTCCACAGCTTTGGCGGTGCCACGGACCCGTTAGTCAGGAAGATCAAGCTAGCGGAATTGGAAAAGATTTTCGAGGCGGTTGATTGCCCGAAGTGAGGAAAGTACCGATTGCTCGGTATTTCCTCACCAAGGAGGCCGCTACAGTGGAAGGTCATCAAGCCACAAGATCGCATTGCCACGTGGGATGAATTTAAGGAACTCTTGGAGGCCGAGTTTTGTCCTTGGCCGGTGCGAGAGAGCCGAATCCGAGCCTTTTCGAGGCTAAACCTCAAGATATTCCCGTATCGCGGCGATCGTGGAGTACAACCAACAATTGATCCACGTGAAGGATCAAGTGCGTAGCAGCGTGATAAAATACGTTATTTTGATATGCGGATGAATTTGGACTTACGGCGTATATGGCCGATTTGCTTGTACCACACCGAAAGAGTATCGTGACGAGCTTTAGCCCATGATATGTTGAGCCCCGACAATGATACCGTTGAAGAACCGAAGAAGCGTAAAGTCGCGGAAGTTTTTCTCGCTCTAAAGGTGGCAACTTTCGAAGTCACAGCGACTAGCCGCTTTGCCGACAATGTCACGTTCTAATAAAGGAAAGAGGGGCTACCGTCCTACTCCGGCACCACAAATCGCACGGTGACTTGCTATAATTGTGGCCGTCTGTGCCACGCATTTGGAATGCAACTTCACACCATTGAAGTGTCACACGTGCGGAAAGATGGGACATAGAGCGGCTTATTGTTCCGAGCCGAATCGGACCTTGGACACTCGGGCTTCCGCCCCACCGGTCAACCTCGGCAATTTGGCAGGGCCGGGGACAGTGGTCGAATCTTTGGAGGGGGGAATTCTAGCGTCGGTTCGGTACAACCTCGGGTTTATGAGATGCGTCGAACAGACGAGCCCGATGCAGCGGTGGCTTCAGGTACCATCCATGTTTTATCTTATCCAGTCAGTGTACTCTTTGATACGGGTGCTACACATTCTTTTATATCTTTGGAATGTGTACGCCGTCTGAATATAACTTGTTTAACTGCTTGCGATCCCTTTATCGTGAAACTGCCCAACGGGGATAGGATTGTGGGGAATCGGGAGATTAGAGATTTTCCGGTGATTATATCCGGTATGGAATGGTTATCGAATTTGATTGTAGTTGATATAGAGGGCGAGGATGTGATCCTCGGCGAGGATTGGCTTGATAATCATCAAGCGATTATGAACTACCGTACCAAGGTTATCACCATGATGACTAAAGACGGATCCGAGTATGCATTTTGGGGCGTAAGTCGGGTCTATCCAAGTTGCTTATCGTGCCATGAAGACCGTAAAACTTTTGAATAAAGGTACAGACGGGCTATTGGTGTTATGCCTTGAAAACGGAAGGAAACGAAATCGATTTCTCCTCGATTCCGATTGTTAGTGAGTACCCCGACGTTTTTCGGATGAACTCCCGGGATTACCGCCAGATCGAGAGATAGATTTTTCCGTGGATTTAGAGCCGGATGCGGCCCCGATTTCTAAAGCACCTTATCGGATGGCACCTTCCGAGATGCAAGAATTGAAGAATCAGTTGGGAGAACTTCTGGAAAAAGGGTACATCAGACCGAGCGCTTCGCCTTGGGGCGCGCTGTTCTTTTCGTGAGGAAGAAGGATGGCTCACTACGTTTGTGCATCGACTACCGCGAAATGAACAAAGTAACCATCAAGAACAAATACCCTCTACCTCGTATAGACGATTTATTTGATCAATTGCAAGAAGCTGCAGTTTTCGAAAATTGATTTAAGATCCGGATATTATCAACTTAGGGTGAGGGAGTCCGACGCCCAAGACGGAATTTCAGACGAGATACGGGCATTATGAATTTGTAGTCATGCCTTTTGGGTTGACTAATGCAGTTGTTCATGCGATTAATGAATAAGATATTCATCGAGTACCTCGGCAGTGTGTAGTCGTCTTTATTGATGACATCTTGATATATTCTCGAGATAAGGAGGAACATGCCCGACACTTGCGTTTGGTTTTAGATATTTTGAGAACCGAGCATCTCTATGCGAAATTCTCGAAATGCGAATTTTAGTTGGAAGAAGTTATGTTTCTCGGCCATGTGATTTCGGCCAAGGGGTTCGTGTAGACCAAGAAGATTGAGGCGATCTTGGATTGGGCACCGCCTAAAAATGTTAAGGAAGTTCGTAGCTTTTTGGGCCTTCTTTGGTATTACCGTCGGTTTGTCGAGGGTTCTCGAAACTCGCTCGGCCGCTACGAAATTACTCCTGAAGACCGAAAAGTATGTTTGGACAGATGAGAGACAACAGAGCTTCGATGAGTGAAGAGGCGTTTGACTTCAGACCGATTTTAACTTTACCACATGGTAGTGAGGGCTTTGCTTTATAGTGATGCTTGGTCAAGGTGCAGGGCCGTGTACTTATGCGGCATGATAAGACGATAGCTTTTGCATCACGACAATTAAAGCCTTATGAGATGAATTATCCTACTCACGATTTGGAATTGGCCGCAATTGTCTTCGCGCTCAAGATTTGGCGGCACTATTTGTATGGCTCACAGTGCCGGATTTATACCGATCACAAGAGCACGAAGTATATTTTCATCGAAGGAGCTGAATATGAGACAGAGGCGTTGGTTAGAATTGATAAAAGATTATGATTTGGAAATTCTTTATCACCCCTAAAAGCTAATGTCGTTGCGGATGCTTTGAGTCGCAAATCGGCATCTCTTCAAATGCTCGAGGTTCTTACATCTCGGACGAAAACTCGTCGAGATTTAATTGAGCAAGGGATAGAAGTTTGGCTTCAACGAGTACAGGGACAGCTGTGTACTCTCGAAATTACTTCGTCTTTAGTTGATGACATCAAAGGGAAGCAGTGGAGTGACCCGATGATTTCTCAACTGAAGGAAGATGTAATTAAAGGTAAAGCTCCTGGCTTTATGGTTCACGAGGATAGTATCCTGAGATTTCGTATGTGCTTTGCGTTAGAACAATTTAGATTTGAGGCGAGAGAATTCTCCGAGAAGCTCATGCTACGCCTTACTCAATCCACCCCGGGACGAGCAAGATGTACAAAGATTTGAAGCGCAATTTTTGGTGGAATAATATGAAGAAGGATGTTACGGAGTTTGTACTACGGTGCTTGACGTGTCAACAAGTCAAGATCGAACATCAACGACCAGCGGGGTTGTTGAAACCGCTTCCCATTCCCGAGTGGAAGTGGGAAGACATCTCTATGGATTTCATCATGGCATGCCGAGGACTCGAGCCGGAATGAATATGATTTGGGTAATTGTCGATCGGTTGACTAAGTCAGCTCACTTCTTGGGTATTAAGGATACGTGGGGACCGGATAGTAGCTCGAACCTTTATTGCTGAAATCGTGAGATTACACGGTGCCCCCAAGACCATTGTTTCTGATCGGGACGGCCGTTTCGTATCGCACTTTTGGCAGGCCGTTCATCAGGCTTTGGGCACTGAGTTGAGATTGAGCACTTCTTTTCATCCCCAGTCGGATGGACAAACAGAGAGGACGATTCGGACATTGGAAGATATGTTACGGGCTTGTGCCTTAGGTGGAGTAAAGATTGGGAGCTTCACTTGCCGTTGATCGAGTTTGCTTATAATAATAGTTGGCATCGTCGATCAAAATGGCACCCTTCGAGGCACTTTATGGTAGACGATGTAGGTGCCCATTGTGTTGGGACGAGGCTTCCGAGCTAGTTGGAACGGAGCCGGATATGTTGATGGAGACTAAGGAAAAGATTTCTATTATCCGAGATCGATTGCTAACCGCCCAGTCGTCGAAATCTTATGCCGATATTCGTGCCGACCTTTGGAGTTTGAAGTGTGGGATCATGTCTTACTCAAGGTGTCGCGACCAGAGTTTTCCGCCGGGAAAAAGGAAACTTAGTCCGAGGTATATCGGACCTTTCGAGATTTTGACAGAGTTGGAGATTTAGCTTATCGCTTGGCGTTGCCTCCGGCTTTGAGTCACGTCCATAGTGTTTTCATGTGTCTCGGTTGAGAAAGTACGTGCCGGATCCGAGCCACATCATCGACTACGGTGAGATTAACGTAGCCGAGGATATCACCTTTCCGGAGAGACCCGTGAAGATCCTTGGCGTCGCGAGAAACGACTCCGGCATAAAACCATTCCACTTGTTAAAGTGCAATGGTTGATGCATGGAGTCGAGGAGGCAACTTGGGAGACGGAAGAGAATATGCGGGTGGAATACCCCGAAATATTAGTTTCTTAATTTTCGGGACGAAACATCTTCTTAGAGGTTGAGAATGTAATACCCGTACTTTTATTGACTGTTTGACTCTGTCATCCTCCTTATTTTGTCGCTCTGTAAATGCTTGGAGATGTTGTTAATATTGTTATTGAGTTTCGTATCTCGTTTGGTTTTTGATCATGTCGTTTAGACCTTGCGGAAATGTTACGGGCCGGAGATATAACGCACGCTAGGCCTAGGCTAACGCACGCTAATGCAGCTGATTAGCGCACGCTAGCTTTGGGGCCGTAGCGCGCTAAGAGGATCGATCGGAGTCGAACCGATTTGAATCGCTCTGGATCGGCGGATTAACGCACGCTAGGAGTTGTTAGCGCGCGCTATTCGTGGTTAGTAGCGCACGCTAACATCCGTCCGTAGCGCACGCTACCGGCCGGCCGCCAGAGACAGTAGTTGCGGGTTTTACGGAATATCGGGTAGCGTACGCTAAGTTTCGGCTAGCGCACGCTAAAGCTATTGCATAGCGCACGCTAAATCATAGAGCTAGCGCACGCTAAGTTGGAGCAGGGCGAGACGGTGAGTTACGGACTCCGATCGAATGCCACATTTTGGACTAGCGCACGCTAGAGGCAGACGATTAGCGCACGCTATCGGAGCATGCAGAAGCCACTGGACTATCCGGTGACTTCGCTAGCGCACGCTAATGAAGGAGGTGTAGCGTGCGCTAGACTGGGCAGATATAAATATGACAGTTGACTTCCATTTCGTCATTTCTCACCTACTTCACTCCTTTTCGACGGAAATCTCTCGGGAGAGACGATCTTGGGCGATTGGAAGCAATCTTCCTTCTAACAACAACATACTTGGTTGGAGAACAAGGATTTCTCAACATCTAATTCCTCCTAACGTCCGAATCAAGGTAAAAATCCTTAGAACCCTACTTTTCGGGAATTTTGGGGTTTTTCATAGATTCGTCCGATTTATCCGTTTGGAAGCTTGAGAACCTTGAGATTATGATGTATCTATACCGTATGCATGCTTTTCCTACGATTTTATGGTTTGGGTTGTACCGTTTTCGGACTTGTGAGATTTTGGACGATTTTTCCAACCTCTAGTCGATTATCCGTACATCCTTACGAATCGTAGACGGGTTTCAGGGGTTTCTTCGTGTAATTTGAATATGGATAATTGATTATCATATTCCTTGCGAATCGTTTAGGTGCCGGAAGCGCGTGCTTGGACCTACCGATCTCATACCCCTTTTTCCGTTCGTTCTCTCGAGGTCTCAAAGGCAAGTATATAATTATGATTGTACGTTCTCGAATTTGAAAGTAAGAAGTATTGATGGCATGATATGAACGAACCGTTTCTACGGCATTCATATATGTATTGTTGGCATGTAATGAACGAACCGTTTTGACGGCATTCCTACATGTAACGGCGTATGATATGAACGAACCGTTTCTACGGCATTCATATACTTCTTGATGTGGTACGATGAGATTTAGTTATTAGGAATGCTAGTCTTGAATTGATGAATTGACGGTTACATTTACTTTATTGGAGAAGTATTGTGTTTCATACTTGATATTCTTGCACTAGCTATTCGACGGCTAACCCCGTATGGGAAATACGTTTATGTATTTCGAGTTCCGTAAGAGCGGACGGCGGTATCAGTCGGCATGAAGATGGTGGGCAAGTGTGATACCGTGTATTTCTTCCGATTATGTTTGGAGTTTCCCATTCAAAGGTTGTTGTCTTGGATTGGCTATTGAATACTCGAGTATTGTTTTCCGTTTTCCTTGATGTTCCGGCCTGTGTTTGCCGAAGTATTGATTCGAGTTGTGATGTTTGTGAATACATTGGTTATGTTTTGAATACCTTTGTATTGTTTTTCATCCCATTGCGTGTAGACCTTATCGGTCAAAATTTATGGTTCCGCGTATGTTTAGCCTTGTGGGTCCCACGGCGGGGCTTACGGTGCTGTAATATTCCTGAATAACTCGGGGGTGTTACATAGCGCACGCTATCGGCTGGCCTAACGCACGCTATCGGGTCTGGACAGTGGAGTCCAGGGGTTCTGGAATCGGTTAGGCTCGGCAGGTAGCGCACGCTACTGTCGGGCATTGCGCACGCTACGACCGGCAGGTAGTGCGCGTTACGGCCGGAAGGTCGCGACGCTACTGGCCGAGCGGTAGGGGCGATGTGGGCACTGGATCGCGGCTGGGCCGAGAAGCGCACGCTAGCTCGGGCACTTAGCGCGCTAGTCCGGCCCAGTATAAATGTGACAGAGCAGTCACATTTCCTCTCGTTTTTCATTTCCTCCCTTTCTCTTCCGCGGCTGGAGACTTGGGGATCTTGGAGCCATGATGTTTGGCAACAAATCCACGAAGTTCTTGAGTTCATAACATCAATCAATCATCCGTTATCATCCTTTGATCCAGCGAATCAAGGTAATCTTTCTTAGAACCCTAGTTTCTTGAATTTTGGGGTTTTTGCGTTTTTGTCCGATTCGTTCCGTATTATTGATTAATTCATGATGGGTATGATTAATCTTGGTAGTATTCTTGTGTTTAACATCATTTAATCCATTATTCTTCGTCGAATCGAAGTATATTTCTTGATTTCCTTCGAATCGACTTTTTGGGGGATTTGTCCTCGATCTCATTTTTCATCCGTTTTTGATGGATCGATTATGGTTAAATGATGTTTTTAAACATATTCTATGGATTGTATATCCATATTTCAACTTGGAATTCCGTTTTCGTGTTTTGACGGGACGAATCGTGTTCTTGGCCGTTTTGGGGAAAATCCTTGAATTTTCGTCATTCGTTCCTTGAATTCAGCGGCTTTGGGTCGTACTTTGGAATTCATTTTCGTTGTTATATTTGTCCTTCGTATATTATCGCGAGTTGGCGATCGGTGGAGTCGGCGGGTTCGTAGTCGGTTCGTGTCAACCTACTTCGGTCGATTCTTCGCGTTGTTCTTATTCGAGGCAAGTACCTTGTTTATACGCTTCTCGTTTTGTGGATATGATTGATCGGTGGTCGTCTTGGTGTGTTTGTTTGGTTATTTTAAAAATGAATTTCCAAAAGATTTCGGTTTGGCCTCGTTAAAGGCTCTCTTTCAAAACGCGTGTGTGTTTTGCGAATGTTGTGTTTTGGGAATTGATTATTTTAAACGTTGAAGGCTTTGATGATATCCCTATTGTTTAAAATTATGGAATCGTGTATTCCGTGTTTAATCTTATTATTGTGTTTTGAAGAGTTTGATAATGTTGTCGGATAAATGGCCATCTCTAGTAAGTATTCTTGATGAACTTACATTCTTAGCATATTGGTATTGCATGAGTAACGTGTGTGTGTGTATGCTCACTACGGGTTAGATCCGACGGGGTCTCGGTAGGGCTCCACGAAGCTTTGGGACCGCGAGCTTGCTTTTAACCACTACGGGTTAGATCCGACGGGGTTTCGGTAGGGATCCACGAAGCTGTGGGTCCGCGGTTAATTGTGGTGCATTTTGCAAATGTGATTTGATATTGGCATTTCCGGAAATGAGTGCTTTGGAACTATGTTTTCATGATTGCATGCATCGACTAAGTGTGTAAGAGGTAATTGTTCGTTTGGCTTACTTGGCTAGGATGGCACTAGAGTATTTTGTTGTTTGTGTTAAATCCTTTAATTGTGGATTTTGATGTTGGAAGACGAACCTTGTGGTCGTTCTTGTGTACTGTGAGTTGATGAGATTTGGGGATAAAATCCCAATGGTTATGTAAAGTCATTTTATGGATTTGGGGCTAAAATCCCAATGGTTTGGGTAAATGTCATTTTTCGGAAAGTAAACCTTTGGTGCGGTGACCCCTTTCGTCTTTTGGGTTTTGGAAAGTATGATTTGATAATCCTAAATTGTTTTCTATTAAAACTCTCGATGGCATTCTAAACCATTTTATAAACTGTTTCCATTGATTTGTGATCTTTCGATTTTGAAATTTTTTCTCGAACTCTTGCCTCGGGAAGTACTTTTCGTTTCGTTTGAATCTTTGAGGATTCCGAATTATTATCGTTCGTGGAATGTGAACTGTATGACTCGTATTTTTGCACCTGTACTTGCACTAGCAAAACAGTGGAGTTTTGCTAACCCCCGAGTATTCGGGGGGTGGATGTCTATTTTTGCATTCAGGTTTTGGAGCATAACACAGGGTCGGCACGAAGGATCATGAAAGATGATCGATACTAATCACATGAGGAACCGTACATTGTGTATTAGTTTAGTTGTATTTTATTTTCCGCTGCAGTATTCTTTGCCCGTTGTACGGGAGTATGTTGTATTCGACCCCTGCGTGGGCTTGTATTGTAATCGAGTTGTATGTTTTATTGAAAGGCCAAATCGGTCTACTGAGTCATTTAGCCTTAAGGGCATGGTTGAGTTGTTATATGTTGTTACCATCCTGGTAGATCCTTGAGGAAAGGTTCTACGGCGTGTAATATTCCCGATTGGATCTGGGGGTGTTACAAATATGGTATCAGAGCTTAGGTTGATGAAACCTAGGCTGTCGGGTCAAGTCGTGTTGTTTGAGTCTTGTTTCGTCGGATTTTTATCTGACTGAGTCGTGTCGCGACGCGTCGTTTGAGTTTGTTGGTCGTGATTAGTATCGTGGGGCGATCATCATCTTCGTGCGACCTGTGGAAGTAAGTCTCCCTTCTTTATGTTGTGCCTCGTGTGACACGAGCTATTTTTATGATTATTTGTTAAGTGGTGGAATCCTTATGTGGATTTTGATTTCACGATATGTATTTAGTCGACTCTCGTGTTTGGTTTATACGAGGAGTGTCGTCGCTGCTGGTGTCTTTTTATTGTTGTTTTTGTCCGTTGCTGATGATTTTCGAATCGATTTGCACGTTTTACAAGTTCTATTGTGGAAGCTTTGTGCTTATACGCGTTCGACTTGTTCACTAGCCAGTGCGGGAGGGTCCTTAGAGGCCTCGAATGGGGTCAGTGGTTTTGTTCTGAATGTGGTATTTTATCGTTTATTTCCGTTTAAAGACATGTATTGTCTTGATTTTAAACGTTTTGATGCGTGTACTAGGAGTTGTTTTAATGAACGTCGATATGTGTGAGTTTTGGGCATTCTGGCCTATTGGATTTTTGAAAACCTTGAGTATCTTAGAAAAAATAAATTTCGAGACATACTTTTCAAATGAGTTATTTTATTGTGGTGCATCCAAGGTGCCACAATATATTTCAAAAATTTTCTACCCCGAGGACCAAAATCCTTTGAGATATTTTCAATGTTTCAGAAACACTTTTATTTAGACCCGAGGGTCAAATATTTTGAAAGTTTTCACTAAGAGAAAGTGTCCTCATTTTTATCAAATGCGAAATGGTTCTCCAAAGTCTCGATAACGATGTTTCACATTTGTACTTTTTTTGAAAGGTGATACTCAAGATCAACCGGTGTTCTTCTAAAATTATTTTCAAAATGAGGTTTTCGTTTTTAAAAACTATCCATTTCCGTTTGAGGGCTGGGTATGTATGTATGATGTTCGCGTTGTCATCATGATGTTTGCTCCCGAGTATGATCGAATTGGCAGTGTGAGCGTTGAGTCGTTTTCCACACATTTGTTGTGTTAGCCCCCTGTGAGAGGCGGGATGTTGGTGTTGAATGTTGTCGCCTCATGGTGATTTCTGCGTTGTCGCGCATGTGCGAACTGTTAGAGCTTGGTTTGGTATGACCGTGTGCATCAGTGATGGTTCCGTTATGTGTCGGTTTTTTAATGTCTTGTTACCTTGCTCCCGTTTTTGTGAATTTCGTGGACGAGGTCGGAGGTAATACCGTATTGTTTTTGACTTCTGCATTTCCTCTTTCTCAATTCTATCGACTCGCTCGTGTTCGTTGATACTTTATGAACTTGTTCTGTATTTCGGTTTCATCGTCCGAACGAACTGTGATCTTATTGTGGGTCGATCTGGTTATTGCTGTGACTTTTTCGAGTTCGGTTCGATTCTTGTGAATCTTGTTCGAGAGTGACATCAGCTGGTTCTATTAGTTCTTTTATTCGAAGCGGATCGGATTTGGAACTCTTGTGTTTTCGACTCTGTCGACTCGTTTATATTCGTTGACATTTCTGAGCTTGTTCTGCCCCTTGCTTTTGTTGATCGAACGAGTGTGGTATTATTTCGGAATAACTCGTTTGTCATTGAGACTTTTCAATCGCTATTCCCTTTCCTGTGGATCTTATGGGAATGCATGTCTTGTAGTTCTCACCAGATCATCCTGGGAGTTGTTGTTTGAATTTTATTATCCTTCGTGTTTCGGACATGATTGTTCGATTTTTGTTGTCTCGATCATTGTGGTTCGATCGTTTGATTGTTCGGTTTTTATTGATCTCGTCCCATGATTGTTGAGCGTTCAGGCTCCTTCGTAATTCCCTTAAGTTCGGGAAATTAGTCTCGTTTTCGATCTTCCAACCCTTGGGCGGTGGAATTCTGTATTTGTTCAGCGATTGGCTCGCGTTTTGATTGATGTACCGTTGGGTCGGTCAATCATATTGATTTTCGTTCGTTGTGTTTTATGATTGTCGGATAATTGACTTGGCTATATTATCCATTTGATAACGCTTGTCATTTGTTGGTTTTATTATATCCCTAACGGCGACATTGTGTTGGCCGCCGTGGAGCGTGTTTTCACGCCGTACATTCCGTTGCGTTGTTTGTAACGTTTCGCCGTTGGGCGTTAGTTACGCGTTTCTTGCGTATCTCGTTGAATTTTCCTGGCGGGATATTTCTTCTCCCTACTTATTTTAAGTTTCGGGACGAAACTTCTTTTAAGGAGGGTAGAATGTAATATCCGCAATTTTCGATTTTTGGTAAATTTCTTTTTTCAGCGGAAGTCCGTTTTGACGACTCGCTCATGATTGTTTCGTCATTATGAGAATTATTAATTCTGCACTTTTTGACATCCGAGTTCGTTTCGGTGTTGTTTTGTTGAGTTCCGTGCTTTTTAGCGACTTTTCCGCACTTGAGTTCGATTCTTGCGAATCTCGTTCGAAACTGCTGTTTCGAGTTTCCTGTAAGTCCGTTTAACTTTGTTAGACGTGTTGTGAACTTCAGTTTGGTTATTCAATCACGTATCGTGATTTCCGGGCATTTTGGGCCATTTTGTAATTTCTTAAAAGTTACGGGTATCCGTATCTGTAATTGTTGTCTCGACCCGTTTCTTAGTCGCGTATGATTAATTATTGCATTATGTTTTCATTTCGGGTCGTTGATGTCGTCCGCGAACTTTTCGTCGTGTTCGCCTGCGGCGCTGGAAATCGAGTCGCCGAGCCCTCGTGTTCGAAAGCACCGCCGACGGCTATGGATCGGCCGGACGATTGCAGGCACTACGGACGGTGCGCAGAACCGCGAGCGCACGCCACGACGGAAGGTCTGCGCGCTTAACCGGCAGTGTAGCGCACGCTATCGGGCCGCCTAACGACGCTTATCGGTCTGGACGGTGGAGTCCGTGGGTTCTCGAATCGGTTAGGCTCGCGAGTAGCGCACGCCATCACGGGCATTGCGCACGCTACGACCGGCAGGTAGCACGCGCTACGGCCGGAAGGCTGCGCACGCTACCTGGCCGAGTCAGTAGGGTAGTGTGGGCACTGGACTGCGGCCTGGGCCGATAGCGCACGCTAGCTCGGCAGCCTAGCGCGCGCTAGTCCGGCCCAGTATAAATGTGACAGAGCAGTCACATTTCCTCTCGTTTTTCATTTCCTCCCTTTCTCTTCCGCGGCTGGATACTTGGGGATCTTGGAGCCATGATGTTTGGAAACAAATCCACGAAGTTCTTGAGTTCATAACATCAATCAATCATCCGTTATCATCCTTTGATCCAGCGAATCAAGGTAATCTTTCTTAGAACCCTAGTTTCTTGAATTTTGGGGTTTTTGCGTTTTTGTCCGATACGTTCCGTATTATTGATTAATTCATGATGGGTATGATTAATCTTGGTAGTATTCTTGTGTTTAACATCATTTAATCCATTATTCTTCGTCGAATCGAAGTATATTTCTTGATTTCCTTCGAATCGACTTTTTAGGGGATTTGTCCTCGATCTCATTTTTCATCCGTTTTTGATGGATCGATTATGGTTAAATGATGTTGTTAAACATATTCTATGGATTGTATATCCATATTTCAACTTGGAATTCCGTTTTCGTGTTTTGACGGGACGAATCGTGTTCTTGGCCGTTTTGGGGAAAATCCTTGAATTTTCGTCATTCGTTCCTTGAATTCAGCGGCTTTGGGTCGTACTTTGGAATTCATTTTCGTTGTTATATTTGTCCTTCGTATATTATCGCGAGTTGGCGATCGGTGGAGTCGGCGGGTTCATAGTCGGTTCGTGTCAACCTACTTCGGTCGATTCTTCGCGTTGTTCTTATTCGAGGCAAGTACCTTGTTCATACGCTTCTCGTTTTGTGGATATGATTGATCGGTGGTCGTCTTGGTGTGTTTGTTTGGTTATTTTAAAAATGAATTTCCAAAAGATTTCGGTTTGGCCTCGTTAAAGGCTCTCTTTCAAAACACGTGTGTGTTTTGCGAATGTTGTGTTTTGGGAATTGATTATTTTGAACGTTGAAGGCTTTGATGATATCCCTATTGTTTAAAATTATGGAATCGTGTATTCCGTGTTTAATCTTATTATTGTGTTTTGAAGAGTTTGATAATGTTGTCGGATAAATGGCCATCTCTAGTAAGTATTCTTGATGAACTTACATTCTTAGCATATTGGTATTGCATGAGTAACGTGTGTGTGTGTATGCTCACTACGGGTTAGATCCGACGGGGTCTCGGTAGGGCTCCACGAAGCTGTGGGACCGCGAGCTTGCTTTTAACCACTACGGGTTAGATCCGACGGGGTCTCGGTAGGGATCCACGAAGCTGTGGGTCCGCGGTTAATTGTGGTGCATTTTGCAAATGTGATTTGATATTGGCATTTCCGGAAATGAGTGCTTTGGAACTATGTTTTCATGATTGCATGCATCGACTAAGTGTGTAAGAGGTAATTGTTCGTTTGGCTTACTTGGCTAGGATGGCACTAGAGTATTTTGTTGTTTGTGTTAAATCCTTTAATTGTGGATTTTGATGTTGGAAGACGAACCTTGTGGTCGTTCTTGTGTACTGTAAGTTGATGAGATTTGGGGCTAAAATCCCAATGGTTATGTAAAGTCATTTTATGGATTTGGGGCTAAAATCCCAATGGTTTGGGTAAATGTCATTTTTCGGAAAGTAAACCTTTGGGACGGTGACCCCTTTCGTCTTTTGGGTTTTGGAAAGTAGGATTTGATAATCCTAAATTGTTTTCTATTAAAACTCTCGATGGCATTCTAAACCATTTTATAAACTGTTTCCATTGATTTGTGATCTTTCGATTTTGAAATGTTTTCTCGAACTCTTGCCTCGGGAAGTACTTTTCGTTTCGTTTGAATCTTTGAGGATTCCAAATTATTATCGTTCGTGGAATGTGAACTGTATGACTTGTATTTTTGCACCTGTACTTGCACTAGCAAAACAGTGGAGTTTTGCTAACCCCCGAGTATTCGGGGGATGGATGTCTATTTTTGCATTCAGGTTTTGGAGCATAACACAGGGTCGGCACGAAGGATGATGAAAGATGATCGATACTAATCACATGAGGAACCGTACATTGTGTATTGGTTTAGTTGTATTTTATTTTCCGCTGCAGTATTCTTTGCCCGTTGTACGGGAGTATGTTGTATTCGACCACTGCGTGGGCTTGTATTGTAATCGAGTTGTATGTTTTATTGAAAGGCCAAATCGGTCTACTGAGTCATTTAGCCTTAAAGGCATGGTTGAGTTGTTATATGTTGTTACCAGCCTGGTAGATCCTTGAGGAAAGGTTCTACGGCGTGTAATATTCTCGGTTGGATCTGGGGGTGTTACAACAGAAACATCTCCCATGGGCCACTTAGAGCCGATCCTGATATCTGTGCTGAAGCGCGAACTCCGGAAGTTTCGGTAACCAATTCGCAAAACTGGATTTTGTGTCCCTCGAGTCCGCACTAGAAACGCATTACTGGCGAGGAAGGACAATTTGTACGTGCATGCCCCCGACACGTCACGGTTGAAACACCTCGGCTCGGCATACTGAATATACAAATGCTAGATACAATGGAACATAACATCGGAAAACAACATACCGAAGATGCCAACTCAGCATAACATATCAACACACACAAAAATCACAACAACAACGGCATTGTTCGATGATTACAAAGGCCCAAACGATAACCAGCAT
This sequence comes from Orobanche coerulescens, assembly GCA_033398695.1. Classification (NCBI taxonomy): domain Eukaryota; kingdom Viridiplantae; phylum Streptophyta; class Magnoliopsida; order Lamiales; family Orobanchaceae; genus Orobanche; species Orobanche coerulescens. The sequence continues at coordinate 9,686,352 of CM065805.1, read as the reverse complement.
ACAATCACAAAACATCATGAAACAATCACAGATGTACACAACCATACAAACCCAAGCTCTAACAGCTCGCATAGGTGCGATAGCACGCAAATCACCACGAAAACGACAACATTAAGGATCAACATCACACCTCTCACAGAGGGCTAACACAACAAAGGCGTGGCGAGCGACTCAACACTCACACCACCAATTCAATCACAACTCAAGGTTAACACCCCTAACGAAAGTGCGAACATCATACATACATTCCCGGACCCAAAACAGGAAAGATAGGTTTTAAAAAAAAACGAAAATCACCTTTGAAAAATGATTTTGGAAATACTAGTTGATCTTGAGTATTACCCTTCAAAAAGTAGTACAAATATCGTTATCGAGACTTTGAAAACCATCTTGTGTTTGATAAAATGAGGACATTTTTCTTTAATGAAAAACTTTCAGAAATATTCGACCCTTGGGTCTAAGCAAATGCGTTACTAAATCATTGAAAATATCTCAAAATATTTTGGTCCTCAAGAAGAATAATTTTGAAATATATCGTGGCACTAGAAGGCACCTTGAAAGTACCGCGAGAAAATAATACATTTTAAAAGTACGTCTCGAAATTTATTTTCTAAGATACTCAAGGTTTTTAAAAATCCAATAGGCCAGAATGCCCAAAACTCACACGTATCGACATTCACTTATACACATCATAGTACACGCATCAATTCGTTCAAAATCAAGACAATACATGTCTTTTGCTGGAAAACAAACAGTCAAAAGGACATAATTAGCGACAACACTCCTCATATAAACAAAATATGAGAGTCACATAAACACATCACGAAACCAAGAATCTGCATAAAGATTCCATCACTTAACACATAATCATACTAGTAACTTGTGTCACACGAGGCACAACACAAAGAAGGGAGACTTACATGCACAGGTCGCACGAAGATGATGATCGCCCCACGATACTAATCACGGCCAACAAACTCAGATGACGCGTCACGACATGACTTAGTCAGACAAAATCCGACGAAACAAAACTCAACAGACATCACTGACCCGACAGTCTAGGTTTCCACAACCTAATCTCTGATACCATTTATGTAACACCCCCAATCCGCTCAGGGATATTACACGTCATAGAACCTTTCCTTAAGGATATACCAGGATGCTAACAACATCGAACGTCTCAACAATGCCTTTAAGGCTAAAATAACTCATTCGACCGATTTGGTCTTTCAATAAATACATACAAATCAATCTCAATACATGCCCACGCACGGGTCAAATACAACATACTCCCGTATAACGGGGAAAATACTGCAACGGAAATAAGGTACAACTGAACCAATACAACAATGAATGGGTCCTCATGTGATTAGTATCGATTATCTTTCATCATTCTTCATGCCGACCCTGTGCTATGCTCCCCAAAACCTGAATGCAATACAGACATCCACCCCCCGATTACTCGGGGGTTAGCAAAATTCCACTATTTTGCTAGTGCAAGTACAAAGTACAAAATACGAGTCATACAATTCACATTCCAAGAATAATAATAATCAAGAATCCTCAAAGATTCAAACATAACGAAAATACTTCCCGAGGCAAGAGTTTGGGTAAAACATTCTAAAACCGAAAGATCACAATTCAAGAGAAACAATATACAAAATGGTTTAATATGCCATCGGGAGTTTTAATAGAAAACAATTTAGGATTATCAAATCCTTCTCTTTCCAAAATCAATAGGGGTCATAGCCAAATGTTTTGTTTTCACAAATAAAACCAACAACAATTCACAGGATCAAAACCCACGTCACGTGTCCTCCACGGACATAAAATCAACAAAACATAATCACCCAAGATATGCAAATCTTGGTCACACAAATACAACACTAACTCGTGAATACAGAGTGAAGTCAGAGATTCCCTCGAGGCCTCGACGGACCTTTCCGAGGTGAGCAAAACACATTCACAAATCATATACTCAAACTGGTGAATCCATAGTGAAGTGATAGATTCCATCGAGGCCTCGACGGACCCTTCCGAGGTGAGCAAAGCACATTCACAAATCATATACTCAAACTCGTGAATCCAGAGTGAAGTCATAGATTCCCTCGAGGCCTCGACGGACCCTCCCGAGGTGAGAAAAGCACATTACAACAAAGATATCCAAACAATTCACCCAGAGGCATCAAACACTTAGCAAAACACAACATCAAACCACAACGCGCCGAAATGAGGCAATATACGTACACACGCATTATCAAGCACAACATCGACGCCAACCATATCCATAGGATTCGCATAATTGTTTACGAAACACACCAATCACAAAATACACACGGTTTTGAAAGAGAGCCTTCAACGAGGCTAACCGAATCTTTTGAAAGTTCATTTCAAACAAGCAAAAAAACAAATTTAGACGATCACTGATCATCATATTCACAAAACAAGAAATGTATGGACAAGGTACTTGCCTCGAATAATCACAAACGCGGAGGGTCGACCGAAGTGAGGAGACCCGCACCGTCTACGAATCTGCCGACTCCGTCGAACGACAACCCGCGACAATAATACGAAGGATAATAACAACAATGAAAATGAATCCCAAAGCACGACCCAAAGCCGCTGATTCGAAGGAACAAATGACAAGAGTTCAATGGTTTCCCCCAAAATGGCCAAGAACACGAATCGACCGACCAAAACATGAAAATGAAATTCCAACCCGGAATATGGATATACAATCCATAGGATAGGTTTAACAACATCATTTAACAACAATCGGTTCATCAAAATCGTGTGGAAAACGAAATCAAGAACAAAACTCCCAAAAAGTCAACTCTAGGGATTCAAGAAAAATACCTTGATCCGGCGAAGAACAATGGATTAGATGATGTTATAATTGACAAGAATCTTCCAAAATGCCTTGGAATTGATTAGGACCGGCCAAGAACTCGAGTCCCGAGTCTCCCGTCGCCAGCCGCCACAAAAACGGGAAAAGAGGGTGAAAAATAAGGTCTGGCCGAAGCCCAGGCCTACATATGCTGACAGTGTTACGGCCGTAACCGGTAGCTCATTACGGCCGTAACCTAGTAAACGCACGTTAGCATACGCAATGTCTGAAGCCTTGCGTACGCAACGATCACACCTTACGGCTGTAATCAGCATAGCCTTACGGCCGTAACCGAGCATCCCAAGCCACTGAATGAAATCTGCTGAATCACTCACTACACCAAAAACACCAATTTCTGACTTTTAATCTCCCCAATTTTGTGACTGTCATTAACGGTCATAATTTTATGACTGTCAATAACAGTCATATCGACTGCATAGTGATACACTTAATTATTTGTGACAGCTTATGGTAGTAACATATATTGCTGACTGTCGTTGACTGTCATAAATGGAAAAAAAAACTTTCATATATGACTGCTAGTAGCAGTCATTAGTTTGTGCTAAACGACACATACATTAAGAAGACTTTGATGACACTTCTCTCACTTTCAATATGTCGATCGATCTGACTCCACTGGACTCACAGAATCTCTAGGGTTTCATTTCGACCTGACTCTATTCACTCATAATATTTCACTCTCTGGGGAAATCCTTTCTTCCTCGTCCTCTCATCGATCTGACTTCACTCTCATAGTATTTCACTTGGAAATCCTTTCTTCCTCGTCCCGGTGCAGACAAAAGTCATCTCAGGAAAGGGGAATGAGGACAAAAGCCTTCACGGAGACCAGAATCCACTTCATCTGAAGATTGAGATCGAGGTAATTTTATGCCACTTGTTCTCTTCTGTTCTTACATTTTATTGTAATCTTGAATGCTAATTTTAATTATTTTGAGTGGAATTAACTTTGTTTTTTATGTTTAATCCTCAACTCAAACTCAGTAGCAAAGTAAACAACATAGCAGCTTAGCTCTCTTGAGCTACTTTTTATTGGATTCAACCGGCCTTGCTTCTTAGCGCTCCCTGGAGTGAAAAAGTCTGGTTTGATAGAACCAGGGACGTGGGATACAGATCCAATTCTAGTGCTCTTTGTTTTGGGAATCTGAGGTTTATTTCCGATTTCAGAGCTGTAAGTGCTTTTGGATTGTTTCTATTTTTTGTTGCTTGAGTTATTCGGTCCTTTTCATTTTAATTGCAGTTGGGATGAATTCTGTGATTAGTTTTTTTGCTGGAGAATTAAAAATGTATCGTTAGTGTGTTTGTGTTTCTAGTATGTTTGCGGTTTAGTATTTCTTGTCGTATTTTTGTTCTTTACTCATAAACTCGATCACATGCGGATTTATTAAAGCAAAACTCACATTTTTTCTTTAAGAGCTCGTCTAGCCTGCGTGTTTTTTATTGCATTACTAATGTGTTTTAGGCAATTTGGTGGCTGTAGTTGTTATGGCTTAAAGTTAAGGTCATAACTTCTGATCTTGCTGACCAGAAGAAGTCCCCTGATGCAAAATTTTGTGTCGGGCTGTATTAATATTTGACATATTCAATGCATTTGTGCTAGTAAATAGCGGTTATAAGATATAGCGATTATAATTATGAGAGTTTCCTTTTCGTGCAGTAGGTCGCTGGGAGGTTTAGGTCTTAATACAGGTCACAGCAGGGTCGGTTTTTTAGACCTGACCCGTATTAAAAAAAAAGGAACGATGCCGTTTAAGTATCCAGCTTCCCTTGCGCCTCAAACGCACCGCTTTGAAGCGTGCGTTTCTTCAGCGCCTCGGTCAGTAGAGGCATTTGCCTCAACTCTGCGCTTATTCCCCAATGCCCCGAGGCGTTTCTTCCGCACCTCGCCTTGAGGCGCGCCTCGAGGCGTACGCCTCGACAGTTTTTTCAAACATTATATATATATATATATATATTATTTATAATTAGTCGACTAGTCTACGACTTGCCATGCCGGACCTCCGTCGACTCGACTCGACTTACTGCCGTCGAAAACGTGGCACACTATTATTTCTAAACCTTCACATTTTTGTGATCTCATTCCCTCAAGATTATTTATTTATTTTATTTATTTGTTCTTTCTTCTGCATATTGTTTTGACTACAGATTATATTTTCTTCTTAATTTGCTACTACCCTTAATGTTCAGTGATTTACAATGTTCACATTTTCATGTAGGCAGCATTTAAGTGCCACTCTTTTAGCATTAAATCTAACAAATCAAATGATGAAGCGGCCAATTTGATGAACGCGTCATTCTTGGCTTGGCTTGTCAAATCGTTGTGAAACAACTGCTTTTTTTTTTTTTAACTATATCGATCGTATTAGCCTATTTACTATACTATGCTGCATATTATCTCTTGTAACAAAGTTAATGCGTAGGATTTTTTGTAATTGATTTATAGAATGTTATCAATCAGCACAATATGGAAACACATGAAGTGCAGAAGGTTTAAGGTGAAGACATATTTTTTCGGTTCATGTAACAAGCAGTCTTCTAAGCATCTTTATTTTCTTCCAGTTACTTGAAATATATTTGGGAAGTTTATGAAAAACTTTTTTTCAGCTCATTGCAGGTTTGTCTTATAGATTGTATTCCGGTAGTATACGTCTTATTTGCTTAGTGAAGAAGTAGTATATCTTTATTAAAGTTCATTTCAAAGATATAGTGTGGTTATTATACGAATACCTTTTAAATAAATAAAATAACAATCTAATGTGGTGCATATTGTTTTTATATTTGTAGAAGCTAGTGATGGTGTATCCACCTTATAAAGAGTGGATGGGCGAAATTGTAATAGAATGGGAGATGTGTATGTCACTGGTGTTAGAGAATTTGTTAAGTATGCGAGAAGAAATCTAGGAGATGATCTTATCTCATGTCCGTGCACGCATTGTAAAAATGGTAAAAATGTGAATTGGGAGAACGTTGAGGTACATTTGATCAAGTGGGGAATGCAAGAAGATTATTTATTCTGAAATTATCATGGGGAGCGAAACTATCCTTTTATTCCTGATCAAATACCAGTGAATGAAGCATTTCATGAAGAGGGTGAGGTACTATGACATAGTAGGTTGAACGACCTTCTTAATGATGCTTATGGACTTCACATGAATCAACCTAATAATGAGAGTTCATTGCATGATAAAAGTTGTGAAGTAGAACATCTTAGTCAAGATAAGGATTATGTCAAGTTAAAAGCTATGGCGGCAAGACCTTTATATCATAATTGCAACCCAGAGCACACAACATTGTATGCTACTGTTGGTTTGCACAACTTGAAGAGTCGTTTCGGTTTATCAGGAAATAGTATGACAGAAATCCTAAAGTGGGCAAAAGACTTGCTTCCAAAGGATAATACACTTCCTGATACCTATCCGGACATGAAGAGCAGCTTAAAGGGTTTAGGGATGAAATATAAATCTATTCATGTGTGCAAGTTCGATTGCATTCTATATCGAAAAGAGCATAAGCATAAATTGAAATGTCCAGTTTGCAATGAATATAGATATGTCCAAAAAGTAAATCTAAATTGTAACATAAAAAGAGATACAAAAGTACCACATAAGGTACTTAGGTATTTTCCTCTAGGACCAAGATTGTCGAGACTTTACACTGTACCTTGGATAGGAGAGGCAATGACCTGGCATGCTCGGGCACAAGTGGGTGAAAATCTATGCGTCATCCGATTAATTCTTCAATGTGGAAGGCTGCAAATTTGCGGCACCCAGAGTTTGCACAAGAAAGTCGCAATGTCCGCCTTGGAATATCAACTGACGGGTTTAATCCTTTTGGTAATTTAAGAACAACCCACAGTATTTGGCCCGTCTTTGTAGTTCCATATAATCTCCCACCATCTCTATGCATGAAAAAAGAGTTTTCTATATTGTCGTTGATTATACCGGGGCCTAAAGCTCCAAGCGATGACATAGATGTATTTTTGGCACCACTAGTTGAAGAATTGAAAGATTTGTGGGTTGAAGGTGTGCAGGCGTTTGATTCATTCAAACAAGAGACGTTCACTTTGAGGGCTATGTTGTTATGGTCCATTCACAATTTTCCAGCATATGGCACTTTTTCTGGCTGTAATATGCATGGTTACTTGGGCTGTCCGATTTGTGCAGTGGAAACGGAAGCCACATATTTAAAAAATAGTCACAAAGTATTTTATCATTCCCATAGGAGATTTTTACCACCTAACCACAAGTTTAGATCAGTAGAAAGTAATTTTCTCCCAGATGGGGCAGAACCTAGGCCAGCTCCTAGAAAGCTCTCTGGGGCAGAAGTTGAACAAAAGTCATCCTTGGCTTGTCAGGCTCTTAGGGGTAAACACCCCAAAATCTTGGCTGAGAAACGTAAATTAAAATATGAATCTATGAAAACAGCTTGGTCTAGGAGGTCAATATTGTTTGATTTGCCATACTGGAAAGAACATTCAGTACGACACGTGCTAGATATAATGCATGCTGAGAAAAATATAATTGAGCACATAGTGGGAACATGTATTGATGGGGGTCACTCGAAAGATGGGGTAAACGCTCGAAAAGATCTTCGTATGTTGAAAACAAAAAGATCATTATGGCTAAAGGAAGATCCTAAAACTGAGAAAACTATAATGCCTGTTGGAGCATTTTCTTTGTCTACGAATGAAAGGAAGCTGTTACTAAATACATTATATGAGTTGAAGGTCCCCTCGAATTTCTCTTCTAATTTGCGTAGGGTTGTCCATCATGCAACCAATGATTTGAAACAGTGTAAGTCTCACGATTGGCATGTAATTATGCAATTAGTCTCACTTTTGTTTGGACACTATTTTACGAAGCACAAGGATCTCTGGAAGGCTGTTATGCAAATAAGTTTGTGCTTTACCATACTGTGCTCAAAAGTTGTCAATAAGAAGCACGTAATTGCGGCAAAGACTAGTGTAGCTGAGGATACATGTGTACTGGAGAAGTACTTCCCTCCCGCGTTTTTCGACATTAGCATCCATTTACTAGTGCATTTATGTGATGAGGCGCTGCAATGTGGGCCGGTTAGGTATCGTTGGATGTATCCTTTTGAGCGGTTGATAAAAACCTTCAAAGATTATGTTAAAAATGCACGATATGTTGAAGGTTCTATTGCAGAGGAATATATCATAGAAGAAGCTTCCATATATGCGAAGGAGTACATTCCCAATCCAAATTAATGAGACACGAGAATGTTTTGTTGATGAATCGGATGGTTTTGGCGATGATGAGGCTTTGGGGAACGGAAAATCGTGACACTAACAAGTGTCCAATATGAACAAGCAAGCCGATATATTTTTGAAACGCACGAAGATTCGGACTCACTGGAAAGAGTGAGAATTCATAAGATTATATAAAATTAATTACTAAATTTATTATTTCTCAGCGTCATAATTCGCTTATTTATCATATAGGAAATTTGACCGATCCGACACAGGAAGAAAAAGAAAAGAACAGGGAATATAAACATCGAATTCGGGCATTGGGTAGCAAAGAGGTATGCTAGCATAAAGTTCACTTTATAGATGATGTTAGTAAATGAGCTTGACTAATTATTAATGCATGCATGCCCTTTTTAATTTCGGTTGTTGAAAAGTAAAGATGTCTCGTCAAGCTTGCATGCTATGCCACAGCCCCAACTTTGTGGCTAAGGAATATGGGAGATATCGTCTTAATGGCTTTATGTTCTCAACTAGTGCACATGATTCACATCTTGTGGCTAAACAAAATAGTGGTGTTTCAATTAATGCTCTAACCCACTTTAGGGCTAGTTCGAAAGATAAAAAGTTGGTTGAGGCCGAGATTACGTATTATGGTATTATAAGACAAATTCTTGTATAGACTATGTAATCGAGAAGGTAACGACATTTCTTGTGATTGGGTAAAAGTAGAAGATAAGGCGGCTTGTATGGTCGACCAGGACACTAACTTGGTCATGGTAAATTTGAATAAGATGAAGAGCAAAGACAATATAAATGATGAACCATTTATTTGTGCATTCCAATTTGAAGCAAGTATTCTATGCAAAGAGCCCGAAGGATGGGCCGTGGTCTGTTGTTCTATACTCCCCAAGCGTTTGACTACATCCGTAGATGACTTGGAGGCACCTTCTCAATATCAATCACTTTAGATGACAACCCAGAATTGAAGAAATTTCTTGATTATCTAGATGAATAAATGTTTATGAATTTTTGTTATATTCGTACTAGAAACCTGTCATTGTAATCCTGTTCCCTATTTTCATTTTAAGTCCATGGTCTCAAATGTAATTTTGGAAAGTGCAGTCTAGTCCTATTTTATTTGAATTTGAAAGAGCAGATGACTATTATTGTTCAAATTCATTCCAATTATAAAGTGAAAAGATTATTTTGACAAGTATATGTATTATATGCATAAATTTGTCGAATATATGATTTCGAGGGTTATATATGAATCTGTAAATTTGGGTGCATTGTAGTCTGTATTTTGGTGTGTATTTCAGATCTTTTGTACGCAATTCGAAGATCGATGCTCGGGGCGCTTTCATAAGCGAAAAGAGAGGGCCAAGGAAAGAGTTGCTCGCTGTCCAAAATAAGGTAAAACATAATGTTCGATGAAATTCGCTTCCTAACTGTACTTTACCTTTTGAAAGAGCAGACTTGAATTTGCAAATTTCAAAATTCACCCCAACACTTTAAATTCTATCCTAGGCCTTCCCTATTTTCATTTAAGTCCATGGGCTCAAATATAATTTTGGAAAAGTGCAGTCTAGTCCCATTTTATTTGAATTCTGGAAGAGCAGATGACTTGTTGTTCAAATTCATTGTAATGTGTATTTTGGTGTGTATTTCAGATCTTTTGTACGCAATTCGAAGATCGACGCTCGGGGCGCTTTCATAAGCGAAAAGAGAGGGCCAAGGAAAGAGCTGCTCACTGTCCAGAATAAGGTAAAACATAATGTTCGATGAAATTCGCTTCTTAACTGTACTTGACCTTTTGAAAGAGCAGACTTGAATTTTCAAATTTCAAAATTCACCCCAACACTTTAAATTCCATCCTAGGCCTTCCCTATTTTCATTTAAGTCCATGGGCTCAAATATAATTTTGGAAAAGTGCAGTCTAGTCCCATTTTATTTGAATTCTGGAAGAGCAGATGACTTGTTGTTCAAATTCATTGTAATGTGTATTTTGGGGTGTATTTCAGATCTTTTGTACGCAATTCGAAGATCGACGCTCGGGGCACTTTCCTAAGCGAAAAGAGAGGCCAAGGAAAGAGCCGCCATTTGTCTGTAAAACATAATGTTCACTGGCCCAGAAAGAGTTGTTCGTCCATGGACTCAAATATAATTTTGGAAAAGTGCAGTTTAGTCCATTTTATTTGAATTCTGGAAGAGCAGACGACTTGTTGTTAAAATTCATTGTAATGTGTATTTTGGGGTGTATTTTGATGCATAAGAGAAATTCTAGCCTAGTTAAAAACAAGTATTTCCTATTTTCATTTAAGTCCATGGGCTCAAATATAATTTTGGAAAAGTGCATTCTAGTCCCATTTTATTTGAACTCTGGAAGAGCAGATGACTTGTTGTTCAAATTCATTGTAATGTGTATTTTGGGGTGTATTTTGATACATAAGAGAAATTCTATCCTAGGTATTTCCTATTTTCATTTAAGTCCATGGGCTCAAATATAATTTTGGAAAAGTGCAGTCTAGTCCCATTTTATTTGAATTCTGGAAGAGCAGATGACTTGTTGTTCAAATTCATTATAATGTGTATTTTGGGGTGTATTTCAGATCTTTTGTACGCAATTTGAAGATCGACGCTCGGGGCGCTTTCATAAGCGAAAAGAGAGGGCCAAGGAAAGAGTTGCTCGCTGTCCAGGTAAAACATAATGTTCGCTGTCCAGGAAAGAGCTGTTCGTTGTCCATGGACTCAAATATAATTTTGGAAAAGTGCAGTTTAGTCCATTTTATTTGAATTCTGGAAGAGCAGACGACTTGTTAAAATTCATTGTAATGTGTATTTTGGGGTGTATTTTGATACATAAGAGAAATTCTAGCCTAGTTAAAAACAAGTATTTCCTATTTTCATTTAAGTCCATGGGCTCAAATATAATTTTGGAAAAGTGCACTCTAGTCCCCTTTTATTTGAATTCTAGAAGAGCAGATGACTTGTTGTTCAAATTCATTGTAATGTGTATTTTGGGGTGTATTTTGATACATAAGAGAAATTCTATCCTAGGTATTTCCTATTTTCATTTAAGTCCATGGGCTCAAATATAATTTTGGAAAAGTGCAGTTTAGTCTATTTTATTTGAATTGTGGAAGAGCAGATGTTAATATAACTGATTCTTTGGAAGAGCAGATGCTCAAATTTTGGGGTGTATTTGAATTCTGGAAGAGTAGATGTTCAAATTCATTCCAATTATAACTGATTATTTGGACAAGTATATATATTTTATGTTAACTGCTCGAATGTGTATATATATATATATATATATATATATGTGTGTGTGTTAACTGATTCCAGATTTTAGCTTCTCCAATATATGATTTGATGAGGCTTTTTTTTTTTATACATAAGAGATAATGACAGCTTCATCAAGTCAGCAAGAAGGTGAACTGAATACTCCAACGAACTCCCAAGCATCTGCCAATGAGGGGCACCCGATTATTGATAAACGGACTGTCGTTACCTTTAATACCACAGGACAAATAGTTGGAAATGAGGATTGTAACACCCCAAACTAGCCGGACATTACAGTGCCGTGGACCCCCGACTGGGACCCACCAGGCGAATGAAAACTGATGAATTAAATAATATAATTGTAGTACCGAACCACATTATATTACCAACTACCCCGATGAGGAGCTTAAGTACAATACACCAGGACAACACATAATACTAGTATATTTTATATGAAGATAAAATACACCACTCTGAATAAATAAACATCTCAAACGGAATTTGCAGCGGAAATACAAATGAAGAGAAATAAGAGTGACTGAAATGACTGAAATGACTGAAGTAAACGGAATGACTGGGGCCCCCTACTAGTATCACTGGGACTCCTCGCCGTCAACATGCTCCTCCCGTGCCTTTGCCTTGCCGTGACCTGAAAACAAAATCCCCCAACGGGGTCAGTTACACAGAACAACAATCCTCAAGGGTTGAAAATACACAATCATGATATATCTGAAGTTATGAAATATCCTTAGTTATGAATTACGCTGAAGAGGAGTATCACAGTACGCCCGTAATGTTTTGTGAAAGTGTACAAGACGAATGACCGGACACACCCGTCCTTGTACCTAATTAGTCTCACGGAGGTAAGCGTTACCGTGTGCACGGTCCAAATGTATCGGTGAACCCAATACATGACCATCGTGTGCCCGACTAAAAATTCCACACAACCACACCCGGCCACGCAATATGAACCCAGAAGGTCATATGAATGAGACTGACCACAAGGAACATCAATGAATAATAATTCAACAAGGCCAAGAATGACTCACCGCGATGAAAATAATAGTGACGTGATTGATAACTCAATGAATGATTGGAACCGTCGTTCCTCGTGAATGAAGTGATTATTCGACAATTACAAGTCTCAATACGGTTAATACAATGACGAATGAGTATGATTATGAATGATCAACTACAAAAGGAGTGAATATCCTTTTAACCGAGTAAGAATCAACTTACACTACCGGTGAAGAATTTCCGTCCACGAACAACATCCTAAGTGAAATGTCGGTCGCTCGAACAACCTTGAATAACACAAATTACCAACAACCATTCAATACACGTATCAAGCAATGAAACATGACTAACTCAAAAGTCGACACAACGATAATCAAACTCATTGTGGCTTTCTAACGAATACGAAGCAAACCACACCATCGAAAATATCCAATCCTGAATATATCGAAACCAACACCAAAATGAGTATTTAAACCAACAAAACACTATCAATGACATCAATAATCCAATAGGAATCCACAATTCAAGATTACAACAACATCAATCGGAAAATCCCCAAATTAACCGAAGTCAACCCCAAGGGTTCTTGAAGTAATCTCCAAAATAGCCATTAAATCCGTAGGAATATTTTTATCCAAGGTAGATAATTCATATCTAACATATTCCAACAATAATCCAAGCTTACACGAAGAAATCGGAAGGAAAAACCCAAAAATCCGAAATTCTAGATCCAAGAGATTAATACCTTAGATTTGATGTTTTGGAGATGATGAAGTGATGATTAATCCAACTCAAAGACTTGAAGAAGATGATTGATGATTACACCTCGAAGAATACTCTTCAACTTGCTACAAATCGCCCGGAACCGATGAGAGAATGTGAAGAAATGACAAATGCCGAAATCCGGGCTAACTGTTCAATTTATAGTGATTCCGGTTTAGCGCGCGCTAGCCCCTATGCTTAGCGTGCGCTAACGGGTGTTCTGGGTAGTCCAGTACCCACTGACCGACAACGGTAGCACGCGCTACGTACCTTTGGCAGCGTGCGCTACAGATGTACAATTGGCGTGCGCTAACCCCAAATGTTAGCATGCGCTAACGAATTATCTGATGCCCAGTACTGGAGTCCAGAAACCTTCTGTCCTCTGATCTGATCGCGGTAGCGTGCGCTACAATCAATATTTAGCGTGCGCTACAATATCGATTGCGTACGCTAAAAACCACTCATAGCGTGCGCTATGAATTAATCCAATGCAGTCCAGTAGCCACTGGACTCAACCTGATTCGACCTTAGCGCGCGCTATACCGACTGCATAGCGTGCGCTACTCCGGCCTACTAGCGCGCGCTACTTACCATTCGTAGCGTGCGCTACATATAACTCACCTGCAGTCCAGTGCCTTCTGGACTGCAGCCAGGACAACATTAGCGTGCGCTAATGCTGAGTGGTAGCGTGCGCTACCTGTACTCAATTAGCGCGCGCTAAAGAGAGTACGTAGCGTGCGCTACTCCTCACACACAGCCCACCATGAAGATGACAATGATGATACGCTCGGCCCGACTATCCAACCGGGTTGAATAATGATAACACTGATACGCAATATTCATACACCGAACGGTGAATACAATGAATGAAATGAACGATGAATGATCATTAATGAGTGAAAAAAATTACTGAGTGACAAATACTGAATGATAAATACTGAACGATAATGACTGAATTACAACTGGGTATTACATACACCCCCCTTAAAAGAGTTTCGTCCCCGAAACTAAGGATCAAACAATTCGGGATAACCCGCATACTATCCTCGGTTTCCCAAGTAGCCTCTTCGACTCCGTGTCTAGACCACTGAATCTTTACCAAAGGAATCGTCTTGTTCCTCAACTGTTTGATTCGCCACTCTAAGACTCGTATAGGACGCTCCTCATATGAATGATTATCGGCGATCTCAATTTCATCAAATTGAAGTATGTGACTCGGGTCGGCAACATACTTCCGTAACTGAGATACGTGAAATACATTATGAATTCGGCTCAACGCCGGAGGTAAGGCCAAACGATAAGCTAGCTCGCCTATTCGTTCCAAAATCTCAAACGGTCCAATAAATCTCGGACTCAACTTCCCCCGTTTTCCGAAACGGAAAATACCTCGACTCGGGGATACCTTGACCAACACGTGGTCACCTGTCTCGAACTCTAGTGGTTGACGACGATTATCTGCATAAGATTTCTGTTGACTCTGAGCGATCAATAAACGACTCCTGATCAAAGCTACCTTCTCACGGGCGGCTATAAGCATATCGGGCTCGGTGCCGATGGATTCTGATAAGTCATACCAACACAAGGGAGATCGGCAACGACGACCGTACAAGGCCTCGTAAGGTGCCATCTTAATCGAAGCATGCCAACTATTATTATATGTGAACTCAATCAATGGTAGTTGGGCTTCCCAATCGTCTTTCCAATCGAGGACGCATGCCCTCAACATGTCCTCTAATGTCTGAATAGTCCTCTCTGATTGCCCGTCGGACTGAGGATGAAAGGTGGTACTGAGATTAAGCTGAGTTCCCATAGCACGATGAACTGATTTCCAAAAATGAGACACAAACCGTCCGTCACGATCGGAAACGATACTTTTAGGAGTACCGTGCAGTCTCACTATCTTGATGAATAACTGGGCAAGTCTCTCGGGACCCCAAGTATCCTTAATCTCAAGGAAATGAGCTGATTTAGTTAGGCGGTCCACAATTACCCAGATCGTATTCATGCCACGACGACTCGTCGGCAAACTCGTGATGAAATCCATAGAAATGTCTTCCCACTTCCATTCTGGAATAGGGAGCGGTTTCAGCATACCTGCCGGTCGCTGATGTTCTATCTTGACTTGCTGACAGGTTAAGCATCTCGAAACAAATTCCGCGACTTCTCGCTTCATATTACTCCACCAGTAATTTTGTTTCAAGTCCTTGTACATCTTGCTTGTAATACCCAGTTGTAATTCAGTAATTATCACTCAGTAATTATCATTCAGTATTTATCATTCAGTAATTGATACTCAGTAATTTCATTCATTATTGATCATTTGTCACTCAGATTCAGTCATGGTATTCATCATTCAGAGTAATTGTATCGTGTATCGATCGTCATTCATCATTAATCTGATTGGAGTTTCGTGCCGTGTTATCATCATTGTCATTTTCGTTGCGAACTGTGCTTGAGGAGTAGCGCACGCTACATACTCCTTTTAACGTACGCTAATTGGGTATAGGTAGCGCACGCTACCGCTCAGCTTTAGCGCACGCTAAGGCTACCTTGGCTGCACCCGGAAGGTACCGACCGCAGTGAGAATATTTGTAGCGCACGCTACGAGTGGTAAGTAGCGCGCGCTAACGGGTTGTAGTAGCGCACGCTATATGTGTGGAGTAGCGCGCGCTAAGGACGGATCAGGTTGAGTCCAGTGGCTACTGGACTGCACTGGATTAATTCATAGCGCACGCTATGCATTGTTGTTAGCGTACGCAACCGATATATTAGCGCACGCTAAATAATGGTTGTAGCGCACGCTATCGAGGTTAGATCGAGGGCGATGGTTTTCTCGACTCCGATCGGGCGTCAATATTCGCTAGCGCACGCTAACAATGGATATTAGCGCACGCTAGTAGTATGGCCGTAGCGCACGCTACAAAGAGGTAGCGCGCGCTACCGTGTTCGGACAAAGGTACCGGACTACTCAAATTACTCGTTAGCGCACGCTATGCACAAGGCTAGCGCACGCTAACTGGACCGAGTATAAATTGACGATTTAGTCAGAGTTCGTCATTTTTTCATCTCATTTCATTCCTTCGGTATTTTGGGCGATTTCGAGCGATTCAGAGGGGATTCTTCGAGGTGTAATCATCAATCATCATCTTCAAGCTCATCTTTCGGATTGATCATCATTTCATCATCTTCATCACATCGAATCAAAGGTATTAATCTCTTGGATCTAGAATTTCGGATTTTTGGGTTTTTCCTTCCGATTTCTTCGTGTAAGCTTGGATTATCTTTGGAATATGTTAGTTATGGATTATCTAACTTGTATAAATATATTCCTACGGAGTTAATGGTTATTTTCGGAATTATTTCAAGAACCCTTGGGGTTGACTTCGGTTAATTGGGGATTTTCCGATTGATGTCGTTGTAATCATGAACTATGGATTCCTAATGGATTATTGATATCATTGAAGTGTTTTGTTAGTTCGAAATACTCATTTTGGTGTGGGTTTCGACATATTCGGGATTGGATATTTCCGAAGTTGTGTGGTCGGTTATGTATTCGTTGGAATGCCTATGAGTTTGATTATCGTTGTTTCGACCTTTGGGTTAGTCGTGCTTTGTGGTTTGATACGTGTATTGAACGATTGTTGGTAATTATTGTTATTCAAGGTTGTTCGAGCGATCGGTATCTTGGTTAGGACGTTGTTCGTGGACGGACATTCTTCATCGGTATTGAGTAAGTTAAATCTTACTCGGTTAAAAGGATACTCATTCCTTTTGTTGTTGATTGCTCATAATCATAATTCATTCATCATAATAATAATCATTTTGAGACTTGTAATTGTCGAATAATCATTTCATTCACGAGGAACGACGGTTCCAAATCATTTCATTGGATTATCAATCACATCACTATTACTTTCATATCGGTGAGTCATCTTGGCCTTGTCTAATTATTATTCATTGATATTCATCATGGTCATTCTCGTTCATGTGACCTTCCGGGTTCATATTGCGTGGCCGGGTGTGGCTGTGTGGAATTTTTAGTCGGCCACACGATGGTCATGTATTGGGTTCACCGATACATCGGACCGTGCACACGGTAACGCTTACCTCCGTGAGACTAATTAGGTACAAGGACGGGTGTGTCCGGTCATTCGTCTTGTACACTTGCACAGGACATTACGGGCGTACTATGATGCTCCTCTTCAGCGTAATTCATAACTTCAGTTAATTCATGATTGTGTAATTTCAACTCTTGAGGATTGTTGTTCTGTGTAACTGACCCCGTTGGGGGATTTTGTTTTCAGGTCACGGCAAGGCAAAGGCACGGGAAGAGCATGTTGACGGCGACGAGTCCCAGTGATACTAGTAGGGGGCCCATTGTCTACCATTTATTCACCATTTGTGTTTCCTTTATTTATTCCGCTGCAGACATTCCGTTTGAATGCTCATTTCATTCGGTGTTGTGTATTTTATCGACAAATAAAATAAAATTGTTTTCTTTTTTATCGTGGGTTTGTTTTATAAAACTCCTCATCGGTTTAATTGTTGTTGTAATGTGGTTCGGTACTACATTTACTCGTAATTCATTCATTTTCATTCGCTGGTGGGTCCTACTGGGGTCCACAGACCGTAATATCCGCCTAGTTTGGGGTGTTACTGAGTTGGTATCGGAGCGTGGTTTTGAATACTACCCTCCAAGTCATGTCTCATTTGAAATCATCGTCATCGGACTAGTATCATTGGACTTTCGCCACGTGTGACTGTGCAAATGCCGAGCCAATCGTACCAAGAATCGTAAGATTTCTAATGCCATGGTATAATTTCTCGGCATTAATCATTCATTCATAATTCATCGCTAACAATCCTCAATCATCATTGTCATTTGGACCAGGACGGCCAAAGTTAACTCATTAATCACCAATTCATTTCATTGTTCATTGTTGATCGTGAAGATCGAATCATTAATCTTGTTAACTCATTCAAGATAATCATTTCAAGAATTCATCGAGATAATCATGTCACGTCAATCAATCATTCATGTAATCGCTGTATTTGAGCGCGTATGCTCATTTTCATCATTTCATAATATAATCATAATGTGATACTCATGCGAGACATATAATCATCATATGACTTTCCACTTCGAGATGGAAAGGGTGGCAGAGGACGTGGAGGACGAGGCCGTGAGCGGGCCGAATCCCGAGAACTCGTGCGAATACCCGCAAATGCCAGAATAATGCCGACTCATCGAGCAATGACGCCGCCACTCATTCACCTCGACGCGATCATTCATTATCGGGAGTCGCACGGACACGGCTCGGTCGAGGGTGTCCGGGTTGATCCACTCGCATTTATGCAGGCATGATGGCCCAAATGACTCGGATGGCTCGGTTGATGGAGACGATGCATAACTCCATCAATCGAATCGGCAGGCTCCTCCGCCGCCACCTCGAGGCAAGAGAGGAATGTGAGTAACATCATCGGCGATATCTCTCGCCAGAGGCCACCTACTTTTGAGGGCTCGTCTGAGCCGGCAGATATCATTCATTGGCTCGAGCATTTCGAGAAGCTGTTTGCTATGGTAGAGTGTCCCGAGGGACACAAAGTTTCTGTTGCGGCTTATTACCTTGGTAAGAGCGCACATTCTTGGTGGTTGTCCTTGAAGCCCATCGAAGGATCTTGTACTTGGGATCAGTTCAAGACTCTCATGATGGAGAGGTATTATCCGGCCCCACTCAGAGAGGCCAAGCTATCAGAATTGCTCACCCCCGACCCCTCAACAGACGAGGATGTTCTCGCCATTGCCGAGAAATTTCAGGAACTCCTTCCTTTCGCCTCGTCCATCATTCATTCAGAGGCGGATAAGATCAAGTATTTCAGCAAGAGGCTGAAACCCCGTATGAGACTTCAGTTACTTAATCATAATTGCACCACGTTGGCCGAATTCATTGAGAAAGCTCTCACCTACGAGCTTACTGCTAAAGAGATTGCTAAGCAGCAACCTTCGTCTGCTAGTAAGAAATCAAAGAATCGAAATCAGTCTGAAGGCGGTCAGACAACTTTCAAGAAACCGCGTGCGGGCTCCGCTTATTCTGAGCGACCTCCTGTGTCGTCTAAACCCGCGGAATCTCAGTCTCGAGCGGCTAGTTCGGCCATCACCTGTTATAACTGCGGGGAACTTGGTCACCTCAGTACCAAGTGTCCGAAGCAGACTATCACATGTCATAATTGTGGAATTGCTGGGCATAAGGCCCGTTTTTGCCGTAGGGACTCCAAACCTACTCAGACGTCATCTCAGGCCCCTAAGCGATCTGCTCAGAATCAAAGCCACTTCAATCAGCGTCGTTTAAAACGACGAGAGCGACTAAAGGTGGAGCTTTTAGCCAGACGGAGCGTCCGGTCGGACTAGCAAGCCCGGATTTATGAGATGAAGAAGACCGATGATCCAGAGGCCCGAATGATCTCGTACACTCGATATTCTATCTCAACTCGTGTGTACTCTTTTCGATATCTGGTGCATCGCATTCATTCATTTCCGAGTCATGTTTGAGTAGACTACGCCCAGGTAGTGCTACTAGTTGTGAGCCTTATGTCATTGGACTACCCGATGGTAGACGAATTATCGTAATCGTGAGATTCGTAATTGTCCGATCTGGGCCATTGTCGTGTATGGCGGCGGACCTAATCGTGGTAGATTTGCCGAGGGACGACGTCATCTTGGGTATTGATTGGATGGATCGTCATGATGCCATCATTAATGTCCGTAAGCGTATGGTCACTATCATTTCGCATTTATGGAGTTGAATGTGTGTTTCGTGAGGTAATCCCTACTGCTCGTAAGGTCATTAATTCGATGAAAGCGGAAGGTTACTCAATCGGGGATGTGTCGGTTATTGGTGCTATATGGCCAAAACCGAGAAGTCATCGAATGTTAACGGATATTCCGGTGGTGAGGGAATATGCCGATGTTTTTCCGCATTGAGCTACGGTTTGCCTCCACAGAGGGATGTGGAATTCACGATTGAGTTGGAACCTGCACGTCCCCGATATCGAAGGCACCGCATCGATGGCCCCGACCAAATGCAGGAATTAAAGAACCACTTGAAGAGTTGTTCGAGAAGGGTTATATTCGACCGAAAAGCGCCCCGTGGGGAGCACCAAGTGTTATTTGTCAAGAAGAAGGATGGTTCATTCCGCTTATGTATTGATTATCGGGAGTTGAACAGGTGACGATCAAGAATAAGTATCCCTTACCCCGTATTGACGATCTCTTAGATCAACTTCAGGAGCTTCAAGATTTTCCAAGATCGACTTAAGGTCTGGATATCATCGATTGCGGATCCGAGAGTCGGACATCGCGAGGACGGCGTTTCGAACACGCTATGGTCACTATGAGTTTGTGGTTATGCCGTTCGGATTGACTAATGCACTGCGGTATTCATGGAATTAATGAATCGGGTTTTCATCGACTTTTGGATCGGTTGTTGTTGTCTTCATCGATTTACATTTTGATTTATTCTCGTGACCGGAGGAACACGAGTTCCACCTTCATCAAGTGCTAGACGTGTTGAGACGAGAACAACTTTATGGGAAGTTTTCTAAATGTGAGTTACGGATGTCCGGTGACCTTTCTGACATGTAATTTCATCGACGGAGTTCGTGTCGATCCTCGAAGACGGAGGCTATTCGAGATTGGCTACCTCCGAAGAACGTTAAGGAAATCCAAGTTTCCTCGGATTAGCGGGTTATTATCGGCGATTTGTAGAGGATTTTCTCGAATCGCTCAACCCTTAACGAACCTTTTGCGGAAGGATAAGAAATACACGTGGTCCGACGCGTGTCAACGGAGTTTTGAGGAACTCAAGAGCCGGTTAATGTCAAGACTGTACTTTCCTTACCGCAGGGACGGAAGGATTTGTGGTCTATAGTGATGCGTCGGACAGGTCTCGGATGTGTGCTCATGCAGCGGGAAGGTTATTGCCTATGCTTCACGGCAATTGAGACCTTACGAGGTTAATTATCCGACCCACGACTGGAGCTAGCACCGTGGTGTTCGCTGAAGATTTGGCGTCATTACCTTTATGGCGTCACCATCGATATTCACCGATCATAAGAGCTTAAAGTATATATTTACTCGTAGGAGTTAAATATGCGCGAGACGGTGGTTGGAGTTAATCAAAGATTATGATATTGAGATCCTCTACCACCGGGCAAGGCGAACGTTGTCGCCGACGCCTTGAGTCGTAAGTCCGTTCAGAGCGGATGCTTGCCCGTTTCACGATTCGAAGGAGCTTCAAAGAGAATTCCTTAGACCCGAGATCGAGGTCCGGCTTCAGCGAGTTCGGGCGGCTTTGTATGTTAGAGATTTCATCATCACTCGAGGAGGCAATTCGAGAGAATCGGGGTTCGGACCCATCATTGTTGCGCATCCGAGAGGATGTGGCTCGGGAAAGCCTGGATTTGTGGTCCACGAGGATGGACTTTTGAGGTTTAAGAATCGGTTGTGCGTATCGCGAATGACGAGTTGAAAACTCGATTTTGAAAGAAGCTCATGCTACCCCTTATTCCGTTCATCCGGTCTAGCAAGATGTACAAGGACTTGAAACAAAATTACCGGTGGAGTAATATGAAGCGAGAAGTCGCAGAATTTGTTTCGAGATGCTTAACTCACAACAAGTTAAGATTGAACATCGGCGACCGTGGGTATGCTGAAACCCCTTCCTATTCCCGAGTGGAAGTGGGAAGACATTTCTATGGATTTCATCACGAGTTTGCCGACGAGTCGTCGTGGCATGAATACGATCTGGGTGATCGTGGACCGCTTAACTAAATCAGCTCATTTCCTTGAGATCAAGGAGACGTGGGGTCCCGAGAGACTTGCGCAACTATTCATCAAAGAGATAGTCAGACTGCACGGTACTCCTAAAAGTATCGTTTCCGATCGTGACGGACGGTTTGTGTCACATTTTTGGAAATCAGTTCATCGCGCTATGGGAACCCAGCTTAATCTCAGTACCGCTTTTCATCCTCAGTCCGACGGACAATCAGAGAGGACCATTCAGACATTAGAGGACATGTTGAGGGCATGCGTCCTCGATTGGAAAGACGATTGGGAAGCCCAACTACCATTGATCGAGTTCACGTATAATAATAGTTGGCATGCTTCGATCAAGATGGCACCTTACGAGGCCTTGTATGGTCGTCGTTGTCGATCTCCGTTGTGTTGGGACGACTTATCAGAATCAATCAGCACCGAGCCCGATATGCTTATAGCCGCCCGTGAGAAGGTAGCTTTGATCGAGTCGTTTGTTGACCGCTCGAGTCGGCGAAATCATATGCGTATAACCGTGCGACCATTAGAGTTCGAGACCGGTGACCATGTGTTGGTCAAGGTATCCCAGTCGTGGTATCTTCCGTTTTGGGAAGAGGGGAAAGTTGAGTCCGAGATTCATTGGACCGTTTGAGATTTTGGATCGAGTGGGCGAGTTAGCTTATCGATTGGCTTTACCTCCGGCGTTGAGCCGAATTCATAATGTGTTTCATGTCTCTCAGTTGCGGAAGTATGTTGCCGACCGAGTCACATACTTGATTCGACTAAATCGAGATCGCCGACGATCATTCATATGAGGAACGTCTATACGAGTTTTAGAGCGGCGAATCAAGCAGTTGAGGAATAAGACGATTCCTTTGGTTAAAATTCAGTGGTCTAGACACGGAGTCGAAGAGGCTACTTGGGAAACCGAGGATAGTATGCGGGAGAGTTATCCCGAGTTGTTTGACCCTTAGTTTCGGGACGAAACTCTTTTAAGGGGTGTATGTAATACCCGGTTGTAATTCAAGAATTATCACTCAAGAATTATCATTCAAGATTTATCATTCAAGAATTGATACTCGTAATTTCATTCATTATTGATCATTTGTCACTCGATTCATCATGGTATTCATCATTCGAGTAATTGTATCGTGTATCGATCGTCATTCATCATTAACTGATTGGAGTTTCGTGCCGTGTTATCATCATTGTCATTTTCGTTGGCGTAGCTTGAGGAGTAGCGCACGCTACATACTCCTTTTAACGTCGCTAATTGGGTATAGGTAGCGCACGCTACCGCTCGCCTTTAGCGCACGCTAAGGCTACCTTGCTGCCGCATCGAAGGTACCGACTGCAGTGAGAATATTTGTAGCGCACGCTACGAGTGGTAAGTAGCGCGCTAACGGGTTGTAGTAGCGCACGCTATATGTGTGGAGTAGCGCGCTAAGGACGGATCGAAGTTGAGTCCGGTGGCTACCGGATCGCATCGATTAATTCATAGCGCACGCTATGCATTGTTGTTAGCGACGCAACCGATATATTAGCGCACGCTAAATAATGGTTGTAGCGCACGCCATCGAGGTTAGATCGAGGCGATGGTTTTCGGACTCCAGATCGGGCGTCAAATATTTCGCTAGCGCACGCTAACAATGGATATTAGCGCACGCTAGTAGTATGGCCGTAGCGCACGCTACAAAGAGGTACGTAGCGCGCGCTACCGTGTTCGGACAGTGGGTACTGGACTACTCAAATTACTCGTTAGCGCACGCTATGCACAAGGGCTAGCGCACGCTAACCTGGACTGAGTATAAATTGGACAGTTTAGTCAGAGTTCGTCATTTTTTCATCTCATTTCATTCCTTCGGTATTTTGGGCGATTTCGAGCGATTCAGAGGGGATTCTTCGAGGTGTAATCATCAATCATCATCTTCAAGCTCATCTTTCGGATTGATCATCATTTCATCATCTTCATCACATCGAATCAAAGGTATTAATCTCTTGGATCTAGAATTTCGGATTTTTGGGTTTTTCCTTCCGATTTCTTCGTGTAAGCTTGGATTATCTTTGGAATATGTTAGTTATGGATTATCTAACTTGTATAAATATATTCCTACGGAGTTAATGGTTATTTTCGGAATTATTTCAAGAACCCTTGGGGTTGACTTCGGTTAATTGGGGATTTTCCGATTGATGTCGTTGTAATCATGAACTATGGATTCCTAATGGATTATTGATATCATTGAAGTGTTTTGTTAGTTCGAAATACTCATTTTGGTGTGGGTTTCGACATATTCGGGATTGGATATTTCCGTGTGGTCGGTTATGTATTCGTTGGAATGCCTATGAGTTTGATTATCGTTGTTTCGACCTTTGGGTTAGTCGTGCTTTGTGGTTTGATACGTGTATTGAACGATTGTTGGTAATTATTGTTATTCAAGGTTGTTCGAGCGATCGGTATCTTGGTTAGGACGTTGTTCGTGGACGGACATTCTTCATCGGTATTGAGTAAGTTAAATCTTACTCGGTTAAAAGGATACTCATTCCTTTTGTTGTTGATTGCTCATAATCATAATTCATTCATCATAATAATAATCATTTTGAGACTTGTAATTGTCGAATAATCATTTCATTCACGAGGAACGACGGTTCCAAATCATTTCATTGGATTATCAATCACATCACTATTACTTTCATATCGGTGAGTCATCTTGGCCTTGTCTAATTATTATTCATTGATATTCATCATGGTCATTCTCGTTCATGTGACCTTCCGGGTTCATATTGCGTGGCCGGGTGTGGCTGTGTGGAATTTTTAGTCGGGCACACGATGGTCATGTATTGGGTTCACCGATACATCGGACCGCACACGGTAACGCTTACCTCCGTGAGACTAATTAGGTACAGGCGGGTGTGTCCGGTCATTCGTCTTGTACACTTGCACAGACATTACGGGCGTACTATGATGCTCCTCTTCGACGTAATTCATAACTTCGGTTAATTCATGATTGTGTAATTTCAACTCTTGAGGATTGTTGTTCTCAGAATCGACCGTTGGGGATTTTGTTTTCGTGTCACGGCAAGGCAAAGGCACGGAAGAGCATGTTGACGGCGAAGTCCAGTGATACTAGTAGGGGGCCCGATCATTGCTCATCATTTATTCAGTCATTTGTGTTTCCTTTATTTATTCCGCTGCAGACATTCCGTTTGAATGCTCATTTCATTCAGTGTTGTGTATTTTATCGTCACATAAAATACACATGTATTCTATTTTATCCTGGGTGTGTTGTATAAAACTCCTCATCGGAGTAATTGATGTTGTAATGTGGTTCGGTACTACATTTACCTGTGTAATTCATTCATTTTCATTCGCCTGGTGGGTCCCAGTCGGGGGTCCACGGCACTGTAATATCCGCCTAGTTTGGGGTGTTACATTGCTAGACCCCGGATGAACAGAATAAGGGGTAGCATGAGCTTCTCTTAAAATCGAGTTTTTCAACTCGTCATTCGCCGGTACGCACAACCGATTCTTAAATCTCAAAAGTCCATCCTCGTGGACCACGAATCCAGGGGCTTTCCCCTGAGACACATCCTCACGGATGCGCAACAATGATGGGTCTGAACCCTGATTCTCTCTGATTGCCTCCTCAAGTGACGATGAGATCTCCAACATACAAAGCTGTCCCTGAACTCGCTGAAGCCAGACCTCGATCTCGGGTCTAAGGAATTCTTGTTGAAGATCCTTCTGAACTGTTAAACGAGAAAGCATCTGCTCCTGAACGGACTTACTACTCAAGGCGTCGGCGACAATGTTCGCCTTACCCGGGTGGTAAAGGATCTCGATATCATAATCTTTGATTAGTTCCAACCACCGCCTCTGTCGCATATTTAACTCCTTCTGAGTAAATATATACTTTAAACTCTTGTGATCGGTGAAAATCTGACAGGTGACGCCATAAAGGTAATGACGTCAAATCTTCAACGCGAAAACCACAGCTGCTAACTCCAAGTCGTGGGTCGGGTAATTAACCTCTTAAGGTCTCAATTGCCGTGAAGCATAGGCAATAACCTTTCCATTCCGCATGAGCACACATCCGAGACCCTGTCCGGACGCATCACTATAAACCATAAATCCTTCCATCCCTTGCGGCAAGGAAAGTACAGGTGCTGACATTAACCGGCTCTTGAGTTCCTCAAAACTCTGTTGACACGCATCGGACCACGTGTATTTCATATCCTTTCGCAAAAGGTTCGTCAAGGGTTGAGCGATTCTAGAAAATCCTTCCACAAACCGCCGATAATAACCGGCTAATCCGAGAAAGCTTCGGATTTCCTTAACATTCTTCGGAGGTAACCAATCTTGGATATCCTCCGTCTTCTGAGGATCAACACGCACTCCATCTGATGAAATTACATGCCCGAGAAAAGTCACTTCGGACATCTAGAACTCACATTTGGAAAACTTTCCATAAAGTTGATCTCGTCTCAACACGTCGAGAACCTGATGAAGGTGAACCTCGTGTTCCTCTCGGTCACGAGAATAAATCAAGATGTCATAAATGAAGACAACAACAAACCGATCCAAAAAGTCTATGAAAACCCGATTCATTAACTCCATGAATACCGCAGGGGCATTAGTTAACCAAAACGGCATTACCACGAACTCATAATGACCATAGCGTGTACGAAACGCTGTCCTCGTGATATCCGGCTCTCGAATCCGCAACTGATGATATCCAGATCTTAAGTCGATCTTGGAAAATACTGAAGCTCCCTGAAGTTGATCCAAAAGATCATCGATACGGGGTAAAGGATACTTATTCTTGATCGTCACCCGGTTCAATTCCCAGTAATCAATACACAAGCGGAACGAGCCATCCTTCTTCTTGACAAACAACACTGGTGCTCCCCACGGGGACTCAACCTGATTCGACCTTAGCGCGCGCTATACCGACTGCATAGTGTGCGCTACTCCGGCCTATTAGCGCGCGCTACTTACCATTCGTAGTGTGCGCTACTTATAACTCACCTGCAGTCCAGTGCCTTCTGGACTGCAGCCAGGACAACATTAGCGTGCGCTAATGCTGAGTGGTAGCGTGCGCTACCTGTACTCAATTAGCGTGCGCTAAAGAGAGTACGTAGCGTGCGCTACTCCTCACACACAGCCCACTATGAAGATGACAATGATGATACGCTCGGCCCGACTATCCAACCGGGTTGAATGATGAAATAACACTGATACGCGATACCAATATACTCCGAATGGTGAATACAATGAATGAAATGAACGATGAATGATCATTAATGAGTGAAAAAAATTACTGAGTGACAAATACTAAATCATAAATACTGAACGATAATGACTGAATTACAACTGGGTATTACAAGGATAAGTTCAAGGCTCGATGTTTAGTCCTACTAAAAATACAAGTAGGGTTGGAGTACGATGACTGGAGGCAAGTTGATCAAGCCATAAAGGATGATATGTGGACGACTCTCTATCGGGAATTTAACGTCCCGCTTGTTAGAAAGGAAGATGTTTTAAAAGAGATGGGTGGGCAACTAAAAACTTGGAGATGGTACATGCGACAAAAGTATTTGAAGAATCTGGATGCTACTGGAATACTGGCTTTGAAGGACCACGTACCCCTGAAAGAGAACATTCGTACCAGCCAATGGAATGCATTTATTGAACATGAAGCAACGGCCAAAAAGCTTCAACAAAGAGAGGTTCTAAAAGCAAACAGGGCTATTAAGAACGATGTGCACTGTCTTGGCAGGACATCCTACGCCGAGAAAGCTATCAAAATGGTATATACATGAAATTTTAATAGATATAATTAATGTAATCAACAAGTCTTCTTTTTCCGCTTATACATGTAAAGTGGAGTTTAAGTTTCAACTTATATTTCTATGCTTCCTCGAATTATACATGTAAAGTGGATTTTAATTTTTTATTTATTTTCCAGCTTAGATTTTCGATGCGTTGGTTGATATATATATATATATATAATTTTATGTGTAGAAAGCGAAGGATCCAAATCGGCGGTCGCCTACTCGTTCCGAGGTGTACTTAGAGTCACGAAAACAACAAAAAACTAGGGAACTACACCCAAAAGTTGTTGAAGCATGTGTAAGTTTTGAAATATAAATTTCTAAGTGAGTCTTATAATCATCAAAATAGGCTTATGCAATCTTATTTTGCAGCATAAAGTTATAAAATTCCATAGTAGCCAAGACTCGTCAAGCCAGGCTTCTTTAGAGGATGATGCTGTAATATCCGCAAATTCGAATTTCGGTAATTTTATTTTTTCGGCGGAAGTTCATTTTGACGACTCGCTCATGACCTTTCGTCATTTCGAGAATGATTAATTCTGCACTTTTTGTCATCCGAGTTCGTTTCGGTGTCGTTTTATTGAGTTCCGTGTCCTTAATCGACTTTTCTAAGTATGAGTTCGACTTTGTAAAGTCACCATTAATTTTTGGTAACCCCAAAAATTCTGAATCTTTGCAATATTATAGAGCATCGAGTTAGCTTTCCAATGGTTCAAACGGTGAGTCAATCGGAGTCCGGACGAGAGAGTTATGGTCGTTTTAGCTCACCCGCTCGTTATTGGCCGATCACTGCCGGCCGAACTCGGCCGTGTCGTCCGACACGGCCCGTGCCGTACTCGTCCGGAAAATGCCGAAGTTTCGTCTCGGGGCCCGGCCGTGTCGTCCGACACGGCCGTGCGAACTCTTCCGGATAAGCACGAGGCATTGAAACACGCGGCCGTGTTCGGGACACGGTCGAGTAAATCTTAGTCATTGTCGGACGGAGTCAGCATCGGAAGGCCCCTCGCGCCGCGACCGTGTCTAGCGAGGACACGTTCGAGTCCTGCCCGGTCAGCTGCGCGCCACGGCCGTGTCGAGCGGACACGGTCGAGTCTGTCGGCTATTTAAGGCCAGTGATCGTTTTACGGCCATTTTCTCCTTCTTCCACTTCTCTTCCGCGTCTGTGGGTGTGTGAATCTTCTAGAGATGTTGTTGGACAATGAATCCATGAAGTTTGGAGGTTCATATCGTCAACCATCCGTCCTATAACATCCTTTGATCGAGCGAATCAGGTCAGATTTTCTAGAAATCTAATTTTGGGGATTTTGGGTATTTTGTTCGATTTCGTCCGTTTAATCCGATTTAACTTAGGATTTTGATGGATTGATGATTATTTAGATGTATTATATCATTTACCTTGTTATTCCATGGTTGGATCGTATCGATTCGTTGTTTGAGTCGAGTTCTTGACCGACGCCTTGAAGGTGTCCGGTAAAATGTCTTAGAGGGGTTTTCGGGCGTTCTACGATTATTCTTCCTCGTATGGTCGATGATTTATTGATTGTATGATGTTAGGGTCGTGTTTCTTGCGAAGAAACCGTGTTGAACCCTTTCGTTAAATGCGTCTTCGCTTCGATAGCATTGGGCGTTTGAAGCTTTCGGTTGAGCCGTGTTCGGAATACTTGCGTACGATTTTGAGGCAAGTATCTTGCCCATACATTTCATGTTTCGTTGATATAATTCTTGATAAATGATTTTATGCGAAATCGATATTTAATGAACGTAAAAGGGATTGGTATGTTCTCGATAAATGTTGTCTTTCAACGATAATTCGTATACTTCGTGAATATGTATTCTCGGAATATGTGTGTTGGTTTTGTATGTTGAAAGATAATATGATCAATTCGAGTGAGTTTGATAGACCGTAATCCTTTGTCGGGATTACGTATTGTTATTATGTACTTGTTCGGTAAGAACGTAATGTGTGTGATATTAGTTGTTACTCCTTGAAAGGAGTTTGTGATGCTTAATGTTGTTTGGATTGATAAGTGATTATTGTTGTGTGCTTGATGTATGTGATGTGCCTCGGGTAGGATTGTTGAATCTCCGGATCCATACTTGCTAGTATGGGTCGGGCGAAACCGTAAGGTTATCAATACGGGTATGTCTTGCGGGGACTCCGAGGTTGGGCTTGCTAGCCCGATCTGGGATAACTTGTAGGGTTATCATCGGGTATGTCTTGCGGGGACTCCGAGGTTCGTGGCTTGTTAGCGCGATGCGGGATAACTTATGGTTGTGGTTTGGTTGTGATATTCGTGTCGTGGAGACATGTGATTTGATATGTTTTTCCTATTGGGTTATTCACTCGGGTTTGTTCTTCGGGAGCATCGAGGTTCGTGGCTTGTTAGCACGGGACACGAATAATCCTTAGGAACATGTGATTTGTGATTTGGGTCACGGACCCGTGTTTTGTGAAATGGGTTATGGACCCTGCGTATTATTCTAGGAACTTGAATTTTGGATAATGACTTTTGGGTTGTGTCCTAAATGTTTTGAAAGGTTTGAGAATTCTTAAAATCCCAAGTGTTTTCAAAACTCCGAGATCGTAAAATGTTTTCACAAGATGTATATCGGGTTTACCCCTATCTTTCGATTTAACCGTTTTGATTAAGTGATTTACCTCGGGAAGTATGTTTATGATTAACATGTTCCGTGGAGTATGATATGTATGGCTCGTTTTGTATTTTATACTTGCACTAGCAAAAGCAGTGGAGTTTTGCTAACCCCAGTATTCGGGGGTGGATGTCTGTGTGCATTCGGGTTTTGGAGCGAGCACGGGGTCGGCATGAAGGATGATGAAAGATGAACGATACTAATCACACGAGGACCCGTTGATGTCGTATTGGTATAGTTGTACTTTATTTTCATTGCTATATCTTTCCGTTGTACGGGTGTGGTTGTATTTTTGACCCTGCGTGGGCATGAGTTGTATTCGAGTTGTATGTATTTATTGAAAGACCAAATCGGTCTCTCGAGTCATTTTGCCTTGAAGGCATTGTCGAGATGTTAAATGTTGTTACCGGCTGGTAGATCCTCGAGGAGAGGGTCTACGGCGTGTAATATCCACGAGTGGATTGGGGTGTTACGGAATGGTATCGAGCTTTAGGTTGTGGAAACCTAGGGTCATCGGGTTAGTGGTGTCTATTGAGTTTTTGTCTCGTCGGATTTTGTCTGACTAAGTCGTGTCGCGACGCGTCGTCTGAGTTTGTTGGTCGTGATTAGTATCGTGGGCGATCATCATCTTCGTGCGACCTGTGGATGTAAGTCTCCCTTCTTTGTGTTGTGCCTCGTGTGACACGAGCTATTTTTATTATTATGAGTTAATTGACGGAATCCTCTTATGGATTTTGATTTCGTGATATGTGATTATTTGACTCCCATTTTTCGTTCATATGAGGAGTAGTGTTGCTGTCTTGTGCATGTTTGACTTTATTTCTTTTATCCGCTGCGTGAGTTCTTTTGTAATGGCTTTCGGTATTTTACCGACTGAGTTTTATTTTGAAAACCAATTCCTTAACCGAGTTTTTGGCATTACGGCCTTGATCGTTTTGGCGAAATTCTTATGACGGTATTTATTATTTTCTAAATGGCTTCTGTGAGTTTTTGAAATATTACCGTCATCGGCCTTTTTGGGCATTTTTGTAATTGGTTTTTAGCCTGGTGGGTTCCGGCGCGGGACCCACGGCGCTATATTGTTCCTTGTAATTACCTGAAATTTTTGGGCATTCTAGCCCATTGAATTATTTTTGAAAACCTTGAGTATCTTAGAAAATTAAAATTCGAGACGTACTTTTAAAACGAATTATTTTCTTGCGGTGTTTTCAAGGTGTTTTCTAATGCCGCAATACATTTCAAAAATTTTCCGGTTGAGGACCAAAAATATTTTGAGATATTTTCAAATGCAGTTGCTTAGACCCAAGGGTCGAATATTTTTGAAAGTTTTTCACTACGAGAAGGTGTCCTCATTTTTGTTCAAACGCAAGATGATTTTCAAAGTCTCGAAAATGATGTTTGTTCAACTTTTTGTAAAATGATACTCAAGATCAACTGGTGTTTCCAAACTGTCTTCAAAGGTGGTTTTCGTTTTTAAAACCTATCATTCCTGTTTGCGGACCGGAAATGCGTGTATGATTTTCGAACTTTCGTTACGGTGCCAACCCCAAATTGTGATCGAATTGGTGGCATGAACGTCGAGGCGTTGCCACGCATTTGTTGTACTAGCCCTCTGTGAGAGGTGTGAACTGGTATTTACTGTTTGTCGCCTCGTGGTGATTTGCGTGTTGTCGCACGGGTGTGAGCTGTTGAAGCTTGAGTTGTACGTTTGTGTACATGTATGATTGTTTCATGATGGTTGTAATTATGTGCTGGTTATCGTTCGGGCCGTTGAGGTCGCCGAACGATACGTCGTTCTTGAAGTGTTTGTGTGTATTATTTTACGATGATAATCGTTGTATATGATATGTATTATGATTCCTTGTTGTCTTTGAGTTGGCATCTCCGCTATGTTGTTTTGCGGCGTTATGCCCCATTGTATCTAGCATTTGTATTTTCGGTATGCCGAGCAGGGCATTTCAGCGTGATGTTCCGGGCATACACGTGTAAATTGTCCTTCTCGTCTAACACATTTCAAGTGTGGACTCGAGGACACCGAATTGATTTTGCGGGTGTCTACCGAGACTTTTGGAGTTCGCGCTTCAAGACAATCATCGGAATCGGCCTTGAGAGGCCTTTGAAAGATGTTTCTGTCATTTGCTTGTTGTGTTGTCAACTTGATTTCGTGTTTTGAGTTTCGGAAACGACACTTCTTTTAGAAGGGGTCGAATATAATACCCGTATTATTTTTGGACTCCTGCATTTCCTCTTTCTCAGGTCTATCGACTCGCTCGTGTTCGTTGACACTTTCTGAACTTGTTCTGTATTTCGGTTTCATCGTTCGAATGAGCTGTGATCTTGTTTTTCTGTTTATCGCTGTGACTTTTCCGAGTCCGGTTCGATACTTGTGAACCTTGTTCGGATGTAACATCTTTTGGTTCTACTAGTTCTTTTATTCGAAGTGGATCAGATTTTGAACTTCAGATATTCTACTTTGTCGACTCATTTATGTTCGTTGACATTTCTGAGCTTGTCCTGCCCCTTGTTTTTGTTTATCGAACGAGTGTGGCATCATTTCGGAATAACTCGTTTGTTGTTGTGACTTTTCAATTTCTATTCCCTTTCATGTGGATCCTATGCGAATGCATACGTTGTTGTTTTCACCGGATCATATATTGTCTCGAGTCGAGATGTGAACCTTGGAGTTGTTGTTTGAATTTTATTGTTCTTCGTGATTCGAACATGATTGTTCGCTTTTGTTGTCTCGACCGTTGTAGTTCGGTCGTTTGTTTGTTCGGTTTTTGTCCTCGTTTCGTGATCGTTGAGCATTCAGGCTCCTTCCTAATTCCCTTAAGTTTGGGAAATTAGTCTCGTTTTCGATCTTCCAACCCTTGGGCGGTGGAATTCAGTATTAGTTCAGCGATTGGCTCGTGTTTCGATTGATGTACCGTTGGGTTGGTCAATCATACTGACTTTCGTTCGTTGTGTTTTGTGATTGTCGGATAATTGACTTGGCTATATTATCCGTTTGATGACGCTTGTCATTTGTTGGTTTTATTGTATCCCTAACGGCGACATTGTGTTGGTCGTCGTGGAGCGTGTTGTCACGCCGTATGTCTCTTTGCGTTTCTTGCAGCGTTTCGCCGTTGGGCGCGAGTTTTCTATTTTTGTGTATCTCGTCGAGTTTTCCTGGCGGGTATATTGCTCCCCCCTACTTGTTTTAAGTTTCGGGACGAAACTTATTTTAAGGAGGGTAGAATGTAATATCCGCAAATTCGAATTTCGGTAATTTTATTTTTTCGGCGGAAGTTCGTTTTGACGACTCGCTCATGACCTTTCGTCATT
This sequence comes from Orobanche coerulescens, assembly GCA_033398695.1. Lineage (NCBI taxonomy): Eukaryota > Viridiplantae > Streptophyta > Magnoliopsida > Lamiales > Orobanchaceae > Orobanche > Orobanche coerulescens. The sequence continues at coordinate 9,652,557 of CM065805.1, read as the reverse complement.
TCGAGAATGATTAATTCTGCACTTTTTGTCATCCGAGTTCGTTTCGGTGTCGTTTTATTGAGTTCCGTGTCCTTAATCGACTTTTCTAAGTATGAGTTCGACTTTGTAAAGTCACCATTAATTTTGGTAACCCCAAAATTCTGAATCTTGCAATATTATAGAGCATCGAGTTAGCTTTCCAATGGTTCAAACGGTGAGTCAATGGTCGGACGAGAGAGTTATGGTCGTTTTAGCTCACCCGCTCGTTATTGGCGATCACGCCGGCGAACTCGGCCGTGTCGTCCGACACGGCCGTGCCGTACTCGTCCGGAAAATGCCGAAGTTTCGTCTCGGGGCCCGACCGTGTCGTCGACACGGCCGTGCCGAACTCTTCCGGATAAGCTCGAGACGCAGCCGACACGCGACCGTGTTCCAGGACACGGTCGAGTCGTGCCAGTCATTGTCGGACGGAGTCAGCGTCGGAAGGCCCCTCGCGCGCGACCGTGTCTAGCGGGACACGGTCGAGTCCTCGCGGTCAGCTGCGCGCCACGGCCGTGTCGGGCGGACACGGTCGAGTCTGTCGGCTATTTAAGGCCCAGCAATCGTTTTCCGGCCATTTTCTCCTTCTTCCACTTCTCTTCGCGTCGTGGGTGTGTGAATCTTCTAGAGATGTTGTTGGACAATGAATCCATGAAGTTTGGAGGTTCATATCGTCAACCATCCGTCTATAACATCCTTTGATCGAGCGAATCAGGTCTGATTTTCTAGAAATCTAATTTTGGGGATTTTGGGTATTTTGTTCGATTTCGTCCGTTTAATCCGATTTAACTTAGGATTTTGATGGATTGATGATTATTTAGATGTATTATATCATTTACCTTGTTATTCCATGGTTGGATCGTATCGATTCGTTGTTTGAGTCGAGTTCTTGACCGACGCCTTGAAGGTGTCCATTAAAATGTCTTAGAGGGTTTTCGGGCGTTCTACGATTATTCTTCCTCGTATGGTCGATGATTTATTGATTGTATGATGTTAGGTCGTGTTTCTTGCGAAGAAACCGTGTTGAACCCTTTCGTTAAATGTCGTCTTGTTTGATAGCATTGGGCGTTTGAAGCTTTCCGTTGAGCCGTGTTCGTCGAATACTTGCGTGCGATTTTGAGGCAAGTATCTTGCCCATACATTTCATGTTTCGTTGATATAATTCTTGATAAATGATTTTATGCGAAATCCAATATTTAATGAACGTAAAAAGGGATTGGTATGTTCTCGATAAATGTTGTCTTTCAACGATAATTCGTATACTTCGTGAATATGTATTCTCGGAATATGTGTGTTGGTTTTGTATGTTGAAAGATAATATGATCAATTCGAGTGAGTTTGATAGACCGTAATCCTTTGTCGGGATTACGTATTGTTATTATGTACTTGTTCGGTAAGAACGTAATGTGTGTGATATTAGTTGTTACTCCTTGAAAGGAGTTTGTGATGCTTAATGTTGTTTGGATTGATAAGTGATTATTGTTGTGTGCTTGATGTATGTGATGTGCCTCGGGTAGGATTGTTGAATCTCAGGATCCATACTTGCTAGTATGGGTCGGGCGAAACCGTAAGGTTATCCAATACGGGTATGTCTTGCGGGGACTCCGAGGTTCGGGGCTTGCTAGCCCGATGCGGGATAACTTGTAGGGTTATCATCGGGTATGTCTTGCGGGGACTCGAGGTTCGTGGCTTGTTAGCGCGATCTGGGATAACTTATGGTTGTGGTTTGGTTGTGATATTCGTGTCGTGGAGACATGTGATTTGATATGTTTTTCCTATTGGGTTATTCACTCGGGTTTGTTCTTCGGAGCATCGAGGTTCGTGGCTTGTTAGCACGGGACACGAATAATCCTTAGGAACATGTGATTTGTGATTTGGGTCACGGACCCGTGTTTTGTGAAATGGGTTATGGACCTGCGTATTGTTACCGAACTTGAATTTTGGATAATGACTTTTGTTTGTGTCCTAAATGTTTTGAAAGGTTTGAGAATTCTTAAAATCCCAAGTGTTTTCAAAACTCCCGAGATCGTAAAATGTTTTCACAAGATGTATATCGGGTTTACCCCTATCTTTCGATTTAACCGTTTTGATTAAGTGATTTACCTCGGGAAGTATGTTTATGATTAACATGTTCCGTGGAGTATGATATGTATGGCTCGTTTTCGTATTTTATACTTGCACTAGCAAAAGCAGTGGAGTTTGCTAACCCCAGTATTCGGGGGTGGATGTCTGTGCATTCGGGTTTTGGAGCGAGCACGGGAGTCGGCATGAAGGATGATGAAAGATGAACGATACTAATCACACGAGGACCCGTTGATGTCGTATTGGTATAGTTGTACTTTATTTTCCGCTGCTATATCTTTCCCGTTGTACGGGTGTGGTTGTATTTTTGACCCCTGCGTGGGCATGAGTTGTATTCGAGTTGTATGTATTTATTGAAAGACCAAATCGGTCTACTGAGTCATTTTTGCCTTGAAGGCATTGTCGAGATGTTAAATGTTGTTACCAGCCTGGTAGATCCTCGAGGAGAGGGTCTACGGCGTGTAATATCCCTGAGTGGATTGGGGGTGTTACAGATGCACTTACCCAGATTTTCGGAAAGGATTCTAGAGGAAGGACACGTGGTGTTGGTCGAGTATCGAAGGGCACCGTGAAGGCTATTCAACCTATTAAGTCAAACATTGACATGGTCCTTAATAGTAATCAACACTTGGAGAAGGTTGTTTACAACATGCAAGATCAACTTACTAGTTTTATAGCAGCATTCAACCATTCTCAAAAGTTATTTTCGCCACAAACTTCTACGCCCTCACAAATTTCTGCTGGATCAACATTTCACTTAACAAATCCAAGTGCAACAGGTACGCCACAAACAACCCATGTTCTTATTAAAGATGTCATTTCAACCAAGGTCATTGCTCAAGGAGATGTAGTTCCAACTTTGAAAGGCGAAAAAGTACACGGGCGCAATATTCAAGACCATGAAAGCAAGATTAGTGTTATAAGTGTGGAGAATGACGACAATGACACTCAATTATATTTAGGTAGCCAAGGTTGTGCCACCACGATCGGGGAAGTTGTTGGTGGGTTCGTGGTGTGGCCTAAATATTTCCTCGAAGAAATATAATTTAACTTGAATTTATGGACTTGTAATATTTTGTGAACTTGGAAGTATTTTAGGTTTGTTTATGAACTTGTAATTTGTGGACTTGGTGGTACTTTGAATTTATTTTTGAACTCGTAGTAATTTGTGGACTCCGTAATACTTTGGGTTTATAAGGATTTGTAGTATTTTGCCTTTTAATTAGGTGATTTTTTTCTTGGTTTGCACATTTTATTTTTGTTTTTTTTAATTTTTTTTTAAATTTATGACTGTCTAAGACAGTAACAACTCTAATATTATGAAAACTCTATTTGACCGTCCATGACAGTCATAATCGTAATTTTCTAACTTTAATATTGTGACTATAAAAACTCAATTTTGTGATTTTAAGAAGTCATAAAATTTAATGTTGTATTTATTTAAAGCGGTCGTAACTTTCACTATGTGATGTCATGGGACGATCACGAAGTAAATTATGTGACTTCTTTAAACGGTCACAAATAGAGTAATTTGTATTTGTTGATAACAATGTAAAGTGTGTTTGTATTTGCCATATAAAGTGGCTTTGGAAAGTCATAAAGCGAGTTTTGTATCGTTTTATGATCATTATTAACGATACAAAGAATTTTGTGACAGTTGATTCTGTGACACTTATTTGTGACTGTTTTTGCCATTTGTGACTGTTTTTTGCAGTCACAAATTCATGATTATGGTGTAGTGACTACGGCCGTAACCGGCCAGTGCTTAGTGGCCGTAACGAGACCTTACGGCTGTAACCTGATGAACCTTACGACCGTAACCGATTCCTCCCAGGCCAAGGTGTGCGGACGCCTCACGACCGTAATTGGCTAGGCCTTACGGCCGTAATCGGCCCAGCCAGCCTCCGACTGCTCGGCCCGATACTCGACGACGTCTCGATCATGCAAACGCACTAGCTATGATCCAAAACAATAATGAACTGGCTACGAAACTCAACGTACCACAGTACAAGCATGCGATTCCAAAGACGCGGACGACAACAGTCCATTTGACCGAAGAAAATTCAACGAAACCGGAATGAAGATCTCGGGTATTACATTACCATAGCGCGGACTAACTAATAAGTGCAGCGTACGCTAACGACTCAGAAGGATAGCAACAGTATTCTCGGAAATGGGTACGACGACGGATACCCACAACTTTGGGAAATTACAAAACGGTCCCAAAAGTCCGAAAATCATGATACGACAACGAATAATCAAACCGAAGCTCACAACACGTATGAAAACGTTAAATGAACTTACGAGAAACTCGGAAGAATAGTTATGAACGATATTCGCAAGAATCAAACTCAAGTGCGGAAAAGTCCCCTTTGAACACGGAACTCAACAAAAGACACCGAAACGAACTCAGATGTTAAAAAGTGCAGAATTAAGTATTCTCGGAATGATGAAACGTTCACAAGAGAGCCGTTAAAATGGACTCTTGCCAAAAAAAAGAAATTTACCGAAAATCAAAAATCGCGGATATTACATTTCTATTCACACATGATCGTGCCACGACGGTTGTTCATCATCTCAAGATGGTGATGAAGAATATGACACCATCGTGTGCACAATGGTTTTTCGTGGGCACGATGGTTTACACACGACGATCGTCGATCGTGTGAGCCGTCGTGGGCAAGAAGACCAAAGGCTTCTGCCTTGCACACGATCGATGCCCGTCGTGTGAGACGTCGTGTTTCACATGATGGTTTTCACACGACAGGCATCTATCATGTGCAGGCCATCATGTGCAAGCAGTGTCAATTTTTTTCGTTCTCTTAAGCATTCTATCATATTCTTATGATTTGTATGTCTATATTGCAGACTGGTTGTGGATGGAAGAGACCTACATTGGGCTTTGTTACATGACAAGTGAAACTTTACATACGGGAGGCGGTATTTAAAGAGATTATTGAGACACTAAGAAGTATGGGCCGCAATTTTGCAGTTGGTGATCGAGCTATGGAGAGCTTGACTGAGGGGGTCCTGGGGCATTTGATTAAAGTTAGGAGAAATGGCAGTACAAATACTGCCCTACATCACTTGATTGCCCTTCAGTTGGAGGGTGATCAAATCCCCCCGGATGAGTCGTTGTTCCAGGTTTGTGGGAGGACCATTTATTTTACGGCCCGTGATTTTTCCATGATCACTGGACTGCATTTTGGAAACTCTACCTTTCATCCACAGGACAACCACCTCCTTCGGTCTGACAGTATTTTCCGTAGAATACTCCATGGCAAAAATATTAAGGTTAGTATTCTGCGGAAGAGGTTCAATGCTCGAGAAGTAGTTCGTGAGGCTAATTAGGTACATTGTCTCACGTATATCCTGGATTCTGTATATGGGGTGGACATGTGCACGGACACATTTCCGAATCAGGCGTACTATGACGTCCATCTTGAGCCTTACTATTTTGGGTCGTTCATATTCCATGTTGTATTGGATATGTTCGACACTTTGCGACTGGTTGTTCATACACCCGAGGGGTATGTCGACAATTGAGTTTGTTTCATTGAGATCCTTTGTTGATTGTGTTGGAGTTTATCATGTTGATGGTATTCTCGGTTATTTTTGGTCCTCTGTTGATCATGTTGATGGTGTTCTCGGTTATCACTACACCATATATGGGTTTCAGCAACACCTGAAAAAGTGTGTTCAAAAGTCCAAAAAGTATTGCTGAAGGCAAAAAAACAGGCTACGGCTGCACTTTGACCAAATTTGAAGGTGTTACAAAAACGGCCACAACCATAGAGGTCTAAGGTAACACTTTTCTTTTTTTCGGTAACATGTGAAAAAAGTGTAACAATAGACCGCTATGACAACACTTTTCTTGCCTGTGCCTACATTAGATTTTGTGTTGCTGCAGACTGAAGGCCACACTTTTACATATTTAGTGACACAAATGTTTGTGTAGCTGTAGACCTATGCTAACACTCATGAGGTCTAATGTAACATTAAGTTGTGAAACACTTTGACATCGTTACCAACAACTTTAACACTATGGCTACACTTATATATGAATAGTTCCAACTTTTACCAACACACTTTTAATCTTTGTCAACACAAGTTTTATATTTTGCCAACAAGAAGAATTACAAATTAGAGTCTATGGCTACATTTTTGCAGGTTTTAACCAACATTTTTTATGGTAAAAAGCAACATGTTATATTGAAAAATAGATATTATCATAAAACAGTCAATAGCATTAAAACACTGTCAACCATAACAACATCCAAAATACATGACTACCAAATATTCAATCCACAATCAAACAGCCAAATGCACTTACATAACATCCAAAGTCCTAACTTAAAATGCCATTCAACAATTAGCTTAAGTACTATTTAATAGCTAAGAACAAGTTACCATCGCAATCCATAAATATAACAAGTCACTTAGCTAGCATAAATATAAAATGATGAGATCAGTCAAGGAGTGACATTGTCATCCCCATAGGACTCCTCGACTGATTTATGAGAGTCATAAATCTTTAAGTTCAAATCTGGATTCTTCTTAGCCAACATTTTCATCATTTCTCGAACTTTTTGGTCAAGTTTTTCATCCATCTCTTGTTGAAGTTGAGCCCTGACTTAGCAGTTAGGTCCGCCACGTACTGATCAGTAACTTGAACGGATGGTGATGCTGAAGACTTCGACTTTGGTTCCTTTTTCTGAATAAATCTCCCAATTAGATTGTAACACCCCAAACTAGGCGGATATTACAGTGCCGTGGACCCCCGACTGGGACCCACCAGGCGAATGAAAAAGGATGAATTACACAGGGTAAATGTAGTACCGAACCACATTACAACATCAATTACTCCGATTAGGAGTTTCATACAACACACCCAGGATAAAATAGAATACATGTGTATCTTATGTGACGATAAAATACACAACACTGAATGAAACGAGTATTCAAACGGAATGTCTGCAGCGGAATAAATAAAGGAAACATAAATGACTGAATAAGTGACTGAACAGACTGGGGCCCCTTTCTAGTATCACTGGGACTCCTCGACGTCAGCATGTTCTCCCCATGCCTTTGCCTTGCCAAGACCTGAAAAACAAAATCCCCAAACGGGGTCAGTTATACAGAACAACAATCCTCAAGGGTTGAAAATACACAATCATGATTAACTGAAGTTATGAAATATTCTTAGTTATGAATTACGCTGAAGAGGAGTATCATAGTACGCCTGTAATGTTCTGTGCGAGTGTACAACACCCGTCCGTGTACCTAATTAGTCTCACGGTGTAACGCTTTCCCGTGTGCACGGTCTAATGTATCGGTGAACCCAATACATAACCATCGTGTGCCCGACTAAAAATTCCACACACCACACCCGCCACGCAATATGAACCCAGAAGGTCATATGAACGAGAATGACCGTAATGAATATCAATGAATAAATAATAATCTGACAAAGTCAAGAATGACTCACCGAGATGAGGGTAATAATGAAATGAATGATAGCTCAACGAAAGGATTGGAACCGCCGTTCCTTATGACTGAAGTGATTAATTGACAATAACAAGTTTTAATATGATTAATACAATGATGAATGAGTTATGATTATGAATGATCAACAACAAAAGGTATGAATATCCTTTTAACCGAGTAAGAATTAACTTACTCAATACCGGTGACAACAATCCTTCCACGAACGACGTTCTAATTGAGATATCGATCGCTCGAACAACCTTGAATTATACAATATTCAACAACCCGTTCAAAATACGAATCAAACACGAATATAACTAACTCAAAACGTCGATACGAATAAACCAAGTTCATTGAGGTATTAAATCAAACACGTTGCGTCCAAACTCCGATTGTTTACAATCAAACCTCAAAAACCAATATCAATTCCCCGAAGAAGTGTTTCAAACCAACAAAACATCTTCCAAATGATCAATAATCCGAAATGAATATCCGAAAACGTGATTCTAACGACAAATAAACGAAAACCCCCAATTTCAACTCGATATACAAAGTGTTCTTGAATAATCCCTCAATAATCCAATGAATCCTTATACAAACTCATAATCATATACATATCCCTTCATATAACATGATTATAACGTCAAAACATCATATCTCAACACAAAATCGAAGTCAAGGTGTCAAGAAATTACATCTTGATTATCCAATCACTTCGTTGGGAAGAACACGAGTTTAATCGAGTATCCAAGCTTCCCAAATGATTGAAGGTGATGAAAATACACACTCAAATGATAATTGATGAAGAAAACTCTCCCTCAAGCTTCTCTCTCGTAAAGGTGGCAAAAAGCTGGAAGGAATGAGTGAAATGCTCAAAAATGAATTTATAGGGTTGACTACCTGCCGGACACGGCCGTGCCGATCGGCACGGTCGTGTCGCATGATTGGCCGGCACTGGCGACAGGACTCGACCGTGTCTGCTTGACACGGTCGCGGCGCGAGGGCCTCCCGGATGACCGTCCGGCCGACTCGGCATGACTCGGCCGTGCGGGCGACACGGTCGGGCGTCTTTGGCGACGATTCAGCTTATCCGGAAGGGTTCGACTCGGCCGTGCCAAACGACACGGTCGAGTCCTGGGCAGATACTTGGCATTTTCCGGACGAGTACGGCACGGGCCGTGTCGGACGACACGACCGAGTCCGTCGGCGTGATCGGCAGTCAAAAATGAGCGGGTGAGCTAAAACGACCATAACTCTCTCGTCCTGACTCGATTGACTCACCGTTTGAACCATTGGAAAGCTAACTCGATGCTCTATAATATTGCAAGATTTAGAATTTTTGGAGTTACCAAAAATTAATGGTGATCTAACAAAGTCGAACTCATATGAGGAAAGTTGAAACAATGAACAATAACGATACACAACTCGAAGTTTTTCCGAGCGGTGAACACGGTGAAATAACATGATTGATGAATGATTATAATTGAGTGAAAATACACCGAGTGACAATTACGGTCGATAATTCTTGAATGAAAGTGAATGAATTACAACCGGTATTACATACACCCCCTTAAAAGAGTTTCGTCCCCGAAACTAAGGGTCAAACAACTCGGGATAACTCTCCGCATATTCTTCTCGGTTTCCCAAGTGGCCTCTTCGACTCGTGTCTAGACCACTGAATCTTAACCAAAGGAATCGTCTTATTTCTCAACCGTTTGATTCGCCGCTCTAAGACTCGTATAGGACGCTCCTCATATGAGTGGTCGTCGGCGATTTCGATTTATTCGTCAGGCTGCGATGTGACTCGGGTCGGCAACATACTTTCGCAATCGAGAGACATGAAACACATTATGAATTCGGCTCAACGCCGGAGGTAAAGCCAATCGATAAGCTAACTCGCCTACTCGATCCAAAATCTCAAACGGTCCAATGAATCTCGGACTCAACTTTCCCCTCTTCCCAAAACGGAAGATACCACGACTCGGGGATACTTTGACCAACACATGGTCACCAGCCTCGAACTCTAATGGTCGGCAGCGGTTATCTGCATATGATTTCTGTCGACTCTGAGCGGTCAACAAACGACTCTTGATCAAAGCTACCTTTTCCCGGGCGGCTATAAGCATATCGGGCTCGGTGCCGATTGATTCTGACAAGTCATCCCAACACAAAGGAGAGAGACAACAACGACCGTACAAGGCCTCGTAAGGTGCCATCTTAATGGAAGCATGCCAACTATTATTATACGTGAACTCGATCAATGGTAGTTGGGCTTCCCAATCGTCCTTCCAATCGAGGACGCAAGCTCTCAACATGTCCTCTAATGTCTGAATAGTCCTCTCTGATTGTCCGTCTGACCGAGGATGAAAAGCGATCGAGATTAAGCCGAGTTCCCATAGCACGATGAATCGATTTCCAAAATGTGACACAAACCGTCATCACGATCGGAAACGATACTTTTAGGAGGCCCGAGCAGTCTCACTATCTCTTTGATGAATAGCTGGGCAAGTCTCTCGGGACCCCAAGTATCCTTAATCTCAAGAAAATGAGCTGATTTAGTTAAGCGGTCCACAATCACCCAGATCGTATTCATGCCACGACGACTCGTCGGCAAACTCGTGATGAAATCCATAGAAATGTCTTCCCATTTCCACTCTGGAATAGGGAGAGGTTTTGAGATACCAGATCCGATGTTCAATCTTGACTTGTTGGCAAGTTAAGCATCTCGAAACAAATTCCGCGACTTCTCGCTTCATATTACTCCACCAGTAATTTTGTTTCAAGTCTTTATACATCTTGCTAGACCCCGGGTGAACAGAATAAGGGGTAGCATGAGCTTCTCTCAAAATCGAGTTTTTCAACTCGTCATTCGCCGGTACGCACAACCGGTTCTTAAACCTCAAAAGTCCGTCCTCGTGGACCACGAATCCAGGGGCTTTCCCCTGAGTCACATCCTCACGGATGCGCAACAATGAAGGGTCTGAACTCTGATTCTCTCTGATTACCTCCTCAAGTGACGATGAAATCTCTAACATACAAAGTTGTCCCTGAATTCGCTGAAGCCAGACCTCGATCTCGGGTCTAAGGAATTCCTGCTGAAGCTCCTTCTGAACTGTTAAACGAGCAAGCATCTGCTCCTGAACGGACTTACGACTCAAGGCGTCGGCGACAACGTTCGCCTTGCCCGGGTGGTAAAGGATCTCAATATCATAATCCTTGATTAGTTCTAACCACCGCCTCTGTCGCATATTTAACTCCTTCTGAGTAAATATATACTTTAAACTTTTATGATCGGTGAATATCTGACAAGTAACGCCATAAAGATAATGACGCCAAATTTTCAAAGCGAACACCACGGCTGCTAGCTCAAGGTCGTGGGTCGGATAATTAATCTCGTAAGGTCTCAATTGCCGTGAAGCATAAGCAATAACCTTCCCATTCTGCATGAGTACACATCCGAGACCCCGTCTGACGCATCACTATAAACCACAAATCCCTCCGTCCCCTGTGGCAAGGAAAGTACAGGTGCTGACATTAATCGGCTCTTGAGTTCCTCAAAACTCCGTTGACACGCGTCGGACCACGTGTATTTCTTATCCTTCCGCAAAAGGTTCGTCAAGGGTTGAGCGATTTTAGAAAATCCCTCCACAAATCGCCGATAGTAGCCCGCTAATCCGAGAAAACTTCTGATTTCCTTAACATTCTTCGGAGGTAACCAGTCTCGGATAGCCTCCGTCTTCTGAGGGTCGACACGAACTCCGTCTGATGAAATTACATGTCCGAGAAAAGTCACCTCGGACATCCAGAACTCGCATTTGGAAAACTTTCCATAGAGTTGCTCTCGTCTCAACACGTCGAGAACCTGATGAAGATGAATCTCGTGTTCCTCTCGGTTACGAGAATAAATCAAAATGTCATCGATGAAGACAACAACAAATCGATCCAAAAAGTCGATGAAGACCCGATTCATTAGTTCCATGAATACCGCAGGTGCATTAGTTAGCCCGAACGGCATAACTACGAACTCAAAATGACCATAGCGTGTTCGAAACGCCGTCCTCGCGATATCCGACTCTCGAATCCGCAGCTGATGATATCCAGATCTTAAGTCGATCTTGGAAAATCAAGCTCCTCGAAGTTGATCCAAAAGGTCATCGATACGGGGTAAAGGATACTTATTCTTGATTGTCACCCTATTCAACTCCCGATAATCGATACACAAGCGAAAAGAACCATCCTTCTTTTTGACAAACAAGACCGGTGCTCCCCACGGAGACGCACTCGGTCGGATATAACCTTTCTCGAACAATTCTTCAAGTTGATTCTTCAACTCCTGCATTTCGGTCGGGGCCATCCGTGCGGTGCCTTCGATATCGGAGACGTGCAGTGCTCCAACTCGATCGTGAATTCCACATCTCTCTGTGGAGGTAAACCGGGTAACTCGTGCTGAAATACATCGGCATATTCTCTCACAACCGGAATATCCGACAACAATATCGATGATTTTTCGGTTTTGGTCATATAGCACCAATAACCAACACATCCCTGACTGAGTAACCGTACTGCTTTCATCAAATTAATGACTTTACCAGAACAGTCGGGATTACCTCCCTGAAAAACACATTCAACCCCATCGTCTGAAATGATAGTGACCATACGCTTACGGACACTAATGATGGCATCATGACGATCCATCCAGTCAATACCCAAGATGACGTCGTCTCTCGGCAAATCTACCACGATAAGGTCCGCCGCCATACGACCATGGCCAGATCGGACAATCCACGAATCTCACGATTACCGATAATTCGTCTACCATCAGGTAGACCAATGACATAAGGCTCACAACTAGTAGCACTACCCAGAAGTAGTCTACTCAAACATGACTCGGAAATGAATGAATGCGATGCACCAGTATCAAAAAGGGTACACACAGGTTGAGATAGAATATCGAGTGTACCTGAGATCATTCGGGCCTCGGGATCATCGGTCTTCTTCATCTCATAAATCAGGGTTTGCTAGTCCGACCAGGACGCTCCGTCTGCGACTATAGGCTCCACCTTTAGTCGCTCCTGTCATTTTAAACGAGCCGATTGAGTGGCACGATTCTGACGGCAGATCGCCTTGGGCCTGAGATGACGCTGAGTAGGTTTGGAGTCCCTACGGCAAAACGGGCCTTATGCCCGGCAATCCCACAATTATGACACGTGATAGTCATCGAGGACACTTGGTACCGAGGTGACCAAGATCCCCAGATTAAAGCAGTAATGGCGGCGGCGCTCGAGACTGAGATTCCGCGGGTTTAGACGACACAGGAGGTTGCTCAGAAAAAGCAGATCCCGCACGGGGTTTCTTGAAGGTTGTCTGACCGCCTTCAGACTGATTACGGTTCTTCGATTTCTTGCTAGCAGACGAAGGTTGCTGCTTAGCAATTTCCTTAGCAGTAAGTTCATAAGTGAGAGCTTTCTCGATGAATTCGGCCAACGTGGTGCAATTATGATTAAGCAACTGTAATCTCATACGTGGTTTCAGCCTCTTGCTGAAATACTTAATCTTATCCGCCTCGGAATGAATGATGGATGAGGCGAACGGAAGAAGTTCCTGAAATTTCTCGGCAATGGCGAGAACATCCGCGTCTGATGAGGGGTCGGGAGTGAGTAACTCTGTCAACTTGGCCTCTCTGAGTGGGGCCGGATAATACCTCTCCATCATGAGAGTCTTGAACTGATCCCAAGTACACGATCCTTCGGTGGGCTTCAACGATAACCACCAAGAATGAGCGCTCTTACCCAGATAGTAAGCCGCAACTGAAACTTTGTGTCCTTCAGGACACTCTACCATCGCAAATAGCTTCTCGAAGTGTTCGAGCCAATGAACAATATCCGCCGGCTCAGATGAGCCTTCAAAAGTAGGTGGCCTTTGGCGAGAGATGTCGCCGATGATACTGCTCACATTCCTCTCTTGCCTCTGAGGCGGCGGCGGAGGAGCCTGTTGATTTTGATTAGCTGAATTTTGCATCGTCTCCATTAGTTGTGTCATCTGAGTCATCTGGGCCATCATGCCCTGCATAAAGGCGAGTGGATCGATCCGAACACCTTCTGACTGAGCGGTGTCCCGAGTACGACTCCCTGATAGAGAATGATCACGTCGAGGTGAATGAGTAGCAGCGTCGCTACTAAATGAATTAGCATTATTCCTCGCATTCGCACGGGTATTCACACGAGCTCTCGGGATTCGGCCCGCTCCACGGCCTCGCCCTCCACGTCCTCTTCTTGCCCTTTCCATACTGAAGGAGGAAAGTCACATAATGATTATATTTCCCGCATGATTAGCACGTTATGATTATGTCATGAGATGATGGAAATGAGTATACATGCTCTAACTTAGTGATTATATGAATGATTTACTGAAGTTACATGATTATCTGATGAAATTCTTGAAATGATTATCTTGAATAACTTAACAAGATTGATAATATGATCATCAGTTGACAACCGAGTAATGAAATGAATTGAGTAATTAATGAGTTAACATGATCGTCGATTATTAATCGAGTAATGAAATGAATTAAGTGATTGATGAGTTAATATGATCGTCCGATCATAATGAATGATGATGTTTGAGGATTGTTAAATGATGAATGATGAATGAATGACTATTGCGAGAAATTATACCATGGCGTTAGAAGTCTTACGATTCTTTGGTCTGATTGGCTCGGCATTTGCACAGTCACACGTGACACGAAAGTCCATGATACTAGTCGATGAAGATGACTTCAAATGAGACATGACTCGGAAGGTAGTATTCAAAACCACGCTCGATACCAACTCAGTAACACCCCAAACTAGGCGGATATTACGGTCCGTGGACCCCATTTGGGACCCACCAGCGAATGAAAAAGGATGAATTACACAGGGTAAATGTAGTACCGAACCACATTACAACATCAATTACTCCGATTAGGAGTTTCATACAACACACCCAGGATAAAATAGAATACATGTGTATCTTATGTGACGATAAAATACACAACACTGAATGAAACGAGTATTCAAACGGAATGTCTGCAGCGGAATAAATAAAGGAAACATAAATGACTGAATAAGTGACTGAACAGACTGGGCCCCTTTCTAGTATCACTGGGACTCCTCGACGTCAGCATGTTCTCCCCGTGCCTTTGCCTTGCCAAGACCTGAAAAACAAAATCCCCAAACGGGGTCAGTTATACAGAACAACAATCCTCAAGGGTTGAAAATACACAATCATGATTAACTGAAGTTATGAAATATTCTTAGTTATGAATTACGCTGAAGAGGAGTATCATAGTACGCCCGTAATGTTCTGTGCGAGTGTACAACACCCGTCCGTGTACCTAATTAGTCTCACGGTGTAACGCTTTCCCGTGTGCACGGTCTAATGTATCGGTGAACCCAATACATAACCATCGTGTGCCCGACTAAAAATTCCACACAGCCACACCCGGCCACGCAATATGAACCCAGAAGGTCATATGAACGAGAATGACCGTAATGAATATCAATGAATAAATAATAATCTGACAAAGTCAAGAATGACTCACCGAGATGAGGGTAATAATGAAATGAATGATAGCTCAACGAAAGGATTGGAACCGTCGTTCCTTATGACTGAAGTGATTAATTGACAATAACAAGTTTTAATATGATTAATACAATGATGAATGAGTTATGATTATGAATGATCAACAACAAAAGGTATGAATATCCTTTTAACCGAGTAAGAATTAACTTACTCAATACCGGTGACAACAATCCTTCCACGAACGACGTCCTAATTGAGATATCGATCGCTCGAACAACCTTGAATTATACAATATTCAACAACCCGTTCAAAATACGAATCAAACACGAATATAACTAACTCAAAACGTCGATACGAATAAACCAAGTTCATTGAAGTATTAAATCAAACACGTTGCGTCCAAACTCCGATTGTTTACAATCAAACCTCAAAAACCAATATCAATTCCCCGAAGAAGTGTTTCAAACCAACAAAACATCTTCCAAATGATCAATAATCCGAAATGAATATCCGAAAACGTGATTCTAACGACAAATAAACGAAAACCCCCAATTTCAACTCGATATACAAAGTGTTCTTGAATAATCCCTCAATAATCCAATGAATCCTTATACAAACTCATAATCATATACATATCCCTTCATATAACATGATTATAACGTCAAAACATCATATCTCAACACAAAATCGAAGTCAAGGTGTCAAGAAATTACCTCTTGAATATCCAATCACTTCGATCCGAAGAACACGAGTTTAATCGAGTATCCAAGCTTCCCAAATGATTGAAGGTGATGAAAATACACACTCAAATGATAATTGATGAAGAAAACTCTCCCTCAAGCTTCTCTCTCGTAAAGGTGGAAAAATCGAAGGAATGAGTGAAATGCTCAAAAATGAATTTATAGGGGTTGACTACCTGCCGGACACGGCCGTGCCCGTCGGCACGGTCGTGTCGCATGATTGGCCGACAAATGGCAGCGAGACTCGACCGTGTCTGCCCGGACACGGTCGCGGCGCGAGGGCCTCCGGCGATGACCCGTCCGGCGACTTCGGCATGACTCGGCCGTGCGGGCGACACGGTCGGGCGTCTTTGGCGACGATTACAGCTTATCCGGAAGGTTCGACTCGGCCGTGCCAAGCGACACGGTCGAGTCACGTGGGCAGATACTTCGGCATTTTCTGGGCGAGTACGGCACGGACGTGTCGGACGACACGACCGTCCGGTCGGCGTGATCGGCAAGCGAAAAATGAGCGGGTGAGCAAAAACGACCATAACTCTCTCGTCCGGACTCCGATTGACTCACCGTTTGAACCATTGGAAAGCTAACTCGATGCTCTATAATATTGCAAAGATTTAGAATTTTTGGAGTTACCAAAAATTAATGGTGATCTAACAAAGTCGAACTCATATGAGGAAAGTTGAAACAATGAACAATAACGATACACAACTCGAAGTTTTTCCGAACGGTGAACACGGTGAAATAACATGATTGATGAATGATTATAATTGAGTGAAAATACACTGAGTGACAATTACAGGCTGATAATTACTGAATGAAAGTGAATGAATTACAACCGGGTATTACATAGATAAGATGGTCGGTGTTCTTTGCCATCATGAATTAATTTATTAGCACCCTGATTAGCTTTAGTGATCATATGTACTGACACAAACTAAGATTAATAGTTCACACTTCACACGGTATATGTCATATACTAAATTAGGAATTAGGACGAAAAAAGTTAAAAGAGATCCACCTCTAAAACCTTATACCAGATGTCTAGATATGAAGGAAATTGTTTTGAGGAGACTCTCGCAAGTCCGTGTCTGAACCTTCCAGTGGTTCGATACTGTCATGTGCGACATCTTTTTCACGTTGAACGGCAGCTCCCAATCGAACAAGCAGATCATTAGTTTTTTCCTAGGAGCATTGTTAGTCTTTCATTCTTGCTCTCCTCACCATTTTATGTAAGCTTCCTGATCATCCACTTTCAAAGCTTGGAACCTCAATTTTTCATCTCTTGTAGCTCATTGCCTCAGCCTTCCATGCCATGCCTGCACAAACGGAAAGCGAATATAATGTAGATGATATGCCGAAATAAAGTCTCATGTTTGTAAACATCTGAGAGATCAAATTCATAGCAACTCGTAAAATGGTAATCATAAGGCGTAATTAAAAAAAGCCCCCCTGAGGTTTGATGTATGTAGAGAAGACTAAAGATTTTTGGGGGTAATTACAATACCTTTACAAGTATAAGTGCTTTTTTGCTGTAATATTTTTGTGGGTTTTTCATTATTTTTTTCTTAAGGGGGCTTGGGCTTTTCATTATCTTTACAACCATCTAGCTTTTTGTTCGCAATTAGTCCAAATCTCAGGGTTTCTTTTGTAATTATCCCTAATCATTAAAGGGGATACTATACCACTCGATCCTGAGATATTGCAATTTCCATTTGGCAAGTCATTACGACAACGCCAAATAGAAACATACATGGTCGCAGAACTAGTTTCCTAGATATATATATATATATATATATATGTGTGTGTGTGTGTGTGTGTGTATCAGGCTCGCTATATAGAACTTGAAAACTAATTATAAAAAAATAAAAAATAAATAAACTGCACATAAATGTTCATGTCTGAGCACCATCATTTCTCTGTTTCCGCCTTTTTTGGGCAGCCTGTACTTGCAATTGGAGTTCACGTGCAGCATTAAGTAAGTCCGCAAAGAATTTCCTTTTCCTAGTCTCTATACGATTCCTTTCTTCTTCTTCCTCAAATCTTGACAATCGCTGCCGCAAAGGAACCAAACCACCCACACACACATAAAAGGAGAACTCGTCAGATTCAACAAAATCAAAATATAATATATATATATATATATATATATATAAGCTTTTTAAAACATGACATCTTAAGTAGAAATTTTCAGGTAGCATATCCACGTATATTTGCTAGCAGATGAACCACTCATGAAACACAAAAACTGATAAAAGAGACGAAAATCAATCATCACCTCAGCCTCTCGTTTTTTCTTCAGCGGATCATCGGTTTGCATAGCAAAAGCATCTCCAATACCATAAAATGGATGACGTAAACGCATCATACCCCAATCAAAAAGCTGCTTGTCAGGGTTTGAACAATGTAGCTGAAGCCAATATTCAGAACTCACTTCAGAGCGCACTTTACTCTGGAGCTCGGCTAATTGCTAGAAACAAGAAATTCATTGTCAAACAAGAACTAGAACCAACACTATCTAAAGCTTAGGCACATAGGACAGCATAAAAGATGCTTTGTTTTAAAGAGATGTCTTCTTCCTTTGCAAATCAACTTTACCTCAAGTCCATAAAGCTCGATCAAGCATCTTGACTGTAGATGTCTAGATATGAAGGAAATTCTTGTATCGCAACAAGAATGTCCATTTTCAAATGTGCCA
Organism: Orobanche coerulescens; assembly: GCA_033398695.1. NCBI lineage: Eukaryota > Viridiplantae > Streptophyta > Magnoliopsida > Lamiales > Orobanchaceae > Orobanche > Orobanche coerulescens. The sequence goes on along the minus strand of CM065805.1, from coordinate 9,633,975 downwards.
AGCATACAAATCATAAATGTGTTATTACCTAAACACCATACACAACAACAAAAGTGACCTGAATAAGAGGGAAGGGACGAGGGGAAATACATAGGTTGTCCCACACAATAAATGGTTTTCTAGTAGTGCAAACATCTTCGTAGTGAAACTTAAACCTTGGCATTGATGTGAATTTTACATCTTAGTAGTGAAAATTTTGTAAGGATGCTAAAAAAATGTCCCCAGGCACAACAATGTGAATGTGTGGGAAACAAATTTGCATCAACAATTTGATTTTTTAAATCACTTGCTGGTTTATAATAATATTATCATACATACTCCTTGATAATAATAATAATAATAATACATAATTGAGTATATGTAAAAATATTACTACTACTAAAAATAAGAAAAAGCAGCGTCTAATCATCCTAGTAATAATCATTGATTTTCTTTGAATATTAATAATAATAATAATGCTGATAGGCATTCTTCATCAGCTGTAGAACAACACTAGCGACAGAAGAAAACACCACCGACGGAGGAGAAATGGTTGACGTAAAATAAGCTGCTGCCTCAATCAAAAAAGCCACCGAGCAATCCAAGAGGCTAAAGTTTTCAAAACCCGACCAAAGATTTAAAATCGGAAGCATATGGAAACAAATAGCAAAACCCAAAAGCATCAAGCGGGTCTTTTTCCCTTAGTAAATAAGCAAAACACGAACAAATAAGGACAAACACGGTATCAAACGCCGCTTTATGCGTCTGATTAAAAAGCTTTGAGGGATTGGTTAACACACGAAGGAAAGATATGTAGAATATAAAGGAACCATGAGCAGACACAACTGGAAGGATAACACATATCGCAACACCACAAGAAGTATACTACCCATTTGGTTTTCGGTTGGCCATCGAGTTACAATCTTAGCGTATACGTAGTTATCAAATAAGGTAATGAAGCACATTGAAAAAAAATCAACAACGTACCAAACCTTTCTCCATCGTCTTCCCAGACCTGCCTCCTTCTCTCCTCTGATTTCTAAATCTTTTAAGAAACTTGCATTGTCTTCAGTTCTTCCTGATTCCAGTTTCACTTCACACCTAGTGAACCAGAATCGGACTGACTTCTGCAAATAAAAAAAACAAACAATCAAAAATTCATCGAACCCACTTTCATATCGACTCAATAGTATATTCAGCCCTCAATCGAAACATGACACCTCTCAATTTGAGCCGAACCATTCCAGCTGCGGAACTAACCTTCAATTTCAATCGGAGCCCATTCTTGTAGTATTCCCAAATCAAAAGTTTCGGCCCTGAATTCTTCAGCACGTACCCAAACCATCACTTTTAGTCGAATAACTCTCAGCCGTATAAACCCAATAAAAACCCTTGTTAGATTGGTACCGCCACTAGAAGGGGGGTTGAATAGTGCGGATAAGAGTATTGAACTCTTTTTCTGCGGAAGCAAAAATATCGGAGTAATTAAAATGCAGAAAGAAAGAACACAAGAAATTGTTCGAGAGGTTCGGCTATTAACGAAGCCTACGTCCCCTACCTAGTTTTATCGACTAGGACTTTTCTTAGAACTTAGAATGCACTTTCTAGTTTAGTGCCAACTCTTACAATTTCTTGATTTCCGGGCTCAAGAGCAACCTCACTAAAACTCTCTTGTTTTTCCGGGTACAAGATAACCTTTACAAAAACAAATGCGAGTAGAAACTCGACTTTACACGATATATCGCTCTTTGATACAAGAATGAAGATTGGAAATTATAGAACAAATCTTCTCGTATCACAATATAGAATAAGTATAACTCTCGAATTATATGCTTGGAATTGCTTGAGTATGCTTGGAAGCTCAGAATACTTGTGTGTCTTCCATCTCCTTGAAGTGAGCTATTTATTGTAACATCCCCATATCGAACCGGGAATATTACACGCCGCAGACCCTCTCCGTGAGGATCTACCAGGCTAGACATCAAAACAACACATTACATTACATACCGACGAATCAAAATAACGGACCAATAGACCGATTTGGTCTTTCGTTACTGACTTACAAATCAAGATACATAAACTCATCCAGACTCATACCCACACACAAGGGTAAAATACTTGCAACAACGAACAATAAGACAGCGGAAAAGACAATACAATGGACTCCGACTAACTGAACCCAAAACTGGCCTTCGTGTGATTAGTATCATTCGTCCTTCATCATCCCTCGTGCCGATCCTGTGTCTTGCTCCCGAAAACCTGCCTGTACCTGGACACAATACAGATATCCACCCCCCGATTACTCGGGGGTTAGCAAAACTCCACTGTTTCGCTAGTGCAAGTATAAAGTGCAAATACGAGCCATACACAACACATTCCGAGAATACAACGAAAGACTTCCCGAGGTATATTTAGTTAAAAAATAGTTCAAGTCTTGAAAGTAGAAACGAAGTAAGTAAGCACTTTGAAAACATTTCCAAATCTCGGGAGTTTTAAAAACATTAGAAATTGAAAAGTTCTTAAATTCCTCGAAAATCATTTAGGGTCACAGCCCCATAGTTATTTTTCCAAAATGCAAATCCGTTAACAAAACGCGGGGTCCACGACCCAACCATTACGGTCACAAAACACAGGGTCCACGACCCGATCATCCACTTCAATTCACTTACAAGTGCACATTACACATAACACATTATTCCTATGCCATTCTAGCCAAGCACCAAGACCTGATATATAATGTATCTCGACCCCGAGCGCAAAGCATTGTGATACTCCGGACATATCACAATTAATCAACAAAACATCAACATCAATATCACAGCAACCACACTTGGTAACCTGTGGCCGTACCCATTAGTATCGGCCCCCAGAGGCCCCGTCGGACCGTCCCCAGGTGGGAAACCACTTCCGCGGCCGTACCCATTAGTATCGGCCCCCAGAGGTCCCGTCGAACCGTACCCAGGTGGAAGAACGTCAACACACGCACCCAAGTTCACTTCCGTGGCCGTACCCATTAGTATCGGCCCCCAGAGGCCACATGCCATCCCCAGGTGGAAGAACAACAACACACGCACCCCAGTCCACTTCCGTGGCCGTACCCATTAGTATCGGCCCCCAGAGGCCACATGCCATCCCCAGGTGGAAGAGAAACAACTCAGATTACAAAACCACGACTCTCAAAGGTCAAACACACAAAATATATATAGTCGAGGTACCTTGATAGAATGGCCAAATTATCCAACACGTACTCACGACCCAGAACTATATCAATTCACAAGGGAGCACAAGATCTCAACAGCACCGAACGACACAACCAATATCACAAAAACTCAATAATATTCATCCATAACCACGGGACTCCAAGCATATAATTTGACAAGAGAATTACACTTTACATTTACCGACGCCATAATCATACATAATGACATGACACGAAAGTAAGGTGATCCTATACTCGAAACTAGCACACATAATCAACTAAGCATATTAATTCCCGACCCACACGGGTCACCTTTACGAAAACCATGATGGTAAATATACCGATTCTTTTGAAAAATGATTATAAATATTTATTTGGCACATATCGACATTTAGCAACCATTATATCCACAAAACACGTAATGTATGGGCAAGATACTTGCCTCGATAATCGATACCGGACACTCCTACAATCACGGCTCAGTCGGGACACCTCGAACGCCTACGATTCCCCGGCGAAGGAAAAGAATACACCCACGATCGAGAAGCTTGAAGAAAACGACGAACGGAAGGGTTCCGACTCGAGTTCTTCACAAGAATTCGACCCTAGCAACATATAATCAATAAATCATCGATCATACGAAGAAGAATAATTGTGGAACGCCCGAAAACCCCTCTACAACATTCTACCGGACACCTTCAAGGCGTCGATCAAGAACTCGACCAAATCGACGAATCGATACGATCCAACCATGGAATAATAAAGGAAATGATATAATATATCTAAATAATCATCAATCCATCATAACCCTAAGTTAAATCGGATTAATCGGACGAAAACAACCAAAATACCCAAATCCCCCAAAACTAGATTTCTAGGAAATCGACTGGTCGGTAGATCGGAGGATGTTATAGGACGGATGATTGATGATATGAACCTCAACACTTCATGGATTCATTGTCCAACAACATCTCTAGATGATTCACACACCTGACCGCGTATGGGAAGAAAAAGAATGAGAAATGGTGAAGAAAAACGCCGCCGTGCCTTAAATAGATCGATTACGGTTACGTACGTAACCGGCCATGGCTTACGTACGTAACCGGCCATGGCCGATCACACTGCCTGGAAATGCCGGAAACGTTACGTACGTTACCGGCCAGGGCCTTACGTACGTAACCGGCCTTACGTACGTAACGGCCGAGCACTACCGTACGTTACTCGGCCAGGGCCGGCCTGGCTCGAGCATGCCCGGCCATGACTCGGCCGGGACCAACTCCGACGGCCCGAACGACCCCGAAACCCGAACCTGAGTACGAATCGAAGATACGGTTACGAAGTACTCGCAAAGACGAATCCGAGCACTAAGAGAACACACGATTCCGACCACCCGAAGGCTCGGAATTCGACAACGAAAGTAATTACCCAAAACTTTGGGAAATTACGAAAATGGCCCAAAACGTCCGAAAATTACGATACGCGATCGAAACACCAAACCAAAGCTCTCAACATGAATAATAACATTAAATGAAATTACGAGCAACTCGAAACAACAGTTTCGGACGAGATTCGCAAGAATCGAACTCAAGTGCGGAAAAGTCGCTAAAAAGCTCGGAACTCAACAAAACGATCCCGAAACGAACTCGGATGACAAAAAGTGCAGAATTAATCATTCTCGAAATGACGAAACGGTCATGAGCGAGTCGTCAAAACGGACTCCGGCCGAAAAAGAAATTTACCGGAAATCGAAAATTGCGGATATTACATTCTACCCTCCTTAAAAGAAGTTTCGTCCCGAAACTTAAAACAAGTAGGGAGAAGCAATATCCCGCCAGGAAAACTCAACGAGATACGCAAGGAAACGCGTAACTTATGCCCATCGGCGAAATGTTACAAGCAACGCAAATGAATATATGACGTGAAAACACGCTCCACGACGACCAACACAACGTCGCCGTTAGGGATATAACAAAACCAACAAGTGACAAGCGTCATCAAATGGATAATACAATCAAGTCAATTATCCGAACAATCACAAAACACAACGGACGAAAATCAATACGATTGACCAACCCAACAGTACATCAATCAAAACGCGAGCCAATCGCTGAATAAATACAGAATTCCACCGCCCAAGGGTTGGAAGATCGAAAACGTGACTAATTTTCCGAACTTGGAAAGGACACAACAATATACAGGTCAATTTGGGACAATATCAGAACTCGCTCGAGTGACAAAGGTGAGAAACAACACCAGGTCAGAAGCATCAACGAACACAGTCGGGTCGTTACGGTTGGACGAAACAGAAGAGAAAGAAAGAAAATGTGGGTATTACATCATATCACCTTTAAAAGAGGTTTCGTCCCGAAACCTAAACAACGAGAACGAAGTGCTGGAATAGCAACCTTCCCGACCATATCCTCTTGGTCCACATCCGATCTTCATGGCCATTAGTATTGTGGTCACGACTGTGTCCTCTGCCCATCGGCATACTAAGCGGATTCCCACTCAATACGTTTGTACGACTTCGCAAAATACTATACTAAAGTACCAACTCAGCACGACATATCACATAAGGTAACCAATAACAACTCGAAAAGAAAATCCACGAGGTATCCTTTTAAAGGAAATCTTTTGAAAATCCTTGGATTTGTATGGTATTTAAAATAAACTTTAAAAGTACTTTTGGTACCTCGGGTTGTTTCATCAAAACTTGTAAACAACATATTTTAACCGTCTCATTTGAAATCATTTGAAGTCATCATGCCCCTACGTATCATCATCACCGTTAACAACTAACAAGTTAACCATGCAAGATCATCAAATCATTCTTACATACTCTAACATTTCCAATTCCGAGTTTGAACTTTCATCGAGTGAGATTTTTCATCTTTCACTATATTTTTTTTTATTTTGAAAATAAAAATCGCATTGGTTTTTGAAATAAAATATTTTTATGGTGTGAAAGATTTTTGAAAATCATTCACTCGAATTATTTGAAAATACAAAAATACGTTAAAAATCATTTTCGAAAATTCTCCCAATACTTCACAAACATCAACGATGGTAATATTTTACAAAATGTCTACATGTACTTTAAAACAACTCTTTCAAATACCATCGAGGTTTTATTTGAGAATCCAAGGCCGGCTTGCCAATTCCAAATAATTTTCAAAGTATACACGGAGCCGCCGATTAATCGAACCGTCAAAACTTTGTGAAGTTTCCAGAAAAGTGTTTTTGAACACACACAGCAGACATAATTTATCAATTCATCAAACACAATCAAATATCACCTAGCAATACGAAAAGTCTTAACACACATTCACGCACAACAGTTGTTATCACTAGACACCACGTAGGGAATACAACTACAGGTGATTGGCCGTAAAAGTTAGATTTAACGGCTATAATGCGGTTCCATAGCCTCTGTCCAGGTTGATTAGCGCGCGTTACAACAAAGATTAACGTGCGCTAAACACGCCACGTTAGCGCGCGTTAGGCTCGTAATAAGTCTGTGCTAACTGCTCTAATCACCAACACGATTGCAAATATATATGAGATAATACTAGACTCGAAGGTTACAAATAAGCAACAACATACGAGTCTAAATGTCATCGATTCACATAATTATAACATCTCACAAGCAACCATCAAAAGAAAATCATCCTACCAAAAACAAAAATTTTACTTCTCAATAAAGAGGACCATCTCAACACATACATACCGATGGACTCAACTTTCGCGTTACTATTTTAATCATAAAACTGGCACCACTGCTCAACAACGAGAGCATCATCAATACGCATCTTCTGACCAACATTCATGAAACCGAAAAGTTACAAACGAGAGTCACGTCTTGAGTATATTTTGAAGACCTTATTTGAGTTAAAAACTCGGGTTTTGAAAACTTATAGTATGAGATGAAAATGAAATATCGGTAGTTGAAGTCTCAAAAATTTTGACCTTGAGGTCAACATACAAAAATCAAAATTTTCCTCCCTTGGAGAACATTTTAAAAATTTACGTGGCTCCCCGGAAGCCTTCGAAACTAAAAATTCCAAAGTTGTTGCTCTTGCAAGAAAAACAGTTCATACAAGGATATATTTAGCAAGATCATTCTTCATTCTAGCACAAAACGGGAATCAACAAATATATGTCACTTACTCACGATGCACCTTCAAATACTACTACACAACACAGAATCACAGAGGCTCGAATAGCTCGTGGTACAACATGTAGTAGGGAGACTTACATCCACAGATCGCACGAAGATGATGGCTGCACCCTGATACTAATCACGGCCGACTTCCCAGACGACGCGTCGCGACACGACTCAGTCAGACAAAATCTGACAATACAGGACTCAACAACACATAACTCGGTTGAAGTGGATGATCGGGTCGTGGACCCTGTGTTTTGTGACCGTAATGGTTGGGTCGTGGACCCCGCGTTTTGTTAACGGATTTGCATTTTGGAAAAAGAACTATGGGGCTGTGAACCTAAATGATTTTCGAGGAATTTAAGAACTTTTCAATTTCTAATGTTTTTAAAACTCCCGAGATTTGGAAATGTTTTCAAAGTGCTTACTTACTTCGTTTCTACTTTCAAGACTTGAACTATTTTTTAACTAAATATACCTCGGGAAGTCTTTCGTTGTATTCTCGGAATGTGTTGTGTATGGCTCGTATTTGCACTTTATACTTGCACTAGCGAAACAGTGGAGTTTTGCTAACCCCCGAGTAATCGGGGGGTGGATATCTGTATTGTGTCCAGTGCAGGCGGGTTTTCGGGAGCAAGACACAGGATCGGCACGAGGATGATGAAGGACGAATGATACTAATCACACGAAGGCCGTTTTGGGTTCGATTAGTGAGTCCATTGTATTGTCTTTTCCGCTGTCTTATTGTTCGTTGTTGCAAGTATTTTACCCTTGTGTGTGGGTATGAGTCTGGATGAGTTTATGTATCTTGATTTGTAAGTCAGTAACGAAAGACCAAATCGGTCTATTGGTCCGTTATTTTGATTCGTCGGTATGTAATGTAATGTGTTGTTTTGATGTCTAGCCTGGTGGATCCTCACGGAGAGGGTCTGCGGCGTGTAATATTCCCGGTTCGATCTGGGGATGTTACATTTATAGCCTTCATGAGCTCATTTTCCCATTGGAGTAGTTTCACTGCTTACGTACGTTAGGCACTGTTGGTTACGTACGTTATGAACGTTACGTACGTTATATGCTTTGAGTAGCAGACGTAACGAATAGTGAAGAACTGGTTCAGTGAGATCTGATAATATACGTTACGTACGTTACGTACTGTATGGTTACGTACGTAATCTTCCAGTCAGAGATCCGTTGAGTGTAACGACTTGTTGTAACGGCTAATGACTTTTCCAACGGTCAGAAAATTTCAAACATTACGTACGTTAGCTAAAGCTGGTTACGTACATTACCTGAACAGAAAAGCTTACGAAAACATTGAATGTTACGTACGTTATGATGGGTGAGTTACGTACGTTAACTGTACTGAAAATCTTGCAAAAACTATGAATGTAACGTACGTTAAGATGGTTTGGTTTACGTACGTTAACTGAAGGAAAAATATGTTTTAAGTAAATTTTGGTTTTAATAACACATCATCAAAATGTATAAAATGATCTAAAAATATTGTTCCAACAACCCTCACCTGAACCCATATGTAGCCGTCTTCGCCCTGCCACGTGCCGCCTGAAAACGAGATGGCACCCTCAAACTAAGACCCATCGCCGCGACGACGCCCGGTTCGACCCACTACTTTTCTGACTCATCCGTCGCGTCTGTGCAATAGTACGCGATTCGTGTCTGTGAAAGACTTGTGACTGGTGTTTGTGTGTGTGTGTGTGTGTGAATTTTCGATGGGAAGAGGTAGAACAGGAGCGAGGTGGAGAGAGAGAGAGAGAGAGTTCTGGAGAGAGAGTGAGGAACGGGGGAAGAGAATGAGAGATGGTCGGCGGATGCAACATGAAATAGGGTTATATACCCTTAATTTTCAGATTATTCAATTAACCCACTTTCATCGAACCCACTTTTCCGATTTATATGTCTGTGTGGCATGTGTAATATGTAGGGCTGGGACTTAGGACCCGAATAATCGAATAAAAACGGTTCAGTTTGGTTCGGTTAAAAAATCGTGTTTTTTTTTTTTGTTATTGAATCCTACTTCAAATTAAAGTTCGGATAACAGTTATTGATTTTGGGAACTCCGAAATACCCGAGAAACCAATATACATAAAATTCATGTTAAAAATAACCGAAATAACCGAAATACCCGGTTATTCTACATATTTTCGGTTATTCTTTATTTTTGAGTTATTTTATATTTTTGGGTACATACTATATTCTACATATTTTCGAATATTCTTGGAAATATATATTATATACTATATTGTCACCTGTTAGAAATAACCGAAGAACCGATAAAAATACCCGATATAATTTCGGTTCGGGTATTTTTGGGTAATGGAAAAAAAAAATGACGAACCGTACCCGAAAATTTTAATTCGGTTCGGATAATGGGTACGATTTTTTTTACTCAATAACCGAAAGTCCCAGCCCTAGTAATATATTATGAGTGTAGGTGAAAGCTTTGTGTGTGCGTGTATTCAGTGTGAGAGATGAAGCAGAGAGTGGCGAGAGAAATACTTATAGAGAGAGAAGAAACAAAGGGGGTGAGAGACGGACTTAAAATTTGTGAGACAAGATAAAGATGAGAGGCATGTGCTTCTTTTATACTTGGACCGCCTAAAATATTTTAGCAGGCCCGTTTATTTTTTCAGTATTTAGTTATATTTTTTTAAAATAGCAACGGCAAAAATCAGCGAGCAAGGGTTATTTCAAAAAATGATTTCAAAAACGATACATATTTTTCTCCCCCTTTTTGTCATTAAAAAAAATTGAGAGTTCCTGCAAAAATCAGCGATACACATAATAATCAACAAAATCCAAAGCAACGAATAACCAAAATAATGCATAGAAACAAAGATAGTTAATACAAACGAGACATATTCAAAATAAAACACCAATAGAGTTTATGCATGAGAATGAAATGTTTGGTCTTAATAAAAAGGGGAACATCAACATAAGAAAGATAATATGGCTAATCAAGGTCCGCATCCGGAGGTGTCGGTGGTATCCCAAAGTGAGTGCAGATGCTTTTGACCATGATTTTGATTTCGCTCATATCTTTCTCGAGTTTATCCATCCGAGTAGCCATCTGAGATGAAGAGGATTCCTGACGTGGTCGAGAGGAACCGAGTTGAGATGAAGGACGAGGTCTAGTATGCTCAATCCCCCTAGACGAGATCCTTTCCTCAGGTCTCGGAAGAGCACCCCCATCTACAAGCCGATCGTCATCCTTGAGGTACGCAAAGTATATCCACCCACGATTTCTCGTGCGTAGATACCTCATCGTCCGTATGGTCCCCTCGGTGACTAAGCTCCCCCTAGGAATAGGAACCCCATGAAGCCCAGATAAATCAACTCCTGCATTCTCAAATATTTCTGTTAAGATCGACCCGAACGGCATTCTAGATTTTCTTTGGCGATCAACTTTCGCGTAACTCTTTTTGTGGAAAATTTGTCCTTTTTCCACGAACCATTAAGCACAATAAACGCAAAGTTGACTTGATGATCCTTCCACACGTGATAGATGATTTCCATATCGATATTCACCAACCGATGTTGAGCGTTCACTTTTGGCATTAGACATCGGGTAATGGCATCATGAAGCAAGCGGATGTTTATCCCAAAGTCGTTGTTCTCAAAACGCCCCGAATGAACATCTAGAACGGCTTTGTCCGTCAAGAAATCACGGACCTTAGACTCATAAACTCAATAGCTTTCATCGTCAGAAAAGTTGTCAATGACTTCATCTGGAGCGGCAAACTCTCCTTTACAACGAAATCCCTCATTAGGGAGACCAAAAAGTTCCGAAAGTTTTGCGGCATCAAAAGATATAGGCTTGCCACGGACAAGAGAGTTAACCACGGCTAATCCATCGGAATCATACGTGACAAAAAAAATTGCATAAAACTCTTTCACACAATCCACATATATCGGACGAGCAAGGCTAACAAAACGATTTATTCCAAGCATATCGAAGAATTCTTCGATAGCAACACCAACAGAATTTAGGGATTCGAAATCAAAATGGTGACTCGGAGTTACCTCTTCGTCAATAAGGATTTCGTTGAAAATTTTGGTAGCTTGAGCGTTCCGAAAAGTTGGTTCTCCAGAAGACGAGGAAGACGGTTGAGAGGTTTCTCCTCTTCATTTCTTTCCGGTTCTGGATGCCATCTTGAGTGAATCGGCCGGAAAAGTGAAGGTTGATGGACGAAATTGAAGTTTCGGTGGGTTCTGAAGAGAGTTCTTCGCCGTCGATTTTAGGGATTGGAGTGAAATGACAAGAGATGGTCGAAATGGGTTTATAAGTAATAGGGTCAAAGGCAGATTACGTACGTTATACCCTCTCTGTAACGTACGTAGTGAGAAATCCTGAAATCACTGGACTGAAACCTTCATTTTGTTACGTACGTAAAGTGATATCCTGTAACGTACGTAAGGTCCTATTACGTACGTAATGGACCCTTCTTAACGTCCGTAAGCAAGACCAAATGAACAGTCTTTTCCTTTCGATGATGTCCCGATTTAAATGACCATTTAATGTAACTATGATGAGTATGCAATATTTAAAAATGATCAACATGTCCCATTCCTAAATTTATGCGAATAAAATTGAAAGCCTCTTCGGGTAATGGTTTTGTAAAAATATCCGCCAATTGTTCATTAGTACCAACAAATTGGAGACGAACATTCCCGTTTTGGACATGGTCACGAATAAAATGGTGACAAATTTCTATGTGTTTTGTCCTACTATGCAAAATGGGGTTTTTGCTTAAATTAATGGCACTCGTATTGTCACAAAAAATAGGAGTATTTTTAAGTTCGATGCCATAATCAAGTAATTGATTTTTGATCCAAAGGACTTGTGCACATGCACTTCCCGCAGCCACATATTCTGCTTCAGCTGTGGAAGTAGCGACACTAGTCTGTTTCTTACTCCCCCATGAAATTAAACATGAACTCATAAAATGACAAGTTCCAGTGGTGCTTTTTCTATCAATTTTACATCCACCGAAGTCGGCATCACTATATGCAAAAAGTTGAAAATCAGTGCTAGAAGGATACCACAGGCCTAAACCAGCAGTATATTTTAAATATCGAAAAATCCTTTTGCATGCAATGAGATGAGATTCTTTAGGATTTGCTTGAAAGAGAGCACATAGACAAGTATCAAACATTATATCGGGTCTAGATGCAGTTAAATAAAGTAAAGAGCCGATCATACCCCGATACTGTTTTTGGTCAACAGATTTACCTTTTTCATCTTTGTCGAGTTTAAGAGTGGAATACATAGGAGTGGATATTTCTTTGCAATCTTCCATCTTAATTTTTTTTAGGAGCTCATTGACGTACTTGGATTGGTGAATGAATATTCCGTCATTGAGTTGCCTAATTTGGAGTCCGAGAAAGTTTTTCAACTTTCCCATCATGCTCATTTCGAACTCTCCCTTCATAAGATTTGAAAATTCTTTGGACAGAGATTCGTTAGTTGCACCAAAAACAATATCGTCCACATAAATTTGACAAATTAGCATATCATCACCTAAAATCTTAATGAATAAGGTATTATCAACATTACCTCTTTTATACCCATTTGAAATAAGAAAAGAGCTTAAACGATCATACCATGCTCTCGGAGCTTGTTTTAATCCATAGAGAGCTTTATGGAGCTTGTACACATGATCCGGATGATCATAATCTTCAAAACTCGGCAGTTGCTTGACATACACTTCCTCCTGGATGATTCCATTTAGGAACGCACTTTTTACATCCATTTGATGGAGTTTGATCTTCTTATATCCGGCAAAAGCACAGAGAAGACGAATAGCTTCAAGACGAGCAACAGGAGCGAACATTTCTTCATAATCCAAGCCTTCTTCTTGATTATAATCTTGGGCGACCAACCTCGATTTATTTTTAATTGGGAGACCATCATCATCATCGGTTTTGATTTTATGAACCCATTTGGTGCCAATGATTGATTTGTCTACCGGTGCTGGAACTAATTCCCAAACATTATTTCTTTCGAATTGGTTTAGCTCTTATTGCATAGCAATAGCCCAATTCTCATCATTTATGGCCTCATCGATATTCTTTGGTTCTGTAAGAGAAATAAATGCAATATTATTAATACAATCATTTATATTCCTCCTAGTTCGTACACCTTCATCGATTTTTCCGAGAATTTGTTCCATCGGATGGTCTTTCACATTTGCCCAATCTTTAGGAAGGTTGTAAGTATTTTCCTCCTGCTTGTCCGAGCTTACTTCGAGCTTCTCCAACTCCTTTGATACTTCAGATGTAATATCCGCAATTTCGAATTTCGGTAATTTTCTTTTTTTCGGCGGAAGTCCGTTTTGACGACTCGATCATGACCATTTCGTCATTTCGAGAATGATTAATTCTTCACTTTTTGTCATCCGAGTTCGTTTCGGTGTTGTTTTGTTGAGTTCCGTGCTTTTTAGCGACTTTTCCGCACTTGAGTTCGATTCTTGCGAATCTCGGTCGAAACTGTTGTTTCGAGTTTCTCGCAAGTTCATTTAATGTTATTATTCATGTTGCGAGCTTTGGTTCGGTGTTTCGATCACGTATCGTGATTTTCGGACGTTTTGGGCCATTTTTGTAATTTCCCAAAGTTTGGGGTAATTATTTCGTTGTCGAATTCCGACACTTCGGATGGTCGGAATCGTGTGTTCTCTTAGTGCTTGGATTCGTCTTTGCGAGTACTTCGTAACCGTATCTTGATTTTTACTCAGTTCGGGTTTCGGTCGTCAAGCCGTCGGAGTGGCCACGGCGAGTCACGGCCGGACGAGCTGGCTTTGGCGAGTTACGGCCGTAAGGTGCGATTCACGGCCGTAAGGTGTCGAGTTACGGCCGTAAGCGTGATCGGTACGGCCGCATTTGGCCCGGGCGGATTTTGACTGGCGATTCTGGCCGTGGAGTGTGCGAGTTACGGCCAGTAAGTGTCCATTTGGTCTTTGGCGATTTTGACAGCGAATGCGTTACGGCCGTAAGGCTCGCCGAGTACGGCCGTAAGGTGTCGAGTTACGGCCGTAAGGCTGCCGATTCTGGCCAGTAACCCTGCCATATATATAGCCAGCTCGGCCGATTCACTTCTACGCGATTTTTCTTCCTTTTCGGCGTCGCGACGGAGGCTCGGGAAATCGAGTTCTTGGCCGATTCTAATCATTTCCAAGGCATTTTGGAAGATCCTTGTTGATTATATCAACATCTAATCCGTGTATTTCGTCGAATCAAGGTATATTTCTTGATTATCCTTCAAGTTGACTTTTTGGAGAAATTGTTCTTGATTTCGTTTATAATCCGATTTTGATACATCGGTTGGTGTAGTATGATGTTATTAATCGTGTTCTATGGGTTGTATATCCATATATCGAGTTTGTTTAACTCGATTGATGATTCGAGTGTTCTTGGGAATTATTGAACATTCAGTGTTCGATTAAATGTCCCAATGAGTTTCCCTTCGATAGTTTGTTGGGATTTCCGTTGTTTTGGCCTTGATTCTCGTCGTAACCATGTGTTATTGTTCCTTCCGGAGGTTTATAGGTGTTTGAGGATTCCGATGTTGAATCCCGTTGGTGATTGATGATTCGTGTAGTGTTATTCTCGTAATACTCGTGGTGCTATCGCGTTCTTGATGGTGTTCGGGCGTCCGGGGCTATTCGACCGCGTCCTATCCGTCATCTTGTTGCGACTGTAGTTTTGAGGCAAGTATCTTGCCCATACATTTCATGTTTCGTTGATATAATTCTTGATAATGATTTTATGCGAAATCCAATATTTAATGAACGTAAAAAGGGATTGGTATGTTCTCGATAAATGTTGTCTTTCAACGATAATTCGTATACTTCGTGAATATGTGTTCTCGGAATATATGTGTTGGTTTTGTATGTTTAAAGATAATATGATCACTTCGAGTGAGTTTAATAGACCGTAATCCTTTGCCGGGGATTACGTATTGTTATTGTGTACTTGTTCGGTAAGAACGTAATGTGTGTGATATTAGTTGTTACTCCTTGAAAGGAGGT
This sequence comes from Orobanche coerulescens, assembly GCA_033398695.1. Classification (NCBI taxonomy): domain Eukaryota; kingdom Viridiplantae; phylum Streptophyta; class Magnoliopsida; order Lamiales; family Orobanchaceae; genus Orobanche; species Orobanche coerulescens. Next base: position 9,618,590 of record CM065805.1, on the reverse strand, counting down.
TGTGATACTTAATGTTGTTTGGCTTGACAAGTGATTATTGTTGGGTGCTTGATGTATGTGATGTGCCTCCGGGTAGGATTGTTGAATCTCCGGGATCCATACTTGCTAGTATGGGTCGGGCGTGACCGTAGGGTTATCCAATCCGGGTATGTCTTGCGGGGACTCCGAGGTTCGTGGCTTGTTAGCCCGATGCCGAGATAACTTGTGGGGTTATCATCGGGTATGTCTTGCGGGGACTCCGAGGTTCGTGGCTTGTTAGAGAGATGCGTTGATAACTTATTGTTGTTGTATGATTATGCAAGTATATGTGATTGTATTCGCGTGATCAGGTTACGGTGACATGTGATTTGATATAGTTTCCTGTGGGTTATTCACTCGGGTTTGTTCTACGGGAGCATCGAGGTCCGTGGCTTGCTAGCACGGACGCGAATAACTGTGGAAACAGTTGTTATGGTATGATCGGGTCGTGGACCCCATTTGTTGTTATCGAATTTATGTTTTGGGAAAATGATTTTTGGGCTGTGTCCCTAAAGGTTTTTGAAAGGTTTGAGAAATTCTTAAATCCCAATGTATTCAAAACTCCCGAGGTTGTAAAATGTTTTTCACAGATGTATATCGGGTTTACCCCTATCTTTCGATTTAACCGTTTTGATTAAGTGATTTACCTCGGGAAGTATGTTTATGATTAACATGTTTCGTGGAGTATGATATGTATGGCTCGTTTTCGTATTTTATACTTGCACTAGCAAAACAGTGGAGTTTTGCTAACCCCCGAGTATTCGGGGGGTGGATGTCTATTTTTGCATTCAGGTTTTGGAGCATAGCACATGGTCGGCACGAAGGATGATGAAAGATGAACGATACTAATCACACGAGGATCCGTTGATGTCTTACTGGTCTAGTTGTATTTTCTTTTCCGCTGCAGTATCTTTTCCCCGTTGTACGGGAGTTTATTGTATTTTGACCCCTGCGTGGGTATGTGTTTGGAATTGAGTTGTATGTATTTATTGAAAGACCAAATCGGTCTACTGAGTCATTTTGCCTTGAAGGCATTGTCGAGATGTTAAATGTTGTTACCAGCCTGGTAGATCCCCGAGGAGAGGGTCTACGGCGTGTAATATCCCTGAGTGGATTGGGGTGTTACTGAATGGTATCGAGCTTAGGTTGTGGAAACCTAGGCTGTCGGGTCGATGGTGTCTATTGAGTTTTTGTCTCGTCGGATTTTATCCGATCGAGTCGTGTCGCGACGCGTCGTCCGAGTTGGTTGGTCGTGATTAGTATCGTGGGCGATCATCATCTTCGTGCGACCTGTGAATGTAAGTCTCCTTCTTGGTGTTGTGCCTCGTGTGACACGAGCTATTTTTATGATTATTTGTTAAGTGACGGAATCCTCTTATGGATTTTGATTTCGTGATATGTGGTTATTTGACTCTCATATTTCGCTCATATGAGGAGTAATGTTCTTTGGATTGTGCATGTTGAATCGTATTTCTTTTATCCATTGCGTGAGTTCTTTTGTAATGACTTTCGGTATTTTTCCGACCGAGTTTTATTTCGAAAATCGATTCCCTTAACCGAGTTTTTGGCATTGTGGCCTTGATCATTTTGGCGAAATTCTTATGACGGTATTTAGTACTTTGTAAATGGCTTATGTGAGTTTTTGAAATATTACCGTCATCGGCCTTTTCGGCGTTTTTGTAAATGGTTTTTAGCCTGGTGGGTTACGGCGTGGGGCCACGGCGTTATAATGTTCCGTGTAATTACTCAAATTTTGGGCATTCTAGCCCATTGAATTATTTTCGAAAACCTTGAGTATCTTAGAAATAAATTTCGAGACGTACGTTTCAAATGAATTGTTTTCTCGCGGTACTTCTAAGGTGCCACAATCTGTTTCAAAATTCTTCTGCCTCGGGGACCAAAATGTTTTGAGATATTTTCAATGTTTTACAAACACTTTTACTTAGACCCGAGGGTCGAATATTCTGAAAGCTTTTCACTAAAAGAAAGTGTCCTCATTTTTATCAAATGCGAAATGGTTTTCCAAAGTCTCGAAAATGATGTTTGTTCAACTTTTTGTAAAATGATACTCAAGATCAACTGGTGTTTCCAAACTGTCTTCAAATGTGGTTTTCGTTTTTAAAACCTATCCATTCCCGTTTGAGGGCTGGGTATGTATGTATGATGTCCGCGTTGTCGTTATGATGTTAGCTTCTGAGTATGATCGAGTTGGTGGCATGAACGTTGAGGCGTTGCCACGCAATTGTTATACTAGCCCTCTGTGAGAGGTGTGAACTGATAATTACTGTTTATCGCCTCGTGGTGATTTGCGTGTTGTCGCACTAGTGTGAGTTGTTAAAGCCTGGATTTTTGTGCGTTATACACATGGGTGATTGTTTCATGATGTTTGTGATTGTGTCTTTGCCGTCGTTCGGGATGTTGTAATCGTCGAATGATGCCGTTGTTGTTGTGATTTTTGTATGCGTTGATATGTTATGCTGAGTTGGCATCTCCGGTATGTTGTTTTGCGGTGTTTCGATCCATTGTATCGAGCATTTGTATTTTTGGTATGCCGAGCCGAGACGTTTCAACCGTAATGTGCCGGAGCATGCACGTGTATATTGTCCTTCTCGTCGGTAACACATTTCGAGTGTGGACTCGAGGGTCATCGAATTCAGTTTTGCGAATTGGCTACCGAGACTTTCGGAGTTCGCGCTTCAGCACAGATATCAGAATCGGCTTTGAGAGGCCTTTGAAGGATGTTCTGTCGATTGCCTGTTGTGTCGTCTCCTTGATTTCGTTATTGTGAGTAGCGGGGACGACCTTCTTTTAGAAGAGGTCGAATATAATACCCGTATTATTTTTTTGGCTTCTATATTTTCTCTTTCTCCAGTCTATCGATTCGCCCGTGTTCGTTGATACTGTCTGAGCTTGTTCTGTATTTCGGTTTCATCGTCCGAACGAGCTACAATCTTGTTTTGGGTCGATCTGGTTATCGCGGTAACTTTTCCGAGTTCGGTTCGATTCTTGTGAACCTTGTTCGGAGGTAGCATCTTTTGGTTCTACTAGTTCTTTTATTCGAAGTGGATCGGATTTGGAACTTCTGTATTTTCTACTTTGTCGACTCATTTATGTTCGTTGACATTTATGAGCTTGTCCTGCCCCTTGTTCTTGTTTATCGAACGAGTGTGGTATCGTTTCGGAATAACTCGTTGTCGTTGTGACTTTCCAATCGCTATTCCCTTTCCTGTAGATCTTATGGGAATGCATGTCTTGTATTTCTCACCAGACCGTCCTGGGAGTTGTTGTTTGAATTTTATTATCCTTCGTGTTTCGGACATGATTGTTCGATCTTTGTTGTCTCGATTGTTTAATTGTTCGGTTTTTTGTTCTCGTTTCGTGATTGTTGAGCATTCAGGCTCCTTCTTAATTCCCTTAAGTTTGGGAAATTAGTCTCGTTTTCGATCTTCCAACCCTTGGGCGGTGGAATTCCGTATTTGTTCAGCGATTGGCTCGCGCTTTGATTGATGTACCGTTGGGTTAGTCAATCGTATTGACTTTCGTTCATTGTGTTTTGTGATTGTTCGGATAATTGACTTGATTGTATTATCCATTTGATGACGCTTGTCACTTGTTGGTTTTATTATATCCCTAACGGCGACGTTGTGTTGGTCGTCGTGGAGCGTGTTTTCACGCCGTATGTCTCTTTGCGTTTCTTGCAGCGTTTCGCCGTCGGGCGCGAGTTTTCGGTTTTTGCGTATCTCGTCGAGTTTTCCTGGCAGGGTATATTTCTTCCCCCTACTTGTTTTAAGTTTCGGGACGAAACTTCTTTTAAGGAGGGTGGAATGTAATATCCGCAATTTCGAATTTCGGTAATTTTCTTTTTTTCGGCGGAAGTCCGTTTTGACGACTCGATCATGACCATTTCGTCATTTCGAGAATGATTAATTCTTCACTTTTTGTCATCCGAGTTCGTTTCGGTGTTGTTTTGTTGAGTTCCGTGCTTTTTAGCGACTTTTCCGCACTTGAGTTCGATTCTTGCGAATCTCGGTCGAAACTGTTGTTTCGAGTTTCTCGCAAGTTCATTTAATGTTATTATTCATGTTGCGAGCTTTGGTTCGGTGTTTCGATCACGTATCGTGATTTTCGGACGTTTTGGGCCATTTTTGTAATTTCCCAAAGTTTGGGGTAATTATTTCCGTTGTCGAATTCCGACACTTCGGATGGTCGGAATCGTGTGTTCTCTTAGTGCTTGGATTCGTCTTTGCGAGTACTTCGTAACCGTATCTTCGATTTTTACTCAGTTCGGGTTTCGGTCGTCTGCCGTCGGAGTGGCTACGGCCAGTCACCGGGCGAGCCTGGCTTTGCCGAGTTACGGCCGTAAGGTGCGATTACGGCCGTAAGGTGTCGAGTTACGGCCGTAAGCGTGATCGGAATACGGCCGCATTTGGCCAGGTGGATTTTGTGAGGCCGGATTCTGGCCGTAAGGTGTGCGATTACGGTAGTAAGTGTCCATTTGGCCGCGATTTTTGACGAATGCGATTACGGCCGTAAGGCTCGCCGAGTACGGCCGTAAGGTGTCCGAGTTACGGCCGTAAGGCTGCCGGATTCTGGCCAGTAACCTAGGCTATATAGCCCGGCTCGGCGATTCACTTCTACGCGATTTTTCTTCCTTTTCGGCGTCCGCGACGGAGGCTCGGAAATCGAGTTCTTGGCCGATTCTAATCATTTCCAAGGCATTTTGGAAGATCCTTGTTGATTATATCAACATCTAATCCGTGTATTTCGTCGAATCAAGGTATATTTCTTGATTATCCTTCAAGTTGACTTTTTGGAGAAATTGTTCTTGATTTCGTTTATAATCCGATTTTGATACATCGGTTGGTGTAGTATGATGTTATTAATCGTGTTCTATGGGTTGTATATCCATATATCGAGTTTGTTTAACTCGATTGACGATTCGAGTGTTCTTGGGAATTATTGAACATTTAGTGTTCGATTAAATGTCCCAATGAGTTTCCCTTCGATAGTTTGTTGGGATTTCCGTTGTTTTGGCCTTGATTCTCGTCGTAACCATGTGTTATTGTTCCTTCCGGAGGTTTATAGGTGTTTGAGGATTCCGATGTTGAATCCCGTTGGTGATTGATGATTCGTGTAGTGTTATTCTCGTAATACTCGTGGTGCTATCGCGTTCTTGATGGTGTTCGGGCGTCCGGCTATTCGACCGCGTCTATCCGTCATCTTGTTGCGACTGTAGTTTTGAGGCAAGTATCTTGCCCATACATTTCATGTTTCGTTGATATAATTCTTGATAATGATTTTATGCGAAATCCAATATTTAATGAACGTAAAAAGGGATTGGTATGTTCTCGATAAATGTTGTCTTTCAACGATAATTCGTATACTTCGTGAATATGTGTTCTCGGAATATATGTGTTGGTTTTGTATGTTTAAAGATAATATGATCACTTCGAGTGAGTTTAATAGACCGTAATCCTTTGCCGGGGATTACGTATTGTTATTGTGTACTTGTTCGGTAAGAACGTAATGTGTGTGATATTAGTTGTTACTCCTTGAAAGGAGGTTGTGATACTTAATGTTGTTTGGCTTGACAAGTGATTATTGTTGGGTGCTTGATGTATGTGATGTGCCTCCGGTAGGATTGTTGAATCTCAGGATCCATACTTGCTAGTATGGGTCGGGCGTGACCGTAGGGTTATCAATCCGGGTATGTCTTGCGGGGACTCGAGGTTCGTGGCTTGTTAGCCCGATGCCGAGATAACTTGTGGGGTTATCATCGGGTATGTCTTGCGGGGACTCAGGTTCGTGGCTTGTTAGCGCTATGCCGTTATAACTTATGGTTGTGGTTTGATTATGCACGTATATGTGCTTGTAGTCGCGTGACTGCGGTTACGGTGACATGTGATTTGATATAGTTTCCCTGTGGGTTATTCACTCGGGTTTGTTCTACGGGAGCATCTGAGGTCCGTGGCTTGCTAGCACGGGACGCGAATAATCTGTGGAAACAGGTTGTTATGGTATGATCGGGTCGTGGACCCCATTTGTTGTTATCGAATTTAAGTTTTGTGAAAATGATTTTGGTCTGTGTCCCTAAAGGTTTTTGAAAGGTTTGAGAAATTCTTAAATCCCAATGTATTCAAAACTCCCGAGGTTGTAAAATGTTTTTCACAGATGTATATCGGGTTTACCCCTATCTTTCGATTTAACCGTTTTGATTAAGTGATTTACCTCGGGAAGTATGTTTATGATTAACATGTTTCATGGAGTATGATATGTATGGCTCGTTTTCGTATTTTATACTTGCACTAGCAAAACGGTGGAGTTTGCTAACCCCAGTATTCGGGGTGGATGTCTATTTTTGCATTCGGGTTTTGGAGCATAGCACATGGTCGGCACGAAGGATGATGAAAGATGAACGATACTAATCACACGAGGATCCGTTGATGTCTTACCGGTCTAGTTGTATTTTCTTTTCCGCTGAGATCTTTTCCCGTTGTACGGAGTTTATTGTATTTTGACCCCTGCGTGGGTATGTGTTTGGAATTGAGTTGTATGTATTTATTGAAAGACCAAATCGGTCTACTGAGTCATTTTGCCTTGAAGGCATTGTCGAGATGTTAAATGTTGTTACCAGCCTGGTAGATCCCCGAGGAGAGGGTCTACGGCGTGTAATATCCCTGAGTGGATTGGGGGTGTTACAGAATGGTATCAGAGCTTAGGTTGTGGAAACCTAGGCTGTCGGGTCAGTGGTGTCTATTGAGTTTTTGTCTCGTCGGATTTTATCTGACTGAGTCGTGTCGCGACGCGTCGTCTGAGTTGGTTGGTCGTGATTAGTATCGTGGGCGATCATCATCTTCGTGCGACCTGTGAATGTAAGTCTCCCTTCTTGGTGTTGTGCCTCGTGTGACACGAGCTATTTTTATGATTATTTGTTAAGTGACGGAATCCTCTTATGGATTTTGATTTCGTGATATGTGGTTATTTGACTCTCATATTTCGTTCATATGAGGAGTAATGTTGCTGGATTGTGCATGTTGAACTGTATTTCTTTTATCCGCTGCGTGAGTTCTTTTGTAATGACTTTCGGTATTTTTCCGACCGAGTTTTATTTCGAAAATCGATTCCCTTAACCGAGTTTTTGGCATTGTGGCCTTGATCATTTTGGCGAAATTCTTATGACGGTATTTAGTACTTTGTAAATGGCTTATGTGAGTTTTTGAAATATTACCGTCATCGGCCTTTTCGGCGTTTTTGTAAATGGTTTTTAGCCTGGTGGGTTCTGGCGTGGGGCCCACGGCGTTATAATGTTCCGTGTAATTACCTGAAATTTTTGGGCATTCTAGCCCATTGAATTATTTTCGAAAACCTTGAGTATCTTAGAAATAAATTTCGAGACGTACGTTTCAAATGAATTGTTTTCTCGCGGTACTTCTAAGGTGCCACAATCTGTTTCAAAATTCTTCTGCCTCGGGGACCAAAATGTTTTGAGATATTTTCAATGTTTTACAAACACTTTTACTTAGACCCGAGGGTCGAATATTCTGAAAGCTTTTCACTAAAAGAAAGTGTCCTCATTTTTATCAAATGCGAAATGGTTTTCCAAAGTCTCGAAAATGATGTTTGTTCAACTTTTTGTAAAATGATACTCAAGATCAACTGGTGTTTCCAAACTGTCTTCAAATGTGGTTTTCGTTTTTAAAACCTATCCATTCCCGTTTGAGGGCTGGGTATGTATGTATGATGTCCGCGTTGTCATTATGATGTTAGCTTCTGAGTATGATCGAGTTGGTGGCATGAACGTTGAGGCGTTGCCACGCAATTGTTATACTAGCCCTCTGTGAGAGGTGTGAACTGATAATTACTGTTTATCGCCTCGTGGTGATTTGCGTGTTGTCGCACTAGTGTGAGTTGTTAAAGCCTGGATTTTTGTGCGTTATACACATGGGTGATTGTTTCATGATGTTTGTGATTGTGTGCTGGCTGTCGTTCGGGATGTTGTAATCGTCGAATGATGCCGTTGTTGTTGTGATTTTTGTATGCGTTGATATGTTATGCTGAGTTGGCATCTCCGGTATGTTGTTTTGCGGTGTTTCGATCCATTGTATCGAGCATTTGTATTTTTGGTATGCCGAGCCGAGACGTTTCAACCGTAATGTGCCGGAGCATGCACGTGTATATTGTCCTTCTCGTCGGTAACACATTTCGAGTGTGGACTCGAGGGTCATCGAATTCAGTTTTGCGAATTGGCTACCGAGACTTTCGGAGTTCGCGCTTCAGCACAGATATCAGAATCGGCTTTGAGAGGCCTTTGAAGGATGTTCTGTCGATTGCCTGTTGTGTCGTCTCCTTGATTTCGTTATTGTGAGTAGCGGGGACGACCTTCTTTTAGAAGAGGTCGAATATAATACCCGTATTATTTTTGGCTTCTATATTTTCTCTTTCTCCAGTCTATCGATTCGCCCGTGTTCGTTGATACTGTCTGAGCTTGTTCTGTATTTCGGTTTCATCGTCCGAACGAGCTACGATCTTGTTTTGGGTCGATCTGGTTATCGCGGTAACTTTTCCGAGTTCGGTTCGATTCTTGTGAACCTTGTTCGGAGGTAGCATCTTTTGGTTCTACTAGTTCTTTTATTCGAAGTGGATCGGATTTGGAACTTCTGTATTTTCTACTTTGTCGACTCATTTATGTTCGTTGACATTTCTGAGCTTGTCCTGCCCCTTGTTCTTGTTTATCGAACGAGTGTGGTATCGTTTCGGAATAACTCGTTGTCGTTGTGACTTTCCAATCGCTATTCCCTTTCCTGTAGATCTTATGGGAATGCATGTCTTGTATTTCTCACCAGACCGTCCTGGGAGTTGTTGTTTGAATTTTATTATCCTTCGTGTTTCGGACATGATTGTTCGATCTTTGTTGTCTCGATTGTTTAATTGTTCGGTTTTTGTTCTCGTTTCGTGATTGTTGAGCATTCAGGCTCCTTCTTAATTCCCTTAAGTTTGGGAAATTAGTCTCGTTTTCGATCTTCCAACCCTTGGGCGGTGGAATTCCGTATTTGTTCAGCGATTGGCTCGCGCTTTGATTGATGTACCGTTGGGTTAGTCAATCGTATTGACTTTCGTTCATTGTGTTTTGTGATTGTTCGGATAATTGACTTGATTGTATTATCCATTTGATGACGCTTGTCACTTGTTGGTTTTATTATATCCCTAACGGCGACGTTGTGTTGGTCGTCGTGGAGCGTGTTTTCACGCCGTATGTCTCTTTGCGTTTCTTGCAGCGTTTCGCCGTCGGGCGCGAGTTTTCGGTTTTGCGTATCTCGTCGAGTTTTCCTGGCAGGGTATATTTCTTCCCCTACTTGTTTTAAGTTTCGGACGAAACTTCTTTTAAGGAGGGTGGAATGTAATATCCGCAATTTCAATTTCGGTAATTTTCTTTTTTAGTGAAGTCCGTTTTGACGACTTCGATCATGACCATTTCGTCATTTCGAGAATGATTAATTCTTCACTTTTTGTCATCCGAGTTCGTTTGGTGTTGTTTTGTTGAGTTCCGTGCTTTTTAGCGACTTTTCCGCACTTGAGTTCGATTCTTGCGAATCTCGGAAATCAAGCTGTTGTTTGAGTTTCTAAAGTTCATTTAATGTTATTATTCATGTTGCGAGCTTTGGTTCGGTGTTTCGATCACGTATCGTGATTTTCGGACGTTTTGGGCCATTTTTGTAATTTCCCAAAGTTTGGGGTAATTATTTCCGTTGTCGAATTCCGACACTTCGGATGGTCGGAATCGTGTGTTCTCTTAGTGCTTGGATTCGTCTTTGCGAGTACTTCGTAACCGTATCTTCGATTTTTACTCAGTTCGGGTTTCGGTCGTCCGGGCCGTCGGAGTGGCTACGCCGAGTCACGGCCGGAGCAGGGCCTGGCCTGGCCGAGTTACGGCCGTAAGGTGCCGGTTACGGCCGTAAGGTGTCCGAGTTACGGCCGTAAGCGTGATCGGAGTACGGCCGTCAGGTGGATTTTGACGGGCCGATTACGGCCGTAAGGTGTGCGATTACAGTAGTAAGTGTCATTTAGTCTTTGATTTTGACGAATGCCGATTCGGCCGTAAGGCTGCCGAGTACGGCCGTAAGGTGTCCGAGTTACGGCCGTAAGGCTGCCGATTCTGGCCAGTAACCCGGCTATATATAGCACGGCTCGGCGATTCACTTCCTACGCGATTTTTCTTCCTTTTCGGCGTCGCGACGGAGGCTCGGGAAATCGAGTTCTTGGCCGATTCTAATCATTTCCAAGGCATTTTGGAAGATCCTTGTTGATTATATCAACATCTAATCCGTGTATTTCGTCGAATCAAGGTATATTTCTTGATTATCCTTCAAGTTGACTTTTTGGAGAAATTGTTCTTGATTTCGTTTATAATCCGATTTTGATACATCGGTTGGTGTAGTATGATGTTATTAATCGTGTTCTATGGGTTGTATATCCATATATCGAGTTTGTTTAACTCGATTGACGATTCGAGTGTTCTTGGGAATTATTGAACATTTAGTGTTCGATTAAATGTCCCAATGAGTTTCCCTTCGATAGTTTGTTGGGATTTCCGTTGTTTTGGCCTTGATTCTCGTCGTAACCATGTGTTATTGTTCCTTCCGGAGGTTTATAGGTGTTTGAGGATTCCGATGTTGAATCTCGTTGGTGATTGATGATTCGTGTAGTGTTATTCTCGTAATACTCGTGGTGCTATCGCGTTCTTGATGGTGTTCGGGCGTCCGGGGCTATTCGACCGCGTCCTATCCGTCATCTTGTTGCGACTGTAGTTTTGAGGCAAGTATCTTGCCCATACATTTCATGTTTCGTTGATATAATTCTTGATAATGATTTTATGCGAAATCCAATATTTAATGAACGTAAAAAGGGATTGGTATGTTCTCGATAAATGTTGTCTTTCAACGATAATTCGTATACTTCGTGAATATGTGTTCTCGGAATATATGTGTTGGTTTTGTATGTTTAAAGATAATATGATCACTTCGAGTGAGTTTAATAGACCGTAATCCTTTGCCGGGGATTACGTATTGTTATTGTGTACTTGTTCGGTAAGAACGTAATGTGTGTGATATTAGTTGTTACTCCTTGAAAGGAGGTTGTGATACTTAATGTTGTTTGGCTTGACAAGTGATTATTGTTGGGTGCTTGATGTATGTGATGTGCCTCCGTGTAGGATTGTTGAATCTCCGGGATCCATACTTGCTAGTATGGGTCGGGCGTGACCGTAGGGTTATCCAATCCGGGTATGTCTTGCGGGGACTCCGAGGTTCGTGGCTTGTTAGCCCGATGCCGAGATAACTTGTGGGGTTATCATCGGGTATGTCTTGCGGGGACTCCGAGGTTCGTGGCTTGTTAGCGCGATGCCGGGATAACTTATGGTTGTGGTTTGATTATGCACGTATATGTGCTTGTAGTCGCGTGACTGCGGTTACGGTGACATGTGATTTGATATAGTTTCCCTGTGGGTTATTCACTCGGGTTTGTTCTACGGGAGCATCTGAGGTCCGTGGCTTGCTAGCACGGGACGCGAATAATCTGTGGAAACAGGTTGTTATGGTATGATCGGGTCGTGGACCCCATTTGTTGTTATCGAATTTATGTTTTGGGAAAATGATTTTTGGGCTGTGTCCCTAAAGGTTTTTGAAAGGTTTGAGAAATTCTTAAATCCCAATGTATTCAAAACTCCCGAGGTTGTAAAATGTTTTTCACAGATGTATATCGGGTTTACCCCTATCTTTCGATTTAACCGTTTTGATTAAGTGATTTACCTCGGGAAGTATGTTTATGATTAACATGTTTCGTGGAGTATGATATGTATGTCTCGTTTTCGTATTTTATACTTGCACTAGCAAAACAGTGGAGTTTTGCTAACCCCCGAGTATTCGGGGGGTGGATGTCTATTTTTGCATTCAGGTTTTGGAGCATAGCACAGGGTCGGCACGAAGGATGATGAAAGATGAACGATACTAATCACACGAGGATCCGTTGATGTCTTACTGGTCTAGTTGTATTTTCTTTTCCGCTGCAGTATCTTTTCCCCGTTGTACGGGAGTTTATTGTATTTTGACCCCTGCGTGGGTATGTGTTTGGAATTGAGTTGTATGTATTTATTGAAAGACCAAATCGGTCTACTGAGTCATTTTGCCTTGAAGGCATTGTCGAGATGTTAAATGTTGTTACCAGCCTGGTAGATCCCCGAGGAGAGGGTCTACGGCGTGTAATATCCCTGAGTGGATTGGGGGTGTTACATCAGATACTTCGTTAGCTGGAACCATACCTGCATCATCATCAAAACAACCTTTCTCGGGGGTAAAACTGTATCATCGAATTTTACATGAATAGACTCTTATACCGAGCCTCTTCTACAATTAAATACACGATACGCTTTACTGTTAGTAGAATAACCAAGAAATATTCCAATATCTGATTTTGAATCGAATTTACCCAAATTATCCTTACCATTATTATAAATAAACACTTTACAACCAAATGGATGAAAATAAGATAAATTGGGCTTTTTACCTTTAAAAATCTCATAGGGAGTCATCATTTTGTTTCTCCTGATATCGACACGATTGATAACATAACAATCGGTGTTAACGGCTTCGGCCCAAAAATATTTAGGAAGACCATACTCATTGAGCATTGTCCGGCTCATTTCTTCTAGAGAGAGATTCTTCCTCTCGACAACTCCATTTTGTTGAGGTGTCCGAGGTGCCGAAAAATTGTGCCCAATACCATATTTATCGCACCAATCTTCAAAGAGATTAGAATCAAATTCTCCACCATGATCGGTTCGAATGGCGATAACCGATAATTCTTTTTCCTTCTGGGTAACCTTACACCACTTAACAAACTCGTTAAAAGCATCATCTTTATTAGCTAAGAATTTTACCCAAGTAAATCTCGAAAAATCATCGACAAGAACTAAAGTATAAAGTTTACCTGTTAGACTGGCATGTCGAGATGGACCAATTAAATCCATATGAATTAATTCAAGGATGCGACTAGTAGAAATTTCCATTTTAGGTTTAAACGAGCCTCTTGCATGTTTACTTTTAATACAGGCCTCACAAATGTGGTCTTTTCTGAAATTTAATTTTGGTAGACCACGAACAATATCATTTTTGGCCAATTTTGAAAGAAGTGGTAAAGAGGCATGTCCCAATTTTCGGTGCCAAATAACGGCATTTTCATCTATGAAAGTAGACATTTTTCATTGAAAGAAGATTCATCTTGGAGATCAACAATGTAAATATTTCCATACCGTAATCCAATAAAAACGATTTGGTCTTTTCTCATTGTCGTGCAATGCGTAATTTCAAAAATTAATTTAAGACCGATGTCACAAAGTTGGGAAACACTTAGAAGATTATGGCAAAGTCCATCAACAAATAGAACATTTTCAATAGTAGGTAAAGGTTTTTTACCAATTTTACCTGTCCCTTTTATTTGGCCCTTTTTATTATCGCCAAAGGTAACACAGCCACGATCTTCCTTTTTCAGCTCCGTGAAGAGATGTTCATTTCCACTCATGTGATTTGAACATCCACTATCAACATACCATTTATTTGATAATGTTGTCTTCCTTGCTTGTACCTACAAAAATAATTTTCTTCCGTTTTATAGGTACCCAGGCTAATTTGGGTCCTGAGGAGTTAGATACAAAAACTTGATCTTTAACAATGGTCCCTTTTGGTACCCAAATTTGCTTGACCCTTATTGTACGTCTAGAATTACGACAGTAAGTTTCGGTATGTCCAGGTTTTAAGTAAATTTTGGACATGAAGGAATTCCCGTTTTTAAAGTGTCTGAATCTTTCGTGGTAATTTCTAAGGTCTTTTTCATTGGAAATGAATTATACCCAAGTCCTTGTTTTGAAAGAGAAATTTTTTGACCAAATAATAGTTGCTCGAATTTGTCATTACCACATGAGAATTTTCTAACATAAAGTTTTAACTCTTTCTGAGTTTTGTGCAATTCATCTCTCATAATTTTCTCGGTTTCCAAACAATTCGTATGATCAATCAAAACTTCCTTGTTTTTCAATAATTTAGCATTTTCATTTTCAAGGAGTTTTATTTTCTTTTTCAAATCTTTATTACTATTGCAAGCCTTTTCGTATTCATTATTTAGGGATTCAAAAGCATCAAGTAGTTCTTCATGAGAATCACTAACCTCGACTTCATCGTCACTGTCTTCGGATGTGTGGGCCATTAGAGCAAGATTGGTTTGGACTTGTGGTTCATCATCCTCATCATCATCGCTCCATGTGGCGACATAAACTTCCTTCTTTTTGAACTTTTCATGAGGTGGTTTTGATGAACTTATGGGAGCAGCAGCACGACAATCTTTTACAAAATGGCCTGGAACGCCGCACCTTCGACAAGTGTTGTCGAACTTTTTGTTTTGAGGGAAGTGAGTCTTTTTGGATTCATCCCTTGATTCTTGCTTGATGTCTATCCGGCGCCTTTGTAGAAGATTTTTGAATTTCTTTATGTTTTTGGCATAAAAGGCGGTTTCTTCGTCCTCTTCTTCGATAGGTTCATCCTCTAGATCGCTTTCTTCTTTGGATTTGAAGGCGATTGTCCTTTCTCTCTCCTTGGGTTTTGGTTTCGAACTTCGAGATTTAATGACAATCTCATAATTAATGAGAGATCCGATGAGAGCTTTGAATTCTATGGTGTTGAGGTCTTTCGACTCCATGATAGCCGTAACAGTAGCGTCCCATTCTCTTGGTAGAGACCGAAGGATTTTCTTGGCTTTATCACTACTTGATATCGGTTTCTCGAATGAAGCTAGCCCATTAGTGATTGCCGAGAAACGGTCAAGCATAGTGGTAATGCTTTCTTCTTCTTTCATGGTGAAGAGTTCATAATCGTGAAGAAGCATATTGATTTTGGTTTCCTTAACTTGACTCGTACCTTCATGGGTGATCTCTAACATTTTCCAGATTTCTTTCGCCGTCTCGCAAGAAGAAATTCTATTGTGATCTTCTGGATTGAGAGCACAGTAAAGCAATTGAGTGGCTTTACTATTGAAGTGATCGTTCTTCCAGTCGGCATCGTCGTACTCTTCAAAACTTTTGAGAGAGCCATCCGTCTTCTTAGGAATGGTAGGTCCAAGGGAAATGACCTTCCATATTTCAATGTCGTGAGCTCGGATGAATATGGACATCTTCTTCTTCCATGTCATAAAGTTTGAACCATCGAAGAAGGGAGGGCGATTGAGAGTGTTGCCTTCAACGGAGGAGTGGATAAAGGCCATTTCTGGATCTTTTCTCTAGCGGGTGTTAATCTGGTGATAAAGAGACCGCTCCGATACCAATTGTTAGATTGGTACCACCACTAGAAGGGGGGTTGAATAGTGCGGATAAGAGTATTGAACTCTTTTTGTGCGGAAGCAAAAATATCGGAGTAATTAAAATGCAGAAAAGAAAGAACACACAAAATTGTTCGAGAGGTTCGGCTATTAACGAATCCTACGTCCCCTACCTAGTTTTATCGACTAGGACTTTTCTTAGAACTTAGAATGCACTTTCTAGTTTAGTGCCAACTCTTACAATTTCTTGATTTCCGGGCTCAAGAGCAACCTCACTAAAACTCTCTTGTTTTTCCAGGTACAAGATAACCTTTACAAAAACAAATGCGAGTAGAAACTCGACTTTACACGATATATCGCTCTTTGATACAAGAATGAAGATTGGAAATTATAGAACAAATCTTCTCGTATCACAATATAGAATAAGTATAACTCTCGAATTATATGCTTGGAATTACTTGAGTATGCTTGGAAGCTCAGAATACTTGTGTGTCTTCCATCTCCTTGAAGTGAGCTATTTATAGCCTTCATGAGCTCATTTTCCCGTTGGAGCAATTTCACTGCTTACGTACGTTAGGCGCTGTTGCTTACGTACGTTATGAACGTTACGTACATTATATGCTTTGAGTAGCGGTCGTAACGAATAGTGAAGAACTGGTTCAGTGAGATCTGATAATATACGTTACGTACGTTACGTATTGTATGGTTAGGTACGTTATCTTCCAGTCAGAGATCCGTTGAGTGTGACGACTTGTTGTAACGGCTAATGACTTTTCCAACGGTCAGAAAATTTCAAACATTACGTACGTTAGCTAAAGCTGGTTACGTACGTTACCTGAACATAAAAGCTTACGAAAACATTGAATGTTACGTATGTTATGATGGGTGAGTTACGTACATTAACTGTACTGAAAATATTGCAAAAACTATGAATGTTACGTACGTTAAGATGGTTTGGTTTACGTACGTTAACTGAAGGAAAAATATGTTTTAAATAAATTTTGGTTTTAATAACACATCATCAAAATGTATAAAATGATCTGAAAAATATTGTTCCAACAACCCTTACCTGAACCCATATGTAGCCGTCTTCGCCCTGCCATGTGCCGCCTGAAAACGAGATGGCACCCTCAAACTCAGACCCATCGCCGCGACGACGCCCGATTCGACCCACTACTTTTCTGACTCATCCGTCGCGTCTGTGCAATAGTACGCGATTCGTGTTTGTGAAAGACTTGTGACTGGTGTTTGTGTGTGTGTGTGTGTGTGTGTGTGAATTTCCGATGGGAAGAGGTAGAACAGGAGCGAGGTGGAGAGAGAGAGAGAGAGTTCTGGAGAGAGAGTGAGGAACGGAGGAAGAGAATGAGAGATGGTCGGCGGATGCAACATGAAATAGGGTTATATACCCCTAATTTTTCAGATTATTCAATTAACCCACTTTCATCGAACCCACTTTTCCGATTTATATGTCCGTGTGGCATGTGTAATATGTAGGGCTGGGACTTAGGACCCGAATAATCGAATAAAAATGGTTCAGTTCGGTTCGGTTAAAAAATCGTGTTTTTTTTTTGTTATTGAATCCTACTTCAAATTAAAGTTCGGATAACGGTTATTGATTTTCGGAACTCCGAAATACCCGAGAAACCGATATACATAAAATTCATGTTAAAAATAACCGAAATAACCGAAATACCCGGTTATTCTACATATTTTCGGTTATTCTTTATTTTGAGTTATTTTATATTTTTGGGTACATACTATATTCTACATATTTTCGAATATTCTTGGAAATATATATAGTATATACTATATTGTCACCTGTTGGAAATAACCGAAGAACCGATAAAAATACCCGATATAATTTCGGTTCAGGTATTTTTGGGTAATGGAAAAAAAAATGAGGAACCGTACCCGAAAATTTTAATTCGGTTCGGATAATGGGTACGATTTTTTACTCAATAACCAAAAGTCCCAGCCCTAGTAATATGTTATGAGTGTAGGTGAAAGCTTTGTGTGTGCGTGTATTCAGTGTGAGAGATGAAGCAGAGAGTGGCGAGAGAAATAATTATAGAGAGAGAAGAAACAAAGGGGGTGAGAGACGGACTTAAAATTTGTGAGACAAGATAAAGATGAGAGACATGTGCTTCTTTTATATTTGGACCGCCTAAAATATTTTAGCAAGCCCGTTTATTTTTCCAGTGTTTAGTTATATTTTTTTTAAATAGCAACGGCTACACCAAATTTTATGTTAGCGTAGATATTCAATTTAGTCTATGGTAACACTAATTTATATCAATAATAACGTAAGAAAAATGTGTAGCCTTAAATCAAATTTGCCCAATTTTAAGGCATCTAAGGCTACACTTTTGCTTGTAACATCAAAAAAAATATTGTTGAAAGCCATATATGGTGTAGTGTATTGTCGGTCCTTTGTTGATCGTATTGGGTTTATCATGTTGATGATATTCTCGGTTATTGTTGGTCCTTTGTCGATCATATTGGAGTTTATCATGGTGATGGTATTCTCGATCGTCGTTGATCCTTTTGGTGATCTTGTTTGGAGTTTATCATGTTGATGATATTCTCGGTTACTGTTGACCTTCGATTGATCGTATTGGAGTTTATCATGTTGATGATATTCTCGGTTGATGTATTGGTTGATTATAGTTTTGATCGTATGAATATTTGGATTTTGTGTCGATGTTTTGAGATTTTGCTGACATTGGTCTACAGATTGTATTGTGTATATTTGGTTCTTATCAGGATGGGTATTTGATTGTGCGATCTGATGAACAGGATTTGGTACAGATGGATTATTCGACACTTATGAGTTATGATAGTATTTTGAGAATTCTTGGTATCGTTTGAATGCGGTTCAGATGGTTGTAGTTGAGTTCATTTCGTCATTTGAGGATGCGAGATGTAGATTATTGTAAGAGTTGATTTGATATGGATTACCATGAGTTGGTAAGGTTATGACGGTAAGATTACATTGGTCGTATTCTTGCTGTGTAATTACATTGGTATGTAATTGTTTAAGATGATGTGATCGTTATCATTGTTGAGTATTGTGGCTGACCCCGTCGGGGGCTTTATTTTTAGGTACTCGGAGATCGAGCTAGTAGCGGTCGTGAAGGGACGAGCTTCCTAGGTGATACTGGCTATGACGTGTTTTTGGGAACCGAGTATTTGACTGGTTGTTTTATTCCGCTGCAAATGTATATTTTGAACTGTGATTTTTATCTGTTGCGTGTGTATTTCAACATGGCCTTTTGGCATTTCGCGAACTTGGGTTTATTTGGTAAAACCTTTATGCTTAAACTATTTTTGTCATCGGTACGTGTAAATGGTGACTTAGCGTACATTTTGAAACTGTTGAATTTTGGCATTCGGCCTTTTATTTCCAACTGGATTTTCGGACGGTATTTGGTAAAATGTATATTTGGAAAGTGTTTAAATATTTGAAAAATATTACCGTCCTTGCCTCTCGGCGTGTTTGAACGATTGTAAAAATGATTTTTAGTCTGGTGGGTTTCGGCGCGGAACCCACGGCGCTGTAATATCTCCGGATGGTTTTAGGGGTGTTACATCTTCCGCCTATTGGAAAGTCCGGTCATGAGTCGAATTAGACGAATGTAATAAAAATCATGTACATGCTAACAAATTTGCATTTTCTTAATTTATATTCTTTCTTTTCTACTTCTCTTTTTATCTATATATTGTGTTGAAATACTTCCATCTTCTTATATCCAATTCTATCAATTCCACTTCAGGAGTTATATTAAAGAAATAACTTTATCTTGATAGAGGAATCATATTTCTATATCTTTTACATCTCATGCACTAATATGAATCATATTAGTATGGTGCATAATTTTTATCGACTAATAAGTAAGCATATATATTATTAGTAAGCATATATAAGTAAGCATATATATATAAAATATATATGATTAAAAATTCTCTATCTATGGGGACTCAAAAAAAATATACTTCCTCCATTCCGCCCGAAGGCAATGTTTATTTTTGGTATAATTACAAAAAGAAAAAACGAATTGAAGTTTGGTCAAATTACTAAGAAAAACTCAAGTAACAAAAATTGGTGATATCATCAAAATAATCCTAATTTTTCGCCTTACATTTTACATTTAAATCTTCAAATTATTCTAATATTACAAGCAAAAAAGTTTCAATGTGTAATATTTCAAATAGTTAAGGGGTGTAATTGCAGGGCATACGATGGTGTCAGCAAAACTCATTAGGCTTTTTCACATGCGCTTTCAAATCTCGAATTACTAAAAAGTACATCTGTCCAATCACCAAAATCATTTGTCCGCCTCTTGAGCAGATTAGCGGATGGAGCATACTGGTTCATGCCATCAATTCTCCTTTGCTTTTTCTAATGACTCTTAGAAATGGAAGATTTATCTTGCCCGTATGTATTTTCTTTGATCTTCTTTCTTGTCGGATTCTCAAGGGGATAAAGAAAAAGTCTATACCCCAAACTCGCGATTCGGGGATTTCCATAGCTAGGATGCATCAAACTGGAAGCTTCCTCTTCTAAGGAGGTGCCTAGCTTCGCTAAAGAATATGCCACCACCCGCCGACAAAATCAGTCGACTAACGATTGGAGCAAAAAGTAAGGAAGATTTTTTTTTTGTCATCCCTAAATACCTCAAGGGTGCCGAAATATACTTTTAGTGAATATGACTATTCAAACGAGTATAACATTGTTTGCATTGTCCAAAATATTTTTTTTCCCATAGATAGGGAAATGTGATTGTTACTCAAAGAAGTCCAAATACAAACCACGCGTCACCAAAAAGTAAGAGCAGAAAGTGTTTCCAAGACTGCTGCCGGAGATTTCGCCTTTTAAACATTAATGCTTCGTCACTACTACTGCAAATCCGAGAAAAAACTTTTGCCGTATGCAAACAAAAAAGAACTGGGTTTGGGGACTTGAAATTCATGTTTGATTCACGGATTGGCAGCTGGGATTGGATTGCTAATCCCATTTTTGCTTTAGTCCCTTGTTTGGTTCGCAAATTTAGGTCGGGATAATTAATCCTGGGATTATTTTTATCTCACATATAGGGGATTATTTTATCCCAGGAGGGAGGTGGGACTATCTATCCAGACTAAAAAAAAGCGATGAAGAGATCACTTGTATTTGCAAAAATAAATCTAAAAAATATAAAAGATAAAAAAATCGGAAGCTTTTATTATAAAAACATGGAATATTATTTTTATAAATAAAAAAACTGGATCTAATTCAAAATATTAATAAATAACTATTATTTCACAAAAAAAGTCTAAAAACCTAAAAAAACAAATTATATTATTAGTATTTAAAATCGAATGCTTTTATTTAATGTTTGAAAATAAAAAATTAAAAATCCCGAACTATTTTTAAAAAAAATCTAGAATATTATTTTTTATAAATAAATAAAAAACTGGATCTAATTCATAATATTAATAAATAACTATTATTTCACAAAAAGTCTAAAAATCTAAAAACAAATTCAATATTAATATTTAAAATCGGATGCTGTTATTTAAAGTTTGAAAATAAAAATTAAAAATCCCGAACTATGTAAAAAGAAAACATGGAATATTATTTTTTATAAATAAATAAAAAACTGGATCTAATTCATAATATTAATAAATAACTATTATTTCACAGAAAGTCTAAAATACTCAAAGAAGTCCAAATACAAACCACGCGTCACCAAAAAGTAAGAGCAGAAAGTGTTTCCAAGACTGCTGCCGGAGATTTCGCCTTTTAAACATTAATGCTTCGTAACTACTACTGCAAATCCGAGAAGAAACTTTTGCCGTATGCAAACAAAAAAGAACTGGGTTTGGGGACTTGAAATTCATGTTGGGATATACTCAAAAGTGGGAAACAAAAATTTTGGCAGTACTCTCTTTTTCTTGTTGAGATGTCATATTTGGTGAAGTTCAAACAGGGATGGGTTGGGATTTGGCCAACAGGCAAATACTGTTGTATCAAGCTCGAAAAATGAACGGTGGGTTGGATTTTTTTTTTTTTTTTGGAGAAATTATGTAAGTACATTAGGCTTTTGTTTTTTGGGTGGAAGCATCATAGTTCGACTAAATACTCAACAGATGTAGAGTAAGACACAAATTTATATGTTAATTACCATGAACTCGTTTCATGAGATCATACTTAATTTTATTATGCACATGAATCATGACGAGGAGGACGTCTAAAAGATATGATTCAGAAAATCAAAAATCTCGATGAAATTATGAGAGTGTGGCCTGATCAACCACCACTCTGATGATATGTTACTCAATGAATCATAAAGTACGATATGTCGAACCTCGCTTAGTTGGATGAAATCAACATAGAGCTATTGACCTAAGAGAACAAACATTCACTACACCATAGATTGGCTATAGCAACCAGATTTCAAAAATTTCATCAGAAAACGTTGCTATTGATAGACCAGCTCGGATATATTGCAATGCATTTATAAAGTGTTACAATTGAAGCGAAAAAGTTGGAAATAGTATAAAATTTACATTCTATTGCAACAATTTAAGAATTCGTTGCTGTACATAGCAATTTGGGGCCCAAAATTTAGGCGGGTACTAAAGAAATTGAGCGGGCTTTTGAAAGATTTTACCGGCTGAATAAAACCAACATTAAAAAAAGCTTAATAATCGCTGCTGCTGCTGGGCGATTTACACACACACTAGGTGCGATTTACACACACTAGGGATTTCTTCCTCTCGACCGGCCCAGATTTTAGGATCATCCTCCGATTTTGGATTTCCTCCATCGCGATTTCAGCCGCTCTTCCTCTTCACGGCGCCCGCCTGGTTATAATAGTTGTACCTATCCAGCTGCAAAGCAGAGATTGTTCGCATCAATGGCGAATCGACGCTGCTTTGAATCTCTAAACCATTATTTCCGATCCATTAAAACACTAACCACATTATCTCAAACCCTCGCCGCTCCCTCAGCCCAAACCCGCCACCTAACACTCACCTCGAAAGCAACTCACCACATATCCGGCGACTACATTAGGGTTTATCCACACACTGCCTTATTCACGCGACATTTCTCTTCAAGGCACACCGATAGTGAAAATGATGACGGCGACGACGAAGATAATGATAGTGACGGAGAAGAGGAAGAGAATGACAGTGGAGGAGAAGAGGAATCTGGGAGTAAAAACGAAAGCGTCGTTTTATCAGCTGAGGATAAGGAAAAAGATGCTGCTGAAATCGGGTACACAGTCGTTGGTCCGCTTCAACAATCGGACCGGGTTTTCAAACCTTATGAACCAGTGTTTGCGGTTGTTCAGGTCAAAATGTCAACATATTTGTTGGTTTTCTGTATATTTTGTATAGAATTATGCAGCCTTTACTGAATTTTCATATTTTTCTCCTTTTCCTATTATTTAGATCGGATCACATCAATTCAAGGTGAGCAATAGGGATAGCATTTACACAGAGAGATTGAAATACTGTGAAGTCAATGATAAGGTCAGCGTTGTTTTTCTCGAGTTTTATTAATGCAAAAATTATTAATTGATTGTATTCAGAAATGAAATGGTTGTTTCTAATTAGAACACTTATTGAACTATAAATTATCACGTGGAATCACTGTTGGTAGGAAATCGTCTGTACTCAGCTACATTTTTTTTGGTTATATGGCGGGACACAGAACCATGGAGCATTCCAGGGCCTCTCTTATCTTGTATATCTCTGTAACGCATCATCTGGTCTTAGCTTCTGGGTCTGGAATTTGTCTTTGGGTTGTACTTACAATTTGACAGCTTTGAGTCAATGCATTGAAATCCTCCCGTGGATATTTGCTCGCAGCCTCTAATCTGTCCCTTCGCCTGTAAACGAGCCTAAATCGCTCCCGCTACTTATCAGAAATTATATCACATGGTTGAACCCTTAACTTATATCTGTAACACCCCAAACTAGGCGGATATTACAGTGCCGTGGACCCCCGACTGGGACCCACCAGGCGAATGAAAATGAATGAATTACACAGGATAAATGTAGTACCGAACCACATTACAACATTAATTACTTCGATGAGGAGTTTCATACAACACACCCAAGATATTACAGAATACATGTATATTTTATATGGAGATAAAATATACAACACTGAGTAAAATGAGTATTCAAATGGAATGTCTGCAGCGGAATAAAATGAAGGAAACATAAATGACTGAAAAGACTGGGGCACCCTACTAGTATCATTGGGACTCCTCGCCGTCGACGTGCTCTTTCTGTGCTTTTGCTTTGCCATGACCTGAAAAACAATATCCCCCAACGAGGTCAGTTACACAGAACAACAATCCTCAAGGGTTGAAAATACACAATCATGATATATCTGAAGTTATGAAATATCCTGTCGAAACATACGCAATCAAACATGCTATATGAATCAACTAACGGTATGGCTCAAAGGAATGGCACCACACTACGTCCGGGATGGAAATGTGTCCGTGTACAAGCCACCAACGAGTATCGATCGAATACACGTGTGGTCTTGTACCTAATCAGTCTCACGAAGCCATCAACTCGTGTGCACAGTCCAATGTGAGGCCACCAACCAACACAAGACTTAAATGTGCCCGACATGAAAATCCTACACATACCAACCGGCACGCCAGTGCGACCCGGAATGCCACGATGTAACAAAAGTGACATCAAAATCAATAATGACTCACCGAGATGAAATGACAGTGAAATGAATGATAGCTCAATGAAATAATTGGAACCGTCGTTCCTCGTGAATGAAGTAATGAAGTGACAATTACAAGTTTCAATACGGTTAGTACTTTATGAATGAATTATGATTATGAATGAACAACAACGAAAGGAATGAATATCCTTTTAACTGAGTAAGAATTAACTTACACAACACCGATGAAGAATATCCGTCCACGAACAACGTCCTAAATGAAATGTCGGTCGCTCGAACAACCTTGAATAACACAATTACCAATAATTCGATCATTATGCGAATCAAATACGATCATAACCGACTCAAACGTCGATACAACAATATCCAAACTCGAATATATCGAAACCAACTCCAAGATGAGTATTTCAAACTATCAAAACACTTTCAATGATATCAATAATCCCATAGGAATCCACAATTCAAGATTACAACAACGTTAATCGGAAATCCCCAAATTAACCGAAGTCAACCCCAAGGGTTCTTGATATAAATCCCCAAATTAGCCATTAAATTCATAGAAATATAACTATCCAAGATAGATAATCCATATCTAACATATTCTAACAACAATCCAAGCTTATACGAAGAAAATCGGAAGGAAAACCCAAAAATCCGAGTTCCTAGATCCAAGAGATTAACACCTTTGATTTGATGTGATGAAGATGATGAAATGATGATTAATCCGAATGATGAGCTTGAAGATGATGATTGATGATTACACCTCGAAGAATACTCTCCAAAACGCCCGAAATCGCCCAAAACCGCCGAAGGAGTGAAGTGAGATGAAGAAATGAGGAAATGGACTGCACTGTCCTATTTATAGTCACTCCAGTTTAGCATGCGCTAGCTCTTGTGCGTAGCGTGCGCTAACGGGTATTTTGGGTAGTCCAGTACCCACTGTCCGGAAATGGTAGCGCGCGCTACGTACCTTTTTGTAGCGTGCGCTACGGCTTTGCACTTAGCGTGCGCTAACCCCAAAATATTAGCGTGCGCTAACGAATTATCTGATGCCCAGTACTGGAGTCCAGAACCTTCTGTCCTCTGATCTGATCTCGGTAGCGTGCGCTACAACCAACGATTAGCGTGCGCTACTACACCGTTTGCGTACGCTAAAAACCACTCTTAGCGTGCGCTATGAATAAATTCAATTCAGTCCAGTAGCCACTGGACTCAACCTGATCCGACCTTAGCGCGCGCTACACCGACTGTATAGCGTGCGCTACTCCGGCTCACTAGCGCGCGCTACTTACCATTCGTAGCGTGCGCTACCTACAATCCCAACTGCAGTCCAGTGCCTTCTGGACTGCCTGCTCAACTACACTAGCGTGCGCTAGTGTTGAGAGGTGGCGTGCGCTACCAGTACTCAATTAGCGCACGCTAAAGAGAGTACGTAGCGTGCGCTACTCCTCACACACAGCACACTAAGAAATGACAACGATGGCAAACACCGCACGATTCTCTAACTAGTTTGATGATGAATGACGATACAATTACTCTGAACGATCAATACAATGATTGAATATGAGTGACAAATGATCATAAATGAGTGAAAAATACTGAGTGATAATTACTGAATGATAGATACTGAATGATAATGACTGAATTACAACCGGGTATTACATACACCCCCCCTTAAAAGAGTTTCGTCCCCGAAACTAAGGGTCAAACAACTCGGGATAACTCTCCCGCATAATATCCTCGGTTTTCCAAGTAGCCTCTTCAACTCCGTGTCTAGACCACTGAATTTTAACCAAAGGAATCGTCTTATTCCTCAACTGTTTGATTCGCCGCTCTAAAACTCGTATAGGATGCTCCTCATGTGAATGATCATCGGCGATCTCGATTTCATCGAACTGAAGTATGTGACTCGGGTCGGAAACATACTTCCGCAACTGAGAGACGTGAAACACATTATGAATTCGGCTCAACACCGGAGGTAAAGCCAATCGATAAGCTAACTCGCCTACTCAATCCAAAATCTCAAGCAGTCCAATGAATCTCGGACTCAACTTTCCCCTCTTCCCAAAACGGAAGATACCACGACTCGGGGATACCTTGACCAAAACATGGTCACCCGTCTCGAACTCTAACGGTCGACGACGATTATCTGCATATGATTTCTGTTGACTCTGAGCGGTCAACAAACGACTCCTGATCAAAGCTACCTTCTCACGGGCGGCTATAAGCATATCGGGCTCGGTGCCGATTGATTCTGATAAGTCATCCCAACACAAAGGAGATCGACAACGATGACCGTACAAGGCCTCGTAAGGTGCCATCTTAATCGAAGAATGCCAACTATTATTGTACGTGAACTCGATAAACGGTGGTTGGGTTTCCCAATCATCTTTCCAATCGAGGACACATGCCCTCAACATGTCCTCCAAAGTCTGAATAGTCCTCTCTGATTGTCCGTCGGACTGAGGATGAAAAGTTGCACTGAGATTAAGCTGAGTTCCCTTAGCATGATGAACTGATTTCCAAAAATGAGACACGAATCGGCCATCACGATCGGAAATGATACTTTTAGGAGTATCGTGCAATCTCACTATCTCTTTGATAAATAACTGGGCAAGTCTCTCGGGACCCCACATATCCTTAATCTCAAGTAAATGAGCTGATTTAGTTAGGCGATCCACAATTACCCAGATTGTGTTCATGCCACGACGACTCTTCGGCAAACTCGTGATGAAGTCCATAGAAATATCCTCCCACTTCCACTCTGGAATAGGGAGAGGTTTCAGCATACCCGCCGGTCGCTGATGTTCTATCTTGACTTGTTGACAGGTTAAACATCTCGAAACAAATTCCGCGACTTCTCGCTTCATATTACTCCACCAGTAATTTTGTTTCAAGTCTTTATACATCTTGCTAGACCCCGGGTGAACGGAATAAGGGGTAGCATGAGCTTCTTTCAAAATCGAGTTTTTTAGCTCGTCATTCTCCGGTACGCACAACCGATTCTTAAAACGCAGAAGTCCATCCTCGTGAACCACAAATCCGGGGGCTTTCCCCTGAGTCACATCCTCTCGAATGCGTAACAAAAATGGGTCCACACCCAGATTTTCCCTGATCGCCTCCTCAAGTGGCGATGAAATCTCAACGTCTGAGTTGCCCTTGTACTCGCGTAACTGCACCTCGATCTCGGGTCTCGAAATTCTCTGAAGTTCCTTCGATCGTGTCGAGCAAGCATCTGCTCCTGAACGGACTTACGACTCAAGGTGTCGGTGACAACGTTCGCCTTGCCCGGGTGGTAAAGGATCTCGATATCATAATCTTTGATTAGTTCCAACCACCGTCTCTGTCGCATATTTAACTCCTTCTGAGTAAATATATACTTTAAACTCTTATGATCGGTGAATATCGGCTGTAACGCCATAAAGATAATGACGCCAAATCTTCAATGCGAACACCACGGCTGCTAGCTCCAGGTCGTGGGTCGGATAATTAACCTCGTAAGGTCTCAATTGCCATGAAGCGTAAGCAATAACTTTCCCGTTCTGCATGAGTACACATCCGAGACCCTGTCCGGACGCATCACTATAAACCAAAAATCCCTCCGTCCCTTGCGGTAAAGAAAGGACAGGTGCTGAAGTTAACCGGCTCTTGAGTTCCTCAAAACTCTGTTGACACGCGTCGGACCACGTGTATTTCTTATCCTTCCATAAAAGGTTCGTCATGGGTTGAGCGATTTTAGAAAATCCCTCCACAAATCGCTGATAATAACCCGCTAATCCGAGGAACTTCGGATTTCCTTAACATTCTTCGGAGGTAGCCAATCTCGAATAGCCTCCGTCTTCTGAGGATCGACACGAACTCCGTCTGATGAAATTACGTGTCCAAGAAATGTCACTTCGGACATCCAGAACTCACATTTGGAAAACTTCCCATAAAGTTGTTCTCGTCTCAACACGTCGAGCACTTGATGAAGGTGAAACTCGTGTTCCTCCCGGTCACGAGAATAAATCAAAATGTCATCAATGAAGACAACCACGAACTGATCCAGATAGTCGATGAAAACCCGATTCATTAACATCACGAATACCGCAGGTGCATTAGTCAACCCAAACGGCATAACCACAAACTCATAATGACCATAGCGTGTTCGAAACGCCGTCCTCGCGATATCCGACTCTCGAATCCGCAACTGATGATATCCAGATCTTAAGTCAATCTTGGAAAATACTGAAGCTCCCTGAAGTTTATCCAAAAGATCATCGATACGGGGTAGAGGATATTTATTCTTGATCGTCACCCGGTTCAATTCCCGGTAATCAATACACAAGCGGAACGAACCATCCTTCTTCTTGACAAATAACACTGGTGATCCCCAAGGGGACGCACTCGGTCGAATATAACCCTTCTAGAACAACTCCTCAAGTTGGTTCTTTAATTCCTGCATTTCGGTCGGGGCCATCCGGTACGGTGCCTTCGATATCGGGGACGTACCGGGCTCCAACTCAATCGTGAATTCCACATCCCTCTGTGGAGGCAACCCAGGTAACTCGTCTGGAAAAACATCGGCATATTCCCTCACTACCGGAATATCCGTCAACATTACTGATGATTTCTCGGTTTTGGTCATATAGCACCAATAACCAACACACCCCTGACTGAGTAATCTCACTGCTTTCATCAAATTAATGACTTTACCAAAACAGCCGGGATTACCTCCCTGAAAAACACATTCAAACCCATCGTCTGAAATGATAGTGACCATACGCTTACGGACACTAATGATGGCATCATGACGATCCATCCAGTCAATACCCAGAATGACGTCGTCTCTCGGTAAATCTATCACAATTAGGTCTGCTAGCCATACACGGCCATGAAGCTGAATCGGACAATTCTGAATCTCACGATTTCCGATAATTCTTCTACCGTCAGGTAGACCAATGACATAAGGCTCACAACTAGTAGCACTACCCAGACGTAGTATACTCAAACATGACTCGGAAATGAATGAATGTGATGCACTAGTATCAAAAAGGGTACACACAGGTTGAGATAGAATATCGAGTGTACCTGATATCATCCGGGCCTCTGGATCGTCGGTCTTCTTCATTTCATAAATTCGGGGCTTGCCGGCCCCCGAACCGGACGCTCCCGTCTGATAGCTCTTCGCTCCGCCTTTATTAGCTCCTGTCGTCTTGAGCAGCCCGGTAAATCTTTGATTACGCACCGAATGTCACAGGGCCTGAGATGACGCCAGAGTGGGTTTAGAGTCCCTACGCCAAAGACGGGCCATATGCCCAGCAATCCCACAGTTGTGGCACGTGACAGTCTGCTTCGGACATTTGGTGCTGAAATGACCCTGTTCTTCACAGTTGAAACAGGTGATGGCCAAAATGGCCGCTCGTGACTGAGATTCCGCGGGTCTAGGCGCCATAGGAGGTCGCTCAGAAAAAGTAGAGCCCGCACGTGGTTTCTTGAAAGTGGCCTGACTGCCGTCAGACTGATTACGGTTCTTAGACTTCTTGCCAGCTGATGAGGGTTGTTGCTTAGCAATTTCATTAGCGATGGCTCGTAAGTAAGAGCTTTCTCAATGAACTCGGCCAGAGTGGTACAATTATGATTAAGCAACTGTAGCCGCATACGAGGTTTCAGCCTCTTGCTGAAATACTTGATCTTGTCTGCCTCAGAGTGAATGATAGATGAGGCGAACGGAAGAAGTTCCTGAAATTTTTCGGCGGTGGCAAGAACATCGTCGTCCGCTGAGAGGTCGGGAGTGAGTAATTCCGACAATTTAGCCTCCCTGAGTGGGGCTGGATAATACCTCTCCATCATGAAAGTTTTGAACTGATCCCAAGTACATGATCCGTCGGTGGGCTTCAACGATAACCACCATGAATGAGCGCTCTTACCAAGATAGTAGGCCGCAACTGAAACTTTATGCCCTTCAGGGCAATCCACTAGAGCAAATAACTTCTCGAAATGCTCAAGCCAATGAACAATATCCGCCGGTTCAGATGAGCCCTCGAAGGTAGGTGGTCGCTGGCGAGAGATATCGCCAATGATACTGCTTACACCCCTCTCTTGCCTCTGAGGTGGCGGCGGAGGAGCATGTTGATTTTGAGTAGTGGAGTTATGCATCGTCTCCATTAGTTGTGCCATCTGAGTCATTTGGGCCATCATGCCCTGCATAAAAGCGAGTGGGTCAACCCGAACACCCTCCGACTGAGCTGTGTCCCGGGTACGACTCCCTGATAGTGAATGATTACGCCCAGGTGAATGAGTGGCAGCATCACTGCTCGATGAGTTAGCATTATTTCTAGCATTCGCGCGTGTATTCACATGAGCTCTCGGGTTCCGGCCTGCGCCACGACCTCTTCCCCCGCGTCCTCTGCAGCCCTTTCCATACTGAAATGGAAAGTCGTATGATGATTATATATCTCGCATGAGTATCACATTATGATTATATTATGAAATGATGAAAATGTGCATACGCGCTCAAATACAACGATTACATGAATGATCAACTGAAATGACGTGATTATCTGATGAAGTCCTTGATATGATTATCTTGAACAATTTAACAAGATTAATGATATGATCCTCAAGATCAATAACTAAACAATGAAATGAAATGAGTGATTAATGAATTAACATGATCGACTTGATCACAATTGAAAATGATGAATGAGGATTGTTAACTGATGAATTATGAATGAATGATTATTGCCAGAAATTATACCATGGCGTTAGAAATCTTACAATTCTCGGTCTGATTGGCTCGGCATTTGCACAGGTCACACGTGACGCGAAAGTCCAATGATACTAGTCCGATGACGATGATTTCAAATGAGACATGACTCGGAAGGTAGTATTCAAAACCACGCTCTGATACCAACTCTGTAACACCCCAAACTAGGCGGATATTACAGTGCCGTGGACCCCCGACTGGGACCCACCAGGCGAATGAAAATGAATGAATTACACAGGGTAAATGTAGTACCGAACCACATTACAACATTAATTACTCCGATGAGGAGTTTCATACAACACACCCAAGATATTACAGAATACATGTATATTTTATATGGAGATAAAATATACAACACTGAGTAAAATGAGTATTCAAACGGAATGTCTGCAGCGGAATAAAATGAAGGAAACATAAAGATCAAAAAGTGGGCCCCTACTAGTATCATTGGGACTCCTCGCCGACGTGCTCTTCCGTGCTTTTGCTTTGCCATGACACGAAAAACAATATCCCCAACGAAATCGATTTACGTAACAACAATCCTCAAGGGTTGAAAATACACAATCATGATATATCTGAAGTTATGAAATATCCTGTCGAAACATGCGCAATCAAACATGCTATATGAATCAACTAACGGTATGGCTCAAAGGAATGGCGCCACACTACGTCCGGGATGGAAATGTGTCCGTGTACAAGCCACCAACGAGTATCGATCGAATACACGTGTGGTCTTGTACCTAATCAGTCTCACGAAGCCATCAACTCGTGTGCACAGTCCAATGTGAGGCCACCAACCAACACACGACTTAAATGTGCCCGACATGAAAATCCTACACATACCAACCAGTACGCCAGTGCGACCCGGAATGCCACGATGTAACAAAAGTGACATCAAAATCAATAATGAATCACCGAAATGAAATGACAGTGAAATGAATGATAGCTCAATGAAATAATTGGAACCATCGTTCCTCGTGAATGAAGTAATGAAGTGACAATTACAAGTTTCAATACGGTTAGTACTTTATGAATGAATTATGATTATGAATGAACAACAACGAAAGGAATGAATATCCTTTTAACTGAGTAAGAATTAACTTACACAACACCGATGAAGAATATCCGTCCATGAACAACGTCCTAAATGAAATGCTGGTCGCTCGAACAACCTTGAATAACACAATTACCAATAATTCGATCATTACGCGAATCAAATACGATCATAAGCGACTCAACGTCGATACAACAATATCCAAACTCGAATATATCGAAACCAACTCCAAGATGAGTATTTCAAACCATCAAAACACTTTTAATGATATCAATAATCCCATAGGAATCCACAATTCAAGATTACAACAACGTCAATCGGAAATCCCCAAATTAACCGAAGTCAACCCCAAGGGTTCTTGATATAAATCCCCAAAATAGCCATTAAATCCGTAGGAATATAATTATCCAAGATAGATAATCCAAATCTAACATATTCCAACAACAATCCAAGCTTACACGAAGAAAATCGGAAGGAAAACCCAAAAATCCGAGTTCCTGGATCCAAGAGATTAATACCTTTGATTTGATGTGATGAAAATGATGAAATGATGATTAATCCGAATGATGAGCTTGAAGATGATGATTGATGATTACACCTCGAAGAATACTCTCCAAAACGCCCGAAATCGCCCAAAACCGCCGAAGGAGTGAAGTGAGATGAAGAAATGATGAAATAGACTACACTGTCCTATTTATAGTCACTCCAGTTTAGCGTGCGCTAGCTTTTGTGCGTAGCGTGCGCTAACGGGTATTTTGGGTAGTCCAGTACCCACTGTCTGGAAATGGTAGCGCGTGCTACGTACCTTTTTGTAGCGTGCGCTATGGCTATGCACTTAGCGTGCGCTAACCCCAAAATATTAGCGTGCGCTAACGAATTATCTGATGCCCAGTACTGGAGTCCAGAACCTTCTGTCCTCTGATCTGATCTCGGTAGCGTGCACTACAACCAACGATTAGCGTGCGCTACTACACCGTTTGTGTACGCTAAAAACCACTCTTAGCGTGCGCTATGAATAAATTCAATTCAGTCCAGTAGCCACTGGACTCAACCTAATCCGACCTTTGCGCGCGCTACACCGACTGTATAGCGTGCGCTACTCCGGCTCACTAGCGCGCGCTACTTACCATTCGTAGCGTGCGCTACCTACAATCCCAACTGCAGTCCAGTGCCTTACGGGTCGCTCAACTACACTAGCGTGCGCTAGTGTTGAGAGGTGGCGTGCGCTACCAGTACTCAATTAGCGCACGCTAAAGAGAGTACGTAGCGTGCGCTACTCCTCACACACAGCACACTAAGAAATGACAACGATGGCAAACACCGCACGATTCTCCAACTAGTTTGATGATGAATGACGATACAATTACTCTGAACGATGAATACAATGATTGAATATGAGTGACAAATGATCATAAATGAGTGAAAAATACTGAGTGACAATTACTGAATGATAGATACTGAATGATAATGACTGAATTACAACCGGGTATTACAATATCATTATGACCTATGTTAGTGTTTATCTCCGATATCATTATGCCTAAAAATTTCCCTTCTATTTAGGATTTAAGTGGTACATAAATATGATATGCAAGTGTTTATTGAGAATTTACAGCTTTTTTAGTTTTCGTACTACTTATTGATATTGTTACGTTAAACCTGCAGAGAGTCGATGCAACAGCAGCAGAAAACAATTTACATGAAACTAATGTGAATTCTTCCCCAACTACGAGTTGCCCAGGTTGTGTATAGTTTATTTATTCATTGTATTTTGAAGTCCCACTCTTTCATTTTTTGCAAGAGATATTAATCCGATTGCAAAAGTTTACTCATATTATCTTGACAGGTAAAGATAATAGTCTACCAAATATAGTTAACAATCAATTCAAAAGTCGCTGGTTTGGTGGTTGGACAAACAACGTAAGTACTTGTAAGTTGAATTCTGTTTCTATTGTCCTTTCATGCTAATCTCTTCGTGAATGTCTTATTCGGTATTCACTTAGTACTTTGTGATGTGTTGTATTGTAAAACTACATGGAACGAATACATGCGTACAACCTTAAGAGAACCGTTTTACTAAAGTAGTTCAATATGAAAGTAATTTACGCATGTAAGCTTTGTGATGGTCTGCTTAGTACCCTGTGGTATGTTTTGCTTGGGAATCAAAGCAAGATTTGGGATTTTTTATGTTATGCTGAAGTGAGATTCACCTCTTGCTTTCGAAGTTTAAAACCTTTTGTCTAGCATAAGAAATGAAGAAATCTCGAGGTTTATACTAGTAATTCATATTGGACAAATGTTTAATGTTGTGGTTATCCTGCAATTGGAATAATAATGTCTTGTTACTCACGATTGTTCCTTTGCTTTAATGGCCACTGTTCTAAAATCTCTGTGTAACCCCGTGTAGGCGTTAGGCCTCCCTTGTCCGCCTATAGTTATATTCCAATTATGCCCCGCTTAGTCTTATTTGTTCCCCCCACCTAACACCGTGCAGGCCCTGCAGCCTCTGCCACCTGCCTAGCACGTAATGTACCACTTATATCAGAGGATTATCTCCGATACTTTTGTCCCGACGTAATGTAAGTTCTGTCATTACGTCGGATCCTCTTGCTTCTCTTTTGTAAATTTATTTCTTAAAAAGCTCAATTTTATTCATGTAATTACCTGTTTTTTTTTCAAAGTTTAGGTGCTGATATTATTTATGATTCATCGTGCCTTCCACATCTTGTCCGAATCTTGGCTGTTGTTCTGAAGCACGGCCATTCGGATGCTGAACTCAGCGCTGATTGTCAGTGGCTGGAGCTTCTGAATCAAGATATCAGAGGCCGTCTTGCTGGTATGATATTTCTTTCAAAAGACGAAAGGTTTCATTATTCGTTGAAGAAGTATTTTGTAAACACTTGGAAAAAAAAGTGATCGTGAGCTTCTTGCTGATTTTCCCCCCCTCAAGTGCTGCTTTTGATTTAACTTTTGAAGTTATTCAACTTTTAGCTTCTGTTTACAAACATGGGCAACTTGTAATTCGCTTCAACAGTTGTGGGAGTTGAATTATTAACAGGGTTCGGTATCTATTTGCAGCATTAAGACGCAGTAAGCGAAGAGTCTGGGCTGTTATAAACTACTTTTAGGCCGGGTTTTACATTAATTTCATCGTCTCTCCCGTTCGATCACTACTTTTCTTTTTCTATTTTTTTCTTTTTCGTTTACCGATTACCGTTTTGTAAAGTGGTGTAGCTAAGCATATTCTTTTCTATTGTTGTTATCAAGAAAGTTGGCTGAACCAAGTGAAGGAAATGCAACTGCATTGTGAAAGCGGTCTCCGTAATAGTTTGTGTAATGCTTCACAAGAGTCGGATGCAACGGGAAATTTCACAAGGTAAAAGAATATCAATATAGAGTATCACAAGGCGTTGTTTTGATTTTGTCGAGGGCAATTATATCTCTTTGAAGCCATTGCATTATTTAATCTACTTTGTGATGAGCTAACTTTTTTTTTTCTAATTTCAGATTGGGAGAAGTCCATAATGATTCAGAGAAGGATTTAGATGTGCTACTACTTCTATTGAGGACAGAGATGAGACCGATGAAGATGAAGATGAAGATAGATGAAGATGAAGATGAAGATGAAGAGGAATAGGAAGAGGAAGAAGAGCCATAACTCATGTTTATATAATGTTTAACTAAGATATTGGTCTATGTATTTCTAAGTTAGATTGTGTCACTTGAACTTAGTTATTTTGCTTCAACTTGGTCATTTTCCTAAACTTAGTCTGAGTGAATTTATTGATGTTGGAACAGCAGTAATATTGCTCGGTTGGATTGATGTTACGATATACCAATTGAAATAAATCTAATGGTCATGCCAGTTTTTTTATTTAGCATTGCAATAGAATCTTAAATGTTGCCATATATGTCATATTCATTAATAAAATTATATTGCATTTGATTCTAAATATGTTGCAATTGGGCATATATATGTTGCCTTAGGGTTGCCTGAATCCATGTATTGCAACAATTAACACAAAAAAATCGTTGCAAAAAAATGTTGCCAGAGGTAGTCCAAGATATTGCAATGGTGTTAAACATGTTGCTATAGCCGTTAAATCGTTGCCATGTACTATATTTGCAATGATAATATGCCGTTGCAATATGGTACCAAATTTGTTGCCATAAGGGCCCTATGGCAACCAGAGCAAAGTGCACGCTTGATTTTTGCATAATCGTTGCAATAGGCCCTATTGCAATGAATTTAGGGCATATTGCAACGTATTTTACACGTTGTTGTATGCAATCTATGGTGTAGTGATTCCAAGCTTGCGAATGAATTATTCGGGTAGGTTTCGAGTGTCATTTCCTACGGCTTGATATCAATATTGTGTGAATGTATTGTTGAATGAATTACGGTGCATTCAAGGTTGCTTTCGAGTGAGTACTTAGTCGAGGATACCGTCCGTTCGATCATTTGGAGAAGGACTATCTTTCATCTATGGAATTGAGACAAGTTATCTTGCTTGGTTATAATGATGATTGAATTCTTGTGAACGTTATAAGTTTCATGTATATGAAATGCATATGAATCTGTGATTCCTAATGTGATATTGTTCTTGATGATATTTCCGTTTTCATTGTGGGATTGCACTACCAAGTTCATCACCTTTGAATCGTTGATCTCGTTGATTCTTATTATCACTTCGGTGAGTTTCTTGATCCTTACTTGGATACATAATTTATTGAATTCGTTGTTATGTTGTATCGTGACACATCTTGAATCATATCTGCGTGCCGATTGGTTATTGTGTAGGATTTTTAGCCAGGCACATATGGTCATACGTTGATGTTTCCGTATTGGACTGTACACACGAGACGTAGAGGCTAATTAGGCACATTGTCACACATATATTCTGGATTCCGTATACGGGGTAGACATGTGCACGGACACATTTCCGGATCGGGCGTACTGTGATGTCCATCTTGAGCCATTTTGATTGGTCGTTCATAGTGCATGTATGATTGGATATGTTCGATGGTTTGTGACTGATTGTTCATACGCCCGAGCGGTGTGTTCAATAGTCGAGATGTTTCCTTGAGATCTAATATATGTGAATTGTATAATGTCTTGAGAATTATTATCATGTATATTTGATCCTGTGGTTTTGGGCGAAATACTTGTGTTGTATTTTAGGTCGAGGCAAGGGCAAGGCACGGGAAGAGCACGGTGACGGCGAAGGGTTTGAAGGATACTAGTTCGGGGGGCCCAAAGTCTTTTGTTGTCTGGTTGTGTTTAAATCGTGTAATATCATTTCTCCGTTTCATTTAAACTGTTGTCGATTGTACTATTATTTAAGTGTATTCCATCTTCATATGGTCTATACTAGTATTTGGATCCTGTGTATTCTAAGGCTATTAGACGTACTATTTGTAAACTCCCGATCAGAGTAAGGTTTATTGTTTTGTGGTTTGGTATCACAAAGTATGTCATGATTAATCTATATTTTGGTATCGCATAGTGGGTCCCAGTATGGGTCCACAGCACTATGATAGCCCTCTTTTAGGGGTGTTACAACTTGGTGATGCCGACGTGTTGCATTTATTCTGGTACCTGTAATTTGGAGGTATTTTTTCGGTTTTTGGAATTCGAAAAAGTGTTTTTGATGCTGTTATTGTATATTTTTATATAGGTAATCATTGCCGAACATTTATGTCCCAATTATTGCCTCTTCTTTCGGCTCAATTGTGATTTTGTTCTAGATTTTGTTTAGCTTTGGTCAAGTTTCTTTGGGGTTTGGTTGAGTGCCCTTCCCCCGCCCCCCTTTACAGTGTTATTTAGAGGTACTGTTTTGAGTTTTTGGAATTTGAAAAAGGGTTTTAGTTGCTGTTATAGTATATTTCTTATTCTCTGTCCCTTAGCATATGTTATCAAAAGTTATGTTCTTACGTTTAGAGGTATATAGGCTGGCAACCTTGCGAAGGAAAGGCTTCTTTGAGGACGATTACGATTCATTAGAAGGATTGGTCTGATAGGTAAAACAATGCCACGTACTTCTAAATGTTGATGTGGATTTAAACTTGGCATGTCCACTTTTCAAATAAATTTGCCCTACTCTAAAAGTGTTAGGGGTTTATATTGGTTGAAAATCTGTTTCTTCATTTTATTTTCTTGCTGAAGATATTTTTCTCTTCTTTGGTCTCCTCATTGCACTGTCTCACCTTCTTCAGAGATGTGTTCTTCCACAAGATACGTGTTCTGCTGCAATTGCATATGAATCTCACTTCTCTTTTTCTCTTTGCTCTCTCTTGGTTGTTTGCGTCTGTGTGTTTTGTGTTCAGAAACATTGATCTCGATTTCTTCTACAGGATACGGTTTTATTCTGTGAAATATAAACTTTTAGTTTTAGGTGTAGTTGAGTTTGGTTGCTCTTCTTGTGTTAGTAATTGTTTTGCGCTGTTGTTTTGTGACTGCAACGTGTTGGTTATATTTTTCTGGAGGTATTGTTTTTGGTTGTATTTGTTGTATTTTCTTTTATTTGGTTGTTACTTAGTAAGAGTTGTTTTGTGTAGGTGTTTGGTGATGGTGTCGTGTTGCTATTATTCTGGTACCTATAATTTGGAGGTATAGTTTTGGATTTGTGGATTTTGAAGAAGATTTTTTGTTAATTTGAAGGTGTACTTTATATTTGTTTGGTGGGCGGTATTTCTTGTCCTTTTTTGGATTTTTCAGTTTCTCTTTATTTAGTTGATGTTACTGTTTAGTTTTTGTTTTTTCTATTTCATTTTGCTTTGTTGTTACTTATTAGGAGTTGTTTTGTGTAGGTGTTTGGTGGCACCGACGTATTGCTTTTATTCTGGTACTTGTAATTTGGAGATATTGTTTGTGTATTATATATTCTTTATTTAGGTGGTTGTTTTATTCTTTGCACTTATATCATTATTTATGATGCATGTTTATGTATTGTGGTCAAACTATTTCATTTTCTGTATGTCTGAAATATTGCCTCTCTTTTCTGTTCAAGTGTAGTTTCGATTATGACTTCTTAGAAGAACTTCTTCTACAGGATACGATTTTTTGTCTGATAGGTATAGCAACACTACATACTTCTAAACGTTGTTATAGATTAAAATTTGGATTGTCTACTTCTCAAAAAAAAAAAAAAAAAAACTGGATCTAAAAGTGTTAGGGGTTAATATCGGTTGAAAACATGTTTCCTCATTTAATTTCCTCGCTGAGCATGTTTTTCTCTTCTTTGGTCTTCTCACCGCATTGTCTCACTTTCTTCAGAGACGTGTTCTTCTACAGGATATGTGTTCTTCTACAGATGCTTCTGAATTTCACTTCTCTTTTTCTCTTTGCTCTCTCTTGGTTGTTTACTTATATGCTGTTTGGGTTCGGAGGCATTGATCTCGGTTTCTTATACAAGATGCGGTTTGGTTTGGTGAAGTCTTTTCCTCTTTGTTAAAGGGTTTACTCTCGCTCTCGTAAGAGTCTATTTGGCGGCGAGTAATTTTACTACTTATACTAAGAGTTGTTTTCTGTAGGTGATTGGTGCCTATAGCACGTTGCTCTATTTCTTTTTTGTTGCGTATGTGTGTAGTTCTTTAAACTTTTCGGCTTCCGTTTATTTAGTTGTCATTGTTAGTAGTTTTTATTACCTATTAGGAGTAGTTTTCTGTAAGTGTTTAGTAATTACAGCTTGTTGCTTTTATTCAGGTAGTTGTACTCTTGAGGTATTGTTTTATGTTATGTCTGTTTGGATTGAAAATGATACGTCCTGTAAGTTTTGATATATATAAAATAAGTGGTCTTATAGGTATAAGAACGCCCTGTACTTCTAAACGTTTTTCAGTGAAGGGAAACATTATTGTAAATCAATCAAAAATATTGTTGTTATTCTATTTTATATTTACCTATCATATCTTCCTCTATCTACATTTTGTTTTCACCTAATAAATTAGATATAAATATATATTCATTACTTGAAGATTCAACATACAACATCTACATGATAACGATTTTCTGTCCTCAAATCACTGACAATATTTTCCAAATATCTAATAAAATTAGATATTCATTTATATGTAACTTATTCCACCTTATACATATTCATTTATATTTACCTTTCTACACTTTTTTACCTTTGTTTTGCCTTCATCTACTCCAGTTTTTTCTTATTGTAAACTAATATCTGATTATCTCTCCATTTTCGGTTGATAGACAGACGAAAGAAACATCATCCACCATGAACACTAGAGAGCTTTTACTTCCCCAAATTAGGAGCGGCACTTACAATTGGAGAGCCAGAGTGACTGTCGCCGAGAAAGCACACCCGAGAAATTCCAATATTATAGGGACTAGATATCAAAGCGTGCTGCTCATGGATATACCATAAAATATTCTACAAACACTAAACATTAGATTTCTTTTCTATTTATAGTTGCATCTACCAATAAAAATCTATGAAATTGTTCATTATCACGCCGATATCAGGTCAGACAATATTCAATTATCTAAGTTGACAACCGCAATTCTACAAACACCAACATTGGGTTCCTTTTTGGTTTATAGTTGCATCTATCGTACTCCTCGTTTCTCAGGTTCTTGTTGATGAATTACAATTGAAATTTTTATAGTATTTTCCGATCATTTTTCCATACAAATCATTAGGATTTAATTATCATCTTTCCTTAACAGCCACTTCCTATCTTCATTGAAAATTACAGGCTCTTATAATCAAAATTATGTGTTTGTTTTTTGTATTCATATATGTATCTTTGTTTGTGTGAATTATATACTCTTATATATGTGTTTAAGCTACATATACATGTTATTGATTGTTTCTGAAGTTGATTTTTTTTATAAGAGCAAAACAACTACTTAATCTCAGGCTTCTGTTTTTTTAACAAGAGCAAAACACCATGCGTGCTATGATCTATGATCATAATATCAACGCTTTCCACCAACATCTATTAGTAGGAAAAACATATCTAATCTCAAAGGCTGTGGTCAAACCTGCCCCTGAAAATTTCCATAGGTACCTTGGTGAGTTATAGTGGACACTAAGCGGGAAAACCAGCATCGAATGCCAAGAGGAGGATCACCAAGATCTGCTATTCAGCGCTCGACCTGTGTGAGTTCTGAGACTTACTATCACATATCAACACTCAAGACAAAATCGGTTAGCTCTAACTAGCTCCTGCCTTTACGTTCAATAATATGAAATTTACAACAAATATTATGTATGTTCTAATGACCTCTGAACAGATATAATCGGACTGGTGATAAATATCGAGCCATCTAGAACTCGAACCACAAAATCAGGCGAGGAAATACTGCTTTAGGACATTATCATCACAAACAAAAGATACAATATCTATCAATTACACATTATTACACAAGAAATCTAAATTATTGATACCTCCAGCCAGGTTTGAAACTGCCATCTTCACTATATTTGACGACTTCGTCAAAAATGAAGTCATCGCATTAACAAAATCTCTGTCAACACAACCCATCATTGCCGCGACTCCCCTCACAGTAACATCATACAATGGTAACTTCCATACCACCTTAACATCTAAGTTCCTTTTAAGAAGATAAATGATATACACCGCTTTATACTACTCTCAAACGACTAGGAGCTACATTTACTAACAAGATCACAATCTATTTTCAGGAATCTCCCTATCATCAACAACCAACACATACATATACATTAATCTCCCCTGCCCTCAGGTGAGCGAATTCGACAACTGGTACATACTAACAATATACAATAATCGATTACATCACACTTCACCTATCTGCTCTAATACACAATACCACTGAATATTCCACTCAAATCAAACACCTTAGCAACTTACACCAGCAATCCTCCTAAAATATTCCATGCAACTACTGCAATCGAATACACAAACATTTAAGAGGCTTGCGCCACAAATTTGACAGTAAGCTTTAGCCCTTATTAGTTTGCTCCATATAAATTATAAACTTATCTTTTCATGTTCTCATTTCTAATAACCCAAAACAACCCCAGCACCTACCTATGGATAAAAGGAATTACGGCAACAGCAACAGAAATTGCAACATACTGGTACGTGGCCTGCAACATATGCAAACGCTTGCGAGCACGGACATTGCAGGCGAATCCTACTTTTGCCGTTCCTGTGGCAACACTGGTGCTATTGCTACTACTAGGTGTGAATATATATGCATATGTATTGATATAAGTATACATATATATACACACAAACATATATATATATACATATATGTCTCTCTCTCTCTCTCTCTATATATATATATATATATATATAAACACTATTTACTTTATCATTACATTCAAGATACAAATATTTACATTTCAGAGCATGTCAAGAGATCACAATTACCGACTCCAATGGCACACTCGAGGCAACAATCATGGGAACAATAGCAGAGGATTTTTACAGCTGCAAAGCTACCGAACCAATGACGCACTCCATCATAGTAAGGCCTCATTTCTTGATATATATAATCTAATACCATCATGTTTAATAAGAAAACCTTACAGCCCGATGCAGGAAAGTAAATTCTCCTACAAATACACATCCCACATTCATTCTACTTCAAAAAAACGCTTGTCATCTGTTGTGTCGAGAATTATACTCTCCGATCGGCGATCGCCTCAGAGATCGGGCGACCTAGCCATTGCCGAGCAGCCGAGGCAGAGCTGCCGACCAGCGACCAGGCGACCTAGCCATAGCCGAGCAGCCGAGATAGATCGGTCGACCGAAGGTCCCAGGACAAGTCCCAGTACCGAGCGATCGACATATAAGACAATCGTCTCTCGGTACTTGGCGATCGACTCCTGGTGGCCGACTAGCAGACGATCATCTCCCGGCACTTGACGATCGACCCTTGGTGACCGGACGGTGCCAACCCCTGGTGACTTGCCTATCGACCCTTAGTGATCGACCAATGCCGACCGCCTCATGCCGCTCGAAGCCGATGATCATCCAGTCGGCAAAAGCCAAAGCTCAGGACAGAGCCCACGTGCAGTGCCGAGACAAGATCCGCATTTCACGGATCGTTGACCACAGCCTGTCAGCATCCTTCCACCAGCCGACAGGCCCGCCGAAAGGTGTCCGTGGGACCGCCTGTGACAGCAACTCCGGACGCGTGCTGGCTCCTCATTGGACCGCACAGCTGGCTGCCAGCAGCTGCCTTGGACTTTAGGCAGGCAGCCCATGTGACTTAAAGACGATCGCCCCATTATTATATTGGCCGAAAGGCGATCGCCCGCCAGGAAACAAGGCTCCTCAGCCCCTATAAATAGAAGGCTCCCTGCACTTGGAAAAGGGTTCAACTCCTACGGCAATTCTTCAGCACCCACGAGATTTTCACTCTCTGAAGTCCATCTCTCCAAGCACAACACAACTTGGCTTTCCTACTCTTGGCAACAGCTATCTCTCGGTTCATTCTTCTCTCTCCGCCTCTCTCATACAGAAGACGATCGGCCGAGAGCAAGAACACCAAGGCTTCGCTCAAGAGCTGGATTAACAGGGTCTTTTTACACTCATTGTACTTAGATTCTCACATTAATACTTGTATCCACGAATATTTGTATTAATAACATCTCGCGAGAGCATTCAAGCCCGGGCCTAACAAACCCGGCAAATCTTGTGTTATTTATCTTCTCTCGGAAGTGCTCCCGCAACCTTGTTTGTTGTCCGTCCATTCCAGCAGTATTTCATCTTCGGATAAATATTTCGGGCAACAACAATTGGCGCTAGAAGGAGGGCGTCTAACCCTCAAAT
Organism: Orobanche coerulescens; assembly: GCA_033398695.1. NCBI lineage: Eukaryota > Viridiplantae > Streptophyta > Magnoliopsida > Lamiales > Orobanchaceae > Orobanche > Orobanche coerulescens. The sequence goes on along the minus strand of CM065805.1, from coordinate 9,574,922 downwards.
TTTTATTCCTACCGTCTCGAAGAACACTCACTGTTCTTGTAACACCCCCAAACCACTTGGGAATATTACAGCGCCGCAGACCCTCTCCATGAGGATCTACCAGGCTAAATACGAAAACAATACATCACATTTTAAGCCGATATGGCTAAATAATGAACCATTAGACCGATTTGGTCTTATACCAAAAATTCTTACATCGAACATACAAAACTCCTTTTTCTAACTCGTACCCACGCAGGGGTTAGGATACATTAATACTTCCCGAAAATTAGAAAGTACCCCAACAAAAGACAAAACAATAAGACTTCACCAAATACCCAACATGGCCTTCATGTGATTAGCATCGTCGTCTTCCATCATCCTTCGTACCGATCCTGTGGTTCGCTCCCAAAGAACCGCAAGTACCGGACGCACATAGACATCCACCCCCCGAATACTCGGGTGTTAGCAAAACTCCACTGTTTTGCTAGTGCAAGTATAAAGTGCAAATACGAGCTATACACAACATATTCCAAGAATATAAAAACTTGATTAATTCCACAATTCAACCCAATGAAAATTTCCCGAGATATTTCATTGAATAAAATAGTTCAAACCATGAAAAATTGGAATTAGACACGCAGCTCTTTGAAAAGCATTTAAAAGTCTCGGGAGTTTTAGAAAGACATTTCGGGGCTAATAAATCTTTAACTCGACAAACCACATAGCGACACGGGCCAAAGAATTGTTTTTGCTCAAAGATACCAATCAGTCACAAACACAGGTCCACGACCCAAAACATCCATATCCCATACTCGAGTGAATAACACAACGGTCACACTCGATACATAACCAAACCACAATGTACGGAAATAATCACGGGGCCGTATCCTTATGCCAAAAATATCGCAACCATGAAGCAAATAATATACGACGCTTATCTGGTGCCATTTTAGCCAAGTACCAAGACCTTACATATGATGTATCTCACTTTGGGAATTTGCATATGTGATACTCCTGACATATCACAATTATCGAAAACAACATCGTGCCATATTCATCATCACAAAACAACCTCCCGAGCTATCGGCCCCGTACCTCTCAAAGAAGATACACACCCCGGAGACACCTCGTCGGGCCCTCCACAGTGTATAGCCCACCGAGTGATCCGTAGGATACGCAGCCTCTAGGACCCAGGGGACCCTCACCGGTTTTACTCGGTTCACACACTCTCGAACCACATGGCACAAACCACATTTCAAATTACCACTTTCACGAAATCACGATTCAAAACATATTCCCCGAAGTACTTCAATCAGAATCAAGGTACTTGATAAGAATGGCCACAACATCCGACACATACTCACATCACACATCATCACAAACTCATCAATAGTACACACGTCCACACATATATACACACTTCTTGTCAGAAAGACATAACCTTAAGTCCACTATCAACATAATCACGCACAACGATACCAAACGTAAAGAAGATATTCCAAAGCACACCACTAGTACATATCCTCAGAACCACACAATCGTTCACAAACACATAAGTAGATTTTATAGAAAACCTTTATCGAGAATATACCGATTCTTTTATAAGTTCATTAAAAATAATTCAATTGCACACCTAGTCAATTACCGACTATAACCACTACGAAATATGAAGTGTATAGGCAAGATACTTGCCTCAATAATTGATACTGGACACTCCGACGAACGTCTCTTAACCGGAAGACTTTGAATGCTCACAACTCTCCTGAGCTTGACGGTAACACCACCGATCGGAAAACGGCGAATGGAAGGGTTCCGACTCGAGTTCTTCGCAAGGAACCTGACCACAACATCATACCATGAATAAATTGAAGATCGAACGAGGAAGAATAATCGTAGAACGCCCGAATCCCCTTTGTGACATTTTATCGAACACTTTCAAGGTGTCGATTAGAAACTCAATAAAACGACGAATCCTCGGCAATCCAACCGTGGAAAAACAAGGGATTCGATATAAAACAACTTAATAATCATCAATCCATCACTATTCTAAGTTATAACGAATCAAACGGGCGAAATCAACAAAATCCCCAATTTTTCCCAAAACTAGGATTTTAGGAAAACTAACCTTGATTCGCTGGATTGAAGGATGTTATGGAGTGATTAATCGATGTTATAAGCTCCCAAACTTCGTGGATTAGTTGTATAACAACATTCCTTCGTCACCTCCAAGACTCCAGCGGCGTACACGAAAGGAAGGAAATGAAAAATGAGGGCAAACAGGACTGCTCGGTCATATTTATACTGGTGCAGCCTAGCGTGCGCTAGACTGCAGAGCTAGCGTGCGCTAGCGGGCGGTCATGGTCGAGAATGTTCGGCCGGGCCCGCCATCATGCGCTGAACACGTGCGCTGTCGGCCCAGCCACAATCCAGAGACTTCCTGGCTCGGCCAGGTAGCGTGCGCAGCCTTCCGGCCGTAGCGTGCGCAGTGTCCGGCAGTAGCGTGCGCTACCTGCCGATCTTCCCAGTCCAGAACCTTTCTGCCCTTACTGCCTCGGCCGACTAGCGCGCGCAGCCAACCGGCCATAGCGTGCGCTGCCTCCTGGCCGTAGCGTGCGCTACGCCGGTTCCTGTCGCAACCGCCCGGCCAGTGCCTGCAGCCGTCCGGCCACCGTCCCCAACCGTCCGGCCAGTGTCCGACCACCATGATTCGACGACTCGATTTTCCGAAATCGCACGGAACGAACACGACAAAATACTCGGGGACAACATCATCGGTCCGAAATGAAAACAACGGATAACAAATCATCACCTACGGTCTTAAACGCCAAAATCAGTTGTCGAGAAAATAATACCGGAACTCGACAACCGGGAAATATCCGAAAAAAAATCCAAAAATAACCGGAACGGAAATCGTGGGTATTACATTCTACCCCCCTAAAAATAAGTTTCGTCCCGAAACTTAAAACAAAAGCAAAGCGACTCTCGACAACACACCAGAACTCCAGGTGGTATAAAGCCACTACGATCCGATTCAATACGCAAGAATTCTTACGAACAGCAACGAGCATGAATCGCTGCGTTTGATAAAACCGAGCAATACAAAAATCGAATCACGATTCCAACGCTGAAAGGTATGAAATTCAAATAACTCACAGATTTGGAAGATCAAATACGAAGACAATTTCCCAACACTTATGGAAATCGCAAAATGGCCCAGATGTTCAATAATCACGGTTTCGAGGTCAAACGATAATGATTGGACAACAACGAACGAATAGCAGTGATCGAACAACAACGATAACCTTTGAAGTTCATACCCCAAATCAAGACATCAATAACTTGTAGGAAGCACGAGGTGTTAGTTTCGAACACGGTTCACCAGAAATCGATCCGAACTTGGAAAGATCACAACGATACGCACATCAATTTGGAACAATATCAGAACTCGCTCGAATGACAAATGTGAGAAACAACACAAGGTCAGAAGCATTAACGAACACAATCGTCTCAATACGATCGAACGAAACGGAAACGAGAAAAAAAATGTGGGTATTACATCATATCACCTTTAAAAGAGGTTTCGTCCTCGAAACCTAAACAACGAAAACGAAGTGTTTGAATATCAACCTTCCCGGCCATATCCTCTTGGTCCCGCATCTAGTCTCCATAACCAATCAGCGGTCACGGTCGCGTCACATTCCTCGGCATACTAAGCGGATTCTCACTCAATACGATTGCATCACTTCGCAAAAACAAATATGCTAAAGTACCAACTTAGCATGACATATCACATAAGGTAACCAATAACAACTCGGAAAGAAAATCTACGAGGTATCCCTTTAAATAAAATCTTTTGATATGTTATTCAAAATAAACTTTAAAAGTACTTTTGGTACTTTTGCATCACCTCGGGTTTTTGAAAAAATTTATTTTATGATGTGAAAGATTTTTGAAAATCATGTACTCGAATTATTCGAAAATACAATAGTACGTTAAAGTCATTTCTGAAAATTCTCCCAACACTACACAAGAATCAACGACGGTAACATTTTACAAAATGTTCAAGGTATTTTAAAACGACTCTTTCAATACCGTCGAGGTTTTATTTTGAGAATCCTAGGCCGGCTCGCAAATTTCAAACAATTTCCAAAGTTCATACAAAGCCGCCGGCTTAATCGCAACGTCAAATTAGTTTCAAAAATTGATTTCCGCAACTTGCACAAACTTATGAAAGTTTTAGGAAAACATTTCGAACACACACACACAACAGACATAATTTATCAACTCACCGAACAAAATCAATTATCACTTAGCGCGAATGAAAGGTCACAGCACTCGTCCACATAAAACGGTTGTCATCACTAGACAACCCACATAGAATACAGTCACAGACGACTGACTGTAGAAAGTTAGACCTAACGGTTAAAATGCGGTTCCACATCCTCTGTCCCAGCTAATTAACGCACACTACAACAATTATTTAGCGTGCGCTATTCATGCTGCATTAGCGCGCGCTAGCCTTGTACTTAGCGTGCGCTAACAGCTCAAATTCAGCACGTGATTACGAACATATATACGACATTACTAAAATCAATGGTCACAAATGAACAACAACACGTTCGAGTCCCAAAGCCATTGATTCGACACTTCATGAGAAACCATCAAAAGACAATTGTTATTCAAAAACCGAAATCTCACCTCTTATTAAAGAGAGCTATCACAATGCCCACAAATCGAACGACCCAGCATTCACATCATAGTTTTAATTTAAAACTGGCAACACTGCCCGAACAACCAGAACATCATCACATATTTGCCGACTAACAATCATAAAACCGATAAATTGAAAACGAGAGTCACGTCTTGTCTACATTTTGTAGACTTCACTTGAGTTCAAAAATCGTGTTTTGAAAACTTATAACACAAGATGAAAATAAAATATCGGTAGTTTGAATTCTAAAAAAAATTTCGGCCCTCAGGTCATTATACAAAAATCAACTTTTTTTTTTCTCCCTTTGGAGGATGTTTTAAAACAAAATATACGTGACTCCCCAAAAACATGTAAAGTTTTAAAATATCACATTAATGAATCTTTCTTTGCGTAACCACACCAAGGCCATTATTCTTGTAAAAACGACTTATATCAGGATGTGTGTATAACTACATATATGTTGGCACCACTTCCATTCTAGCATCATACGAGGATCAAACAACATAGGCCACATAATCACAAATCACCTTTAAACTCCACGTCACAACACAAAATCATACAAGCTCGTATATCACAAGGCACAATATAGTAGGGAGACTTACATCCACAGGTCGCACGAAGATGATGGCTTCACCTCGATACTAATCACGGCCGACATCACAAACGACGCGTCGCGACACGACTTAGACAGACACAATCTGACAGAACAAGACACGACAATACCCGACTGGACCCGATAGCCTAGGTTTCCGCAACCTAAGCTCTGATACCATATTCTGTAACACCCCCAAACCACTTGGGAATATTACAGCGCCGCAGACCCTCTCCATGAGGATCTACCAGGCTAAATACGAAAACAAAACATCACATTTTAAGCCGATATGGCTAAATAATGAACCATTAGACCGATTTGGTCTTATACCAAAAATATCGCAACCATGAAGCAAATAATATACGACGCTTATACCGGTGCCATTTTAGCCAAGTACCAAGACCTTACATATGATGTATCTCACTTTGGGAATTTGCATATGTGATACTCCGGACATATCACAATTATCGAAAACAACATCGTGCCATATTCATCATCACAAAACAACCTCCCGAGCTATACTGGCCCTGTACCTCTCGGAAGATACACACCCCGCAGACACCTCGTCAGCCCTCCCACGGTGTATAGCCCACCGAGTGATCCGTAGGGATACGCAGCCTCTAGGACCCCAGGGGACCCTCCGGTTTTACTCGGTTCACACACTCTCGGTAACCACATGGCACAAACCACATTTCAAATTACCACTTTCACGAAATCACGATTCAAAAACATATTCCCCGAAGTACTTCAAGTAAATCAAGGTACTTGCTAAGAATGGCCACAACATCCGACACATACTCACATCACACATCATCACAAACTCATCAATAGTACACACGTCCACACATATATACACACTTCTTGTCAGAAAGACATAACCTTAAGTCCACTATCAACATAATCACGCACAACGATACCAAACGTAAAGAAGATATTCCAAAGCACACCACTAGTACATATCCTCAGAACCACACAATCGTTCACAAACACATAAGTAGATTTTATAGAAAACCTTTATCGAGAATATACCGATTCTTTTATAAGTTCATTAAAAATAATTCAATTGCACACCTAGTCAATTACCGACTATAACCACTACGAAATATGAAGTGTATAGGCAAGATACTTGCCTCAATAATTGATACTGGACACTCCGATTTACGTCTCTTAACCGGAAGACTTTGAATGCTCACAACTCTCCGGCGGAAACGACGGTAACACCACCGATCGGAAAACGGCGAATGGAAGGGTTCCGACTCGAGTTCTTCGCAAGGAACCTGACCCCAACATCATACCATGAATAAATTGAAGATCGAACGAGGAAGAATAATCGTAGAACGCCCGAATCCCCTTTGTGACATTTTATCGAACACTTTCAAGGTGTCGATTAGAAACTCAATAAAGCAGAATCCTCGGCAATCCAACCGTGGAAAAACAAGGGATTCGATATAAAACAACTTAATAATCATCAATCCATCACTATTCTAAGTTATAACGAATCAAACGGGCGAAATCAACAAAATCCCCAATTTTTCCCAAAACTAGGATTTTAGGAAAACTAACCTTGATTCGCTGGATTGAAGGATGTTATGGAGTGATTAATCGATATTATAAGCTCCCAAACTTCGTGGATTAGTTGTATAACAACATTCCTTCGTCACCTCCAAGACTCCAGCGGCGTACACGAAAGGAAGGAAATGAAAAATGAGGGCAAACAGGACTGCTCGGTCATATTTATACTGGTGCAGCCTAGCGTGCGCTAGACTGCAGAGCTAGCGTGCGCTAGCGGGCGGTCATGGTCGAGAATGTTCGGCCGGGCCCGCCATCATGCGCTGAACACGTGCGATGTCGGCCCAACCACACTCCAGAGACTTCCTGGCTCGGCCAGGTAGCGTGCGCAACCTTCCGGCCGTAGCGTGCGCTACCGGCCGGCCAGAAGCGTCTTGATGTCCGCGATGGCGTGCGCTACTGCCGATCTTCCGATCCGTAACCTTTCGCCCTTCGCCTCGTCCAGGCTAGCGCGCAGCCAACCGGCCATAGCGTGCGCCGCCTCCTGGCCGTAGCGTGCGCTACTCTCCGGACGTAGCGTGCGCTACGCCGGTTCTGTCCTGGCCCGGCCGATTACGCACTCGTCCGGCGATGTCAGCGGCGTCCGTCCGCCACCGTCCCCAACCGTCCGGCCGTTGTCCGACCACCATGATTCGACGACTCGATTTTCCGAAATCGCACAGGCGAACACGACAAAATACTCGGGGACAACATCATCGGTCCGAAATGAAAACAACGGATAACAAATCATCACCTACGGTCTTAAACGCCAAAATCAGTTGTCGAGAAAATAATACCGGAACTCGACAACCTGGAAATATCCGAAAAAAAATCCAAAAATAACCGGAACGGAAATCATGGGTATTACAGTTCTCCGGGGCATATACCTGAAGAAACACTCACTGTTCTTCAGAGAAAGCTTTCAGAATCATGTCTTCTGCCTCCGCGTCGAAGAAAGCCGCTGGCCAGCCCGCCAGACACCTCGTTCCGTCTTAGTCCGAGCCACAACCGATGGCGGAGGGTAGCCGCCGCGGTCCGAGACGCTCGATTCCGCCCCTGGGAGACGGCCCAAGTCTCTCACTCGATCAGTTCCGAACCGCGGAACAGATCGAGGAGGCCATGGCCGTCCTACAGGAGCGACGGAGTGCTCTCGACGCGCCCCCCGCTTTCACTCCATCGGCCATCCGCCGGATGACCAAACGTAATTTCAAGGCATTGCTGACCAGGCGATCGCCAGGAGGCTCCCATTCGCAAGAGGAGGCGCTCGCCAGCCGGGGCACCTCGGTTTTCGATCGCCTCGGCAGCGACCCATCATGGCGACCGGGGCAGTCCGGCCCCAGCCACGAGACGACGGAGTTCGAGTCCGTCACCAGGAGCTCGGCCTATCCGACTCCCAGAAGGCAGTCCAGCCGTCTGGCTCCCCCTCGCCAAATAGCCGAGGTCGGCAGCAGCGGAGTCAGGAGATCGGTACACGATCGCCTCGGCTCCCGCTCCCAAAGCCGATCCGCGGGCGACCGAGCCACGGCGATGGCCGCGATGCAACGCCAGCTCGACGATATGAAGGCGCTCCTGGAATTCGGGGCAGGCGCCAAGAAGAAGATCGCCGAGCCGAGCGAGCCGCTCGCGGTCCACATCGAGCTCGCCCCCGTGCAGCATAAGATCGCCCCTCCGCAAACACCTTTGTACGAAGGGAGATCAGACCCCGGAACACACCTAAACAAGTTCAACATCTACATGACCGGGTGTGGGGCATCTGACGCGACCAGGTGCCGAATGGTCCCTCTGACGCTGGACGACCTTGCCCACAGGTGGTACGCCTCATTGCCGCCTCGGTCCATCGGCTCCTTTAACCAACTGGCGAACGTCTTCACAGAGTACTTCGCCACCAGGGTCGCTCGGCCGGAAGGTCCCCATCGCATGATGCGGATCAAGCAAGGGGAAGAAGAGTCCGACTCGGACTACATCGACCGGGTAGACGAGATCATCCTCAACGGCGAGCCCGTAAGCGATGAGATCGCCCTCTACTCGGTCCTAGAAGGATTCCATGGTCTTTCGCCTATGTTCAGGCATCTTACGAAGGACCAACCCACGACCTACGCGACCTTCCGAGCTAAGGCCGCAGACTTTCTGGCCAGACAAAGGTTTCTTCTTAGCCTATGAGCCGCGCGATCGGCGCCCGAGTGACGATCTCCAGCCTGCCAGCCCGATCGCCGATATCAACTTATAACGCGATCGGAAGCCGGACAACGATCACCAGTCTTCCAGCCCGATCGCCATCATCAAGCTACATCACCAAACTCGGAGGACTCGTTCGCCATCGACAGTTCACCATCTAACATGATGGACTAAGGCACAAGATCGCCTCCACCGCACATCATAAAGCCATGGTCCTGGTAGTCGATAGAACCAGCTGCTTCGGTCCCTTTGGGCCAAGATCGCCTGTCCTTTGTTTAAATACGAGGCCGGCGTAGTCTGAGGGCCCTCCAAAACTAATCAGTGGACACTCGCCCGCCCTCAAAGGTTCATCATCTAACATGGTGAACCCGGACAATGCGACACGTCACTACCCCCGTCTCAACGTACACCGTCGAGGTTTTCCATCTTCATGGCGGGCCGAGGTGGAAGCAGATCTAACAAGCCGTGGAAGTGGAGTTGATTAATCCGACGACGCCCCGCGCAAGAACTCCTCTAGACCAAGACCGCACGCCCTTCATTTAAATACGGGGTGAGGCGCAGCCTAACAGAGGACCCTCACAATAAAATGAGTCACGAGACAGATAATGTCGTTCGCGCACAAGACACGGTCATGGACTCGGTCCATCGAACTCCGCGACTGTGCACGGTTCCTAAGCGACGAAACAATCAAGTTTCTACGAGGGATCGGCCCATGTTGTTTTTTGCAGGTACAAGACCGAAAGATAGCTAGCCAATCGACCAGATCGCCCAAGTCCGAAACCAGAGTCCGCTCAACGGGTCGCCCATCCTCATCCTACACGATCGCCAGCAAGAACCACCTCGCCCCATGTCTTCAACATCGGAGCAAGATGGGGGGCAATTGTTGTGTCGAGAATTATACTCTCCGACCGGCGATCGCCTCAGAGATCGAGCGACCTAGCCATTGCCGAGCAGCCGAGGCAAAACTGCCGACCAGCGACCAGGCGACCTAGCCATAGCCGAGCAGCCGAGATAGATCGGTCGACCGAAGGTCCCAGGACAAGTCCCAGTGCCGAGCGATCGACATCTAAGATGATCGTCTCTCGGTACTTGGCGATCGACTCCTGGTGGCCGACTAGTAGACGATCATCTCCCGGCACTTGAGGATCGACCCTTGGTGACCGACCGGTGCCGACCCCTGGTGACTTGCCGATCAACCCTTGGTGACCGACCAATGCCGACCGCCTCATGCCGCTCGAAGCAGATGATCATCCAGTCGGCAAAAGCCGAAGCTCAGGACAGAGCCCACGTGCAGTGCCGAGACAAGATCCGCATTTCACGGATCGTTGACCACAGCCTGTCAGCATCCTTCCACCAGCCGACAGGCCCGCCGAAAGGTGTCCGTGGGACCGCCTGTGACAGCAACTCCGGACGCATGCTGGCTCCTCATTGGACCGCACAGCTGGCTGCCAGCAGCTGCCTTGGATTTTAGGCAGGCAGCCCATGTGACTTAAAGACGATCGCCCCATTATTATATTGGCCGAAAGGCGATCGCCCGCCAGGAAACAGGTCTCCTCAGCCCCTATAAATAGAAGGCTCCCTGCACTTGGAAAAGGGTTCAACTCCCACGGCAATTCTTCAGCACCCACGAGATTTTCACTCTCTGAAGTCCATCTCTCCAAGCACAACACAACTTGGTTTTCCTACTCTTGGCAACAGCTATCTCTCGGTTCATTCTTCTCTCTCCGCCTCTCTCATACAGAAGACGATCGGCCGAGAGCAAGAACACCAAGGCTTCGCTCAAGAGCTGGATTAACATGGTCTTTTTACACTCATTGTACTTAGATTCTCACATTAATACTTGTATCCACGAATATTTGTATTAATAACATCTCGCGAGAGCATTCAAGCCCGGGCCTAACAAACCCGGCAAATCTTGTGTTATTTATCTTCTCTCGGAAGTGTAACACCCCGAGATATTCGGAATAATTACAGCGCCGTAAACCCTTTAAGTAAGGATTTACAAGGCTGATTAAAAAAAAATAAATATAATCCAACTGTACAACTGAATTTCAAAACATAGAACTTATTCAACTGATCCAAAGAGTTAAACTTTTACAACCATATCGAATATGACACTATTAAAACAGATGTACTCGAGTACTAAATAGACCAAGGAAACACATCACAATAGCAATAAACATCAACCACATCACTGAGCCATTTCATCGTCCTGTCGATACTGTGGTTGCCTCCCCGCTCCTCGGCTACCTGAACATCAAAACAATGTCCACCCCCGAAGGGGTTAGCAAAACAATGCTAGTACAAGTATCATAATTCATAATCGTCAATACATCATAAACAAGCAAAACGGACTTCCGTCATCGGAATCCAACGATGCGAATCCTCACGATTCCATCAACATAATACAGGGTAATCCAGCGATCCAGCGCCCTTGGTATAGATCCCCATGATGATCCCGTCGGACCAACGCATGGTGGAAAACCCGTCCAACGATCCAGCGCCCTCAGCATAGATCGCCATCATGATCCCGTCGGACCAACGCATGGTGGACATTCGATCCAGCGCCCTCAGCATAGATCCTCATGATCCCCTCGGATCATTTAAACCATAAATCAATCAACTATTCATACACATATGCATTTCAATATGTTCATCAATACGAACAAATAACAACGAATATCACGAGAATTTCATAAATACATCTCATATTCAACAACATGAACGAAACCACAAGCATGATCAACGTTTCAATATAAATCGAACTCGACATATGATACTTGCCTCGGAAATGGCAAGAATGTAATACTCCGACAAACGTCACGCGTCCGTATGTCACCGCCCCACGATCGACCCCTATGCAAGGCTCGCACCTTGTTCAAAAAGAGATACAAGGAACTTAACATACCACTCGACACTAACATACGCTCACCGAATACTAATATTAAGATCGTAAAGTAGTGACACTAGGTTGGTTCACGGTTAGAACACTAAGTAAGAACTAAACCGGGAACGATAAGGCACTCTATAAGGGCTGAACGATCATATCGAATATGAAGTACCGTTGTTTAAAAGTTCATTGTTTCACAAGGTGTTGAGGGTTTCGTGTTAAATAAGGAAATGAATGTCAAATCCCCATATGATCGGCCAAGATGATTCGACCCCCAATATTACTCAAGACGACAAGCATGCTTAAATATTACGCAAGGAAAACGACACTACGGTGATTCGGTTTAAGTTTAAGGACCTGGTCGATATATATATGTATTACCTCAAGAACATGGAGGACATTGTCATAAAAATTTCTTCTAACATATATGAATTTCTCCAATGGAACATAAAAAGGAATCAGAGAATATAACTGAAATCATGCTTATTACTCCCACTAATTAAGGATGCTACAAGTTAAGGTTTCATCCACCGAGGCTAAATCAAGACTCTACGTAATGAAAGAAAGATAAGGTAAAATCGGGTTCTAAACTTCAAAACATGGTGCTGGACTCAAAAGATCATTATCTAGTCCAAATATTTCCAAAACAAGCTCAAAGTATAGTTTAAGAATGTAAACTCTAGCTTGGTGAATCGTAACATACCTTAAGAGATGTAAGAATAAGAAAATCTTCAATAAACTCTTCACTGGAAGCTTGATCACCAACTCACCCGGTCTAAGCTTCCCAAATTCGGAGGTAAATGATGATATGAGGGATATGAGGTGAAGGATAGTCTCAAGAACACAAAAATCGGCCAAGGCAAAAGTGGGAAATGAAGTGAGGGTCATGTTCTATAAATAGATTTCTAAGTATTACGTACGTTATGCAATAACCCCTTACGTACGTAACAAGCTTAACGTACGTTATACCCTAGCCTTTAGCGTACGTAATCGCCCGACTGCAGTTCCTGGATCGATTTCGCCATTTCTTTACGTACTTAATCACACCGGTTTTACGTACGTAATACTCATGTCTATAGCGTACGTAACACATGCACCATAGCGTACGTAACGCCTATGTCCAGGTTCATGCGGGAATCACACGAATCTTCCCCGGCCCTCTCTTCGGCCCCCACAAGCCGACCCTTATCCGAACCCAAGTTGACTTAGCTTACGTACGTTAAGAACATCAGATAACGTACGTAACACAGCATCCTTAGCGTACGTTATAAACGCCTGCTAACGTACGTTAGTACGTGCAGAATCATGCATGCAATGCTTGAAGATATATAAAAAAACATAAGGGCACAAATACGGGAAACCAATCTACGATTTATAACATCACGAAGTCGAAATAATAAAAGGTCGAGTACAAGGTAAATACACCATTTATTCGGACATTACATACTACCCCTCTAAAAAGAAGTTTCGGCCCGAAACTTAAAACGAAAATAATTCCGGGTATCTCGACATCATACTTTCCTCCGTCTCCCAAGTTGCTTCTTCGACTCCATGTCGAGACCACTGAACTTTTACCAAGGAGATCGGTTTATTCCTCAACTGCTTGACTCGACTCTCGAGTATCTTTATTGGTCTCTCTTCGAAGGTGCCGTCATTAGCTATCTCGATCTCGTCGAAATCAATAATATGACTGGGATCTGGTACATACTTCCGCAATTGGGATACGTGAAACACGTTGTGAACGTGACTCAGCGATGGCGGTAAGGCCAACCTGTATGCTAAATCCCCAACTCTCTCGAGGATCTCAAATGGTCCGATATATCTCGGACTTAGCTTGCCTTTTCTTCCAAAACGGAAAATTCCCCGTGTAGGAGACACCTTCAATAGTACGTAGTTCCCAATGTCGAACTCCAGAGGGCAACGACGTACGTCCGCATAAGACTTCTGTCGACTCAGGGCAGTCAACAGTCTCTCTCTAATCAAAGCTATTTTCTCTTGAGTCTGAACTATCAATTCGGGTTCCGTCCCGATCAAATCCGAAGAATCATCCCAGCACAGGGGTGATCGACATCTCCTCCCGTACAAAGCTTCAAACGGTGCCATCTTAATAGAAGCATGCCAACTGTTATTGTAGGTGAATTCAATCAATGGCAAATGGACTTCCCAATCAGTCGACCAATCCAAAGCACAAGCTCTAAGCATGTCTTCTACTGTTTGTATAGTCCTTTCGGACTGACCGTCCGTCTGAGGATGATAAGCCGTGCTAAAGTTTAGCTCGGTCCCCAAGGCCCTGTGAACTGCCTTCCAGAAGTGCGACACGAAGCGACCATCTCGATCCGAAATAATGGTCTTCGGCATCCCATGCAATCTGACTATCTCCGCAATAAATACTCGCGCCAATCTCTCGGGTCCCCAAGTATCTTTAATTCCTAGGAAATGAGCCGACTTGGTTAGTCGATCAACTATAACCCAAATCATGTTCATTCCCGATTTTGTCCTTGGCATACTGGTGATGAAGTCCATCGAGATATCCTCCCACTTCTACTCAGGGATCGGAAGTGGCTTTAACATTCCGGCAGGTCGCTGATGTTCAATCTTGACCTGCTGACACGTCAAACACTTCGAAACGTACTCTGCTACGTCCTTCTTCATATTCTCCCTCCAGAAGTTTTGTTTAAGATCCTTATACATCTTGCTACTGCCTGGGTGAATGGAATATGGCGCGCTGTGAGCTTCCTTCAGAATAGTCCGTCTTAAATCACCATCATTGGGAACGCAAAGTCGATTCTGAAATCTCAGAACTCCATCGTCTTGTAACACAAATCCTGGGGCTTTTCCTTTCTTTACTTCGTCACATAATCGAAGGATCAGAAAATCGTATAACTGCTTAGATTTGATCTCCTCGACTAGTGATGAAGTCAGTTCCATTACATAAAGTTGCCCTTGGATTCCTGGTGCCCATACTTCAATCCCCTCGCGGATCAGTTCTCGTTGAATACTAGTTTGGAACGTAAGTTCTTCCAACACTCGAAGAGAAACAGGTTTACGGCTCAAAGCATCAGCTACTACGTTTGCTTTCCCCGGATGATAGAGAATCTCCAAGTCGTAATCCTTGATCAATTCCAGCCACCTTCTCTGCCTCATGTTTAACTCTTTCTGACTGAAAATGTACTTGAGGCTCTTATGATCTGTAAAGATCTGACAATGAGTGCCGTACAAATAATGTCTCTAAATTTTCAGTGCAAAGATTACAGCTGCTAACTCCAGATCGTGCGTCGGGTAATTAACCTCATACGGTTTCAATTGCCGAGAAGCATAAGCAATCACTTTATCCCTCTACATCAATACACAACCCAGACCCTGATTCGAAGCGTCGCTGTATACCATGAATCCATCAGTTCCATCTGGCAGAGCTAAAATAGGTGTTGTCGTCAGTCTCTTCTTAAGCTCATCAAAACCGGCCTGGCATTTCTCATCCCACTTAAACTTTTGAGTTTTCTGTAACAGCTGAGTGAGCGGACGAGAGATCTTGGAAAATCCCTCTACAAAGCGGCGATAATATCCAGCAAGTCCTAAGAAACTCCGGACTTCCTTCACATTATTAGGAGCTTCCCATTCCAAGATTGCTTCGACTTTCTTCGGGTCCACCTGAACTCCGTCAGCTGATATCACATGCCCAAGGAAAGTTACTTCCTTAAGCCAGAATTCGCATTTAGAAAGCTTTGCATACAGCTGTTCCTTCCTCAAAGTGCTCAAGACCACACGCAAATGCTCGGCATGCTCCCCTGCGTCCTTCGAATATATCAAGATGTCATCAATGAAGACGACCACAAATTTATCCAAGTATTCCAAGAATACCCAATTCATCAATTGCATGAATACTGCAGGAGCATTGGTAAGTCCAAACGGCATCACTACGAATTCATAATGCCCGCATCTGATCTCAAAGCGATTTCGTATATCTGATTCCTTAATTCTCAACTGGTGGTATCCTGATCGCAAGTCAATCTTCGAGAATACCCTTGCCCCTTGCAGTTGATCAAACAAGTCGTCGATCCGAGGTATAGGATACTTATTCTTAATTGTCATCTTGTTTAATTCCCTGTAATCAATACATAATCGGAGGGATCCATCTTTCTTCCGGACAAAGAGAACGGGCGCTCCCCAAGGAGAAACGCTAGGTTGAATATAACCCTTCTGTAATAATTCCTCCAATTGCTTCTTTAGTTCATACATCTCGGTTGGCGCTATGCGGTATGGTGCTCTGGAAATAGGAGCTGCTCCAGGCTCTAATTCGATAGTGAATTCCACTTCACTCTGTGGAGGTAACCCAGGTAGTTCGTCAGGAAATACATCTGAGAACTCATTCACAACTGAAATAGACGAGAGTTCTACTCCTTCCTCTTTCCTCATGGCATAGCACCAAAGTCCGTGACATCCCTGCTTTAGCAATTTCACGGCTTTCATTGCTTTGATCAATTTTCCCGAGCTTCCTGGTCTCCATCCACGGAATAAGTGTTCAGATCCGTCATCAGCAATGATAGAAATGACTCTCTCTCGGTAATTCAGAATAGCTCCATAGCGGTTGAGCCAATCGTCTCCGAGAATTAAATCGTCACCGTAGATGTCAACCACGATAAGATTCGATAGCCAATCTCTCCCTCCTATAGTTACTGGAAAATCCCTAGCTTCTAGGGTTCCCACAATTTTCTCTCCGCTCGGTAATCCCACAACTTAAGGTTCACAATCAAACAAGCACGAGATTTTCAAACGATTAACACAGTTCAAAGATATAAAAGAATGCGTAGCTCCCGAATCGAACAAGACACTAACTGGTTGCAAAAGGATCTGAATCGTACCTGATGCAATGTGTTCGATCATCCTTCTTCATCTCGTAAATACGCGAGGAACGGACCCATTACTGGATGCCTCTCTTTCCCAACATTCTCATTGGGAAACCGCTGCTGCGTCGGTTTACACTAGTGTCCTTCGAACCGCACAGAGTGCGAGTACCAAAAGATCGGGTAGCATTCCCACGAAGGTTGCGCGATGTCCTTCTGTCCACACTCAAACAGTCACGGCAGCGCGAAACAATCACGCCGAACATGTCCTCGCTTTGCCACGCTTATAACACTTCTTCCCGCGTCAAACAGCTTGGTGCCGCCTCAACTTCTTTCCACTCGAGAAGGATGCGGAGGTCTCTGGATGAGTGAAAAGAGGACCGACACCGTGGGCCCGCTACTCTTATTCTCCGTGAAGTTGCCGGACACCTTCGCTTTCTTTGCTTTCGCCGATTTCTCTACCGCCGCCTCCTTCATATTATAGGCCAACGCCTTGTCCCGATATCACGCAAGGTGGTACAATCAAATCCGGACATATATTGCTGAATTTCCGGCTTCATTCGCATGTCAAAATGGAAAATCCTTTCCGCCTCGGTCCTGACCAAGTGGCGCACATAAGTCAGCTGGTGATTAAAGGTCTTAATCACGTCCGTCACAGATGCTTCCGAATTTTGTGGTGAGAAAACTCCCAAACTCGGGCTTCTCTAACTGGGCGAGGACAATACTGCGCCTCCATCATCAACTTGAATTCCGTCCAGTCAACATTGTGCTCCTCCGGTCGAATGGCCTCCCACCAGTCGAAAGCCTCCCCTGTCAGAAGATACTGGGCGACCGGAACCTTTCTGTCGTTGGGACAGTTAATCCCTGCAAAAATCTTCTCCAACTCCTTCAGCCAGTGATCCCAAGAAAGCGTCTCAGCCGAACCATCAAATTTCGGAGGATGCAATTTGATCACCTCGGTAAGCCATCTATCTCCTCGATTATCCACGTTATGCTGTTGTCCCATCGCCGTCTGCATGCGATCCACAACTTGAGCAAACTGGTTTATCTGGGCAACCACCTGCTGAAGCACTCCCGGCACGTTAGGATCTGCATTATTATTTGCCGATCCCTGCTGTCCCCCGGAATGGGAATCCGTTCGACTAGCGATTATCTCTGGGGTAGATACCGACTCTTCTTGTCTCGCATTTCCACGTCCGCGTCCACGACCGCGTCCGCGTCCACGACCTCCTCTCAACATACTGTAAACATAAATACTCAATATCCAGGGCAAACTTTCTAAAAATACATCCATCAATGCTCACAAAACATGAATTAAATAAAACGGTAGTATTTGAGATTAGGAAGCTTACAACCACGATCCACACGACGATGCTGGCTCAGCAGTGATGTTACGAACGACCAATAATCAAATAACGTAAACAGACCCAACTAACCCGACTGCCAAGATATCCATGAATCTTAGCTCCGATACCATATTCTGTAACACCCCGAGATATTCGGAATAATTACAGCGCCGTAAACCCTTTAAGTAAGGATTTACAAGGCTGATTAAAAGAAAAATAAATATAATCCAACTGTACAACTGAATTTCAAAACATAGAACTTATTCAACTGATCCAAAGAGTTAAACTTTTACAACCATATCGAATATGACACTATTAAAACAGACGTACTCGAGTACTAAATAGAAAAAGGAAACACATCACAATAACAATAAACATCAACCACATCACTTAGCCATTTCATCGTCATGTCGGTACTGTGGTTGCCTCCCCGCTCCTCGGCTACCTGAACATCAAAACAATGTCCACCCCCGAAGGGGTTAGCAAAACAATGCTAGTACAAGTATCATAATTCATAATCGTCAATACATCATAAACAAGCAAAACGGACTTCCGTCATCGGAATCCAACGATGCGAATCCTCACGATTCCATCAACATAATACAGGGTAATCCAGCGATCGCATGGTGGAAAACCCGTCCAACGATCCAGCGCCCTCAGCATAGATCCCCATGATGATCCCGTCGGACCAACGCATGGTGGACATTCGATCCAGCGCCCTCAGCATAGATCCTCATGATCCCCTCGGATCATTTAAACCATAAATCAATCAACTATGCATACACATATGCATTTCAATATGTTCATCAATACGAACAAATAACAACGAATATCACGAGAATTTCAGAAATACATCTCATATTCAACAACATGAACAAAACCACAAGCATGATCAACGTTTCAATATAAATCGAACTCGACATATGATACTTGCCTCGGAAATGGCAAGAATGTAATACTCCGACAAACGTCACGCGTCCGTATGTCACCGCCCCACGATCGACCCCTATGCAAGGCTCGCACCTTGTTCAAAAAGAGATACAAGGAACTTAACATACCACTCGACACTAACATACGCTCACCGAATACTAATATTAAGATCGTAAAGTAGTGACACTAGGTTGGTTCACGGTTGAACACTAAGTAAGAACTAAACCGGGAACGATAAGGCACTCTATAAGCGCTGAACGATCATATCGAATATGAAGTACCGTTGTTTAAAAGTTCATTGTTTCACAAGGTGTTGAGGGTTTCGTGTTAAATAAGGAAATGAATGTCAAATCCCCATATGATCGGCCAAGATGATTCGACCCCCAATATTACTCAAGACGACAAGCATGCTTAAATATTACGCAAGGAAAACGACACTACGGTGATTCGGTTTAAGTTCAAGGACCTGGTCGATATATATATGTATTACCTCAAGAACATGGAGGACATTGTCATAAAAATTTCTTCTAACATATATGAATTTCTCCAATGGAACATAAAAAGGAATCAGAGAATATAACTGAAATCATGCTTATTACTCCCACGAATTAAGGATGCTACAAGTTAAGGTTTCATCCACCGAGGCTAAATCAAGACTCTACGTAATGAAAGAAAGATAAGGTATAATCGGGTTCTAAACTTCAAAACATGGTGCTGGACTCAAAAGATCATTATCTAGTCCAAATATTTCCAAAACAAGCTCAAAGTATAGTTTAAGAATGTAAACTCTAGCTTGGTGAATCGTAACATACCTTAAGAGATGTAAGAATAAGAAAATCTTCAATAAACTCTTCACCGGAAGCTTGATCACCAACTCACCCGGTCTAAGCTTCCCAAATTCGGAGGTAAATGATGATATGAGGGATATGAGGTGAAGGATAGTCTCAAGAACACAAAAATCGGCCAAGGCAAAAGTGGGAAATGAAGTGAGGGTCATGTTCTATAAATAGATTTCTAAGTATTACGACGTTATGCATAACCCCTTACGTACGTAACAAGCTTAACGACGTTATACCCTAGCCTTTAGCGTACGTAATCGCCTCGACTGCAGTTCCTGGATCGATTTCGCCATTTCTTTACGTACGTAATCACACCGGTTTTACGTACGTAATACTCATGTCTATAGCGTACGTAACACATGCACCATAGCGTACGTAACGCCTATCTCCGTGTTCATGCGGGAATCACACGAATCTTCCCGCCCTCTCTTCGCCCCCACAAGCCGACCCTTATCCGAACCCAAGTTGACTTAGCTTACGACGTTAAGAACATCGATAACGACGTAACACAAAGATCCTTAGCGTACGTTATAAACGCCTGCTAACGTACGTTAGTACGTGCAGAATCATGCATGCAATGCTTGAAGATATATAAAAAAAACATAAGGGCACAAATACGGGAAACCAATCTACGATTTATAACATCACGAAGTCGAAATAATAAAAGGTCGAGTACAAGGTAAATACACCATTTATTCGGGCATTACAGGAAGTGCTCCTGCAACCTTGTTTGTTGTCCGTCCATTCCAACAGTATTTCATCTTCGAATAAATATTTCGAGCAACAACACCATCAAATATCAACAGCAAAACAAATTCGAAATAATCGCACTAGAACCCTACCCAACAAATCTCGGGGATATGCCCCCTCTCTAGGATAACAGAAAACAAAAGATGTTGAGCACTGAATAAATGACGCAAGACCACCAAAACCAATTTCTAATATGTAAATATAAATAAAATGCAATTCTTACTTTTTATGGAAGACTACATGTAAAATAAATAATCCACTGGCTTGCCTGTACAAAAACTTTTATGAATATCTACCGAGTAAATGTTAGGCTTCCGCCACTGATCATCATCAAGACCTGAACAAGCAATGCACGCATGCAAGAGATCATGAAGAAAAAAATACATAATAATTTGGTGAAAAGATAAAAGGAATATGAGAGAAATTGATAATCATTACAGAAATCAACCGGGGTTCAGATTTTGTAAATTGCGTCGAAATACCCTAGAGGGGAAATATCTTAATACAGTAGATAAAGAATTTTCCACGATTTACATGTCCATTTTACAATATCAATCATATAATACAAAATGATTATAGTCATTAACTTAATTCATCGTCGTCTCATGATATTTTTCATGCACGTGAAAAACTTATGGTGATGATAATTTTGAAATTTCATCTTATTCGTATGAAAGTTGTGACATAAAGAGCATCCGAGGTAAAAAAATCCAAATTGCTTCAACAACATTTTACTTGATAAGAAAATGAGACAAACAAACGTGAAATTATATAGTAGAAAGCGAATAATACGATTTACCTCAGAACCAAATTCTTAAAACTCGGGACCCGTTCCATCTCGTCCCGTTTTAAATACTTTGGACGGGCTGTGTGTCCAAATGTCAAACCCGGCGTGGTCCTGTTCTGTCCCGTCTCGTAGGCATGTTTAGTTACTAAATATATATAATCATATTATATACAGGCCCGGCTATCAAGCCCAAAACAGTCTTATTATCTAACATTTCCAACCCATCTCGTTTACCTCGTTCGTCCAATTTCTATCCCTAATCCGCAAAGCACCAAACCTCGTTTACTAAGTCGCAGCCTTCGGTCCCATTCACTCCTTCAGCAGCCGACACCCACCTAAATCGCTCCCACTTTTAAAATTATGCATTTGGAATTTTGAATATGTAATTTTAGATGTTAACTTGAATTTGTTCGTAATAAAGTCTAAATATCATGTTCATTTTAGAATCAACATTGGCAAGGAGACCATTTTCATTCCGTTCGTATCCCGATCCCATTTCAATCTCAAATGGAATCGAAAATTGGGACGATTAGGTTCAATTCTTCAAAAGTACAATCTCATACGTCTCGTTCCATAATTTTCAAATAGAATCAGATCGGTATTACCTCAAAATCATCCCGTCCCCTGCCCGGACATATGAGAAGAGTGGAAATAAAAAGGAGATTAGTAGAGAAGAGTGCAACAACAGCAAAAAAGAAAGAAAATAATACTATATTCACATGATGAACAAGTTTCGAAATTTAACCTCGTGTATTAAACAATTATTTTAAAATTAAAAAAGAAAAGGGGAAAAGAAAGTTGCACAAACCAATAAGAGTTGGTGAGCTCGCCTTTGCCTTGCTGAAGCCCAAAATAAAAACGTCATAATCAGATGGGCCACTCCTATGGGCCTGAAAGAGCTGGGCCAAATTTACGACGATAATTTTTTTAAGAAAGAATGACAAAGGGAAAAACATATATTGTAAACCGACAATTAATTTGGTAATATATTTTTTTTTCACTAACTCATTTTTTATTTAATATGATCAAAGTACTTTTTAATAATCACGGCATCAACTAATATTCAATCTTTTAAGATCCCTCTTTACCAAGTTTCTTCCTCGTGAATTAACTCTCTAAGTAATCGGTACAAGAATTCAGCTTTTTGATATGCCATCTCGCTTCATATTTTTTCCCTCCAATATTGTCATTCCAATTAATCAGTACCAGCATTTAAAATTTTACTCTCTATTTATCTACTAATTTTATCTCTCATGAATTACCATATAGGTAGCCAATACTAACATTCGACTTTCTACTCTCTATAAATATGTAATCTATAGATAATAAGTTCAAATTATTAGTAATTCGAGCGGAGGATAAAATTCGAAACTGAATAGACAGTTAGAAAGGTGAACTAAATCGGTTGGCAAGTTCTAATTTGGATTTGGAAGTCCAAACACAATATACATATTGTCCAATAAAGGAATTTAAAATCAAAAAAATCAAGTGTGTTATGAAATTGAAATATTGTAGAGAGAAAATTTAGAGAGAGAATAGAAAATAATTCTCAGGTATGATTTTCATTAATAACTGAAGTCCTATTTATAGGAAAATTTCAGATGGCACAATCGTAATTACATAATTACATCAGGGGCGTAATAGTCATTCATATACAATAATTAAGTAACATGTCATTGTCATAGTAATAGTGATTCACTATTACTCTTGTGACTATATCATAACACTCTGCCTTTAATGACTATTCACATAAATATCTCTTGAATTAGTTTGAAGAAAAACCCAATTGGAGAAAAACTTTCAAACTGTTTGTATTGGAGCTTGTGGCAATCATATCATGTTGCATCATAATGTTGCTAGGAAATCTCTGTGGGATAAAACTTCAGCAATCTGTGATTTCGTAATTTTGCTCCCCCTTATCTCGATAGTTTTTGTATGAGTATTCTTATGCTGTCTCAGTAAAACCTCGTTGGACAAAAACTGAGTGAATCTCTCATGTATATCATTCATTGTTGGAGTATACACGTGTTGCCTCATTAAAACCTTGTCAAGAAAACCCAGTGGGAAAAAACTTGATCGAAGGAAAAAGAGTACATCTACTCTTTTTCTTTTCAAACTTTGAGGAATGATTTTGATCTTTGTAGTTTTTTTCATTATGCCATTAACATACCTCGTTAAAATCTTATTAGAAAAAACTCAATGAGAAAAATTCTAATTAAGGGAAAAGAGTACATTATTCATACTAATACGTCATTCCAGTTGCCTCGTTAAAAACCTTGCTAGGAAAACCCAATGGGACAAAACCTCAGTCAAGGGAAAAAGAGTGCAACGCGTATTTTATACAAATATGCCCCAGGCACTTCAATGATCCTCCAGGGATTAGTACGAGTATCATCTTCAATGCAGTTTGTAATATCGAACTCATATTCTTTGCGATATGTTCCAAATCTCTTTTGGAAATTTCATATTAGTTGTGATTCGTTAAAAAACTTGATAGGAAAATTCAGTGGGATAAAACATCAGTCAAGAAAAAAAGTACAGCATATAATTTTCCTTCACAACACCTTATTTTGAGTGACTGCATGTAACACCCCCAAACCACTCGGGAATATTACAGCGCCGCAGACCCTCTCCGCGAGGATCTACCAGGCTAAATACAAAATAATGCATCACTTCACATGCCGACATGGCTAGATAAAGGACCATTAGACCGATATGGTCTTATATCACAACACACAGAACAATACATACAAGATCCTTGCCCAGAACACATACCCACGCAGGGGCTAGAATACAATATCACTTCCATAATTCGATAAAATAACACATCAGAGGAATAATCAACACGACTCTACCAAATACTCTATAATTGGTCTTGACGTGATTAGTATCTTCGTTTCCCATCATCCTTTGTATCGATCCTGTGATTCGCTCCCCAGCTACCTGCAAGTACCTGGACGCAATACAGACATCCACCCCCCGAATACTCGGGGGTTAGCAAAACTCCACTGTTTTGCTAGTGCAAGTATAAAACAGAAGTACAAGCCATACACAACGTGCTTCAAGAATATAATAATTTTGAATATATTTCCCAAGATAAATCACTTAATCAAAACAGTTTGATTTATAAAAGGTAGGAAAAGAACCATGTGTCTCATACAAAATATTTTACGGTCTCGGGAGTTTGAAAACATTTGGAAATAAGGAATTCTCAAGTCTTTCGAAAACACTTGGGGACACGGCCCAAAATCATCTTTCCAAAATACGATTCCAATAATAAAATGCGGTTCCACAACCCAATTCACAACACACGGGGTCCAAGACCCGAATCATAAGCCACAGGGTCCACGACCCGAATCACATATCACATGTTCCTAAGGATTATTCGCGTCTCGTGCTAACAAGCCACGAACCTCAAATGCTCCCGTAGAACATACCTGAGTGAATAACCCAACAGGAAGCCATACCAAAAATCACATGTCCTCGTGGCCACAACCACAGAACCATTCCAAATCACAACCATAAGTTATCCCGGCATCGGGCTAACAAGACACGAACCTCGGAGTCCCCGCAAGACATACCCGATGATAACCCCACAAGTTATCTCGGCATCGGGCTAGCAAGCCCCGAACCTCGGAGTCCCCGCAAGACATACCCGGATTGGATAACCCTACGGTCACGCCCGACCCATACTAGCAAGTATGGATACCGTAGATTCAACAATCCTACCCGAGGCACATCACTTCCAAAGAATCACATCACAATGAGCAGAACATCAAGCCAAGCAACACTTAAACATCACAACCTCCTTTCAAAGGAGTAACAACTAATATCCCACGTAATACATTCTTAACGAACAAGTACACATAACATTACGTAATCCCCGGCAAAGGATTACGGTCTAATAAACTCATTCAAAGTGATCATATCATCTTTTCAACATACAAATCCAACACACATATTCCGAGAACACATATATTCACGAAGTACATAAATTATCGTTGAAAGACAACATTTATCGAGAACATACCGATCCCTTTTTACGTTCATTAAACATTGGGTTTCGTATATAATCATTTATCAATAATTACGCCTACGAAACATGAAATGTATGGACAAGATACTTGCCTCGATATCACGAGCAACAAAATGAGAAACGGGCACGATCGGGCAACCTTCGAACCTCCAAAAACGATCAAGACTTCGACAGTCCACGAATACTACGAAAATAGCATCACCACGAATCAATAACACTACTCGAAATCCGAAACGATCCTAAAAACGACAAGGATCTAAGTATTCTCAAAGAAATCAAGAATCGTTGATCCGGGCGATAAAAATCGATGAACGGTTAACAAAATCTGAAGATTACGGTCAAGACAAACAAGAACAAATAACCGATCGGATGAGATCGGTCAAGAATCACAAATCCAAGCAAAAACCCCAAATTTAAGAAAATAGGGTTCTAACAAGAGATTACCTTGATTTGGACCAAGAAGACGATTAGATGTTGTTAAACATCTACAAATCCGCTCAAAGATGAAGCTAGAAGAAAAGATCGGTCCTACTCGCCTCTGGATCTCACTCCGTCGGAAGGGATGAAGAAAAGTGGGAAATGACGACTTTATCGCCGTTGTCCAAGATTTATATCGATGCTTATTAGCGTGCGCTAATCACCCTTCATTAGCGTGCGCTTAACGGGTCAACGCTCCAGAGAAACCGCGTATAACATAGTTAGCGTGCGCTTAGCCAATGGCCGTAGCGCGCGCTAACGGGTCACAAAACCACCCAAGAGCCTCGGACAATCGCACCTACCGGTAGCGTGCGCTAGAAAGAAGAGGGAGCGTGCGCTAAGCGGCCGATAGCGCGGCGCTAGCTATCGGCCTTAGCGTGCGCTAACAAAGCTTCAGCCCCGATCCGGTAGCTACCGGATCGCCTCGATCGCTAGTTAGCGTGCGCTACACATTCGATGAGCGTGCGCTAAACACCACGCAAGAGCGTGCGCTATGCTTCAAGCATTAGCGTGCGCTACACCACAAAATCTCAAAACTCACAAAGTGATCCGAAATGCCTCCAAAAACATGTCCCAACAAGTCACAACCAAACATGGCACGAAATTCCTACGATGAGGACCATGACAATCCGATAAAACCGAGAAAACCCAACGAATCCGGAATAAAGATCTCGGGTATTACATTCTACCCCTCTTAAAAGAAGTTTCGTCCTCGAAACTTGAAACATAGAACGAACGACGCAAAACAACTCAGATAACACACGATATCCGTTGCCGAAATAACAAAACACAACGAATGAAAATCGATACGGTCGAACAATTCAACCGTACATCAACCAAAACACGAGCTATACGCTGGACCAATACGAAATTCCACAGCCCAAGGGTTGGAAGATCGAACACAAAACAGATTCCCTGAACTTAAGGAAATTACAAAGGAGTCCTAACGCTCAACAATTACGAAACGAGATCAACAAACACTGAACCATCAAACGATTGAGTTACAACGATCGAGACAACAACAGTCGATCAATCATGTTCGAATCACGACGAATAATAATACTCAAACAACAACCCCAAAGTTCACATCTCGACTAGAGATAATATACGATCCGGTGAAGACAACAAGATGTGCATTCACATAAGATCCACAGGAAAGGGATTAGCAATTTGGAGAGTCATAACGACAAACGGGTCATTCTGAAACAATACCACAACTCGTTCGATCAATAAAAGCACAGGACAGGACAAGATCAGAAAATATCAACGAATATAAACGATTCGACAGAGTCGAGAGTACAGAGTTCAAAATCCGATCCACTTCAATTAAAAGAAGTCAATCTCTGAATTTCGAAACAACAAAGCAAGGAAAATAATTCAACAAGCAACTGATAGACCACGCCCCTCCGGGACTACTCGGAGTCGATCCTGATATCAAAGTTCAAGTCCCTGCCTCGGAATGCTTGGTAACCATCTCGCAAAATCCGAACCTTGTCCTCGAGTCCGCACTGTAACACGTTATCAAGTGAGAAGGACAATGTGCACGAACATGTCCCGCCACATTACAGCTTAAAACATCTCCGGCTTTACCAGAGTCGAATGTAAGACTTAGAACTCGGCCCACGCATCGAGCGATGGAGCTTCCCAGCGGAAAGGCTACGACATTGAAAACTAGAAACACCAACTCATGTACCGTCCACACGGTCATCGTACTTCTTCTGCTTCTTCGACTCGGACACACGCTCCGATGATAACGAAGCTAGTTCACGGGCTAATGCTCGATCTTGATAGTCCCTCAACGAAGTGCAATTGAATCCCGACATATATACGCGAATATCCGGCTTCATCCGTCACAAAGTGAAGGATCCTCTCTTCCTCGGTTCTCACCGGTCTCGCACATAATCGAGTTGTTTGCTATAATCAATGATAGCTTGCGACACCGATATATCTTGCGGTTCTCGCCAAGTAGAATTCGCGAATCCTCTCGCTCTCTAATCGGTTTCGACGTAACTCGCCTTCCATAAGTGCTTGGAACTCCGCCCACGTGACATCACGATCACGAGGTTTAACAGCTTCCCACCAATTAGCGGCATCTTTGTCGAGAAGGTACTGAGCGATAGGTACCTTCCGCTCTTCAAGACATCCGACAGCCTCGAAAATCTTTCCCAACTGGAAAATCCAACCATCCTGCACCCAACGCATCCGCAAAGACCGGCGAATCGAGGGGGTTCATACGAACTACCTCGCGAAGCCATTGATTCACACCGACGTTCTGACTCGCGTCAATGCTACGTTGAACCACCTGGGTCAACTGAGTCATCTGAGTCGCTACTTGTTGCAATATAGTAGCAACACCCAAACTAAAATCATTCCCAGCGGCATTCTCTCGATTCCGCGTCTGATCCCCGTGACCATCAGCGCCACGGTTACGACCACGACCTCTGCCCCTCGGCATACTAACAAACAACAACCTAGGGTAACGAAAGATCATAACTCATAGCAAGATATTCACATCTCTGTCTCTAATTCAACATCATTAAATCATATACATATTACCATTTAATTCCAGCTAGAGCACAATATAAAAACTATTATACCAACAATCTTCATTTATAATGCCGTTGTTATGCGATTTATAAATGCAATGAAATTGAAATCATCCATTATATCAAAATCACTTTCTCAGACGGTTTCCTACGAACTCACCAAGTTGAAAACCATTTTCGAAAACGTTCCAAAATGCCAGAAAGGCCGATGACAGTAATACTTTCCAAATACTCCCCAAAATTCATTTTCCAAATACCAAATACCGTCACCAAATACCGTTTGAAATTACAAGGCGTAGACGCGAAAACTCACTAGTTTCAAAATATATGTTAAATCACCCAACAAAAGAGTTAGGAAAAAGGGTCAACGAAATAATTCAAATCTACAAACCCAAAAGGTCATTTCGAAACACACACTATTTGGTAAAAGTACCCAAAAAGTCACTTTGGACTTTACACACGCAGCGGATAAGAACACAGTTCAAGTTACACATAACCACACACAACAATTGTTATTCATGAACATATACCAAATAATGCCGAAAGTCGAAGGTTACAAACAACAACAACATACGAATCCAAACGCCAACAATTTATATTCTCACTACATATCGTTTAACCGGAAAAGTTGAAGGCGAAAGTCACGTCTCAAGTAAACTATTGGTAGACCTCGTTTAAGCATTTAAAATATTTTGAAAATTTTCAATGCAAGATGAAAATATAATATGTGTAGTTTGAATTCTCAAATTCTTTGGTCTCGAGGTCATCATACGAAAATCAAATCATTTTTCCTTCTCATAAGATATTTTTAAATAGAATTTACGTGACTTCCCCAAAACATTTGAAATTGAAATACCATATTGATAAACTTTTATTGAGTAACCAATCCAAAACATCACTCCTGTAAAAACGATTTTACACAAAGATGTAAATATATATATACATGCATACCGGTACTACTCTTTATTCCAACACAATACGAGAATCAAACAAGTATGGAGTAAGTATTCATGAGGCACAATTAAACTCCACATAATAACATAGAATCACGTAAACTCGTATAATACGAGACACAACAAGGTAGGGAGACTTACATCCACAGATCGCACGAAGATGATGGTTGCACCTCGATACTAATCACGACCGACAACTCAGACGACGCGTCGCGACACCACTCAGTCAGACCAAATCTGACAAGACAAGACCCGACAACACTCAACTCAACCCGACAGCCTAGGTTTCCTCAACCTAAGCTCCGATACCATATTCGTAACACCCCAAACCACTCGGGAATATTACAGACCGGGCACTCCTCTCCGCGAGGATCTACCAGGCTAAATACAAAATAATGCATCACTTCACATGCTGACATGGCTACATAAAGGACCATTAGACCGATATGGTATTATATCACAACACACAGAACAATACATACAAGATCCTTGCCCAGAACACATACCCACGCAGGGGCTAGAATACAATATCACTTCCATAATTTGATAAAATAACACATCGGAGGAATAATCAACACGACTCTACCAAATACTCTACAATTGGTCTTCACGTGATTAGTATCTTAGTTTCCCATCATCCTTCGTATCGATCCTGTGATTCGCTCCCCAGCTACCTGCAAGTACCTGGACGCAATACAGACATCCACCCCCCGAATACTCGGGGGTTAGCAAAACTCCACTGTTTTGCTAGTGCAAGTATAAAACAGAAGTACAAGCCATACACAACGTGCTTCAAGAATATAATAATTTTGAATATATTTCCCGAGATAAATCACTTAATCAAAACAGTTTGATTTATAAAAGGTAGGAAAAGAACCATGTGTCTCATACAAAATATTTTACGGTCTCGGGAGTTTGAAAACATTTGGAAATAAGGAATTCTCAAGTCTTTCGAAAACACTTAGGGACACGACCCAAAATCATCTTTCCAAAATACGATTCCAATAATAAAATGCGGTTCCACAACCCAATTCACAACACACGGGGTCCAAGACCCGAATCATAAGCCACAGGGTCCACGACCCGAATCACATATCACATGTTCCTAAGGATTATTCGCGTACCGTGCTAACAAGCCACGAACCTCAGATGCTCCCGTAGAACATACCTGAGTGAATAACCCAACAAGAAGCCATACCAAAAATCACATGTCCTCGTGGCCACAACCACAGAACCATTCCAAATCACAACCATAAGTTATCCCGGCATCGGGCTAACAAGCCACGAACCTCGGAGTCCCCGCAAGACATACCCGATGATAACCCCACAAGTTATCTCGGCATCGGGCTAGCAAGCCCCGAACCTCGGAGTCCCCGCAAGACATACCCGGATTGGATAACCCTACGGTCACGCCCGACCCATACTAGCAAGTATGGATCCCGGAGATTCAACAATCCTACCCGGAGGCACATCACTTCCAGCAATCACATCACAATGAGCAGAACATCAAGCCAAGCAACACTTAAACATAACAACCTCCTTTCAAAGGAGTAACAACTAATATCCCACGTAATACATTCCTAACGAACAAGTACACATAACATTACGTAATCCCCGGCAAAGGATTACGGTCTAATAAACTCATTCAAAGTGATCATATCATCTTTTCAACATACAAATCCAACACACATATTCCGAGAACACATATATTCACGAAGTACATAAATTATCGTTGAAAGACAACATTTATCGAGAACATACCGATCCCTTTTTACGTTCATTAAACATTGGGTTTCGTATATAATCATTTATCAATAATTACGCCTACGAAACATGAAATGTATGGACAAGATACTTGCCTCGATATCACGAGCAACGAAATGACGAACGGGCACGATCGGGCAACCTTCGAACCTCCAAAAACGATCAAGACTTCGACAGCCCACGAATACTACGAAAATAGCATCACCACGAATCAATAACACTAATCGAAATCCGAAACGATCCTAAAAACGACAAGGATCTAAGTATTCTCAAAGAAATCAAGAATCGTTGATTCGGGCGATAAAAATCGATGAACGGTTAACAAAATCTGAAGATTACGGTCAAGACAAACAAGAACAAATAACCGATCGGATGAGATCGGTCAAGAATCACAAATCCAAGCAAAAACCCCAAATTTAAGAAAATAGGGTTCTAACAAGAGATTACCTTGATTTGGACCAAGAAGACGATTAGATGTTGTTAAACATCTACAAATCCGCTCAAAGATGAAGCTAGAAGAAAAAGATCGGTCCTACTCGCCTCTGGATCTCACTCCCGTCGGAAGGGATGAAGAAAAGTGGGAAATGACGACTTAATGCCGTTGTCCAAGATTTATATCGATGCTTATTAGCGTGCGCTAATCACCCTTCATTAGCGTGCGCTAACGGGGTCAACGCTCCGGAGAAACCGCGTATAACATAGTTAGCGTGCGCTAGCCAACAGCCGTAGCGCGCTAACGGGTCACAAAACCATCCAAGAGCTCCTGGATGTAATCGCACTCACCGGTAGCTTGCGCTAGAAAGAAGATGGAGCGTGCTATAAGCGGTCTATAGCTTGAGCTAGATATCGGCCTTATTGTGTGCTAACAAAGCTCCAGTCCATCCGGTAGCTACCGGATCGCCTCTGGATCGCCGGTTAGCGTGCGCTACACATTCAGTAGCGTGCGCTAAACACCACGCAGTAGCGTGCGCTATGCTTCAAGCATTAGCGTGCGCTACACCACAAAATCTCAAAAACTCACAAAGTGATCCGAAATGCCTCCAAAAACATGTCCCAACAAGTCACAACCAAACATGGCACGAAATTCCTACGATGAGGACCATGACAATCCGATAAAACCGAGAAAACCCAACGAATCCGGAATAAAGATCTCGGGTATTACACTACACGCACTGATAATATGTTTAAAATCTCTCCAGGAGTCACTTTCAATAAGCCCATATGTTATAATTTTATTATAAGGGCATATATTTCAATTTCGATAGATTTCAATATCCTCATTTTCACAATCATGGATTTTAATATCCCCATTTCTAATATCCATATTTTACAGTCATGGATATCCTCATATCATTTATCGATATCCTCTTTCGAATCATTGATATCCTCATTTCATTCATAGCGCTATATTGTGTTGACACAATTGACACATTTCAACATTTATTTCCCCATGGCAACATAACTTGCCGAGATATCTCATTATCAATCATCCATTGGGATTACACATTGTGGTTATGTCTATATACTTCTCAAAAGTATATGCCTCCTTTTATCATTTGCTTTGATTCATATTTGGGAAATTATTAGGTATTTATCAAAGCAGTTGCAGTTGGTACCAAATATTAATAATCTATCATACATCTTTCAACTTCAAGTTTATATTTCAGTTGTGAAGATATAGTGTGATGCATTTCACATATTTCCAACTACCAATACTCCCCCTCATGCTAAGAGATCTCTTGAGCACCAAACTTATATGCCAGTATCTCAGTATTCATCTTCGGTCGTGGGAGTTTATATATTATGTTCTCGATATTGGCTGGAGGACTTCAAATAGTATGTCAATTGGTATCCCACTTGTATGCGCATATCTTGATCCTTTCTGGGATCTATTCAAGTTTATTTGGGATATATTACTAGCTTAATCTGACCTGGAATATATGCTCAAACCGCGAGCAAATCATCTCGTAAGTTTTCGATTACGAATCATATACACATGTGACTATCTAGTGGATCCATAATATCTAGTAGCTCACATATAGAAGAATTGGCCCATACTCCCCCTTAATATATTCCAGATTTATTAGGGATTCATCCCCAATATTGGCTAGTAGTGATATTAATCGAGAATAAATATTTGAAGACATGATGTGTCTGTATCATCATATAAATACTTTAGTGGTGAAGATTTTATTTAGAGCAAGCAAATGGTAATGAAGCATCATATTTTAACATGAGCGAAATATTCTTGTTACTCGATAATTATACATTTTAGTGAATATAATTAGTGAACCCTTTGTGGGCTATTAAATTTTGTCACATCCGAGTCTAATGAAGTTGTTAGAATTTAATGAGCACCCTAATCTTCTATAACCCTCTTGGGTCATGAACAACTGCATCTCTTGAGCATTCTTATCTTAGATTTCTCGATGTATGAGACTTGAATTCTTTTACTTTGGTATTATTATGCTTGAGGACAAGTATTGGTTTAAGTTTGGGGAGATTTGATCGGTAGAAAATAGTGACTTATTCCATGAGTTAATTGCATACGTTTATTATATTTATTTTAGCACATTAAGTTATTTTTCTACATATTTGAGTTTTGGATGCAATTTACTTCACAGTAAAATTTATTGATTATTTCAGGTATTTAGAGTATTTTTGGAGTTTGAAGAGTTATTTGGGCCATCAGACGGGCACCCCATTGGAATTTGAGCCTTAAATCTTGATGCAGCTGCTGACACCGGGTGACCCGGTGCCAGTTTTAGTTTCAGAATTTACTTACTTGGGGCCTAAGAAAAGAATTAAACACAACCCTAATGACTCATACCAAGGATGGAGGCTGTTCACGCCTATATAAGGAGGCCAGAGAAGCTGAAAGGAGAGCTATCAAAACATCCATATCACATCTTACACATCTCTCTCGATCTTAATTTTTCTTACATCTAGATCTCCCACCATCGAGCCAACACAAGCAAAAAAGGCAGCACCAAGGTGGGCGGGGGAGCATCATCGCAACCGAGCATAAAAATAGATCTACTTCATCGGTTTTATTTCTCTTATTATTTATGAATAATTCTATGTCTTTTCAAGCCACCATGTCCGGCTAAGTTCTTTATTCCAGTTCTTAGGGAAATTTGAACTCGTATCTATATTATTTATGTTTTAATCCCATAGCATAGTCTTAACTTATTTTCTTGAATTATCTTTGTGTTATTGAGTAGATTTATTTTGATGTAATTTACTTTAATTAGTGTGATCAACTTAATTGGGGTTTCTATATCTTTTGCTAGATCTAGGATTGTAATACATAATCGTTATAATTCTAGAATAATAAGTAGCAACGATTGATTTTTATCAGTTGGATAACGCAAAATCAAGATCCATTGGATTGAGTTTGTGAACTCAATGTATTGTCTATTTCCATCGTTTTGGCTTTTAATGCATCTAAGGAACAAGATTTGAAGATCTTGTTTTGAATTCTTCGTCTAGATGGGTTTGATTAAAGAGATTGTTTTAATTAAATAAACTTAAGAAAGATAGGAGTCAACAGAGCTTGTTGTTGACTCGGAGTAGGAGTTCATTAGGCATTAAGGAAAGATAAAGTGTTGCATTAATTCATAAATTAAATTAGAACGGGGATCATGAAACTAAGAACTGGATATTAGTCGCAATCGTTTTCTCTTATTAATTATTTCTTCTCTTTATTTGCTTATTTATTGTTTTATTTTATCTTGTTACTTCAAATAGACCAAACTCTTTCTCTTTATTATATCTAGTATTATTATTTTTAGTATTACTATTTTTGTTTCCTAAAAATATTCAACTTTATAAGTTCAATTAGTTCTTCAGTTCCCTGTGGGTTCGATCCTTATCTACCAATACTACTATTTAGTATAAGCAAGTCAAGGAACTTTATAAATATTTTATTTTGACGCGTCTCGACAGCGCAGTCATTTACTGCAACGATCTTTTATATAGTTATTATACTGTTATAATAGTATTTGCCATGAGCGTGGAAAGCAGTTTTATTGCTTTTCAGGGCTAAAATTATTGTTGCTCATGTTATAAAATCGGAATATTATAGAGAGAGAATAGAGAGAGAAATTAGAGAATGATTCTCAGGTGTGTTTTTCATTAATAACTGAAGTCCTATTTATAGGAAAACTTCAGATGGCACAATCGTAATTACATAATTACATCAGGGGCATAATAGTCATTCACACTATATAAAAACAAAGGGGTCATTGAAATGTCATTTTCAAGGTATATTATAACACTCCCCCTTGAATGACTATTTACATAAATATCCGCTGAACTAGTTTGAAGAAAAACCTAATGGGAGAAAAACTTTCAAACTGTTTGTATTTGAGCTTGTGGCAATCATATCATGTTGCATCATAATGTTGGTAGGAAATCTCCGTGGGATAAAACTTTAGCAATCGGTGATCTCGTAAATTTGCTCCCACTTATCTCGATAGTTCTTGTATGAATATTCTTGTGCCGTCTCAGTAAAACCTCGTGGGATAAAAACTGAGTGAATCTGTCATGTATATCATTCGTTGGAGTATCCATGTGTTGCCTCATTAAAACCTTGTCAAGAAAAACCAGTGGGAAAAACTTGATCAAAGGAAAAAGAGTACAACAACTCCTTCTATTTTCAAGCTTTGAGGAATAATCTTGATCTTTGTAGTGTTCCTCATTATGCCATGAATATGCCTCGTTAAAACCTTATTAGGGAAAACCCAATGGGAAAAATCCTAATGAAGGAAAAAGAGTATATTATTCATACTAATACGCCATTCCAGTTGCCTCGTTAAAAACCTTGCTAGGAAAACCCAATGGGACAAAACCTCAGTCAAGGGAAAAAGAGTGCAACGCGTATTTTATAAATATGCCCTAGGCATTTCAATAATCCTCTGAATATCATCTTCAGTGCAGTTTATAATATCGAACTCATATTCTTTGCAATATATTCCAAATCTCTTTTGGAAATTTCATATTAGTTGTGATTAAGCTGCCTCGTTAAAAACCTTGCTGGGAAAACCCAGTGGGATAAAACCTCAGTCAAGGAAAAGAGTACAGCAGATAATTTTTGTTCACAACGCTTTATTTTGAGTGACTGCATGCACTGATAATATGTTCAAAATCTCCTTACGAGTCACTTTCAGTAAGCCCATATATTTCATTTTATTATAAGGGCATATATTTCAATTTCGATGGATTTCAATATCCTCATTTTCACAAATCATGAATTTTAATATCCTTATTTCCAATATCCATATTTCACAGTCATGGATATCCTCATATCATTTATCGATATCATATTTCCAATCATTGATACCCTCATTTCATCATAGCGCTATATTGTGTCGACATTTTTATTTCCCCATGGCAACATAACTTGCCGAGATATCTCATTATCAATCACCCATTGGGATTACACATTGTGGTTATGTCTATATACTTCTCAAAAGTATATGCCTCCTTTTATCATTTGCTTTGATTCATATTCGGGGAATTATTATGTATTTATCAAAGCAGTTGTAGTTGGTACCAAAGATTAATAATCTGTCATGCATCTTTGAACTTCAAGTTCATTTTTGAGTTGTGAGGATATATTGTGATGCATTTCACATATTTCCAACTACCAATACTCCCCCTTATGCTAAGAGATTTCTTGAGCACCAAACACATATGCCAGTATCTCAGTATTCATCTTCTGTCATGGGAGTTTATATATTATGTTCTCGATATTGGTTGGAGGACTTCAAATATGCCAATTGATATTCCACTTGTATGCGCATATCTTGATCCTTTATGGGATCTATTCAAGTTCATTTGGGATATATTACTAGCTCAATCTGATATGGAATATATGCTCAAACCGTGAGCAAATAATCTCGTAAATTTCTGATTACAAGTCATATAAACATGTGACTATCTAGTGGATCAATAATATCTAGTAGTTCACATGTAGAGGAAGTGGGTCCATACTCCCCCTTAATATATTCCAAATTTATTAGGGATTCATTCCCACTATTGGCTAGTAGTGATATTAATCGAGAACAAATATTTGAAGACATGATGTGTCTGTATCACCATATAGATATTTTACTGGTATATCACATCATCTTTAGGTGCCATTATTGCACATCATTAGCAACATGGAGTCGCTGCTCCCACATGTCATATTATGTCCATTATTCAAATATAGAGTCGTAGTTCATACGCCTCAGGACGCGGAGTCAAATCTCATACGCGTAATTCCAATCTATAAATAGATTATCATTATATTCACAAAATTCACCTATACCGAAGGTCTGAATATCATAATGGATTCAATGCTTTCGAATCTTCGTAAATATTATCCATCTCTTCCAGTGAATATCATAAAAAGAATTTATAGAGCTCGACTCGAAAGATTAAGGGTGCTAATGAGAAATGACATCCCAGAAGATATTCGATGGTTGATCGAAGCACAAGTTCGACTATCTGGCGAATTTTCAAATTCATTTAATTACATGCCAGGTACAGGTCGGAGTAGTTTTGCAAAGAAACGGAGAGCAAAAAGATTAGGTGGGTGCTATAAATGTGCTCGATGGACATGTGACACACGATGCAAATATGTGGGGTTTGTTTCCAAAAATCGAGAAGATAAAATAGCATTTATCAAGGATGGATTGAGTAAGGAATCTATGGATCATGATATTCAACAGATTCTTGATACACATCCCAGTGGATACGTTCATCGTGAACTAATAGCTTTGTGGATGCAATTCAAGGATGAACGGGAAGGTTATAGTCATGAAAAATTAATCTCAAAAGATCCAGTTTGTAGGTCCGTTTTATCAAAGTTGGTATAAGGTAATAGAAGAAATAATGCAAGTTGATGAATATTATTTTCCAATATTTAAATTTCTCAACTGCCGATCGGTAACGTCATTTTCATTGAAAAATATAATATCATATCTTTCGTTTTCTTTTGCAATTTTGTCAAAAGTAATGACTTATCTGCCGCTCCATTTTCAATGAAAATAGTGAAGTCATTTGTCGTTTAGAAAGAAGTTTGCTCTTTAAATTTGGGATCCACAAATCAGAAAATATATCTCTCATAAAATTATTTTGAAAGTCTAGTGTAGAAAAATGGAGTTATCAGAATCCTCACATAGATCTCATCCAATTAAAACTATATGTATTTTAGGTGGATCCAAATTGATAGGTCATATCCAGCATATAGATATGGCATATCAATTCGTAAAAGAATTAGGAAAACACAAAATCGATATATTGTATGGTGGGAGTAATTATAGATTTTTGGGTTATCTTTTAGAGGCTGCACAACAAGTGTCTTACACTATCCCACAGTTAGAACCAGTAGTATAGGGGGTTCAACTGGGTTGATGCTTCAAACACAGTCTGTGCATGATAGTTTGATGTATGTGGTGAATAATAGTGATGCCTTTATTGTTCTTCCAGGTGGCTATGGCACACTCAATGAGATATTCAACATCTCGTCATGGGCTGAGCGGGACTTCCATACCAAACCTATAGGTTTGTTGAATATTAATAATTTCATCAGCGATTTGCTTGCCTTTCTGGATCAAGGAGTAGATCACAAGTTTATATCTCAGCCATCACGAGATATAATAATATGTGCTGACACTGTTGCTGATCTACTTATAAAGTTTCAGGCATATATTTCAGTTAAGAATTTGGAAGTCAAAGCTCATCAGCCACAAAGTATTGGCGCCAAACGAAAAAGAAGTTTAGATCATTTAGTTCTTTCATTATAAACCCTGATGCCAGGGGGTGGCAGAGTTACGGAGTTTTATACTCTCGAGGCGCACCCCTTCTCTTTTTATGGGTTTCATATGTATTTTCTTTTTCGCGTTTCATATTGTCGAGTGTTTACTGCCTTTCAGCTAGTTTCGATATTTTCACTCCGACTGTTGTGTGCTTCTTCAGCAATAATAAGACCATCTTTTGCTTTTATGCAAATAAAATATTTTCACAAATATGTGATATATGTTTCCCCATGAATATTGTCAATCAATATGATTTCAATGATCCAATCATGTGATATAATCAACATGAGATTTATTGAGCAATTATTTTCCAGTGATAGTTTTCCATATCACTTGTCAAATGATCCCACCATGCATTTTGCATGGGATTTTCTTTAATTAATCGGTGATAGCTTATGGTATCACTTGCTCAATTTTCTCCGTTCATATTTAATAATTATGGAGATCGGATATTATTTCCATCAACTGCTTCTTCGAGAGCATGATTTGAATCATTGATCAACTACTTCTTCAGAGTAGGATTTATTTCTTTCAACTGCTTCTTCAGAGCAGGATTTAGATAATCGATCAACTACTTCTCCAGAGTATGATTTATTTTTATCAACTGCTTCTTCTTCGAGAGCAGGATTTATGAACCATTCATGTGGTATAACCAACAACGATGGTTATATATAATATATAAATTGCGTACATGTAAAACCATCCGTCTTGTGATAATTGAACTCATCACATTGGGAGGTATTATAATTATATAAAATAAACGCAATAAATATGTGGTTTTAAACCACCACTTTGAGATAAGTAAGAGACATAATTTAAACTGCAAAATAATTAACTGCTTCTACCAAAGCAGGATCGTCCAACCAATTCCTCAAAATAGTCATCGTCAAGGTATAGGTCGAAATATAGGTTGCCGTTAATAGCAAGTGTAATGGTATGTATAACTTTTTGCGATTTCCGGAGTTGGATATTAATTCGCACATTTTAATAAATTTAACAATGACATATATGAAAAGAGTTACTACCCATATCAATATTAGTGTCAAATTGAAGCTCTCGTAAAATGGATCACGATGGTATCAAGAAAAATTAATTCCAATATCATATGTATCTTATATTTAAGAAAAACGAATTTATGATTTAATGAATTTAAAGGAATATAATATTTTATTTTGTTTATTTTCTTTTTCTTAGAGCTTCTTCATCATTTTTTTTTGTTTGTTTTTGCAGACAGCGCTTTCGACTGTCCTCTTCCCCTTTTTTTTATATCTTTTCTTCTTCAACGAGTCAGTGGGTATTATTTCCATTTTGTACATATATACATACACAATTCACATACTTACAGTGGGGAGTTTCTTATCTTGTTTTTCATCTTGGGGTGTTTTGTGTAACACCCCCAGATCCGACCGGGAATATTACAGCGCCGTGGGCCCCGAGATGGAACCCACAAGGCTGAAAGAAATTTTCGCAAACATTTACAAAACGCCCAAGAGGCTAACGACGGTATTATCTATTAAAACCATTCGAAGATTTATAAAACTCGTTTATCAAACCGTCGTAAAAACTCATTTGAAACCACAAGGCCCGAAATGCCAAGACTCAACAGTTTAAGTACATACGTTAAGCTATCGCTTACACGCATCGGCGAGAATAGATTTAGAGAACGATCGCCAAGGTAACCTAAGTTACCAAATACCAAAAGACCATTTAAAAATACTCACGCAAATGGAAAAGACAAACGATTAAAATACTCTAGCAATGAATACAACAACCGAATGTAAGCTCAATACACAAATACATGTTCTATCCAAGATCCTCCGGAAGCTCATCTCTCCACGACCGCTACAAGCTTGATAATCCAAGAACCTAAAAAGAAAGCCCACGACGGGTCACCATAATATCCAACAATGATAACCATCACATCACGTCAATAATTACATATCAATGGAAATACTAAGTAAGAATACGACCAATGTAATCTTACCGTCTTAACTTTACGAAAATCCACAATTCGTATCCTTAACATCACCATGAGATAATACCAAAATATCCATGCGGTATCTCAACAATACCCAAGGTTCTCAAAAACATTATCATAACTCGCGATACGGAAATTATACCAACTCTGGCCAATTCAATCCATCGGATGACGTCGACAATTTCAATACGAAAATCGATTGTCCATCAAAGACAAGTATCAAGGAAATACGGAACATACCTCAAGATACGAAATACTATT
Organism: Orobanche coerulescens; assembly: GCA_033398695.1. Taxonomy (NCBI): domain Eukaryota; kingdom Viridiplantae; phylum Streptophyta; class Magnoliopsida; order Lamiales; family Orobanchaceae; genus Orobanche; species Orobanche coerulescens. Next base: position 9,533,708 of record CM065805.1, on the reverse strand, counting down.
TCCATCACGTCAGTCTAATCCGAGATCAGATCCACACAACATACGGACATGGTCCTAACACAAGACCTACAAATGCATACTCATGACAACGTCAATATGATCACAACAATAATGACAATGTATACTTATGGCAAATCCATAATATACATATGCACAACAACAATACATGGCAATCCGATGATCCAAATGCTTCACCGCCTAGATCCCCCGATGATCCCGTCGACCAACCCGAGGTGGAAAACCCGTCCGATGATCCAGACGCTAGCATAGATCCCCGATGATCCGTCGGACCAACACGAGGTGGACATATGACAACAATACACAATCGCACAAAACAAGAGACACAATACACGACAACAACAATGCACAAACGCATGACAACAACGATACACGAATGTATCATGACATAATCGACACAAATGATAAAATAGATTAGAGTACTTGCCCCGAGTCCTTCGAGAATGATCTCAATGTCTAAACCATCACGAACCATTATCCTCAATACTCGACGGTCCAAAGTATCACGAATTGCGGATAATTCATATCTCCGTCTTTATCACAATATATCCTCGATATACCAATAACAAAAGTAAATCATATACATTATGATTCGATTCCCAAAACTCGAATACGATTTATAATCTCAAATCTCTGTGATTACGATTATAAACATTGCTATACGAATTATACACGAATGAAACGGAAACCATTCATTAAGTATTATGAATCGAGCAAGTAATAACTTACCTCGATACCGATGAAGTCATACCAATTCCATTTCCGTCATCTACAAGTCCCTGGTCCCGACCAAAGCAATTCACGAACATACTCGAGCTCGACCGCAACACACGGTTGTAATCACCGATCAATATTCTCAACCTATTACGAATCGATAGACAACAAGTTCGATAACAATCAACAATCGATAAAACCAATTCACAAACCCAACGGCTCGACAATATCTCGATTAAACACTAGTCGAATTAATCCTACTCAAACCAAGACGAATTTACAACCACAACACGAAAATACCGCACTTTCTCGGCTTCTTAGCGCACGTTAATCACCTAACGTAGCGTGCGCTAAGTTGCTCCCGTTAGCGCGCCAGGCAAGAACGTAGCGTGCGCTAATGCCGATGATGCATGTTTTTCGATACCGATCAACTTATGGCGATTTCAAGAACACCAAGTGATTCGAATCATGTTCAAAGCTATCAAAACAACGAAATCCGATATCCTTTAACATATAAACAATCATCCAACTTATAATCCAAGTTCTATATCCATATATCATCTTTCTTAATATTAATACACGAAACGTCAAGAACGTAACCACACTTCCTTAATCTTCCATTACAAAGAGTAATCATCTACAATAACATCAACATCCGAAACTGAGGAGAAGGATTAATCCACTTATCTCAAGAAAACGAACGACACAATCTAAATCACAATAATCATATTAATATCATCATACTCCGGTATACCATCTCATAATCATGCTTGTCAAACTTGTTTATGTAATAATCATCAACATTCAATCCAAAACGAAATCCAAAGATGAAAAGTGATTACCTTTATGAATGAATGGATTGATTTCCAAGGTTGAATCCATTTCCAAGAATCACCAATGATTTCAAGAACAAAGCTTTAATCCATGATTTCCATCTTTAATCTTGTTAAAGATCACCACCTCACCGTGCTTGGGAACCTCAAGAACCTCCCAAAGCTCTCTATCGATCAAAGTGAAAGAATGGACGAAATGCTTCATAATACCCGTCTGTCCCTTATATAGATTGCATTACTAGCGTGCGCTAACATCTCATGTTTAGCGTGCGCTAAGGCTTTAGCGTGCGCTAATCGACCTTTGTTAGCGTGCGCTATCGTAGTCCGAGACTACCGTGCGCCGTACATGAGCTTACGTCGTAATGCCCATGCATTAGCGTACGTAATTTACACTCTCTAGCGTACGCAAGTCCTTGCGTTTAGCGTGCGCTAACATTAGTTGACTCGTTTGTCTGTATGCTCCGAACACGGGTCCACACGCCGACAACTCTGACTAGGATAAGATTCCTTTTTGTCCCAATATACAGTTAGCGTGCGCTAATCAACATGCATTAGCGTGCGCTAACACTACATTACAACATCCGTTGACTTATCGTAACGTGCGCCGAAAGCGATCGGGTCCACACGCAGATTCCTTCCGATCTGCGCACTAGCGTCGCTAACCTATAAACGTAGCGTGCGCTAATCCTGCACGATAGCGTGCGCTACTCATGATTATTAGCGTGCGCTAATAATGTTACACTTAGCCATTTTCAGCTATTCTTTTCCAACGTCTCAACATACAGAATACGAACATACGGCATACTGAATACATATACTTCTTACATCCAATTGTCGACCAAGTACGACAATTATACAAATACAGATGTCTCGGTCCTTTAATTATTTTACCCATACTGTACAGATTCCATGCTGTACAACATAACTCGGATAACATTAAACAATAGTAATAGAAATTCTGGATATTACATTTTTTCTCCAGCTTGCTGATCGGTTTCCAAATTTCCAGGATCAAGGTAAAAACCACTTTGGCCAAAATTGTCATCATCGTTGGGAGTCTTGGACGCCATAACCAGCGCCAGGCGCTGCGCCGCCGCTTTGGCGGCCACGTTCTGAGTCATATTAATAGTTGACATACCAGCGGCGGTGGGAGGAAACCTGGACCGAGGGTGAGCCGGCGAACCGACCGGAGATGAGGAACCGGTTCTGCTTGATCCGCCGCTCCACTGGCGGGCGAAAACAGGACTCGCGGTCCTCTTCCGATTCATGAATGGCGATTAGTTGTATATTTTTTTTTTGATACTGTGATTGCCCTCTCTCCCTCTCTCTGTACATATGTGTGTACAGGTGTTTGTTAGATCTAGAATTTAGGAGTGCTAGATTTCTTTTGGGACTGAATTGGATTTGGAAACTCCGTCGACGGTGGAGAAGGAGAGGAAAATGGGGAGAAAAAGTGATTGATGACTAATTTGGTTTGATTTCTGATACAGAGGATCATCTATAAGATGCAACTGTAGAGCATACTCTCGTCATATTACTCAAATGGCTAGAGTCGTGCTGATAACGTATTATAAAATTGGAATATTATAGAGAGAGAATAGAGAGAGAAATTAGAGAATGATTCTCAGGTGTGTTTTTCATTAATAACTGAAGTCCTATTTATAGGAAAACTTCAGATGGCACAATCGTAATTACATAATTACATCAGGGGCATAATAGTCATTCGCACTATATAAAAATAAAGGGGTAATTGAAATGTCATTTTCAAGGTATATTATAACAGCTCAACATTTATTTATAGTTTTTGTAGTCATTCATTAATGATTTGCGTAATGTATATGTAACATTACATTGATAAAGAAATCCCCATGGAACAAATAGAACACTCTTGTTATGATATAGTCACAAGAGTAATAGTGAATCAATATTAGTGTGACAATGACATGTTACTTGATTTATTGTATATGAATGACTATTATGCCTCTGATGTAATTATGTAATTACGATTGTGTCATCTGAAGTTTTCCTATAAATAGGATTTCAGTTATTAAGGAAAATCATACGTGAGAATCATTCTCTATTATCTCTCTAAATTTTCTCTCTACAATATTTCGATTTCATGACATGTTATCAGCACGACTCTAGCCATCTGAGTAATATAAAGAGAGTGTGCTCTACAGTTGCATCTTATAGATCATCCTCTGTATCAGAAATCCATTATTACAAATACATATGTCAATTCTCCAGTTGAAATTCTAAAAAAAAAAATTCAATCTTTCTTGAACACAAAGAACATCACCGATCTGTTTATTCTTACAATCTTGTTAGAGAGAAACTTTTTCATTCTCCTTCCGTTTAGATCATTTTCTCGACCATTGATCAACTGATCATCACTCACCCTCATGTAATAAATTATGTATAGTCATCCCAAGACTTGATTAAAAAAATGAAATTATAGAGAATCTTATGGATATCATCACTTGGGATAGATTGTTGACTGGAAGTAGAATCCAGCTGTAAGAACCAAACATGGTGACAAGCTTGCTGCCTTTTTTTTTTTGTTGAGGGAGAGACGAGAAATTCTCCCACCTGTATCAGAGGTCCCTTGACCAGGCGGGTGTTAAATCGAGGGATGTGCACTAATGACAGCCCTGCAAGGGAGAGGACCAACGAGACACGAATGGCTTGCTGCCTTCTTTGTTTTAATGGTGGACGTTGGTGGCTTATTGTCCGATGGATTCTTAACCATTTACTACATATATCTCATCAGTGAAGCAACTAGAATCTTGGAGAGCCGATGATATGGAAATGAAGCCTATGATTGGAAGCGTCGGCTGAACGTTGACCGGTGGGCAAAGAAACTATCTACATATCTGTATTTTGCGTGGGACGTGTGAGAAATGAAGAAAGCAACACGGTGGCTTCAGATCCAAAGGGATGAAGGTAAGAAATGATACTTTAATATATTAATTGAAATAATTTTCTTCAATTATCATAGTAAGAAACAAACAAAGTAAATGGAAATAGCAAAAAGATGAAGAAACCTACTGACTCGTCAACGTCACATGGTTGAGTTTGAGAAGTGTTATGAATATATTTATCTTAATACTGAAACAGTATCTTTATTCAGCTGGAAAGTCACGACTCATGAGATATGGAATTGGTAAAATAATATTATTATAAATTTATTTGAAATAGTAACGATAAACTTGATTTCCAAATATAAGAAGCATATGTTATCAGAATTTATTTTCTTAATACCATCGTGATCGGTTAACGAGACCCATAATTTGACACTAATATTGATATGGGTATTAACTCTTTTCATATATGTCATTATTAAATTTATTAAAATATATGAATTAATATCTAACTCTGGAAATCGCAAATATTTATGAATACATATCCTTACACTTGCTATTAACGGCAATCGGTATTTTGACCTATATCTTGACGAGGATTATATTCTGAGGAATTGATTAGACGATCCTGCTTTGGTAGAAGCAGTTAATTAGTTTTGCAGTTTAATTTCTATCTCTTAAAGTGGTGGTTTTAAACCACACATTTATCGAATTTTATTTTCTGCAATTACAATACCTCTCATGTGATGAGTTCAATTATCAAAATATGGATGGTTTTACATATGAAATTTATATATTATATATCACTATCGTGGTTGATTATACCACATGAATAGTTCATAAATCCTGCTCCCGAAGAAGCAGTTGCTAAATATAAATCCTACTCTGGAGAAGTAGTTGATTGATTATCTAAATCCTGCTCTCGAGAAACAGTTGATAAATATAAATCCTACCCTGAAGAAGTAGTTGATTGATTATCTAACTCCTGCTCTCGAAGAAGTAGTTGATAAATATAAATCCTACTCTGGAGAAGTAGCTGATCGATTGTCTAAATCCTGCTCTCGAAGAAGCAGTTGATAAATATAAATCCTACTCTGGAGAAGTAGTTGATCGATTATCTAAATCCTGCTCTCGAAGAAGCAGTTGATAAAAATAAATACTACTCTGAAGTAGTTGATCAATGATTCAAATTATGCTCTCGAAGAAGAAGCAGTTGATGGAAATAATATCCGATCTCCATAATTATTAAACACGAACGGAGAAAATTGCGCAAGTGAGAAGCTATCACCGAGACTAATTAAAGAAAATCCCATGCAAATACACCGCATGGTGAGATCATTTGACAAGTGATATGAGAAACTATCACTGAAAAATAATTGCTCAATAAATCCCATATTGATTATATCACATGGTGGGATCATTGAAATCATATTGATATGGAAATGCTTATGGTGAAACATATGTTACATATTCGTGGGAATAATGTATTTGCATAAAGGCAAAAATGATCATATTATTGCTCTGGAAGAAGCACAAAGTAGTCGAAGTGAAAATATTGAAACTAGCTGAAAGATAGTAAACACTCGCAATATGAAACGCGAAAAAAAAATACATATGAAACCCATAAAAATAGAAGGGGTGTGTCTCAAGAGTATAAAACTCCGTAACTCTGCCACCCCTGCCTAGCATCTGGGTTTATAATGATCTAAAGGATCTAAACTTCTTTTTCGTTTGGCGCCAATAGTCTGTGGCTGATGAGCTTTGACTTACAAATTCTTAACTGTAATATATGCCTGAAACTTTATAAGTAGATCAGTAACAGTGTCAGCACATATTACTATATCTCGTGATGGCTGAGATATAAACGTGTGATCTACTCCTTGATCCAGAAAGGCAAGCAAATCGCTGAAAAAATTATTAATATTAAACAAATTTATAGGTTTGATATGGAAGTCTCGCTCAGCCCATGATGTGATATTGAATATCTCATTGAGTGTGCCATAGCCACCTGGAAGAACAATAAAGGCATCACTATTATTCACCACATACATCAAACTATTATGTGCAAACTGTGCTTGAAGCATCAACCCAGTTGAACCCCATATACTACTGGTTTTAACTGTGGGAAAATGTAAGGCACTTGTTACTCTTATTCTCCCATTTGTGCAACCTCTAAAATATAACTCAAAAATCTATGGTTACTCCCACCGTACAATATATCAATTTTGTGCCTTCTTAATTCTTTTATGAATTGAGATGACATATCTATATGCTGGATATGACCTATCAATTTGGATCCGCCTAAAATACATATAGTTTTAATTGGATGAGATCTATATGAGGATTCTGAGAACTCCATCTTTTTACATCAGACTTTCAAAATACTTTTATGAGAGATACATTTTCTTAATTGTGGATCCCAAATTTAAAGAACAAACTTCTTACTAGAAGACAAATGACTTTACTATTTTCATTAAAAAAAAGAGCGGCATATAAGTCATTACTTTTACTATTTTCTTTTTGACAAATTGCAAAAGAAAACATAATATGTGATATTATATTTTTCAATAAAAATAACGTTACCGATCGGCAGCTGAGAAATTTAAATATTGGAAACAATATTCATCAACTTGCATTATTTTCTATTACCTTATACCAATTTTGACAGAACGGACTTACAAACTGGATCTTTTGAGACTAATGACTATAACTTTCCCGTTTATCCTTAAATTGTATCCACAAAGCCATTAGTTCATGATGAACGTATCCACTGGGATGTGTATCAAGAATCTATTGGATATCATGATCCATAGATTCCTTACTCAACCCATCTCTGATAAATGCTATTTTATCTTCTCGATTTTTGGATACAAACCCCACAGATTTGCATCGTGTGTCACATGTCCACCGAGCAAATTTATAGCACCCACCTAATCTTTTTTCTCTCCATTTATTTGCAAAACTACTCTTACCTGTCCCTGGCATGTACTTAAATAAATTTGGAAATTCGCCAGATAGTCGAACTTGTGCTTCGATCAACCATCGAATATCTTCTGGGATGTCATTTCTCATTAACACCCTTAATCATTCGAGTCGAGCTCGATAAATTCTTTTTATGATATTCACTGGAAGAGATGGATAATATTTACGAAGATTCGAAAGCATTGAATCCATTATGATATTCAGACCCTCAGTATGGGTGAATTTTGTGAATACAATGATAATCTATTTATAGATTGGAATTACGCGTATGAGATTTGACTCCGCGTCCTGAAGCGTATGAACTACGGCTCTATATTTGAATAATGAACATAATATGACATGTGGGAGCAGCGAATCCATGTTGATAATAATGTGCAATAATGGCACCGAAAGATGATGTGATATGCCGGTAAAATATTAACTCCTGCAAAAATCAAAAGGTCTTTCTTTCGGTTGTAACGGGGCTCAGCGGTAAAGGTAGGATAAAAGGAAAATATAGGCTAAGGCATTCAAGAATAATAGTGAAATCAAATGCACAATAAATTTCCTCATATCATTTACAATGAAGATCTCAACCAATACCCCAATTCAGTTGTACTTCTCCCAAAGCGAATGACATCCAGTTGACAAGGTTACAACAATCATAAAAATAATAAAATGTCAATGGAATCTTTATACTCACGTTGCTAATATGATAATTTTCGCACTTTTTTAGCTACTAGTGGCCTTTTTTTTACTATTGTCCGATAATCCGGACAAATTATTCGAGTAGACCCGGTATGGCCCTTCATGTAATAGACAACACTACTTTTTTTTGCATCAGCTGTTACTTACAACATATGTTCCACTTTGGGAAAGTAATCTATAGGTTTTCCACAATCTAACAGATCCCCTTCCCAAACTTACTACACATCCAGTTTCACTATCATTTCTTTAACTATTTCTTTAACTATGGGTGCAAATGGATGTGGCTTCAAAGAAAATGGATTACGGGAAAAACAATGTGCTAAATTAATAAAATAAAGCTAAGACTCAAATGGGCTTCTAGAGATAATTAGGATAAGGCCAGGAAAAATTGGCCAAGGGGTTAATCCTAAGTGCCTTTATCCTTTTAATGCAGAAATTCATTAACGTATCTTGAAATGTATAACTGAGCAAGTTCTAAAATGTACACACCAAGTAGAGCATAGATATATGGACTGCTGCCCTAAGGTTCAAAACACATGAAAAAGGTTTCCCATTGAATCTAATACACCCTTGCTCGAATCCATTAGTCAAAATCAATGAAGCACCCCATCTAAAATTTTAAAACAATCAATCACAACTAATTTTGCACGTCTCACTTCGACTAATAGTGCAGAGAACTTTAATCAATTACCAAAAATTACGAACAGTTTAAAAACTCATTTTTTCACATCACAAACTCCCCTAAACTTGAAATTGATCACATCTCTTATTTTTTTTAACAACCACTCAAGCAATATTTCACTTTAACAGAAAAGGAGAACACACAATAGGGAGCAGAATTCACCAGCTAATGAGATGAGTAGTCTTGGAGAGAAAGTAGGCTTTCTTGTAGATTCTCACATTGGGACAGATTTGCGGTACTGGATCGCTCAGTGTCATTTTTCTGCACAATAGTCGACCTCCTCCAAACTTGATTCAAAGTCCATTGTTGACCAATCATATACAAGAGCCTCTGTTACCGATGAAAAACAAAAAGAAAGAAATGAAAATTTTATTTGGTTCTACAACTAAAAAAATAAAAATAAAAATAAATAAACACTGGGTTGCCTCCGAGCTAGCGCCTTTATTTTAAGTCGTTGGCTCAACTAGAACTTCCATTTTCAATGAATGCACCAAGAAAGTTTTGGTATATATCTCAATAAGTATTTGACTGTTGCCTTGCATTTTTGTACCACACCAAGATTACTTGGAGTACTTAGTCGAATTTTTCTCTCTTGAGACTATCACAGAAGGCTACCTCACATTCACCCTTTTCATATAAATTCTTGCACTTTGATTCTGATTCTTTATCGTCCTCCAAGTTTTTATTACGCATCACTTCCAGCTCTTTCTTACAATTCAACTTAAATACTTCCTCGATAAGAGGGTCAATCACACCCAATGCAAATAAAGAACATGCATCTTCATAGAATTTCATTGTGTCGTCAATATTAAATTTTACTACTTGCCCATCAAATTCCATCGTGAGAGAACCGTTGATCTATTTTCGCATTTGGGTGGTAACTTTCTTTGGAGAATGGCCTACACATTTTCTCCCAGGAGCACCTTTCCAATTCCTTTCAACTTATGTTTATTGGTGCATAAATCCTTGAGGAACTTAGCATATTTCGGAACTTGTTGAACCTCAATTAATGGAACGTTGATCTCAACATTTCGGAACACATCCAAAATGTGTTTCCCCTTGCTGTCTGTTGCATCCTTCTTTATCTTGGAAGGAAAAGGTACAATGTCAGATCTAATATGGGAAGAATTAGACGTTATTACCTTGCTGCTCGGCAGTTCAGCACTAGGTGCTTGTTTGGCACTGGGTGACTCAGTGTCAGTCTGGACAGCAGATTTCCGTTTCTCTCCTTCATCGTTCATATTTTCATCAGGTTTCTGGGGAATCTCCAGCTGTTTACCACTTCCCAAAGTGATGGCACTCACGTTCCTAGAATTTACCTCTGATTGAGAGGTAGTTTCCTATTGTTATGGCTCTCCAATCGACTCACCGAGGTAGCGAGTTGGCTTATTTGATTTTCAATGATTTTTATGCTCGATTGAGTGTCTTGCTGAAATTGACTCATGTTCTGCTGAAACTTCATCGTGTTCGAAGTGAGGGCCTTCATCATATCTTCCACTGAGGGACCCAAATTTTTTGACGATTGCTTGTAAATTGGCCCTTATTCTATGGAGTCTCCTCTTGCTAGGATTTACACTTGAAATTGGGGTGATCTCTCCAGCCCGGATTGTATGTTTTGGAGTAGGGATCATATTTCCTTCCATAGAAATTTTCAGTACTAACCGCATTAGCATGTGCCTCGACCTCATCCAATAGTATCTCGCAGCGCTCTGTGGTGTGCTCCGTGGTTTGCCATATTCGGCAAGATATGACCGCGAATTTCCTACAGCAAGTTTTCCGACAAAAAAGGTTAATTCGGTCAACTTATCCTCAATAGACGAGTCATGTACGTCCTTCACCATTCTCACGGGATTGTCACGATAACCAAATTGCTGTGAATTGGCATCCATGTTTGAGATGAGGGCCTTTGCTGCTGCTAGTGTATTATCGACCAATGCTCCTCCACTAGCTGCATCTATGGTACCATGATCGATCGGAGTTAATCATTCGTAAAAGTATTGTATCAAGAGCTGCTCCCTGATTTAATGTTGGGGGCAGCGTGCCACCCTTGAATCTCTCCCAATATTCATGCAGGTTCTCCCCCGTCATTTATCTCACACCACATATTTTCCTCCTTAGATTCGCTGCCCGAGAGGCAAAATATTTATGCAAAAACAAGATCTCCATTTCGTTCCATGTTGCGATAGTGGCCGACGGTAAGTAGAATAGCCAATCCTTAGCCGAATCTTTCAAGGAGAATGGAAAGGCTCTAAGCTTGATTTGTTCCTCGGCGACACCATTGGGCTTCATGCTCGAGCAAACCACATGGAATTCCTTAAGATGCTTGTGCGGCTCCTCCAGATCAACCGTTGAATACAGGCAGCAAGTGCATCAATCCCGAATTCAATTCAAAGGTATTGTTGCTAATAGACGGGATCGTGATGCATAGTGGTTGTTGAAGTAGCTTTGGGTTGGCTAATTGCTTCGATGTCTTTTCAGATGCCATGATTTCACTCTCGTTTTCCGACTCATTGGGTGACGTTTCGAGAGGAAACAGTAAGTGTCTGAGTACTTCTCTGCTTTCTTTTGTTTTTCGCCTGAAAACTCGATCTCGTTTGGTAATTTCTGGAAAATACTGCAAGTTTTTATCTTCACGTGATCTTGTAATCACGCAAAACTAAAATAAAGCGGATTAGTGCACAACTGATAATTTTTATGAATTCTCAGAACTGACAGTGGGAGACCCAGTGTCGAAAAAGCTGCTCGAAATAATAAAAAACTGCTTTCGAAAAAGAATAAAAAATTAAAAACAAACTGCTGCTCAGAAAAATAAAATAAAAAATCTACTCAGAAGATAAAATTAATTTCGCACCGCTCCCCGACAATGGTGCCAAAATTTTGACCGCACTGCCGAGACGCGTCAAAATTAAATATTTATAAAGTTTCTTGACTTGCTTACACTAAATAGTAGTATTGAGAACAAAAGAATAAATTGAACTTATAGTGTTGAATATTTTTGGGAAGCAAATATAGTAATACTAAAAATAATAATACTAGATATAATAAAGAGGGAGGGTTTGGTCAATTTAAAGTAAACAAGATAAAATGAAATAACAAATAAGCAAATAAAAAAAGAAGTAAAAATTAATAAGGAACAACGATTGTGACTATTATCCGATTCTTAGTTTTATTATCCCCGTTCTAATTTAATTTATGAATTAATGCAGTACTTTATCTTTCCCTAATTCCTAATGAGCTCCTACACCAAAGTCAACAACAAACTATGTTGACTCCTATCGTTTCTTTTTTTTAATAAAACAAGCTCCTTAATCAAACATGCCTAGACGATTCAAAACAAACTCTTCAAATTTTGTTTATTAGATGCATTAAAAGCCAAAACGATGGAAATTGACAAGATATTGAGTTCACAAGCTCGATCAAAGGGATCTTGGTTTTGCATTACCCAACTGATAAAAATCAGTTGTTTCTATTATGATTCTAGAATTATAATGATTATGTATTACAACCATAGATCTAACAAAAGATATAAAAACCTCAATTAAGTTGATCAGACTAATTATAGTAAATTATACAAAAATAAATCTGCTCAATAACATAAAAATAATTCAAGGGAAATAAGTCAAGATTATGCTATGGGATTAAAACATAAACAATATAGATATGGGTTTAAACTTTCCTTAGAACTGGAATAAAGAATTTAATCGGACATGGTGGCTTGAAAAGACCGAATTATTCATAAATAATAAGAGAAATAAAACCGATGAAGTAGATCTATTTTCCTGCTCGGTTGCGATGATGGTCCTCCGTCCACCTTGGTGCTGCCCTTTTTGCTTGTGTTGGCTCGATGGTGGGAGATCTAGATGTAAGAAAAATCAAGATCGAGAGAGATGTGTAAGACACGATATGAATATGATGATAGCTCTCATTTCAGCTTCTTTGGTTTCCTTATATAGGTGTGAGCAGCCTCCATCCTTGGTATGAGTCATGAGGGTTGTGTTTAATTCTTTTCTTAGACCCCAAGTAAGTAAATCCCGAAACTAAAACTGGCACTAGGTCACCCAGTGTTAGCGGCTGCAACAAGATTCAAGGCCTACGTTCCAATGGGGTGCCCGTCTGATGGCCCAAATAACTCTTCTAACTCCAAAAATACTAAAATATTTCTAAATACCTAAAATAATCAATAAATTCCACTGTGAAGTAAATTGCATCCAAAATTCAATATATATAAAGTTAATTTAATGTGCTAAAATAAATATAATAAAACACATAAAATTCGTCACTATTTTCTATCTATCAGTAAACATAAATAACTGTTAAGATAAGTCCACATCAGTAGGATATCCCACAAGCCTCACCTTTTGACTTTGCTAGTGGAAAAGTAAGAATTTGGGCAAAATAATTGTCAGCAAAAACATGCAGCCTACTTCTTTTACTTGGCATTGCGGCTGCAAGAATTTGTCAAGCCTTCCCACTATGAGAATTCCAAAAGTGCGGCTAAAGGGTAGAAAATTGCTTGCTCATTTGCCTATAAATTGAGCTACACGGAATCAGAGCAGAGAGAGCAAGAAACAGAATATAGAGAGAAAAACAGAGAGTACTGAGAGAAGAAAAAGAGAGAAAAAATATAGAGTATTTTTCTATCTTCCTCAAAGAGTGTTTCCTATCTTTCTTAGTCATTCCAAGTTAAATACTTGAGATAATTTTGTATTCCGAGAGATATCCTCTTGAGAGATTGTGTATCCCCTAATTTATTTAGGGAGAATCTGTAATCCTACTATAGTCATAGTGGAAGTTTTTCGGACTAAGGTCCTCCCGTGGTTTTTCCCGATTTGGGTTTTCCACGTAAAATTCTTGTCTTAATTATTTTTAATATCCCATTTTTAATTCCAGATAGTGGGAAAATATTTATCCTAATTCCGCTGTGCAAGTGTCATTTATTTTGACACGATTTTCTAAAGAAGTGTAATTTTTCCCAACAAGTGGTATCAGAGACATTTGGTTAAGGAAGCGGATTAAAAATGGAGGAATCGTCGTCCCTTGGCGGTATGTTCAAATTGAACGGATCAAATTACTCAATTTGGAAACCAAGCATGTTGGATCTTCTCTACTGTAAGGATCTCTATTTACCCTTACATGGTGATGATGCCAAACCGAAAGATACAAGTGATGTTGAATGGAAGATCATGCACAGAAAAACTGTTGGCTACATCCGGCGCTTCATTGAACACAATATTTTCCATTATTTTTCTAATGAGGAAAAAGCCGATGATCTTTGGAAGAAAATCGAATCTATGTTTGAGAGAAAAAATGCCTTAAACAAAGCTTCAATAATCAGAAGAATTGTTCGATTGCGATATGCGGAAGGTGCCAATATGACGGAGCACCTAAATGCATATCAGGGTCTTATCAATCAATCCATCAATATGAAGATTTCCATTGATGATGAAGTTGTAGCTTTATTGCTACTGAGTTCATTGCTGGATAGTTGGGACACTCTTGTGGTCTCAATCAGCAACTCGGCTCCAGACGGAGCTCTGACCTTGCAGATGGTCAAAGATTGTCTTCTTAATGAAGAATCCAGAAGAAAAGAACAAGATCGCCCTTTTGAGACAAAGGCGATGGTTGCTGAAAATATTGATCGAGGGAGAAGCAAAAATAAAAGCTCTAAATTTACAAGAGATAAATCCAGGGGGAAGTCTAAGCCCAGAAGAGACTTTAAATGCCATTATTGTGGTGGTTTGAACCACTATGAGAAAGACTATAGAAAGAAGAAAAGGGAACAAAAGCACAGAAATAATGGAAATACACATCAAGACATGACAGCAGTTGCAGCTGATGGCGATATCATCATGGTCTGTGATGATACTCTTATGAGTATGTCATGCCAACAAACTGACTGGATCGTAGATTCGGGTGCATCTTATCACATTACACCATATCGTGATATGTTTGTATCCTACACTGGTGGAAGCTTTGGCAAAGTCAGAATGGCCAATCATGGTGTGACTGAAGTGGCTGGTAGAGGAGACATTATTCTGCTTACTGATACTGGATGTAAGCTTATATTAAAAGATGTACGACATGTTCCTGATATCAGACTCAATATTATTTCCGTTGGCAAGCTCGACGATGATGGCTACATCAATCACTTCGGCGAAGGACAATGGAAACTCATCAGAGGCTCCCTTATAGCAGCAAGAGGTATAAAAGAAAATTCTCTCTACTTAATGCATGCGAATCTGTCCAATGGAGAGGTGAATACAGTCGTCAAAAATTCCTCCATTGAGTTATGGCATAAGAGGCTCGGACATTTGAGCCAGAAAGGTTTAGAAATTTTGGCAAGAAGGAACCTTCTCCCTGAAGTAAAAGGCGTGCACTTGGAAACATGTGTTGATTGTTTGGCCGGGAAACAACACAGAGTTGCATTTAAAAGCTTCTCTCCCTCAAGAAGAGCTCAGTCTCTTGATTTGGTGCATACAGACCTGTGCTATATGAAAGACAGGACTCTTGGTGGAGCATTGTACTTCGTCACTTTCATTGACGATTTTTCGAGAAAAGTGTGGTGCTTTGCTTTGAAAACAAAAGACCAAACATTAGAGGTCTTTAAGCATTTTCAAATAAAAGTTGAGAGAGAAACGGGAAGGACATTAAAGTGTGTTCGGGCAGACAACGGTGGTGAATACCAAGGCCCGTTTGAACAACACTGTAAGAATCATGGTATCAAGCTTGAGAAAAGCGTCCCAAAGACCCCTCAGCATAATGGCGTTGCCGAAAGGATGAACAGGACAATTTGTGAAAGAATTATATGTATGTTATCCCATTCAAAATTGCCAAAATCATTTTGGGGTGAAGCTATGAGGATCTGATTGACTTAATCAACATTTCTCCATCAACTCCTCTGGGTGGTGATGTTCCAGATAGAGTGTGGTCAGGAAAAGATGTTTCTTACAAACACTTAAGAGTGTTTGGTTGTAGAGCTTTCGTACATATTCCAAAAGACAAAAGATCCAAGCTTGATAATAAAACCAAACCATGCATCTTCATTGGATATGGCCATGAAGAGTTTGGTTACAGACAATGGGATCCAGTTAACAGGAAGGTTATCAGAAGCAGGGATGTTGTATTCCTGGAAGATCAAGTTCTTGATGAAGTCAAAGAAAAACCTGAATCTAATTCAGAAGTTCCTGTCAACTTAGATCCAGCTCCTTCACCGACGGTTCAGAATTATGGGGGAGATACCCAACCAGAGAATGATGACACGGTTGATGATGAAGCAGGTGACAATCAAAATCCACATGTTCAAGATGGTGTCCCTCCAGTTAGAAGGTCAACTCGAGAAAGACAACCTTCTACCAGATATAGCCCACATGAGTATGTAATGCTCACTGATGAAGGAGAGCCACAATGTTTTAGAGAGGCCATGGAAAATGACCAAAACAAAAAATGGTCAGAAGCCATGGAAGAAGAAATGCAATCCTTGGAAGATAATCACACCTACGACCTAGTTGAGTTTCCAGTTGGAAAGAGATCACTGAAAAACAAATGGGTCTACAAGTTGAAGACTGGAGAACATAGCTCACAACCAAGGTACAAAGCGAGGCTGGTTGTGAAGGGTTTCAGTCAAAAGAAGGGTGTCGATTTTGAAGAGATTTTCTCACCAGTGGTGAAGATGTCCTCAATTAGAGTTGTTCTTGCAATTGCTGCCAGTTTAGATCTGGAGATTGAACAACTTGATGTGAAGACCGCATTTCTGCATGGAGATTTAGACAAAGAAATCTACATGGACCAACCAGAAGGTTTCAAAATTAAAGGAAAAGAGAACCTTGTATGTAGATTAAAGAAGAGCTTGTATGGCTTGAAGCAAGCTCCTAGACAGTGGTACATGAAGTTTGAGTCCTTCATGACTAACCATGGCTACAACAGAACCACCTCAGACCATTGTGTTTTCATCAAAAAGTTCACAGGAGGTGAATTTATCATACTGTTACTCTACTTTGATGATATGCTGGTTATAGGCCATGATGCCAGCAAAATTGGTAAACTGAAGAAAGAGCTAAGTAAGTCTTTTGCAATGAAAGACTTAGGCGCAGCTAAGCAAATCCTTGGAATGAAGATATTCAGGGATAGGAAAAACAAGAAGCTCTGGTTATCTCAAGAACAGTACATTGAGAATGTTCTTGAAAGATTCAATATGAGCAAGTCAAAACCAGTCAGCACTCCACTTGCAGGACACATGAAACTCAGTTCGGCACAGTGCCCCACAAGTGAGACAGAGAAGAAGGAGATGCAAAAGATACCATATGCTTCTGCAGTAGGTAGTCTAATGTATGCTATGGTATGCACTAGACCAGATATAGCCCATGCAGTTGGAGTTGTTAGTCGTTTTCTTTCCCATCCAGGAAAGGAACACTGGGAAGCAGTGAAATGGATATTACGATATCTTAGAGGCACTTCGAGATCTTGTCTGAAGTTCGGAGAAAACAATGTCCTACTTGAAGGATATACGGATGCAGATATGGCTGGTGATATTGATTCCAGGAAACCCACATCAGGGTTCCTGATGAGACTTGCAGGGGGAGCTATCTCATGGCAATCGAAACTTCAAAAATGTGTGGCATTATCCACAACTGAAGCCGAGTACATAGCTGTGACGGAAACGTGCAAAGAAGTGTTGTGGTTAAAGAAATTTCTACTTGAATTGGGCTTGAAGCAAAAGAAGTATGTGCTTTACTGCGATAGTCAAAGTGCGATTCACCTGAGTAAGAATTCGAGTTTTCACTCAAGATCGAAGCATATTGATGTGAGGTACCATTGGATTCGAGATGTGCTTGATGAAAAGCTTATGGAACTTGACAAAGTTCATACAGATGAGAATGGTGCGGATATGCTTACCAAGTCCTTACCTCGAGATAAGTTTGAGATCTGCAAACGTGAAGCAGGTCTGGTTGAATCCCCACATGATGTGAATGGGGAGAATTGTTAAGATAAGTCCACATCAGTAGGATATCCCACAAACCTCACCTTTTGACTTTGCTAGTGGAAAAGTAAGAATTTGGGCAAAATAATTGTCAGCAAAAACATGCAGCCTACTTCTTTTACTTGGCATTGCGGCTGTAAGAATTTGTCAAGCCTTCCCACTATGAGAATTCCAAAAGTGCGGCTAAAGGGTAGAAAATTGATTGCTCATTTGCCTATAAATTGAGCTACACGGAATCAGAGCAGAGAGAGCAAGAAACAGAATATAGAGAGAAAAATAGAGAGTACTGAGAGAAGAAAAAGAGAGAAAAAATATAGAGTATTTTTCTATCTCCCTCAAAGAGTGTTTCCTATCTTTCTTAGTCATTCCAAGTTAAATACTTGAGATATTTTTGTATTCCGAGAGATATCCTCTTGAGAGATTGTGTATCCCCTAATTTATTTAGGGAGAATCTGTAATCCTACTATAGTCATAGTGGAAGTTTTTCGAACTAAGGTCCTCCCGTGGTTTTTCCCGATTTGGGTTTTCCACGTAAAATTCTTGTCTTAATTATTTTTAATATCCCATTTTTAATTCCAGATAGTGGGAAAATATTTATCCTAATTCCGCTGTGCAAGTGTCATTTATTTTGACACTATTTTCTAAAGAAGTGTAATTTTTCCCAACAATAACTCACATAATTACAATAAAGACAAACATAGTTCGAAAAAGAAATCCTCACCTTGTGAACAAATGCAGAATGCATTTAGAAGTGATTGTTTCCTACAACATATAAAATTGAAACCAAATAGAAAATTAGAAAAATATTGGATGTAATTCAATGGTTGGTGAAGACTGAAGACCACTAATTTGGGCCCAATGAAGTTAATGAGCAATTACTAACTTGGGTTTCTAAGCCCAAACAAAGAAAATTTATGTTCTCCAATTAAAGAATAAAGCCCAAAATTAAGAGTGTCCTAAGACCAAAAAGAGTACTGTGTTATAGGTTTGATATCAAAAAATTATATCTACGAGATGCAAGGATATTGTAGTTTTATAATTATAGGTGTAAGATTTATATTTTTATAATGTGGTACATTAGAAATGGAAAGTCTAGGTCTATGAGTAGAGGGTGCTCTTAGGACATGTGAAAATCGAGATTATACAATAA
The DNA here is from genome assembly GCA_033398695.1 of Orobanche coerulescens. Lineage (NCBI taxonomy): Eukaryota > Viridiplantae > Streptophyta > Magnoliopsida > Lamiales > Orobanchaceae > Orobanche > Orobanche coerulescens. Next base: position 9,514,804 of record CM065805.1, on the reverse strand, counting down.
TAAAATCAAATCAAACCAAACCAAGCATATCCATTAGGTGGTATCGACTAAGATTATACAACAATATATCAGATTTTGTAATCAATTAACAATGCATTAGAACTTTGTCAAATCCCATCAACATAAACAAACAGTACCCAAAACCATTCACATGATCAAAGATACACAAACCTGCATTATTCCACAATAGAAGAGTATCTCAACATATAAATTTTCAATATCTCATGAAACATATATCATAAGTGGTCGACTTTTTCCGCGCTGAGAACTTCAAGAACCGACTGTGCCGTGCAATAAGCAATCGCCTGAATCGTGACCATGGGGTTCACCCCCAACGCGGTCGGGAAAACACTCGAATCCGCCACAAATAGCCCCTCCACCTCCCAAGTCTCCCCCCTAGGGTCCACCGCCGACCCCTCCGGACTCACCCCCATCCTACAACTCCCCATCTGATGAGCCGAACATATCGGTGTCGATAAGTTCCTCAAAGGCCTCAAACTCTCCCCCTTAACAAACCTTTCCAACTCATCCTCACTAACTTCCTTCACTCTCAACACCCTCCCATCAATGTGATGGGTCCCGATCTCTTCGGCTCCGGCACCCGCCAGTATCCTCAAAACTTTCTCAATCCCTTCGCTTAAACTCTTCCGGTCGGCATTCTCCATACTATACCCCAAATTCGTCTCCGAAAATATCTCCCCCGACCCTCTATCCCTAGCCAACGCGAAGACATGAGCCGTCCGTGAAAATCTTAGCATCCGGTTTTTAATGTCTTTGCCTGACGTCCAAGGCGTCAAGACGGAGAACATCCCCGGATGCAATGCCGGAGTCTGAATAACGGCGCCGTAACCTGACTTCTCGAAATCCGCAACTATTTTCGACATTGCCGTCATTATACCGCCTTCGTAGCTTCTCTTCTCTGCGGCGGGCCATGCGCATTCCGGGAAATATCCCCACGCCATTACAACCGGATGCAAATGTAGATTCTTTCCGATGTTCGGGTTCTTCAAACCGCTTCGTTTTAGCAACGGGGGTGTACAAATTGCGCCGCAAGCTGTGATAGTCACTTTAGCCTCCACAATCCCAATCTTTTCACCTTTCTCCGTTTGAAATGCAAATGCAACCCCAATAGCCCTCTTTCTGCCTTTACTTTTACCCTTCCCCATGATCACTTTCAAAGCTTCACATTCCGTAAGAATCGCACCGTTTCTCGATTCAACCAAATCCACTAGCCATGTCTCGGAGGTACCCTTTTTTCTCCCATCGATACAACCCAAACAGCACCACCCGCAGTAATGATCCGAAGGCGCATTACGCGGGATATTTTCCACTTGATACCCCAATTTTTCACACCCTTTTCTCAAGATCATGTTGTTGAACCCCTCGTCCTCGAACTCGGATTGAACTCCCATTTTCCCACACACGACATCCAACGCGTGCTCGTACGCCTCAGTGCTGAATAGCTTTAGGCCGTGTTTTTCGCTCCACTCTTTCTTGACGTGGTGTGGGGTCCGTATAGAGGCCGACCAATTAACGGCCGACCCTCCTCCGACGGTCGAGCCCGCGAGCAATAAAACATCCATATTTTCCGTCCCTAAAATCCCGCGGTTCAAGTACATTTGTTCCATTGACCGTCCTTCCAGAAGCGAAAGATTGCTTCGTGCAACGTAGCTTCCTTTTTCCAAGACGAGCACTTTGCGGCCGGCTTTCGCTAAAACTCCGGCAGCTAAACCGCCGCCCGAGCCTGAGCCGATGACGACCGCGTCGCATTTGATGATGAACGATGGATTTTTTACGGACTTGATTCTAGTGTTTTTCGAATGGGGTATAGAGATTGGAAAGCCGAGGTTCTGTAGCTTGTGAAGGGATGTTTCCTTGTGTTGGCTGAAGTTGATCACGCCTTTCTGAAGGGGTCCAAATAACTCTTCTTCGGTTGTGTTGTTTTCTTCTTCTTGACATTCTTCGGGCTTGAGCTTTCGGGCTTTGAGGGCTGGGTCCGGGCCGCTGTAGCCAATTGCCTTCCACGTAGGGTTTTCGTTTTTCTCGTTCACCTTCAAATTAGTGAAGTAAATTTAACATTGTCATGTATTTGCGAAGTTTAAATTAACATCTAATTTTTAAATATATAAAGTTTAATATATTTTAATAAATAAAATTATAATTGATCAATAAAAAAACTATTAAACAGAACTAAAAATCCACCTTTTAGTGTTCTTTGTTGATCTATTCCAGATATATACTCTCTATTCCAACATATACCAACTCTGTATATACTTGATATCTTTTAACATTTCTAAAGTTAAACTTTGACTATTTAGTTATTTTAGGTAATGTACATATAAATATAAAAATTATATGCTAGATTATTTTTCAAAATTATTTTGTAAATATTATTTTTTTGACGGAGGAAGTATATGCTAGATTCGAATTTATACTATTGCGAAGTGAAAACGTGATTAAGTTGAATTTTTGTAAAAACACCTCGATTAAAATGAAATTTCACCATAATCATATGTACAAAATTAAAATTTTAAATTTTTAATTGACTAAATTAAAAATTACCCAAAAAAAATGACGGGCTTGTAATTTTCGATGCTGAACTATGTATGTATAAAATCCACATATATTTGATTGGTGGGCCCGCATGGAGTGATTTTAATCCTTTACCAAACGAAGTTGTCCGACTACCCAGTTGAGACAAAAAGACAAAAGGTCAGCCCTGGTTAAGTAAAAATATTAAGTGGGGCCAAATATTTGTGACCGAGCCCAATTAATACAGTTTGATTCTAGCAAGTATTCTTCATAGGGAGGTTCTAAGGTATTCGTACGGTACCATATCTGCGTGTATATTCACCATTATATTCATGATGAAAATGATCTGCTACAGATTTAATACTGAATATATCTAATTCAGTACTAAATTTATAGCAGATCACTTTCATCATGAATCCAATAATGAGTATCCATGCATGTATGGTACCTATACAGGTACCTTAGAATGTCCGTTCTTCAGATATATTATATTTATAAATTATCACATAAACTAACATAAAAAACAATTATAATTACTAATTTGGTCATTTGAAATATTAAATTTGAATACCAATTATTTGGTAACTCAACACCCAACGTACGATATGGTTACCGGAATATTGTATTTGTATATCAACTCAAGTCGTAATTATTTTAGTATGTTGATACTTTTGTGATACTTTTATAAACTATATTAGAATATATATATATAAATCACCCTTTTTATTAATTTAGATTATATGTAATATTATTTTTATAATGGTAAATTCAAATAAAATCCAAATATTACATTGTCTTATTTAGATCGGGTCTATTTAAGGTAAAACATTATATACCATTCCAAATAAACTTACACTTTTTTAAAATATAGAAGTATTGGTTCCCGTATTATAAACAGTCTTGTTCGAGCTACTTCAACTAACATAAATGATTAAACAGATCGTGTTCGAGTTTATATAAAATATATAATACGACCTAAAATACGACCTGATCGACACGTAAATTTAAAAATGAGAATGAGTCTCGGAAGATATTTTATGGGTCTAAAGTCCCATAAAATATCCCATTGGTACACTATCAACTATGTAAGCATGGCAGATTAGCTTTAGATGTGACAGAGACGTATAGAATGAAAGGTCATATACCGTATGTAAACTCCATTAAGATCTCTCTGATTTTAGAAGTCACAATACTCGTGTGACGGTTGGAACCACATATATGAATGTGGCTGTCGTGAAGAAACTCTATTCCACGCAAATCTCATCTAGGGCTCAAAAATTACCGAAAATATCAAACAGTACTGAAAAAATTCGAACATATCAAAGGTTTCGTATACCGTTTTTTTGGTATGATACCTCGATATTTTCGGTACGGTAACGATATCAACTTTTAAAGATATTGGTCTGCCGAACTATATCAAAAACATTTCGATATACCTTAACATTTCGGTATATACCAAATAGTTGTAATATGTCAAATATTTTGGTGTGTACCTGTATTTTCAATTTGTACCAGTATTTACCGATACCGTATCGAATTTTCATCATATACAATTTGTCGATACAATAATGGTACGCATTTTGTATATAATGAGGTATTCTAACACAGAAAAAAAACACGAAACGAATTTTTAGTTACGATCAACCAACGAACCTGAATTGCTAACCCGAAAGCTTGAACTATCACCCTATAGACTATAGTCTTTTAAATACCGTAAATGCTAGTACTATTGTGAAGGTTATTATTTTATCTGACACGTCTAATTTTTAAATTATTACTCTCCCATAAGTAACTAGGTTAAAGTATACTTTTAAAATCTTTTAATTTATATAATAAAAAAATAATTATTAAAACTATTATATAAATACTAATTAGAGATTAAAATATTATTGAATATATAAACTCATACGTGTCCAAATTCGAGTATGGTCCGGGTCCGAACCAGTCGGGTTATTGGTCGGTCATATCAAGACACTGACTCAACCCATACATTTGATATATATGGATCCGGATTAACCCACCAAGACTATGGGTCTGGGCCCGGGTCGGATCTGTCGAGACATTGATCGAGTATTATTTGTTTTGAAATGTGTATTTTTTAGATTATATGTAATTATCTTTTTCCAAGATACAATTTACGATTCGTGTTTTAATCAGTATTAGAGTAAGATTTATTGAAAGTAATTACTATTTACATTTTTTTCCGAAAATTTCGGGGAAGTAGTTTTATTTCTCAAGTCATATTTATTTCAGACCATAAACGTTCACGACCACAAATTGCCGAGTTGGGTCCGACCCATCTGTACAAAACTGCAAAAGCAATTATTACAAAGCATATAAAATATATCTGTCGGCAACCTACTATAGTTCTATGTCCAACTACGCACAATATAAGCCAGAGATTTGAGTTCTTTTGCCCCCACAATATCAGCAAGGGATTTATAAATTGAGTCGATCCACCAAGTCGGATCCTGTGAGTTACGAGTCCAAAAATCTTTGCCCGGACCCAATTCGTGCATACCTAGGATTGGAGTTTGAGTTGGACCCGCAACCAGAATTTCACGAGTTGGGTTCGGGTCAGCGGCATCATGCGTCGACCCACTGGGTCTGGATCGATTCGGCACCTCGACATCTCTACTCGTGTGGTGTTATCATGTATGGATCTATATATGTATATGATTGTGTGTGGTTAGGAGATTTTCTAGGTTACATGGATATGCATTTGTCCTATCGACTAACTAAGAATTCAATGATTTAGACCACACATATAATAATGGTACCTCACATATGTAGTACCGATTTTTTCAGCAACTTTTGTTGGCCTTCTTAAAGTCGCTACTTAATGATGGTTGGCCAAAAGCAGTCAAATTTTGTCATTAAAGTCGTGCTGGGCCCGACCGTCTGAGTCAACACAGTGGTTTTCTTTCATAGCTGGGAAGGGCAACAAATATTCAATACCCGTCAAAACTAGGTTTATTGTCCTGACGTATGGACCTTTTTACGTTCGTGTTCTAAGTTAAATATAATTGCAAATTGTCATATAACGTATACAAAATTTTAATGTACGTGTCCTAATAACCGGAATCCGGCCAATTTGCCTATATGGCACACCGGAAATTTGACGTGGCTTGTTTACATCAATTTAATAAAATAAAATTGGCTACATCAGCTCCAAATCATCAGTTATCACTTAAAAAAAATAAAAAATTGAAAAAGTAAAATTATAAAATACAATTATAAAATAAAATTATAAATATAAAAAATATTAAAAATTATAAAAAATTTAAATGTGGTCAATTAAAATTTTATAATTTTAAAATTTTTAAAATTAAAATTATAAAATAAAACTGTAAACTAAAATTAAAAAATTAAAAAATTATAACAAATTATAAATATTATAAATGTGGTCAATTTTATTTTTTAAGTTTTTTTAAATTTTTTAATATTTTAAAAATTAAAAAATAATTATAAAATTGTAAAAAAATTAAAAAATTAAAAAATTGTAAAAAGATAAAATAAAATTGTAAAATTATAGAAAATAGAATTTTAAAATAAAATTAGAAAATTAAAAAAATTTATAAAAAAGTATAATTTTATAAAAATTTCCACATGTGTGGAATTGATAACTGGTGATTTGAAGATGATGTGGTCAATTTTATTTTATTAAAATGATCTAATCAAGTTATAAAACATGTGTGGCATTATATAATAAAGTATCTTCATTATTGAAAAAACAAACAATGTCACACATGTTTTATAACTTGATTAGATCATTTTAATAAAATAAAATTGACCACATCAACTCCAAATCATGAGTTATCAATTCAAAAAATAAAAAAATTATAAAATTATAATTTTTCTAAATTTTAATTTTATTTTGAAATTTTATTTTCTATAATTTTACAATTTTCTAATTTTTTAATTTTTTACAATTTTATAATTATTTTTCACTTTCTAAAATATTAAAAAATTAAAAAATTATAAAATAAAATTGACCACATTTATAATATTTATAATTTGTTATAATTTTTTAATTTTTTAATTTTAGTTTACAGTTTTATTTTATAATTTTAATTTTAAAAAATTATAAAATTATAAAATTTTAATTGACCATATTTAAATTTTTTATAATTTTTAATATTTTTTTTAATTTTATAATTTTATTTTACAATTGTATTTTATAATTTTACTTTTTCAATTTTATTTTATAATTTTTTAATTTTTTAATTTTCTTAAGTGATAACTAATGATTTGGAGCTGATGTGGCTAATTTTATTTTATTAAAATGATGTAATCAAGCCACGTTAAATTTCCGGTGTGCCACATAAGAAATTGGCGGATTCCATTATTGTGACACGGACATTAAAATTTTGAATACGTTATATGGCAATTTGCAATTATGCTTAGGTTAAGACACGAACGTAAAAAGGTACATACGTTAGGACAATAAACGTAATTTTCCCAAAATTTATTGCCCTCCGTCCCACAATATTTTATGAATATTTTTTGGTGATTGGAAATTTTTTTTTAAAAAAAAAAAGCAATTGAAAATAAATAATTTAAAAAGAGTTGTACCTTTTTAAAATATCTAAAATTAAAAAGTTATATTTTAATTAAATACCAAGGTAGACTTCTCGAATGAGATGAATCGAGTAGGAAATTATAATTATCGATGCTTAGGTGGATTGGATAATCCAATCGAAATATCATAGATATTACTATTATCAAAAACTCTCACCGTATTCATCAAAGTCTCTCGGGACGTCCACAGCAACGTAATTTTTAAAAGTGTATTTATTTATTTTTCTTTACTATCTTTCTATTTTGTATTTATATTAGAAAAGCATGGATATCAAACTTTCACCACGCTCATATGAGAATCTCAATAAATATCTATGTCAGCATCCATTTTAAATTATATTGTATTTTTTTCATATATATATATATATATATATGTTTGAGGAGAAAGTAAAAGACAGCAAATCAATTCATTCATAACACTGATAGAGGGGCCTTTATATAGATTACAACGATGAGTCCTTCCATACATGTGATTCCTGATAAGGTAAGGCATCTAATAGGATCCTACTACCTCTGAAGGATCTAACCTTCCATCTACGTATCTACAATCGGTATTAGGTAAGACACATCACGGAATAATAATTCCTAACACTCCCCGTGTCGAGCACTAATACAACAATGGCATGTAAGATGTTGCCTTCAGAAAACCTATTCCAAGCCAAAACAAACCCCATGGGAAAAACAAAGCTTGATGAGGAAAAGATTGCAATGCACTAACATAACATGTCGTGTATACTCCCCGATGTATACATAACGATCGCCCGATGAGTACCTCAAATCATAGGAGTCGGATGCCAAGTTGCCCTCACAACTATACCAAGGAAAACCCAGGTGGGAAAAATACCTCTTGTCTAAGTTGAGCAAGACAACGCATCATTGTCTGGATGTTCTCATAGGCCGCCTCGTTAAAAACCTTACCAAGTGAAAACCCAATGGGAAAAACAAACCTTGGTCTAAGGACAAAAAGAGCGCGACACATCCAAAGTGCAGAGTCACTAAAGACTTATCAAGTTTTCCAAAGTCTTGACCTCTATGCACCAAATCAGTCATAACTTCTTCGATTCAATAGGTATCAACGAGACTGTAAGAACTTATGAAAACTAGACACCCATGGCTTTTCATTCACATACAGTACGTAACCTAGATCGACCTGAGCAGATCACAAAGCTCTATCGAAGTTAACTCAGCAAATTACCGGACACATCCTGTCCTACTTTGCAACAATAGTCATATGTCACTCAACATGATAGATGTGATCAAATGGTTGGTTTCCTTGGAAAGTAGACACAAACCTTTCCAATGGTACCAATTTCACCATTTTCCATCAAGTGAGCTGCCATGTAGGTCATATGGGAGATAGACCAACACATTCTCGCGATTCGGTATCAATTTTCAAGTGTCCTTTTTATCGAGATAGAGCGAGCTTCAAGCTTCTTGTCAATCACAGACATTGCGTGAGCGCATCCTAGGCCATCATCACAGTGGCTTTACCGGATTATTACGAATGAGTACATCGAGTCAAACATGAGTACATAATACCGTACTTTTCTCTTAAGACTGCATCATCACTTAAGTGAGCCAAGTCTTATGATGACTTCGACTAATCATTGGGAATCATATAGGCATTACTTTATCGTCTCTTAGGGAAACCGTCCCTTAGATTGCCTTAAACCGATTGATGAATACGCATCATCAAGTGTCCCAAGATCCTTTCATTCTTAACTTGGATTTAGCGGAATCTCTTAGTCTCACAAGAGTACATCACTATAAACCCTTAGTTTTACACGCAAAAGCTTCATATCTCTTCCAAATCAAGTATATACTTAGTATGCGTTCCCGACAATCACTTGTCGACGCGCCCGTGGTCGAGCCACTTGATTTGAGTCCGATCCACCACGAGATCATTTTTATCACTTAACTTAGTTCCCACTAAGATAATATTTAACCACAAGTCGCACGTCGCTTTGGGAAACTATCTAATCGAAAAGATAGTGGATGCTATAACATCCATTACGATAGCACAACTAAGTTTCGTGTCATCGTAGTCGATTCCGATGCGTTCATGAGAAACCTCGCTATGAGGTGAGTTTAACTCCTTCTCTCACTCGCTTTAACAAAGTTTACGGATAGATCTTATCTTTGGAGTGTCGGCACCACTTCAACAAAGGGCTATCACTTTGTTTATACTGGAGTCGCATATGTTTCCATTTTAGGCCAAGGCTACAACGTTTGTAGATTTTCAACGAAGTATGGTTCGATTAAACTCACATTCCACGTCCTCATGAACCGGCTTTATTCATAGAGTACTCTTTATGGATTGGCATTCATTGAGCCGTCCCCCAATGATGACTATAATCCAGAATCACATGAGACGGATGAGTTCATTTGATCATATGATCAAGTTTTCATGTACCAAACTCGCATACATTCTTAGCGAGAGTATTTATCGAACCAAGTGGCATCCCAATACTCTATGAGATCCACGGCCTAGTAACACCATCTACCACAATTTGTGGTGTTACCATATCACCATTATTAGGTGACGAACGTCCATGACCGGACACAATCCTTGCAAACATGTTTGCAGCATGTATTTAATCTCGTCACTTTAGGGAACTTGGTGAGGCACAGTAGGGACAAACTACGACAATTCCAAGTCGTTCTACTCGAACATGATCGTTCGCATCTCCCCCTAACGACGGGAAGACTGGCTCATCAAAGTGACTTACGAGATCGTCTGCCAAGGTACATTTTAAGCGGACTATGAGTGAAAGCGCATGTCATATTCATCATTTATAACCCGTCATAATGCGTTGTGGTGACGCACTTTGGCACATGAACATGTGGACGATAAAGGTTTTCAGTGTTAACACAATCCAGTTAACAAAATGCATATTGTTACACTCGTAACTAAGCATTTGAATGATGATAGGTATAGGTGAATATGACATGTTGACCTATGCTACATAGCCGTAGCTACTGGTCTTGAGAATCCAACAAAACTGCCACCATGCACCACCGGGATCGAACATAAAGAAACGATTGAACCGATGATAGGCTGTTGGTTTTATCGAACCTCTAGTGCTTTCTTGAAGAGTTCACTCCCTTCACCAGCCCCAAACACCTCAAAATTTCGTGAGCATGTATAAACGGGTGTTTAGGATTCCAAAATCATCAACCTTGTGGTCAAAAACCGATCGAAATGACATCGAACTAGTCGTTAGGACGGCTGGTGGTATGTGAAAACTCCATTTAAGTGGTTCACCTCCTTTCAAGTCTCCAAATGGCACCAAAATTTGTGAGAAGGTAGCCTTGGATGTTAGGAAGTATTTGTTAAAATTTCACTTTAAGACTTGGTCTAAAAAGTGGGTGAACCGACCTTTACAATGACTGGTCCGCAAGTTGGACAACCATAACTCAGGTTTCATCAACTTATCAATCATTGTCAAAGGAACAACATAACATATAAATGTTATTACTTGAGTACGACCATTTGTGAACACCATCATAGCATCATAAGCCACCCAGGCTAATACTTATGATCATGTATGTATAAGGACTCGATGAAAAGGGAGGACTCAGCACCATGCTTATGCGAGTCGCTACATTATTCTCTTTAGCATAGGAGGGTGTCGTCTCCTAATCGTGCCAAAGAATAGGCTTTAATAAATGAACATGGCTAAGAAGGATCATCGGGGGGGTCTTTGGCGTCACACATGCTTATGAAAGCAAGACGCGGATGACATAAATATCATCATCGGTCATGAGCCCTGCTCACGACTCCACCAATGTACTTTGGTGTCTTTGATCCAACTAGTTTCTTTGTTCAAAGAAAATGATGTCCATGACAATACCGTGGTATATGGATCATCAAACTGTCCAAACTCCGGACTATTAAAGCCTAAATGTGTCAATGTCCCAATACATCTTCTGGTTACCAAAACCAATGCAAGCCGGACCATATTGACTCATGAATATTTTTCTTTTCACATATCCAATACAAGTGATGCATAAGATTTTATTCTCACAAATCACAATGAGATGCTATGAGTGAGACACTTTGGCATATATATCATCGAGTCATAACATGGTTCAGTTTTTACGGAACATATGTGACTAGAAAACGCCATTCGGCATTCAACAACTTGAGCATTATACCACTCATTGATTGTGATGACCTAGTCATCATAGTCACAATGGATTTATAAACCGAAATCCAAAAATATCGTGTTTCTTGAAAATAGCTTAATACGCACTCAATTTCGCTTGCAAAATTTTACAAATATGAGCATAGCGAACACTCTAACGACATAGAGATTTTATACCAGATACGATCAAAATGATCTATATTGAGTGCATAACATGACAAGGTTATATGCCTAAGGGGCAAAATTACGACACAAGCATGGTGTAACACTACCATGCACACGCTCGATCTTCTTATAAGAGTGCGTGTTTTGGGCTTTCCCAAGGAAATTGTTTTTCAACATTTGAAAGATGATAGTTTAGCGTACAACGCATACCAAAAACTACATCATCTATGGCAAATTCTGCCAAAAAGAGGTTGAAAAATATGTGTCGTAAGACCACTTGCAAATTCAAGATGGGAACCAAGTTGGTTGGGACAAAAGTTAGCACAATCTCTGGAAATAAAATTCCGCGCAGCTTGACCTTTGTTCACTAAAACAGCGATAACTCTCTTGTTAGGAAGGCTATGGACGAACGGTCAGATGTTCTGGAAACTAGACTTCCGTATCTTTCTATCCATATATTGTGCACCACACGGATCATTAAACTCAGATCACAGTGCATGTTTTAATTGGCTGTTTAGTTTTTCCCAAGTTTAGTGAGAAAACAAGGTTGATACCATATCCAATGGCATAAGTGTTGATGCAAAAACATGGCAATGACAGCCATATGTGCGTTTAAACGCAGCAGGGTGTTCGATTTCTTATTTTCGACTAATGATCCTTTCGGTAACTCCAACTTGGTAGACTTGCAGAGAAAGTAGGAATGTCAGACAAAAGGTTGTTTAAAAACCACTGATTCCGTTTGAACTTTCAAAGCATAAACAAATACCAAGGAGGATGCGCCTAGTCATGATCAAAAGTGCAGAAAAAATCCACCAAAGTGCATCAATCAACCAAGTATTTTAATTCTCAATTTGCAAGTATACGTCATAATAGCCATGTTATATAGATACAACGCAGTGCATCATAATTAAGCATTTTGAACCATGAGACATAATGAATATACCATAACCAACTTGTCTTGACCATCCAATAAGATCGACTAAACATAGTCAAATATATAAGGCACATGCCTTTACAAATACTCGGAAAAGTATTCGGACCTATAGTCATACGATCTATAATCGAGGTCAACGAATTCATGTATTTACTGCAATATGCCATTGCCTTACATGTTGAAACTCATGAGAATTACTCGTACATTCTTTCATATATCATGTTGCAAGGAGACGATACATGTCTACACCCACATGCAATATTTTATTTTAATAAGATGAAAGATGGAGTTTTCCAAGTATGGGATTGGGTCAAGACCAACGTGGTGGTCGTTCAATTCAACGTGACAATTTCGTCACAAATCGACTTTAACCACGACATATCCGTCGCAATCGATGTTTGTCCCATTTGTACGTCACAAATCCGTGACTAATCATGAACGAGTCATAACTTTATCATTACCGACAATGTTCATTTTTATTCAATTGTTGGTTTAAAATCGACAAAACGGCGACATCAAATCGCACCCAAAACGTGGTGTATGCAACAACCACAAATATCGACTTTCAACAATTATCCGTGACTCCCCCAGGACCGTCACACAGTTTACTTCGACATCCGAGAGTGATATCATCTCTCATTGTCTCATCCACCGCAAAGTAGCGTGGGAGATAAAGAACCCAAATACCCAATTTCCCCAAAAAAAAATTCCCAAAAGAGAGAAATTGGAAAAACGAGAACTTTAATAAAGTCTTACGGGTACTTGGTTTCATATATGCTTTGATCCTTGAACGGGAGATTCTCTCCATATGAGCAACATATTTCCGTGGATACTCCGTTCTATATTTACTTTGATCCTTGAATGGGATAAATATGGCTTTTTCTCCATAGCGTGCACATCATCATGAGCGACGTATTTTCCTATATACACGTAAAACATAAACATGTAAGATTCATAAGTGTACAAATTAATGAACAAATGAATCATTGAGTAGGAAAAAAAATGGAGAGTTGAGAAACGTCCGGATAGGGCTACTGGGCTCAATAATTCGGCCGAAAAAGGACTCGAGCGCGATGCAGGCTCGGTATTGGATGAGTCGGATCTCCAAATTTCTTCGTAAAAATCTGCTTCATTCGGCAGTAGATTCAGTAACCAATATTACAGAATCCGATCTCCACCGTTGAATATACAGATATTTGTGTTGGGAAGTTGCTGCCAAAATTTCACACCGATCCGACGGTTAACGAAACGGGAAACGTGATTTTCGTACGATCGCGCTGCAGAAAATTCACGCGCGAAATTCTCGCCTCTCGCTTTTTTTTTTCCGATTTTGATAAGTTTTGTCTCGATTGCACTAGGTTTTCAAGCATTAAATATCACGTGCATAAAACCGTTTCGACGATCCGGCTATGCTTCGATCAGATCGGGTCGTAGCCTTACGCAACAGTTGGCTTGGATGAAAACGGGACTGTCGAGCAGATCGGGTCGGCAACCTGGTCGGGTCACAACCGGACTGGACTGGAGCTGGTCGGCGGCGACGGCGGTCCGCCGGCGGAGGCGGCGGTGCTGGGCGGCTTTGGGCAGATCTGGGAGGCAGCGGTCCGGCGGAGGCGGCGGTCCGACGGCTCTGGGCAGATCTGGGCGGCGGCGGTCCGGCGGCTCTGGGCGGCGGCAGCGTGGCCGGGCCCGGTGGCAGGGCCGGGCAGCAGACGGCGGCGCGGTGGTCCGGCGGCCGAGGCGGCGGTGCTCGGCGGGCGTCTGCGCATCGGCTTGGCCTTTTTTTTTTTTTTTTTGGTTCGAGCTACGTGTGATAACGTGTTTGTGGAGAAAGTAAAGACAAAGAAATCAATTCATTCATAACACTGATAGAGGGCCTTTATATAGAGATTACAACGGAGTCTTCCATACATGTGATTCCTAAGATGAAGACATCTAATAGGATCCTACTACCTCTAGAAGGATCTAGAACCTTCCATCTATGTATCTACAATCAGTATTAGGTAAGACACATCACGGGAATAATAATTCCCGGAACAATATATATATATTAAAAAATCATAGATTTCCCAACTCTTACCACGTTCGTCGAAATAGGCATCCACGGTATATTTTCTAATACAGTAGATATTTTATTTATTTCAATGTCTATATCCATATCTATTTGTATCTATGTTTTTATATTAGATGAAAACATAGGCTTTTCTAGCGTCAAGCTAGAAAAATTTGGTCTGACGTTATGCCGGTACTAAAAGTATATATTTTTTCATATTTGTAGATTTCAATCCGAACAGTTCAACCCTAACAAGAAGAATATACAAACTGGAATCGACAAATATGAACAAATATGTAGTATAATTAATATGTGTTTTCTTATCGTCAAGTAAGGAAAACTTGATCTTATATTAGACCGGTACTAAAATTACATATTTTTTTATATTTGTTGATTCCAATCCGCAAAGTTCAATCCTAACAAGAAGAATATACAAAATGCAATAGACAAATATGAAAAAATATGTAATTTTAGTACCGGCCTACCGTCACGCCAAATTTTCCCAGCCTGGAGGGGGAAAAAGCCCTTGTTTCATTCTATCTGTAGCTTTTTAGAGAAAAATTATTTTTAAAAATTATATTCATTGATTAATTCTTTAAAATATTTTTCTAATAGCATTATTTCGTTAATTTTTTAATGATAATAATAGAAATTTATTTAAAATAAGTTTCATCTAAAAAACGAGAACGAAACGAGAACGACATATATATATATATATATATATATATATGTTGGGATGTTTTAAGGTAACCACATGTATATATTTACCATTTGATTCATGATGAAAATCATTTACTATTGTATTTAACAGTAAATATATATGATATTTAGTAGCTGTGCGGGTTACCTTAGAATTTTTCATAAACGTTAGGGAGTACAAAACATTTTATACTACTAACTAGGCACGAGATAAATCGGTTCCGCTGCAAAAATAAAGAAATCGGAAATGAACCGCTGCAAAAAAACATAGGTTCAGTTTTACTGTTTTTTTGTTGGAACCACGCTGGAAACAAACCGCAAAAAAACTAGCGGTTCCAAGCGTTTCAAACTTTCTCGATTTTGTGAGATCAAGAAAAAAATATCCACAAGTCGGTTCTCGGTTTGGTTCCGGCACGGTTCGGTTCGATTTCAACACGGTTCCTTTCGGTTCCTACAGTTCCTACACGGCTCCAGGGACGGAGGGAGGGGGGGGGGGGTCCAAGAGGGTCCACGGACCCCCCGGCGGGATGAAAATTTCCTTATAAAATAGGGGAAGATATATATAGTTGTCCGACCTCCGTAATTTTTATAGCTCCGGACCCTCCTGAGTAATTGCTCTGCTTCCGCCACTGCACGGCTCAAATTGGTTCAGCGATGCGGTTCGGATAAAAATGTCTACTATAAATTATAGTTAAATTCATAATATCCATCGGTTCCTTCGGTTCTTTCGGTTCCTTGCGGTTCCTTCGGTTTCTTTTAAAAAAATTAATAGGAACCGGGAACCGAACCGCTACAAAATGAACAAATCGAACCGCCTAAACAATACTAATTTTGCTTCTATGAACCAAATCGAACCGTCAATTCTCACGGTCGGGCGGAGGAGGGTCGAGGGTCCCACGACTCCCGACGGATGGAAATTCCCTTATAAAACAGGGGAAGCTATATATATAGTTGTGCGACCTCCGTAATTTTTATAGCTCCGAACTCCCCTGAATAAATATTCTGCTTCCGCCACTGTGCACGGTTCGAGTCGGTTCCGCGGTTCTCGGTTTGAAAAGTCCAGAATCCTACTACTAACATATTGGTAAATAATAAATATGCAATCAATGTGTTTTCCCTTTTTGTCATTTTTTTTATCTTTTCAAAATATGGTTGTCATAAAGTAGGTAATTTCACGATTTTGACAAACGAGTGATTCTTTTAATACTCATATTCTATGTTTCCTTCTATCTAAGCTTTTCAAGAAAAAAGAAATATTTTCAAAAGTTACTATATTCTTTGATTAAATTTTTAAAATATTTTTCTAATATCATTTTTTTATTTATAATAGTACAAAGTTATTTATAAACAAAATTTCGTCTCAATAACGAGAACCACATATAATATAAACGTGAGGAAGTTCTAAGGTACGGCCCACATGAGTACTATACTTGCAGGCTGAATGTATATTCACAGTTTGATTCATGATGAAAATCGTTTACTAGAGAATCACGTGTGTAAAATTTTCTATAAACGTGCGGAAGTACGAAACGTTTTATACAACTAGCAACTTACCTGAGTGAAAAACGTGAGAAGAGTGAAGATTTTGAGAGCAGCAAAGAGGATTCTCAAGAGAGAGAAGTAGCTTGTAGACCAAGACAGCAATATATCTTCCCTTTTCTCATACAACACCTTTGAAAACCTCTGGAAATATGGAAAATTAGAGGACAGGCTTTTTCTCCCACATAGTATAAACGTTCCGATCCATGTTGACAGCATACTTAGTGCCAGTTTGGCCAAATAAATCTTAGGATGTCGTACTTTTCCTTCGAAGAGCTCGGCAACCTGTCCGAAAACATTAAATGAGAATGGGCGTAGCTAGAAAACGGACATTAATTTTAATGCATTAGCATTTTGTTGCATGAACTGTATATATTTGATGCATACGTAATTCAGAAATGTAGATTACATGAAGATCTATGGTTTCATATTTTTTACTCAAAAAAATATTCTCGTTTAATATATCTCTATTCATCTCATGAAGAGTATATTTTGATTAAAATACAACTTTTTTTAAAGATGGGTACAATTCATTTTTAAACCATCTATAAGTTTACAAATTTTTTTTATTTTATTTTACAATCAATGAATATTGTAAATTATATAAGAAAAACATAAACTTGAAGGGTTATTATATAAATATCATTTACATATTAATGTTTTATTTTAAGAATATACACTTATATTGAAATAAAATTATATTTTGAAAGCAGGCTATTAGGGGCCCATTTGATATTGTTTAACTTTAAGAACGGGTTTTTAATAAAAAATTTGATACTGTTTGGTAGATGAAATAGGAGCATCTTTTTTTAGGATTCATGAGTGACATCAGATTTTGGAAGCAACATTAAGAGGGGTGCATTCAATTGAGATTTCGTGGGATTTTTTTGGGTTTTAGAAATCCTAGGATATTCAATTTGGATTGTTTTGAATCCATTAAAATTTTGAGGTATTCAATTTGGATTTCAGAATGTCATTTAAAATCTTGATGTATTCAATTAGGATTTCAAAATGTCATTTAAAATCTTAGTGTATTCAATCTGGATTTAAAACAATCCATTAAAATCTGAGGGTATTCAAAAATCCATGTATCTTTTTGGATTCATTAAAATGGTGGATTTTGATGGATTTGTTAGTGTTTTTTTGTAAGTTTGGAAATCTCACCAAAATCAATGAGATTTTGAAGGATTTCTAAAAAATCTATTTGTAAATCCGAAAGACTCTCCATCAACTTTATAAGATTCTACGATGATTATTGTTAATCCATGCATTATTTCTAATCCGTCAAAATCTTTAAAAATCAATTGATTATTATTAATCCACCAAAATCTGAATTGAATACACCCCTCTAAGTTTTCTTTTATAAGCTGTTGCCATAAAAAATACTGAAAATTAATATTTTACATCTAAAAAGTATTTTACAAAATACAACTCATTATTCTCACACGACAGCTGAAACAGTTTTTTTAAGGTACAACAATACCAAACTAGGCCTGAGTGGGACGACGGGAGCCACGGAGGGAATAATTTAATGATACAAATACAGCTAAAAACGAATTTTTGACAAAGGTGAAGACTTAAAAATATAGATAAAGAGAATAAGGGGGCGGGGGGATGGGGGGTTAAATAGAAAGAGATTGTTCTTACATGGTGCGGAGTTCGCGCCATGGAAGCTGATGTCTGATAGAACTGAAGGACATGGGGTTGATGAAGGTGTTGATCATCATCGGAGACGTCTATGGAGGGTAAAAGAGTATCGCACAAGGCAATCAGCGCATCCATTTGACCGCATGAAAGGGGCTTCTTGTTAACGTTAGTACTGCTCGTAGCCATGTTTTTTTTTTTTTTTTTTGTAGAGAGAGAGAGAGAGAGAGAGGTGTATGTATGATGTATCAATCTGAAGAGAGAATTGATCTGCAGAGAGAGGAGTTTATGAAGCCCACATCTGCCCGGAATTAATTAGCAATTATGCAATTAATGCATAAACGAAAAGCAAGATCAATTTTCCGTTTGTTATTTTCTTTTTGGTATTCCTTTATATTATAAAAAAATTTGGCCTCGTAACTATACTCGTAACTAATTATTTTGAAATTCCAGACTTTATGACTATTGCTATTTAGTTATTGAATAATGCTACACACATACAAATGCACACACAAATGCACATCCCTGCTTTGTATGAGTTGTACTCCTATCATGCGTAGTAGGAGTTGTACCCCTACACAATCCCTACTACCTATAAAGCTGGGTACAACTCTTACTACGCAAGGTACAACCCCTACAAAGCAGTGTTGTGCATTTGTGTGTGCATTTCTATGTGTGTGCAGCAGTTTTGTTAGTTATTTCTGGGAAAAATACACCATTGAAAAGTCCAAAACGTCGTTTAAATTGCAAATACTGTGAAAAGTCAAAACGACAATATATAATATGAACATGAAAGAGTATCGTTAAAGGATCGAACGAGTCGGGTATTATTCTATCTGGTCTGGTTCGGCTCAGTATAGTGGCGGGTACGATATCGTGTAAGAACTCATGATTCAGACCAACTCATTAAAAAATCGGGTGGTTCATCGAACCAGGAGCTGGGCCGCCCTGGTAGCGTGTAGCTCGGCACATCAACACTTAATAGTATTGGATCGTGTCTAATTAAGAAATGGACGGGTATTTATTAGTTGGGATGTCAACTTTGGCCCCACTCGTAACCCGCAGCGATGCGGGACGGAACGGGTCCGGATATCATTTAAATATAATTAATATGTATTTATATATATTATATATATTTATATACTATTTTATACATTTATTAGTATATCCTGTATATTTATGTTAATATTGACAATTTTATAAATAATATATATTACAAAAATACAATATTAGATAAAAACTCGTAAAAATAATTATTTTATTCTTTTTAAAGCGACATTTTTCCTATGGGGTCGACCTGTCTTCCCGCGGCTCATGCTGGATCGATCGTCAGGACTAGGGGTGTACAAATCGGGTTTATTTCCAAACCGGTTCGGGTTATAAAACCGAACCGGTTTTTGGTCGTATTCTCAAAACCGGTTTTTTGACCAAACCGGTTCGGGTCGAGTTGGGTTGGGGACTGTAAAAACTCGACCCTATACTAACCGGTTTGGGTTGGTTTGTGACCGGTTCGGGTAGGAAAAATCGGTTATATCCGTTTTTTTTAAAAAAAAAAACTTAAAAAAAATAATATATTCTTATTAAATAAACCCATTATACATTAAATATAAACTTTTATTAAAGAAACTCATTAGAACATTAACTTTTATTCAAACATTTAGAATTTAAAACATAAACTTTTATTAAATAAACTCATTACAACATCAACTTTTATTCAAACATTTAGAATTTAAAACATAAACTTTTATTCATTGAGAGTGATATCTTCTTCGGAGCTAGCCTCGCGCGAAGCTTCATCGAGAGCAATTTCTTAATCGGAGAGTGAGTTGCAAAACCTTCTTCCACCTCGATATCGTGTATTTCTTGTTCAATGTCTAGTTCTCCTTCAAGACTTTGAGTGTGTTGTATACGCTCGGATGCGTCCAAGTGATCCTTCAAGCAAATACACATCTCCAATGATGCCGGTGTGAGTCTTGTTCTTCGTATAGATAATACCCTACCACTAAGAGAAAAAGCGGATTCCGAAGCTACCGTAGAAGCTTGGACGGTTTGTAAATCTCGGGCCATAGCGGTTAGAACAGGAAATTGAGTTTCCCTTCCTTTCCACCAAGCCAAAATATCAAAATTTGCGAATTCATGGGGTCCCATAGTCGATAAAAAATCGGTGCCAATATATCTCCCATATTCGCTAGTCGATGATTGGTCACCCTCACCCCTAGCCCATTTAGTGTTTTCTTCTCTTAAATTATTATATAAGTTAAGCATGGGGTCCGCGCTAGTAGAAGTAGAAAATGATGATGAAAACGAACTTGAAGAATCATTTCTTGAACCATACTTTTTAAAATAAACCACGAATAAATCTTTGAAATTTTTGTTAAAAATGGCTTTTGCATCTCTTGAATAGAAAACGTTTTCGTTATGCAACTCTAAATCAATAGAGATTTTGTCGATAAGTAGTTCCACCCCGCTAATATTCATACATGGGTTCAAGGCGGCGGAACAAGTAATTACCGGTGGCATTTCTTTAAAATATTTTCTTAGTTTTTCTTTCATGGGCGAAACCATTTTTTCATATAAATCACCACTTAATTCGTAGTCGCTTAATTTTGAATACATTAAATAAATTTGATTAAGTACCAAATGACTCGTGGGATAATAAACACCCGATAATAAAGTTGTTGCGTTTTTAAAAACTTTGAGCAATTCGCTTATTTTTCTAACTATATCCCATTGTTCCGACGTAAATGGTGTAACCCTACTCGTCCTATTCGCAAGTTCATCATGAAAAAGTTGTAAAGTATCACATTGGAGTAAACCACAACAAAACATTTTATAAGTAGAATTCCATCTTGTAGGAACGTCCCAATTAGGGGTTAAAAAAATAGAATTCGTGTCCTTACACAATTTCATATATTGTTTATATCTAGCTTTACTTGAACAAAATATATCTTGTAATATTTTTTTAAAATCGTCTTTGACCAAACTTATTTCGGGTACCGCTAATCCGTCTTGAACAACCAAGTTTATAATGTGTGCAACACATCGACTATGATAAAAAATACCCTTCGAAGGCGGTTTATATATTGATATTAATTTTTTTACCGCGTTTGTATTATTAGACACGTTATCAAATGAGATCGAAATTTTTTTTCTTGTAAGTTAAAGTTATTTATTACATTTTGTAACATATGAAATAAATTTTGACCCGTGTGAGGGTACTCAAAATTTTCAAAAGCAATCGTACGCTTCATCATTAGCCATGTATCGGGATCAATCCAATGTGCGGTAACACAAAGGTATGAACCGGGCAAACCATGAGGTGCCGACCAAACATCGGTTGTTAAGTTTACATTTGTATTTAAGTTTGCAAAACCGTTTACTAGTTCTATTTTAGCCTTTTTCCATAATTTAATACAATCACGTCTAAGAGTAGCACGACTTACTTGTTTATATCGCGGTTGAAGAGTATTTTGAATCACCTTAGTCAATCGAGGGTTATCGAAGTGGTTGAACGGCAAACCTTCTTGAATCACGTAGGTTGCAAATTGTTGTCGGCACCGCTCCGCCTCGTATGCAAAAAGACCCCCCTCTCGTGACATAGATGCTTGACCGGCTTTCGGAACGGATTTGAGTCCTTCGCAATACTTGTCGGTATGCATCTTCAACGTCGTGTTGGATTCATGTTTCAAAAACTTACCGCAATATTTACAATGAGCCTTAAGTTGCCCATCCGACAACTTCACGAGGTTGAAATTAGACCAAATTTTTTGGTTTCGAGTTGTTTCTATAACTTCAACAATCTCGGGTGCAATCGTGGAAGCGGAAGAAGATTGAGTTGCCATTTGAATTGAGAGAAACGAGAATTTTGTAATTTTTTTAGTACTTGAAGAGTGTGAGTATTGTGAGTAAACCAAAACTGAAATAGGGTATTTATAGTTGATTAGGGATGGCAAAATGGTAAAAAAAAAAGGGGCAAAAAACGGTCACATTTTTTAATCCAACGGCTAGCTAACGGATACATGCAAAAACCGGTTTCAAACCGTTTTTTTCAACCCGGTTTCCGAAACCGGTTATCCTAAAAACCGGTTTGGACCGATTTCTAACGGAAAAATGCAAAATCGGGTAGAAACCACCGGTTTTGAGACAATCCGAACCGGTTTTGATCAAAAACCGATTTTGACCGGTTTCGATTTCAGTTTTTTTTTCCGGTTTCAGTTTTGGTTTCGATTTTTTTGCCCACCTCTAGTCAGGACACACGTCAGCTCATTAAAAAATTTGGCTGTCCATCAAACCTGCTATTGGACGAAATTTGCTATTTCAATGTCTGCTTTTCGTCTCTAATTCTTTCGGACAAATATTTTAATATATAGTTACGGAGACGGAATTATAATAATTAAATTAGTTTGCATCCGATAAAGTTTGCTAGAGAATCATTTATTATAATTTATAATAAGAGAAATACTACACACAAACATCTCATCTATTTGTTTATTGTGGGACTCATTTGTTTATTGTGGAACCACATTAAACAAACATCTCATCCATTTATTTATTGTGGGACCCATTTGTTTATTGTGGGACCACATTAAATGAATGGATGAGATGTTAAGTGTGTATGAATGTGTGTATATGTAGCATTGCTCTTATAATAAGACTGTTAAAAAATAATTTAATTTTTATATATATTAAAGCTCACTTCTCAAATATCATCCAAAAATGAAAAAATAATAAAAATAGTTTAGAATATCCAAACAGCAAAAAATTAAAAAAATATCTGAGCATATCATTGTTTAATATTAGTATCATTCGTTCACAATTAATAAAATCTTTCCATCTAGCTACTAATTTATTAAAACAGCAAAAAATTTAAAAAATATCTGAGCATATCATTGTTTAATATTAGTATCATTCGTTCACAATTAATAAAATCTTTCCATCTAGCTACTCATTTATTAAAACAGCAAAAAATTAAAAAAATATCATTCTTTATTTCAAAAGATTATCATATTTAACAATACAAAACAATCATTTCAGTTTAATATTTTCGTTTTTTTCTTTTCCCCTGTCGGAGCAGGATTAGGAATCAACTGGTTATGAATTAGAATTAGGAAACTTTTTAGGTTTAGGAATTAACTGTGTTGACGTCTGATTTGGTCAACGTCACGTGTGCTGATCTGGACGAATAGATCGGAGCCAAGTAGAAAATAATAAACAAGGTGAAAAGGATTGGATCACTAAATTTTATTAATGACCTTAATATGAAATAAAGCCGAGCTGAATATTTTTGTGCCGGTCTATCTGTTTTTCTTCGTTATTACAAATTCTCTCTTTTTTCTCTCTTTTATCATAAATGCCAAAAATCCAAAGATCCCCTCTCACTGTATATTCCTTCTATATATAGGCAATCTCGACCAGTCAGGAGATGACAGCTGGCAAATGTTGGGGAATATGCCCAAAACACTTGTCAGACTGCAAATATGCCTTTGACACGTGGCGGCCTCTAAGGATTGCTTCGGGAAGGGACATGACAGCATGCGTTAATTGGCATGCGGGCCTATCCCGCATGCTTCTGGCGACGCTTATCCGCTGGGGTCGGTTCTCGGGTCTCCCACCGTTCAGGTCGGCCTTGTTGTAATCTTGAATCGGAGCATTTTTATCTTCGATCTGCTCGGCCCTTCTGGATCGGCACTGGAGTCGGCTTTAACGCCTCTCGCCTGCCTGGGCTTTTAACAAGCCCGGAGAAAATCGGGTTCATAATCGTTCGGCTCTGCTCGCTCGGTCAAATTGCTGGAATGCTTACGTGGATGCCAAGGTGGATGGGCTATCAACAAGGGCCCCGAGTCCGTGGTCAGGCCGGTTGGGTCGGGCTGGGGTCGTTTCATACTGAGGCCGATCCGGCTTGTGGGAGGATAAGATCTCTCGAAGGGACGCCTCTTCGAGAGTCGCGTCGATTCGATTTCAGGTTTATTAGGTGTCATGATGAGGGAGACGCGTGGCGGAATCTGATTTGACGACGCGTTCACGCGCTTTCGATTTCCGCGACGGTTCAGTATGAATCGTCGCGCCACGCGCTGGGCATTTAATGTCTATTTTCTTTTATAAATATAAGACGTCTCCTTCTTCATTATTCCCTTCGCCATTTTTGTGTTTTGTTGCAGAGAAAAGAGAGAAAATTTTCCGGCGTCCTCTTCCTGATTTTAGAGAAAATTTCCCGGTAAGCCTTTTCCCTTTTTCTACTTTACGATGTCGGAGCTGAGGGATGAGACACCGGTGGAGTTGACTGTGTCTCCGGACCGTACGGGGTGGCAGATCTGTCCATGGGCGACGCTCCCGTCGACTGGAGAAACGAGGAGGACGGCGGCGAGGTCGCGAGGTCGCCGGATTCTGGAGACGCGGAGGTGGCGGCGCCGTTTACGGCGGTCGTAGGGACTCAGGCGGAAGTAAGGGTTGAGTCGGTGGAGGCTTGGACTCGTCCTCGGTCGTTCCCTTTCGTGGAGGCGGAGTGGGACTCGGCCTCAATTCGGAGCACCGTTACGGAAGAGCAATTAGCGGCTTGGCAGCTGCGATTTAAGATCCCGGCTAGGGTGCGGATGTTTATTCCGAATCCCGAGGAGAGGCCTCACACTCCGCCCGTCGGTTGTACGGCGGTGTACTACCGCTCTCTGCTGGCAGGGCCGAGGTTTCCGCTCCCGTTAGCCTTCTCTTGGTGGCTAAGGCAGTGGGGCCTTCATGTCCCCCAGATTCATCCGAATTCCTGGGCTCGAGTGGTGGGTCTTTTCATCCTTTTAAACCAGCACGGCTGGCCCGAACCCAGCTTTGAGGAGTTCAACAGTCTCTTCCTATGGAGGTCGGTCGGTAGATCCGGCTCCGGCTGGTTTTACCTGACAGCCCGGCATGCCATGCATAAAGAATTGGTGGATGTGCCGGAGACCATCCATAGCTGGAAGGAGTAGTGGTTCTATATAGGGGAACCTTGGAGGAGCTCGGCGGATGAATGGGAGCCTGGTGTGATAGATGCCGAGCTTCGGGTCCCAGAGCACTTCATTGCCAAAATTAGTAAGTGTCGTGTTTCGTATTCCTGTTTCTTTTTTGTCTAACGCTCATCATTTATTGCATGAGCAGAACGCATCCCGGCGCAAGAGACCTCCTCCGAGTTCGACGACCGGGTTGAACAGCTTTTGGATCTTCCTACTGAGCAGAGGAAGTCGCATCTTCTGGTTACCGAGGAAAACCTCTGGGCAGCCGGACTTCGACCAATCGATCCGAGTATTATGTCCTCATCAGTTTTATTTTAACATATCTTCTTTCTCCAGTCCCTAGGGCCAAGGTTCCATCGGGAAGGAAAGAGACGCCTGCTCAACGAGTGGCGAGGATGGCTGCTGAGGCCGCCGAGCGGAGGGAGCGTGCTAGCAAGCGGAAGAGGGCAGATGCCAAGCATGAGGATAGTGCGACCAAGGCAGAGGGCTCGTCTGTTCCTGAAGTTGCTGTATTTGCCCCGAGCCCTGTCCGGACGGGTCGTGCGACCGGTAAGGAGCCCGCAATTGACTTGGAGGGCCACTATCTCCCGGTTAATAAGGATCGGGAGGAACCTTGTGCCCAGATGAAGGAACGACGGCCGCGCTGGTTTCTTGATTACGTCCGGGTAGCCACCCCAACCGCTGAGATGCTTAACCGGGTCCCCCCGACGGTGGTTGTGTCCAGTCACGTCCCTATCAGGGGCTGGACGCCCAAGATGGAGATGGTGACCAACGACATGGGTCCGGATGAGCATCCACCCGGGAATGCTCGATGGGCCGTGGCCAGGCACTTACATAAAGGCCACTGGGGAGCTGATGGCCCTGGTCGAGAAGCACAAGAAGGTGGAGGCCGATCTCAAGGCCTTGCAGGAGGAGCACCATCTCTGTCCTTCGCTAATCAAGTCCCTGGAGGAGGAGATGACCTCCATGAAGGGTGAAATGGAGATTTTGGACAGTCAGACTCTCGAGGCCGATATTTGGAAAGGAAAGGCCGAAGAGATGACCACGGCGGCCGAGCAGGCGCATAAACAATGGTTAGACATCAGGGATGAGTACGAGGCTTATTTGAAAGAAACCAAGGCCCAAGTTGAAAGTCTGACCGAGCGTGTTAATACTTGCGAGGCTTCGGGCTATGCCAAGGGTCTTGCCGAAGGGGCGGCGGCCTTTAAGGAAATGCCTGAGTTCGAGGAGCTGATCAATCTGAATTACGTGTCCACCTGCTACGAGATATTAGATATCATGAAGGGAGGGAAGACCGTTCAGGAGATCGAGGCCTACATAGCATCCCAAGCGACCGATCTGCATGTTGATATCCATGGAGTTGATGAGCCAAAGGTCGCCGAGGTTGAAGATCCCGGGTTGGCTCCGCACGGCGAAGGTGAGGGACAGTCCTTCCAGGCGGCCGGCCAGGAGGGTGGGGCCGAATAGATTTTTTGTTTTATTTCATGTACGGCCTGCGTGCCAATCTATCTTTGTTTTCTTTTTTCATCATATGTACTTTGCAAAAATGCGTGAAGTGAATAAAATCTTCCTTGTAGCATCTGTTGTTGTTTTTTGGATGTTTGGGCCCAGCTGGTTGGGCCGTTGCCTTTCTATCATGTTCATCACTTGTTGATTGTTCCGAGGCGAGCTCGGTCTTATAGTGCCGGATGAGCCGGTCTTATGAGGTGCCAAGGCGAGCTCGGTCTTATAGTGCCGAATGAGCCGGTCTTATGAGGTGCCGAGGCGAGCTCGGTCTTATAGTGCCGGATGAGCCGGTCTTATGAGGTGCACCAATATTACAAAATGGAATAACGTCAAATTTTATTGATAATACCTCTTTAAATACATAGCATTCCATGGGTAAGTTAATCTCTGGCCGTTCAGATATTCCAGCCGGTAGGCTCCATTCTGAAGGACTTCGCTAACTTTATATGGTCCTTCCCATTTGGGCTTGAGTGGTCCGGGATCCGGGCCCAATACCCGTTTAAGGACGAGGTCCCCGACCTGGAAGCTCCTAGGGTGAACCTTGGAGTTGTAATATTTTTCGCTCCTTCTTTTGTAGACGGCGTTCCGCATTTCCGCCTGGGCCCGTTTTTCGGCAAGGAGGTCTAGGTTCACTTGGAGGGCCAAGTTGTTATCTTGCTCTTCAAAATGGGCTATTCGGTAGGTAGGCGCTCCGATTTCAACCGGGATGACGGCTTCAGAGCCGAAAGCCAAGGAAAAAGGCGTTTCTCCAGTGGCGGACCGATGCGTTGTTTTGTAAGCCCATAAGGTTCCGGGGAGTTCCTCGGGCCAGGAACCCTTGAGTTCTTCGAGGCGTGTCTTGAGATGCTGCTTTAGGATTTTGTGACCGCCTCGACTTGCCCGTTGGATTGCGGATAGTATGGTGTGGAGAAGTTATTTCGTATTTAGAGGTCGTCACAGAAGGCCCGAAACTTCTTATTGTCAAATTGTTTTCCATTATCAGAGACAATAGATTGAGGGATCCCAAACCGACAGATGAGAGACTTCCATATAAAATCAACTATTTTCTGCTCGGTTTTTCGCGCCATAGGCTCGGCCTCCGCCCATTTTGTAAAATAATCGACTGCGACAATGGCGTATTGTACTCCTCCCCGTCCATTAGGTAAAGGGCCGATCAAGTCGATCCCCCACTTGGCGAATGGCCATGGGCAATATACGGAAGTGATGGTTTCCGGCGGGGATCGGATCTGCGGAGCGAAGATTTGGCACTGGACGCACTTCCGTACGAGCGTGATGGCATTTTTTTTATGATTTGGCCAATAATATCCTTGTCAGATCAATTTATAGGCTAATGCCTGTCCGCCGGAATGATTACCGCATATACCTTCGTGCACCTCTCTGAGGGCATACTCTGCTTCTGACTCGGACAGGCATTTCAGCAATGGAACCGAATATCTTCTTTTGTATAAAGTTCCATCCACGATGGTGAACCGGGCGGACTGAGTTCGTAATGATCTCGCCTGAGCTCGGTCCTCGGGTATAATGCCGCTTTGAAGGTATCGGATTATAGACTGCATCCATCCTTGCGGTTCTGATTGTTCGGTTGCCCGAACTTCGGCCATTTCCAGGGCTGATGAGGCATGATGTCCTATGCTGACCTCGTCCATGTGTTCGGCTCCGGAACTGGATGCGAGTTTGGCCAAGGAGTCGGCTTGGATGTTCTCGATTCTGGGGATGTGTTGTATAGTTCCCCGAAAATCTTGCAGCCGGGCCCGCGCCAGGCTGAGGTACTTAACCAGCTTGGGTTCCTTGGCTTCGTATTCGCCGTTGATTTGGTTTACCACTGATGTAACCGAGCTGATCGGTCACCAAGAACCGGGTTAATCTTTGAAGTTTAGCTAAGAAAACCCAAAATATATGAAGTACTCTCTTTTCTTTCTCTCTCTAAAATATGCTGTATTCTCAGAGTGTGTGTGTCCCCTTTTGAGGAACCCCCTCTCTCCCTTTTATAGGAGGAGGGTGCCTTGTTATCTGAGATTTTTCCTGATTCCCAGAGAGAATCCCGGATATCCAGGGATTCAAGCTGCGATTTTCCATCCCTGGATTTCCAGAGAGATATAGTTATGTCGTCTGCTTCGGATTCTCAAAATATTTCCGGCGAATCGGCCGTGAACTCTTTTTTGGAGGGTCTTTCCTCTTCTGATGGGGATTCGGGGGGGTAGGTCGGGGCGAGCTACTGGTTCCTCTCTCCGTCTTAGGGATGAGCCTTTAGGTGACGTAGACTGGTCCGAGCTAGGTGACATCCCTCCCTCTGGCATCCCCCTAATCATTGTAGATCCTCCTTCCCCTCCCCCCATGGACGAGGTAACTGTGACCGACCTTTTAGCCGACCCATATCAGACGGTTGTAGGGGCGACTCGAGTTCTCCCTCCCCATCCTCTATCGAGGACTAGCCCAGCCGCGCTGGCTAGTTTTATAAGATTTCTTAGGCTTCCCCCGGGGTGGGAATTTGTCACACCTCAGGCTAGCGATACCCCTGATCATCCTCCTCCGGGTCATATTACCTGGTTTGTGGATCAGGTGAGCAGTGGTCTTCGCTTTCCACCCCATCCCTTCCCACAGACGGCGCCACTTGATGTAACCGAGCTGATCGGTCACCAAGAACCGGGTTAATCTCAGAAGTTTAGCTAAGAAAACCCAAAATATATGAAGTACTCTCTTTTCTTTCTCTCTCTAAAATATGCTGTATTCTCAGAGTGTGTGTGTCCCCTTTTGAGGAACCCCCTCTCTCCCTTTTATAGGAGGAGGGTGCCTTGTTATCTGAGATTTTTCCTGATTCCCAGAGAGAATCCCGGATATCCAGGGATTCAAGCTGCGATTTTCCATCCCTGGATTTCCGGGATTGCAAGGTATGGGCTCTCAATCCCTGGATCTCCGGGATGGCAAGGTATGGGCTCTCAACCCCTGGATCATAGGGATTCTGTCAGGTGAGTCAGGATCTTCTTTATCAAGAGTTCGACCTTCCTGAGTTCGGTGGTTTTTAGGTCGGCTCATCCCTATTCAAATCAGTAGTTTGAGAGACCTTTGAGGTCGGAGACCTGTTATCGGATATCATAGGTCAGCGGGGGCCTCCGAGGTCGGCGCCCTTCTAATAGATGTCACAGCTAAACGGGACCTCCGAGGTCGGCGACCTTTATCAGATATCCTAGGTCAACGGGGCCTCCGAGGTCGGCGCCCTTCTAACAGATGTTACAGCTAAGTGGGGCCTCCGAGGTCGGCGACCTTCTAAAGGACCTTGGGGTTGTCATCTCCTTATTTAAGGACCTAGGTCGGACTTTTATTGGTCCATATTTTAAACCGGGTTTTCAGGGAGCGTACATTCGACGTCCTATCAACCACTAATTGAGAATCACTCAAGACAGTGAGGCGGGTAAGGCCGAGGGAGGTCGCCATTTCTAGACCGGCCAAGAGAGCTTCATATTCTGCCTCATTGTTGGTGGTCGGAAAACCTAAGCGAATGGCCGAGCAGAACAAACGTTGGTCGGGACTGACAAGGACTATTCCCGCACCTGACCGGTCGGCGGTTGAGGATCCATCCACGTAGAGTGACCACTCTTCTGATCGGTCATTCTCTTGTGCTATCGCTGGTGTGAACTCTGCAATGAAGTCCGCCAGGGCTTGACCCTTTATGGCAGTGCGCGATTCATAAGTTATGTCAAACTGTCCGAGTTCGACGGCCCATTTGATCATCCGGCCGGATACGTCAGGTCGGTGCATAACCTCCTTTAAAGGGTAGCTCGTTAAGACGACTACCTGATGTTCCAGAAAGCAGGGTCTTAACTTCCGGGACGCCATTATGAGCGCATAAGCCAGCTTTTCCATCGGGGCGTATCTGAGCTCGGCATCATGAAGGGCCTGACTAACATAATAGATCGGATGTTGAACTGCATTCTCCGTTCGGATCAAAGCGGCGCTGATTGCAGAGTCGGATACCGCGAGGTATAAATTGAGAAGTTCCCCTTGGGTCGGTCGCTGCAAGATTGGGGCTCCTGCCAGAACTTCCTTGATAGCTTCGAAGGCTCTTTGGCAAGGTTCTGTCCATTGAAAGTCTTTGTTCTTTTTTATTGCCTCAAAGAAAGGTTTACATTTATCAGTTGAGCGAGAGATAAAGCGACTTAGCGCGGCTAGTCGGTTAGTTAGACTCTGCACCTTTTTGACCGAATTTGGTGGAACAAGTTCGGTCACTGCCTTAATTTTATCGGGTTTGGCTTCAATCCCTCTTTGGCTCACCATGTAGCCGAGGAATTTTCCAGAACCTACCCAAATGAGCATTTCTTTGGATTTAACTTCATCTTGTACTCTCGCAAAATAGCAAACATTTTATTGAGGTCATTTACATGATCGACCGAGCGCAAAGACTTTACTAACATATCATCTACATACACCTCCATTGTATGGCCTATCAAGCCATTGAACATTTTATTTACCAGGCGTTGATATATTGCGCCGGCATTCTTGAGCCCGAAAGGCATCATTCGGTAACAGTATAGGCCGCGGGCTGAGTAGAAGGAGGTGCTCTCTTCGTCAGTGGGATACATTGGGATCTGGTTGTATCCGGAATATGCATCCATAAAGCTCATTAGCTTATGCTCGGCCGTTGCATCCACCATGTAGTCGATATGGGGTAGGGGGTAGCTATCTTTCGGGCAGGCTTTATTTAGATTAGAGAAATCAATGCAGAGCCTCCATATCCCGGTCGGCTTTTTTACCAGGACCGGGTTGGCCACCCAGGTTGGGTACTTGGCTTCCCGGATGAACCCGTTGTCGATTAGCTTTTCTACTTCCTCTTCGATCCCCTTCTGTCGTTCAGGCCCCATTTTCCTCCTTTTCTGAATAACCGGCTTTGAACTGGAGTCGATATTCAGCCGGTGGCACGCAAGTTCCGGGTCAATCCCCGGCATGTCCGAATGGGTCCACGCGAAGACATCCAAATTCTGTCTCAGGTGGAAGATCAGCTCGGAGCGGATCGGCTCTTGGAGGTTGTGGCCGATCTTTAGTCGTCGGACGGGATCAGATGGGTCCATGTCGACCTGGTCCAACTCTTCTGTTGGCTCAGCATGGCGAATTTTTCCTTTCGGATTTTGGTATCGCGGGTCGACAGGATCCTCTTCTAGGATCGGCTCCTTCCTGGGCCTGCAGCCCCGGTCCGCTTCCTGGTCAGTTTCCATTTCGAGGGTTTGCGCGGCCCCGGGACCCTCGGTCTCCTGTTCGAGTAGGGTGCCTCCTGCCAGTTGTTCGGAGCTGGTGGCCCCCATTTGTTCCGATAAATTTTCTGGGACGCCCTCGGCGGCGTTAATTTCGCGAGCCCGGATGCTGAGATTGCATTCCCGGACGGCACTTTGATCTCCCCTATGTACCCCGACGCCGTCCGGGGTGGGAAACTTCATGCACAGGTGATACGTGGACTGAGTGGCCCTCAGCCTTGACATCACAGGTCGGCCTATGATGGCGTTATAGTCACTGTGCACATCGATGATCTTGAAGGTAGTGATCATCGTCCTTCTGATCGGCCCCTGACCGAACTCCAAGGCGAGGTCGATTTCCCCCAGTGGTGAGGTACGACAGTTGGCAAATCCCCTAATTGTTGATAGCCCATCCACCTTCGCATCCACGTAAGCACTCCAGGCAGCTGAACCGGCCGAGCAGATCCTGAAGCTGAACCAATTATGAACCCGATTTTCTCCCGGGCTTGTTAAAAAACGAACCGGGCAGAGATGTTAAAGCCGACCCGATACCCGATCCAGAAGGGCCGAGCAGATCGAAGATAGAAACACTCCGATTCAAGATTACAACAAGGCCGACCTGAACGGCGGGAGACCCGAGGACAGACCCCAGCGGATAAGTTTCGCCAGAAGCATGCGGGATAGGCCCGCATGCCAATTATCGCATGCTGTCATGTCCCTTCCCGAAGCAATCCTTAGAGGCCGCCACGTGTCTAAGGCATATTTGCAGTCTCACAAGTAATTTTGGGCATATTCCCCAACATTTGCCAGCTGTCATCTCGTGACTGGCCGAGATTGCCTATATATAGAAGGAATATACAGTGAGAGGGGATCTTTGGATTTTTGGCATTTATGATAAAAGAGAGAAAAAAGAGAGAATTTGTAATAACGAAGAAAAACAGATAGACCGGCACAAAAATATTCAGCTCGGCTCTATTTCATATTAAGGTCATTAATAAAATTTAGTGATCCAATCCTTTTCACCTTGTTTATTATTTTCTACGTGGCTTCGATCCATTCATCCAGATCAGCACACATGACGTTGACCAAATCAGACGTCAACAGATTGGCGCTAGAAGAAGGAAACCTTCGATAAAAAAAAATATACTGCTCACCGTAGATGTCTCACGACAGTTCAAAAAACCCTCAGCCCGCGACGGAGGAAGAAAACCTCTGTAAGGTGGTAGAGTGCTTTAAACATCCAGCCTTCATCCAGGGCATGACGTCCCTTATGGCACGGGTTACTGGGGGCGGGACCCTTCAAAAACCCGAAGACCATGTGGAGGCGGAGTCTCAGACGACCCGCCCAGCTGCGTCGGGACGAAACAAAAGAGAACAGCCTCAGGGGTCGCCGGGGAAAGGGCGGAAAGTCATGGCGAAAGCTCACATCCCTCTCGAAAAAGTAGGCTTTCGCGCCCCATATCCGTGTATGATCGCCTCGGGGCAGGGAAGAAAATCGAAAAAGCAGTGCCGGCTCCCACTATCCAGAGTCGGATCCGTAAAGAATAAAAATCTCCCCACCAGTCCCTAAATCCGACACAAGTATTACCTCCAACTCCCGGCGATAACTCGAGTGAGATCGAGTTTCTTAAAAAATGCCTTACGGAGCTCGAAAACAAGCAACTCCAGCCATCCCAAAGTTCGGAATGGCTTAACAGCCAGGAGAGTCCCCTGGCCCCCAGTGTTCTGGCGAAACCCCTCCCGGAGAAGTTCAAGATTCCTCAGATTCCACCGTACAACGGGGAGACAGACCCCAACGCCCATCTTGGACATTATAATTCCTGGATGGACCTGCACGGGTCTCAGGACGCGTTTTGGTGCCGAATGTTCTCCTTGACTCTGGGGGAGAGGGCCAGAGATGGTATCGGACGCTGCCCCACCATTCTATTCAAACATGGGCCCAGCTCTCGGCGACGTTCCGATCCCATTTCATGGGGTCCCTTGTGCGAGTCGCCCCGCGCTCATCCATCGCTTCCGTCGTCCAGGGGCCGAACGAGTCCCTTAATGATTATATATCCCGTTTCAATAAACGGATATTAGAGACGGAACCCATGTCCGACGATGCGCTGGCCATTATTGCCCAGGCCGGCCTTCTCAAAAATTCTTTTTTTCGCTGGACGGTGTGCCAGAATGTCCCCCACACCTACCAGGAATTCTTGGAGCGCTCCAGCTCCCACATAGCTGCCGAGGAAGCTATGCCGGCACCAGTGTTAGTCATGCCCTCCGATCAGAAAGGATCATATAAAAAGAAAGAGGATAGACGTGACTACAAAGAGGCCCGTCAAGAATCCCACCGAGAAAATAAGACTCCCGCCTCTTCCTAGACAGTCCCAATAACTCAGAGTTTCCGGGAGCATAGGCCCGAGCTCATGGCTAATTTCACTGAAATATATTCCATCGGAGCCGCGACCATATTCGATCAAATAAAGGACAAAAATCTGCTCCCAATTCCTCGGCCGATCTATAAAGATCAAAAGGACATGGATCAGACCCGCTTTTGTAAATATCATGAATCAGCGGGTCACAATACCGAACAGTGCCGAGACCTCATCGCCGCCTTGATCGCGGTATGCGACGAGACAGGCTTGAGGCGATTTACCCGGAACCCGCCCCGGGATCGCCAGGATCGGGCCGACCCGACAAGAGCCAAGAATGATCGGGTGCCTACAGCCCCCAAATCCCCCCGGGAAATTCTAACCATTATGGGCACCGCCGAGGTCGATGATCATCGGTCAAAGCGCCAGAAAAAGGCATCCATCCGAGAAGCCACCACTTCCTATCAACGGACTGAACGCCGAGCAGAGGGGTTCCTATCAGTGGCCGAGGAAGCTCCCCAAAACCCCCAACTGGAAGTTACTTTTGAGGAGTCCGACGCAGACGGCTTGGACCATCCCCATTCAGACGCCCTTGTCATCACCCTGCCCATAATGGGGATCCCGGTCCACAGGGTGTTGGTGGACTCCGGCGCCTATGCTAGCATCATCTACCTTCATACCCTTCGTAGGATGAAGGTAGACCAATCTTATGTCCGGCCCTGCAACGAGGACATTCGGGGATTTGCCAACTGCCGCACCTCCCCACTGGGGGAAATCGACCTCGCCTTGGAATTTGGTCAGGGGCCGATCAGAAGGACGATGATCACAACCTTCAAGATCATCGATGTGCACAGTAACTATAATGCCATCATAGGCCGACCTGTGATGTCAAGGCTGAGGGCCACTCAGTCTACCTATCACCTGTGCATGAAATTTCCCACCCCGGACGGCGTCGGGGTACATAGAGGGGATCAAAGGGCCGCCCGGGAATGCAACCTCAGCATTCGGGCTCGCGAAATCAACGCCGCAGAAGGCATCCCGGAAAATTTGCCGGAAAAATGGAGGCCACCAGCTCCGAACAGCTGGCGGGAAACACCCTACTTGAACAGAGGTACGAAGGTCCCGGGGCCACGCAAACCCCCGAAATGGAAACCGGACAGGAAGCGGACCGGGGCCGCAGTCTCGGGAAGGAGCCGATCCTAGAAGAAGATCCCGTCGACCCGCGATACCAAAATCCGAAGGGGAAAATTCGCCACGCTGAGCCAACAGAAGAGTTGGACCAGGTCGACATGGACCCATCCAATCCAACCCAACGACTAAAGATCGGCCACAACCTCCAAGAGCCGATCCGCTCCGAGCTAATCTTCCATCTGGGACAAAATCTGGATGTCTTTGCTTGGACCCATTCAGATATGTCGGGGATTGACCCGGAACTTGCATGCCACCGGCTAAATATCCACCCCAGTTCAAAGCCGGTTATTCAGAAAAGAAGGAAAATGGGGCCGGAACGACAGAAGGGGCTGGAAGAGGAGGTAGAAAAGCTAATCGATAACGGGTTTATTCGGGAAGCCCAATACCCGACTTGGGTAGCCAACCCGGTCTTGGTAAAAAATCCGACTGGGCTTTGGAGGCTCTGCATTGACTTCTCCAACCTGAACAAAGCCTGCCCGAAAGATAGCTACCCCCTCCCACATATCGACTACATGGTGGATGCAACGGCCGGACACGAGCTAATGAGCTTTATGGATGCGTATTCCGGATACAACCAGATCCCAATGGATCCCGCTGATGAAGAAAACACCTCCTTCTACTCGGCCCGCAGCCTATACTGTTACCGGATGATACCTTTCGGGCTCAAGAATGCCGGCGCGACATATCAACGCCTGGTAAATAAAATGTTCAATAGCCTGATAGGCCATACTATGGAGGTATATGTAGATGACATGTTAGTAAAATCTTTGCGCTCGGCCGATCATGTATATGACCTCAATAAAATGTTTGCTATTTTGCGAGAGTATAAGATGAAGTTAAATCCGAAGAAATGTTCGTTTGGGGTAGGTTCTGGAAAATTCCTCGGCTACATGGTAAGCCAAAGAGGGATTGAAGCCAACCCCGATAAAATTACGGCAGTGACCGAGCTTGTTCCTCCAAACTCGGTCAAAAAGGTGCAAAGCCTAACTGGCCGACTAGCCGCGCTGAGTCGCTTTATCTCTCGCTCAACTGATAAATGCGAACCTTTCTTTGAGGCGATAAAAAAGAATAAGGGATTTTTAATGGACAGAACCTTGCCAAAGAGACTTCAAAGCTATCAAGAAAGTCCTGGCAGAAGCCCCGACCTTACAGAGACCGATCCGAGGGGAACTTCTCTGCTTATACCTCGCGGTCTCCAACTCAGCGATCAGCGCCGCTCTGATTCGAACGGAGAATGCAGTGCAACATCCGGTCTATTATGTGAGTCAGGCCCTTCACGATTCTGAGCTCAGATATGCCCCAATGGGAAAACTGGCCTATGCGCTCGTAATGGCATCCCGGAAGTTAAGACCCTACTTTTTGGAACATCAGGTAGTCGTCTTAACAAACTACCCTTTAAAGCAAGTCATGCACCGACCTGACGTTTCCGGCCGGATGGTCAAATGGGCCGTCGAACTCGGACAGTTTGACATAACTTATGAATCGCGCACTGCCATAAAGGGACAAGCCCTGGCGGACTTCATTGCAGAGTTCACACCAGCAATCGCACAGGAGGACGATCGATCAGAAGAGTGGTCACTCTATGTAGATGGGTCGTCAACAGCTGACCGATCGGGTGCAGGAATAGTCCTCGTTAGTCTCGGCCAACGTCTGTTCTGCTCGGCTATTCGCTTAGATTTCCCGACCACCAACAATGAGGCAGAATATGAAGCTCTCTTGGCCGGTCTAGAAATGGCGACCTCTCTCGGCCTTGCCCGTCTCACCATCTTG
The DNA here is from genome assembly GCA_033398695.1 of Orobanche coerulescens. NCBI lineage: Eukaryota > Viridiplantae > Streptophyta > Magnoliopsida > Lamiales > Orobanchaceae > Orobanche > Orobanche coerulescens. The sequence continues at coordinate 9,477,492 of CM065805.1, read as the reverse complement.
AGGGATTCTCAATTAGTGGTAAACCAGATCAACGGTGAATACGAAGCCAAAGAGACCAAACTGGTTAAGTACCTCAGCCTGGCACGGGCCTAGCTGCAAGATATTCGGGGAACAATACAACATATTCCCAGAACTGAGAACATCCAAGCCGACTCTTTGGCCAAACTCGCATCTAGATCCGGAGCGGAACATATGGATGAGGTCAGCATAGGGTATCATGCCTCATCAGCCCTGGAAATGGCCGAAGTCCGGGCAGCAGAAAAGTTAGAACCGCAGGGGTGGATGCAGCCTATAATGCAATATCTTCAAAACGGCATTTTACCCGAGGACCGAGCCCAAGCGAGATCATTACAAACTCAGTCCGCCCGGTTCACCATCGTAGATGGAACCTTATACAAAAGAGGATATTCGGTTCCTCTGCTGAAATGCCTGTCCGAATCAGAAGCAGAATATGCCCTCAGGGAGGTGCGTGAGGGTATATGCGGTAATCATTCCGGCGGCCAGGCATTGGCCTACAAATTAATCCGGCAAGGCTATTATTGGCCCAATCTCAAAAAAGATGCCATCACGCTCGTACGGAAGTGCGTCCGGTGCCAAATCTTCGCTCCACAGATCCGATCCCGCCGGAAAATCTCACCTCCGTATATTGTCCATGGCCATTCGCCAAGTGGGGAATCGACCTGATCGGCCCTCTACCTAAGGGACGGGAAGGAGTACAACACGCCATCGTCGCAGTCGATTATTTTACGAAATGGGCAGAGGCCGAGCCTATGGCACGAACAACCGAACAGAAGATAGTCGACTTTATATGGAAGTCACTCATATGCCGGTTCGGGATCCCTCAATCTATTGTCTCTGATAATGCCAAACAATTTGACAATAAGAAGTTTCGAGCCTTCTGCGACGGCCTCCAAATACGAAATAACTTTTCCACGCCTTACTATCCACAATCCAACGGGCAGGTCGAGGCTGTCAACAAGATCCTGAAACAACATCTCAAGACATGCCTCGAGGAACTCAAGGGTTCCTGGACCGAGGAGCTCCCCGGGACCTTGTGGGCCTACAGAACAACGCATAGATCTGCCACCGGAGAAACGCCTTTCTCATTGGCTTTCGGCTCTGGAGCCGTTATCCCGGTTGAAATCGGGGCACCTACCTACCGAGTAGCCCATTATGAAGAGCAGGATAACGACTTGGCCCTCCAAGTGAACCTGGACCTCCTTGCCGAAAAACGAGCTCAGGCAGAAATGCAAAACGCCGTTTACAAAAGAAGGAGTGAAAAATATTACAACTCCAAGGTTCACCCTAGAAGCTTCCAGGTCGGCGATCTCGTCCTTAAAAGGGTATTGGGCCCGGATCCCGGACCACTCAAGCCCAAATGGGAAGGACCATATAAAGTTAGTGAAGTCCTTCAGAATGGAGCCTACCGGCTGGAATATCTGAACGGCCAAAGATTAACTTACCCGTGGAATGCTATGTATTTAAAGAGGTATTATCAATAAAATTTGACGTTATTCCATTTTTTAATATTGGTGCACCTCATAAGACCGGCTCATCCGGCACTATAAGACCGAGCTCGTCTCGGCACCTCATAAGACCGGCTCATCCGGCACTATAAGACCGAGCTCGTCTCGGCACCTCATAAGACCGGCTCATCCGGCACTATAAGACCGAGCTCGTCTCGGCACCTCATAAGACCGGCTCATCCGGCACTATAGGACCGAGCTCATCTCGGCACCTCATAAGACCGGCTCATCCGGCACTATAAGACCGAGCTCGTCTCGGCACCTCATAAGACCGGCTCATCCGGCACTATAAGACCGAGATCGTCTCGGCACAATCAACAAATGATGAATATGATAGAAAGGCAACGGCCCATTCAACTGGGCCCAAACATCTAAAAGAGCAACAACAAATGCTACAAGGAAGATTTTATTTAGTCAAGTCATTGTTGCAAAGTACAAAGGGTGACAACAGAAAACCAAGGCGGATTGGCACGCAGGCCGTACAGGGAATAAAACAAAAGAAAGGCAAAGACTGGCACGCAGGCCATGCGAGAAGCAAAACTCAAGGAAACTACTCGGCCCCACCCTCCTGGCCGGCCGCCTGAAAGGACTGCCCCTCACCTTCGCCGTGCGGAGCCAGACCGGCATCCTCAATGTTGGGAATAATAATGTTGTTTTGATAATTGCCAAACAAAGCTTGATACAGCAAGCCCTGTATCGAAAGCCGGTTGAAGTTGCCATCCTGTATCGAAGACCTTCAGATAGCACCAGCATACAACAAGTTCTCGCGCTACCAAGATACAGCAACATAGTTTAAGTTAAACGCCAAGTATGGAAGCTGTCTCGAAACCTCAATACAGCACCCTTCCATACAGCGTCAGACTTGTCCATTTATGCCTACAGCACAAGTGGATACAGCAGTCTTATCAAATCAGGACTGAAAGACCGTTTGGAAAAGAATCTCTAGTATTCACTAAAGTCAAGTACCGTTCGATAAAGAAGTATTTAAATACTGAAAGGATAAAGTATTTAAATACTGAAGCTGTCAGAGATCTTCAAATCCCGTAATATCCGGATCCTGGTCTATTCAAAGTCAACTATCGAATCTTGCCCAACGGATCTATCTCAACGGATATATCCAAGAAAGCTATATATATCCCCAGAGTTTGAAAGATCATAGATAGGTATCCGAATCATCAAGAACATTTACAAGCTTACAAGCGATATTCAAAAGATCGAAAGACTGAATATTCATTATCATCGGATCAAGCTTACAAGACCAAATATATTTCTTTCTAGCATCAATCCATATCTGAAGAAAGAAGAAATATACTCGACCATCAAGAAACGACCATCATCACTCAAGAACTCCATATTCAAAGCTGCGTTCTTACCCGATTACCTACCTTTTACCTTTGTGTAAAACCGAGCTCTGTGTGAACTCAACTAAGTTATTCGACTCGTGGGACGAATAAAAGGACGAAGCTTTGGCTGTGTGTGAAGAAGCTAGTCGAGAAGGAAGCTTTAACCAACTCGTGAACGGTTGAAAGCGACAGTCTTTGTATCTATCTGTGTGAACGATACAAGGATAGGTTTGATTATAAATACATAGTTGTGTACGCAGTATTTATAATAAACATTTTACTCCTGTGTGGAGGACCAGTGGACGTAGAGGGGTTTACCTCGAACCACTTAAATACTGTGTTATTTACCTTTCGCCGTTACTGTTTTCATAACTGTGATTTATACAAGTATTCACTGCAAAACCCTGTACACACCAAGCTAACAAGAGATTAGACCGAGTTGCTGTATCGACTGCAACTTACTGTATTAGAGACTTCCGCTACGCACTCAGATTCGAAAAACCATACAGCCTGTTGCTTAAACATTTCCCAAGCTGTATCGAGTATACTTAAGAAAGGGACCAACAATTGGTATCGGAGCGGTTGATTCTAAAAAGAATCAGTCGCATTTTTAACTGAATCAGATCCTTAAAAATACTTATTTTTGAAAACAGTCCTTGCAATTCCCATCTTCTAATATGGATACCTTTATGTCTAAAAAGATATCTATGTTTCACATTAACGAGTTTGATGACTGGAGAAACAGGATGAAGAACAAACTCAAAGCCTTCATTGGAGAATCAAAAGCTCCTCCCGCATCAACAAAGACCGAAGAATATCTTCAGGTGGTCACTGATAGTGACTCGTCAGATGATGAGCTAGAGGATAGAGCCTATGTGTGCTCTATGGCCGGGTTAAAGAAGAAAATGAAGACGGCGATGATGATGAGGTAAGCTCCACCTCAACTATTCCTATAAATGCATCTCATACTTTTGAAAATATGTTGAATGAATTTAATAACATTCAAAAGGCCCATGAGATATTGAAAAGAGAAAACACCCAGCTTGAAATTTCCACCTTAGAGCTGAAGGAAGAAAACGACTTGCTGAAGGAAAATTACGAAAATATGTCAGTTGATTGCGAAAACAGCAAAGTCAATTTAGAAAAACTCATGGAGAGCAATCATCAACTTGCTAACAATCTAAATGAGACTAAGTCTCATCTTGAAAGCAAGACAAATGATTTGGCCCTACTCGAAGCCAAAGTAAAATCACTCGAGAAACGTGAAGGAGAATTAGAGACAATCTTGAAGTCTTTCGAGAAATCCTCTAAAAGAATGGAAGAGATCCTAAGCACTGGGCAACATGCTCATGATAAACGTGGCTTAGGGTACAACTCTTTCTCCAACAAAGAAAAATCTAGTACGGTATTCGTCAAGAGTGAGGAATCCATTCCTGTATCGAAAGAAGTTCCGAGTCCTGAGAAGGAACCCTTTGCACCGCGAACAGCAAAAGCTGCTATTCCGCCCCCGCAATCCTATTCTAGACAATGGAATCCTCACCATTCAGACACGAAGGCGCAATCCACATGCTCCACAAGCATATCATAAGCGCCAACATCCGTCCGGAGGAAAGGCGATCGAATTATCAAGGCCCGTGCGGCGATCTTCTTGCCGATCTGACACGCCGAGGTATTGGATACAAGAGCCCCGTTATCCCTCGAGAAAGCAAGTGCCCGTTCAGTATCATCAACAGCGTTGGGAATCCAACTGGAGACCCAGAAGGCAAGATGTTAGGCCAAAGAAAATGGCTCCACCTTCGAGACGACAATCGCACTGGAATAACAACTATAATTCTCGATTTTTCATGCATTATAATTATCATGATTACAACGACTACGTGCCTGCCCCATGTAGATATCGAAATAATGGACCAAAAGTAGCCTACAACAAACCAATTGTTGTCCGGCAAATTTGGGTACCGAAAGGCACTATCACACCAGGACCCAAAGTTACTTGATATCCATACGTCGACACGAATTGGAAACGCTACATCCAGAAACTCCTGTAAGTTTTTTTTTATGCTTTTACTCATTAAGTGAGGGGGAATGCTGTAAGACCCATGAATACAGTATCTGCCATTAATTAACTGTACACTCAGAACAGTCAAGACAGCACTGTAGGACTAAGAAGGCATGAAACCTTCCTACGGCTGACGTGTGCATTAATTAAGGGGGAATACAGTACGACCCATGAATACAGCATTAATCCGAACATTAATTGAATCCTGTATATACCTTTTGAGGGGGAACGCTATATTATCCGAGGATACAGTTTGTTTTAAAAGAAATTTTATCTTATTATTACTTTTAGAACTCGTCTGCGAACAGTTCATAGGTTAAGTTGTACTTAACTAGATCAAATGTAAGATTGTGCCTGTGCGCCAATCATAAGTTTAAGATGTAATACACTTCCCTATTAGATGCTATCATTCTAGAACTTGCCTGCGAGCAGTTCACATTTCTTTTAGATTTAGTGCTGAAGACCAGATCATTTGACAGAAGATCAAGAAGCCTGCTCAAGAAACTATCAAAAAGAAGGAAATTGTTGGAAAAATCATCTCCTGTATCAAAGTCCTCTCATGTTGCCATCAAGTAGTTATCAAAGAGAAGGAGAAATTGGCTGGTTTGGAAATTATCAAAAAGGGGGAAATTGTTGGGAATAATAATGTTGTTTTGATCATTGCCAAACAAAGCTTGATACAGCAAGCCCTGTATCGAAAGCCGGTTGAAGTTGCCATCCTGTATCGAAGACCTTCAGATAGCACCAGCATACAACAAGTTCTCGCGCTACCAAGATACAGCAACATAGTTTAAGTTAAACGCCAAGTATGGAAGCTGTCTCGAAACCTCAATACAGCACCCTTCCATACAATCGAGACTTGTCCATTTATGCCTACAAAGACAAGTGGATACTGCAGTCTTATCAAATCGGATCAAAGACCGTTTGGAAAGGAATCTCTAGTATTCACTAAAGTCAAGTACCGTTCGATAAAGAAGTATTTAAATCGAAAGGATAAAGTATTTAAATATCAAGCCGTCAGAGATCTTCAAATCCCGTAATATCCGGATCCTGGTCTATTCAAAGTCAACTATCGAATCTTGCCCAACGGATCTATCTCAACGGATATATCCAAGAAAGCTATATATATCCCCGAGTTTGAAAGATCATAGATAGGTATCCGAATCATCAAGAACATTTACAAGCTTACAAGCGATATTCAAAAGATCGAAAGACCGAATATTCATTATCATCGGATCAAGCTTACAAGACCAAATATATTTCTTTCTAGCATCAATCCATATCTCAAGAAAGAAGAAATATACTCACTCATCAAACGACCATCATCACTCAAGAACTCCATATTCAAAGCTGCTGTTCTTACCCAGCTACCTACCTTTTACCTTTGTGTAAAAACCGAGCTCTGTGTGAACTCAACTAAGTTATTCGACCTGTGTGGGACGAATAAAAGGACGAAGCTTTGAACGTGTGTGAAGAAGCTAGTCGAGAAGGAAGCTTTAACCAATCTGTGTGAACGGTTGAAAGCGACAGTCTTTGTATCTATCTGTGTGAACGATACAAGGATAGGTTTGATTATAAATACATAGTTGTGTACGCAGTATTTATAATAAACATTTTACTCCTGTGTAGAGGACCAGTGGACGTAGAGGGGTTTACCTCGAACCACTTAAATACTGTGTTATTTACCTTTCGCCGTTACTGTTTTCATAACTGTGATTTATACAAGTATTCACTGCAAAACCCTGTACGCACCAAGCTAACAGGAGATTAGACAGGGATTCTTTGTATCATTTGCAACTTCGTATTAGAGACTTCCGCTACGCACTCAGATTCGAAAAACCATACAGCCTGTTGCTTAAACATTTCCCAAGCTGTATCGAGTATACTTAAGAAAGGGACCAACACTCAACCTCAGCGACCTTTGGCTCATCGGCTCCAGTGATGTCAACATGCAGATCGGTCGCTTGAGATGCAATGTAGGCCTCGATCTCCAGAACGGTCTTACCCCCCTTCATGAGATCTAATATCTCGTAACAGGTGGAGACATAATTCAGATTGATCAGCTCCTCAAACGCAGGTGTCTCCTTAAAGGACTCCGCCCCTTCGGCAAGACCCCTGGCATAGCTCGAAGCCTCGCAGGTAGGGCTGAGCACAAATGGTCCGGACCCGGTTTTTACCCGGACCCGGACCGGACCTGTTAATTAGGTCCGGGTTCCGGGTCTGCATTTTGTCTAAAAGCAGGGTTCGGGACCGGTCAAGACCGAACGACCAGTAAAAATAAAAATACAAAAAAAAATATTTTTTATTATAATTTACTCTCGGTGGTGATAAAATAATGATGATTAATGGCTCGATTATGATTGCACTTTATTCTAATTAAGTTTATTTATACTAAAATATTGTTGAACTTGGGAGTTTGATGACTAAATAAAGATATTAAGATTGATAATTGTATTTTATGGGAGTATGTAAAGAAGAAAGTATTTTATATGTAATAAAAGGACACTTAATATGCAAAAAAAAAAAAAAAAAAAAATTTTAAAAAAACGGGCTAGAATCAAGGGCTAGCCAGACCGACCCGATTTTTCCGGTCCGGACGGGTTGGCCGATTACGAGCAGTCCGGGCTTCGGGTCGATGAAGTCCGACCATTTATAATCCGGGTCATTCCGGGTCGGGTCGGTCCGGGCCGGGTCAGATCCGGTGCTCAGCCCTACTCGCAGGTGCTAATACGCTCGGTCAGGTTTTCAACCTGGGCCTTGATTTCCTTCAAGTAAGCCTCGTGCTCAGCCCGGGTATCCAAATACTGCTTGTGCGCCTGCTCGGCCGCCTCTGTCATCTCTTCGGCCTTCAACTTCCCGACTGTCCAGGAGCTCCATATCACCCCTCATGGAGGTTATCTCCCCCTCCAGAGACTTGATCAATGAAGGACACAGGTGGTGCTCCTCCTGCAAAGCTTTGAGGTCGGCCTCCGCCTTCTTATGCTTCTTAGACAAAGCCAAAAACTCGTTGGAGGCCTTCACATAGGTGCACATGGCACGGCTGACCAGAGCGTTTCCAAACTGGATCTGCTCAACCGGATCCATGTCATTAGTCATCATCTCCAACTTGGGCGTCCAACCCCTGATCGGAATATGACTGGAGACGGCCACCACAGGAAGAACCCGGTTGAGCATCTCAGCGGTCGGGGTAGCTGCCCGGACGTAGTCAAGGAACCAGCGTGGCCGTCGCCCCTTTATCTGGTCGCACGGTTCCACCCGGTCCTGGTTAACCGGGAGATAATGGCCCTCTAAATCAATTACGGGCTCCTCACTGGCCACACGACCAGTCCGGACAGGAGTCGGGGTGGACACGACAACTTCAGGAGAAGACGAACCCTCAGCCTTGGTCGCGCTGTCCTCAGGCCCGATCTCCACCCTCTTCCGCTTACCAGCCCGCTCCCTCCGCTCGGCGGCCTCAGCTGCCAGCCTCGCCACACGCTGCGCGGGTGTCTCTTTCCGCCCGGACGGAGTCTTGGCCTTAGAAGCTGGAAAAAGAAGATATGTGAAAAAAAAAGAGAGAGAAAAGCTACCTAAAGAAGACATTATACTCGGATCGGTCGATCTAAGTCCGGCCGCCCAAAGGTTTTCCTCGGTAACCAAAAGATACGACTTCCTTTGCTCAAGAGGAAGATCCAAAAGCTGTTCAACCCGGTCGTCGAACTCGGAAGAGGTCTCTTGCGCCGGGATGCATTCTGCACATGCAATAAATGATGAGCGTTAGACAAAAAATGAACAGGAATACGAAATAAGACACTTACTCATTTTGGTCGTAAAGTGCTCTGGGACCCGAAGCTCGGCATCTATCACACCAGGCTCCCACTCATCCAACGAGCTCCTCCACGGTCCCCCTATGAAGAACCAATGTTCCTTCCAGCTATGGATGGTCTCAGGCACACCTACTAATTCCTTGTGCATGGCATGCCGGGACGTCAGGTAAAACCAGCCCGAGCCGGATCTACCAACCGACCTCCATAGAAAGAGGCTGTTGAACTCCTCAAAACTGGGCTCGGGCCAGCCGTGCTGATTGAAAAGAATGAAAAGACCCACCACCCGAGCCCAGGAATTCGGATGGATTTGGGGGACAGGAAGGCCCCACTGCCTTAGCCACCGGGAGAAGGCTAGCAGGCGGAAACTGGCCCGGCCCGGTAGAGAGCGGTAATACACCGTCGTACAACCGACGGGCGGAGCGTGGGGCCTCTCCTCGGGGTTCGGAACAAACATCCGCACCATCGCCGGAATCTTAAATCGCAGCCGCCAAGCCGCTAATTGTTCCTCTGTAACAGTACTCCGAATCGAGGCCGAATCCCACTCCGCCTCCACGAAAGGGGACGACCGAGGGCGAGTCCAAGCCACCACCGGCTCGACTCTTTCTTCCGCCTGAGTCTCTCCGACGGCAGTCAACGGCGCCGCCATCTCCACTTCCCCAGATCCCGACGACTTCGCGACTTCACCTTCTTCTTCCTCGACGCTCCAGTCAACAGGAACTCCGCCTATCGACAGATCCGCCACACCCGTGCGGTTCAGAGACACGGTCAAATCCGCCTCTGTCTCGCCCCTTATCTCCGACATCTTAAATAAAAAAGAAAAAAAAGCGGAGGAAAAACTAGCTTACCGGGAAAGTCTCTGTAAAATTGGAAAAAAATCGCCAAAAAATTCTATCTCTGCAACAAGACACAAAAATGGCGAAGGAAACAATGAAGAAGAAGGCACTCTGTATTTATAGGAGAAAAAGGGCATTAAATGCCAGACGCGTGGAGCGGCGATTCCTACTGAACCGTCGCGAAATTCGAAAGCGCGTGAAGACGCCATCAAATCATCTTATGCCACGCGTCACCCTCATAATGACACTTAATGGCCCTGAAATCGAATCGACGCGACTCTCTAAGAGGCGTCCCTTCAAGAGATCTTATCCTCCCACAAGCCGGATCGGCCTCAACATGAAACGACCCCAGCCCCGGCCAACCCGGCACGGCCCTGGACTCGGGGGCCCTTGTTGGAAGCCCATCCACCTTGGAATCCACGTAGGCACTCCAGACAGATGAACTGGTCGAGCAGAGCCTGAAGCCGGACCGGGCACAAACCCGATTTTCTCCCAGGCTCGTTGGAACCGGACCGGGCAGAGACATCAGAGCCAACCCGATATTCGACCCGGGAGGGCCGAGTAGAGAGAAGATCAAATGCTCCGAATCAAGATTACAACAAGGCCGACCTGGATGGCGGGAGACCCGAGGATCGACCCAGCAGATAAGCACCGCCAGAAGCATGCGAGGCAGGCCCACATGCCAATTAACGCATGCAGTCACGCCCCTTCCCAAGGCACTCCTTAGAGGCCGCCACGTGTCCAAGGCATATATGCAGACTGACAAGTGTTTTGGGCATACTCCCTAAACATTCGCCAGCTGTCATCTCTCCACTGGCCCAGATTGTCTATATATAGAAGAAATGTACAGTGAAAGCAGATCTTTGGTTTTTTAGCATTTATGACATAGAGAGAAAAAAGAGAGAATTCAGATTGACTGAGAAAAAAAGATAAGACTTGTAATTAGCAAGCAAACAAGATAGACCGGCATAAAATATCCTGCTCGGCTCTACTCTATATTAAGGTCATTAATAAAATTTAGTGATCAAACACCTTCCATCTTGTTTATTTTCTACGTGTCTTCGATCCATTCGTCCAGATCAGCACACGTGACGTTGACCATGTAACACCCCGAGATATTCGGAATATGTTACAGCGCCGTAGACCCCTACATGGGACCTACCAGGCTACAATAGAAAAACTCTACTCGACTAACCATCTTGGTTAGCGAGGATACACAATTAAATAATATGACATATAAAGATACGCCCGGAGCAACCGGCAAAATAAGCATCAACCAACAACGAGACAGTTTAAAAACAATACAATTCGGAGTTTGAAACAAAGAGCCTAAGTACTCGCGAGTACAATCTATAAGTTTAAAACTGTGGGAACAACCATATCGAAATGGACAAAGGAAATAAGTAGACCCAAATGCACATGTCAACGACCACTGCCAACATCCTCGTCGTCCCCGGTGCTCGCTCGTCCGGATAATCATAACCTGAAATCCATAACAAGAATTTCCCCGACAACGGGTCCCCAAAGGGGTTAGCAATTACGCTAGTACAAGTATTCAAGGCAAACCAATCGCTTACACATTTCATAGTACATGCACCAAAATCATTTTGAAAACCAAAACAAGACATGTCTTTTCCGGAAACAAACAGTCAAATAATTTGCCTTGGGAACAGAGTAATATCATAGATTCCCGCACGAGGCCTCTAAGGACCCTCCCGCACTGGCTACATTACAAAACAAAACACGCACATGCATCGCCTTGGGAACAGAGTAATATCATAGATTCCCGCACGAGGCCTCTAAGGACCCTCCCGCACTGGCTAGCTAAACAAACTCGTGAAATCCAGGGCGGCAGCATAGATTTCCCTCCTTGACCCCGTCGGGCCAACACGAGGTGAGTTACACACAAATAATATACATCACCATTTCATGTTAAGCTTAAAGGTTTCCAAAAATACTTGCCTCGAATTATTGACGACGTGAAGAACGGAAAGGAAAGTCACCGACAACCGCTAGGAACCAACGAAAACCGAACCTAACGATTCGAAGAACACAATCACAACTGTTTCTAAATGAATACGGAATTGGAATACACCCGAAAACCCGCCTACGATTCATGTATATTCGTATAAAAACAACAACGAGGGCGGACCACAACCAAACCCTCTCGATTCCGTAAAAATCACGAAATACACCATGAATCCGTAGGGAAACTAAGAATACCAACAAGATTAATCATATTCATCATGAATCCATCAACGAAACGGAACGGATCGGAAGAAAATCCCAAAACCCCCAAATTATCCAAAAGTAGGGTTCTAAGAGATTACCTTGGATTTAGGATGAGAAACACAAGTGGATGATGTTAGTCTACACCAAGAACTCAAGCAAAAGAATCTCTGAAGTGATTGGGAGGAGAAAATCGCCTCAAATCGCCTCTGGGGTCGCTCGGCCGCGGAAGAAGGAAAGAAATGAGAAAATGGTGTTCATCTCGGTCAACTCCCTGGTTTATATAGCCAGGGAGTGTTAGCGCACGCTAAAGCCTCAAGATTAGCGTGCGCTAACGGGATAAGATTACAAATCTTATCGTTAGCGTCCCGATCCGAACCAGGTTTTGGCGTTAGCGTCGCTACCATACATGTGTAGCGTGCGCTATCGATCCGTTAGCGTGCGCTACCATACAAGCGTAGCGTGCGCTTCGGGCACTGAACGGTTCGATAGTGAATCGATCTTGGACACTCACGCTAGCGCACGCAACCGGGCAGCATCAGCGTGCGCTAGCACCTCGACGTAAGAGTGCGCTTGCATATTTAGCCTACGCTACTAATCTAGTCAAGAAGCATGGAAAAACAACACTGCCACTCCCGAGTGCTCGATAGCGCGCTACGGAACAAACGTAGCGTGCGCTACTAAAAACCCCTAGCGCGCTATGCGTAAAAATAGCGTGCGCTAGGTATGAAATATGAACGGTTCCCAAACACCGGAAGGTGAACTAAACATCCCACGGAACATCTCAACGGTTAACAGAACATATAATGGTCCCACGGCAACCCCGAAACGGCGTTTCCGCTCAACAGTAACGGGGATAAAACCCAAATATAATAGAAAATATACACAGAAAGAAACACAAGGGTCACTACAATCTGAATATACGCAGAAAAGAAAAATACAAGGGGAAGAAAAATGCGGATATTACATTCTACCCCTCTAAAAACAAGTTTCGTCGAAAGTTAAGATACAAACACCTCAGGGTACCTAGCACGCATACTATCCTCGGTCTCCCACGTTGCCTCCTCGACACCGTGTCTCGACCACTGCACCTTGACCAAAGGGATGGTCTTATGCCTCAGCCGTTTCTCCCGATGTTCCAAAATCTTCAAAGGACGTTCCTCAAAAGTAATGTCCTTCGCAACGTCAATCTCCCCATAGTCGATGATGTGACTAGGATCCGGACATATTTCTCACCGGGAAACATGAAAAACGTTATGAACATGACTCGGGGCGGGGTAACGCCAACCGTATGCTAACCCACCGACTCGCTCAAGGATCTCGAAGGGTCCAATAAATCTCGGACTCAACTTCCCCTTCTTCCCGAAACGGAAAACTCCTCTCGTCGGTGAAACCTTCAGAAAACGTGGTCTCCCACCTCGAATTCTAAAGGTCGACGACGTACATCGGCATAGGACTTCGCCGACTCGGGCGGTCAACATCCGTTCTCGAATTAATTCTATCTTCCGTCTCGTCTCTAAAACGACATCCGGTTCGGTCCCGACCAAATCGGACGCCTCATTCCAACAAATCGGCGATCGACATCGCCGTCCATATAGTGCCTCATACGGTGCCATCCGAATCGACGCGTGCCAACTATTGTTGTACGTGAATTCGATCAATGGCAAGTGCTCCTCCCGATCGCTACTCAATCGAGGGCACAAGCACGCAACATGTCCTCGAATGTTTGGATAGTGCGCTCCGACTGTCCATCCGATCGGGATGAAAAGAGGTACTCAAATGCAAACGGGTACCTAACGCCTTATGCACCGCCCGCCAAAAGTGCGATACAAAACGGCCATCACGATCCGAAACAATAGACTTGAGTACCGTGAAGTCTTACAATCTGCGCGATAAACACACGAGCCAATTTCTCCGGGCCCCAAGTGTCCTTGATGCCCAGAAAATGTGCCGACTTGGTCAGACGGTCAACAACCACCCATACCATATTCATGCCCGACCTCGATCTCGGCAAACTCGTAACAAAATCCATCGATATATCTTCCCATTTCTATTCGAATGGGAAGTGACTGCAATAATCCACGGTCGCCGATGTTCGATTTTGACTCACGGCAAGTCAAGCATCTCGCCACAACCGTGCGACCTCCTCCTTCATATCATTCCACCGAAGTTCCTCCTCGTGTCCTTGTACATCTTACTCGAACCGGGATGAACGGAATAGGGTGTGGAATGGGCCTCATGCAAAATACTCTGTCGCAACTCTGGATCGTTCGGCACACAAAGCCGACTGGAATCTCAAAACGCCATCCTCGTGAATCACAAACCCGGAGACCTTCCCTTAAGAACGTTCTCTCGGATTTGAGCAATCATCGGATCCTCTAATTGCTTGACTTAATTTCATCGATCAAAGACGATGAAATCTCTAGAGCACAAAGTTGCCCGGACTCAGTGCAACAAAACTTCAACATCTAACTCGATCGAGCCCGCCGGAGCTCGGCGAGGCGTAAGGACCTCAAGCGTTCGCAACGCAATCGGTTTCCGACTCAAGGCGTCGGCCACGACGTTCGCTTTGCTGGATGATAAAGGATTTCAAGGTCATAATCCTTAATCGGCTCTAACCACCTCCTCTCGCCTCATATTCAACTCCCGTGAGTAAATATGTATTTGGACTTTTATGATCGGTAAAAATCGACATGTAGAGCCGAAAAGATAGTGACGCCAAATCTTGAGTGCAAAGACTACCGCCGCTAATTCCGAATCGTGAGTAGGGTAGTTAAGTTCATACGGCCTTAATCGTCTCGACGCATAGGCAATGGTCTTGCCGTCCGCATCAATACGCACCCAAGACCACGACCCGAAGCATCGCTATAAACGGCGAATCCTCGTTGCCACATGGCAACGCCAAGACCGGGCTGAAGTCAAACGCTTCTTGGCTCCTCGAAACTCGATCGCCTCTCATCGGTCAGCATTTAACTTCTCGGATTTATGGAGCAATCGAGTAAGTGGCCGAGCTAGTTTTGAGAAACCTCGGCGAACCTACGGCGTGTGACCAAACCCAAGAAACTACGGACCTCCTTCACATTTGTGGCGATGCCCAATCCAATCTGCCTCAATTTCTGCGGATCCACACGAACCCCTTGGTGAAATCACGTGACCCAAAAACATCACTTCCTTCACAGAACTCACATTTCGAGAACTTCGCATAGAGTTGCTCGGTCCTCAAAATGTCTAACACTATCCGCAAATGATGGGCATGCTCTTCCTCATTCCTCGAATAGATAAGAATATCGTCAATGAAGACGACGACACACTTATCCAAATACTCGATAAAGACTTTGTTCATCAACTGCATGAACACCGCCGGCGCATTAGTTAACCCGAAAGGCATAACTACGAATTCATAATGTCCGTATCTCGTCCAAAAAGCTGTTTTCGGCACGTCGGACTCTCTCACCCGAAGCTGATAGTACCCCGATTTCAAATCAATCTTCGAGAATACCGCAGCTCCCTGCAACTGGTCAAACAAGTCATCGATTCTCGGCAAAGGATACTTGTTCTTGATGGTCACCTTGTTTAGTTCGCGATAGTCGATACACAAACGTAGTGAACCATCCTTCTTCCGCACAAACAGGACCGGTGCGCCCCAAGGCGAGGCACTTGGTCGAACATATCCCGACTCAAGAAGCTCACTCAACTGCTTCTTCAACTCGGACATCTCTGAAGGTGCCATGCGATAGGGCGCCTTCGAAATAGGAGCCGCGCCCGGCTCTAACTCTATAGCAAACTCAACCTCACGATCCGGTGGCAATCCGGTAATTCGTCAGAAATACATCGAAACTCATTAACGGGAATCGACGAAAGCTCGACTCCATCATCCTCCGCCTTCAAGGCGTAACACCAATATCCGGTACACCCCTTTCGCAGAGACTCATCGCCTTCAAGGCATTAATGACGAATTTACTGTTTCCCTCTTTCGCCCGCGAAGAGTGCTCGTGCCGTCCTCGGCTAACATAGTGATGATTCTCGTGCGGTAGTTCATGATTGCGCCATGCCGCTCGAGCCAATCATCCCCGAGAATCAAATCCTCACCCTCGATATTAACGACAATAAGATTAGAGAGCCAAGCTCTCTCACAAATAAACACAGAGCAGTCTCGGACCTCTCGATCACCGACAATTCTATCACCGCTAGGAAGTTTAACGATGAAAGGCTCGCAAGGTGACAAACAGTCGAGACTTAAACGGCGTACACACTCTAGAGAAATGAATGAATGCGTAGCACCCGAATCGAAAAGCACACTGACAGGATGGAAATGAATGTGAACGGTACCTGTCGCCACGGTGGCCTTTGGATCATCGGCCCTCCTCATCTCATAGATACGTGGCTGAGCAGAGCCGACACTGGAAGCTCCACCCCTAGCGGGCTGTCCCCGACCCTTACCTCGGCCGGCACTCGGTGGAGGCGGCGGAGCAAATGAGCCCTGGTTCACACTCGGCTCTAACGGTACTGATTGGGAAGAACGGGCGCCACGAAGCTGCTTGATCTGCTCACAAAAAGGGGCCTTGTGGCCCAGCTGTCCACAAGTGTGACAAGTAAACTTCGGACGAGAACACTGCCGGTTCCTATGGCCCTGCACACCACAGTTAAAACATGTGGGTTCACGAGCGGAGGTTCCGGCGGCACCCCGAAAACTCCCAGAGAAACGAGCCGAACCGCCCGTTGAAATATTTGCAGCTTGAGATTTCTGCTGGCCTCCACTCTTAGGACCAGAAAAATCTCCGACCGACTTCTGCTTCTTGCCCTCACGAGCCAAATCGCTAGTCGTCACCGACATATCATAAGCAAGGGCTCGACTCTGATAATCCTTCAAGGTAGTACAGACGAGCCCAGACATATAGTCCCGAATGGGCAGCTTCATCCTCCTGGAAAAATGGAAAATTTTGTCGCTCTCTGCGACAACTTGGGTCTTCACATAACCCAACTCTTTGTTGAAATCAGCAATAGCTTGGGATACGGGAATATCCCGAGGTTGAGCATCGTAGAAAGCATGCACTCGAGCACATCGACCGGCCACGGACAATACTCGGTCTCCATCAATTCTTGGAATTCGGCCCAAGAAGCAACGTGATCTTTGGGACCAACGGCCTCCCACCAATCTGTAGCATCTCCCGTGAGAAAGTATTGAGCAATAGGGACCCTACGGTCCTCGGGGCAATTAGTAGCAGTGAAGACTTTGGATATCTCCTTGATCCACCCTTCCCAGCCGATCGGGTCCGAAGCTCCCGAAAACTGAGGAGGATGCATCTTGATGACATCCTGAAGCCAGCGATCCGCTCCGCCCCGATTAGCATGGGCCTGATCGGGGTTCTGAACCACCTGTGCTATAGCCGCCATCTGGTTAACCATTTGCTGCATGACAGCAGCAATACCAAGATCGGCGCGCTCCTGAGAAGAAGCATGGCGTGACGCCGGTCTGCCGGCTCTGAAGAGTGCGGCGTGGGCGCTTGCCGGCGCCCTACGTCCTCGGCCGCGTCCACGGCCACGACCACGACCACGACCACGGTTTCCTCGGCATCCATACCTGGTGTTAAAAGATAACAGGAGCATATCGAGGATGAGTAAGGAAAACTACGATGATAAGCAAAAGAGGGAGAATAACCACGGTTCAAGAAACGAAATACAGTATGAGAAAGCAAACAATCGGGTAAGGAGACTTACGAGCACTGGAAGTACTGAGATGCCGGCAGCGGTGTGACAATGTGCAAAACAAAACACAACTAGACCCAAGTAACCGACAAGCCTAGGTATCCATAAACCTAGAGCTCCGATACCATTTTCTGTAACACCCCGAGATATTCGGAATATGTTACAGCGCCGTAGACCCCTACATGGGACCTACCAGGCTACAATAGAAAAACTCTACTCGACTAACCATCTTGGTTAGCGAGGATACACAATTAAATAATATGACATATAAAGATACGCCCGGAGCAACCGGCAAAATAAGCATCAACCAACAACGAGACAGTTTAAAAACAATACAATTCGGAGTTTGAAACAAAGAGCCTAAGTACTCGCGAGTACAATCTATAAGTTTAAAACTGTGGGAACAACCATATCGAAATGGACAAAGGAAATAAGTAGACCCAAATGCACATGTCAACGACCACAGCCAACATCCTCGTCGCGTCACGGTGCTCGCTCGTCCAGGATAATCATAACCTCAAATCCATAACAAGAATTTCCCCGACAACGGGTCCCCAAAGGGGTTAGCAATTACGCTAGTACAAGTATTCAAGGCAAACCAATCGCTTACACATTTCATAGTACATGCACCAAAATCATTTTGAAAACCAAAACAAGACATGTCTTTTCCGGAAACAAACAGTCAAATAATTTGCCTTGGGAACAGAGTAATATCATAGATTCCCGCACGAGGCCTCTAAGGACCCTCCCGCACTGGCTACATTACAAAACAAAACACGCACATGCATCGCCTTGGGAACAGAGTAATATCATAGATTCCCGCACGAGGCCTCTAAGGACCCTCCCATGGCTAGCTAAACAAACTCGTGAAATCCGGGCGCGGCATAGATTTCCCTCCTTGACCGTCAGCCAACACGAGGTGAGTTACACACAAATAATATACATCACCATTTCATGTTAAGCTTAAAGGTTTCCAAAAATACTTGCCTCGAATTATTGACGACGTGAAGAACGGAAAGGAAAGTCACCGACAACCGCTAGGAACCAACGAAAACCGAACCTAACGATTCGAAGAACACAATCACAACTGTTTCTAAATGAATACGGAATTGGAATACACCCGAAAACCCGCCTACGATTCATGTATATTCGTATAAAAACAACAACGAGGGCGGACCACAACCAAACCCTCTCGATTCCGTAAAAATCACGAAATACACCATGAATCCGTAGGGAAACTAAGAATACCAACAAGATTAATCATATTCATCATGAATCCATCAACGAAACGGAACGGATCGGAAGAAAATCCCAAAACCCCCAAATTATCCAAAAGTAGGGTTCTAAGAGATTACCTTGGATTTAGGATGAGAAACACAAGTGGATGATGTTAGTCTACACCAAGAACTCAAGCAAAAGAATCTCTGAAGTGATTGGGAGGAGAAAATCGCCTCAAATCGCCTCTGGGGTCGCTCGGCCGCGGAAGAAGGAAAGAAATGAGAAAATGGTGTTCATCTCGGTCAACTCCCTGGTTTATATAGCCAGGGAGTGTTAGCGCACGCTAAAGCCTCAAGATTAGCGTGCGCTAACGGGATAAGATTACAAATCTTATCGTTAGCGTCCCAGTCCAGAAACCAGGTTTTTGGCCGTTAGCGTGCGCTACCATACATGTGTAGCGTGCGCTATCTGATCCGTTAGCGTGCGCTACCATACAAGCGTAGCGTGCGCTTCGCACACGAACGGGTTCGATAGTGAAGCCCGATCGACACTCACGCTAGCGCACGCTACCGGGCATCATCAGCGTGCGCTAGCCCCTCGACGTTAGCGTGCGCTAGCATATGTAGCGTACGCTACTACTCTAGTCCAGAAGGCTGGAAAAACAACACTGCCACTCCCAGGGCTGCTCGATAGCGCGCGCTATGCAGAAAAATAGCGTGCGCTAGGTATGAAATATGAACGGTTCCAAAACACCGGAAGGTGAACGAAACATCCAACGGAACATCTCAACGGTTAACATAACATAGAATGGACCCACGGCAACCCCGAAACGGCGGTTCCGCTCAACAATAATGGGGATAAAACCCATAGATAATAGAAAAGATACACTGAAAGATACACAAGGGTCACTACTATCGGGAAATACGCCGAAAAAGAAAAATACAAGGGGAAGAAAAATGCGGATATTACAGACCAAACCAGACGTCAACAATAGTCACTGTGCACATCGATGATCTTTAAGGTAGTGATCATCGTCCTTCTGATCGGCCCCTGACCGAACTCCAAGGCGAGGTCGATTTCCCCCGGTGGTGAGGTACGGCAGTTGGCAAATCCCCTAATGTCCTCGTAGCAGGGCCGGACATAAGATTAGTCTACCTTCATCATGCGAAGGGTATGAAGGTAGATGATGCTGGCATAGGCCCCAGAGTCTACCAACACCCTGTGTACCGGGATCCCCATTATGGGCAGGGTGATGACAAGGGCGTCTGAGTGGGGATGGTCCAAGCCATCTGAATCGGATTCTTCAAAAGTAACTGCCAGCTGGGGGTTTTTGTAGGCTTCTTCGGACACTGATAGGAACCCCTCTGCTCGGCGCTCGGTCCGTTTATAAGAGGTGGTAGCCTCTCGAATGGATGCCTTTTTCTGCCGCTTTGACCGATGATCATCGACCTCGGCGGTTCCCATAATGGTCAGAATTTCCCGGGGGGACTTGGGGGCTGGAAGCACCCGATCGTTCTTGTCCCTTGTCGGGTCAGCCCGATCCTGGCGATCCCGAGGCAGATTCCGGGTAAATCGCCTTAAGCCTGTATCGTCGCATACCGCGATCAGGGCGGCGGCGAGTCACAGCCTTTGCGGTGTTATGACCCGCTGATTCATGATATTTACAAAAGCGGGTCTGGTCCATGTCCTTCTGATCTTTATAGATCGGCCGAGGAACCGGGAGCAAATTTTTGTCCTTTATTTGATTGAATATGGCCGCGGCTCCGACGGAATATATTTCAGCGAAATTAGCCATGAGCTCGGGCCTACGCTCCCGATAGCTCTGAGTTGTTGGGGCTGTCGAGGAAGAGGCGGGAGTCTTATTCTCCCGGCGAGATTCTTGACGGGCCTCTTTGTAGTCATGCCTATCTTCTTTCTTTTTGTAGGACCCTTTCTAATCGGAGAGCATGACTAAAACTGGTGCCGGCATAGCTTCCTCGGCAGCTATATGGGAGCTGGCGCGCTCCAAGAATTCTTGGTAGGTGTGTGGGACATTCTGGCACACCGTCCAGCGGAAGAAAGAATTTTTGAGGAGGCCGGCCTGGGCAATAATGGCCAGCGCATCGTCCGACATGGGTTCCGTCTCCAATATCCGTTTGTTGAAACGAGATATATAATCTTTATGGGACTCGTTCGGCCCCTGTACGACGGAAGCGATGGATGAGCGCGGGGCGACTCGCACAAGGGACCCCATGAAATGGGATCGGAACGTCGCCGAGAGCTGGGCCCATGTTTGAATAGAATGGTGGGGACCCTTGTGCTACTCGCACAAGGGACCCCATGAAATGGGATCGGAACATCACCGAGAGTTGGGCCCATGTTTGAATAGAATGGTGGGGCAGCGTCCGATACCATCTCTGGGCCCTCTCCCCCAGAGTCAAGGAGAACATTCGGCACCGGAACGCGTCCTGAGACCCGTGCAGGTCCATCCAGGAATTATAATGTCCAAGATGGGCGTTGGGGTCTGTCTCCCCGTTGTACAGTGGAATCTGAGGAATCTTGAACTTCTCCGGGAGGGGTTCCGCCAGAACACTGGGGGCCAGGGGACTCTCCTGGATGTTAAGCCATTCCGAACTTTGGGATGGCTAGAGTTGCTTGTTTTCGAGCTCCGTAAGGCGTTTTTTAAGAAACTCGATCTCACTCGAGTTATCGCCGGGAGTTGGAGGTAATACTTGTGTCAGATTTAGGGACTGTTGGGGAGCTTTTTATTCTTTACGGATCCGACTCTGGATAGTGGGAGCCGGCGCTGTTTTTTCGATTTTCTTCCCTGCCCCGAGGCTATCAAACACGGATATGGGGCGCAAAAGCCTACTTTTTCGAGAGGGATGTGAGCTTTCGCCATGATTTTTCGCTCTTTCCCCGTCGACCCGTTAGGCTGTTCTCTTTTTGTTTCGTCCCGAGGCAGCTCGGCGGGTCGTCTGAGACTCCGCCTCCACATGGTCTTCGGGTTTTTGAAGGTCCCGCCCCCAGTAACCCGTGCCATAAGGGCCGTCATGCCCTGGATGAAGGCTGGATGTTTAAAGCACTCTACCACCTTACGGAGGTTTTCTTCCTCCGTCGCGGGCTGAGGGTTTTTTGAACTGTTGTGAGACATCTACGGTGAGAAGTATATTTTTTTTTATCGAAGGTTTCCTTCTTCTAGCGCCAATCTGTTGACGTCTGATTTGGTCAACGTCATGTGTGCTGATCTGGATGAATGGATCGAAGCCACGTAGAAAATAATAAACAAGGTGAAAAGGATTGGATCACTAAATTTTATTAATGACCTTAATATGAAATAGAGCCGAGCTGAATATTTTTGTGCCGGTCTATCTGTTTTTCTTCGTTATTACAAATTCTCTCTTTTTTCTCTTTTATCATAAATGCCAAAAATCCAAAGATCCCCTCTCACTGTATATTCCTTCTATATATAGGCAATCTCGGCCAGTCAGGAGATGACAACTGGCAAATGTTAGGGAATATGCCCAAAATACTTGTCAGACTGCAAATATGCCTTACACACGTGGCGACCTCTAAGGATTGCTTCGGGAAGGGACATGACAGCATGCGTTAATTGGCATGCGGGCCTATCCCGCATGCTTCTGGCGACACTTATCCGCTGGGGTCGGTCCTCGGATCTCCCGCCGTTCAGGTCGGCCTTGTTGTAATCTTGAATCGGAGTGTTTCTATCTTCGATCTGCTCGGCCCTTCTAGATCGGGTATCGGGTCGGCTTTAACATCTCTGCCCGGTCCGTTTTTTAACAAGCCCGGGAGAAAATCGGGTTCATAATTGGTTCGGCTTCAGGCTCTGCTCGGCCGGTTCAGCTGCCCTGAGTGCTTACGTGGATGCCAAGGTGGATGGGCTATCAACAATTAGGGGATTTGCCAACTGCCGTACCTCACCACTGGGGGAAATCGACCTCGCCTTGGAGTTCGGTCTGGGGCCGATCAGAAGGACGATGATCACTACCTTCAAGATCATCGATGTGCACAGTGACTATAACGCCATCATAGGCCGACCTGTGATGTCAAGGCTGAGGGCCACTCAGTCCACGTATCACCTGTGCATGAAGTTTCCCACCCCGGACGGCGTCGGGGTACATAGGGGAGATCAAAGGGCCGTCCGGGAATGCAATCTCGGCCTGTCAAGACTCATTAAGTGCGCCGAGGGCGTCCTGGAAAATTTATCGGAACAAATGGGGGCCACCAGCTCCGAACAGCTGGCAGGAGGCACCCTACTCGAGCAGGAGACCGAGGGTCCCGGGGCCGCGCAAACCCTCGAAATGGAAACTGACCAGGAAGCGGACCGGGGCTGCAGGCCCGGGAAGGAGCCGATCCTAGAAGAGGATCCTGTCGACCCGCGATACCAAAATCCGAAAGGGAAAATTCGCCATGCTGAGCCAATAGAAGAGTTGGACCAGGTCGATATGGACCCATCTGATCTCGTCCGACGACTAAAGATCGGCCACAACCTCTAAGAGCCGATCCGCTCCGAGCTGATCTTCCACCTGAGACAGAATTTGGATGTCTTCGCGTGGACCCATTCGGACATGCCGGGGATTGACCCGGAACTTGCGTGCCACCGGCTGAATATCGACCCCAGTTCAAAGCCCTTCCTTTAGCGCCAATGTGGAGGCGGAGTCTCAGACGACCCGCCCAGCTGCCTCGGGACGAAACAAAAAGAGAACAGCCTCAGGGGTCGCCGGGGAAAGGGCGTAAAGTCATGGTGAAAGCTCACATCCCTCTCGAAAAAGTAGGCTATCGCGCCCCATATCCATGTTTGATCGCCTCGGGGCAGGGAAGAAAATTGAAAAAGCAGCGCCGGCTCCTACTATCCAGAGTCAGAGCCGTAAAGAATAAAAAGCTCCCCACCAGTCCCTAAATCCGACACAAGTATTACCTCCAACTCCCGGCGATAACTCGAGTGAGATTGAGTTTCTTAAAAAACGCCTTACGGAGCTCGAAAACAAGCAACTCCAGCCATCCCAAAGTTCGAAATGGCTTAACAGCCAGGAGAGTCCCCTGGCCCCCAGTGTTCTGACGGAACCCCTCCCGGAGAAGTTCAAGATTCCTCAGATTCCGCCGTACAATGGGGAGACAGACCCCAACGCCCATCTTGGACATTATAATTCCTGGATGGACCTGCACGGGTCTCAGGATGCGTTCCGGTGCCGAATGTTCTCCTTGACTCTGGGGGAGAGGGCCCAGAGATGGTATCGGACGCTGCCCCACCATTCTATTCAAACATGGGCCCAGCTCTCGGCGACGTTCCGATCCCATTTCATGGGGTCCCTTGTGCAAGTCGCCCCGCGCTCATCCATCGCTTCTGTCGTACAGGGGCCGAACGAGTCCCTTAAAGATTATATATCTCGTTTCAACAAACGGATATTGGAGACGGAACCCATGTCGGACGACGCGCTGGCCATTATTGCCCAGGCCGACCTCCTCAAAAATTCTTTCTTCCGCTGGACGATGTGCCAGAATTTTCGAGAACCTACCCCAAATAAGCATTTCTTTGGATTTAACTTCATCTTGTACTCTCGCAAAATAGCAAACTTTTTATTGAGGTCATTTACATGATCGGCCGAGCACAAAGACTTTACTAACATATCATCTACATACACCTCCATTGTATGGCCTATCAAGCCATTGAACATTTTATTTACCAGGCGTTGATATGTTGCGCCGGCATTCTTGAGCCCGAAAGGCATCAATCGGTAACAGTATAGGCCGCGGGCTGAGTAGAAGGAGGTGCTCTCTTCGTCAGTGAGATGCATTGGGATCTGGTTGTATCCGGAATATGCATCCATAAAGCTCATTAGCTCATGCTCGGTCGTTGCATCTACCATGTAGTCGATATGGGGTAGGGGGTAGCTATCATTCGGGCAGGCTTCATTCAGATTAGAGAAATCAATGCAAAGCCTCCATAGGCCGGTCGGCTTTTTTACCAGGACCGGGTTGGCCACCCAGGTCGGGTACATGGATTCCCGGATGAACCCGTTGTCGATTAGCTTTTCTACTTCCTCTTCGAGCCCTGTTAACCACAAGGTCGAAGGTTCAAGCCCTTCCTTTAGCGCCAATTTGTTGACGTCTGATTTGGTCAACGCCATGTGTGCTGATCTGAACGAATGGGTCGAATCCACGTAGAAAATAATAAACAAGGTGAAAAGGATTGGATCACTAAATTTTATTAATGACCTTAATATGAAATAGAGCCGAGCTGAATATTTTTGTGCCAGTCTATCTGTTTTTCTTCGTTATTACAAATTCTCTCTTTTTTCTCTCTTTTATCATAAATGCCAAAAATCCAAAGATCCCCTCTCATTGTATATTCCTTCTATATATAGGCAATTTCGGCCAGTCAGGAGATGACAGCTGGCGAATGTTGGGGAATATGCCCAAAACACTTGTCAGGCTGCAAATATGCCTTAGACACGTGGCGGCCTCTAAGATTGCTTCGGTAAGGGACATGACAGCATGCGTTAATTGGCATGCGGGCCTGTCCCGCATGCTTCTGGCGACGCTTATCTGCTGGGGTCGGTCCTCGGGTCTCCCGCCGTTCAGGCCGGCCTTGTTGTAATCTTGAATCGGAGCGTTTTTATCTTCGATCTGCTCGGCCCTTCTGGATCGGATACCGGGTCGGCTTTAACGTCTCTGCCCGGTCCGGTTTTTAACAAGCCCAGGAGAAAATCGGGTTCATAATTGGTTCGGCTTCAGGCTGTGCTCGGCCGGTTCAGCTGCCTGGAGTGCTTACGTAGATGCCAAGGTGGATGGGCTATCAATAAGGGTGGTGGGGGAGCTTTTTCTTCTTTACGGCTCTGACTCTGGATAGTGGGAGCCGGCGCTGCTTTTTCGATTTTTTTCCCTGCCCCGAGGCGATCAAACACGGATATGGGGCGCGAAAGCCTACTTTTTCGAGAGGGATGTGAGCTTTCGCCATGACTTTTCGCCCTTTCCCCGGCGATCCCTGAGGCTGTTCTCTTTTTGTTTCGTCCCGAGGTAGCTGGGCGGGTCGTCTGAGACTCCGCCTCCACATGGTCTTCGGGTTTTTGAAGGGTCCCGCCCCAGTAACCCGTGCCATAACGGTCGTCATGCCCTGGATGAAGGCTGGATGTTTAAAGCACTCTACCACCTTACGGAGGTTTTCTTCCTCCGTCGCGGGCTGAGGGTTTTTTGAACTGTCGTGAGGCATCTCCGGTGAGCAGTATATTTTTTTTTTATCGAAGGTGCCCTCCTTCTAGCGTCAATCTGTTTACGTCTGATTTGGTCAACGTCACGTGTGCTGATCTGGACGAATGGATCGAAGCCACGTAAATAATAAACAAGGTGAAAAGGATTGGATCACTAAATTTTATTAATGACCTTAATATGAAGTAGAACCGAGCTGAATATTTTTGTGCCGGTCTATCTGTTTTTCTTCGTTATTACAAATTCTCTCTTTTTTCTCTCTTTTATCATAAATGCCAAAAATTCAAAGATCCCCTCTCATTGTATATTCCTTCTATATATAGGCAATCTCGGCCAGTCAGGAGATGACAGCTGGCAAATGTTGGGGAATATGCCCAAAACACTTGTCAGACTGCAAATATGTCTTAGACACGTGGCGGCCTCTAAGGATTGCTTCGGGAAGGGACATGACAGCATGCGTTAATTGGCATGCGGACCTGTCCCGCATGCTTCTGGCGACGCTTATCCGCTGGGGTCGGTCCTCGGATCTCCCGCCGTTCAGGTCGGCGTTGTTGTAATCTTGAATCGGAGCGTTTTTATCTTCGATCTGCTCTGCCCTTCTGGATCGGGTACCGGGTCGGATTTAACGTCTCTGCCCGGTCCGATTTTTAACAAGCCCGGGAGAAAATCGGGTTCATAATTGATTCGGCTTCAGTCTCTGCTCGACCGGTTCAGCTGCGTGGAGTGCTTACGTGGATGCCAAGGTGGATGGGCTATCAACAAACTGATTAGGAAAAGTTTCTCCAGGTTTCTTGTTTTCCAATTTGGATTATGAATTTGCTTTTAAATAGGATATAATTTGTTTATAAATACAAAGCTAATTAGTTGAAGGAAGATGCAAATAGCAACGCCGCAGAAGATGTCGGTGACGGGTGATGCAGCCATCATGCATACACGTACCATATGTATCATATGCCCTCCTCCAGGCATCAGAACCATTGCTCACAAAATATCCCAATGCGTGGCGAAGAACCTACCCGAGTTCGAGAGAATGATCAATGCCGATAATTCAGGAACTTCAAATTTTTACAACTTCTTGTTTCCCCCGCATCCCTACCATGCATATTATCAGGGTTGCTTGTCGGAATCCCATTCGCCGAATCAATCCTCCGGGCATCAACATTTGCCCGAGTCGGCCTCAGTTGTACCGAAGCGCCGTAGAGCCATGCCTGAATCACCAGCAACCGAGCAGTATACGGTTGGAGTTCCTGATGGGATCACCAAGGACAGTGGCGGAAACAGAACATTTACTCGAGAGGGTCCGGACCTAAGGATATTGGGAGGTCGGATAGCCATATATATACATTTTCCTATTTCATAGGAAAATTTCGATTGGCCGGAGGAGTCTGTGGACCGCCCTGGACCCCCCTCCCTCCGCCCCGGACCGAGGAAGAGTTGGATATTGTTAAGCTTGCAGCCCAATTCGGCGCTCGGTATGGGAAATCGTTCCTGACAGGATTGATAAGCAGGGAAATCAATAACCCCCAGTTTCATTTTCTTATGAACCCTACATATAAGATGTTCATGTTTTTCATGTCTCTTACGGATGCGTATTGGAAGGTGTTGATGCCGCCTGATGAATTGGTAGGGAAGCTTAACGAAAGCATTGCGGACATGACAACCGTGCTTGAACGGTGTGTGAAATCGGGTGGAGTGGGAGAGTGCACAAGAGCAGGAAAGGCACTTGTTGATGAGATGTCCGAACACACGAGGATTTCGCTCATTGATCCGAAATGTAGAGAGCAAAGAGAAAGGATGTTAGCCAAGATTCGGGAGACTACTCTCGCTCGCGATGATGAAATCTGAAGAAACATCGTGGGCTTTCCGAAAAGCAGCCCCGACTTGAAGAAAGCGTACGCGTTCTGGATTACTTTTATATACCTTGTTACCCGATAAAAAACGGTTAAAAATTCTCAGAAAAATAAAACCCGTCACTTGCAAAACCAAATTGCCCATAGAAAAAGAAACCCGTCACTTGCCCAAGGCTCGTGACGAGAGAGAGAGAGAGAGAGAGGGAGAGGGAGAGGGAGAGGGAGAGGGAGAGGGAGAGGGAGAGGGAGAGAGAGAGAGAGAGAGAGAGAGAGAGAGGAGGTAAAGGCCTTCTAAGTATTTTACTATAAGAATATTCTTAACATGAGAACAGAAGGATTGGGTTCCCTTGGAACGCTGAAACAAATTGGACATCTTAGGATTCGGTTCTATGGATTATGAGAATCATTAAACAAATGTTTAGAAGACATAACCCAAATAATTTACGTTTGTTCT
Source organism: Orobanche coerulescens (assembly GCA_033398695.1). NCBI lineage: Eukaryota > Viridiplantae > Streptophyta > Magnoliopsida > Lamiales > Orobanchaceae > Orobanche > Orobanche coerulescens. The sequence goes on along the minus strand of CM065805.1, from coordinate 9,449,262 downwards.
CTTATAAGCAAATTAGCACAGAGCCCGTGTAATACAAGAAAATTATAAAGAAAATAAATGATTTAATTCTATAACTTAAAAATTCAATCTCAGCAATTCACTATTTCCCGACTGTGTATCATTAAGTTAACAAAAAAAAATTAATAAAAATGCATTAAGTTAAACTCAAATTTAATGACAATTCTAAAGTCCCCTTATTTCAGATTCAGTGTTCTCAATGACTCGATCCTTAAAAAAATAACAGAAAAACACTCTCATATACTAGTACCAACAACTTGCAAATCAAAAGTACAATGACACTAGCAAATAGTAATTTCTCAAACATACCTAGTAAATGACAATACATCTAAAACTAATTGATCCTAGGGTTCAATTTTCACTCCTATGAAGTTCTAGACACCAAAGAGTTTTTCGCTTAAATTTAAAGAAAGAAAGCTAATCCATCAAAACGCCACTAATTGATCAAAATAACCAAGCAAACATCGAGGTAATTCATGTTCTCACTCTCTAACGAGAATTCTAGACTACTAAAATCTCGCCCGCAAGAAGACGAGGTTGATTGTAGTAATGGTAGTATTCTCGAGTCGATCTCTCGAGTACTGTTTTTCCACTGGGTTATTTTTGATGAGGTACCGAAATGTAGAAGCTTACTGGTAAAAAACGATCATTTTTTAGTGTATTGATTAAAGTTCCACTGAATTTTATCACTTGGAAAGATTTTTAATGAGATAACGAGATGTATGAAACTCATTGATCAAATAAATGATCATCTTTGAGTGTATTGATTAAAAAATGTCATAAAGTAGACACTTGACGTAAAAAGATATAAAATAATCAGTATTAATCAAAGTAAAGATCATATTTGGATTTGTTCATCCCAAACTTGTTGAGCAGCAAGCTGTACTTTTCCTGGTTGATGATTATTCCTATAGGCAGTTGCTTAACCTACAATCCTAGAAAATAACTAAATTCTCTAATCTACTCATTTCAAATTTACTTTGCATGAGATGAAAGAACCTTTGACATAAAACAAGGTTAGTAGAACCAAATATAATATCACCGACATATATTTGCACCACTAAAAAGTCATCACCTTCTTGTATCTTAAAGAGAGTCTTGTCCACAACACCTTTCTCAAATCCATTGTTGATTAGGTACAAGGACAGGTAGGGTTTCATACCAAACTCTTGGTGTCTGCTTAAGTCCATACAGAGCTTTCCGTAGCCTGTATACTAGGTCTCCATCTTTAGTGTTAATCAAAGTAAAGATCATATGAAGTGTAGTTGTGTTGATCATTTAAGGATCACATATACGTATGGACTTGACGAAAGAAGTCTAATTAGACTTATCGTAAGGTTGTACTCTTTTTCCTCCGATCAAGGTTATTTTCCCACGTGATTTTTGTTACTTAACGAGGGTTTGATTAGCCAACTAGGCATATACGATTATATCTTTAACTCGACATAAATGAGAGTGCTGAAATATTACATACGAAATGCATTGACCAATGAGCAATAGGTATGTTGTACTCTTTTTTTCTATGATCAAGATTTTTTCCACCTAGTTTTTACCTGACGAGATAACAAAGATACATCATCGACTTAACACATCGGACTGTTTAAGGAATTACACTTTATATGCATTTCGTCTAGTTTAGTGGACTTCTACTCAAATCGATGTAACCACATACTACACCCTATATATATTTATCCATTAATAAAAATAACATGAAAATAGGTGCATCTCAAAACCATGAAAATCCAGTAAAATATAGACCATGACTGCTGCTCATAAAGTGCACTCTACTTGTTATGAAAAAACTCAGATAAAGGAAAACCAGATGACAGAATCACTAAATGAAAATTTACATCATCATTCTATAACATTTGATAACTCAGGAAAATGTATATCACTAAATGATGTACATTTTACATACTACATATTTACACTAGGCCAAGTTGTAACACCCTAAGGAACTAAAATCTCCGTCCTAAAACAAAAACCCAACTTATTCCCATAGCAACGATCACAAACCGAGCTGCGTAAATCTCTGTCTCATAAAACTCGACGTCAAGTTAGCTAAAAAACGCACAATCCGCGGCAAGATAGGATACGTCAATGTTCCAAGCAAAAACCAATTAAAGCTCATAAGTGCAACAACATCCGACTCGGGCTTACGTACGGTTTTGGTCAATAATTGGATAACACTAGTCAACGACATGCTGATGACCGTAAAAAGTGCCACCACTAAAGGCATGCAAGGATGTTCGGCTTCCCACACTACAAAGCCCACGATAAGTGAGAGCATTGCACTAAACAGGCTTCGAGATAGAGCAATGTCCCTCTGACTTGCTAGAATATCGCCTTCAATTGACACCCCGTATCCGATTTTCACGGGACCGTGGATTTCGTTCGTGTGAGGGTTTTCGGACAATTTTATTATGTTTTTGTTGCAAGTGTTGTACTCGAGTTTAAAAGATGATTTACCTAGATGATTGGTGGTCATATTATCACGGCGTTCGAACACATCACCTCGACTCTTGTAGGCCGAGAGTGCTTTGCCGTGAACCTCCTTCAACCGTCGGATTTCATCTTTCAAATCTCGAACCTGATGAAATTAAATCAAGAAAGTCGAGGTTTTGTTGTGGCCCGTTTAATTAAATTCTATCGAAAAATGAAATTATATGGAGAATTAAATTGTTGCACATGTACCGGTTCAGGTAAGTGATTTTCACAAAAAGTACCCTCGAGGTTTGATCTAATTCGACAAATACCACTGAGGTTTGGTTCAGTGTTGATATTAAGGGACTAACTCTAATATTTCTATAAATGTGAATGCAAGAGAAAACAAATTCTTGATTACTTTTCGAAACTTTGGAAGATAGATGTGTGTTTTTTTCCTTTATGTAATTAGACAACCTCAAAGGTACTTTTTGTAATTTACCCTTCAAATAAATATGGTATATGAAGTGTGTAAACAAAATATTTGTAACACGAACTGATACGCGTATGAAAATCGATTTCTTTTTACCTGTCCCTCTAGCATTTCGATTTTCACAATGGCTTCATCGTATTCTTCTTCGAGTTCCATTAGCATCACCTCCAGCATTTTACTTTCTTTGATGGCCGCATGAAGTTTCTCTTCGAGTTCTTTCCTATCCCATAGAATACTTTCCAACTCATTTTTCAATCTATCAAGTTGCATCTCCAGCTGCAAATAGGGTTGCAATAGATTCAATATTTTTTACTCGAATCCTATATTCGAACTCGGTTATCAAGATTCGAATTCGAAATATTAGAATAAGAATTCAAATAAAAATATCTATCTGGATTCATATACTTTAAGACTACAAATGTGAATATCAATATATTCGATTTGAATAATCGAAGATTATTCGAATATATATATATAAGAAAGGAATCATATGAGAATGGATTTATTTTGAAAAATAAGAATATATTTCAGCTTTTGATTGCATGTGATGGATGATCCGGATTGTGTGATATTTAGAATATTTTTTAATTAATAACTGATTACTCATTTGGTAAATTAATAATTTATGTATGGAAATAATTTTTTCCTCATTTCATGCATTTAATCTGGATCACTAAAAATAGTTAAATAAATAGTATGGGTGTATTCTTATTTCTTAACTAAAAATCTATTATGGTGAGATTAGATTTAATAGCGTTTTCATATGTGTAGCGTTTTTGTTCCATCATAAGGTAGCATAGCCATAGTGAAAGCATGTCAATTATATATATATATATATATATATAGAGAGAGAGAGAGAGATTAGACAGTTTGATGCAGCAAGCGGAAGCGTATACGTATTAATCCGTTGATTCTTAGAATATCCGGATGAATACACAAACATGATTAACGTTTAATTCCGTTGACTCAATATGAATACCGGAAGAATGACGATAAATACACGAACAAAGAGATAAAACCCGATATATTTCTATTTCATTCAAAAGCTCCCTCACAAATGATCATAAGACCCCTATTTATAACATAAACCTAGGGTTTAAAGCGTGTGAGCCCTAAAAGCCCGACCCATTAACAACTAATTAAAACATAATTCAAACCCTAAACAATAGGATATAAATAATAATATAAATACAATCTAATCTCCATCATTCTCTCCCTCTTTGAAAAGATTCGTCCTCGAATCTGAACGAATCTAATCTCCAGCAGTATAACTGAGTCGACAACACACTCATCTTCAGGAAAATCGAAATCAATTAACTCCACACGATCTTTGACTTCAAACACATCGGCGGTTCGGACGTGCCCTAAAGTCTTGAGACGATAGACAAATTGCGGTTCATGAGAAGTGGCAAAATGGCTATCCTTGGCTATAAAAAAATTATAGCTATTAATTCTAGGCCAAAAATTAAGTTCTTCCCCATCAAATAAGCGGTGTACGTTAACTCAAGTGGCCCAATAAACTGATTAACATCCAGAGGCCTTTTTCCACCAATAGAGTGCTTAGGCCCAAGATGCTTTTCAATCACCAAAAAAAAGAAAAGACCCAACTGGTATTAGGTTCCGCAGTCATCTTCAACAAGTGTAGAAGGGCGGAACCCTGGCGGTGCTTTTCTTGCTGTGGTGGACTGGAGGCAAAAGGTGTCGTCGTGAATGGCGGTCAATCTGTGCGTCAGTGCAGCGGCGATGGATGGCGAGATTGGGCGACTGGTGTCGTCGCTGTTGGCTGAAGTAGGTGTATGTGGCGGGGCTGCCAGATCAGTTATGTGGTGGTGACTGGATGATGGTGGTGAGGCAGTGGGATGGTTCCGATCGATGTTGATGTGGTGATGGATGGTGGCGGCGCGATCTGAGCGTAGAGTTATAACAGAGGTGGTCGGATCTGAATGTGGGGGTGTGACAAAGGGGGTCGGATCTAGATCCGGTGGTGATCCTGTTGCGGCGGCAACCAGGGCGGATTTGGCGGCGGCAACGGCACGAACATATCCAATGTGTCTCGTTGACTGTAGCTGTCGAAAATCCCATCGACGGCGACATCCAATTGAGACCAGAAAAAATCAAATTCCTCCTCTGTCATCGTTGATGAACCCATAGAATCGTTACGACTCTGGATACCAACTGATGCAGCAAGCGGAAGCGTATACGTATTAATCCGCTGATTCTTAGAATATCCGGATGAATACACAAACATGATTAACGTTTAATTCCGTTGATTCAATATGAATATCGGATGAATAACGATAAATACACGAACAAAGGGATAAAACCCGATATATTTCTATTTCATTCAAAAGCTCCCTCACAAATGATCCTAAGACCCCTATTTATAACATAAACCTAGGGTTTAAAGCGTGTAAGCCCTAAAAGCCCGACCCATTAACAACTAATTAATACATAATTGAAACCCTAAACAATAGGATATAAATAATAATATAAATACAATCTAATCTCCATCACAGTTTGTACAAAATATTTTATAGATGAATATTTTTGATAATTATTACTTGGGTTTTAGTTAATATTCGCAATTTAATCAAATTTTCTTGTTTAAAAAATATTTGATTTAAATATATTTGATTTGATTTAAACATATTTGATTTTTATTAAAAGAATAAGAATAATAATCAACTACTAATATTCGATATTAAAAGAATAAGATCACGAATATTCTCAACATTAGTCAAATAAGAATAGAATATCATAGTACTCTACTCAAATTCGATTTTTTTGCAACCCCATATGCAAAAGTGGCTTGTGAATCAAACGATGATGTTTGCGAATCGAAGCTAAATAAGTTAGTATTTGAATCAAGTTGTAGAAATGTGCTACTAGTGTAGAAAAATCAAACCACGGGTATAACCGGTCATCTTAAATACGTCTACCCCTACACTTTTTGATTCTAATCGAATTTTAATTTTGTAATTCAGGCAACCATATTATTTTTCAAACACAATCATATGACCGAAATATGCGTAATACAAAACAATCACCAAAAAAAAAAAAGCAACATAATTTAGGAACATTAAACAAAATACTTGCAACAAAGATACAAGGTTGAGGTCTATTACCAGCCTTTCTCTGTACAATGCCGTAAATGCTCGTGCGGGAAGAGTTAATACCGCGATAGCCCACATCGAGAGGCGCCAGAGTACGATCGAATGGAGACATAGAACAAATCTCAGGACCTCAAGCCATGTTAGGACAATAATAGTAATACTCCGAGCACCAATTTGACAAGATAGTTTAGCTAGTAATAACGGCTTAACCGCTAAACTCACCAACTCGAACAACAGAGCCATTTGATCGAAAAGCTATACAATCCAGACCATCTGTAAAGAACCCGAGTTCGATTAATGAGTTCGTGCAAGAAAATAGACACAATGCCAAAAAAAAAAAAAAAAAAAAACGAAATTTTTTGAAAAATTTAGTAAAATACCAAACAATAAACTTTAAAAACTGAAGAAAAAAATGATGAAAAACTAAAAAAAAAAATCCTTAGAAAATAAAAAAAAATAACTGAAAAATAATGATCTAGTAAAAAAGGCTGAGGTCGGACCCAAAACCGGACAATATTCGGTGAGACGGACCGGGACCGGGACCGGGTGTAGTTGGGATGGTCCAAAATAATGGGCAAAAAAATTTGGAATCAGAATAAAGTCCGGACTGGCTCGACCGGTCAGTTCGGTTTTTTTTCAAAATTTGGTGCAGTTGCCCGGTCTTAGTAGTAACTTTCGTGTAAATTTTGGGACAGGACCGGGTGTGATTGCGACCGGCCCAGATCCTTAGCAAAAAAGTTGAGACCGGATAACTGTCGTGCAAATTTTGGAATCAGGACCGAGTGTGATTGAGACCGACCCAGAATGTTAGCCGAAAACTTGAGACCGGAATAAAACCCAAACCGACCCGAGCGGTCCGACCGGTCCGGTTCGGGTTTTGTCCTAAATCAAAAAAAGATCAGTAGTTGAATGAACAAAACCCAATACATTTCCAACTAATTTCGACTAAACTGCTAGCTTTACTGATACACCATTTCTACAGCTACATTGTTAAGAATCTAATAGCATCTCACTAGAGAGAGAGAGAGAGAGAGAGAGAGAGAGAGAGACCAGAGAGAAGCTGAATTATGTGAATGCTTTCGCAAGGACAGAAACCAGAGAGTTAATGTTTGTGGGTTATTTAAGGTTTTAACGAAGAGTAGGGGAGATGAGAAGTGGCGACACGTTTGGATTCAAGAAAGTGACACGTTCTTTTTTGGGCATGCAGTTTGAGATATGGATCAGACAACCAGTTAGCCTTATTATGATCCTTTTTAAGTTTTAATCTCATATCAAACGCAGCTTTATTCATATGGATATTTTTCTTACACACACAGTCCGTTTAACCGTCCTACCTCGTATTAAGTGTATTTTAAATTATTACATATATATATAATTCATTCTATTAAAATCATATGGGATATTTAATGTGATCAATAAGTTTTAATTTAGTTGATTGGAATTAACAAATAAAAGATGAACTGTCTGAAGTTAAGTAGGACGAAGGCTGTCGAACCGTAGAAAATCGAGAGTTATCGAAGAATTTCTTATTTTTATTTTTTTACTTAGAAATAGAAAAACAATTGAAAATTGTAGTTTATGTTAATATCGATTATATCAAAGAAAGAGAAATAAAAAAATGTTCCGTAAATTTTGGCGCAGTAATTTTTTTTCTAAATTTTGTATCGAGCTCGTATGTATTTAATTAATCTATTAAATGATCTTTTTCGATGTTCAATCAAGTTCAGTTTAGTAATAAATAAATTTAGACAAAACTCACAAAACTCGACTATCAATTCAGTTACAATTATCTCTAGGACTGTTTAAAAAATAAAAAGAACAAAAACCAATCACATAAGAACAGTAAAAACCATTTTTTGTATTTTTAGTATGAATAGACTAACAAAAGTGTTATATTTTATTTTTTACTCTATTGTATTGTAATTGTTGATTGCAAATATGATAAAAACTTGAATTTTAGTCCCTCTACCAACATGTTAATAATTTAAAAACTAAAACTTTAGAATATTTTATATTTTTAGTTTTTTATTTACCGGAATGAGTATTACTATATATGAACAGAGTCATAATTCGGATTTCCAATCCGATAAGAACGGATCGTTTTATATAAAAATTGATCACGAATCGAGTATCCGGTACACGAACCCTATTGGGTATCTTTATGGATAAGGACCATAACCTAGAATTTACGCAGTCCAAACTGCCGCCCCCGAGTTCCCGCGCCAAAGCAGTCAAACTGTCGGAGGCTAGGTTCAAATCATCCATTCCCAATGCCCGTCTATGCCATGCGGCAAGCCGCAAACGGATTCTTCTTTTTCAAGCCAATTTTGTCAAATAATAACTTTATCCAATAACTACAAAATATACCTAATTTATGCTCACAATTACTAAGTTTGACCCAAAAAAATTGATGAGAACAAAATAATGCGAAAGGATGAATCATAAGACTTACTTCGTTCAACGTGTCCGATGTCGGTTGGAGTCGTTATTGATGATAGCTGATTCGATTAGTTACTCTTAGGGTTGTATGAGTTACACAAAAATTGTTGGGTTTTATCGAACTAATGAGATTTATGATCTCATCATATAGTGAAATAGAACAGCGGAAGTATAATATAATATGTAAAAACCCTCTGATGATCCAAGTATATTATCAAAGTACGAAGAACAAGATTGTTACCTCTTGTAGTGTATTTTCGATCGAGTCTTCTAGAGACGTTGCAAGAAGCGAACATCCTCTACGGTATCCACACAACGAACAAGACCGAACGTCTAACGGATTGCTAGCTCCGATTCAACAAAGATTTCACTTAAATCAATTTGAATATAAGTATGTTCTTGATTATGGTAAGAACAAGAACACCAAGAATATTATTCAATTGTTCTTGAACTTTGATCTAAAATAACAACTATGAATCTTGTTCAATATGTTATTAAAGATCAAACTCACAAGATTAGATGAAGATCATAAGAGTATTCTAAATACTTTCTTAGTCAAAGAAATCAATCTTCAAAGATATGAAATATGTTCTTGATTCTTTTGATTATTCAACTCTTAAATATTATCTTCAAGACTTTGAGAGAGAGAAATATCAAAATTAGATTTTTTATTCTCTCTACACAAATATGTCTTCACTTGTGATTAAGTCTTGTGTGAGGGCTATCACAAGACATTCTTATATAGTCCTCAAAATGGCTAAGGGGTTGTTTACCAAACATGCATGCAGGTAAATTGTGTATGCATGCTGGTTAAATTTGTGCATGCGCAGGTAAATATATGCATGCAGGTAAATTGATGCTGTTGTTTACTTTTTCATCTGAATAAACTATCTGAATAACAGAAATGACCGATTTACCCTGAATATGAATTATAAATTGTTTTATAAATTATTGTTTATTTTTTAAGCAATATAAATGATATAATCCAAAAATCAAAACATAAATTCATAAAGTACTTAAAAATCCAATTTCAAACACAAAAAAGTCAAGTTCAATCACAAAGTAGCCAAATTCAAACACAAAGTAGACAAATTTAAATATTATTGAAAAATCAAGTTTGACTCATCTTCTAGATATATATTATTTAAATTTAAACAAAATATTATACATAAATGATTCAATTTTGTATGTAAGTAATATATAAAATATTTAATACATATATAAATAATACGTATAATTTACAATATATATATTTATATATAGAAATATATTTTAAATATATAAGAACATATATAATAAATATTATACATATGAATAAATATTAATATATAAGTAATATATAATATTTATTTATATATTCATAATATATATGATATTTTGTATATACAAAAGTTTATTTATACAATAATATATAGTAACAAATATTATATATAAATTAATAATGTATATTATTTATATATGAATAATATATATTACATTCATTTATATTAAGACCTAAATTTTTATATTGTATATATAAATGAGTATATATAATGGGAGCAGGGGAGTCATTTTTTTGTCCTAAATTATTTATATTGTATATATATATATAAATGTGTGGTTTTCAATTAGAGGTAGGGGAGTCATTTTTTTGTCTTAATGGGGACAACACCCCTTTTCATGCTTAATGAATAAGCCATTTTTGTCTTCCCGAATAAGCCATTAAGCCACAAGTAAACACCTCCAAACGTCTGAACGAATAAAACATTTTATCCATTAAGCTGATTAAGTCACAAGTAAACAGCCCCTAAGGGTTCACCAACTTTTTCACCAATCGCAATTAACCGGAACAAAATAGATGCTCTGCTTGTTTAAGTGTGTGACCTTGTAGGTTCTAATTAATACGGCAATGTGTATAAAAATATTTTTACAACTCAAATCATAAGCGGCCTCTAGCTAGACATTATAACTACCCGCATTAAAAGAATTAATTCGATGGCACGTACGAAATCCCGTTACTGTATAATATTTAATTCTCTCGTCGCGTGATATCCTAATTAAGCATAAGGCATGGATAAGTCACCCTTATATAGCTTAATTAATTCTTGATCTCAAGTTACAATTGTCAAATTCAAATATTTATCAATAACTCTTTATTGATCAATTTGAGCATGGCCATGCATTTAAACAATTTAACTTATCAAGGACTCGTGGATATCTTCTTCGTTTTATAGGAGGGACAAGACCCTTCTGGACAAACTACTTCCCTCTGCAAAAATCGTACCGTATCCAATCACAAACTGTATGGTCCCTTGTTACAGAAGACGTTGGTATTGTGTTAAAATACGATACTCATTATGTAGGAAACTGTAGTGTCTTTAGTGTTGTGCGGCGATTAATATGCCTCGACGGCGATCGGCATAAGGGCCGAGCGACCAAAGCTAGCATCAGATAAACCAAGGCGGACTTGCCAGTCGAAAATTCCAGATCAAGATCAAGTACCGAGCGATCGACATTCAGGGCGATCGTCTCTTGGCACCTAGCAATCGACCTTAGTGCCCGACCAAAAGGACGACCACCTTATGCCACGTGTAATGCCAAGCATCCGTCAAAGTCTACGAAGAGCGAATCTCGGATGAAGACTCACGTGCAGATCCGCAAAAGACGCCGCAGGAGAAGGCTTTTTGACTCCCTACCAGTTGTAGACGACAATGACAGCCTCACCTACCGACAAACCCGCCGAAAGGTCCAAGGTGGGACCTCCCAAGACAGCGACATTGGGCACGTGTTGTCTTCTCATTGGTTCGCACACCTGGCTGCCAGCAGCAGCTGCGGACTTTAAGGAAACCGTCCCACGTGCTGAGACGATTGCCCGCTTAATTTAATGCAGGAACGGCGATCGCCCGTTTGGGATCAAGACATCCCAAACTACCTCCTCTATAAATAGGAGACTTCCAGCATTTGGAAAGACACGATTACACATAGTAAACTATACAGAGAACATTTCATCTTTGTAACAAGAACTCACAGAGCTTTAACTCTGGTTCTTCCGGCAATCATCAACACTCAAGAGCTAGATAACTAGGGTCATTACACTCATTGTAATTGTACTCTAACATTAATATTTGTACTCCAAAGCAGTATTCGTATTAATAATATCTCGCGAGAGCATTCAAGCCCGGGACTAACAACCCCGGCAAATCTTGTGTTATTTACATTCCTTCGTACGTGCTCTCGCATTTTGTTTGTTACTCACCCGTAGCCATATCCAGCAAACCATTACGTATAATATTTTGGGTAACAACAATTGGCGCTAAAAGAAGGGGCTTAACCCTCATTTTCATTTCGACCGTTTTGAAGAACACTCACTGTTCTCCAGAACATATACTTGAAGAAACACTCACTGTTCTTCAAAGAAAAACCCTCGAGACAATGACGTCTGCCACCACCTCGAAAAGAGCCACTTTACGATCCTCCAGACGTCTTGTTCCGGCCCAAACTGAGTCCCAACCTACGGCGGAAGGCAGCCGCAGCGACGCTAGACTCTCGCTCCCGCCCCCGAGGGACGGCCCCAGCCTCTCACTCGATCAATTCCAAATCGTGGAACAGATCGAGGAGGCCATGGCCATCCTAAGGGAGCGACGGAGAGCATGCGACACGCCCACTATAACTCCATCAGCCATCAGCCGTGCGGGCAAGCGAAAGCTCAAAGGGTTATATGTCGAGAAATCGTCAGAAAGCCCCGAGCCACAAGAGAAGGCACTCGCAAGGCGGGACAGTTCTGTCTTCAGCCGCCTAGGAAGTGATCCTTCATGGCGACCAGGGAATTCTGGCCCTAGCCATGAGACGTCGGAGTCTGAATCCGTCACCAGGAGTTCGGAATACCCGACTCCCAGAAAACAGTTCAGCCATCTGGCTCCCACTCGCTAAAGAATTGAGCTCGGCGGCAGAGACCTCGTCGCCTACAACGGAGCCAGGAGATCGGTACACGATCGCCTCGGCTCCCGCTCCGAGAGCCAGACCGCGAGCAGCCAGGCTACGGCGATGGCCGCAATGCAGCGCCAGCTCGACGATATGAAGGTGCTCATAGAAACTGGGGCAGGCGCCAAGAGAAAGGTCGCCGAACCAAGTGAGCCGCTCGCGGTCCAGATCGAGCTTGCCCCCATGCAACCAAAGATCAATCCTCCTCAAACGCCTCTGAATGAGAGGAGATCGGACCTCGAGACTCACTTAAGCAAGTTCGAGATGTACATGACCGGATGTGGGGCGTCGGACGCAATGAAATGCCAAATGTTACCATTAACATTGGGCGATCTTGCCCATAGGTGGTACATCTCATTGCCACCGCGCTCAATCAACTGTTTTGAGAAGCTGGCGAACAACTTCACGTCTTACTTCGCCGCCAAGGTCGCTCAGCCAGAAGGTCCCCACCGCATGATGAAGATCAGGTAGGGGAAAGACGAGCCCGATGAAGATTACATCGACCGGGTGGATGAAATAGTCCTCACCGGCGAGCCCATAAGCGACGAGCTCGCCCTCTACTCAGTCCTGGGGGGATTCGATGGTCTTTCGCCCATGTTCAGGCACCTCACAAAAGACATCCCCCGACATATGCGATCTTCCGCGCCAAGGCCGCCGACTTTCTGGCCAGGCAGAGGTTGCTCACCCTTCGCATAGTCGATGGGGCAACCGGAGAAAGGAAGGCGCCGTCTCCCGTCCCAAAGAAGGCGATCGCCCAGCCCAGAAAGGCGGTCGCAAGGCCACCCGGTGAGTTCAAGGCCTTCGAGGATGTGGAAGTCCACCTCCTCCGCAACCTCAATCTATCTCCGGCCAATATCTTCAACGCCATCAAGGGGCGCGAGTGGCTGAGCAAGCCAAAGCCGATGAGGGACAACGGTCATCTAAACCGCAGTAAATTTTGTGCCTACCACAAAAGTCCCGGCCACAACACCAGCCAATGCCGCGACCTCCTCAGACAACTCTGGAGATTGTTCGAGGAAGGCAAGCTAGACAATTTGGTAACCAAGCTGGAGCCCAGGGCTGAAAGGACCGGGGGCCGCGATCGTCGACAGAACGACGACCATCAATCTCCCAATCCGGTCGCCAGAATCGAGCAGAACGAGCCGGAGTACTCAGACGAGTCGATCCCTCCGATCAACCCCGGCGGCCGGATCAATATGCTCCAATCAGGAGGTGGAAATCTCGGAGGTCTTTCCCCGGTTTCCACCATGTCAAAGAAAAAACGGAAGGCCGAGTTGAGGGCGTTCGCCAGAGTCCATGTCGTGGTACCCCCAGAGCCAACAATCTCCAGAGATGCACTCATCTCCTTCTCCAACAAGGATAGGGAGGGAGCGCAGTGCCCCAAAGAGGATGCATTAGTGATCTCTGCGTGTATCCTTGGGAAAATGGTCGACCGCGTGCTGGTTGACAATGGGAGCTTTTGAAACATCATATTCAAATCTGCTATGGACCAACTCGGCAACCTGACCAAGTTCATCAAGCCATTCGAAACCGTTCTTCAAGGATTCGGCGATAACACGATCAAAGCCTATGGAAGGATCAAGCTCTCCGTCGAGCTAGTCTGCTGTTACGATCCTAAGGTTAAGATCACTAGGAACCTCAATTTTGTAATTATAGACAGGCCCAACATCTATAATGGGTTCCTAGGTCGCCCCTTTCTAGAAACCTTTGAGGCGGTCGCCTCTTCTTTCTTTTACTGTATCAAGTTCCCCATTACCGATGGGACAGTCGGTACTGTAAAAGAAGACCAACTAATGGCAAAGAAATGTTTGAATTACTCATGTGTCGTAACTTTTCCTTTAAATGTTTCTTGTACTGTTTGTAACACTGGGACGATCGACAATCAACTGATGGAGATCGACGAGCCAAGCACCTCATACCAGCCCAGCTCAGAGGACGGCATCTTACATCGATCGTCGGACGACATCGAACCGAGGATCGGTTTCGAACCAAGCCTCGATGTTGATCCAAGGATCGAGTCCGGCGGTCGCTCCAAATGAGAAGCGACCGCCCCCACCGAAGAGTTGGAAAGTATAGCAATCGATCCGGCTCGCCCAGAGCGGGAAGTACAGATCGGCTCAAGCGTCGATCCTTAGTTAAAAAACGATCTGATCAGTTTACTACGAAAGAACATCGGAGTCTGCCTGGTCGCATCAAGATATGGTCGGCATCAGTCCTGAACACGCTTGCCACTATCTAAAGATCAACCCGGCAAGGAAGCCTGTTCACCAGAAACGTAAGAAATTCGGTCCAGAGAAATATGCTGCACTCGACGCAGAAGTTAAAAAGCTACTCGACAACAAACTGATCGGGGTAGCTGCCGACGAGCCACAGTGGGTAGCCAACACGGTGCTCGTCAAAAAGGAGAGCAACTCCTGGAGGTTATGCATCGATTTCACCGACCTCAACACGGCATGTCCGAAAGATCACTTTCCAATGCCTCATATTGACCACTTGGTCGATAGCACAGCAGGTTGCGAAATGATATCGTTTAGTACTTTTGGGTCCGAATGTCGTTCGGTCTGAAAAATGCGGGGGCGACCTACCAACGCCTAGTCAACTGGATGTTCGCCGATCAAATTGGCAAAACCATGGAGGTTTACATTGACGACATCGTGGTCAAGAGCTTCAAAAAGGAAAATCACCTCAAAGACCTCGCCGAGACGTTCGCCATCCTCAAGAAGTTTAACATGAAGCTAAACCCCAAGAAATGCAACTTCGGAGTAAGCTCCGGAAAATTCCTGGGGCACATCGTGAGCCAAAGGGGGATCGAGGCGAACCCCACAAAGATCAAGGCGATCCTCTACATGCAAGAACCAAGGAATGTCAAGCAGGTGCAATACCTCACGGGGTGTTTGGCAGCCCTTAATCATTTCATTTCGCGGCTCGGAGACAAAAGCAAGCCTTTATTCGCCACCATAAAAAACAAAAAATTTGCGTGGACGAAGGAAAGTCGAATGGCGTTCACCAAGATCAAGGAGTATCTTTCTAATCCCAAAATTTTGGCAAAGCCGATCCCCGACGAAAAGCTATTCCTTTACCTGGCAACCTCGGAGGTCGCGCTGACCGCCGTATTAGTGCGAGCAGAGGGGCAAACCCTCTTGCCGATCTACTTCGTCAGTCAAGCGCTTCATGACGCGGAGACGTGTTACACGCCTCTGGAGAAGCTCGCCTACGCACTAGTCATGAGTGTTCGTAAGCTGAGAGCCTATTTCTTCGAACACCAAGTGGAGGTTCTGACGACTCTCCTTCTAAGGCAAGTTTTGCACCGGCCAGACACCAACGGGCGACTCCTCAAGTGGTCACTGGAGATCGCCCAATACGGTGTCACGTATGCTCCTCGCACGGCGATCAAAGGCCAAGCTCTGGCGGATTTCATGGTGGAATTAACATTCCCGCCTAGCCCGACCCAGGTCAGCCGTCCCGCCTGGAAACTGTACGTAGATAGCTCGGCGACCAGCTCGCGAACAGGGACAGGGATTGTCCTCATCAGCCCCGATGGCCAGAGTTTTACAAATGTTGTGCATTTCGATTTCCGAGCAACTAACAATGAAGCCAAGTACGAAGCCTTAGTAGGCGGGCTCGATCTAGCGCTAGCCATAGACGTTCGTCGCCTTCACATCTTCATGGACTCATTCTCTTGGTCGTGAACCAAGTCAAGGGGGAATATGAGGCGCGCGGCGAACATATGATCAAATATCAAGAATTGGTCGTCGAAATGTGCACGAATTTTGAAGAAGTGCTGATCGAGCAAATCCCGAGAGAGCACAACTCCCAGGCCGATGCCCTATCCAAACTCGCATCGTCGGATGGGGCAGCGGACTTTTCTAACATCCAAATCACTAAGTTGGTGAGATCAGCGATCAACAAAAGCCTGGTCGCCACAGTTTCCATCGCCGAAGAGAACTGGATGACTCCGTTCATTGAATACTTGAAGGATGGAACGGTCCCCACTGATCGGGTCAAGGCTCGCCAACTTCAGCTCCGGGCGACCAGATACACCCTCTTGGACGACCGGCTTTACAAGCGAGCTTTCAGCCTTCCTCTCTTCAAGTGCATTACGCCGGAGGAAGGCCGACTTGTTTTAGCCGAAATCCATGATAGGGATCTGCGGAAATCACGCGGGAGGGGAGACCTCATCCACAAGACGACTAGGCAAGGCTTTTTCTGACCTACCCTGCAAAATGACGTGATCGCCTACACCCGATCTTGTCACAGGTGTCAGATAATGGGCCCGCACATCAAGCTCTCCCCCGAGCAGCTCACCTCTATGTATAGTCTGTGTCCGTTCGCCCAATGGGGCATCGTCCTCATCGGTCCTTTGCCGACGGCACCGGGGGGATGTAAATTCGCCATCGTGGGGGTCGATTACTTCACAAAATGGGCAGAGGATGAACCACTCAACAAGATCGGCCAAGATCAAGTGATCAAGTTCATCTGGAAAAACATCATCTGCCATTTCGGTTTACCCCAGGCGATCATCTCCGACAACGGAAAGCAGTTCGATGGTTTGGAAGTTATGCAATTCTGCGAAAAATGGGGAATTAAAAAGTTGTTCTCGGCCCCTTACCACCCTCAAACAAACGGGCAGGTAGAGGTTGTAAACAAGATCCTCAAGCACACGATCAAATCCAGACTCGAATCCAAGCAAGGGTGATGGGCAAGCGAGCTCCCGAATGTTTTGTGGTCCTACCGAACGACGACCAGAAATTCAACCGGCGAAACCCCATTCGCCCTCGCTTTCGGAACAGAAGCGGTGATCCCCTCGGAGATCGCCGTCCTCAGCCACCGAACTTCGCAACCAATGATGGCAGACAATGATGTAGCTCGGCGAATCGATTTGGATATGCTCGAAGAACGACGACTGACCTCGGAAATGAATAATACGATCCACAAAAGAAAATCCGAAAAATTCTTCAATTCAAAGGTCAAAGAGAGGCGATTTCAAGTGGGCGACCTAGTCCTCAAGAAGATCCAGACCCACAAGGGAGTATTTAGTCCGAAATGGGAGGGCCCGTTTAGGATATCCAAGTGGTTAACCAAAGGAGCCTACGAGCTCCAGCACCCAGACGGCACCCCGGACCAATATCCATGGAACGCCGTTCATTTGAAGAAGTACTATCAATAAAAACACCCTGTATTCATTATTCAATGTACGAAGTGCTTAATGAGATTTTCCAGTTCTCCCCAAATGATTCGCTTCGGCAAAGCAAACCAAAGGCTACTGCCTCCAAAAAGAGGATGACTCGATCGCCTTCTAAAGTTTGTCATCTAACATGATGGACCTAGGCAAGCGATCGCCTCCCCTAGCACAACGTATACCGTCGAGGATCGCCATCTAAAATGACGATCCAAGGTAGAAAAGTGCAGCCATGGTTCTGGAGATCGATGGAACCGACAGCCTGTCCATGCAAGGTTCCTTTGGGCAAAGATCGCTCGCCCTTTCATTTAAATACGAGGCGAGCGTAGCCGAATGACCCTACAAAACAGATCTATGGGCACGCTCGCCCGCCCTCAAAGGTCCATCATCTAACATAGTGGACCCGACAATGCGACGAGTCCCTCCCCCCGTCACAACGTATGCCCTCGAAGGTCCGTCATCTAACATTTCGGTCCCAGGCAGAAAAGTGCTAACAAGCCACGGTGCAAGGACTCCTCCAGGCTGAGATCGTCCGCTCCATCGCTACATTATGAGGCAAAACGTAGCCTACGGAGGATCCTCACAATTAAGTGAGTCGCGAGAAGTAGACCATCAGACGGAATGTCGCTCACGCACAAGACATGGTCGCGGAGGTCGGTTCCATCGAGCTCCGCGACCGTACACGTTTCCTTTAGGCTGAGATAGTCGGCCTTCCTCGAGGAATCTGCAAAATTGAAGATCGTAAGAACTAAACCAAAGATAGCTCGCTAAACGATTTATTTTCGTTCCCTTACTTTCACTAAGTAAACAAAAACAAGGGGGAGAGCGGAGTTATACATACGACGATCGGCTTTGTTCAAATACACATATGACAATCGACCTTGTTCAAATATACATACAACGAGCGACTTTGTTCTGAAAAGTTACCAGTAAGAGTTAAGTATATCAATTCATTTGGTGATGCACGTTCGACAACCATACAGAAGGAATCAGAGAAGGAAAACACTCGTTCCAGAAACTCTTTTCATTTCATTGAAAACACAAGTACAAATCGCCCAAGGCCAAATTACAAAAAAGGAGGAGCCTTAAAAAAAAAAAGAAAAATTACAAGCAAAAACAAAAATGAAAGCGGACAAGCTCAGTCTGCCCCTGCCTGGCCTTCGCCATCGGCCGCTGGATCGGCCCGACCTTCGCCACCGGTCGCTGGATTGGCGTGCGCTCCCTCGACGGCGTCAAGCACTGCCCCCCCGTCCTCCGGGGCATCCGGGTGAACGAGATTATCGGGAGACGGATACCAGCTCAAGTCGACGCCGAGTTTCGAGAGGTCCAGGATCGGCACGAAGAAGGCGGTCTGCAAAGGGTGCTCTAGCGCATAATCTTCGAAGTTATCAGACAAAGGGCCGACCTCGAGCCCTCCCTTCTTAGAGGCGCGGATTGCGTCAGCATATGCCATATAATAGGCAAACTCACTGACGTACTCCACGTTAAGGAAGGGATCGGCCTCGGTCGCCTCCAACTTTCTCCTCAGCCCACCGATCGTTTGGTTAGCACATTGGAGCTCGGTATCCTTAGCAGCCACCTCTCCCTTCGACGATGCCAGTTCGCCGTTCAACCGGTCCACAACCACCTTAAGCTCATTCACCTCCTTCTGTGCGGCCGCGTGCAACCAGCGGGCATCCGTCATTTGATCACGCATCCGGTCGGTCGCCGCCCGGGCCCGGTCAAGATCCTACCTCGCCCGCTTGGCCGCCTCCACGGAATCCTTCTCCATTGCCACGATCCTGTCGGCAAACTCCGCATTCTATTTCCGAGCAGCCTCGAGCTCCGCCTGGAGACGAGTAGTGGAGGGTTGCCCCTCATAGTCCTTCAGGGCCTGAGCAGCCATCGTCTCCGTCTGAAGGTCTAGGGCGAGGGTCGCCTGCATCGCGTCAGCGGATCGCAGGCGCGCGATCGCATCCAGATCGGTCATCCAGGCTTTCGGCAGGGCGGCGACAGCTCGAGCGACATAATAAGGGACATCGCAAGCCTTGCGGGGAGATCTGCTCGTGAGGAAGTCCAACACCATCGGCGAGCAGTTCGGATCGGCGAGACAGATCCTGCACTAAGAACAAAAGTGTTGGCATATTTCCAATAGGGAAATATCATAACCCAGCTGTTGCTACCCAAAATATTATCCGGAGATAGATATTGCTGGAATGGATGAGTATCAAACAAAGTACGAGAGCACGACCGTGGGGAAGTAAATAACACAAGATTTGCTGGGTTTGTTAGGCCCGGGCTTGAATGCTCTCGCGAGATGTTATTAATACTAATACGTTGGAGTACAAATATTAATGAAAGAGTACAATTACAAAGAGTGTAAAAGACCCTAGTTATCTAGCTGTTGAGTGAAGCTATGTGAGTTCTTGAACTGCAGGGAGTTCTTGTTCTCGTTTCTGCCGACCGTCTTGTGAGTTAAGAGGTTTCGAGAGTGAGAGATAGAAAGATGTCCGAAGTGTATAGCGTAGCCAAGAGAGAGAAGCCAACTGAGTCCGGAGAAAAGCCGAGAGAGTATTCCAAGTGCAGGAAGCCTTCTATTTATAGGAGCTGGGATGCCTTTTCCTGACGGGCGATCGCCTTTCTTGTAATATAATAATGGGGCGACCGTCTTTTAGCACATGGGCTGGTTGCCTTAAAGTCTGCTGCTGCTGATGGCAGCCAGCTGTGCGGACCAATGAGAAGTTTGCACGCGTCCTGAGTCGCTGTCCCGGGAGGTCCCACCTTGTACCTTTCGGCGGGTCTTGTCGGTAGGTGAGAAGATGGTGGCCGGCTGTGGTCAACGATCCGTGTTCTACGGCGCCATTCGCGGATCTACACATGGTTATCTATCTCGAGTTTCGGCCTTCGCAGACTTGGCGGATGCTGGCTTCGCGTGGCATGAGGCGGTCATCCTTGGCCGGGCACTAGAGTCGATCGCCAGGTGCCAAGAGACGATCGCATTAGATGTCGATCGCTTGGCACTTGGGTTTGATCTGGGATCTCCGTTTTGTAGGCAAGTCTGCCTTGGTCTATTCGAATCTGGTTCGTTCGCCCGTCATTTGTGCCGATCACCTGTCGAGGTGTATAAATCTCGACACAACACCAGCCCCGGACCTTGTTCGGCACCCCAAGAACCACCCGGCCCGAGCGACCTTGAATGTGGTAGCCGCCAACGGAACCCTTCTGAGCCGTCAACTTAAAGAGATAGTTCATCTCCAGCGCCGAGGGAAGACGGAACAGCCGGTGACCGCCAAACAGAGTAAAGGTGGAGACGATATGCAACCAGGCGTTCGGCGTCAGTTGGAGCGGTTCCACGTTCCAAGCGGTCAACAAGTAGGACACGGCGAACGACAGTGGGAACCGCAGTCTGGCCCCCATGATCGACTCATTAATGACGACCATACCCTCAGGAGGTTGGTCGGCACGTTCATTCTCGGCGGGCACATAAAGGGAAACGTCAGATGGGACATGGAACTCCGCCCTCCAACGAACCAAATCCTTACTGGTCGCCGAGATTTTAATCTGGCCAAGGGTCCACGGGGAGCGGCCCGTGGCTCAGAACAGCGATCGCCTTTCAGGTTCATGGGGATGGGCGATCGAGTATGCACGAAATTCGAACTTAGGGAGCGGGCCGGCCAATCTCTCCATAAGCTCGGCAAAATCTGTAAAAGCTTTGCCGAACGCACTGTTTTGCTCCCAGTACGCCTTTATTGCCATCTCTCCTTTCTGCCAGCGAGCGCTTCCGCTCCGCCTCCGCCGACCTGGCCGCGTCAGTTTCGTTGAAAAGTTCTTTAACTTCCGCTGGTTCAATCCCGGCACGGATAGCCTCGACAGCTGTCTCCACGTGGAACTCCGCGGAGGTTTCATACCGGGCAATCGAAGTCGAGGTGGCGGAAGTGCTACCCACCTCATACACTTTTGATACTCCTCCTGACATTTTCAGAAGAAAGAAAAGGAAGGAAAGAAGTCTTTTGTTATTACCTAAAAAGTCTAATCGAACGGCACTCGACAACTCAAATCTTCAGAGAAATCGGGCGCTACTATCTTCTCAAGCGAAATGCATAAAGTTGTAACCCAGAAACCCTACCCCCTTTTATAGGCGAGAGCAGGGGCTTATGGGTAATTAAATAGGTCTCAGGGGCCGAAGCGCAAAGGTCGGAAAAGATCCATATTTAATGCCGCCCTCGAATCCCGCGTGCGCGTCATTTCGAGGGCACGCCAAAGGACAGGTCTGACAAAACCGTCGGACTCCCCCAATAGGAACGCGACACGTGCCCTAACGACGGTTCAAGTCAGCTTTTACTTCCCGCTCTTTTCAGCGACCGAGTAGGTCGTCCAAATTCAAAATCAAGGTCCGCTCGAGAAGACGATCGCCCGAGTAAGTCGTCCATTAAGTGAAGAGTCGCTGGTCTAAGTCAAGCGATCGCCAGTAGAACCACCTCACCCCACGTCTTTAACATCGGAGCGAGCTGGGGGGCAATTGTTGTGCGGCGATTAATACGCCTCGACGGCGATCGGCATAAGGGCCGAGCGACCAAAGCCAGCATCAGATAAACCAAGGCGGACTTGCCAGTCGAAGATTCCAGATCAAGATCAAGTACTGAGCGATCGGCATTCAGGGCGAGCGTCTCTTGGCACCTAGCAATCGACCCTAGTGCCCGACCAAAAGGACGACCGCCTTATGCCACGTGTAAAGCCAAGCATCCGTCAAAGTCTACGAAGACCGAATCTCGAATGAAGACCCATGTGCAGATCCGCAAAAGATGCCGCAAGAGAAGGCTTTTTGACTCCCTACCAGCTGTTGACGATAATGATAGCGTCACCTACCGACAAACCCGCTGAAAGGTCCAAGGTGGGAGCTCCCAAGACAGCGACATGGGGCACTGTTGTCTTCTCATTGGTTCGCACACCTGGCTGCCAGCAGCAGCTGCGGACTTTAAGGAAACCGTCCCACGTGCTGAGACGATCGCCCGTTTAATTTAATGTAGGAACGATGATCGCCCGTTTGGGATCAAGACATCCCAAACTATCTCCTCTATAAATAGGAGACTTCCAGCATTTGGAAAGACACGATTACACACAGTAAACTATACAGAGAACACTTCATCTTTGTAACAGGAACTCATAAAGCTTTAACTCTGGTTCTTCCGGCAATCATCAACACTCAAGAACTAGATAACTAGGGTCATTACACTCATTGTAATTGTACTCTAACATTAATATTTGTACTCCAAAGCAGTATTCGTATTAATAATATCTCGCGAGAGCATTCAAGCCCAGGACTAACAACCCCGGCAAATCTTGTGTTATTTAAATTTCTTCGTACGTGCTCTCACATTTTGTTTGTTACTCACCCGTAGCCATATCCAGCAAACCATTACGTATAATATTTTGGGTAACAACATCTAGGTAGTAAGGACTTAAATAATATATAACAATCCGAGGAATTCTAATGACTTAATCCATATATAGTTAGGTCATATCCAATACGATGTCTCTACATGTATCTATGACGTGATATAACATCTCATGTTCATGACCAGTAAAACATAGCCATCGTATCACTATCATACTAGTAATCATATTACTAGGGATATCTAGAATAGATATTCTTTAATGCTTTAACGAGCTTTACTATCAAGTCACATACTTGATGATCGTAAGCAGAATATTAATTCAATAATATTATCAATATTATATAATAATAAATGTCTCCACATTATTATTAAACAGTAGACTTAGAGCATTATACTGACAATCTCCCACTTGCTCTTAGTCCTATACAGACATAAACTGAAGACCCATAGCCTTTATATGACCATCATTTTTAGCTTGAGAAAGTGGCTTGGTTAAATGATCCGCTATGTTATTATCCGTGTGAACTTTGCATATCCTCACATCGCCACGAGTGACAATCTCTCGAATAAGGTGAAACTTTATAAGTACGTGTTTGGATGCTTGTTGTGATCTTAGTTCTTTATCTTGTGCAATAGCTCCATTGTTATCACAGTGCAAATTTACTGGATCAACAATGATAGGAACCACATCCAGTTCACTAATGAACTTCCTCATCTAAACAGCTTCTTTAGCTGCTTCCGAAGCAGCTATGTACTCGGATTCCGTTATAGAATCAGTTGTGGTTGGTTGTTTGGAACTCTTCCAGCTAACAGCACCACCATTCAAGCAAAATATATATCCAGACTGCAATTTTGAATCATCTTGCTCTGTCTCAAAACTGGCATCGGCATAGCCATTAAGGACCAAGTCACTATCTTGACCACCATATATCAAGAACATATCTTTAGTCATTCTCAAGTACTTAAGTATGCTTTTGACTACGGTCCAGTGAGCCTCACCAGGGTCAGACTGGTATCTGCTAGTTGCACTCAATGCAAATGATACATCCGGTCTAGTATATATCATGGCATACATAATAGATCCTATAGCCGAAGCATAAGGTATCAAGCTCATTCTATCTCTCTCTTCCTTTGAACAAGGACTTTAAGTTCTACTGAGCTTTATGCCATGTGACATAGGTAAGAACCTTTTCTTACTATTAAGCATACTGAACCGTTTCAGTACCTTGTTAACATATGTACTTTGACTTAGGGCAAGAAGCCTTTTAAATCTATCTCTATAAATTCTTATACCCAGTATATAGGCAGCTTCCCCTAAGTCCTTCATTGTAAAATATTTACTTAGCCAAAGTTTAACACTTTGTAAAGTAGGGATGTCATTTCCAATGAGTAGGATATCATCCACATAGAGTACTATAAAAACAATTTCTTGTATACACAAGGTTTGTCTTGATTTCTAATGCAACCAAACTCTTTCATTTTTTCATCAAAACGAAGATTCCAACTTCGGGATGCCTGCTTCAAACCATAAATGGCTTTTAGAATCTTACATACTTTATTAAGATTATTAGGATCGACAAAACCTTCGGGTTGTATCATATACACATCCTCATCTAACTTCCCACTAAGAAAAGCGGTTTTGACATCCATTTGCCATATCTCATAGTCATAATATACTGCTATGGCAAGTATAATTCTAATTGATTTAATCATTACTACTGGCGAAAAGGTTTCATTATAGTCAATACCATGAGTCTGTCTGTATCCTTTCGCCACGAGTCGTGATTTGTATGTTTGTACAATGTCATCCATGTCCTTTTTCTTTGTAAAGATCCATTTGCAACCAATTACTTTGGAACCTTCACGAAGATCAATCAAAGTCCATACTTGATTATCATACATGGATTGCATTTCGGATTTCATCCCTTCAAGCTAACTTTCACATTCAATGCTAGTAGTTGCTTCATTGTAGGTTGTGGGCTCATCTAGATCCATGAGTTCCACATTGTTGTCATCTATGATGAGAAATCCATATCTCTTAGGTTCATGATGATAACGTATAGTCCTACGTGGAGATGGTATAGAAGGAGTGGTCTCAACATCTCTATGTGAGTTTAAATCGGTTTTATCTAAAGGTTCAGTATCTATTTGTGGCTCTCTTATCTCATGAAGGGTTATTTTGCTCCCACTATTTTTCTTGAAAATAAATTCCTTCTCAAGGAATACTCCAGATCGAGCAACAAACACTTGTTCTCTGATGGTATGTAAAAGTAATATTCTTTAGTTTCCTTATGATATCCCACAAAAAGACATTTATCCGATTTGGGTGATAATTTATCACTGATAAGTCGCTTCACATAAGCTTCACAACCCAAAATCTTAAGGAAAGACAAAACAGGTTGTTTCCTTGACCATATCTCATATGGTGTGCTTTGAACTGATTTAGATGGTACTCGATTTAAAATGAACGCAGCAGTCTCTAAGGCGTAACCCCAAAAAGAAATTGGAAAAATCAGCTTGACCCATCATCGATCTAACCATGTCTAACAAGGTTTGATTTCTCCGTTCCGATACACCATTCCATTGAGGTGTTCCAGGTGGAGTTAGTTGTGAAACAATTCCACAATCTTTGAGATGATTGTCAAATTCATGGATCAAATATTCACCACCACGATCTGATCGTAATGCTTTAATAGTTTTGCCTAACTGATTTTGTACTTTATTTTGAAATTGCTTGAATTTCGTAAACGACTCACACTTATGACTCATTAAATAGATATATCTGAATCTGCTTAAGTCATCCGTGAACATTATGAAGTATTGGAAACCTCCTCTAGCATTTGTATTCATTGGTCCACATATATCAGTATGTATTAAGCCCAATACATCTGCAGCTCTCTCAGTATGGCCCGTGAAAGGAGCTTTGGTCATTTTGCCTAATAAGCAAGATTCACATTTCATATGATTCTAAATCAAATGAGTCCAAGTTTCCATCATTATGGAGTTTGGTTATACATTTCTCGTTTATATGGCCTAAATGACAATGCCAGAAATATGTTTGGTTTAAATCATTTGATTTAAGTCTTTTGACATTCAAGTTATAGACAGATTTGGAACTTTCAAGATTTATGGGACATCAAAGCATCTCCATAAAAAATACTTTTATTAAATATGGACATTACACTATTCTTAATAGTAAAGTCATATCCTTCCAAATCAAGGCAAGCAACTGATACAATGTTTCAACCCATAGCAGAAACGCAATAACAATTATTAAGTTCCAATACAAGTATGTTGTTACCCAAAATATTATCCGGAGATAATATTGCTGGAATGGATGAGTAACAAACAAAATGCGAGAGCACGTACGTGGGGAAGTAAATAACACAAGATTTGCCAGGTTTGTTAGGCCCGGGCTTGAATGCTCTCGCGAGATGTTATTAATACGAATACTGGAGAGTACAAATATTAATGTAAGAGTACAATTACAATGAGTGTAAAAGACCCTAGTTATCTAGCTCTTGAGTGCTGATGATTTCCGGAAGAACCAGAGTTGAAGCTCTGTGAGTTCTTGTTCTCGTTTCTGCCGACTGTCTTATGAGTTAAGAGGTTTCGAGAGTGAGAGATAGAAAGATGTCTGAAGTGTATAGCGTAGCCAAGAGAGTGAAGCCAACTGTGAAGCATCGAGAAAGCAGACCGAGAGTCTGAATTTCTGAACCTTTCTCCAGTTTCTGGAGGTTCTCTATTTATAGGACTGGGGGTCGCTGGGCGATCGCCTCTGCTGTATTATAATAAGCGGGTGATCGTTATTAGCACATGGGCTGATTGCCTTAAAGTCTGCGGCTGCTGCTGGCAGCCAGCTGTGCGAACCAGTGAGGAGACGCCACGTGCCTTACGTCGCTGTCTTGGGAGGTCCATTTTGGACCTTTCGGCGGGTCTGTCGGTAGGTGAGGTTTGTCCTTGCCGTTTGACAGTTGTTGATGGGCTGGAGTCACAGATCCATGTTCTGCGGCGCCATTCGCGGATCTGCACATGGGTCTCTATCCCGAGTTTCGGCCTTCGCAGACTAGATGGATGTTGGCTTTGCGCGCGGCATGAGGCGGTCGTCCTTGGCCGGGCACCAGAGTCGATCGCCTTAGATGTCGATCACTCGGCACTTGGACTTGACCTGGGACCTTCGATCGGCCAGTCTGCCTTGGTCTATTTGGCTCTGGTTCGGTCGCCCGGTGTTTGTGCCGATAGCCTATTGAGGTGTATAAATCTCGACACAACAATTGCCCCCCAGCTTGCTCCGATGTTGAAGACATGGGGTGAGGTGGTTCCACTGGCGATCGTTTAGGATAAAGACTGGCGATCCGTTGTGCGGACTTTGCTCTCGGATTTGGGCGACCTGATCGTTTGGCGAGCTATCTTCGGTCTTGTTCTTGTGATCTTCAATTTTGCAGATCCCTCGTGGAAGGCCGATTGTTTCGACCTAGAGGAACCGTGCACGGTCGCGGAGTTCGATGGACCGACCTCCATGACCGTGTCTTGTGCGCGAGGGACATTCCACTTGTAGGTTTGTCTCTCGACTCACTTTATTGTGAGGGTCCTCCGTTAGGCTGTGCCCGCCTCGTATTTAAACGAAGGGTGAGCGGTCTTGGTATGGAGTAGTCCTTGCGCGGGGCGTCGTCGGATTAATCGACTCCACGTTCGCGGCTTGTTAGCACTTTTCTACATCGGATCGTCATGTTAGATGGCAATCCTCGACGGTATACGTTGTGACGGGGGTAGGGATGCATCGCATTGTCCGGATCCACCATGTTAGATGGTAAACCTTTGAGGGCTGGCGAGCGTGTCCACAGATTTGTTTGGAGGGTCCTTCGGCTATGCCCGCCTCGTATTTAAACGAAGGGCGAGCGATCGTAGCCCAAAGGAACCTTGCATGGACGAAGCAGTCGGTTCCATCGGCTTCCAGGACCATGGTTGCACTCTTCAACCTCGGATCGTCAAGTTAGATGGCGATCCTCGACGGTATACGTTGTGCTGAGGGAGGCGATCTCGTGCCTTGGTCCATCATGTTAGATGATGAACTGTAGATGGCGAGCGAGTCCTACATTTTTGGAGATGTTGCTTGGGCAGTAGCCTTTTGTTGTACTTTAGCCTTCGGGCGACCGTGTTTGATTCTTGCGATCGGATTGGGAGACTGGCGATCATCGTTCTGACGCCGATCGCGGCAGTCTGATCTTTCTCGCCCGGGGCTCCGGCTAAGTTACTAAACTGTCCAGCTTGCCCTCCTCGAACAATCTCCAGAGTTGTCTGAGGAGGTCGCGGCATTGGTCGGTGTTGTGGCCGAGACTCTTGTGGTAAGCACAAAATTTGTTGCGGTCCAGATGACCGTGGTCCCTTACCGCTCTCGGCTTGCTTAGCCGCTCGCGCCCCTGGATGGCGTAGAAAATATGAGCCGTAGACATATTGAGGTTGTGGTAGAGATGGGCTTCCACATCCTCGAAGGTCCTGAAATCACCGGGTGGTTTGGCGGATGCCTTGTTGGACTTGGCGATCCGTTGTCTCTGCCCCCTCGTCTTAGCGAAGGGCGAGCAACCTCCGTCTGGCCAAAAAGTCTGTGGCCTTGGCGCGGAAGATTGCGTAGGTCGGGGGGATGTACTTCGTAAGGTGCCTGAACATGGGCGAAAGACCATTGAATCCCCTAGGACCGAGTAGAGGGCGATCTCGTCGCTTATGGGCTCGCCATTGAGGATTATCTCATCCACTCGGTCGATGTAGTCATCGACGGACTCCTCTTCCCCCTGCCTGATTTTCATCATGCGGTGGGGACCTTCTGGTCGAGCGACCTTGGCGGGGAAGTACGATGCGAAGTCGCTCGCCAGTTGTTCAAAGGAACTAATTGATCACGGCAGCAACGAGATGTACCACATATGGGCCAGGTTGGCCAGTCTTAATGGGAACATTCGGCACCTGGTCGCGTCTGATGCCCCGCATCCGGTCATGTAGATCTGGAACTTGCTCAGGTGAGTCTCGGGGTCCGATCTCCCCTCGTACAAAGGTGTTTGAGGAGGAGTGATCCTTGGCTGCACGGGGATGAGTTCGATCTGGACCGCGAGCGGCTCGCTCGGCCCAGCGATCTTTCTCCTGGCGCCTGTACCAGTTTCTAGGAGTGCATTCATGCCATCGAGCTAGCGTTGCATTGCGGCCATCGCCGTAGCTTGGTCGCTCGCGGATTGGCTCTCGGAACGGGAGCCGATGTGATCGTGTACCGATCTCCTGACTCCGTGGTAGGCGATGAGGTCGTCGCCGCCGATCTTGGTTCTTCGGCGAGGGGGAGCTAAGTGAGCGACCTGCCTTTCGGGAGTTGGGTAAGCTGAACTCCTGGTGACGGATTCAGGCTCCGTCGTATCATGGCTGGGGCCAGAATGCCCCGACCGCCATGATGAGTCGCTGCCTAGGCGGATGAAAATGGAATCGTCCCGCCTCGCGAGTGCCTCTGCTCGTGAATCGGGGGTTCCTGACAATCGCTCGACAAGTAACTCCTTGAGCTTCCGTTTGCCCGCGCGGCGGATGGCTGATGGGGTAACTGCGGGCGCATCGAATGCTCTCCGTCGCTCCCTCGGGATGGCCATTGCCTCCTTGATCTGTTCCGCAGTTTGGAACTGGTCGAGTGAAAGGCTGGGGCCATCCCCCAGGTGCGGGATCGAGAGTCTCGCGTCGCCGCGGCTACCCTCTGTCGTAGGCTGTGGCTCGTATTGAGCTGGAATAAGGCGTCCGGCGGATCGAAGAGTGGCTCGCTTCGATGCGTTGGCAGATTACATGATTCTGAAGGTTTTTCTTTGAAGAACAATGAGTGTTTCTTCAAGTATATGCCCCGGAGAACAGTGAGTATTCTTCGAGACGGTCGGAATAAAAATGAAGGTTAAGATGCCCTTCCTCTAGCGCCAATTGTTGTTACCCAAAATATTATCCGGAGATGATATTGCTGGAATGGATGAGTAACAAACAAAATGCGAGAGCACGTCCGTGGGGAAGTAAATAACACAAGATTTGTCGGGTTTGTTAGGCCCGGGCTTGAATGCTCTCGCGAGATGTTATTAATACGAATACTGGAGAGTACAAATATTAATGTAAGAGTACAATTACAATGAGTGTAAAAGACCCTAGTTATCTAGCTCTTGAGTGCTAATGATTGCCGGAAGAACCAGAGTTGAAGCTCTGTGAGTTCTTGTTCTCGTTTTTGCCGATCGTCTTATGAGTTAAGAGGTTTCGAGAGTGAAAGATAGAAAGATGTCCGAAGTGTATAGCGTAGCCAAGAGAGAGAAGCCAACTATGAAGCAGCGAGAAAGCAGACCGAGAGTCTGAATTTCCGAATCTTTCTCCAGTTTCTGGAGGTTCTCTATTTATAGGACAGGGGGTCGTTGGGCGATCGCCTCTGCTGTATTATAATAAGCGGGCGATCGTCCTTAGCACATGGGCTGATTGCCTTAAAGTCCGCAGCTGCTGCTGGCAACCAGCTGTGCGAACCAGTGATGAGACGCCACGTGCCTTACGTCGTTGTCTTGGGAGGTCCATTTTGGACCTTTCGGCGGGTCTGTCGGTAGGTGAGGTTTGTCCTTGCCGTTTGACAGCTATTGATGGGCTGGAGTCACATATCCATGTTCTGCGGCGCCATTCGCGGATCTGCACATGGGTCTATATCCCGAGTTTCGGCCTTCGCACACTAGACGGATGTTGGCTTTGCGCGCGGCATGAGGCGGTCGTCCTTGGACGGGCACCAGAGTCGATCGCCAGGTGCCAAGAGACGATCGCCTTAGATGTCGATCGCTCGGCACTTGGACTTGACCTGGGACCTTCGATCGGCCAGCCTGCCTTGGTCTATTTGGCTCTGGTTCGGTCGCCCGGTGTTTGTGCCGATCGCCTGTTGAGGTGTATAAATCTCGACACAACAA
This sequence comes from Orobanche coerulescens, assembly GCA_033398695.1. Classification (NCBI taxonomy): domain Eukaryota; kingdom Viridiplantae; phylum Streptophyta; class Magnoliopsida; order Lamiales; family Orobanchaceae; genus Orobanche; species Orobanche coerulescens. The sequence continues at coordinate 9,418,321 of CM065805.1, read as the reverse complement.
CTCACCCCATGTCTTCAACATCGGAGCAAGTTGGGGGGCAATTGAGCATGGCCATGCATTTAAACAATTTAACTTATCAAGAGCCCGTGGATAGCTTATCCATTTTATAGGAGGGACAAGTCCCCTCTGGACAAACTACTTCCCTCTGCATAAATCGTACCGTATCCAATGACAAATTGTATGGTCCCTTGTTACAGAAGACGTTGGTATTGTGTTAAAATACGATACTCATTATGTAGGAAACTGTAGTTTCTTTAGGTAGTAAGGACTTAAATAATATATAACTATCAAATGAATTATAATGACTTAATCCATATATAATTCTCTTTGTTAGATCATATCCAATATGATGTCTCTACATGTATCTATGACGTGATATAACATCTCATATTTATGATCAGTAAGACATAGTCATCGTATCACTATCTATATATATAAATTGAGTTCCATGTATTAATGTGAGCATTTATGTCACTTTATATATATATATATATATATATATATTAATGTGAGCATTTATGTCATAAGCTAGAGTCATTCATATCAATTGAAATATTACTAATCTCTAAAGCTTTTTTAAAGCTTTAAAGAGCTTTTACAAACCACAATTAAAAAAAAATGCAAGAATAAAAAACGTATGCATACCTGTTCATTGTCATAAGCTAAATTAATTCAACCAACTAAAACATGTCAAAGTCTCATTATTAAATTTTAAGAATTTCTATAGTCATACCACACAAAGCAAGTTTATTGTTTAACTCTTTCACCTTCTTCTTTGAGGTATTATACTCCCTTATAAAAAAACAAAAAAGTCACACAACTCACCCACAAAACAGGTCACACCCATCACCTCCAATAAAGCAGATTCTTCTGCCGCCACAGCCACCGGAACCGCTGCCAACATCAACTGCTTCCGCCGACGACACCACCGAATATTAATTCAATAGATGGTGTTTCGAGCTTAAGTGGTTTCGTTGTTGTTTTAGTGGTTCCACCGTCGACATACCAAACTTGAAATCTCAAACAATTTTCTTATAGACAATTAAACAACTAAAACGTTTCTATTCAAAATAGCCTACAGATACCTACAAACCATGAGATATCCAAAATATTATAAAATCAAATTGTCAATTCCCACCAACTCTTTAAAAAATAAAGATGACATCAAGTTCTTTATAGCCAAAATAATGGATCGATTGCCAAGATGGGTTTTCAATATTGATGAGTATCAAAGGAATTGTGCTAAGGGTGTCCACATCGTTGGTTCTACCTTCTCGACCGCCGAAACCCCACCACCATCGCCATAACCGCCGTCGGCCACTGAAATATCCAGATCTGAACACAAAACCAAAACCCGAGTTTGTAACTTACTTATAAGCTCGAAACACATTCTAGAGGAGATCCGAGATTCCAGCGATGGAGGTTTGTTGGTGGTGGTTTGGCGACAAGGGTGTGGTTACGTGTAGTGGTGGCAAAATATACCAAAATGCCGAAATACCGAATTTACCGTACCGAAAAATTACCAAAATTGCCGAAAATTTCGGTATACCGAATTTTAGGTACGGTATGGTGCCGTACCGAAAATTTTCGGTACGGTAACGGTATGAATTTTTTTTATTTTTGGTATTACGGTATATACCGAGATACCAAAAAAAATTCGGTATTTCAATATATATTTCGGTATAATGATATTTTCGGTATTTTTTTATTCGGTATATATCGGTATATCAAGATTTTTTCGATATTTTGGTAATTCGGTATTTCAATAAGTTCGGTATACACCGATACCGAAATAAAATTCGGTATACCGAAATTTCGGTACGGTATCGGTATGGACCGAAAGCCATACCGAAATTTCGGTATACCAAAACTTTCGGTACGGTATCGGTATGAATTTTGTTGTACCGAAACTTTCAGTACGGTACGGTATACCACCCCTAGTTACGTGGTGGTTTTGGCCGGTGTTTGGTTGTTGGTGGATGATGATTTAGTGAGAGAAATGAAAGGGTCGTATATATTTTATGATGAGAAAAAAATGTGTTTTTGGGTGGAGGATACAACTTACAAGTAGTTAATTTTGATAGATAAAATTAAATTAAAGAAAATATTATGAAAGGACAAGAATACCCTCTTATTTAATAGTCAAACTAATGGAGTTAGGAATTTCGGATCAAATCCGAAACGGATGTTTCACTTTTTGGAGCAATTCTATATATACTCAACTTAAACATAATAATTTCATACTTCCTTAACAAATTCTTTAAAAGCATTGTACTTATGCACTAAAAAATTATGTTTGGGGAAAATATGGTATTTTGATTTTCAGATTGGGTAAATATGGAATTATCTTTTTACTTTTGGACCAAACCTAAAACTTTTTCAAAATTTGGACTGAAAATGAAATACCCCGCAAACCACAAGGACTAAAAATGTAGTTGACTCTAATTTTAAAGGATAATAAATTCAAGGCTGTCAATTCAAAATGGAAGGCAATGCAAAGATGATACACATTAAAAAAAATTGATTATATTACAGAAAAATAAAGATGGTTTTAACTAATTTTGAAAATTTACAAATTTAAAAATTTGAGGTTATACAATCTTGAGAACACACGTACCACGAATTACATGCACATGACACAAAATAACATTATTTACATAAAAAAAATACTCTATGAACAACTAAGAGTGCAATTTTTTACATCTAAAAAATATAAACAACTAAGGAGTAAGAGTGAAATATGTAATAAAAATCATAATATTTGCCATAAGGATTTTAAAGTATAAAAATGTGTGAGAAAAAATAATTCAAATACGTAGCATCGTATGCGTAATAAGTGTTTGATTAAATGGCAACAAATCATTCATTTTAGATGATCGTACATATTTGGTAACTTGACTATATAGATGTCAATTCGATATCTTAATATGTTATATATGAACCCATTGTTTGAAATCAACCTCATATAGTACCCCACATATTGACGCTAGGATGCACCACCGAATAAGCTATATATGATAGTTCGATGCTACTAATTAAAAAGTAGTTCGTATTGATTTCTGTAAACACGAACAAATGTTTTGCTTCAGTGATAAATAATTCATCTTAAAAAATGCACATGTAGTTTTTTTATGGTGTTAGTATCATGTATAAATATATTGCACATTTTGAGTACAAGTCATTTTAACCTGTCAATTACCCAGCCTAGGCCATACTTGATATTAAATACGTTAGAAAAAAAATACGATATTTTAACTTAGAATAATTTCACTCGAAAAACAAAAACTGTGAATGCTCGGGCCTTGAAATAATATGTAATATAAATATGATATTCGATATTATCGAAAATAAAGTACCCGTGCTTTAGAGTGAATAAAGCCCGTGCATCGCACGGGCCATGATGTCTCGTCATACTAGTAATCATATTACTAGGGATATCTAAAATAAATATTCTTTAATGTTTTAACGAACTTTACTATCAAGTCACATACTTAATGATCGTAAGCAGAATATTAATTCAATAATATAATCAATATTATATAATAATAAATATCTCCACATTATTATTAAACAGTAGACTTAGAGAATTATACTAACAAAAGCTAATTAAGGGTGCCATATGCTGTAGAACCCCTCATCGCTTCTACCAGAATGATATTAAACATACTCAATAACCAAGATCATAATTATGGGTGCCACAAGCTATAGAACCCCTCATTTGGGTCCAGTAGAACCATATATGGGCAAGGTACCACGTCTACGACCAGGCTCTTAGCACAGGTCCCAAGGGATCCGATCGGACCGTCCCCGGATGGACAAACCACTCGTAACTCACGTCACATTTCACAATTTAGTTTTCATATTGAGATGACATGAATAGTAACATAATGCAATTAAGTACTTGCCTTTATGTAGATATTCTTGAAGAACATGCGGAAATAAGTCATATGATCGAAAGATCACGGAATTCTCAATCATAGATTGTTCGACAACAACCAATCACTATGAAAATAACAAACACTAAGGACCAAAAATCACACTTAAGCATTTCATAGGACACTACGCAAGCAATACTCAACCGAAGTTCAACATGTCACCCTACAATGGAACTAAGATCACAACAAGTAGAAAGGACACAATTCATATTGTTAGTTATATTATTTTATAATATAATTTGTACTATTCCCTAGCACTTATTGTCAGCATTGTTTAACAAACTAGCATCTTGTCCTTGATTCTAGGAATCAATCAAGGAGTTTATTACGTTTCGATCTTGTATATATGTGGCGACGAAGAATATCAATCAAGGAGTTTATTACATTTGCCAAAAACTTGTTCGCTATATTTTTAAACAATCCGCAAGTGTATGGAGAATATGTAGAAAGCGGCGAGCAGGGTCGTATTCCACAGAGACTAATTATTCGTATTGTGTTGAGTATTAGATTATAGTATTTCCAGTTTTATCTAGACGATCGAAAGGTGAATGGATGGTTAACGAAATAAAATAAAATGATAACAATAAAAGAAAATATCCGAATTAAAGAGAATTGCAAGAGTTTTAGATAGGTAGATTCCAAGGCTAGGTTTCCGTTGATTACTAAATTTAGTCGGTATTGGTTCCAAAAGGTTCTAAGTGCGTCTCTAAAACGATGATCACAACAATATTTTAAAGTCTCTCTCGAGATGTACTAAAACGTAGATTAAACAACCTATAATAACGTCTCCATCTATTATAACTTATATAACTCCAAAATGTTCATAAGATTAGATATCATCATAGTTCCTCACCGATTTCTCAATCTCGTAATTTACTACGTCAAATACTCGAAACCTATTAATGCCCTCTTCTCTCGAATTATGAGCAATTAAGTTTAACATGTAAAAACATTGATCAAGTGTCTAAACATGAATCAAAACCAAGTATTTGATAAAGAAATCACACTAGATAAAAATAATCATCAATCCCTCAAAATCATAGCAAATCAACGTACTCTCATGCCCGGAATCTAAAGAGTTTAGCCGGACATGGTGATGAAAGGAAGATTAATAATCATCATGTTCATGCTAAATAAAACAAAAAAAATCAATAAAAGATAGGAAGAAGATAAAACTCGTGGTGTGTCCTAATCGATCCCGGTTGAAGCCTTCAAATGTTCTTGAAGTGTTCTTCAAGAATTTCTTCAAAACTCCTTCTTTTTGGAATGAAAGCCCTTTGATCTTTTGTTTTTCTCTCTCTCTAATCTCCTAAATTCAGCATATCTCTTCTCTAGTCCCATATCCTCCTTTTATAAAGCTAAAAGTATCCTTTTTTTCTACACAAATCTTGTAAAAATGTCAAAAGGTGATATTTCCACCGAAAAGTGACACGGCCCGTGTCATAGTGCGCTCAAAATGCCAAAACCTGCTGGACAGGGAACTCGACCGTGTCAAATGACACGTCCGAGCAAATGACACGAGCGTGTCAAATGACACGGCCCGTGTCATACTCGTCTGGATAAGCAAAATGGCCCTGGAAGTGAAACCCGATCGTGTCAATATGGCACGACCGGGATAATGACACGACCCGTGTCGGTTGACACGGCCGGGCTCGTGTTGATTCGTTTTGACACCGTTTTGACTCCTTTTTAAGCCCGATCTCTCGTTTCCGCATTGCTTGATATGTATTTGTAATACCCGAGATTTCTGATATGTATTTGGAACTTGTGATATTGTAATGATTGTACTTTTGTCTGAGTACTATTCTCCGTATTTCATAATCCGATGTTGTTGAGCGTATGATTTCATGAAGGTGATTTAAAAATTGTAATTCTGCGCATGTAGCGCACGCTAGTGGCTATGTGTAGCGTACGCTAACATGGATCCATAGCGCACGCTACAAAGGAACATTAGCACACGCTATGCATGGTCAATTTGATTGAGACGTGCGGTAGGTGAGATCAGGCCGGGGACCCTTGTCGGATTGTGTCGGGATGAACCTGGACGGCTTTCGGGAAAAGCCAAGTCAACGCCTTAGCGCACGCTACAGGCATGTGCATAGCGCGCGCTAAGTGCCGAGTACAGTAAAGTCAGTAGCCGTTAGCGCACGCTACGAGCAGGGGCTAGCGCGCGCTAATAATCATTTCCTATAAATAGGACAGCATCCTTTTCGTATTTTCAGTCCTTTTCTTTTCCCACATCCGAATTCTTATACTTAGAGTATAACTTCCTACATCCTAAACACTTCATATCAGCATCCTAGCTCGTGATTGAAGATTGTAGATCATTGAGGAGTGGTGTTCGAGCCTTCGACGTTGGATTGCTTCGATTTCCTCCGTGTTCTTCACTACTTTGAGGTAGGTGATTCTTCACCGATATTCGTAATGTTCTTAAGGACGTTTGATCATGTTTTGATAGCCAGTTATTTCGTTTATAATCGATCATCACATGTTAGAAGGATACTTTTGACGTATCGGCTCTATATATCGTATGAACCCTTGAACCTTTTTAGTTTATGGACTCCTAAGCATTTCCAAACCGATGTGTGATCAGTAAACGGATATTACCTAGATTGTTACGTTTTACACATTGTAATCATGCGTTTTGGAATGTAGGACGAACGGAACTTAGAATATTTTCTTGAAGATCTAAGATGAATTATGGTGTTGAGATGATTATCCGTATCTTTGTATCTCATAGTCATTCAGTACGTATAGAACTTCCACAAACCTTATTAGCATGATATGCTCGGGAATGACTTGTATTATCACCATAGAATTCATGAGTTCATCACCATTAGCTCCAGTTTTATGTCAGTAGTAATCTGCCATGCACGGTTAGCGCACGCTAACATACGTTAGTTAACGTGCGCTATCGGGGATAAGTTAACGCACGCTACGTTTGGTACGTAACGTACGTTATGATATCAGCCGAGTCAGTCGGCTGATCAGAAGAGAACTGTCGGTCCATGGCTAGCGTACGCTAGGCATAGACGACAGTGTACGCTAACAGGCAGGCTTAGCGCACGCTACGTAGAGTACGTAGCGTACGCTAAGTGGTTCAGGTAGACTGCATATTTTGAGCTTTTGGGCCGTAGACCGAATTGTTAGGCCATCGTTCGACTTGAGATGATTTGTATATCATTCCTTTTGTTAAGGTTCGAGCTTGCTACGTTTATCGAAGGAGGCGGCCTTCGAGTGTGTTGAGATCATTGAAGTGTTTCGTTCTTGACATCTTCGAGGCAAGTATCGTAATATATTAATATTGGTATTTTGAGCATGCGTGTGATTTTTTACCTGTTGTTGAACATGAGATTTATTACGTTGAATTGTCATGATATTCGTTATCTAGTGTTTGTATGTTCATGTTGATGAACATAATGATTTGGCATATGTGTATGCATGAGTTGTGTTTGTGTACGTTGTACGATCTATGCTGAGGGCGCTGGATCGGATGTCCACCTCGTGTTGGTCCGACGGGATCATCTTGGGATCTAGGTTGAGGGCGCTGGATCATTGGACGGGTTATTTCCACCTCGTGTTGGTCCGACGGGATCATCTTGGGATCTATGCTGAGGGCGGTGGATCATTGGAATACCCTTGCTGTGTTAATGGAATCTTGTGGATTCGCATTGTTGGATTCCGGTAGCGGAAGTCCGTGTGGTGTATCTTGTTATGTATTGTTGATGCATATTTGAATTGTTTAATATGATACTTGTACTAGCATCGTTTTGCTAACCCCTTCGGGGGTGGACATTTGTTTTGATGTTCAGGTAGCCAAGGAGCAGGGAAACAGCCACAGTACCGACGTGATGACGAAGGGGCTCAGTGATGTTTGTTTGTTGTTGTTAGTGATTTGTTTCCTTGTTTTGATTTCAGTACTCGAGTACGCGTGTCGTATTAATATCATTTCGATATGGTTGTATTAATTACTTGTTGAACCAGTTGAATGGTTTTGTAAACTTGAATTTCCGCAGTATTGATGTCTTACATTTACACTTCTTTTAAATTAGCCTTGTAAATCCTTACTTAAGGGTTTACGGCGCTGTAATTATTCCGAATATCTCGGGGTGTTACAGAATATGGTATCAGAGCTAAGATTTATGGATATCTTGGCCGTCGGGTTTTAAGTTGGGTCTGTTTACGTTATTGATTTACGAGTCGTTCGTAACATCACTGTTCAGCCAAAAGTCGTCATGTGGACCGTGGTTGTAAGTCTCCTAATCTCTTATACTACCGTTTTACTTAATTACTGTTTTGTGAGTATTGACGGGTTTTATTTCAAAAACTTTGTCCTGGATATTGAGAAATTGTGTTTACAGTATGTTGAGAGGAGGACGCGGTCGTGGACGCGGACGGGGTAACATGAGACAGGAGGATTCCGCAACTACCCTGCACTATCGCCTAGTCGAACCGATTCCCATTCTCGAGGGCGCAAGGATCGGCGAATGACGACGCAAATCCTAACATGCCGGAGTGCTTCAACAGTGGTGGCGCAGATAAACCAAGCCGCTTGTAGTCGACCGCATGCAGACGGCGATGGGACAAAGAAAGACCACGAGGATAACCGGGAGACAGATGGCTTGCCGAGGTGGTCAAATTGCACCCGCCAAAATTTGACGAATCACCGAGGCAATTACTTGGGATCACCGGCTCAAGGAGTTAGAGAAGATATTCGCGGGTCTTAATCGTCCCGAGGACCTAAGGTTCCCATTGCCCAAGATTTTCCGATCGGGAGGCCTTTGATTGGGGAAGCTATTCGACCCGAGAATCATAATGCGGATTGGACGGAATTCAAATTAATGATGGAAGCACGTATTGTCCTCGTCCAGCTTAGAGAGGCAAAGATCCGAGAGTTTTTCTCACCACAGAGTTCGAAGTATCTCATGATGATGTAATCAAAACTTTTAATCATCAGCTGACTTGTGTGCGACACTTGGTCAGAACGGAGGCGGAAAAGATTTTTCATTTCGATATGTGGATGAAGCCGGAGATTCAGCAGTACATGTCCGGATTCGAGTGTACTACGTTGCGACAGTATCAAGACAAAGCGCTGGCCTACGACATGAAAGAGGCGGCGGTGGAGAAATCAGTGGAGGCAAAGAAGCAGAAAGTGACCGGCAACTTTTCAGAAAACAAGAGTGGTGGCCCCCGCAAGGGCCAGTCTTCCTTTTATTCGGCTAGGAAATCTCCACATCCTTCTAGAGATGGAAAGAAGTTCCGGACTACATCAGCAGTTCCGGACGCATCAAAGAAATGCTACAATTGCGGTCGAGCAGGGCATATTCGACGTGACTGTCCCGCATCTTCTGTGACTTGTTACGATTGTGGACAAGAAGGGCACCGTGCGGCTTTCTGTGGAGTTGCCACTAGATCTTTTGGTACTCGCACTCCAGCGCCAGTTCCGAAGGAGACAAGTGTGAACCAGACGCAGCAGAGTGGATTTCAGCAGCAGAACGTGGGGAAGAGAGAGACATCGAGTGCTGGGTCCGTTCCTCCGCGCCTGTATGAAATGAGGAAATTTGACGATTAGAACACTGCTGTTGCATCAGGTATGATTCAGATCCTTTTGCAACCAGTTAGTGTTTTATTCGATTCCGGAGCTACACATTCTTTCGTATCATTGAACTGTGTAAATCGTTTAAAAATCTCGTGCTTATCTGATTGTGAACCATATGTTGTGGGTTTGCCGAGTGGAGAGAGAATTGTGGGAACCCCAGAGGCTAGAGATTTTCCAGTATCTATAGGAGGGAGAGATTGGCCATCGAATCTTATTATAGTTGACATCTACGGTGACGATTTAATTCTCGGAGACGATTGGCTCAACCGTTATGGAGCTATTCTGAATTACCGAGAGAGAGTCATTTCTATCATTGCTGATGACGGATCTGAACACTTATTCCGAGGATGGAGACCAGGAAGCTCGGGAAAATTGATCAAAGCAATGAAAGCCATGAAATTACTGAAGTAGGGATGTCACGGACTTTGGTGCTGTGCCATGAGGAAAGAGGAAGGAGTAGAGCTCTCGTCTATTTCAGTTGTGAATGAGTTCTCAGATATATTTCCTGACGAACTACCTGGGTTACCTCCGCAGAGAGAAGTGGAATTCACTATCGAATTAGAGCCTGGAGCAGCTCCTATTTCCAGAGCACCATACCGCATGGCGCCAACCGAGATGTATGAACTCAAGAAGCAACTGGAGGAATTGTTACAGAAGGGCTATATTCAACCTAGCGTTTCTCCTTGGGGAGCGCCCGTTCTCTTTGTCCGGAAGAAATACGGATCCCTCCGACTGTGTATTGATTACAGTGAGCTCAACAAGATGACGATCAAGAATAAGTACCCTATACCTCGGATCGACGACTTGTTTGATCAACTGCAAGGGGCAAGGGTATTCTCGAAGATTGACTTACGATCAGGATACCATCAGTTAAGAATTAAGGAATCGGATATACCGAAATCTGCTTTCAGATCCCGGTACGGGCATTATGAATTCGTAGTGATGCCGTTTGGACTTACCAATGCTCCTGCGGTGTTCATGCAATTGATGAATCGGGTATTCTTGGAATACTTGGATAAATTTGTGGTCGTATTCATTGATGAAATCTTGATATATTCAAAGGACGCAGAGGAGCATGCCGAACATTTGCGTGTAGTTTTGAGCACTTTGAGGAAGGAACAACTGTATGCAAAGCTTTCTAAATGCGAGTTCTGGCTCAGGGAGGTAACTTTCCTCGGGCATGTGATATCAGCTGACGGAGTTCAGGTGGACCCGAAGAAAGTCGAAGCAATCTTGGAATGGGAGGCTCCTATTAACGTGAAAGAAGTCCGGAGTTTCTTAGGACTTGCTGGATATTATCGCCGCTTCGTAGAGGGATTTTCCAAGATCTCTCGTCCACTCACTCAGCTGTTACAGAAAACTCAAAAGTTTAAGTGGGATGAGAAATGCCAGGCTGGTTTTGATGAACTTAAGAAGAGACTGACGACAGCACCTATTTTAGCATTGCCAGATGGAACTGATGGATTCATGGTTTACAGCGACGCTTCAAATCAGGGTCTGGGATGTGTGTTGATGCAAAAGGATAAGGTAATTGCCTATACTTCTCGGCAGTTGAAACCGTACGAAGTAAATTACCCGGCTCATGATCTGGAGTTAGCAGCTGTAGTCTTTGCCTTGAAAATTTGGAGACATTATTTGTACGGCATACATTGTCAGATCTTTACCGATCATAAGAGCCTCAAGTACATTTCAGTCAGAAAGAATTAAACATGAGGCAGAGAAGGTGGCTGGAATTGATCAAGGATTACGACTTGGAGATTCTCTATCATCCGGGTAAAGCAAACGTAGTAGCCGATGCATTGAGCCGTAAACCTGTTTCTCTTCGAGTGTTGGAAGCTCTTACGTCCCAAACCAGCATTCAACGATAACTGATCCGCGAAAGGATTGAAGTATGGGCACCGGGAATCCAAGGGCAACTTTATGTGATGGAACTGACTTCATCACTAGTCGAGGAGATCAAGTCTAAGCAGTTGGACGATTCTCTGATCCTTCGATTATGTGATGAAGTAAAGAAAGGAAAAGCCCCAGGGTTCGTGATACAAGATGATGGAGTTCTGAGATTTCAGAGTCGACTTTGCATTCCCGATGATGATGATTTGAGACGGACTATTCTGAAGGAAGCTCACAACGCGCCCTATTCTATTCACCCGGGCAGCAGTAAGATGTATAAGGATTTAAAACAAAATTTCTGGTGGGGGAATATGAAGAAGGACGTAGCAGAGTACGTTTCGAAGTGTTTGACTTGTCAGCAGGTTAAGATTGAACATCAGCGACCTGCCGGAATGTTAAAACCGCTTCCGATCCCTGAATGGAAGTGAGAGGACATCTCGATGGATTTCATCACCAGTATGCCAAGGACTAGAATGGGAATGAACATGATTTGGGTTGTAGTTGATCGACTAACCAAGTCGGCTCATTTCCTAGGGATTAAAGATACATGGGGACCCGAGAGATTGGCGCGAGTATTTATTGCGGAGATAGTCAGATTGCATGGGACGCCGAAGACCATTATTTCGGATCGAGATGGTCGCTTCGTGTCGCACTTCCGAAAGCAGCCACAGGGATTTGGGGACTGAGCTCAACTTTAGCACGACTTATCATCCCCAAACGGACGGTCAGTCCGAAAGGACTATACAAACGGTAGAAGACATGCTTAGAGCTTGTGCATTCGATTGGTCAACTGATTGGGAAGTTCACTTGCCCTTGATCGAGTTCACCTATAATAATAGTTGGCATGCTTCTATTAAGATGGCACCATTTGAAGCTTTGTACGAGAGAAGATGCCGATCACCCCTGTGTTGGGATGATTCTTCGGATTTGATCGGGACGGAACCGGAATTGATTATTCAGACTCAAGAGAAGATAGCTTTGATTCGAGAAAGATTGTTGATCGCCCGCAGTCGGCGAAGTCTTATGCAGATGTACGTCGTCGCCCTCTAGAGTTCGACGCTGGGGACCATGTGCTATTGAAGGTGTCTCCTACACGAGGGATTTTCCGTTTTGGGAGGAGAGGCAGGCTTAGTCCAAGATATATCGGACCATTCGAGATCCTCGAGAGGGTTGGAGATTTAGCATATAGGTTGGCCTTACCGCCATCGCTGAGTCACGTTCACAATGTGTTTCACGTATCCCAATTGTGGAAGTATGTACCGGACCCCAGTCACGTCATTGATTTCGACGAGATCGAGATAGCTAATGATGGCACCTTCGAAGAGAGACCAATCAAGATACTTGAGAGTCGGATCAAACAGTTGAGGAATAAACCAATACACTTGGTTAGAGTACAATGGTCACAACACGGAGTCGAAGAGTCCACTTGGGAAACAGAGGACAGTATGAAGACTAGATATCCAGAGTTGTTTTCATCTTAAGTTTCGGGACGAAACTTCTTTTTAGGGAGGAAGGATGTAATACCCGAGATTTCTGATATGTATTTGGAACTTGTGATATTGTAATGATTGTACTTTTGTCTGAGTACTATTCTCCGTATTTCATAATCCGATGTTGTTGAGCGTATGATTTCATGAAGGTGATTTAAAAATTGTAATTCTGCGCATGTAGCGCACGCTAGTGGCTATGTGTAGCGTACGCTAACATGGATCCATAGCGCACGCTACAAAGGAACATTAGCGCACGCTATGCGTGGTCAATTTGATTGAGACGTGGGGTAGGTGAAATCAGGCCGGGGACCCTTGTCGGATTGTGTCGGGATGAACCTAGACGGCTTTCGGGAAAAGACAAGTCAACGCCTTAGCGCACGCTACAGGCATGTGCATAGCGCGCGCTAAGTGCCGAGTACAGTAAAGTCAGTAGCCGTTAGCGCACGCTACGAGCAGGGGATAGCGCGCGCTAATAATCATTTCCTATAAATAGGACAACATCCTTTTCGTATTTTCAGTCCTTTTCTTTTCCCACATCCGAATTCTTATACTTAGAGTATAACTTCCTACATCCTAAACACTTCATATCAGCATCCTAGCTCGTGATTGAAGATTGTAGATCATTGAGGAGTGGTGTTCGAGCCTTCGACGTTGGATTGCTTCGATTTCCTCCGTGTTCTTCACTACTTTGAGGTAGGTGATTCTTCACCGATATTAGTAATGTTCTTAGGGACGTTTGATCGTGTTTTGATAGCCAGTTATTTCGTTTATAATCGATCATCACATGTTAGAAGGATACTTTTGACGTATCGGCTCTATATATCGTATGAACCCTTGAACCTTTTTAGTTTATGGACTCCTAAGCATTTCCAAACCGATGTGTGATCAGTAAACAGATATTACCTATATTGCTACATTTTACACATTGGAATCATGCGTTTTGGAATGTAGGACGAACGGAACTTAGAATATTTTCTTGAAGATCTAAGATGAATTATGGTGTTGAGATGATTATCCGTATCTTTGTATCTCATAGTCATTCAGTACGTATAGAACTTCCACAAACCTTATTAGCATGATATGCTCGGGAATGACTTGTATTATCACCATAGAATTCATGAGTTCATCACCATTAGCTCCAGTTTTCTGTCAGTAGTAATCTGCCATGCACGGTTAGCGCACGCTAACATACGTTAGTTAACGTGCGCTATCGGGGATAAGTTAACGCACGCTACGTTTGGTACGTAACGTACGTTATGATATCAGTCGAGTCAGTCGGCTGATCAGAAGAGAACTGTCGGTCCATGGCTAGCGTACGTTAGGCTTAGACGACAGCATACGCTAACAGGCAGGCTTAGCGCACGCTACGTAGAGTACGTAGCGTACGCTAAGTGGTTCAGGCAGACTGCATATTTTGAACTTTTGGGCCGTAGACCGAATTGTTAGGCCATCGTTCAACTTGAGATGATTTGTATATCATTCCTTTTGTTAAGATTCAAGCTTGCTACGTTGATCGAAGGAGGCGGCCTTCGAGTGTGTTGAGATCATTGAAGTGTTTCGTTTTTGCCATCTTCGAGGCAAGTATCCTAATATATTAATATTGGTATTTTGAGCATGCGTGTGATTTTTTTCATGTTGTTGAACATGAGATTTATTACGTTGAATTGTCATGATATTCGTTATCTAGTGTTTGTATGTTCATGTTGATGAACATAATGATTTGGCATATGTGTATGCATGAGTTGTGTTTGTGTACGTTGTACGATCTATGCTGAGGGCGCTGGATCGGATGTCCACCTCGTGTTGGTCCGACGGGATCATCTTGGGATCTAGGTTGAGGGCGCTGGATCATTGGATGGGTTATTTCCACCTCGTGTTGGTCCGACGGGATCATCTTGGGATCTATGCTGAGGGCGCTGGATCATTGGAATACCCTTGCTGTGTTAATGGAATCTTGTGGATTCGCATTGTTGGATTCCGGTAGCGGAAGTCCGTGTGGTGTATCTTGTTATGTATTGTTGATGCATATTTGAATTGTTTAATATGATACTTGTACTAGCATCTTTTTGCTAACCCCTTCGGGGGTGGACATTTGTTTTGATGTTCAGGTAGCCAAGGAGCAGGGAAACAGCCACAGTACCGACGTGATGACGAAGGGGTTCAGTGATGTTTGCTTGTTGTTGTTAGTGATTTGTTTCCTTGTTTTGATTTCAGTACTCGAGTACGCGTGTCGTATTAATATCATTTCGATATGGTTGTATTAATTACTTGTTGAACCAGTTGAATGGTTTTGTAAACTTGAATTTCCGCAGTATTGATGTCTTACATTTACACTTCTTTTAAATTAGCCTTGTAAATCCTTACTTAACGGGTTTACGGCGCTGTAATTATTCCGAATATCTCGGGGTGTTACAGTATTGGGGTTGGAGACTTCGTTCTTGCTTGATTTATGTCCATAAAGTACCTATAAAATCAATAAAACGTACCCAAGCGTGATCGAGTCCAATAAACACAATACGAGTATAAACGACACAGTTCTACACATTTTAGGATCTTAAAACCCGGAAAATCGATGTAAAAATATGTGTAAAAATGAGTGTTATCAAAATCCCCCAAACTTGAACGTTGATCGTCCCGAGCAATGCACTTTAAAATAACCACTCTTAAGGGAACTCGTCCCTCAACATACCTCAAAGGGCCATTTTGAAAATTCATCAATATGCCTCAAGAAATAAATAAGTTGAGTTCTATAAAGTATTCAAATCTAGGGGGTGCTTCCTTAACATCATATCTAATACTTGAATAATACGAACCTCGCCGGTCAAGTGTATTCCCTCACTCTCAATGTGTATAATGGGATAAGTGATGCTCAAAACTCATTCAATGAAATAAGAATCCCATAGGCTTGCCAATCGTCTACATCTCTACCACTAGTTGTGCATGCAAATTTGGTGAATCAAAAAGGACTTTATCGGTTGTAATGTAGGCTTTTTGGTCGGGGTAGGATAAGTATGGCTTAAAGTGACTTGACTTGAGCAAATTAGAATATTATCTCAATAATCACTTCTCTCAAATAGAAGCTCAATAATCCCTTAGAATTTGTTTCCTTCAACCCCTTGATTTTAATATCATCGCACTAAGCACTTTTGAAAGTGAGAAACACAATCTTATTCCTCCTTATTGGTCCATAATCTCGTTTCTTTTGTGTCCACAAACTTTTTTTTTATGTTTTCATGTGGTGGACAACATCATCATTAAATCACATCATTCTTCCTTCAAATTTATTTTGATAAATCATTGCATTTGAACCAACAATCTTCCCAATCGCTTCCACACATCTTTTCATTCTTTTGCCAATTTGTTCTAAATAACTCAAGTATAGGGACAAAAGTTTATAATGGAACGGAAATCTCATCATGTGGCTAACAAGAAATAGGCTTTAACCTCAATCGGGCTAACTAGGGAAATAAATTTTCGGGTTGGCCAAAAGGTTTGAAGGGTTCCAATAAAAATCGCCTAAAATCATTTTCACTAATTTGCACACACACTTATAGTTTCGAATAAGATACCAGGGCAAGTTCTAGAGTCTTAAAAACATGAATGGTACACTCGACAATGAATCTTGCATATTTTAATGATGCACGAAGGCTCAAAAGCTCACAAGTTCGATTTGTTCATATTTCCAAGAGATTAAACTATTTATTCAATTTCACACCCCTTTTGATTATTCTACAATTTTTCCCTTACAAATTATCCTCGATTTGCATATCAAAATAACAAAATAAATCCTGAGGCATCCAAGACAAGAGTTCATTCTTTCGAGTTTCATCCAAGTTCATCATCATCAAAACACACCAAGTTCGAAATAAAACACACCGAAATAAAACACATCAAAAAATAAAACAAAATCCAAACACACCAAAAAAAATAAAAACAAACAAACAATGTAGGTATTTCTTGACCCAATATCTCCCCCCAAACTTGAATTAAAGAGTATACACATGAAGGGGGTATAGTATTTAAACAAAAAGAAACTTTGGGTCAAGAAATACTTACAATCGGTCCTATTGATTTGGCGGAGGATAGTGGCCTTGTTGGATATGCCAATCTTCCATTCGTTGTAAAATTGCTAGCATCACGTCTTGTCTTTCACGGGTTTCCTCTCGGAGAGCCTCGAACTCTTCTCTCAGTGTAGAACGAGATGTGGCATGTCTTGATTCGGCCTGTCTCGACGACTCGGGCCGTTCTCTCCTTCTTTCTTCTTCCTCCCCCGATTCTCTTTATTCTTCCGGGCCTCTCTCATATTCAAATTCTTCCCCCATTCTTTCCTCCCTCTCTTCTTCTCGCATCCTCTCGTCTCTATCCTCAAATTCCGAACGCCTAGGACGGACATTCCGAGCCACATATCTTTCACTAGGAGAATTTAATCCAGCTGCATCCCGGGCTAATTTATGCGCTGCCGTGGCCATTTATAGATTTCCTAAGTCCCGAATACTGGAAATAGTTGTCAAAGTTGTATTCGGGAGTAGAAAGTGATCGCCGTCATTCTGGAGGAAAATAACTCGAGAATCGTAGTCGAGAATATTCATCAACTTCATGACTTGGACCGATAAAAGCATATTTCCCGGGAGGGGAGTTCGGTTTTCTAGAGGTACGTCAAGATGAAGTGCGATAGGGGTAATTAAACCCCCTATCCAAATCTCCCATCTCGGTTTAGTGGTAACGTCTTCGAAGTGGTCCATGATAATAGCTCCGGTTGCGGGATTTGTTCCGTCGAGTATATGAGCTAAGACATAAAGCTCTCGCTGAGTAATTGGCCCCGTTTCTTTTAGGCCGAAGATAGTGCTTGCAATGACCTTGTGTAGATAGCGGAGGATGGGGTTGCGGAGTGAGGATCCTTTTGCCGATTTTGGGATGTAGGGACGTGCACCGCTTCCCGGGTATTCAACCATTGACCTCCAGTAAGTCTCACACTCGAACCGATTGATTCGGTATTCTCTGTGCCTTCGAGCGTCATATATAGTATCCAATTCACCAGGACCCAATTTTTCGTTTTTGTTGTTTAGCCGAAATTCCAAGGCGGTCGGCTCATGCGAAATCGGGTCTCTTTTAACGGAGAGTGTACTAAGAAATTCCAGCGTGAGACATCGGTAAGTGGGCCAATGTTGGGTCATTAATGTCGTCCAACTTATTCATCCAAGTAACCGCATAACATCTTCTCGTATCCCCATCGCCGTCATGCACTCATCGTCCGGCCATCGCGTGGGGAGCATTTTTTTCTGTCCCAATGTCTCCCATCGTGCTAGGCGACTCGGCGGAAGCTCAATTCCATACGTCTCGGGCGTCTCGACAGCCCCTTGAGTAGGTATTCTCTCCGGTTGTTCGATTTCTGTTGTGGGCCTTCCTCTTCCTCGTTGAGTTGCGCCTGGTCCTTGTTGGGCATTTCCTCGTCCTCGTCCCCTGGCCATTTTTCTGCATGATATTCATCAATTATCATTTGTTCAAACAAGCTCAGAATCCCTATTGTTCAATAATAAACGCACCCCCAACTTTTTACAAAATAAACATTTTTTCAAAAATAAGCGTTTTCTTCAAAAATATCCCAACCATAAATTTCAACGCCAAATGCATAAGTAAAATCCCAAACATGTAATAACATTAATCATATATATCCAACATGTATGATAATCACCAACAAATTTCAACTCTTTGATCTCATGACAAATTCCACAAAAATAATCCATTGAAAAACCCTAATTAGCTCAATAAATCATGTTCCACATAATATCAATGCAATGAATAATTAAACCTTCCAAAATCGTGAATCGTACCTTGAATGTGGAGTGAAAATTGAAGAAAAACTCAGAAAAAATCGCGACCCAAACCCGGATGAGTTCGTCCGATTCGTACCCTTTGAAGCTTTAGGATTGTGGAATAATGATGAACACTATGTTATTATGTGAGATTTGACAAGGTTTTTTTTTTGGCCGGATTTAATGGGAATCGGGGCTAGGGTTTATGATTTGGGGAAGGAGGAAGTTTGGGGAAGAAGGTAATGGAAGGACACGGCCCGTACAGCGTTTTTATATCCCCCGACCGACACGGCCCGTGTCGATTGACACGACCCATGTCATACCTGCTTCTTTTGTCAAAAATGCCGCTGTCCACCTGACCCGGCCGTGTCAAATGACACGGCCCATGTCGTACTACGCTAGAAAGTGAAATTTGGGCTGGGTACCTGACTCGACCGTGTCACATGACACGGCCCGTGTCGTACCTGCTTGGAACGTGAAAATTGACTGGCCATCAGACCCGACCATGTCAGATGACACGGTCGGTGCCGTGCTACTCCAGAAAGTGAAAAATGATCTTTCTGCACGACCCGACCGTGTCATTTGACACGGCCCGTGCCATGTTGTCCTGGAAAATGCAGTTTTATCCTCGATGTGTTTTTCCTGCGATTTGAACACCAAAATTTGAACCGTTAGTTCTACAACAAGAAAAAGAATACAAAAAATGCGAAAAAAAATCAAAACATGAAAATAAAAATTATTGGGTTGCCTCCCAATTAGCGCTAAGTTTAACGTCTTCAGCCGGACGTCTTCAACTGGAAGTTTTTATGGCTCGCTTAAAGTTATTACGGATACGGCTTCCTTTTGGTAGGGATGATAGTAGTGTTTGACTCGTTGTCCGTTAACTTTAAATAGCTCTCCGTCTCTGCTCATGAGATCGACTATTCCGGGTGGAAGTACTTTCTTGATCACGAATGGACCCGACCATCTTGATTTCAATTTTCCGGGGAACAATTTTAGTCTTGAATTATAGAGAAGTACTTGTTGTCCCGGCATAAATTCACGTTTAACGATCATCTTATCGTGCCATCTTTTAGACCTCTCTTTGTAGATTCGAGAATTTTTGTAACATTTATCCCGGAATTCTTCTAATTCATTTAGCTCTAGCAATCTTTTCTTTCTGGCGGCCTCAAAATCCAAGTTTATTCTTTTCACCGCCCACATCGCTCTATGCTCCAATTCCAAAGGTAGGTGACATGATTTCCCAAAAATGAGTTGATAGGGAGATGTTCCCAAAGGAGTTTTATAGGCCGTACGATAAGCCCAAAGTGCATCGTCAAGCTTGGATGACCAATCTTTTCGAGATGTACTCACCGTCTTCTCCAAGATTAGCTTAATCTCTTTGTTTGCCGCTTCGGCTTGTCCGTTTGCTTGTGGATGATAGGTCAATGATTTCTTTGATCGGACCCCATATTTCTGAAGGAGTTTATCCATGATTTTGTTGACAAAATGCGATCCCCGATCACTGATTAATGCTCTTGGATTTCCGAATCGACAAAAGATGTTTTTCTTTAAAAATTTCATTACTACTTGAGCATCATTTGTTGGAGAAGAAATTGCCTCGACCCATCGAGATACGTATTCGACCGCTAGGAGAATGTACTTATTTCCGAATGATGATGAGAATGGACCCATGAAGTCAATACCCCAAACGTCAAATAGTTCAACCTCAATTACGTTGGTTAGGGGCATCTCATGACGCCTTGAAATATTTCCTACTCGTTGGCATCTATCGCATTGTTGAATGAAGAGATATCTATCTTTGTATAGCGTAGGCCAATAAAATCCGCTTTGCAACACCTTTGCAGCAGTCCGTGTTGCTCCGAAATGTCCCCCGGTTGGTGATGAATGACATTATTGAAGAATTTCATCCCATTCCTCTTGCGGTACACATCTTCTTACGATCATGCCGGCACATCTCTTAAAAAGTAATGGGTCATCCCACATATAGAACTTGATATCGTGTAGGAATTTCTTCTTTTGATAATGAAATAAATCCGGGGGTAGCACACCTGCGACCAAAAAATTAACAATGTCAGCAAACCACGGAAATTTAGCTTCAATCATAAAAAGCCGCTCGTCCGGAAATTCTTCTTTAATCCCTTCGATCTCGGGTTCCTCCTCCTTTTTGTACTCGAGGCGAGATAAGTGGTCGGCTACCACGTTTTCACAACCTTTTCTGTCTCAAACTTCCATGTCAAACTCTTGTAAAAGAAGAATCCATCGAATTAGACGAGGTTTAGAATCTTTCTTCTCAAACAAGTATTTGATAGCTGCGTGATCCGTGTGTACTATCGTCTTTGTCCCAATTAAGTATGATCGGAACTTATCAAAAGCAAATACCACGGCAAGCATTTCTTTCTCCGTTGTTGTGTAATTTTGTTGGGCTCCGTCCAATGTTTTGCTTGTATAATAAATAGCCCGAAAGAGTTTCTCACGATGTTGTCCCAACACAGATCCGACCGCATAAGCACTTGCATCACACATGATCTCAAAAGGTTGAGACCAATCCGGTACCACGAGGATAGGAGCACTCACTAATGCCTTTTTTAAAGTTTCAAATGCCTGCAAACATTCGTCAGAAAGAATGAAAGTGGTATCTTTTTCTAGCAATTTACTCAAAGGTTTAGTGGTTTTTGAAAAGTCTTTTATGAATCTCCTATAAAAACCCGCGTGTCCAAGAAAACTCCTAATTGCTTTTTCATTATTTGGTGGGGGAAGTTTCTCAATGGCGACAATTTTCGCCCTATCAACCTCCAAACCGGCGGCGGACACTCGATGGCCTAGGACAATTCCTTCTTGCACCATAAAGTGGCATCTTTCCCAATTCAACACGAGATTAGTGTCTTCACATCGCTGCAAAACTAAAGTAAGATTATACAAGCAATGATCAAATGAATTTCCAAACACCGAAAAATCATCCATGAAAACTTCCATTATATTTTCGATCAAACCATGAAAGATAGACATCATACAACGTTGAAACATGGCTGGATCATTACATAAACCAAACGGCATTCTACGATAAGCATAAATTCCATAAGGACATGTAAAAGCCTTTTTTCTTGATCTTCCGGTGTTATGTAGATTTGATTATACCCTGAATATCCATCAAGAAAACAGAAAAATTGATGCCCCGCCAATCTATCAAGCATTTGATCAATGAAGGGGGGGGAAATGGTCTGTGCGAGTAGCCGCATTTAAAGCCCTATAGTCTATACATACTCGCCATCCCGTAACTACTCTCATAGCGATAGATTCATCTTTTTCGTCTTTGGTTACAGTCATCCCTCCCTTTTTTGATACAACTTGCGTAGGACTTACCCACTCACTATCGGAAATTGGATATATCATCCCGGCATCTAAAAGTTTTAGTACTTCTTTTTTCACCACTTCTTTCATTATGGGATTAAGTCTTCGTTGATTTTGCACTTTTGGTTTAAAATTTTCTTCAAGCAAAATCCTATGCATGCATATGGAAGGACTAATTCCCTTCAAATCTGAGATGGACCATCCCATAGCCGACTTATGTGCTCTCAATACACGAAGCAATTTATCTAGTTAAGTGGATGAAAGTGAAGAAGATACAATTACCGGATTTGATTTGTTATCATCTAAGAATGCATACTTGAGGTGTTCCGGCAGGGTTTTAAGGTCCAAGCTTGATTTAGATGAATCCGATTGAGATGAAATGGACCCCAAATTTTTGTCCATGTCGTTGGACATGTTCGGTTCGTCCGTTAGCTTGATTTCTGCAACTACTTCGTGCTCCCATTTGTCAAAATCATCGAATGTATTGATTTGCGTTTTTTCCTGTAGAGAATTCAATTCAGAAACATAATCAAACAAGTCAGAATCGTTAAACTCCAAAGTTGAATCACTAGAAAAACATGAATTCGTAAGAGCAAACTCTAACGGATCCGAAGATAATGAGTGTAAGATTTTTTTCTTTCCATACGAGCTTATATGGTCAATAACATTGCAATATTCCGTATTATCATGAAATTTCATAGCTTTGAATATAGAAAATAGAACATGCTCGTCGTTAACACGTAGTGTTAATTCTCCCCTTTCAACATCAATAAGAGCCTTTCCCGTTGCTAAGAATGGACGTCCAAGGATAAGTGGTAAATCTCCATCTTCTTCCATATCAAGGACAACAAAATTCGCTGGAAAAATAAATTTGTCCACTTTTACAAGCACATCTTCAATAATCCCCTTGGGATGTGTTATGGATCGATCCGCCAATTGTAGCATAATCGTTGTGGCTTTCATTTCTCCGACGCCTAATTTCCTGAAGATAGATAACGGCATGAGGTTAATCGAAGCACCTAAATCACACAAAGCTTTATCGAATGAGACGTTTCCAATAGTGCATGGAACGGTAAAGCTTCCGGGATCCTTAAGCTTTTGAGGCAATTTGCATTGGATAATAGCGCTACATTCTTCGGTTAGTTTAACCGTCTCATGATCTTCCATCTTTCTTTTTCTTGACATCACATCCTTCAAGAACTTTGCGTAGTTAGGCATTTGTTCCAAAGCGTCTGCAAAAGGAATATTGATATTAATTTTCTTGAAGATGTCTAAAAACTTTGCGAATTGTGCATCTAACTTTTTCTTTTTGAAACGTTGAGGAAAAGGGAGAGGAACGTTAGGAGTAGAGTTAGGAGATATTTTAGGCTTCTCAGCCCCCTTTGATGTATCATGCTTCCCTTCTTCCTTTTCAATTTCGAATCGATCCTCCTTGACTTCCTCACTTGGTATCTTTGGCCCTTCATAATTCGTTCCACTTCTTAAGGTGATCGCTTGACATGACTCTTTTGGATTCACTTCGGTATTGCTTGGAAATTGTCCCCGTTGATGTTGACTCCCGACAACTTTAGCTAATTGTCCAATTTGAGTTTCGAGATTTTTCATTTGAGCTCCCATGGTGGTAGCTAGTTGAGTGACATGTCCTTCGATTTTGTCCAATTTCTCCTCATCTCGACTAAATCGGCTTTTCGTCTCCATCATGAAAGTAGCTATAATATTCTCAAGATTCGACGTTGGCTTTGCTTCTTCAATTATTTCCCCATTCGATACCTTGAATCCGGCCGGTGGTTGCAAAGCATTCTTTGGATTAGCATAGCTAAAATTTTTATGATTTCGATTTGAGGGATGGTAGAAGCCCGGTGGTGGATTATCCCGGTAGTTGTTGTAACTCCGATTATTAATGTAGTGTGCCTCCTCCAATGGATCGGACGGTAGTGGACTTGAAATTCCTTGAGAAACTCCCTTCGAATCACCTCCTTTTGTTAGAGCCCCCAATTGAGTGGTTAACATCGTCATTTGCGCGGTTAATGCCTTTGTAGGATCCGAATCGGATATCTCAGCCACCCTTCTAATATTTGATCTTTCCATTGGCTATTGATAGCTATTCATAGCCATTTCTTCGATCAATCCATACGCTTCTTCAGTGCTTCTTGCTAGCAATGCCCCTCCCGCGGAAGCATCAATAAAATTTCTTGTTTCCCCCATAAGACCATTGTAGAAGAAACACATTTGTTGGTCTTCGGGAAAACCATGTCGAGGGCATCGCCTTAGTAGATCTTTGAAACGTTCCCAAGCTTCATATAACGGTTCGGAATCCAATTGACGAAATTGAGTAATCTCACTTTTTAGCTTCATTGTCTTGTTTGGTGGGAAAAATTTGAACAAAAATTTTTCGCTCAATTCTTCCCATGTCTTTGTACTTCCGGGAGCTAAAGTTCCAAGCCAATTTCTTGCTTTCTTCCTCAAAGAGAATGGAAACAATCGTAATCGTATGGCATCATCCGAGACTCCGTTCATTTTGATAGTATCACATATTTGCATGAAATGAGTGAGATGGGCATGTGGATCTTCGACAGCAAATCCTCCAAATTGATTCTGTTGAACCATTGAAATTAAGGCGGGTTTCAACTCGAAATTATGAGCGTTGATTGGAACATGAGTGATTCCTACAAAGTTTCGGTCTAGTTTCGGTCGGAATCCATCCTGAATTGATTGCACCCTAGTTGGTGGATTTTCAATCCTTCTGCCCTTGTTGTCTTGGATTACTTCATTCTCGTTCACGTTGCCCCTTTCCACGTTGTCTCCCGCTCTCTCCATGTCTTCAAAAAGATCCCTTCTTAGTTTCCTTGAGGTAGCACTTGTTTTTCGGGCAAATGCTTCTACTTCCGGGATGAAAGTTTCTAAAGGCACTCGAGATGAACGAGTGTTCATGCACTCCCTGAGTAGAAATTGTATGAGTTAAGTAACAAATAAGAAAATGTCTAAAGTAAGACTAGAAACACTTATCGTAAGACTATAAACTCCTTGATATTCTTCGTCGTCACACTTGGTTTTTTGCATAGCAAGTCAGATCATTCATTATTCATCTATCATCGGGGTACTGATGTTGCATATATATTGCTTTATGTCGATGATATTATTTTGACAGCTTCTTCTGAAACTCTCCGTAAGTCAATTTTGACGCTTCTGGGAGCAGAATTTGCCATGAAGGACCTTGATCCGCTTAGTTACTTTCTCGGAATTGATGTCACTCGAGATGCACAAGGGTTATTTCTGTCTCAAAAGCAGTATGCCGAAGAGATACTTGAGCGCGCGGGAATGTCCCACTGTAGCCCTTCCCCGACGCCGGTTGATACGAAGTCGAAGCTAAGTGCTTCGACAGACTACCCCTATGGTGATCCGACCAAATACCGTAAGTTGGCAGGCGCCTTACAATATTTGACTTTCACAAGGCCGGATATTTCATATGCCATACAACAAGTTTGCCTTCATATGCACGACCCTCGTAACGTACACATGGCTGCGTTAAAGCGTGTCCTACGCTACATCAGTGGGTCTATCACCTTTGGTTTGCATTTATATAAGTCAAATGTCACAGGCTTATTCTCATACACAGATGCAGATTGGGGTGGATGTCCAGACACTAGACGGTCCACCTTAGGTTATTGTGTGTTCCTCGGCGACAATTTAATCTCTTGGTCCTCTAAACGTCAACCCACACTCTCCCGTTCTAGTGCCGAAGCTGAATACAGAGGTGTTGCTAATGTTGTCTCCGAATCGTGTTGGATTCGAAATCTATTACTAGAACTACATTGTCCCATTAAGAAGGCAATATTGGTTTACTGTGACAATGTGAGTGCGATATACTTATCTGGTAATCCAGTCCAACATCAACGAACTAAACACATTAATATGGACATTCACTTTGTCCGAGAAAAGGTGGCACGGGGTGAAATACGAATCCTTCATGTTCCATCTCGTTACCAGATCGCTGATATTTTCACAAAAGGGCTTCCGCGTGTCCTTTTTGATGATTTTCGTGATAGTCTCAGCGTTCGACCTCCTCCCGTTTCGACTGCGGGGGTGTGTTAGTTATATTATTTTATAATATAATTTGTACTATTCCCTAGCACTTATTGTCAGCATTGTTTAACAAACTAGCATCTTGTCCTTGATTCTAGGAATCAATCAAGGAGTTTATTACGTTTCCATCTTGTATATATGTGGGGACTACACATCAAATAAAGGATGGAATCAACTTCCAACACATATGTGATATAATACTCATCATATCACTACAATAGCAATTAAATCAAAATTGAGAGAAAATTTCTACCTAAAACCCCCAGTTATACAATTTAGGGTTCTAAGAGATTATACCTCAATTTAGGTGTAGGAGACGATTAAACGATGTTTAATCCAAGTCAAGAGTCCTAAAATGATGATAGGTGATGGTAAGATGGCAAACCTTCAGAATATAGATCGTCCAAGCGCTGAAACTGTCGCAATATAGACAAGGAGATGAAAAATATGCAGATAAATCTAGGGGTGTCGAGTGGTTCGGTTCCGGTTAACCAAACCACAATTTTCGGTTAACCAAAACCATAAACGCCCCAAAATAGGAACAACTAACCACACCACTTTAAATTTCGGTTAACCGGAACCACACCGATTATATATGGTTCCGGTTCGGTTAACCTTAAAAACCATTTTTCTTTTTGTTGATCCGAAAAAACTGAAATAATCAATTCTAAAATGCTAAAATTAATCTTTTAAAACAAAAATAGTAGACAACAACACAATTAATCCATAAATCCAACAACTATAAGTCAAAATTAATCCATAAATCCAACAATTAAAAATGCAACACAATCACAAACGGAGAATTGATGTGGGGGTAGTTAATTTACATATTATTAATTCAATTGAATTTCATTTTAGGATAAAAATATATAATTATAATTTATTAATTTATCATTATTTCGGTTTGTGGTTCTGTGGTTCTGGAACCATTCGGTTCCGGTTAACCATTAACCATATTTTTTTTTTGAAGTAAGAACCACAAACCGCACCCTAACCACAAATAGTGGTTCTCGGTTAACCGGAACCACGTCGGTTCGATTCGGTTCCGGTTAAAACCACTAACCACGAACCTTTTAGACAGCCCTAGATAAATCTACCATCTCGCATATATAGCAAGACAGGTTACGGCCGTGACATCCATATGGGACGTCCGTAACTCAAGCACATACAGCAGTAACTAAGAAGTTATATGATCGTAATTGGTCTACCGGAACTCAGTTGATTAGAAGATGAGATAATACAGCTGTATTAGAAAGACTTACGGCCGTAAGTCACTGCTACAGCAGTGCAACGCAACCAAGAATCAATGAGGCGCTCGAAATGACATCGTTAACTGGAGAATACATAAAGTAGCAAAGCAATTACGTATGCATACTTCAAATGAGTCTAAGAAATATCGTTTCGTTTCAAATGAAATCTATATCATACGAGCTCCCAGACGATCCTAAATGAATCAACACAATAATTGGCCAAGCAACTGAAATATTCTGAAAATGGCAATACAATGGATATTTTGGCTAAATGACGTAGTGCTTACACAAATACTGTAACACCCTAAAAATGGCGGCTATTACAATGCCATGAATCTCGCACTGGGACCCACCAGGCGATGCAAATACACAAATCAACCGTAATATAATTATAGTACCGAACCAAAAAGAATTTAACCATCACTCCGAATGGAGAAGTTTATACATCAGACGGCTAAAATCGCCATGACACACAGGATTCAAATGCAAGTATAAACCATATGAAGATGAAGTATACCCCCAAATAATAATACAACTGAAAAAAGATACTACAAAGCGGAAATAAAAATACACGGTTTAATCATAATCAGAGAAAAGAAGACTTGGGGACCCCAAACTAGTATCCTTTAAACCCTTCGCCATCACAATGCTCTTCCCGTGCCTTGGTTATACCTCGAACTAAAATACAACAACAAGTATTTCGCCCAAAACCACACGGTCAGATATAAATGATAATAAATCTCAAGATGTTATACAAATTATATACAGTACATCTCAATAAAACAAACCCGGATATAGAACATACCCATCGGGCGTATGAAACAACCAATCGCAAACCATCGGACATACCCAATCACACATGGTGTATAAACGATCAATCAATATGGCTCTAGACGGACATCACAGTACGCCCGTTCTGGAACTGTATCCGTGAACATATCAATCCTTATACGGAATCCAGAATATACATGGCATAATGTACCTAATTGTTAACATGTAATTTTGCACAAATTTAAATGTTTTTGTCGAGATTAAACGTATCCAATTGTGTTAGAATTACATCATTATTTATTAGTTCCCAATTTTATTGGGCTCGATTATGCTTCGGTGTTTTCATGTCTTTTCAGGGTATATAAGGCATTCTAAGGCCAATCAGCGCCAAGTAAGATATCCTAACTCCAAACACCACGAAGTTAAGGCACGAGCATGTGAAGCTGGCAAAAAGGGCGGAAAAGGGGTCCAGGAGCCAATGACACGGACACGGCCGTGTCCGACAGCCACGGCATGGGACACGCCCGGGTGTGCCCGGGGCCTGCCAAGCACGCGTTACACGGTCGGTGTCACGGTCGTGTGTCTGGCCGTGTCACTGACCAGAACATTTTAGTGTGGAAACGACATGACCGTGTCACAATTCGACACGGCCGTGTCACAATTCGACACAGCCGTGTCTGATGGCTGTCAACTGTTGACATTTTGGTTGCTTTAGGGTTTTGGACTTCTTCAACCACATTTAAATAGATGATAGAGCCTTCAAATGAAGGGGGAAGTCATCTCTTGAGAAGAGAGTGCGGAGAAAAATGCAAAAGCGAAGGAAAAAACTTCAAGACGAGGAGAGGATTCATCAACGAAGATCAAGACGGATCAAGAGACTCCATCCAAAATCCGAGTTTTATTCTTTATTCCCACCTTTCATATTTTCTTTCTTATTGTTGAACATGTCTAAGTATTTTATGATTATCATGTCTAGCTAATCTATTTGGTTCCAAGACTTGGGATTATATTGATTGCAATGGGATTTTTGATTATTTATTGATATTGAATGATCTTCTTGAATTCCTTATTCAAATAGTTGGTTTGATTTCATGTTTTTACAAGTGATCAATGTTTCTACATATTTAGTGCATATTACTCATAATTCGAGAGATTAGGGTAATATTTAGCCTCCACTGTTTGACATAATTTAGTTACGAGATTGAGAAATCGGTAATAGGTTGTGAAAACATCGTGTCTAGGATTCTACGGAGTTGATTTATATAGATTAGACGAAGATGTCAAATTGTGCAAGCTAATCTACGAGTTTATGTGATTTTGAGAGAAACCATAAGCAACCTTAATAATCGTTTTATAAGGAAACCAAGTAAAGAACTTTAATAGAAATTTATCGGAGGGACCTTAGACATTGGTAGAAACCACAGTCTTAGAATATTTTCACTAAACTTGACAAACTATCTTGCATCAAATCTCACTCGTTGATGTATAATTACTTTCATTTTTTTATTATTATTCTTATAATTTAACTAAATATTAAATCTATTTTTCGGTCGTCTAGATAAAATTGAGAAGACTACTGTAATACCCCGATTTTTTTGGATATATTTTTCGTTTATATATTGGATATCGTGCATCAGGTCATCGCACTTTTGATATGAGGTATATCGTATGAGAATACTATTGGATTCAGTATATGTATTCAGTAAGTGATTATGTGTTTTCGGTATGTCGAGATAGGCGGTAACAGTTGAAATTGGCTTAGTATGGAATTGTTACGTACGTTAACAAGGTGAGCTTACGTACGTAAGATTGGCATGGTTACGTACGTTAAGGCTAAGGTATTACGTACGTAACGAAGGCATCAGACGATCAAGTCGTGGTCGGCAGGTGGGACCCTGTGTCGGCAACTTTCGGCAGAGGATGTTGACAGGTAAGTCAACGTACGTGTTACGTACGTTATACAGGACGTGTTACGTACGTAACACGACCATTGTACTGTAGTAAGTCAACTGGTATATTACGTACGTTATATGGTATGGGTTACGTACGTAATGGACTTCACAGAATGAGACAGTGAGTTTGTTACGTACGCTATGGATTTCAGATACGACGTTAAAGTTGTTACGCACGTTAAGTAAGGACACTTACGCATTTAACGAGATGCGCAGTTTATATAATAAGAGATGGTCTTTCATTTGTTCACCAAAGGAAACTCATTTCTCCCATCCCAACTCGTCCCTCTTCACTTCTAAGAGTATTCTAAACACTTCTAACATGATTGTGAGCTTGGAATCATGGAATTAGAGCTTGGTTATGGAACTATTGTTGATTCTTGAAGTGATTTCTTGTGTTATCCATATTCTATGAGGTATGTTGGATATTTCTCCTTTTCATTTCGGATTTTTGATGTTATAGTTGATGAATGATTCGTATGAAGATGATTATGATGTTGTTATTGCGATTCTTGAGGATATATGAGTTTTATGTTGAAGGAAGATGATGATATGCTTTGAATATGTTGATTATGATTATGGAATCATAGAGTTCTTGATGTTCTTGAGGCCATATGATGATTTGATAATTCGTTTAACCGATTTAAGATGGTATTCTAAATCATAGTGATGATAGTGGTTGATTTATATGATATGAATCTTGATATGAGGTTGAATTCCGGATTGAATATGTTAAGATCATTGTTACCAAGTTGGTTCGATTATTGATATGATTATTGTTCTAGGTTGATTAACCAATAGGTATAATCGTTTTGCCGCGGTGAAAAGCCGTAGATTCCGTCCAGTCGGGGCTGAAGAGCTCGTAGACGAGGGCGATGAGTTCGGTGTTGGTTTTGTCATGTTGGTATCCAGGCAAGTGTTTACTTGTTCGGTTGTAATGTTTTGATGAGCAATTCTGTAATATCCGGATTTATTACGGTGTATTTCATCTGTATTCAAACCCTGTATTATTCGGATTTGTGGTTTTGATTATTGGAGTATGATATTTCTTGCATTGATATCATTGTACATAAGTATAGAAACATGCAAAATTTCTCATGCAAACTCGTGATAGCGCAAGCTAAGAATGTAGCTTAACGCGCGCTATCGGGCTACTACTAGCGCATGCTATACATGTAGGAGTTGCGTGCGCTAAGAACTCAATTATTGAGCGGGACTGCTAGCACATGCGCCAGCCGGGACATGGGTCCGGATAAGATTCCCGCGGATGAACCTGGACAGTTCTGAAGTCAACTCTTATTAGCGCGCGCTAAGGAAAGCTTAGTAGCGTGCGCTAACTTGTTAAAATGCATAATATTATAAATGGGACAACAACCCGTTTTGGCTTACATTTCATTTGTCTATTCTTCATTCTTGAGAGGCCAGAGAGTTGTAATAATCCTTCTACCCACTTAGAACATATCTTGTTGGTCTTTGTATATTGGTTATCACTTGGGAGTAATCATTGAAGTGGAATAGCACCTTGGAGTGGCATACAACCAACCGGAGTCGGATTCTACCTTACGGTTCAGTGATTTTCATCATATTAAGGTATGTTCAACCGATCTCCAGACTTAGAGTTGGATTCTAAAGAATTGGATGATCATATTAACGAGATATTAATTTTCATAAGTGAATTATCCAAAGCACATCATGTTTGGAATATTGAGATGAATAAGCCTTAAGTACCTTGATTATAATCATCAGGATTCGAATCTTATTACATTGAACAAGTAAAGGAAGCTTCTATCATTGGTAATCCGAATCTAGTAGATGACTTCATAACAATCATGGACGTGACTTTAACATCATTATTGTTAGATGAATCTAAGGGATTGATCATGGAAGGATTTATCTAGTATAGATGGAATGTTAAACAACTACAGCATGATAATTTCGATGGATATAAGGTGTTGATATCAACCGCGTTTTCGAATCGTCATATGAAGAATTGTAGTCGAAATGGAATATGGTTTTATAATGGTATACATATCCTTGAATCCGAAGTTGTTGCTATCCGTAAGATCATTCATAAACGTATGTACATGATATTCATGGAGGTAACATGGATTATCACGGAAGATTTCATTGTTTTGATCATGATGAGAATAAGCATCGCCCAGAAGAAAGCGCCATGCATGATAGCGCACGCTAAGCTATAAAGATTAATGTGCGCTATCGAGCACGAGTTAGCGTACGCTACGTTTGGTATGTAACGTACGCTAGGCCATCAGACGAGTCAGTCGACTGATCAGTGAAGTACTGACCATGCATAGTTAGCGTACGCTAGGCTTTGTTGTTTGCGTGCGCTATCGAGCAGACTTAACGCATGCTACACAGAGTACTTAGCGTGCGCTAAGCAGTTCAGGCAGATTACATTTTATGAACTTTTGGCCGTGAATCGAATTGTTAAACATTCGTACGACGTGAGATAAATCCTATATCATTTCTTTTGTTAAGGTTTGGTCCTGTTACGTGATTAATTGAGGAGGACGATCTTCAAGTGTTCGTTTTCGTGGAAGTATTGTTCTTATCTTCAAATCGAGGCAAGTACTTTAATTGTTTTATGTATTGATGTTATACATATTGTCGTGCATGTATGTCGTTGTTGTATGTCCACCTCGTGTTGGTCTGACGGGATCATCGGGGGATCTATGCTAGCGTGCGCTGGATCATCGGATGGGTTTTTCCACCACGGGTTGGTCTGACGGGATCATCGTGGGTTCTAGGCAGTGAACGCTGGATCGACGGAATTACCATGTGTATGTTATGATATCATGTTGTGATTATCAGTTGTGTATGTTATATTTGAGTTTCTCGTAGGAGAAGACTCGTTGGACATTTTATCATTTACGTTATTATTATTATTCTGCGTGTGACGTTGAAATAATATGTTGTGGTACTTGTACTAGCATCGTTGTGCTAACCCCTTCGGGGGTGAACATTTTGTTTATGTTCAGATCCAGAGAGCGGAAAACAACCACCGGAGCCGCATGACGACGAGGGTGCGAGTGATGTTTCACGGGTTCATTTGTTCATTGTTTATTGGTTATTTCAATAAGTACTCGAGTACGAAGTCGTTTATGATGGATTTGAATTTGGTGATGTATTATTGAGTTTCTGTTGAACAATTGTACTTTCAGTATTTGGTCAGGACTGTTGTATCTTAATTCCGTTATTTCCATTAGTTAGTACCTTTTAATGTCTGCTCAATTCTTCACCTTGTAAATCCTTATGTAAAGGGTTTACGGTCAGTAATATTCTGAATATATCGGGGTGTTACAGAATATGGTATCAGAGCTAAGATTATGGATATCTTGGCCGTTGGGTTAAAATAAGGGTCATTTATGTCTTTTGAGGTAACCGGCCGTGAATGACATCACTGCACTGCCTACGTCTTCATGCGAACGGTGGTTGTTAGTTCCTAAACTCTATCTTGTTCTTTACATGTTGTGTCTCTTTATACTCGAATATTAGAACGATGTTGTTTCCTGTATATTGAGTATTTATGCTTACAGTATGTTGAGAGGCGGACGTGGACGTGGTCGCGGTCGTGGACGCGGACGAAGAAATGCTGAAAGGGAAGCGTCGCCTTCTAACCAAAGGCCGTCATAGCTCAAAGTAGCCGCAACAATCTATTAATAACGAACTGATCCTGCTGCACAGAGATCCTTCGTCAAGTGATGAACTAGATGACTCGGGCCGCCAAGTCGTGGACCGAATGCAAGTGGCGGTGGGACTACAACAGAGAGAGACAGAAGGGATCCCATACATGGGAAATCGAGGTGACCGGTGGCTGCAAGAGGTGGCGAAGATGCAACCACCCAAATTCGACGGTATTTCGAGACTCCCACCAGGACCATTGGTTGAAGGAACTGGAGAAAATCTTTGCCTAATTAATCGCCTGACGATAGGAGAGCCTCTATCGCTCAATATTTTCTGATAGGGGAAGCGTCCGAATGGTGGGAAGCCATCCGGCCCGTAGACCATGATGCCGATTGGACAGAGTTTAGATTGATGATGGAAGCTCGATTGCCCTCGTCCCGTGAGGGAAGCCAAAATTCAGGAGTTTTTCTCCGCTCGCCTTTCCGATGTGCCGTATCCTGCAATTAAGATGTTTAACCAAAGAAATGGCGTTTGTTCGACATCCGGTCGTAATGTATGCGTAAATGATGATCCATTTGATATGAGGATGAAACCAGAAATCCAGAGGTACATGTCCGGATTTGAATGTACCACACTCCGTCAATACCAGGATAAGGCGTTGGCGTATGAGATCAAGGAAGCAGCTATGGAGAAATTTTCTAATCCAAGAAACAGAAAGTCTCTGTACTTTTACAGAGCACAAGAACAAATGGGCCCCGTAAGGCCCACCATCCTTTCACTCTTTCAAGAAACCTCCGCACCCAGCTTAGGAGCGGAAAGAACTTCTGAGCGACATCAACTATTACCGATGTTACCAGAAATGCTTTAACCGCGCCTGAGATGGGGCACTATCGACGAATTGCCCCTTCTGCCGTGACTTGTTTTGATTGTGGACGAGAGGGACATCGGGCGTGTTTTGTGAAGAGGCTGCAAAGTCTTTTAGAGCCCGTACACCACAAATACCCGTAAGGAAGCCAAGATCCAACAGACGCAGCAAAGTGTTCGGATGCCTCGGGATTTTGGCCGCGACGAGGCAGCGAGGACAATGGGACCGAAAGGGGACATCGAGTGCCGGATCCGATCCCCACGCCTGCATTTGAGATGAGGAGGACAGACGATCGTGATGTCATTGCCGCATCGTGCACTTGCCCAGATCCTTTCCCGGGCTTAGCGTTTTATTCGATACAGGAGCTACGCATTCTTTTATATCTTTGTCTTGTGTAAATCGTTTGAATATTTCCGGCTTTCATACTTGTGAACCTTATGTTGTTGGTTTACCGAGTGGAGAAAGGATTGTCGGAAACTTAGAAACTAGAAATTTCCCTGTATCATTTGGAGGCAGAGAGTAGCCTTAGGACCGTTATAGTTACGACCGCCGTTCACCGGGGCTTCGGTCGTCGGCTCTCAAATATGATCGTGATAGAAATGCAAGGAGACGAATTGATACTCGGAGACGATTGGCTTAATCGATATGGAGCAATTGTAAACTACCGAAGGAGGAATATCTTGTTGATCGCTGACGATGGTTCTGAAATATTGTTCGAGGGATGGAAACCGGGAAGCTCAGGAAAATTGATCAAGGCGATGAAAGCTGTCAAATTATTGAAACAGGGCTGTACCGGATATTGGTGTTATGCAATGAAGAAAGAAGACGAAATTGTGAAACTTTCATCCATTCCTGTTGTGAACGAATTTCCAGATGTATTTCCTGACGAGTTACCTGGACTACCTCCATGAAGGGATGTAGAATTTACCATTGAGCTGGAACCCGGAGCTACACCAATTTCTAAGGCGCCGTATCGTATGGCACCTACCGATATGTACGAACTGAAGAAGCAGCTGGAGGAGTTACTGGACAAAGGCTATATTCAGCCAAGCGTTTCACCCTGGGGAGCGCCAGTTCTTTTTGTCCGAAAGAAGGATGGATCGCTTCGGCTGTGTATTGACTATCGAGAGCTGAACAAGATGACGATTAAGAACAAGTATCCGTTGCCACGGATTGATGATCTGTTTGACCAGTTGCAAGGGGCAACAATATTTTCTAAAATCGATCTGAGATCAGGGTATCATCAGCTGAGGATTAAGGAATCTGATGTTCTGAAGTCAGCGTTCAGAACTCGTTACGGACATTATGAGTTTGTAGTGATTCCGTTTGGTCTCACTAACGCACCTGCTGTATTTATGCAATTGATGAACAGAGTGTTCATTGAATTTTTGGATAAATTTGTGGTCGTGTTCATTGATGACATTCTAGTGTATTCTAAGAGCCCGGAAGAACATGCGCAATATTTACGGATTGTATTGGAACTTTTGAGAAGCGAGAAATTGTACGCCAAACTTTCTAAGTGTGAATTCTGGCTAAAAGAAGTAATGTTCCTCGGCCATGTGGTGTCAGCTGAAGGAGTCCAAGTAGATCCTCAGAAGATCGAAGCAATTATGGATTGGAAGCCTCCAAAGAACGTGAAAGAAGTCTGAAGCTTCTTAGGACTTGCTGGATATTATCGTCGATTCGTGGAAGGGTTTTCTAAAATCTCCCGCCCACTTACTCGACTCCTGCAGAAAACTCAAAAGTTTGAGTGGAATGAATTGTGTCAGATTAGCTTTGATGAATTGAAGAAGAGATTGACGATGGCACCGATATCACTTCCACAGGGAACTGGAGGATTTATAGTTTACAGTGATGCTTCGAACCAAGGACTTGGGTGCGTATTGATGCAGAATGATAAGGTGATCGCTTATGCGTCGCGACAGCTGAAACCTTATGAAGTGAATTACCCAACACATGATTTGGAGCTAGCAGCAGTAGTTTTTGCTTTGAAGATCTGGAGGCATTATATGTACGGGACTCACTTTCAGATCTTTACGGATCATAAGAGTCTCAAGTACATATTCAGTCAGAAAGAGTTGAACATGCGGCAAATAAGATGGTTAGATCTGATCAAGGACTATGACTTGGAGATTTTGTATCATCCAGGCAAAGCAAATGTAGTGGCCGATGCACTTAGCCGCAAGCCTGTTTCTATTCAGATGCTGGAGACGCTGACCTCCCAACTTAGCCTTCAACGAGAGATGATTCGTGAAGGAATTGAAGTGTGGTTACAAAGAGTCCAAGGACAACTGTGCGTGATGGAGATAACTTCATCATTAACCGAAGGAATCAAATCTAGACAGGCAGATGATCCTCTGATGATTCGGTTACGTGATGAAGTGATCAAAGGAAAGGCCCCCGGATTCATAATTCATGATGATGGAGTTTTGAGATTTCAGAACCGACTATGCGTTCCCGATGATGATGTTCTGAAACAGACGATTATGAAGGAAGCTCACAGTTCGCCCTATTCTATCCACCCGAGCACCAGTAAAATGTATAAGGACTTAAAGCAGAATTTCTGGTGGGGCAACATGAAGAAAGATGTATCGGACTATGTTTCGAAATGCTTGACTTGTCAGCAGGTTAAGATCGAGCATCAACGGCCTGCCGGAATGTTGAAGCCGCTCCCGATTCCTGAATGGAAGTGGGAGGACATATCGATGGACTTTATCACTAATATGCCGAGAACCAGGACAGGAATGAACATGATTTGGGTGATAGTTGATCGTTTAACCAAATCAGCTCATTTCCTAGGCATTAAGGATACGTGGGGACCAGAGAGGTTGGCACGAGTATTTATTTCGGAAATAGTTCGATTGCATGGTACGCCGAAGACCATTGTTTCTGATCGAGACGGTCGTTTTGTGTCTCACTTCTGGAAAGCAGTTCATAAGGCCTTGGGGACCGAATTGAACTTCAGTACAGCTTATCACCCGCAGACTGACGGACAATCCGAGAGGACTATACAAACGGTGGAAGACATGCTAAGGGCCTGTGCCTTAGATTGGTCAAACGATTGGGAAGTTCATCTACCATTGATTGAATTTACCTACAACAATAGTTGGCATGCTTCCATTAAGATGGCACCGTTTGAGGCATTATACGGGAGGAGATGTAGATCGCCCCTATGTTGGGATGATTCGTCAGACTTGATCGGAACAGAACCAGAGTTGATCGTGCAGACTCGAGAAAAAATAGCCTTGATTCGTGAAAGGCTGTTGACCGCCCAGAGTCGCCAGAAATCTTATGCGGACGTACGCCGTCGCCCATTGGAGTTCAATACTGGAGACCATGTACTTTTGAAGGTTTCTCCTACTCGGAGAATCTTTCATTTCGGAAGGAAAGGAAAGCTGAGTCCGAGATATATCGGACCATTTGAGATCCTCGAGAGAGTTGGGGAGTTGGCATACAGATCGGCATTACCGCCATCATTGTGCCATGTTCATAACGTGTTCCACGTATCCCAGTTACGGAGGTATATACCAGATCCCAGTCATATCATTGATTTCGGCGAGAACGAAGTCGCGCAGGATGGGACGTTTGAAGAAAGACCGGTCAAGATACTCGAGAGTCAAGTTAAGCAGTTGAGGAACAAACCAATCGTTTTGGTCAAAGTTCAATGGTCACGTCACGGAATGGAAGAAGCCACCTGGGAAACGGAAGCTGATATGAAGTCTAGATATCCCGAGTTATTTTCGTGTTGAGTTTCGGGACGAAACTCCTTTTTAGTAGGAGAGTATGTAATATCCAGATTTATTACGGTGTATTTCATCTGTATTCAAACCCTGTATTATTCGGATTTGTGGTTTTGATTATTGGAGTATGATATTTCTTGCATTGATATCATTGTACATAAGTATAGAAACATGCAAAATTTCTCATGCAAACTCGTGATAGCGCACGCTAAGAATGTAGCTTAACGCGCGCTATCGGGCTACTACTAGCGCACGCTATACATGTAGGAGTTGCGTGCGCTAAGAACTCAATTATTCAGCGGGACGGCTAGCACATGCACCAGCCGGGACATGGGTCCGGATAAGATTCCCGCGATGAACTCAGACAGATTCAAGTCAACTCTTATTAGCGCGCGCTAAGGAAAGCTTAGTAGCGTGCGCTAACTTGTTAAAATGCAGAATATTATAAATGGGACAACAACCCGTTTTGGCTTACATTTCATTCGTCTATTCTTCATTCTTGAGAGGCCACAGAGCTGTAATAATCCTTCTACCTACTTAGAACATATCTTGTTGGTCTTTGTATATTGGTTATCACTTGGGAGTAATCATTGAAGTGGAATAGCACCTTGGAGTG
The DNA here is from genome assembly GCA_033398695.1 of Orobanche coerulescens. Taxonomy (NCBI): domain Eukaryota; kingdom Viridiplantae; phylum Streptophyta; class Magnoliopsida; order Lamiales; family Orobanchaceae; genus Orobanche; species Orobanche coerulescens. The sequence continues at coordinate 9,379,321 of CM065805.1, read as the reverse complement.
GCATACAACCAACCGGAGTCGGATTCTACCTTACGGTTCAGTGATTTTCATCATATTAAGGTATGGTCAACCTATCTCCAGACTTAGAGTTGGATTCTAAAGAATTGGATGATCATATTAACGAGATATTGATTTTCATAAGTGAATTATCCAAAGTACATCATGTTTGGAATATTGAGATGAATAAGCCTTAAGTACCTTGATTATAATCATCAGGATTCGAATCTTATTACATTGAACAAGTAAAGGAAGCTTCTATCATTGGTAATCCGAATCTAGTAGATGACTTCATAACAATCATGGACGTGACTTTAACATCATTATTGTTAGATGAATCTAAGGGATTGATCATGGAAGGATTTATCTAGTATAGATGGAATGTTAAACAACTACAGCATGATAATTTCGATGGATATAAGGTGTTGATATCAACCGTTAAGCCTTTCGAATCGTCATATGAAGAATTGTAGTCGAAATGGAATATGGTTTTATAATGGTATACATATCCTTGAATCCGAAGTTGTTGCTATCCGTAAGATCATTCATAAACATATGTACATGATATTCATGGAGGTAACATGGATTATCACAGAAGATTTCATTGTTTTGATCATGATGAGAATAGTTTACTGCCCAGCAGTAAACTGCCATGCACAGATAGCGCACGCTAAGCTATAAAGATTAACGTGCGCTATCGAGCACGAGTTAGCGTACGCTACGTTTGGTATGTAACGTACGCTAGGCCATCAGACGAGTCACCGACCGATCGGTGAAATCGACCATGCATAGTTAGCGTACGCTAGGCTTTGTTGTTTGCGTGCGCTATCAAGCAGACTTAACGCACGCTACACACAGTACTTAGCGTGCGCTAAGCAGTTCAGGCAGATTACATTTTATGAACTTTTGGCCGTGAATCGAATTGTTAAACATTCGTACGACGTGAGATAAATCCTATATCATTTCTTTTGTTAAGGTTTGGTCCTGTTACGTGATTAATTGAGGAGGACGATCTTCAAGTGTTCGTTTTCGTGGAAGTATTGTTCTTATCTTCAAATCGAGGCAAGTACTTTAATTGTTTTATGTATTGATGTTATACATATTGTCATGCATGTATATCGTTGTTGTATGTCCACCTCGTGTTGGTCCGACGGGATCATCGGGGGATCTATGCTAGCGTGCGCTGGATCATCGGACGGGTTTTTCCACCACGGCTTGGTCTGACGGGATCATCGTGGGTTCTAGGCAGTGAACGCTGGATCGACAGAATTACCATGTGTATGTTATGATATCATGTTGTGATTATCAGTTATGTATGTTATATTTGAGTTTCTCGTAGGAGAAGACTCGTTGGACATTTTATCATTTATGTTATTATTATTATTCTGCGTGTGACGTTGAAATAATATGTTGTGATACTTGTACTAGCATCGTTGTGCTAACCCCTTCGGGGGTGAACATTTTGTTTATGTTCAGGATCCAGGAGAGCGGGAAAGCAACCACTGGAGCTGCATGACGACGAGGGTGCAGAGTGATGTTTCGGCCGGGTTCATTTGTCTGTTGTTTATTGGTTATTTCAATAAGTACTCGAGTACGAAGTCGTTTATGATGGATTTGAATTTGGTGATGTATTATTGAGTTTCTGTTGAACAATTGTACTTTCAGTATTTGGTCAGGACTGTTGTATCTTAATTCCGTTATTTCCATTCGTTAGTACCTTTTAATGTCTGTTCAATTCTCCAGCCTTGTAAATCTTTATGTAAAGGGTTTACGGCGCTGTAATATTCCTGAATATATCGGGGGTGTTACAAATTTCATTTACATTTCATAAGTATTTTATGTTGTACTGCATATTGACGAATGTTCAGTGATGTTCTAAAAGGATTAGAATGCACAGTTGACGATTGTTGAGATACTTGGACAATCTTGGGAAGATTGTAGTATTCGGATATTGTTGATGTCATTTTGGATATTCTTGGTCTATGGTATGCATTTCGAAAGGATGTCCGGATAGAGGTGTAATACCCTCGCCTTTAATATTGTATTTTCTGATTTAAGCTAAGTATTTTCGCACCATATCTGTGTTGTTGTAGCAATTATATCGACGAATTATGTTAAGTTGGAATCATGGTCATTCATACTATATTAATTGTTGGGTGATATTGGGAGAATTCCATTTATGCTTGTTATAGCACTTAACGTACGTTAACCTATCTTCTTAACGTACGCTATGTATGTCGCCTTACGTACGTAACATCCATATGTTAACGTACGTAATGCGGAGATCCACTCAGTCCGCCTTTTCGGCGGGTGGGGCCGAGCGGGGTAGGTGGTCGGAGTCGATCGCGACAAATTAAGTCAACGGCTATTACGCATTTAATAGCTATATAGTTACGTACGTAACGAATTGCGTGTTTTGAGGCAGAAAGATCTGATGAAATTGGTTACGTACGTAATGATCATGAGATTACGTACGTAAGGACTATAACGTACGTTAACCACTTTCGTTAACGTAGGTAATGCCGAGTTCAGATTATAAAAGTATGACTTGCCATTCATTTCCTACTCGACCCTTTCAACCTCCCAACTGAGAAAAACGATTCCCTTCCCTTCCAACTCCGTTTCTAGCCCTTCTAACTTGTGTTGGAGCTTCAGCACTTGATTGGTAACTTGGAGAGTTAGAGATTGAAGTGTATCCCTTGAAGTGTTGGTGTTGTTCTTCATTTTGAGGTTGGTCTTTCTTTAACTCATATCAAATCCATGCTTATGATGATGTTAGTAAATAAATACTTCACATAATGTTAGTTTAAGCTAGTGTAAACATGATAAGTTAATTGAATCATGCTCAAACTAAGTGAAGATTAACATTAAGGGTATTAGTGATACTTCTTGATGTAAATAACTTCATAATGTGATTGTGTTGGTAATGATATACATAAAACCTGATGTATAACATGATAATTGGAAGTTGATTATAGTCTCAACACTAGGAACATGTTAAGGATTAAACCCTTAATGATTAGAGGTGGGAGATATTAAACTTGTCTTGAACATTCAATTGATTCTTGAAGGTAATATGGAACCATGATTTTTGGCCTCTTAAACCAACACCTTTGTAATAAAATTGTTGAAAGAATTATGTTAACCCTTTGAAATTGATCTTCACAAGATGGGATGAAGTTACTTTTAAAAATTTCAAGTATCCAATGATATAACTAGGCTTTTAATAAATTCTTCAAAAGTAAAACAATGGATTTTGATAGAAGGAAGTTGTAATCTTCATATGATCAAGTTAATCGATTTCGTTGATAACTTAAAAGGATGTTAATCGCTACATTAATATGTTAATAATGTTCTTAAGAGGATTGTAGTGAATATGGTGATGGAAATGCGGTAGATGAGTAGCTGAATTCCATTTCATTAATCCGTGTATGTTAAGAGACGTAAATTAAGATGATGTTCTTAGTGCACTAAAAACTTGAGCTTATGCTTCATATAGGAATCAGTTTTTAATGTAATTATTGGTAAAATAATGAAGAACGTAATTAACACAAACTTATATCGTAATCGGAAGTGCCGATGATTTGAAAAGATGTTTTCACAATATTACTTTGGTAATAAACTGAACTTCAAGTATTTGACATTAATGTTAGAATATGTGAATGAACATGATAAACATATAATGATTTGTAATAAGAACATTAAAGTGATCAATAGGATAATCGATTTATTCAAGTAAATTTACGAATATTATTTATGTAATAATACCGTTATCGTACGAATGTGTTGTTGAATGAATTACATTTCATTCAAGGTTGCTTGTTCACGTGAGTATTGTTAGACGAGGATACCGTTCGTTTGACCATTCAAAGAAGGATTATTCATCTACGGAATTGAGGCAAGTTATCTTGCTTGGTTATAATGATGGTTGAATTCTTGTGATTATTATGCGTTTCGTGTGTATGAAATGTTCTGATAATCTATGATTCGTGATATGGTGATACTCTTGATCGTATTGTCATGGTGTTGGGGATGATATATCCGAAATTACCGTCCTTGTTACCGTCAGTCCTTTTGAGCTTTGTTGACACTTCGGTGAGTTGTTCGATTCCTTGATAAAAGTGTAATTCGTTGAGTTTCGTTGTCATGTTGTATCGTGACATCTCTGGAGTCATATCTGCGCGCCGATTGGTTATGTGTAGGATTTTTAGCCGGGCACTTGATGATCATGCATGGATGTTTTCCGCATTTAGATCGTGCACACGAGACGTAGTTCGTGAGGCTAATTAGGTACATCGTCCCACATATATTCTGGATTCCGTATACGGGGTGGACATGTGCACGGACACATTTCCGGATCGGGCGTACTGTGACGTCCGTATTGAGCCATATTATATGGTCGTTTGTATATTTGGTTATGTTCGACAGTTGGGACTGATTGTTTATACGCCTTCGGGGTATATTCAGTAGTCGATGGTTTTCTTTGAGATCAGTATATATATATGAATTATATAATGTCATGAGAATTATTATCATGTATAGCTGACCCTGTGGTTTGGGGCGAAATACTTGTATTTCAGGGCGAGGAAAGGGCAAGGCACAGGAGGAGCACAATGGCGACGGAGGGTTTTGAAGTATGCTATTTTGGGGGCCACGAGTCTTTTGATATTCGGTTATGTATTATTGTGATTTTCATTTTATTTTGTGTCGGATGAATGTACTATAATCTGTTAGGTATTGCCCATCGTCATATGGTCTGTACCGAATTTGGATCCTGTGTACGCTTGCTCGTATTAAAGACATGTATAACTTATACTCCACATCAGGGTTTTTGTTGTAGTACGGTGCCACGTTGTCAGGTTGTAAGTCTATGTCGTGATATCGCCTGGTGGGTCCCGGTAGGGGGTCCACGACACTGTAATAGCCACTGTTTTCGGGCTGTTACAGAAGATGGTATCGGAGAGTGTGTTTTTATTTTGAGTCATTGTAGAATCGAAATAGCATCAAGAAACCTTCGTGCCACGTGTAACCTGTGCAAACGCCTGACCCGTCAAATACGGTATGTTCTCATGAACCATAATTTTATTACTGGCATGATATTGACAATGTATTGGTCTCCTTACTTATCCTGGCATCTTGCTAACATGAGGTAAAATTCATCTGTTTGAGGTGAACCTAAATTAATTATGTGATTGGAATTGTTTCGACTTGATGTTGATATGATATTGAGTGTGTAACACCTGTAGTGCCAGTGATTCTTTACGAACTGCTTTGTTGGATAGGAAATTCCCTGTTGCTATTAACTTAGCATGAATTATGATTGATAAATCGAACTGTACTTGTGACTTGATTCTTTCAGTATGGAAAGGAACCCGAGAGGCTGTGGCATAGGGGGACGAGGCCGCGGAAGAGGCCGAATTCCGATACCACGAGCCAACAGACGCGTGAATGTGGAACAGAGTTCCACAGGCAGTGATTCGCCTTCTAGGGACCAATCACACCACACCGGAGAGAATGCACGTGTCGATCCTTACACTGTGATGCAGGGCATGATGGCCCAGATGACCCAAATGGGTCAGCTGATGGAAGCTATGCAGAGGAATACTACTGGTCAACAGCAGGGGCAACAGCCTCCGCCTCTGGTGCCTGGCGGGATCGTAGCCGGATTATTAGCGACATATCACGACAGCGACCTCCGACTTTTGAAGGCTCATCTGAGCCTGCTGACATTGTACACTGGATAGAGCATTTCGAAAAACTGTTCGAGATGGTGGAGTGCCCAGAGGAAAATCGAGTTGCTGTGGCAGCCTACTACCTTAGTAAGAGTGCCCATACTTGGTGGCTTTCTGTGAGGCCTGCCGATGGCGCGAGTACTTGGGAGGAATTCAAAAATCTCATGCTAGATCTTTACTATCCTGCACCCCTCCGTGAAGCCAAACTGTCCGAATTGCTGAACCCCGATCCAGCGGAAGACGAGGATGTGTTAGCGATTGCTGAAAAATTCCAAGCACTTCTCCCTTTTGCTACGTCAGTTGTCCGTTCGGGAGCTGATAAGATCAAATATTTCCTCAAGAGGCTTAAACCCCGAATGAGGATGCAATTACTCAATCACCACTGCATTTACCTACGGAGTTTATTGAGAAGGCTTTGGAGTATGAACTTACTGCGAAGGAGATTTCTAAGAAGACCTCGCTTTCCAACAAGAGATCCAGAACTGCACTCCAAGGAGACAAGAATCGGGATATTCAAGAAACCCCACTGTACTAAATCCTTCCGAACGGCCACCTATGGCACCGAAACCGACAGAACGCACTCTCGGGCAATCAGCTCACCTGCCGTGTGTTATAACCGTGGGGACCAGGGCATATCAGCTCCAAGTGTCCGAAGTCGGCCGTTACTGTCACACTTGCGGGAAGAACGGTCATCGTGCTCGCTATTGTCGGGGTGGACTCGGGCGTGCTCCAGTAGCATCTCTTGCTCCATGCAGTCTTCTGCTCAGAACGTGCTCCTCCGTCCGCTTCTTACCGGACTACCGGCGAACAAAGGGATGGGCCATGGAAATCAAGCCGGTACACCTGCTTCCGGTTGCAAAACCCAGAGTCTACGAGATGAAGAAAGCCGATGATCCCGAAGCCAGCATGATTGCAGGTACTCTCGAGATTCACTCTCAGCCCGTTTGTGTTCTTTTTGATACTGGTGCTTCACACTCCTTTTTGTCTAGTTCTTGTTTGAGTCGTTTGCATTTGAATCATGTTACCGATTGTGAACCTTATGTAATTGGTCTACCCGATGGTAGAAGAATTATTGGGAGTCGTGAAGTACAGAACTGTCCGATTAGCATGAACAACCGTGAGTGGTTGTCCGACTTGATTGTGGTTGATTTACCTAAAGATGATGTAATCTTGGGTATCAACTGGATGGATCGTCATGATGCCGTGCTTAGCGTCCGTAAGCGAATGGTGACCGTCACATCGGATGATGGCGTCGAGTGTATTTTTCGGGGTGATAATCCCAATCATTCTCAGGAGAGTCATCGCTATGAAGGTCGTGAGATTATGAACTGTGGATGCATTGGTTATTGGTGTTACATGACCAAGACAACTGACCGGCCAGTCGAATTGGTTGATATTCCAGTAGTTCGAGATTACCCAGATGTATTTCCAGAAGAGCTTCCAGGAATACCCCCACAGCGAGAGGTAGAATTCACCATTGAGTTGGAGCCAGGAACGTCCCCGCTTTCGAAAGAACCATATCGTATGGCCCCGACTGAGATGCAGGAGTTGAAAAGACAACTTGAAGAATTAACTGAGAAAGGATATGTTCGACCCAGTGCATCCCCTTGGGGAGCGCCGGTGTTATTCGTACGGAAGAAGGACGGATCGCTGCGTTTGTGTATTGATTACCGGGAGCTGAACAAAGTAACAATTAAGAACAAATATCCTTTACCTCGCATCGATGATCTATTGGATCAGCTCCAGGGATCCGCTATATTTTCCAAGATCGACTTGAGATCCGGGTACCACCAATTGTGGATTCGAGAGTCTGACGTCCCGAAGACAGCTTTTCGCACTTGCTATGGGCATTATGAGTTCGTTGTCATGCCATTCGGACTAACTAATGCACCTGCAGTGTTCATGGAATTGATGAATCGAGTTTTTATTAATTATCTGGATCGTTTTGTAGTCGTTTTTATTGACGACATCCTGGTCTACTCTCGTGATCATGAGGAGCATGAGTGTCACCTCCGCCAGGTTCTCGATGCATTAAGGCGAGAACAACTCTATGGAAAATTTTCTAAGTGTGAATTCTGGATGTCTGAAGTTATTTTTCTGGGACATGTGATATCAGCAGATGGAGTAAGAGTAGACCCACGTAGATGAAGCTATCCGAGACCGGCTACCTCCGAAGAACGTGAAGGAAGTTCGTAGTTTTCCGGGTAGCAGCTATTACAGCATTTATCTGTGGAAGGATTTTCCAAAATTGCTCAACCGATGACTAATCATTGAGAAAAGATAAGAAGTACTTGTGGTCGGAAGCATGTCAGAAAGTTTTGATGAACTCAAAGGTCGATTAATTTCAGCACTGCTTTGGTACTACCTAGAGGAACGGAAGGATTCGTGGTATATAGCGATGCATCGAGACAGGCCTTGGCTGCGTGACACGCAGACGGAAAGTGATCGCCTATGCGTCCGCATTGCGTCCCTTACGAGGTCAACTACCCGACTCATGACTTGGAGTTAGCAGCCGTAGTGTTTGCTTTAAAAATCTGGCGCCACTATCTGTATGGAGTTACCTGCCGGATTTTTACGGACCACAAGAGCCTGAAGTATATTTTTACCCAGAAGGAGTTGAATATGAGACAAAGGAGGTGGTTAGAGCTAATCAAAGACTATGATATCGAGATCCTTTATCATCCAGGCAAGTCAAATGTGGTTGCCGATGCCTTGAGCCGCAAGACGGTGCAGGAGCAGATACTGGCTCGTTTGACCGCCCAGAAGGAGTTGCAATTAGATTTCATGAGACCAGAGATTGAGGTCTGGTTAGAACGTATTCAGGAACAACTGTGCATGCTTGAGATTTCATCATCCCTTGATGAGACGATCAGGACGAAACAGATGACGGACCCATTCTTATCCAGAATTCGAGGAGAAATCGATCAGGGGAAGGCCCCTGGATTTGTGGTTCACGAGGATGGACTGATACGCTTTAAAAACCGAGTATGTGTACCAGCAGACGAAGAGTTGAGGAATACTATTCTGAAGGAGGCTCATGCTACCCCGCTGGAAATTGAGTTCTCTTAAAAGGAAGATACTTCCTATTTGTTTCAAAAGGAATAAATGGAATCCTGGTAGGAAAAAACATCTACAACTATATGCACCACTTGCTATTTCTGCATCTATAACATGCTTTTAAAAATTTCGACAGATCAATCTGGTACCGTTGCATAGGACCTCAGGTGGATTAAAATTACGAAGAAGCATAACATGGCAGTTCTTTTTTAATCTTAGTTCATGTGGAGGAATTCTGGTTGGTGTAAGCGTATTATGAAAGTCCTCATGAATAGACTCCTTAGTTTTATCCAATACCTCATAGTATCTGAACCGGGGGTGTTACAACTACAACCTAGTATTTGATATACTAATTCAATTAGTCCTTGTGGAAATACGATCTTTCTCGCCAGTATTCTACGAAAGTCCGTATACTTGCGAAAGTTTAAAAATATAGTGAACACTAATTAGTCTCACGAAGTAATCGTCTCGTGTGCACAGTCCAATGTGGAACCATCAACACACGACCATATATGTCTGACTAAAAATCTTGCACATAACCAATCGGCACGCAGATATGATTCCGGAAATATTTAATCACATATCCTACAAGGATTAGGGAACTCATCGAAGTGATAAAAACGATTAACGAGACCAACGATATCAAAGGTAGTGAACTTGGAATTACAATCCACAACAAAACGATCGACACGATCAACAACAACACCTCGATATGAATCATAGATTCATAAAACTTTACACATACACGAAATGTATAACATTCACAAGAATCACTTATCATTATAACCAAGCAAGATAACTTCCTCAATTTCGAATACGAAAAGTAGACTTCTTCGAATGAGCGAACGAACGACGTCCTCAACAACACTCACTCGGGCAAGCAACCTTGAACGAAATACAATTCATTCAATAACACAATTTCATAATATTGGTATTGAATTCATGGAAATCGATATCCACAATTCAAAATGAATAGTTCAAACTATTCTAATGGACATTAAGGTCCTAATTTATGAATCCCAACATCCTCAATTCATTTAACCAAGCTAACTTGTTCACAATGTTCTTCAACAGTCATGATAATCCATTTTACAAGGATTATCAAGAACAACATTCAAATAGTTATCCTATTATGACAATATCATCATAATCTTCTCAATACATTACCAACATTTAAACAAAATGTCTTAAATAATTGTCAATCACCAATTGATCAAAAATTTCGGATTCGATATCAAGTTTAATTTAACCATTTGAAAACCATGATAATTATCTAATAACTCATCAAACTCTTTCATTTAATGGTTATACCCTCCCAAGGCCATCAATGATATAAGCAATCACCTCCAAACTATGTTAATCATCTAATAATATTAACACAATCCTTCCAAAATATGATTATAACATCTAAGTATTTCTAAACATCAAGAACATACTCATTCGCAAATTATAATCATCATGTTCTTCATGTGTTCATAAAAACCAATAATAAACTGGATATCTTCCAACAATCCAGCAACATATAAAGTAATCCCCAATAATATCATTATCATCTCGGAATTAATCACAAGATAAGATAACTGTTTATATTCGTTTTTACACATATTTCTATAGTGTTTTATTTGGAGTTTATTATTCTAAAATGTGTCGAATTGTATTGTTTGTGCTTAAATTGTGTTTGTTGGACTCGATTATGCTTGGGTATGGTTTGTTGTTTTTAATAGGTATTTTTAAGACCATTATCAAACATGAACGAAGTCCCAATCCCCGACACATATTAAGTGATGCACGAACAGGAGAAAGAACTAAAGAAACGGAGCTGAATCGAACAACGTAACACGGGCCATGTCAAACGACACAGCCGTGTCAAATGCCACGACTGTGGCCATGGCCGTGGCGTGTTCCAGCATTTTTTATATTTTCTAGGATAGTACGACATGGCCGTGTCATTTGACATGGCCGTGTCATTTGACACGGCCCGTGTCGCCTGACATTGAAAATTGCATTTTTGGACTTTTTGTCCATTCCTACCTACTTTAGATGGATTTGAGACTTTAATGTGGTGAATTTTCGGGTAAGGAGGAAAAGGAGAGTCTTGAGGGTGGAAAAATACTACAAAAAGGGGATTTGAGAAGATTGGAAAGGCTCGAAGAGAGTAGAGAGGTGAAATTCAAAAAACTGAGAGAAATTAAGAGAAAAAGGATGGGATTTTGACAAAGGAAAAGAAGAACAACAACATCAAGGAAGAGGAAGAACACTTCAAGGCTAGAATCAAGACCAATGAATAAATCATCCGAGTTTTATCTTCTACCTATCTTTTACTTGTTTTGTTGTTTTATTTAGTTTGAACATGTTGAACATCATTATGATTGATCTTTCTGTTTCACCGTGTCCGGCTAAACTTATTAGATCCCGAGCATGGGAGTACGTTGAGTTGCTATATATCCATTGTGACTCCCTTTTTAAAAACTTGGTTTTAATACATGTTGGAACACTTGATCAATATTTTTACATGTTTAACTTAATTGCTCATAATTCGAGAGAAGATGGCGTTAATAGGTCTCGAGTATTTGACATAATTAATTGCGAGATTGAGAAATCAGTGATAAACTATGATGATACTTAATCTTATGAACTTTTTGGAGTTAGATAATTTATAATATATGGCGACGTCATTATGAGTTGTTTAATCTATATTTCAATGCATCTCGAAAGGGACTTTAAGATATTGTTGTGATTATCATATTTGGAAGGCACGTAGAATTCTATCGAAATCAATTCCGGTAGCAATCGATGGAAACCTAGCATTGGAATCTATCTATTGAAACTCTAAAATTCTCTTTGACTCAAGTAATATAACTTGTTTAAATTAGTTTTATTATTTTTTACTGTTACCATTCTTCAAATTATCAATCGTCTAGATAAAATCAGAATCACTACGATCTAGTAATTAATACAATCGAAGTATTAATCTCTGTGGAATAGGACCTTGCTCGCCATTTTCTATAACTATTCTGTACACTTGCGGGTAGTAAAATATTTAGCGAACAACATACCCCTTGAAGATGAAAACCAAGTGTTTCCTTGATGAAATGGATGGAAACCCAAGGTCGAATCTGCTTCCAATCACTTCCCAAACGTTAAGAATGGTTAATCGCAGAAACACTCAGGTGTTTGGGTCTCAAAAATCACTCTAATAACTCTCCCACTCTGATATAATGAAAGAATGACCGACGTGACCACGAATTTCTGTTCTGCAGGTACATATAATATACATTACTAGAGTGTGATAACAGTACAATAGCGCGCGCTAGCGAACCTTGGCAGAAGGCTTGGTTTTCTGACCCATTAGCGTACGCTAATGACATGACTTAGCGTGCTAATCACCCATATCATACATGTGCAAACATCCATTGACTACACATACGCGTACGCCGAAAACACCCGGGACCACACGGTAGGTTCCCTTAGACTAATCTACATTTAGCGTGCGCTAGTCCCCAGCATTAGCGCGCGCTAAACACTGGTCGACTCAATCATTCACATGCACGTCGAAAGCTATCGCCCGCTGGACCCACCTGTTGGCCACTGTCTGGATCCTTGTCTGACTAGGCCTAACGTGCGCTAATGTTGAACATTAGTGTATGCTACATTTTCAAGCTAGCGTGCGTTAGTTCTCTACATAACGCGCGCTAGTTAGGCTAAACTTAGCCAAAAAATGTAACTCACCAAATGACATCCAACAGACAAAACAATACCAATGCTCAAACATGAATAGTTTGATTCCAAAATATCTCAATATAATAAATATTATACAAATCCAAACACAATACAACGACACTCGTATAATACGTACACTACAATAGTAAAAATGAAAAATTACAGCCGGATATTACAAATACGATAATCACGATCGCTCCACGCGGTAGCAACAACATCAAGCATACGAACAAAAATCCAAAACGATCGGAGATTAATAATTGGCGAAATAATGATATAATCTTAAACTCATAACGACAACTGGAAATTATCAAATAACTGATCCAACGAGTCAAGTACAACGATTCAATAAGTATAAAATCAACCGAAAAATAAATACAAATATTACAATATACTGCAATGCATATTTTATGCTTGTATTTTCTTATGTCCATATTTTATCTTATGTAACATCATTTATTTTTTTTATATTATAGATAATATGATGTGTGGATGTAGCCTGAAAAAACATAAATATAGAAATAGTTCGCAACCTATGTAATAATAGATAATTTTGTGAAAGGTTGTAGTGTATGCTTGAGATAAGTTGGTCTTAACCATTAGCATACATTAACGTACTTCGTATACAGTGCAGATCGCGGAGGGATAGTTCCTTCTGCAAGAACGAAGCTCTCCAAAAAAATCTATTTCTTATTCTAGTGCAATATTTAATTGTGTATTTATAAATTTATTGCTTTAATTTATCATGGATAAAAGCCACGTTGATTGACTCAATATGGTCAATATTTTGGGCGATGGTATTATCTAACAAAATAATAGTATTGACTCGATATTTAGGGTAACAATATTATTGGCTCGATATGCTCGATATTGTCCCAAAACAGAATTAACCGAGTATTTGGTGGAATGAGGGAATAATTAATATTATAGCTATAAATCATGTCCAACTCGTGCGAGTTGATGATGTCCCCTCGAGGAGTAAAAACATTACTATAGCAAACTGATTTCTGATATAATAATAAGTTTGAGTGATACCACTCTTATACAAGAAATTAATTAACTAAAGTTGTCATTAGCTTTAATTAATTAATAAATATTTGATATATTAAACACGAGAAATAATAAGAAGCTCAATTTTAAAAATTGGGATTTGGGCACGAAGTGCACTATTAATTATTTAGTGAAATGTACCAATATTAATCACCTTAATTATACTAAGAAGCGGATAATATGAAAGGCTAATGTCTACTAGGAGTCGTCCTAATCTTCCTTAGAATCTTGGCATAATAAGCCTATAAATAGATTGCGGATCTAGACTTTTGTCTTTAATTCCACAATCTAATTAACACATTAATGTTTCTAAAATACCAAAATGTTCAAAAAAAAAATAAAAATCAATATGTGTATGTTGAGTTGTTTCAGGCTGGTCAATAAGTGAGTCAAAGAAATATGGTTGTTTGTTGCCCATCAAAACAAGATAATAGTGTATAAGATCTTGAAGTAGAAATCAAAAATCAACCACTACGCTTTAAGAGTAATTAATTTATAACCTTAAGTAGATTAGAAGTAAATAATATTAATATCTACTACATAAATAATCTCCTCTGTCCATAATAAATTTGTCTGTTTTGACTTTTATTGGTCAAAATTTATGAATTTTGATCATAAATTGCAATCAATATATAAAAAAATTATAGTCATGTAAATACTTGTTTTATTTGTCTTAATGTATATTTTCTAAAAAAAATTTATTCATATATAATTGAAATTATTAATGATCAAATGTGTATTTGAGAAGACCGATCAAAATCAAAACAGGCAAATTTATTGTGGACGGAGAAAATATTGTGTTCAAATTGCTTATTAATCTAGTAATTAACTTATGAACAAGCCTAAATGATCTTTCGCGCAATAAAGTACAGTAGAAACTCTATAAATTAATACTGTTGGGACAACCAAAATTTATTAATTAAAAGAGTTATTAATTAATCGACAAATTAATAATTATTAATTTATATATTAATTAATATTTTATTAATTTATAATGAAATACTTAATTTACAAACAACTTTCAAACTTTCACTTAATTATTGTACAATGCATGTACATATCAAATGAAGGGTCCAATTTAAAATAACACTTCAATCTCTCATCTTATTATGCGTCCTGTGTTGAATATATCAGTGTATATTTTTTCTATAAATACAAAATCAAAATATGGGAACATTAAAGAGGCCATCATATTGAATAATTTATTGCTGAGCCTATATGAGAATACAACACTAGAAGTTCTTACGGTGATAAGGAAAATTAGAGACGCGATTTAAGATGAAATTGATTCCAACAAAAAAGAAATACAATTGAGTAATTTTTAAAGAAACCTTCATAAATTATTCCTATAATATGTACAATATATAAGGAATTATTAATTTATATTTTATATGGGACCTACAAAAATTATCAAAAATGTATTATCTTATAATTTTAGCGAATTATTAATTTAGAAAAACTGCAAAATCAATTTAGAAAAACTCATGGAGAGCAATCATCAACTTGCTCATAATCTAAATGAGACTAAGTCTCATCTTGAAAGCAAGACAAATGATTTGGCTCTACTCGAAGCCAAAGTAAAATCTCTCGAGAAACGTGAAGGAGAATTAGAGACAATCTTGAAATCTTTCGAGAAATCCTATAAAAGAATGGAAGAGATCCTAAGCACTGGGCAACATGCTCATGATAAACGTGGCTTAGGGTACAACTCGTTCTCCAACAAAGAAAAATCTAGTACGGTGTTCGTCAGGAGTGAGGAATCCATTCCTGTATCAAAAGAAGTTCCGAGTTCTGTGAAGGAACCTGTTGCACCGCGAACAGCAAAAGCTGCCATTCCGCCCCCGCAACTCTACTATTCGAGACAGTGGAACCAACAGCCACTCAGAAGGCGTACTCAACAGCATGCTCCACAAGCATATCATAAACGCCAGCAGTCATTCAGGAAGAAGGCTGTATCCAACCAACAAAGGCCCGTACAGCAGCACTCTCGGTACAACGTGCCTAGACATTGGATACAAGAGCCCCACTATTCCTCGAGACAGCAGGTGTCCGCACAGTATCAACAACAGAATTGGGAATCCAACTGGAGACCCAGGAGGCAATATGCAAGATCTATGAAAATGGCTCCACCTCCGAGACGACAATCGTACTGGAATAACAACTATAATTCTCGATTTTTCATGCATCATAATTATCATGATTACAACGACTACGTGCCTGCCCCACGTAGATATTAATATAATGGACCAAAACTAGCCTACAACAAACAAATTTTTGCCCGGCAAATTTGGGTACCAAAAGGCACTATCACACTAGGACCCAAATTTACTTAATGTTTCAACATGAATCGGGAAACGCTACAGCCAAAAACTCCTGTAAGTTTTTATGCTTTTACTCATTAATTAAGGGGGAATACAGTACGACCCATGAATACAGTGTTAATCCGAACATGCATGTAAGAACTGAATCCTGTATGTACCTTTTAAGGGGGAACGCTATATTATTCGCGAATACAGTATTTTTTTTTTACTACATTACATCAATTTTTTATTGATAATTTTTATTGCTGTAAGAACTCGTCTACGAACAGTTCATAAGTTCAGTTGTACTCAACTAGATCACAAATGTAAGATTGTGCCTGCGCGCCAATCATAAGTTTAAGATGTAATAAACTTTCCTATCATGTTAGAAATTGCCTGCGAGCAGTTCACATTTCTTTTAAACTAAGCGCTGAAGACCAGATCATTTGTCAGAAGATCAAGAAGCCTGCTCAAGAAACTATCAAATAGAGAGGGAAACTGTTGGGAAAATTAAACTCCTGTATCGAAGTCTTCTCATGTTTCCATCAAGTGGTTATCAAAGAGGGAAATTGTTTTAGCTTAAAGAGGTCTTGGCATCAAAGTTTTGGCATCATCAAGAAGGTTTGGAAATTATCAAAAATGGGGAAATTGTTGAGTTAAATAATATTGTTTTGATAATTGCCAAACAACAAAAGCTTGATACAGCAAGCCCTGTATCGAAAGCCGGTTGAAGTTGCAATCCTGTATCGAAGACCTTCTGATAGCGCCAGCATACAGCAAGCTCTCGCGCTACCAAGATACAGCAACAAAGTCTAAATAAGCGCCAAGTATGGAAGCTGTCTCGAAACCTCAATACAACACCCTTCCATACAGCGCCTGACTATCCCAATATGGATACAGCACTAGTGGATACAACATTCACATCGGAACAGGACTGAAGACCGTTTAGAAAGGAATCTTTGGAATTCACTAAAGTCAAGTCCCGTTTGATAAAGAGGTATTTAAATACTGAAAGGATAAAGTATTTAAATACTGAAGCTGTCAGAGATCTTCAAATCCCGCAATATCCGGATCCTGGTCTATTTAAGTTGTCACGGAATCTTGCCCAACGGATCTATCTCAACGGATATATTATTCAGAAGACTATATATATCTCATTAGAGCGTTGAAGAAAAACATTAAAGTTACCAAGTGAAGAAGCTATCAATATATACATCAGAGCAAAACATATCTCCAGAAGCTTTATCTAAAGAGATATACAGTGCTCAACATCAAGAACAGTCATCATCAGCTCAAGAACTTCATATTCAAAGTTGCTGTTCTTACCTGGTTACCTACCTTTTACCTTGTGTAAAAACTGAGCTCTGTGTGAACTCAACAAGTTATTCTGACCTGTGTGGGACGAATAAGGACGAAGCTTTGGAACTGTGTGTGAAGAAGCTAGTCAAGAAGGAAGCTTTAACCAATCTGTGTGAACGGTTGAAAGCGACATTCTTTGTATCAATCTGTGTGAACGATACAAGGATAGGTTTGATTATAAATACATAGTTGTGTATGCAGTATTTATAATAAACATTTTACTCCTGTGTGGAGGACCAGTGGACGTAGAGGGGTTTACCTCGAACCACTTAAATACTGTGTTATTTACCTTTCGCCATTACTGTTTTCATAACTGTGATTTATTCAAGTATACACTGCAAAACCTTGTACGCACCAAGTTAACAGGAGATTAAACCGAGTTGCTGTATCGACAGCAAATTTCTATTTTAAGACTTCCGCTACGCACTCCAAATTAGAAAATCAGTACAGTTTGTGGTTTAAAACATACTTTCCAAACTGTATCCAGTATACTTGGAAGGGACCAACAATTGGTATCGGAGCAGTTGATTCTAAAAAGAATCAGTCGCATTTTTAACTGAATTAGATCCTTAAAAACACTTATTTTCGAAAACAGTCTTTGTAATTCCCATCTTCTAATATGGATACCTTTATGTCTAATAAGATATCTATGTTTCACATTAACGAGTTTGATGACTGGAGAAACAGGATGAAGAACAAACTCAAAGCCTTCATTGGAGAATCAAAAGCTCCGCCCGCATCAACAAAGACCGAAGAATGTCTTCAGGTAGTCACTGATAGTGACTCGTCTGATGATGAGCTGGAGGATAGAGCCTATGTGTGCTTTATAGCCGAAGTTAAAGAAGAAAATGAAGACGGCGATGATGATGAGGTCAGCTCTACCTCAACTATTCCTATAAATGCATCTCATACCTTTGAAAATATGCTGAATGAATTTAATAACATTCAAACGGCCCATGAGATATTGAAAGGAGAAAACATACAGCTTGAAATTTCTAACTTAGAGCTGAAAGAAGAAAATGACTTGCTGAAGAATAATTACGAAAATATGTTGGTTGATTGCGAAAACAGCAAAATCAATTTAGAAAAACTCATGGAGAGCAATCATCAACTTGCTCATAATCTAAATGAGACCAAGTCTCATCTTGAAAGCAAGACAAATGATTTGGCTCTACTCGAAGCCAGAGTAAAATCTCTCGAGAAACGTGAAGGAGAATTAGAGACAATCTTGAAATCTTTCGAGAAATCCTATAAAAGAATGGAAGAGATCCTAAGCACTGGGCAACATGCTCATGATAAACGTGGCTTAGGGTACAACTCGTTCTCCAACAAAGAAAAATCTAGTACGGTGTTCGTCAGGAGTGAGGAATCCATTCCTGTATCAAAAGAAGTTCCGAGTTACGTGAAGGAACTGTTGCACATGACAGACAAAAGCCGCCATTCCGCCCCGCAACTCTACTATTCAAGACAGTGGAACCAACGGCCACTCGAAGGCGTACTCAACGGATGCTCCACAAGCATATCATAAACGCCAAGCGATCATTCAGAAGAAGGTCAGATCCAACCAACAAAGGCCGTCTGGCAAAGCACTCTCGGTACAGCGTGCCTAGACATTGGATACAAGAGCCCCGCTATTCCTCGAGACAGCAGGTGTACGCACAGTATCAACAACAGAATTGGGAATCCAACTGGAGACCCATGAGGCAATATGCAAGATCTATGAAAATGGCTCCACCTCCGAGACGACAATCGTACTGGAATAACAACTATAATTCTCGATTTTTCATGCATCATAATTATCATGATTACAACGACTACGTGCCTGCCCCACATAGATATCAATATAATGGACCAAAAGTAGCCTACAACAAACAAATTGTTGCCCGGCAAATTTGGGTACCAAAAGGCACTATCACACCAGGACCCAAATTTACTTAATGTTTCAACATGAATCGGGAAACGCTACAGCCAGAAACTCCTGTAAGTTTTTATGCTTTTACTCATTAATTAAGGGGGAATACAGTACGACCCATGAATACAGTGTTAATCCGAACATGCATGTAAGAACTGAATCCTGTATGTACCTTTTAAGGGGGAACGCTATATTATTCGCGAATACAGTATTTTTTTTTACTACATGACATCAATTTTTGATTGATAATTTTTATTGCTGTAAGAACTCGTCTACGAACAGTTCATAAGTTCAGTTGTACTCAACTAGATCACAAATGTAAGATTGTGCCTGCGCGCCAATCATAAGTTTAAGATGTAATAAACTTTCCTATCATGTTATAAATTGCCTGCGAGCAGTTCACATTTCTTTTAAACTAAGCGCTGAAGACCAGATCATTTGTCAGAAGATCAAGAAGCCTGCTCAAGAAACTATCAAATAGAGAGGGAAACTGTTGGGAAAATTAAACTCCTGTATCGAAGTCTTCTCATGTTTCCATCAAGTGGTTATCAAAGAGGGAAATTGTTTTAGCTTAAAGAGGTCTTGGCATCAAAGTTTTGGCATCATCAAGAAGGTTTGGAAATTATCAAAAAGGGGGAAATTGTTGGGTTAAATAATATTGTTTTGATAATTGCCAAACAATAAAAGCTTGATACAGCAAGCCCTGTATCGAAAGCCGGTTGAAGTTGCAATCCTGTATCGAAGACCTTCTGATAGCGCCAGCATACAGCAAGCTCTCGCGCTACCAGGATACAACAACAAAGTCTAAATAAGCGCCAAGTATGGAACCTGTCTCGAAACCTCAATACAGCACCCTTCCATACAGCGCCTGACTATCCCAATATGGATACAGCACTAGTGGATACAGCATTCACATCGGAACAGGACTGAAGACCGTTTGGAAAGGAATCTTTGGAATTCACTAAAGTCAAGTCCCGTTTGATAAAGAGGTATTTAAATACTGAAAGGATAAAGTATTTAAATACTGAAGCTGTCAGAGATCTTCAAATCCCGCAATATCCGGATCCTGGTCTATTTAAGTTGTCACGGAATCTTGCCCAACGGATCTATCTCAACGGATATATTATTCAGAAGACTATATATATCTCATTAGAGCGTTGAAGAAAAACACTGAAGTTACCAAGTGAAGAAGCTATCAATATATACATCAGAGCAAAACATATCTCCAGAAGCTTTATCTAAAGAGATATACAGTGCTCAACATCAAGAACAGTCATCATCAGCTCAAGAACTTCATATTCAAAGCTGCTGTTCTTACCTGGTTACCTACCTTTTACCTTGTGTAAAAACTGAGCTCTGTGTGAACTCAACAAGTTATTCTGACTGTGTGGGACGAATAAGGACGAAGCTTTGGGCGTGTGTGAAGAAGCTAGTCAAGAAGGAAGCTTTAACCAATCTGTGTGAACGGTTGAAAGCGACATTCTTTGTATCAATCTGTGTGAACGATACAAGGATAGGTTTGATTATAAATACATAGTTGTGTATGCAGTATTTATAATAAACATTTTACTCCTGTGTGGAGGACCAGTGGACGTAGAGGGGTTTACCTCGAACCACTTAAATACTGTGTTATTTACCTTTCGCCGTTACTGTTTTCATAACTGTGATTTATTCAAGTATACACTGCAAAACCCTGTACGCACCAAGTTAACAGGAGATTAAACCGAGTTGCTGTATCGACAGCAAATTTCTATTTTAAGACTTCCGCTACGCACTCCAAATTAGAAAATCAGTACAGTTTGTGGTTTAAAACATACTTTCCAAACTGTATCCAGTATACTTGGAACGGACCAACAACATCTCCCCCTGATTTGTACATCAATCAAGTAGTTGTTGCCTCATTAAAAACTTCGCCAAGTAACAAAACCCAATGGGAGAAAATGAACCTTGGTCAAAGAAAAGAGTACAACACATGTGATTAAGTTTCTCGATAATCATCATTTCCTTGTGATCTTTGCATCAATCTCGGAAGCTGGAAAAATCTTTAACTCCTCCTAATGCTTACATTCATATACCGTTACCTCGTTAAAAACCTTGCCAAGTAACAAAACCCAGTGGAAAAAATAAACCTTGGTCTAAGGAAAAGAGTGCAACATATGTAAGTATGTTCCATTATATCTCACATATTTCCCGTTATGATCATTCCATCAATCAAGGGGATTTACAAGTTACATCATGTTCATAAATGTAAGTATGCTCATCACTGGTAGTACTTAACTACTAGTTCCTCACAAGTGTAGAATGATAGTTCTTAATCATGTACACTCACGGACTGATTTATGCAAAGCAATAATCATGTCGTGATTCAAGGGGGGAGCCAAAATGGGTTTGCGTAGTCGATTTCCAAAACATAAGCAAATCATACCAACACATACTTTGTGGTAGTTGCTTCGGCACCAGCATTTACTTTAGCATTTGTCTTTTCGTAAGCATTTGTTAGAGAATCTAGTTCTACCTGGAATATTTCTCTTATAGGCCAACTGAGCGAGGTTCGACATCATCGTACTTTATGATTCATCCAACTGAGCGAGGTTCGACATCATCGTACTTTATGATTCATGACATGTCATCAAAGTGGGTGGTTGATCAGGCCACTCCCTCATAATTTCATCGAGATTCTTGATTTTCTGAATCATATCTTCGGGGCGTCCCCCTCGTCATGATTCATGGACATAATAAAATCAAACATGATCTCATGAAATGAGTTCATTGATGGTTAACATGTGAATTTTGTGCCATACTCTGCCTCTTTCTTGGGTGAGTATTTAGTCGAACCATGAGGCTTCCACCCTTTCCTTCGCAGGGAGCCACGGCCTCAACCACAACTCTACCAGGTGCAGTTGCATCACCCGGTTCATTGGTGATGTGCCCCTTACAGGGGACTTCTAACCTTACAGGCACATTTGCAGCTGTAATGTGGGATCTTGTCACTTGAACGATATCAGTAAATGCATCAGGCATCAAATCTGCTACATCCTAAAGATTGAGTATTCTTTATGCTTCACGGTAAAATTGTAAAGTTCGGGGATCATAATGAGACAAAGTGTGGAGACACCATGACAATTCCTGTCGTTCCCCGAGAAATTACATTTTCTCTCCTCCCCCCTAACGATGGGAAGGTTGTCTCATTAAAGTGACAATCCGCAAATCGTGCGGTAAAGAGATCACTGTGAAGGTTCTAAATAGCGGATAAACGTTTGGAGATTCTTATCCAACGTGAATACTTAATCGTTTCTAAAGACCGATGCGCTGTGGAGCGCAGAAGGCACATATAATGCGTAACTAAATATGCGAAATTGGCACTCAAGTCCGTCTGGGTCCAAAATACAAAAATCAAGCTATCCAGTTAGCAACCGGAACGCATAAACTAATTGGTTAGCAGAGGGTCTAAGAATGAACGATTTAAGTAAAGTTGCGTGCAATATTGCATCAGGCAAAAATATGCTAATTGGTGTGCATAACCAATGACATAATCACCATACATATTCTTTCGACGGTGGTTTATGTGAGACCATTTGCATATGCACATGGGACGAGCTACTATTCATTAATCTCTATCATGCAATAAACATCAAATACTTTCTGATGTGAACTCTCCAACATCATCGAGTCCTTTATATGTGATAAGGGAGGTGAGTCCTTATAAATTATTTTGGAAGTTCTGCAGCAGTTTGAGTGGATATGAGAGCGACATGTGACTAACATGTCGGAGAATCCATCAAAATCATAAATACATAAATGGTCCGCATATTAGGTGGATGGATCCACAAATATCTCCTTATACTCAGCGTAAGAATGGAATGTTTGCTTTTGTTTCTTTAGCGTAGGAAGGTCTCTCCTACTTTGGCTAAAGAGCAGGCTTTGCAACACTAAGTGGTGGGCATTTGATATGCATCTGGTTCTTTGGATGACATAACACGATTAACGTAAACATTATGCTTTATGAGTCTATGTCCAAAAGTACATTGTTGGTGACAACATAGGTTTTGAAAGAAAACCTAATATTAGTGAGGTACAGTCCACTAGATTGACTCATGAGTTATTCTAAAATGCGTTTACGTCCACATTCATTAGAATAAAAGAAACTCTATTCCATTCTCACATTGGGTTTCAATCTGGAAACCATTGCTACGTATATTGTTGAAGCTAAGTAAGGTTCGAAGGGCTCTAGGTGCATACAGAGTATCGGTAACTTATAATTGAGTGCCATTTAGGCATCAAAAATTGAGCATTACCTCGCCATTTGATGAGTTGGGAGGACCCAATCATCGTAGTTACCGAGGTTTGGCAGGCGACTTATTCGATGAATAGAAGCCTTATTCTAAGAACATTCAAGTTCTACTCGATTCATTCCTTAGAAGAGAGTGAAATTTCGAACCATAAACACGCAAGCAATATTCATTTCTTTGAAATAAAGCTAAGAATATAACGTAAGCAATAATAATATCTTGTTCTAGAAAAACAAAGTTTCATCACACCATTACTGGAAATAAAACATCGATAAAATCGTCCTGAGGTAACAATGCCAAATGTAAACGAGAAAGTAAACATAATGATGACATTCAATCATAAAGGGGTGCCTCTAATGACTGTGGCACGCATGGCTCAGTGCGATTATCGGTGACTGTGAAATTGACGTCGGGGAACTCGTCGAGAGCATCTTCCTCCATATAGTGAGCCTCCCGTTCTTTGGACTCTCTATATTTCTTGTAATGTGTTGTGACTTGCTTGCTTGCATGGCAGTTCTTGTACCAATGTCCAGCATCTCCACATTGATAGCACGGTTCATCGCCAACTCTGACTTTGGGAGCGACAGGAGGGGTAGGTGCTTTATAATTTTCTTGGATAGTAGAGCCAGGAGCACCAAGTCTTCTCATTACATTGGAAGAACCCCACGTCCTCGACCACTACGCCCTTTTCAACATTGTGGTTTGGGGTTGCCATCACCAGTCCCCTGTACATTAGGGTTTTTTCCACCTTCCACATAATTGGCCTCGGGAATTTTCTTTGTCCCAACGGACCTGGCATTGTTGCTCACTAACACTTCATTATGCCTCTCAGCCACTTGCAGTAGGTTGATAAGCTTATTGAAGGTAGTGATGTGTTTGTTGTCATACTCCAGCCTATACTGGTTCGCTAGTATAAGAGCAGAAGTAGGAAAAGTGGAAAGGGTTTTCTGAATCATATCTTCTTTTGTGATGTCCTTTTCACAGAAATTAAGGCGTGCCTTCAGACGGAGCATATCTTTGTTGAAATCGTTGATCCATTTATAATCAAGCAAACGGATTTCATTACACTGCATGGTCAACTCTGGGAGCA
Source organism: Orobanche coerulescens (assembly GCA_033398695.1). Taxonomy (NCBI): domain Eukaryota; kingdom Viridiplantae; phylum Streptophyta; class Magnoliopsida; order Lamiales; family Orobanchaceae; genus Orobanche; species Orobanche coerulescens. The sequence continues at coordinate 9,354,815 of CM065805.1, read as the reverse complement.
AGGTGTTGTGGATATTCCCAAAACGGCCCTTAAGGGCATCCCACAGTTCTTTCGGGGATTTCAATTGTAGATATCCCCATCTTAGGTTGGGGTCGATATGTCGCCTAAGGAACATTAATGCACTAGCTTTGGTTTTGTCAGACGGTACTTCACCTGCTTTTTCAAAGATAATAGCACTATAGTCCTTAGCGGAAAAATGTGGTCTCTACGTCAGAAACCCATCTGTGGTACTCAAGTCCTTCTGAGTCCAAGATGTCAAATTCAGGACGAGTTGGATCAGCCATCTTGAGACAAGAAAAAAAAAAGGAAAATGAGTTTTCACAGTATATCATGAGTACTTTCCATGATAAAATTTTCAATAATGTGGAGAGTTATTATTTTTCAGAACCAAGATATGGTCAATAAATTACTTTCGATGCTATTGAAGGTGACCAATGAAATTACTTTATCATGGTTCGAGTTAAGTATAGACGGTAGATATAAGTCCTCTAAATCTACCAATGATGAAGACTAATTTGCATGCCATATCTATATATGTATGCAAATATATGTATATTTATAGATATAGACACGTAATCCTAAGAATATATCTATACACGTATATATGCAGTCAAAGAGGTGTCTTATGCCGCAATAATTATTAATTCAAAGTGAATTTAATTTAATTGAAGTTGCTATAAGCAATTCACTTTAATTTAATTAAAATTATTAATGCATCATGCTTTTAGTTTAATTAAGCATAAATAAATTACAGAATATAAGTATGCAATCAAGGATATATAAAAAATCTAAAAATTGCACATTGCAGATAGTAGGGTTCGTATTGTGTACTTTATTTCGTGAATAGGAGCAGAAAAACGGACTCAAAAAAAAACGATCGGCGGAGTGCAGGCGGGTCGGGTTCAAGAAGGTCAGTCAACAATTGAATCGGTCCGCCTTCGGGTCAGGTCGCGGACCGAGTAGACTGGACAATCGGGTCGAGCGGGCTGACTGCAGTAGATGGGTCGGAGACGGTGACTGAAGTCCAAGCAGGAGGCGAAAGAAGGAATCCCGATTCTAGTGCCGGGCAAAGTAACAGTGGGAGACGGGCGGATCGGAGACAACCGACTTGGACATATCGACGGAGGCAGGTCGCGGTGGTTCACGGGTCTGGGCTTTGGATTCGCGGTCGGGGGTGCTACGTTGCGTGTGGGGGTCCGCGGGTCAGAAGGAGGCGGGGGGGCCATCGGACGTGGGGATGACTAGTGGCGGCTAGTTTTTTTTTTTTTTTTTTTCGTTTTTTTCGGGGGTTTTTTTCAGAATTTTGCAGAAAATAGGGAGAGATTTTTTCATTGCTCAGTTGGGAACTATGTGCTAATAACGTGTTGAAGGGAAAATAACTGAGATAATAAAATAGGGCAAAAGTTGTGTATTATTCCATTGATGAGATCCCTTTAAATAGGGAGAAATACATATAAACAGATCTTAACCAAACCCTAACTAGAAAAGCCCATAAACGAACAGACTTAGGCACACAATGGGTATTATTCCTTCAAGAAGATGCAAGTTTTTGTTGAAAAAAAATGATATTAAAAAGGATATAGCAAATAACCTATACTTCTTCCATCTGCTCAAAAATTTACACTCCACAAATTTATCTTTTTAAAAAATTTACATTCATAATTTATACACAATTAAATCAAACAATCACAGTCATATCACTTAATCTCCTCCGCACACTTAATTTATCTTATTTATCTTAAGTATAAATTATTTTGTTAATCTTGAAAATATATAGCCGGTGAAGTTTGGTGATGACGAAAATCAAAACTCTAAATTAAAATTCAAAAGTATATAAAAAAATCAAAAGTATATTTATATGTATATTAGATGGTAATATATCGCCGGTGAAGTTTGGTGATGACGAAAATCAAAACTCTACAATTAAAATTCAAAAGTATATAAAAAAAATCAAAAGTATATTTATATGTATATTAGATGGTAAGGTATATCAGGTTACGTTAGACTCAAACTATCTACAATATAAACCCTTAAAAACATTAATCATTAATACATCTTACAGTTTAATCATTATATTTAACTAAATTTACGAAATTTTTCGGAGCGAGGCCTGTGCTTCTCAACACCGGCTGCTGGCTATGGATTTATCCATGGGGGGTCGTGTTGTTAGCAGAGCTAGAGTAGTTAGACCTAGGATTCTCTGGAAGGATTTGAAGGGTGAGAAGACGACAGAATTCAGAGAGTCTCTGACCCGCGAATGAGGTTTTTTGCGAGGGGGCAACGCTAACCTTATGTGGTCCAGCATGGCCAATGCTATTAGGAGTGTGAGTGAGAAGATGGTAGGGGTTTCTTCGGGCAGGTCTAGTGGACCTAGGGAGGCATGGTGGTGGAATGAGGAGGTCCAAAAGAAGGTCAAGGCTAAACAAGCGCTTTTTAAGGAGCTTTTGTCGGTTAGTGCTGGGGAGGAGAGAATCTTGAAGATTGTAGCGTACAAGGTGGCGAAAAGAGAGGCTAAGAAGGCAGTGGCTAAGGCCAAAGGTGAGGCATACGAGGAGATGTACAAGCGCCTAGACACCAAAGAATGAGCGAATGCTATTTTTAAACTAGCGAAAGCTAGGGAAAGAGGGTGGCGCGACCTGGGTCCCATTAAGTTTATTAAGGATGATTTGGGCCAAGTGTTAGTGAACGATGTGGCTATTAAGGAGAGGTGGAATAAGTATTTTTTTGAACTTTTCAATGAGGCTAGCGGAAGCGACTCGGTGGTGCAAGGAGTTATCCTATCTTCTGCTCGTTCGTTTAGTTCATGTGAGAGCATCAGCAAGGAGGAAGTTAAGGGTGCCCTAATGAAAATGGGTAGAGCTAAGGCTGTAGGCCCGGATCAGATCCCTATTGAGGTGTGGCTTTATCTGGGGGAAGTCGGAGTTCAGTGGCTAGCAGAGCTGTTCAACATCCTCCTCAGAGGTTCTGAGATGCCGACGGAGTGGAGGCGTAGTATTGTCGTGCCGTATTTCAAGAACAAAGGCGATGCCCAGAGTTGTAGTAACTATAGGGGTATTAAACTCCTCAATCATACTATGTAACTTTGGGAAAGAGTGGTGGAATGCAGGGTTAGAAGAGAAGTTGAGATCTCAGAGAACCAATTTGGCTTCATACCGGGGAGGTCCACGACTGAGGCCATTCATCTCGTCAGACGACTTATGGAGAAGTTTAGAGAGCGGCGTAAGGACCTCCATATGGTGTTCATTGATCTTGAGAAGGCTTATGATAGCATCCCACGCGATGTTATTTGGAGGAGCCTAGCAGAGAGGAGGGTGTTGTTGCCGTTCGTTAGGGCGATCCAAGACATGTACTCCCAAGCTAGGACTTGCGTTAGGACCCCAGTTGGTGACACCCAGTATTTTCCGGTTGAGATAGGGCTACACCAGGGGTCGGCGCTAAGCCCTCTTCTCTTCGCTCTAATCCTTGACGTCATTTCGCAGGGGATACAGGATGGCGTCCAGTAGTGCATGCTTTTTGCTGACGATATTGTGTTAGTGGCGGAGTCGAGAAGGGAGGTGAACTCGAAGTTGGAGCTTTGAAGGTCTAAGTTAGAATCCCAGGGCGAGTATCTCTGGTGTAACTTTAGTGGTGAGGCCAACGAGGAAGATGTAGAGGTAATGATTGCGGATCAGATCGTACCCCGTACGGATAAGTTCAAATATTTGGGTTCGATTCATCGTATCAAGTCGGGGTGGCTAAGGTGGAGAGCAGCGACAGGGGTCCTGTGCGACAAGAAAGTTCCTCTAAAGTTGAAGGGTAAATTCTATAGAGCGGCAATCCGACCTGCAATATTGTATGGCTCCGAATGTTGGGCAATGAAGAAGTCGCTTGAGAGCAAGCTGGAAGCGGCTGAAATGAGAATGTTACGTTGGTCGTGTGGTCGCACAATGTTGGATAGAATCCCGAACGGGGTTTTCAGGAACGCGCTAGGAGTGGCGCCCATTTCAGCGAAAGTTAGGGAAGAGAGATTGAGATGGTTTGGCCACGTCCGCAGGAGGCAGGCATCTGCTCCGGTGAGGAGGGTCGAGAGTTTATTGATTGTCGGGGATAGGAGGAGAGGCAGACCGAGGAGGACGTGGGAGGAGGAGCTGAGATTGGATTTGAAGGCCCTAAACCTTTCCGAGACCATGACTGTTGATAGGTGCGCTTGGAGGCGCCAGATCAGAGTTGTGGATTCTTTTGTAGGGAACGGTGTTGTAGTTGAGAGCCTCAGGGTTGGGTTGTCTCGGTTAACTCTGACCTAGAGCATTGCATTTTTCTTTTTACTTTTATTGTATATTTTATCCTGTTGCCTTTTGCGTGTGGTGTATTTTTGACAGGGAGCTGTGCGCTGAGTCTACCTCTCTTCTGTTGGAGCAGCGTTCATCGAGAGTGCAGTTGCCAAAGTCCACTTAGGTAAATCTCATGTGAATTAAGTCATGGGCTCAGGTATGGTTTTGAGCTTTTTCGCATCATATGCTTCTTTGTATATATCACTCAATACTTTGTTGTGCACTAAGCTAGGGGTCTTCACGGAAAAAGTCTCCCTACCGTAAAAAGTAGGGGCATGGTCTGCGTACATTTTACCCTCCCCAGACCCTGCTCTGAGCGAGATATATTGGGTATGTTTGGTTTAGTTTGATTTTTTACTCCCTCTATCAACTTCCGATCGAAACCATTTTACGACTCCTTAGTTATCTATCAACTTTAGTTGATTTCGGTTTGAAAACAAAGTTACCCACAAGAACAAATATCGGTCAATAAACAAAATTCTGAACCCAAACTACTGCCCCATCATATTCAAATTATACGTAGGGGTGTTTTCGATTTCGGTCGGGGTAAAATTTTCGAAACCCAAACCCTCCCCAAACTTTAAAATCCAGTTTCGGTTTCGGTCGGTTTCGGTTTTCAAAACTCAAAACCCAAACCCTCTCCAAATGTTTCGGTTTCAGATTAGTTCGGTCAAATTCGGTTTTGACCCAAACATATTTAATTTATATATATTTATTTAATAAAGTAACAAAAAATTAATTATATTAATAAAACTTGTTCTATAATAATAGATAGGCCTTCAATTGATATATTTAATCATTGTTTTTATCAAAACTACAATATATGTGTAGATATATTATTTTATAAGTTTAAAAATTTTAGTCACATAAATAAAATTTTATATAATATAAATAATTCGGGTTAGTTCGGTCCAATTCGGGATAATTCGGTTCCATTCGGTTTTAAGTTATCTAAACCCGATTTAATTCGATTTCAGTTTCGGTTTGTAAGTTTCAAGTTTGGAGTTGCTTTCGATCGGGGATTTTCGATTCGGTGCGGATTGGTTCGGATTGGTTGGTCGGTTTTCGAATTTCTATTAACACCCCTAATTATACGTTCGTACTGTTTACAATTTAAACGACAGTTTGCACTTTTTAATCATAATTATTATATTTTTCCTTATTTAATCTCTAAATCATTATAAATTATTAGTTCGTAGTAGTCGTTAAAATTTTATTTAGAATTTCAAAACAACCAAGGGTGTGGTAAAAAGTAGGGCTGGCAATTTACGACACGACACGATAACCCGACACGAACACGCACGAAATTAATAGGTTAGTGTTTGGCCTTATCGTGTTCGTGTTCTTATCGTGTCGACACGATAAGGGCACGCTAATTTTGTATCGTGTTCGTGTCGGATTCGTGTCGTGTTCGTGTAACACGATAACTTTCGTGTTCGTGTCATGTCGTGTTCGTGTAACCCGATAATATTTATATATTTTTAGCATTAATTTTATTATCATTTTAAATATTTTAAGTTTATTTTCTAATTTTTTATTTGAATCTATCGATTCGTGTCGTATCGTGTCGTGTCAACACGAAAAATATTGTGTCATATCGTGTTCGTGTCATGTTCGTGTTGTGTCCGTGTTTTAACCTTTCGTGTCGTGTTCGTGTTCGTGTCGGACATATACTTAACGGGTTGTGTTCGTGTTTGCCATTATCGTGTCGTGTCGTTATCGTGTCGACCCGATAACGACCCGACACGCACGAATTGCCAGCCCCTAGTAAAAAGTCAATAATCTTCTTAATATGTATGCATCGAGTCATAATGACATGTATCTTGAATATGAAGGAGAAAATATGCAAAACTTGTTTTCTCCAATTTGTGAAGTTTGTATTACTCCCTCCCTCCTGCTCAACTTGGAGTTAATAACCAAATAGGTGTTTTTTAAAAACATATTTACCAATCTAGTGTAATTTTAAACATAATTATCAAAATGGTGTAGTAACCTATTTATTTGGTTTTTTAATGTTTTTTTAAATTGTTTTACTGTTTTTTCACTTAATTTTTTACTGCAATTTTTTTACTTATTTTTTACTGGTTTTTAATGCTTTTTTACTGCTTTTTTTACTTCTTTTTTTACTGTAATTTTTTACTGTTTTTTTTACTTAATTTTTTACTGGGTTTTTTTAATGCTTTTTTTATTGCTTTTTACTGCTTTTTTAATGCTTTTTTTACTTTATTTTTTTACTGCAATTTTTAAATAATGCCAACAACCTCTCACAAACGATCGCCCCCTCCCATGGCCACCTCCGATCGCCACCGGTAGGGGTGAAAACTGGGCGGATATTTCCCGCCCGATCCGGAGCCGTATCCGATCGGGATCGAATTCGGGATGAAAAATAGGTATCCGGTCGGATTCGGATACGGATCCGGATAGCTGAATTCGGATACGGGTTCGAATTCGGATAATGCAATATCCGCCAGTATCCGAGTTTTCCCATATTTTATCGGATATTATCCGGATATCCATATTTTTAAATTTTAAATGTACTTTATTTTATATATATATACAAAACACTTTTGGACTCCAGTGTAATAAATTTTCAAACTTTCAAGAAAAAAATATTTTTAAAAAAAAAAAATTATTTCCTGGAAAAATATATTATTTTTCGAAAAAATAAAAAAAATATTTTCTAGGGAAAAAAAATATCTTTTCGAAAAAATATTATTTATGGAAATTAAAAAAATATTTTCTGGAGAAAAATTATTTTTTGGAAACAAAAATATTTTTTCCAAAAAAAAATTATTTTCCGAAAAAAATAAATTATTTTTTCGAAAAAAAAAATTATTTTCTGGATTTTTTATATTTTTTGAAAAAATAAAAAAATTATTTTCTAGGGAAAAAATTATCTTTTCGAAAATAACATTATTTATGGAAATTAAAAAAATATTTTCTGGATAAAAATTATTTTTTGGCAACAAAAATATTTTTTCCAAAAAAAAAATTATTTTCAGTAAAAAAAGCAGTAAAAAAATTGCAGTAAAAAGTTAAGTGAAAAAACAGTAAAACAGTTTAAAAAAACATTAAAAAAACCAAATAAATAGGTTACTACACCATTTTGGTAATTATGTTCAAAAGTACATTAGATTGGTAAATATGTTTTTAAAAAACACCCATTTGGTCATTAACTCGCTCAACTTGTCCCATTGGCATTTTGTCATTTCAGTTGTCCCACTCAACAACATTTCTATATTTGGGAAAAATTAAGCAAGTAAATCAATTACTTTTACTAATTAAGCAAAATTAATCCAACCCTCAGGCCCACCCAATTAGTAGCTCAACCCTATTAAACCCAAGCCTATCCCTATAAATTATCCTTCTACGCCTCTCTCCTATATACTCTCTGCAACGCCTCACCCTCACTGTTCATCTTCATCTACAAATCTGTTCATCCTCCCACCGTCCGTTCTCTGGCGAGGCTCCACCTCATCCCATTCTACTCGCTGTGATGATGCCGATATTTGAAGAATCAATTTTCCCAAATTCACCTACTTTTGATTTCACCGATACTATAGTTCATGAAACACCATCATCTCCACCTCCACATACTCTTTCTCCGTTCGTTTTCACGGTGAATCTGAGTGAGATGTCCCGACACCGAGGATCAAGCGGATGCAGCCGACGCATGGATTGGCGCGATGGAAGTGGCGGATCGATACAGTTTTATTAATTATGTATGAATGAGTAGTGTTTTTTGCTTTATCTACGGTGTTTTTCCACTCGCTCTACTTTAACCCCAACAATAAAATACTATCCTAATAACATCATTAACGTCCTAACACTATTTTTCTTAATCCCCGTGCCCATCCCATTTGGGACAAATTGAATGGGACGGAGGGACTAGTTGTTTTGGATAAAACTTTAACGACTATGACTAGTAATTTATAATGATTGATCAATAATTTATTTTCTCCAAGTGTCATTCAGTCATTAATTTATTATTTTCCCAGATTATATTTTCGAAACAATTTCACAGCATTGCCCGACGACCCAGGCCATATGAATCTGTCCGCTCGGCCAACTTCCCTGCTCCGGCTCTGCTATAACCCCCCCCCCCCCCCCCCCCCACCACCACCACCACCACCAACAAGAACAACTTCTGTGTTTGCCCCTGGCCACAATCCATAGATGTAGATGTGTCAGAAGTGTTGCAAGGGGTGGGTGTAATTATACTCCCCCATTCCGCATAAGGTCGTATTTCTAATTTATCTTCGCTGCACATAACGAGTCTTGTTTCAACAAGATAATGTTAGTATCTGTTTGAAATTCTGATAATATCCTTCGAACTAATGTTATATGTTGCTTGGATTTGAATAGTATATTGGACCAAAAATAATCAAAAAATACATTTCACTCGAATGATTAAAGACTAAAGAAATTGAATAGTATATTGGACCAAAAATAATCAAAAAACACATTCACTCAAATGATTAAAGACTAAAGAAATTAACGAAGGTACCTTGTCCAAATTGGACTCTCTGTGTGGAACGGAAGGAGTATAATATATCCGTTGATGATCAAGACCAATCAATTTCACTAAAGATTTAGTTGAAGAATTCAAGTTCTCACTTTGACAGTGACAACTTCCCTTGCGTCTGATTGTCAACTTCTCTACAGATTGAAGAAGTGATTCCGCTTTGCTACTGGGTGCTCTTCCCATTCGTAGCTTCCTTACATCGACAAAGCACACAGCAACACAGTCTAACTGTCCAGGAATCGAGAAAGCCAAACTGAACCAAAAGAAAATTATTAGGAAACTCAATCATTGGCTTAGCAAATTGATCAACAAAAGAACAGAATAATTTAAAAAAAATTAAAAACTGAGATCTGAACAGAGCAACTTGATAAATCAACAAATGAAATTTGGCTCAAATCAAGATCTACTATCCATAGTCACTTGGATACAAGTCGGGTCGGGTATCTGCCAAATATGCAACACAACATATGCATATGCCATAAAATCTCCCAAGCCTTTCCGCTTTTGATTCCTAAACAAGGGAAACAACAAATCAATATAGACGTCAAGTTGAAGCACAATTAGCAAATTCATACATAAAAATCCTATTGTTCGTGTTGTTACTATCCACCCCACAACTAGTTCTAAGCCAAAGATAGGAACAAAAATGTGGCAATGCAAATAGGAAGAAAATGAGAATAGGAAAATACATAAATCAGATTTGAGAAGATTTAAGGGTAACAATTCGTGTGTGTGCGCGCGCGCGCGCGTGTAAGTGTACAAGTCATATACGTCTAATCACTGCTCGTGAGGTCAGGCATTGTTTTAAAAAACGCTAGACTCATACGAGTTGACTCGCGAGTCGAGGCGAGGCGGACGGGTGGCGAGTCGATACTTACGACTCAGGTGATTTTCTTATATTTGCGAGTTTTTTCTTTGAGGCGTACGAGTCAACTCGGTTATGAGTTGACTCGGTAAGAGGCGTACGAGTCGGTCAGGAAAAACATCAACTTAAAAACGCCCTTGGCCTTGGGTCTCCCTCTTTCACTCCGACAACTGCTTCCTATGACATGGATTGCGATTCAGACGGGATACAGCTAGGACATAAATTCGAACCTGCAAATGCTGCTCGCAAGCTTGCTGGAAATGTCAATTATGGAGGGGCGATGATATTTTTTGTTGCAGAATTTGGTTGAGTCGTGGAGGCTGAAGAAGAATGTAGGAAGAAGTTAGGGTTTCGTTCTGTAATGGGCGTCGGCTTTTAATGATAGATACTGCTGATTCTTGAAAGAATGATATGTAGGGTTATTCATATCAGTGGGCTTTTATAAATGGGCTTCACTTTCTAAATTGGAAGTTAACTGATGTAAGTTTTCTTTTGAACCACTAACATAACTTTTCAACATAAAAATAATATTGAAAAAAAAATATAACTTATATAATGTAGGCTGATTTTTACGTTTTTATCTATTTCGTACTAAATTAACTTAAATATATATATATAGTATTTTTATTTATATTTTTGTAATTACTGTATCCTAGCCATATCATAATGTCTTATATTTGAAAAGTTCACCTTATCACCATATCCGTATCGTATCCGATACAATACCCATACCCGTACCTGTATCATGCACGTAGTTTCAGATAAATACCTTTCCAAAAAAATCATATTAATAAAATTTTCAGATAATTATTAAATAAATTAACTAATTGATAAATTATTGTTGAACCTCATATATGTTTATTATTTTATATTTTTTATATATTTGTTTTCATGAGAAAGTTGAGGCTTGCGCCTCGTTCCGCCTCGAGGCGTACGCCTCGCCTCATTCAAGCAAAACGCCTCGAATGCGAGTCACGAATTTTAAAACATTGAGGTCAGGTGTAGTTATGATGCAACTAGGGGTGTATTTCGAACCGAACATTCGTGAAAATTTCACGAAAATGTTCGGTCAACGTTCAGTTCGTGTCCGGTTCGGTCAAATTCGAACAGTTCGCGAACATGTTCGTTACATACACGAACCGAACACGAACAAAATAATATATGTTCGTTAGTTCACGAACAGTTCGCGAACAAAGGTTTTTTATATATTTATTAATAATTTTACAATAATTAATAAATATATATACAAAATAAAATCTACCATTCCAAAATCCTTAATTTCTAAATCTATCTTCTCTTTTTATTTTATTAATTATTATTGCTTGTACTTTAGTTTTTTTTTTCTTTTTTTAGAACACAAACGAACAAACGAACGATCAAAACGAACGAACAATCGAACGCTAACGAACGAACACGAAATATGTGAAATTTTAACGAACCGAACACGAACAAGTGGTTTGCAATTTTACCGAACACGAACACGAACCGAACGAACCGAATCCTTAACGAACGAACGTTCGTTGAAGTCACCATTCGATTCGTTCGGTTCGAAATACACCCCTAGATGCAACAATTCATCATAACTAACAGAGTTTAATCCAATCATTTGGTTCATCTCAAAAGGAAAAGAAATCCAAAGAAGCTATATTATTTCGGAAGAGCATCCAGCACTATCCAAGAGAAAAAGCGTTCTTATGAACCACTTTGAAGCAAATAGTATGGAGGCAAAGAATTGACCCAAGCAAAAATCACTATTATGCACCGAAAGGCAAATGCTTCACCATTACAACTAGAGGTGAAAAGTATCTTACATAGATTACTTACCACTTTAGCTAGAAGGCCCACAATGCAGAAACGAAAAAAAAATCCCTGACCGAAGGAAAACAGAAACCTTGTAAAACATCAACCAATATGGTAGATGTCAATGTTCAGTTGTTCCAGAAGTGCAATATATGTATACTTGTCTACATCCCAAAAGCATACTGATATGAGTGTCACCACATGCTCTTTCATAGATCAACAAAAAAGTACCCAAATCTGCATATGGTTATAAATAAGCCAGCAAAAAAGTACCAACAAAAAAACACTAAATTCCTATTCCAGCATGCAAACTTATCCCCCCGATCATCGTATGACTACCTAAGATCTTATATTAGCCTGGATAGAAGTTTTTTTCCATAAATATAAAGTCATCTAATGGAAGGAAGAGTATACAATATAAGAAACAAATAACAAGCTGTACAGGCATTCTGAAGGAAGAAAAATCAATTGACCTCACCTCTACGCCAAATTGCACTCGGTTTCAATTTTCAAAGGAAATTGAATAACACCCAGATGGATTTAAGAACACAACGCCCAAAATCAGCTCACAAATGCATTATTTTGTACAAACAAATTAACAGAGGCCGAAAACAGGAGAATCTGATTTTCAAACAAAAGTTTCAAGAAACAATAGAGAAACAGAAAGATCTTCAACATATCAAGGAAATATATGATAAGTGACATAAATCTTGTCGAGAATTTTGCTACCTTTCTTGATCCCTGTTATCTCAATGACCATCTCCCGGTGTTGGGTCTCAAACTCAATTTTGAGATGAAAGCTCATATTTTTTTTAAAATCCTTCGCATAGTCAAAAGAAAATTGAGATTTGGGTCTCAAATTCAATTTCATACAACTTTATACAAAGAGACCCAAAATCATTTGAGATTTAAGTCTAAAATTTTAGTTTGAAACCCAACATCTGGATACGGCTTAATACACTCACCAGGGCGTGCAGAACATATATCAAATTACACAACAAGGAATAACAATCTCAGATTTGACGAAGGTTAAAAGGATTACAGCATTAAAAAATGTATAAATTTCTTTAAATTTCCATGGGAAATAAAATCAGCAAAATACAAACAGATTTCCCTTTCTGGCATAAGCAATAGAGCCTACAAAATCCGTGTGCTGCTCTTGAAAAAGGAAATCAAATTCTTCTGATACAAGAAGAAATTTATCAATCAGAACTCTCTCGAATAGGAAATAACAAAAAAAAATGCAAGATCTATCCAATCAGATATAGCGCTAACGAAAAAAGTCAATCAGATCCACATATACTGCTTCTAAAATGAACGAAACAATGGTTAATTTACACCTCACGTGAACCTGTTCGTCGGGATACCATAATTATATACGGAAGCCTCCGCGAAAATCGCATTCGCCGCGGTCTCCGATTCAGTTGATGCAAGGCGGGAACCTGATTTTCGCCAAACAACGAAACCGACGACACCAATATCGAGTACGATTGGGGTATATACAGCACAGTCGCCGCACCGAGTTATTAACGACGCCGTCGGCGAAGAGAGTTCCCGACCTGCACCAAGCGAACTAGAGGCCGCCGCAAAAGATACAATCCGGCCATAAAATCCATGCCCGCCATGAAAGTGAATATATAGAAAGAGAGAGGATAAAAACTTGCGTCTTTTTAGCAACGAGGGTTTCCGTGTGAGAGTGGCAGGGAAACGCGGTTATTTATAGCTAAATTCAGCGGTAGAGATATCACCACGTGTCCTCAATCGGAATGGTGATGCTAACGTTTCAAAAAAATAAGGGGAACACAGGGAAGTGGAGATGGAAGCCGTGTGTTTATTGCAAATTTCAGTCCTTCTAATGTTAAAAATTAAATACTACATCCGTCTTCCCCAAAAATTTACATTTCTATCTAAAAGTAATCTTTTTACTAAGTTTACATATATCACTTTTTACAATCAAATCAAACAATCACTTTTTACTTTTTAATCTCCACCACTCATTCATCATCAATATTTTTTACTTTTTAATCTCCACCACACATTTAATCATCATTATTTATATCAATCATTATATAAAATATATCAAATATACATCCTCTGTAAACCTTTGGCTGGGACAGAGGGAGTAATAATAATTTGATTTTTTTTAAATAAAGGAAGAAAAAACTTGCATACAAACAAATAAGCTCCCTACTTCCTAATTTAAGTGGGTGGTTTTTATTTTTTCTAATTATTTATAATTATAAATTTAGTACATGATTTTTCAATTTTACCCTTGACATATTACTCGCTCATTCCTATTTAACAATAGTAGGTTTCACTTCTCCCGAAATTTCAAAATAAATTATTCGTTATATTTTATGAAACTACAAGAAAAATTTACAGCTTATTCTCATGGACTATTTTATAAAACTATAAAAAACTTGGTTGAAGAATAAATTCGACCTCGTACCCTAGGATTCTGATGGAAATGATATTTTTCAAATAAAAAAATCCTCCGATTTTCCTAAATCAAATAATCAATGAAAACTTATAATCATACAGTCAGTATAAATATTCAAATAAATACGGGTAATTTTTGTAGTTTCACAAAATATTTCATGAGAATAATATGCAAAATTATATTTTTATTGTTCCATAAAATTAAATTGTGAAATAAAGATAATTTCGGTACAAAGATGAACAATATCCAAATAAAAAATTTATTTTAGAAACTGAAGAAAATGAAACCTTACACTTATGAGAAGGAGAGACACAACAACAACAACATTACCCCAATGCCTTAACGGCTCCCGCAAAAAGCGAGTAAGGGGGGATCAGATGTATGCAGCCTCAACACAGAGAGGCTGTTTTCGGATGATCCAAAATAAAAATTGCATCGAGAATTGCATGGAATGACTAGTACTTCACGAGAAAAAGAAGTGCAGCCAATTTAGTGAGTCATTTTATTTTATTCAATTATAATCTAGAACTAAAGAATAAGGAGTCTTTGGCTCCATTGGAAACAATTGAAAAAATTGTATTTTTATGGGATGATGAGTTGGAGCAATTATTATGAGATTTTTTTAGGAAAAATTATTAGAGCGTTGCAGTATCATTCGAAAATAGTCCTCCATCTGTCCCAACAAAAGGTTGACAGAGGGTGTATATTTGGTGTATTTTAGGTAATGATTGGTATAAGTACTGATGGTAAATGTATGGTGAAGATTAAAAAGTAAAAACTATTGATGATAAATGTGTGGTGGAAATTAAAAACTAAAAGATGATTGATTGATTTAATAGTAAAAAGTGATATATGTAAACTTATTAAAGAAATTATTTTTTAATAAAAATATAAATTTTTGGACAGGTCAGTCTGCACAGAAAGCGGTCATGTCTAATTTATTGACTAGATTTTTTTATTATCAAAAAGATTTAATGATATATATACAAGTTATGGTTAAATAGCAACTAATTCACTTGAGTGAAATTTCTTAAAAAATGACTGTTGTTGACAGTATTGATGTAAGTACATTAAAACTTCACATTGGAATATATTAGAATTAAAATATTATACAAAAATAAAATTTCATAAAATTTTATAGAAAAAAATGCACAGAAATACATGAATTTTACCTGTCTTTCATTTTGCACATGACTTTTGAATTTTTTTCACATAAAATCACGAACTTTCGATTTTGTTCATTTTCTGCCTAATACGAAAATTTTCGACCAAATCTCCTATATTGTTGAATCATAACTTTATAGATCAAGATTACATAATACAAATATGAAGAATTTTGTTTTATTTCGCCATAAAATTGTCAAAGGTTCCGTGAATTCACATGAGAAGAAAATTTGGAAGAATATAATTAAGATATCAAACGGCGTCATACATAGTTTTTCTAAAAATAATCTCGTTAAATTTGGCGGACATAAGAGGTCGGCATATGTCCGATTGCCACATAAGTACTAATTGATAAGATTCAAATTTAGGCGGATTTAAAATTAAGTAAAAATTGAATAAAATTGAAAGTTGGTGTTTTTATAGAAAAAAATTTAAAAATCATATATTTATAAGTATTTTTTCCAATTTTATATGACCATCTCAATTATTAATAGAGAGAATCAAAATTGCTAGTACTATACCCTGACTGTCCTGAGGACCAGATTTGCAATTTAAAGAAAAAGCAGTGGGGGGGTTGGCCCAGTTGGGGGATTGAGTTCCATATTTGGAGTTAATTAATTACACGAGTAACCCTCCGTCGTGGCCTCTATTGTTGTACTTGTGTGGGGATAAAGTATGTTCACGTGGGCATGTTTTTATATATATTTTAAATCCAATGCAGAGTCGTCGAAACTCGAGATGTAATTATTTTATATTGTAATTTATAAGTAAAAATTTAAAAATAATTTAATATTTTATTAGGATTCAGCTCTTCTTACTCGTACTGCGACGGGACACACCAATAAATAGAAATGATGATGATATGATTCAGCCACTCAAACTCATTTAAAATTTATGTACTTGTACTCGTTATAGACCAGATTGAAATATAATTGTACTACTTATTACAGTTCAAAATTCGTACAGTAACACATAAAACAATGAGCGTATGGTTCACCCAATCAGACTCGTTTAAAATCTATATACCCGTATTCATCACAAACTCGATTAAAAGATGACTTTATTACCCATTTATAATAGAGACTCCTAATATCCGTTAATTACTAACATATTTAAATTTATACAATTTATATAACTAAATAAAATTTGCTATAATAATTAGTTAATCCATTACAATGAAAACCCAAACATAATAAAATAAAGATTAAGAATAAATATTATAAATGACAAAATATTAAAAGTTAAATTCTTAGTATAAATTTGGATTCATATAATTTTCAAAAAATATTTGCAATTTATATACCTATACTTTGATGGGGGATTCAGAACTTTAGATGAATAATAAAAAAACTCATGTAGGAGGAGAGTTAACATGGTATTCTGAATATGTGTTGCTATTAATACTTTATATATTTAATTGGAAGTGAAGAGAATCGAGTAATTAGAAAAATAACAAAAAAAAATTATGCATATATAAACTAGATAGTTAAACAATTAATACATACATACTTGAGTCATTGAGGTTTATTTAATAATTTACAAAATTAGATTTTATAATAAGAATAAACAATATGTTTGGCCAACTCAATAGAAGACCAAATTAAGGTGATGATATAAAATAATTATGCGATAATAAAATATATATTTATTTTAAATATTTATTTAGTTATTCAATTAGTGAAGTGTCATTGAAAATCAAGGTGGAGTAGAAGATTTAAATAAATAAATCTAAAAAATAAAAAAAAGTACCACATATGAAAGAGTTAACATGGTGCTCCAGATGCGTAACGGTATTATATTTATACTTATTAATTGGGTTCAGCCACTCGAAGTTCCTCACACCGGCAGAAGACAATAAAAAAACCAAAAAGATGAGGCAAGGATTCACCCACTCGAATCAGTTTATAATTTATATAACCCTACCCATCCGAAATCCGACTTCAATGTGAATCTACTACACGTTTCCATCCAAAACCCATATAGTGATACCCGAAATAATACAGATAGGGTTCAACCATCTAAAGCTCATTTAAATATTACTGCATGTTTATACTCGTCTCAGACTCCATTAAATACAATTTTAATAAAAGTTCCTTCGCGATTCTATATAATTATATGCACCAATTACCCAAATCTATGGAAACATATAAAATCTAAAATCAGATATAAGTTGTTATAATAGTTGGTTGTCACGTCTGACTTCAAGAAAATATTCAAATTCGCTCAAATTGTTATACGTTGATAAATTGGACAAATAAATTAAACGTCAATAAATTAGACAAATTACTTTTTTAATAAAAATATTTATTTGGCCAACTTAATGATTGGCCAAATGTGAGGCATTCGAGGAGATGTACAAGCGCCTAGAAACCAAAGAAGGCGTGAATGCTATTTTTAAACTAGCGAAAGCTAGGGAAAGAGGGCGGCGCGACCTGGGTCCCGTTAAGTATATTAAGGATGATTTGGGCCAAGTGTTAGTAAACGATGTGGCTATTAAGGAGAAGTGGAATAAGTATTTTTTTGAACTTTTCAATGAGGCTAGCGGAAGCGACTCGGTGGTGCAAGGAGTTATCCTATCTTCTGCTCGTTCGTTTAGTTCATGTGAGAGCATCAGCAAGGAGGAAGTAAAGGGAGCCCTAATGAAGATGGGTAGAGCTAAGGCTGTAGGCCCGGATCAGATCCCTATTGAGGTGTGGCTTTGTCTGGGGGAAGTTGGAGTTTAGTAGCTCGCAGAGCTGTTCAACATCATCCTCAGAGGTTCTAAGATGCCGACGGAGTGGAGATGTAGTATTGTCGTGCTGTTTTGTCAAGAACAAAGGCGATGCTCAGAGTTGTAGTAACTATAGGGGTATTAAACTCCTCAGTCATACTATGAAACTTTGGGAAAGAGTGGTGGAATGCAGGGTTAGAAGAGAAGTTGAGATCTCAGAGAACCAATTTGGCTTCATACCGGGGAGGTCCTCAACAGAGGCCATTCATCTTGTCAGACGCATTATGGAGAAGTTTAGAGAGCGGCATAAGGACCTCCATATGGTGTTCATTGATCTAAAGAAGGCTTATGATAGCATTCCGCGCGATGTTATTTGGAGGAGCCTAGAAGAGAGGAGGGTGTCATTGCCGTTCGTTAGGGCAATCCAAGACATGTACTCTCTGTTGGTATAAAATCGGATGCGCCATTTGTGCGGAAGCGTAAATAAGTTGCGGAAAATAAATCACACAAGGATTTATAGAGGTTCGGCTATTAACGAAGCCTACGTCCTCTCTCGATGTATCTTTTTCTTTAGGATTAAGATCAAAACCTCTACGCCTCTCTTCTATCGGTCGAGGGATTACCGTTACAAGCTCGTCTTCTATCGGTCCGAGTAAAACCGTTTTTCCTTTTCGTAGGACAAGGAATCAACCTCTCTAGCTTTCTATGGGTACTAGATAAACCTCACTTAGATATCGATTGCGATTCTAACAATGCCGGATACTTGATCCTAATAACACCGAATCCAATCGTATCTTTTCTTTTACCTCTCGTGTATAATATTGAATGTATAAACACTCAAACTAACAATATAAGCTCAATATTACAACAGCAATGTAAGTATATGAATATAAGATCAATGTATTGAATGCTTGGAGTTGTTGTGTGGAATAATACCAAAGATGTGGTACTTATAGCCTTCCTTCCTTAAACTAGCCGTTAGTCTGTTTTGACTAATTAGCGTGCGCTAGACCTTTCTTAAAATTTTAAGCGCTAAGCTCATTAGCGTGTCTGTAGCGTGCGCTAGCGTGTTTCCAGTTTCAGTCCAGTGGCTTCGTTTCTTCCCTTACGTACGTTATGCCTTCTGTGTTACGTACGTAACCATTTTGTATTAGCGTGCGTTAATATTACAATGTAGCGTGCGCTAATCCAATATATCCGTTGCTTGATTTGTCAAACTGACCGTTCCACTTTTGACTTGTTTCAGATTCTCTCCAACGGATTGATTGACTTGTATTCAAACTTCTTTAGCGTGTGCTATTCCTTCTTTGTAGCGTGCGCTATGCTTACTTCACTGCATACGTCATTCTGAGTTTGAATATCTTCACAATAGTAACAAGCCCTCGATAGCGTGCGTTAATGAACATGAGTAGCGTGCGCTATCTCGTCAGATGACTTCACTTCAGGTTATTTCGAACTAGGCTGATCTGTAGAGAACTTCCGTTAGCGTGCGCTAACATATATGTCTTAGCGTGCGCTAGACATGCATTTTGCTCAGCTTTCTGCGTCTTCGTCTGCTTCGCTGTTTTGCTTCTCCTTTTCGTTGTTTTATATTGTTTAGCAACTTAATCATCAAAACACTATTTATTAAAGTGTGGAATAAATATTTCAATAATCTCCCCCTTTTTGATGATTACAAAACAACCCTTGAATTGGATAAAATCTGTAAAAATAAAATATATGTATATGTATACGAATCAAAGTTTTCGGCTTTGATTGTTTCATTAGTTTCTCCAATTCTCTTTTCTTTTCGACATCTCCTTTATTTTTCAACTCCTTCGTTTTATCTCTCCCTTTTTGTATGCTTTCTTTTTCTTTTCGACTTCTTCGATTTTTCTCATTTTTATCAATTCATCTCCTTCTCCCCCTGAAAATATTATCTCTCCTTAAAAAAAAATTAAGTTTTGGGGATCCAACCTATAGTTGGTTTTTGTTTCGAGACGTGAACGATATTCGAAATGTTTGTTCCTTTAGGAACCCAAATCTTTTTAATTTTTATCGTTTGTCTTGGGCTTCTACAGTTTGAGATATGATGCCCGATTTTCAAATATTTTTCACAACGGGGTATATTAAAATTGAAGGATTCATTTTTAAAACGTGGTTTGAATCCCAACCCCTATTTATTTAAAGTATATTTTTGTACCGAGAGCATATTTTCAAATTTCTCGTTTCCAAGAGAAAATTTCTTCGTCAAATTCTTGAGCTCGGTTTGAACTTTAACAAGATCATTCTTTACAACATTCTCGTTTTCAACGCATTTTGAATGATCGATCTCGACAAATTTTCCCTTTTCAAGAATTTTGGAATTTTCAATTTCCAAAGATTTATATTTAGTTTGAAGGGATTTAATTTCTTTTAAAGCATTTTGATAGTCGGTATGTAATAATTCGAATGCTTCAAAAAGTTCGTCGAAAGAGTTACTTGACTTTCGACGTCGCTGTCGTCGAATGAACTCTGGGCCATGAGTGCGACATTATTTTGATTTATGAAATCATCATAAGGATCTTCGTCACTCCATGTTGCAACTAAGACTTCCTTTTGCTTTACTCGACAGTTCTTAGCAAAGTGGCCTGGTTTACCACATAATCGATAGGAATTGTCGAATTTCTTAGATTCGCCTGCTTGCATGTCCTTCTTTCTCCGGTTTAATAAGTGTTGGAACTTATTAATATTCTTGGCATAATATGCCGATTCTTCGTCGCTTTCGTCCACCAGAATTTCTTCTTTGTTTCTCGGCACCTTAGCCTTGAAGGCTATCGATCTTTCCTTCGGTTTGGGTTTGGCATTCCGAGATTTTAGAACAATCTCGTAGTTGATAAGAGAAACAACGAGAGCACTAAAATCAAGATTATTTAAATCTTTTGATTCCATTATTGCCGTAACCGTACCGTCCCATTCTCGAGGTAGTGATCGGAGAATTTTCTTAACTTTCTCACTACTCGAAAGTGGTTTTCCGAAACATGCTAATCCATTGGTGATAACCGAAAATCGGTCAAGCATAATCGAGATGGATTCGTCGTCCTTCATTTAGAATAATTCATAATCGTGAAGGAGCATGTTTATCTTCATCTCTTTGACTTGAGACGTACCTTCGTGTGTTACCTCAAGCATTTTCCAAATTTCTTTGGCACTATCACACGATGATATCTGGTTGTGTTCTTCCGAATTTAAAGCACAGTATAATAGTTGCGTGGCTTTGCAATTATAATGGTCGTTCTTCCAATCCGCATCATCATACTATTCAAAGGTTTTGAGAGTTCCGTTTGAGTTCGTCAGAATTTTGGGACCAAGGCATATCACCTTCCATAATTCGATATCGTAAGCTCGAATGAAAATAGACATTTTCTTCTTCCAAGTCATGAAATTCGATCCATCAAAAAATGGTGGTCGGTTGAGAGCAAGTCCTTCGACTGGAGCCATTTGAAACGCCATTTTGGATCTTCTCCTCGGATGTTAAGCCGTGTATTGGAGTACCGCTCCGATACCAATTGTTGGTATAAAATCGGATATTTGCGCCGTTTGTGCGGAAGCATAAATAAATTGCGGAAAATAAATCACACAAGGATTTATAGAGGTTCGACTATTAACGAAGCCTACGTCCTCTCTCGATGTATCTTTTTCTTTAGGATTAAGATCAAAACCTCTACACCTCTCTTCTATCGGTCGAGGGATTACCGTTACAAGCTCGTCTTCTATTGGTCCGAGTAAAACCGTTTTTCCTTTTCGTAGGACAAGGAATCAACCTCTCTAGCTTTCTATGGGTACTAGATAAACCTCACTTAGATATCGATTGCGATTCTAACAATGCCGGATACTTGATCCTAATAATACCGAATCTAATCGTATCTTTTCTTTTACCTCTCGTGTATAATGTTGAATGTTTAAACACTCAAACTAACAATATAAGCTCAATATTACAACAATAATATAAGTATATGAATATAAGATCAATGTCTTGAATGCTTGGAGTTGTGTGGAATAATACCAAAGATGTGATATTTATAGCCTTCTTTCCTTAAACTAGCCGTTAGTATGTTTTGACTAATTAGCATGCGCTAGACCTTTCTTAATAGCGTGCGCTAAGCTCATTAGCGTGCCTGTAGCGTGCGCTAGCGTTTTCCCAGTTTCAGTCCAGTGGCTTCATTTATTCCCTTACGTATGTTATGCCTTCTGTGTTACGTACGTAACCATCTTGTATTAGCGTGCGTTAATATTACAATGTAGCGTGCGCTAATCCAATATATCCATTGCTTGATTTGTCAAACTGACCGTTCCACTTTTGACTTGTTTCAGATTCTCTCCAACGGATTGATTGACTTGTATTCAAACTTCTTTAGCGTGTGCTATTCCTTCTTTGTAGCGTGCGCTATGCTTACTTCACTGCATACGTCATTCTGAGTTTGAATATCTTCACAATAGTAACAAGCCCTCGATAGCGTGCGTTAATGAACATGAGTAGCGTGCGCTATCTCGTCAGATGACTTCACTTCAGGTTATTTCGAACTAGGCTGTTCTGCAGAGAACTTCCGTTAGCGTACGCTAACATATATGTCTTAGCGTGCGCTAGACATGCATTTTGCTCAGCTTTCTGCGTCTTCGTCTGCTTCGCTGTTTTGCTTCGCCTCTTCGTTGTTTTATATTGTTTAGCAACTTAATCATCAAAACACTATTTATTAAAGTGTGGAATAAATATTCCAACACTCCCAAGCTAGAACTTGTATTAGGACCCCAGTTGGTGACACCCAGTATTTCCCAGTTGGATAGGGCTGCACCAGGGGTCGGCGCTAAGCCCTATTCTCTTCGCTCTAATACTTGACGTCATCTCGCGGGGATACAGGATGGCGTCCGTGTTGGAATATAAAATGCAGCGGAAGCAAGTTGGTAGATATAATTTTAATAAAGGTTTTATAAACTAACCAACATAAAAACCGGATCTATTTAGGCTTGTCAACTAATTAACTAAATAGATTAATAAATAATTAAATAAATATATTTACGCATGGGAGTCGGTAATTTGTACCTTTTACACGAAGTGGTAGAAATTCCCTTTTGGTCGATTTGTCTCCTCTTCGTGTTCCTCTCCGATCTTCTTGTATTTCTACCTCAAGATCTTCTAGAGTATATCCCGCCTACGTCCGGATGTCGTGTGGGCAACAATCTACCGGACTACTTGGACAGCTTATGAGATCGGCCGAACCTCTATATTTCCAAGAAATTCCTTACAATTTTTTTTTTCTGAATATTTATGTATTTTAGAAAAATATTGTGTTTGCTAAATTGTGGAATCCAAGACACAAGTCAAGATCCACAATTAAACACAAAGAAAAAAAATCGAAATTCTTGAGCCAAAATTAGTGTAAAAAACGGCCAACCCTATAGTCCTATTTAT
The DNA here is from genome assembly GCA_033398695.1 of Orobanche coerulescens. Lineage (NCBI taxonomy): Eukaryota > Viridiplantae > Streptophyta > Magnoliopsida > Lamiales > Orobanchaceae > Orobanche > Orobanche coerulescens. The sequence goes on along the minus strand of CM065805.1, from coordinate 9,331,573 downwards.
AGGTGTTTTGGGCTACTCTAGGGACCTTAAGGAGGATATGGTAAGGACTCCCAATAGATATCTTCCTTCTAATATTAGGACTCTTCCTAATATGAAGACTCTATTAATATCAACTTAGTCTACTAAAAGGTTGATATTGCACTTCCTACCAAAATCCCAAATTACGAAATTGGGCTCCTTTTTTAATTAATTATTTCCCATGTTTAAGATATTCCATGTCCATTAATTAATTTAAGCTACTGACAGCTTTTAATTAATTAATGTGTTATGAATGAGTATACCACTCGTCCTTTATTATTATATCGAAAAATTAATTCCACCTGCAGGGTTTAATATAATAATCTTTTCGAGTGCCTTAAGGGACATGATCAACCCGACTGGCCGAGACACGATTTATAGCTATAATATTAATTATCATATAAATAATAATATTGCCCAAAATATCGAGCATATTGAGTCAATCATTGTGGCTCTCACCTATGATAAATCAAAGCAATAAATATTAAATATATATAATTAAATATTAATCACTAGAATTAAGAAATAATAATTGTCCGAGATGTACGTTCTTCTTATAGTCAGTACAGAAGAATCTATCTCACCTTGATTCTGTTCAACGTATACTGAATACGCTAATATATGCTAATGGTCAAGACCAACCAATCTCAAGCATATACTACAACCTCTCACATAACGGTCTAATGTCATACAGGTTATGAACTAATTATTACTATATAAGGAACCGATAATGTGATTTTCTGTGTGACACGACACACCATATTATCTATAATATAAAGTAATTTATACTATATTTGCATAACCATAGCGTGAATAAATATGCAAAATATGTGATAAATGAATTAAATATTCATAGATAAAGACCGGGAAATTTGGTAATACAAGCATAAATGCTTTGACGTATACAACCCTAACAATCTCCCACTTATACTCAAAGCATGCTTTTGAACTATACTATCTAGACTATGTCTATCTATCTCACACTTATACTTAAAGCAATGATGTCATACATCTCAACCCCATTCCTTCCACATGCCCTTCAAATGACTTTGAGGGCAACCCTTTCGTGAAAGGATCAGCTAGGTTGTCTTCAGATGCTATCTTGGAGACAACAATCTTCCCTCTCTTCACAAAATCTCGAATGATATGATATTTGCGCTTGATATGTTTGCTTGCTTTGTGGGCCTGTGGTTCCTTCGAATTTGCAACAGAACCGGTATTATCAAAATAAAGTGTAATACTCCTAGGCAAATCAGGAATCACACACAAATCCTTTAGTAATTACTTGAGCTATACCGGCTCTTTAGCTGCCTCTGAGGCTGCTACATACTCGACTTCCATGGTAGAGTCCGCTATGCATTTCTGCTTTACACTCCTCCAACTAATGGCTCCACCTCCCAAAGTGAAAACATATCCGGAAGTTGATTTCGAATTTTCTTTGTCCGCACTAAAATCTGAGTCAGTGTAACCCAAAGGACAAAGTTTATCCGATTGATATACAAGCATATGCTCCCTAGTCCTTCTCAGATACTGTAATATCCGCAATTTCGGATTTCCGGTAATTTTCATTTTTCGGCGAAGGTCCGTTTCAACGACTCGCTTTTGACCGTTTCGTCATTCTGAGAATATTTAATTCTGCACTTTTTGTCATCCGAGTTCGTTTCCGTATCGTTTTGTTGAGTTCCGTGTTCTTAAACGACTTTTCCGCACTTGAGTTCGATTCTCACGAATCTCATCCGAAACTGTTGTTTCGAGTTTCTCGGAAGTTCATTTAATGTTATTATTCATGTTGTAAGCTTCGGTTTGGTGTTTCGATCGTGTATCATGTATTTCGGACGTTTTGGGCCATTTTCGTAATTTCCCAAAGTTTGGGGTAATTACTTCCGTTGTCGAATTTCGAGCCCTCGGGTGGTCGGAATCGTGTGTTCTCTTAGTGTTCGGATTCGTCTTTGCGAGTACTTCGTAATCGTGTTTTCGGTTTACGTTCAGGTCTGAGTTTCGGGATTTTTCGGACCGTAGGATCGACCGAGTCCTGGCTGGCCAGGCCTGGCCGAGTAACGGCCGTAATGGCCCGGCAGTAACGGCCGTAAGGCCCGTTACGTACGTAACAGCCTGCCGGTTACGTACGTAACATGTCCGGCAGAATCAGTACAGAGAGTTCGGCCTTGGCCGATTACGTACGTAGGCCTTGGCCGATTACGTACGTAAGCGGTCGGCCAGGGTCGGCTATTTAAGGCCTGGACTGAGTCATATCCGGCATTTTCCACTTTTCTTCGTTCCTTCCGCGATTTTTCACCATAGATCGATGATTTTGAGTAGAATCAACTTATAACAACATGTTTTGGAAGTTGGAATCATGGATTAACATCATCTTCCACCCGGATCGAAGGTAAGAACACCTAAACTTTTGGTTTTTGGATGTTCTTGGGGTTTCTTGGTGTTTTGGCCGATTTGCTTTGTTTTGATTCAGATTGTTGATGAAACTTGATTGTAAACTCGTAATCATTCAATACCCTTGAAGTTTTGTGGAACGAATTTGAGTATTTCTTTGAATAATCGATTGAATTGGACTACGCCTTCAAAGTGTCCGATAAAATGCTTCAATGGGTAGAACTTGGGAAGTTCCATATGTTTTCGTAGAATTGTGATTGAATTGATATCGTTGTGACTTAGGAACGAATTCTTATGAAGAACTCGAGTCGTAACCCTTCCGTTCGTTGTCTTCTTCGGGGTCCGAGCTTCCCGGTCGAATCGTGTTCTTCGGAGTATTCAGCAGCGGTTATTAAGGCAAGTATTTTACTATACGAATTGTGTCTTGTGAATAGGGACGTCGTATTATGGTTGTTGTGATGCATTGGTTTACTTTCGTGTATATGCTTCGTATGAATTGATTATTACGAACAATTGATGGTAACGATGATACCTTCACTTAGTTAACATTTTGGAATCGTGTTGGATGTGCAAATCATCTAAGTTTGTGCCGGGCGTGGTCGGTCATTGTTGAGTTGTTGTGATGATTATGATGTGTGTGTTGCCTTGGTTTACATACTTGATTGTACATTTCGGTGTAATGTGAAATGGCTTGAAATTTGATGATTATGAGTTGTGTCGTGTCGATGTGTGTGTGTGTGTGTGTGTTCCAGGTAGGGTCTGACGAGGCCTCTGGAGTTCGGTACATGTTGTGTACGGACAAGGTGTGTGATCCAGGTAGGGTCTGACGAGGCCTCTGGAGTTCGTATCATATTATACTCGCACTAGTAAAATAGTGGAGTTTTACTAACCCCCGAGTAATCGGGGGGTGGATGTCTGTTTTGCGTCCAGGTACTTGCAGATTTAGGGGAGCAGTCACAGGATTGGCACAAGAGGATGACGAGCTGCGATACTAATCATGAGTCGAGAGTTGTTTAATTTTTGTTGTGTTGTCAGAGTTGATTTCAGTCTTCCATTGTATTGTATTTCAACCCCTGTGTGGGTAATATCGTTTAAGTCAGTTTTATTAATTGGGTTGTGTGACCTCATCGGTCTGTGTATTCACGTGTAAGTGACCGTAACGGTCTGTATTATTTTATTGTTTGACCCTGTCCGGGCAAGTATTTGGTTGTTTATGGATGTTTAGCCTGGTAGATCCTTGTGGAAAGGGTCTACGGTGTGTAATATTCCCATATGGTTTTGGGGGTGTTACATTTATGGTATCAGAGCTTAGGTTGTGGAAACCTAGGCTGTCGGGTCGAGTCAAGTCGTGATTTGTCGAGTAATGTGTTGTCTTGTCGTTCGAGTCGTTAGGTGACAAGTTGAGTTGTGCGTAGTCACAACGTGTCGGTTATGTTGTCGGACGAGATTAGTATCGTGGGCGACCGTCACCTCCGTGCGACCTGTGGATGTAAGTCTCCTCTTTTATGCGTAATACCTGTGTATCTCGATTTTATCTTAGTGAGTTAATTGCGGTGCATAATTTTATTTACCTAGTATTGTGTAATATAGTTGTGTTTAATATTCGTGGCACATAGTATATGTATAGAACTGGACACGTTATTGTTTTATCTTTGAACCACCGGGTGGGGTTGTATGTTGTGAAAGTTGTAAACCTTGATGGGTTTCGAAAAGGTACCGACGGTAGAGTTTGTGAGAAACTCCGATGAATGATTTTGCTGTGTGCTTAAACTTGATACCACGAGATGCATTTGATTGAATTGGCGACCCTGGTTGCCATTTGAGTATGTGGTTTTAAATTCGATTGTTTTTGGAATGTTGTAATTTTTGTCCGCTATGGGTAAGTTTGAGAATGTTTTCTGGAGAACTTTACAGTTTGAGAATTTTTGTAAAAATCGATTTTTGGAAAATATGTTGGTGGTGCGGTCAAACCACGGTCTATGTGGATTTTTTTTAAAAATTTGTTAAATTTTGACAAATGGGCCGTGTATTTTCAAATGACACAATCAGACGGTATTTGAAAAATATGTTTTGAAGTACTTCAGACATTGTAAAATATTACCGTCGTTTTGGTTATGAACTAAAGGATTTTGGAAAAATTTTATTTTGCAGAACAATTTTTGGTTTTCGGAATTTTGAACTTCATATGTCCACGTGTTGGGGCTAAGTGGTTGTGATAAGTTTGTGGTGTTGTTGTGCTCGCCGGAGAATGTTTCAGTGTTTTCTAAATGTTGAGATACATGGTTTTGATTGAACGACCGAGGTATTAAAAGTGTTTTCAAAAATTTCATTTCACCAAATTTTTCAAACTTAAGAATTTTAAAATTTTATCATTTGAATAATACCCCGAAAATATTTATTTCGTTGCTAGTGTGTGGTCCCTACGATACGTGTGTGGTTTTGACCGTGTTTGATTTGATAAAATCCAAACATCTCTGTTAATGTGACTGTGTGAATTATTTTTGAATGAAGTTCTAAAATTACAGTGTTAGTTCGTGCACGTGTGTAATGACTTGGGGTTGATATTATATCGTGCTGCTATTTATCGTCCTATGTTGACGTTGTGATGTTTATTTAGTTGTGTTATTCTGATTGATCGTCCGTTCAGTATGCCGAGAGGTCGAGGCCGAGGACGTGGTCGTAGGGTTGACATTGGAGCCGCCACGATCCTTCGTCAGGTGGCTGACCAGTTGGCGCATGTGAATCAGACCGTACACCGTGACGGGATTCCAGATGAGGATAACGGAGCTAGTAAGTGGTTACGAGTTGTGATGAGAATGCACCCGCCCCGTTTCATAGGTTCTTCGGATTCGTTAGGCTGGGAGGACTGGCTCTTCCAGTTGGACAGGACATTTGATGCTGTAGCTTGCCCCGATGAGAGAAGAGTACACATCGCCCAATACCTGCTTGACAGGGAAGCGGCACACTAGTGGGAGGTCGTAGCGCCTAGTGATCGTACAACTACTTGGGCCGAATTCAAGACTGCTATGGAGGCCGAGTATTGTCCGCCGCCTGTTAAGGAATGTAGAATTGTTGAGTTCTTCTCGGCTACGCCCCGGGATGTGTCTATATCTCAAGCAATAGTCGATTACAATCGACAGCTGTGTCACGTTCGAGATCAAGTACGAAGTGAGACAGATAAGGTTCGTTACTTTGATATGCGTATGAAACCTCAGGTTCGGCAGTGTATGGCCCCTTTTAGGTGTACAACTCTGAAGGACTATCAAGATCGAGCCTTAGCATTTGAAATGGCTATAATGTCCACCGAGTCCGTATCAGTAGCGAAGAAGCAGAAGATCTCCGTTGACGCATCGAGAAGTAAGGGAATTGGGATTCCCACACCTCAACCTTCGTATCATCCGAGTATGGGACCTTCTCGGTCAGCTAGAGAATCCAAAGGACCCAATCCGGTGTCTTTGAGTTCTGGTAATGCTCCTAGGTGTTTCAACTGTAACGTTCTAGGCCATGAACGCGCGCATTGTAAGAAACCGCCCGTGACTTGTTATAATTGTGGACACGAGGGGCATCGAGTTCAGTACTGCGAGATTGTTGCCGATATGATAAGGGACCGGAGTACCATTCCTACTTCCGTAGGGCACAGTGATGTCCAGTGATAGTGTTTTTGGTACTAGTTGCGCGGATTGTTTCTCGTGTAGAGAGGTATCTTGTGATGTTTTTACGTTTGGAACTTGTTAAATGATATTCTGTTTTGAATAAGTTCCTGTATAGTTGTTTAACATACAGAGGCGTGACAGCGGACCGCGGGGTCATGAACATGGTATTTTATTATGTGTCGATCTATTTTGTTTCGTATCACTGAGATAACCTTAGTTTAAGTTTCGGGACGAAACTTATTTTTTGTATGATAGAATGTAATATCCGGTATTCTCGTTCTCCGTTATCTTGAATTATTTGTGTTTTGACGTCAGACATTTTCTTGTTGATGACAATCGGAATGATTTCTATCGTAATACACTATTTGTTTCTATCGCATAGCCGTTTTAGTCGGGTGCGACTTGTTGTCGCGTACGTTTCTTTGATTAAATGTGTGCATATGATGTGGCATGTGATGCGTCGTTAATTGATCGTTATTGTTTTGAATCATTGCCGGTGGCGTTGTTATGGTCGTCGTGGCGCGTGTTTTCACGCTGTATATTCTTTCGCGTTGCTTGTAACGTTTCGCCGTTGGGCGCGATTTTTTTCGGTTCTTGTGTATCTCGTTAAGTTTTCCTAGTGGGATATTGCTTCTCCCTACTTGATTTAAGTTTCGGGACGAAACTTCTTTTAAGGAGGGTAGAATGTAATATTTGCAATTTCGGATTTCCGGTAATTTTCATTTTTCGGCGGAGGTCCGTTTCGACGACTCGCTTTTGACCATTTCGTCATTCTGAGAATATTTAATTCTGCACTTTTTGTCATCCGAGTTTGTTTCCGTATCGTTTTGTTGAGTTCCGTGTTCTTAAACGACTTTTCCGCACTTGAGTTCGATTCTCACGAATCTCATCCGAAACTGTTGTTTCGAGTTTCTCGGAAGTTCATTTAATGTTATTATTCATGTTGTAAGCTTCGGTTTGGTGTTTCGATCGTGTATCATGTATTTCGGACGTTTTGGGCCATTTTCGTAATTTCCCAAAGTTTAGGGTAATTACTTCCGTTGTCGAATTTTGAGCCCTCGGGTGGTCGGAATCGTGTGTTCTCTTAGTGTTCGGATTCGTCTTTGTGAGTACTTCGTACTCGTGTTTTAGTTTTACATTCAGGTCTGAGTTTCGGGATTTTTCGGACCGTAGGATCGACCGAGTCCTGGTGGGCTGCCGAGTAACGGCAAATGTGGCCGTAATGGCAGCGATACGGCCGTAAGGCGTTACGTGCGTAACGCCGGGTTACATACGTAACATGTCGGCGAATCGATCTGAGAATTCGGCCTTGGCCGATTACGTACGTAGGCCTTGGCCGATTACGTACGTAAGCGGTCGGCCAGGGTCGGCTATTTAAGGCCTGGACCGAGTCATATCCGGCATTTTCCACTTTTTTTCGTTCCTTCCAAGATTTTTCACCATAGATCGATGATTTTGAGTAGAATCAACTTATAACAACATGTTTTGGAAGTTGGAATCATGGATTAACATCATCTTCCACCCGGATCGAAGGTAAGAACACCTAAACTTTTGGTTTTTGGATGTTCTTGGGATTTCTTGGTGTTTTGGCCGATTTGCTTTGTTTTGATTCAGATTGTTGATGAAACTTGATTGTAAACTCGTAATCATTCAATACCCTTGAAGTTTTGTGGAACGAATTTGAGTATTTCTTTGAATAATCGATTGAATTGGACTACGCCTTCAAAGTGTCCGATAAAATGCTTCAATGTGTAGAACTTGGGAAGTTCCATATGTTTTCGTAGAATTGTGATTGAATTGATATCGTTGTGACTTAAGAACGAATTCTTGTGAAGAACTCGAGTCGTAACCCTTCCGTTCGTTGTCTTCTTCAGGGTCCGAGCTTCCCGGTCGAATCGTGTTCTTCGGAGTATTCGGTAGCGGTTATTAAGGCAAGTATTTTACTATACGAATTGTGTCTTGTGAATAGGGACGTCGTATTATGGTTGTGATGCATTGGTTTACTTTCGTGTATATGCTTCGTATGAATTGATTATTACGAACAATTGATGGTAACGATGATACCTTCACTTAGTTAACATTTTGGAATCGTGTTGGATGTGCAAATCATCTAAGTTTGTGCCGGGCGTGGTCGGTCATTGTTGAGTTGTTGTGATGATTATGATGTGTGTGTTGCCTTGGTATACTTGATTGTACATTTCGGTGTAATGTGAAATGGCTTGACATTTGATGATTATGAGTTGTGTCGTGTCGATGTGTGTGTGTGTGTGTTCCAGGTAGGGTCTGACGAGGCCTCTGGAGTTCGGTACATGATGTGTACGAACAAGGTGTGTGATCCAGGTAGGGTTTGACGAGGCCTCTGGAGTTCGGTACATGATGTGTACGGACAAGGTGTGTGATCCAGGTAGGGTCTGACGAGGCCTCTGGAGTTCGGTACATGATGTGTACGAATGATGTTTGTGGCCGGTTAGGGTCCCTCGAGGCCTCCGGAGTTCGATACATGATGTGTACGAATAGTGTGTGCGGTCCGGGTAAGGTCCATCTAGGCCTCCGGAGTTCGGTACATGATGTGTACGAACAATGATCGTGTTATAGTGCTTGTTTGGGTAACTTTTTAGATATGAGTCTCGGACTCATAATGATATCTTATCTAGTGTGTTTTGAATCGAGAATCGGGCCGAGGCCCTAATATTTTCGAAAAGGTTTTGTGAATTGGGACTCGAGGTCCAAAAGAATTTCTGCTTTAAAAATCCCCGAGATGATATGTTCCTTTTCAAATATCTCTTGCTTGAGTTCGAAATTCTAAAACTTCTTGGGAATATTTTGATAATAGATTTCCGTATTAAAATTGTAGTTGCTATTTACTTGTTGCATTTCGTATCGTATTATACTCGCACTAGTAAAACAGTGGAGTTTTACTAACCCCCGAGTAATCGGGGGGTGGATGTCTATTTTGCGTCCAGGTACTTGCAGATTCAGGGGAGCAGTCACAGGATTGGCACAAGAGGATGACGAGCTGCGATACTAATCATGAGTCGAGAGTTGTTTAATTTTTGTTGTGTTGTCAGAGTTGATTTCAGTCTTCCGCTGTATTGTATTTCAACCCCTGTGTGGGTAATGTCGTTTAAGTCAGTTTTGTTAATTGGGTTGTGTGACCTCATCGGTCTGTGTATTCACGTGTAAGTGACCATAACGGTCTGTATTATTTTATTGTTTGACCCTGGCCGGGCAAGTATTTGGTTGTTTATGGATGTTTAGCCTGGTAGATCCTTGTGGAAAGGGTCTACGACGTGTAATATTCCCATATGGTTTTGGGGGTGTTACAGATACTTGAGTATATGCTTGACAGTAATCCAATGTCCCGGTCCTGGATTCGACTGATATCTTGCCACCATGCCTACAACATGATAGATATCAGGCCTGGTGCAAAGCATAGCATACATGAGGCTTCCCACAGCCGAAGCATAAGGGATCAGCTTCATGTCATCTATCTCTTTATGTGTCTTAGGACACATAGCTTTAGATAGCTGAATTCCATGTTTGTAAGATAAGAAACCTTTCTTGGAATTCTCCATGCTAAACCGCTTTAGCACCGTATCGATATAGGATGTCTGAGATAAGCACAACATCCTTTTCTTGCGATCTTGAAAGATCTTAATACCAAGAATGTGCCCAGCTTCTCCCAAATCCTTCATATCAAACTGCTCAGACAGCCATACCCTTACGTCTGATAATACCTTCACATTGTTTCCAATTATAAGTATATCATCTACATACAATACAAGAAACACCAGCACGTTTCCATCACACTTTTTGTATACACAAACCTCACTAGGACACTGTTCAAAGCCTTACGATTGAATGACCTCATCAAATCGCATGTTCCAAGACCTTGATGCTTGCTTAAGACCATAAATGGCTCTCTTAAGCTTGCACACTAAGTGATCCTCTCCTTCAGCAATGAATCCCTCAGGTTGGCGCATATAGATTTCCTTATCAAAACTCCCGTTCAAGAATGCAGTCTTGACATCCATCTGCCAAATCTCCATATCTAAATGTGCAGCTATAGCTAAGAGAATCCGGATCGATTTAAGCATGGCTACTGGCAAAAAGGTCTCATCGTAGTCGATGCCCTCCTTCTGAGTATAACCTTTCGCAACAAGCCTTGCTTTGAAGGTTTCAACCTTCCCTTTCGATCCTTTCTTACGCTTGTAGACCCACTTACTTCCAATGGGTTTTACCCCACTGGGTAGCTCTACTAGCTCCCATACTTGATTAGAATCCATAGATCCCATTTCGGATTCCATTGCTGTTTTTCAGGATTCAGCATCCTTGTCTTGAACTGCTTGCTTATATGTACATGGATCCATTTCATCCTGGTCCGGGGAGTAGTCAGAAGACGCTCCCACGCCAATGAAATGTTCAGGTTGACAAACATCCCTCCCACTACGACGAGGCGTGTCCTTGGTTTGTGAATCCACAATAGTATCGATACGTGGTACATTAGGTGTTTGCACAATTGGTATTGTCGTAATCTCGCCCCTAAGTTCTTCTAGAATGACCTCACTTCTAAGCTTGTGGCTTATTACATAGTCCTCCTCTAATAACCGGGCATTGGTGCTAATAATGACCTTCTGATCTTTAGGACTGTAAAATAAGCCACCCTTCGTTCCCTTCGGATATCCTACAAATACTCGTACTTCTGTACGAGATGCCAACTTGTCAGCTTCCTTATTCAGCACGTGTGCTGGTGAACCCCAAATCCGAACATGTCCTAGACTGGGCTTGCGCCCATTCCACAATTCTGTGGGTGTTTTTGGAACTGATTTCGAAGGCACCAAGTTTAGAATGTACGCTGCTGTTTCCAAGGCGTATACCCAAAACGAAATAGGCAAATCATAATAACTCATCATTGACCTAACCATCTCTAATAAAGTATGATTCCTTCGTTCAGCAACACCATTTTGTTGTGGTGTACCAGGCGCTATGACCTGGGATGTAATCCCCTCATGTGCCAAGAAATCAAAAAACTCTCCACTAAGGTATTCGCCACCACGATCAGATTGTAGTGACTTGATACTCTGTCCATGACGCTTCTCCGTTTCAGCCTTGAATTCTTTGAACTTATCAAAAGATTCAGACTTATGTCACATCAAATAGATGTACTCATATCTCGAATAATCATCTATGAATGTGATGAATTATTCAAAATCACCCTTAGCCTGGATGTTTATTGGACCACATACATCGGTATGAACCAATTCCAACACATTTTGTGCACGATTTCCTTTGCTTTGAAAAGTCCTTTTAGTCATTTTACCTTCTAGACAGGATTCGCAGGTTGGAAATGACTCAACTTGGAGCGAATCCAATGGGCCATCGCTCACCAATCTTTGAATCCTTCCAAGGTTAATATGACCCAATCGTAAATGCCACAAATATGTTGGATTTATGCTCGAAGGTTCCTTTCTTTTATTAGGATTAGTCAAAGAATTAAGTGATCTATAATTATGCAAGGGAGCTGGTGCAGTATTGATGATATAAAGTTCTTCATTATAAGTACTCCCACAAATATATTCACCATTTCTTTTAATAATTGCATTATCTTCAAAAGAAACTGAATATCCATCACGACGCAATTTAGAAACTGAAATTAAATTCATTCTTAAATCGGGTACCAATAATACATTATTTAGAACTAAAATCCTATCATCAACTTTTAGCTGCACGACTCCCACTACAACAGCCTTCAGCCTGGAATAGTCTCCCCAGCTTATTGTAATCTCATCCGCACTAAGTACCTTGGTTACTTGGAACCCCTGCGTGTCATAACAAACATGATCAGTGGAGCCCGAATCCACTATCCACAAAGTGATAGAACAGGCAGCCAAACATGTTTTGACTACTAGTGCATGAGACGTATCTTTCTTAGGGCAGTCACTCTTGAAATGCCCTTTTAGACCGCAATTGAAGCACTTACCCTTCGGCTTTTTGTTCGCCTCGGACCGAGGAGCCTTTGACTGAGGAGCCTTGCCCTTAGCTTTGAAGGTTGCCACTTGCTTCTAGCCAACCTGCTTTTTATTCTTTCTCCATTTGGGTTTTGAAGAGCTAGCACCGGTTGCCGCAAGAATTTGATGATAACCTTGTTTGAAGAGACCTTCGGCAGATTGAAGCTCTGTCAGAAGTTCCGCCAATGTGTAAGTCCTACGATTCATATTGTAGTTGAGGCGGAACTTCTCAAAGCTTCTTGGTAAACTGCCCAAGATAATATCGACCTGCGACTCCGCATCGATAGTGGCCCCCAGTATGCTCAGCTCGTTCAAATGAGACATCATTTTAAGAACGTGATCCCTTACTAGGGTCCCTTCAGACATTTGGGTTGTCATCAACACCCTCATTGCATTTTGCCTAGCTGCCCGGTTCTGATGACCAAACATCCCAGTGAGATTTTTCATCATTTACGCGGCTGAGCCCATCGCCTGATGCTGATGCTGCAATACATTTGTCAGTGAAGCCAAAATGTAACAGCGAGCCATCTTATCAGACTTTTTCCATTTTCGGAATTCCACCAACTCTTCAGGAGTGGCATCTGGTTCTGGTTCCAGAGGGCTCTCCTCAGTTAAAACAAATTTATGCCCCTCGGCAGTCAAGACAATATCAAGATTTCTTTTCCAGTCGGCAAAGTTAGTGCCATCAAGTTTGTTTTCTTTGAGAATAATAGCTAGTGGATTGAAAGACATCTGAGAATAAAATTAAAAACATCATTCATCACATAATTCGACGCATAATATATTGAAAAACCTTAAAACACAATATATATGCAATCAACCAACACCTTGAAAAAAAACGCACAAACAAGCCACGATAGTGTGGACGTTTACACATACATTTTCAAGTAGATTTTAACGTCTTTAATTTTACTATCTAGCCAAAATGCGTTTTGACAAGTAAAATTAATAGTTGGTTCCTCTTGGCCATATATTAAATTAACATAGACTCCGATGGGTAGCTTATTAATTAATACACCTAAGTGAACACCATAATTTAACAAACCTTAGAATATCATTTAATGATAATAGTCCTACAGATGGAGAGGTCCTATCATAAAAAATAATATTCACCTTTTTGTTATCAAATTTGAAGTTTAAAACCAGTGAGCCAATAATTAGCACATCCGATATGGAGGAAGACTCTAATGTCAACGCGCATGCTAATTATTTCACAATTTAAACCAATTATGGAGGCCAATTTAATTTTGAGAAATCAATTTTATAAAACCACTTAGTTATTTTGAAAAATAAGGTTTTTAATTTTCTCGTCCTAACATGCAAGGAAACATATCACGCATACATCCATACATGCCATACATCAAAACAATAAAAACCAACAAATAATAATAAAATTGGATAATTAAATCCAATTATCATGGCTTTTATTCCTCGTTTTGAATAACGAGAAAATATTCGGCTCGTTGGCTCCCACTGCTTCAAGCATCTCGCGGAAAAATGAATTGAACGACCCGAACCGGACAACTTGACCCGCTGGCCGTCGCCCGACCTGCTGCCCGCTGCCCGACCCACTGCCCGAACTGCCCGACCTGCTGCCCGAGCTGACCGAACTGACCGAGATGACTGAGCTGCCCGAGCTGACAGAGCTGCCTGACCCGCCCAACCTGCCCGAAGTGTGCTGTCGGCCGGGTGCCGATCGGCTCCCTGCTTGTCTCGGTCCGTTTGTCCAATCGGGACTCCTCTTCGCGCTGGACTTCTTTCTCTTTCGTACTTTGAGTGTTCCAATTCGATTACAATTTTATTCGAAATAAAATACATCGAATTTACATCAAATTACAAGAAAAATAAATTCTATTCTACCCGTGGATTTTCTCACGGGAAAAACTTATACATGCCTCAAAAACGGGCCATAATTACCAAAACGCGTAAATAAATAAAAACATCACATAGTCATGATAATTGGATCATATTTTCCTGCAAGAAAAATTCTAGCAAAATATTCCAAAAAATCATACTACACGAATATTTAATTGCTAGCATATTAATCACCAAATTAATTAAATTGAATAGAACCTAAGAAACTGGCTCCGATACCAATTATTGGAATATAAAACGCAGCGGAAGCAAGTTGTTGATATAATCTTAATAAAGGTTTTATAAACTAACCAACATAAAAACTGGATATATTTAGGCTTGTCAACTAATTAACTAAACAGATTAATAAACAATTAAATAAACATATTTACGCATGGGAGTCGGTAATTTGTACCTTTTACGCGAAGTGGTAGAAATTCCCTTTTGGTCGATTTGTCTCCTCTTCGTGTTCTTCTCCGATCTTCTTGTATTTCTACCTCAAGATCTTCTAGAGTATATCCCGCCTACGTCCGGATGTCGTGTGGGCAACAATCTACCAGACTACTTGGACATGTTATGAGATCGGCCGAACCACTATATTTCCAAGAAATTCCTTACAAAAAAATTTTCTCTCTATTTTTCTGAATATTTATGTATTTTAGAAAAATATTGTGTTTGCTAAATTGTGGAATCCAAGACACAAGTCAAGATCCACAATTAAACACAAAGAAAAAAATCGAAATTCTTGAGCCAAAATTAGTGTAAAAATCGGCGAACCCTGTACTCCTATTTATAGGTGTTTTGAGCTACTCTAGGGACCTTAAGGAGGATATGGTAAGGACTTCCAATAGATGTCTTCCTTCCAATATTAGGACTCTTCCTAATATGAAGACTCTATTAATATCAACTTAGTCTACTAAAAGATTGATATTGCACTTCCAACCAAAATCCCAAATTACAAAATTGGGCTCCTTTTTGAATTAATTATTTCTCGTGTTTAAGATATTCCATGTCCATTAATTAATTTAAGTTACTGACAGCTTTTAATTAATCAATGTGTTATACATGAGTATACCACTCGACCTTTATTATTATATCGGAAAATTAATTCCACCTGCAGGGTTTAATATAATAATCCTTTCGAGTGCCTCAAGGGACATGATCAACCCGGCTGGTCAGGACACGATTTCTAGCTATAATATTAATTACCATATAAATAATAATATTGCCCAAAATATCGAGCATATTGAGTCAATCATTGTGGCTCTCACCCATGATAAATCAAAGCAATAAATATTAAATATATATAATTAAATATTAATCACTAGAATTAAGAAATAATAATTGTCCGAGATATACGTTCTTCTTATAGTCAGTACAGAAGAATCTATCTCACCTCGATCCTGTTCAACATATACCAAATACGCTAATATATGCTAATGGTCAAGACCAACCAATCTCAAGCATATACTACAACCTCTCACATAATGGTCTAATGTTATATAGGTTGTGAACTAATTACTACTATATAAGGAACCGATAATGTGATTTTCTGTGTGACACGACACACCACATTATCTATAATATAAAGTAATTTAGACTATATTTGCATAACCATAGCGTGAATAAATATGCAAAACATGTGATAAATAATTTAAATATTCTCATATGTAAAGACCGGGAAATTAGGTAATATAAGCATAAAGTATGCTTTGACGCATACAACCCTAATAGTCCCATGGTGCATGCTTTTTGCTGACGACATTGTGTTAGTGGCGGAGTCGAGGAGGGAGGTGAACTCGAAGTTGGAGCTATGGAGGTCTAAGTTAGAATCCCAGGGCTTACGTGTGATCCGGTCTAAGACCGAGTATCTCTAGTGTAACTTTAGTGGTGAGGCCAACGAGGAAGAAGTAAAGGTAATGATTGCGGATCAGATCGTACCCCGTACGGATAAGTTCAAGTATTTGGGTTTGATCATTCAGAAGGAAGGTGAGTGTGAAGATGATGTCACTCATCGTATCAAGGCGGGGTGTCTAAGGTGGAGAGCAGCGACATGGGTCCTGTGCGACAAGAAAGTCCCTCTAAAGCTGAAGGGTAAATTCTATAGAGCGACAATCAGACCTGCTATGTTGTATGGCTCCGAATGTTGGGCGATAAAGAAGTCGCTTGAGAGCAAGTTGGAAGCGGCTGAAATGAGAATATTACGTTGGTCATGTAGTCGCACTATGTTAGATAGAATCTCGAATGGGGTTTTCAGGAACGCGCTATAAGTGGCGCCCATTTAAGTGATAGTTAGGGAAGGGAGATTGAGATGGTTTGGCCACGTCCGCAGGAGGTAGGCTTCTGCTCTGGTGAGGAGGGTTGAGAGTTTATTGGTTGTCGGGGAGAGGAGGAGAGGCAGACTGAGGAGGACGTGGGAGCAGCAGCTGATATTAGATTTGAAGGCCTTAAACCTTTCCGAGACCATGACTGTTGATAGGTGCTCTTGGAGGCGCCAGATCAGAGTTTTGGATTCCTTTGTAGGGAGCGGTGCTGTAGTTGAAAGCCTCAGGGTTGGGTCGTCTCGGTTAGCTTTGACCTAGAGCATTACATTTTTTACTTTTATGGTATATTTTATCCTATTGCTTTTTGCGTGTGGTGTATTTTTTACAGGGAGCTGTGCGCAGAGTCAACCTCTCTTCTATTAGAGCAGCGTTCATCGAGAGTGCAGTTGCCAAAGTCCCATTAGGTAAGGCTCATGTGAATTAAGTCATGGGCTCAGGTATGGTTTGGAGCTTTTTCGTATCATTTTCTTCTTTATATATATCACTCTTGACTTTACTGTGCACTAAGTTGGGGGTCTTCATGAAAACAGTCTCCCTACCGTAAAAAGTAGGGGCATGGTCTACGTACATCTTACCCTCTCCAGACCCTGCTCTGAGCGGGATATACTGGGTATGTTTGGTTTGGTTTGGTTTAATGATTGGCTAAACTACATTATGATATATATATATATATATATATATAGTAGTGATGCCTGAATATTTTTTTTTTGAATCTAGTGACTGCCATCCTCGTTCCATTATATATACCTCGAGCATGATCATTATTCCTAAGCAACATAAGAAAATAACCAACCTTTAATTTGATGATCTAGTTCAACAATACATGGTATTTTATCATACTAAGAAATACATGAGAAAATACATCCATGTGGTCATATGTATCTATCTTCATTTTGCAATTATTATGAGAACTAAGATACTCCACCTCTACACCAGCCATCTTTGATATCATACTTTTTGTTGATTTTTTCAATGCCATTAGTCGGAGTAAGTATAACTCTATCCGATAAAAATTGTGGATTTGAGATATCCTACAACATGGACGAGTATATATTTTCCACAATGACAGTAAGAGAATTTACAACATTTCATATACAAATATCATAGGATCAATTCATGCGGGCTTCTCCATCATTTTGCTCGCTAACAATCATATTCACTATTTGTGACATCAAATCAATAAAATAATATGCTCTCCACTCTGTCGGCATCTTAGAGCCTCTGAGGAGGATGTTGAACAGCTCTGCTATCCACTGAACTCCGACTTCCCCCAGACAAAGCCACACCTCAATAGGGATCTGATCCGGGCCTACAGCCTTAGCTCTACCCATTTTCATTAGGGCACCCTTTACTTCCTCCTTGCTGATGCTCTCACAGGAACTAAACGAACGAGCAGAAGATAGACTAACTCCTTGCACCACTGAGTCACTACCTCTAGCCTCATTGAAAAGTTTGAAAAAATACCTATTCCACCGCTCCTTAATAGCCACATGTTCACTAACACTTGACCCAAATCATCCTTAATAAACTTAACGGGACCCAGGTCGCGCCGCCCTCTTTCCCTAGCTTTCGCCAGTTTAAAAATAGCATTCGCTCCTTTTTTGGAGTCTAGGCGCTTGTACATCTCCTCGTACGCCTCACATTAAGCCTTAGCCACTGCCTTCTTAGCCTCTCTTTTCACCACCTTGTACGCTACAATCTTCAAGATTCTCTCCTCCCCAGCACTAACCGACAAAAGCTCCTTAAATAGCGCTTGTTTTGCCTTAACCTTGTTTTGGACCTCCTTATTCCACCACCAAGCCTACCTAGGTCCACTAGACCTGCCCGAAGAAACCCCTACCACATTCTCGCCCACTCTCCTAATAGCATTGGCCATGCGTGCCTTTTTTCAAAAACAAAGGCGATGCTCAGAGTTGTAGTAACTATAGGGGTATTAAACTCCTCAGTCATCTATGAAACTTTGGGAAAGAGTGGTGGAATGCAGGGTTAGAAGAGAAGTTGAGATCTCAGAGAACCAATTTGGCTTCATGCCGGGGAGGTCCACGACTGAGGCCATTCATCTCGTTAGACGCCTTATGGAGAAGTTTAGAGATCGGCGTAAGGACCTCCATATGGTGTTCATAGATCTAGAGAAGGCTTATGATAGCATTCCGCGCGATGTTATTTGGAGGAGCCTAGTAGAGAGGAGGGTGTCGTTGTCGTTCGTTAGGGCGATCCAAGACATGTACTCCCAAGCTAGGACGTGCGTTAGGACCCCAGTTGGTGACACCCAATATTTTCCGGTTGAGATAGGACTACACCAGGGGTCGGCGCTAAGCCCTCTTCTCTTCGCTCTAATCCTTGACGTCATTTCGCAAGGGATTCAAGATGGCATCCCGTGGTGCGTGCTTTTTGCTGACGACATTGTGTTAGTGGCGGAGTCGAGGAGGTAGGTGAACTCGAAGTTGGAGCTTTGTAGGGCTAAGTTAGAATCCCAGGGCTTGCGTGTGAGCCGGTCTAAGACCGAGTATCTCTGGTGTAACTTTAGTGGTGAGGCCAACGAGGAAGATGTTGAGGTAATGATTGCGGATCAGATCATACCCCGTACGGATAAGTTCAAGTATTTGGGTTCGATCATTCAGAAGGAAGGTGAGTGTGAAGATGATGTCACGCATCGCATCAAGGCGGGGTGGCTAAGATGGAGAGCAGCGACAGGGGTCCTGTGCGACAAGAAAGTCCCTCTAAAGTTGAAGGGTAAATTATATAGAGCGACAATCCGACCTGCAATGTTGTATGGCTCCGAATGTTGGGCAATGAAGAAGTCGCTTGAGAGCAAGTTGGAAGTGGCTGAAATGAGAATGTTACGTTGGTCGTGTGGTCGCACAATGTTAGATAGAATTGCGAACGGGGTTTTTAGTGTTTTCAACCTAGTTGGAGGATTCGAGGGTTTCCGGTCGAGCTTTCCCGGTACTTCGCGTACTTTGGACATGAGGAGAGTATATCGTCTATATTCTTTATACTTTAAGAATGTGATTTGTCGTGAATTTAACGTGGACTTGTTAGTGATTGAACATTGAACCGTAACTTACTTTTAAATGAATATGTGATTTCTATGAAAGTAATAACGAACGTAAACTTGAGTTTCATGAAGAATGATAACAACCATTTCATGTTGTATTGTGCTTAAAACGAATACTAGAATGAGTAGTTATCCGAGGAATTGTGGAATCGCGGAATGTTTATATTATTCACTTGTTATCCTCTTTCCTGAATGATGGTGTCATGTGAATGTTGTGCCTTTGTGGAAGTGTATGATGCGTTAACTTATGTTTTATACGTTTGCGATTGTGGTGAATATTGTACCTTTATTATTGTGTACCTTGGTGAATTGAGATGTTACCCGAGTAGGGACCCTTGAGGCCTCCGGCGGCGTGTGCTTGCGAGTACGACCAGTTGTTATATTATGACCATAAGGTTATCAAATCGGGTAGATCTGGAGGGGGCTCCGAGAATCGTTACTTGCGAGTGCGATGTCATGATAACTTATGGGCGTGTTTGAGTTATGTTACTTAGGTAGGGACCCGTGAGGCCTCTGGTGGCGTGTGCTTGCGAGTACGGCCAGTTGTCATGATTTGACCATAAGGTTATCTAATCGTGTAGGTCCGGAGGGCCCCCCGAGAATCGTCGCTTGCGAGTGCGATGTCAAGATAACTTATGGGCGTGTTTGTGCTTGTTTACGATAGCTAAACCGAGTGGGTCCCATCGAGGCGACAGAGATGATTTGAGTGTTTGTTTGATATCTCTGAATTGTGAATGCTTGGATCTTAGATTCCGGTTGCATTTGTGAATATGGTTGTGTCTTTGAAGTTTGGTTGACAATTGAATCATTTATATAATTTTGAAAGAAAACCCTTTTGAAAAGGAGAAATATTCATATTTCATTATTTTACACTGAGACCCCCGAAGTTTCTAAATAATCCCATAAAGTGTTTTCTAGAGTAATTCACACGATTAGTTCTAAAGGAAATAGTTTTGAAAAGAATTTAGACTCGGGGATCGTGTTACTACCTTGTCGAAAGGTTATTTTCATAATGGTTGTATTCTTGATGTATAACTGTATAGCTTGGTTACTTGCTAGCGACTTCCATCGCTAACCCCTCATTGGGGATTATGTTATACTTTTCAGGTATTCCGATTTGAGAGAGAGAGAGCAACCGTAGGATCGGCTCGGGGAATGATGTAAAGCAGCGATATTAGTCACAGATGTACTGGGTTGTCCGTCAGGGATCTATCGGTCCGAGTGTTTATTTTTAGTTTCTTTGTCATCCTTAAGAGGATGGACATGTTGTATAAATTGTGATCGAGTTGTATTTTGGTTTATCAGTTGTACTACTATATTGCGTTTTAAGAGACCTAATCGGTCTATGGTTTATGTTTTGGTCGAGTTGACCACGTGTTGGTTTCATTTGTAGTCTCTTGCCTGGTAGATCCTTGTGGAAAAGGAGTTTATGGCGTGTAATATCCCTGAGTGGATTAAGGGTGTTACATAAATGGTATCGAAGATTAGATTTGCAAAAACCTAGGCAGTTGGGTCTAGTTGGGTCTTGTCGAGTTGTGCCTTGTCATGTCACCCGGGTGAATAATTGTGAACAAGTGTGATCATTTGTGATATGTTGTGATCAGTTGTGACTAGTATCGTGGTGCGTCCATCATCTCCTCGCGACCTGTGGGCGTAAGCCTCTCTTTTCTAAGTGTTATAATTTGTGTTATGAGAATCTATTTGAGTAAGTGTGTTGAGATAAATCGAGATATGATATTCATGATCTTGGGAACAAAATATGCATTTTTACCTTTGTGCGGAGGATTCTATGAGTGTACGGTAAATTAGAATGTGATATTCATGAATTTGGAAACGTGACACATGTATGCAATTTTTATGTTGAGAAAATTGTGGATAAATATTGGTATTGATATGCGGAAGCTGCGCTTTCATTATGAGTAATTGCTTGAAATGATGTCCATGGTTTTGGAAATAATATATGCATTTGGAACCTTTACATCTGAGGAAATTGTGGGCATACCATCATGTTACGTGGTAAATTATTTCCATATGCACGGGCTTTTTAAATTTTCGTTGTGGAAAAGATGTTTTCCAGTGATTGACTATTTCAAATATTCTTTTGAAAATAAAGTACCGAGTTTCTTCTTTTAACGAGCAAAATACTTAGCGAAAGTGATAGAGATATAACCTATGTGAGAAAATTCTTGTGAAGAGGGAAATGGAAATTATTTTTTTCAAGGATTCGAATGTTTCGCTTTGAAATGGAATAGGATGTTGATAATTTAATTTTTTTAAGGACTGAGTTCTTTCCGCTTTATGAGGAACGACAAGTCTTCTAAAAATATTTTTCACACTTTTTCAAAATTTTCAAAATAAGAAATCCTTGATCCATTTCACAAAGAATTAATATTTACAAGCATTTTGTTGTTTGAGAATGAAATTCCATTTTTTTTTTCAAATATGTGCATCCGGTAATTATGTTTGAAAGATACGTGTGCTGGCTAATATCATTACTCGTGTTGATGATGCTCGAGTTTGTGGTCGTTAAACTATTTTTTCGTGACTTTTGTTAAAAAGTTTGCACTTTAATAAACTTCAGAAATTCAGTTCTTTAACTCAAAATTTTGACTTTAGATCATTCAAGAGTTCAAATTGAGATGTTCTTCGCTATTGGAAAATCGATGAGTTTTGTCAACTTAAGTATGGGAGTTTGCGACTATTTTATGAGAGTTTAGTTTTGATTCGAAAACGGTGGTAGCAGTTGAGAATGGTTCGAAACTTGAATGATATTGTCGAATGTAAAGTGATAGCAGTATGCGCGTAATGCCTTGAGCATGTGTTGAATGTTCTGATTGGTTTAACCATGTGCCTGGTTCTAATGTGTGATGACTTGATAAATTTTGTTGTCGGAGATACTCATTTACGAGTCTATGAGAACTATCAGATATGAGTTTGTTGTGTGAACGCTCTATGGTAACTCTTGTTAGCAAGAATATTTCTGTGCTTCGCGTTGTGCCTTGTATGGACCTTCTTTTTGTGATTGATATTATGTGTTGTTATGTCTCGTGTTAACGAACAACTGTTAAGTTTGATATGTCGAGGGCCATAAGTCGAGGTCGTGGCAATCAGTCGCGCAATCAGGATCATGCTGCCGGCGATGGCGTTGATATGTGTGTTGCTACTATTCTTCAGCAGGTGGCAGACCAGATGACTCATTTGACCCAGGCAGTTCAACGTAACACTGCTGTGACTGAGAACGTCGGGTCTGTTGGTCCCCTATGGAAGTGACACTTGTCCCCGGTTCCAGCTCTGGCAGAATTATGAGGACTGTCCTCACTGTACCAACACGGTCTTTTCTAGCGCGCTTTGTCCTCACTCATGCGCACCTTGAGAAACTTCCCAATGGGTTACCCATCCCATAACTACTTCAAGCCAAACACGCTTAACTTTGGAGTTTCTATGAGATATCTACCAGAAAAGAAGATGCATCTTGTTGGTATGAGTAGTCCAAATCAATTCATATAACCACTTCCTAGTAGAGATCTCACGGGTCGAATCGCAGGCTACACCATACGTCTTAAGCCTATACAGGCAGGATGCTGGGCCGTAGCCCAACAATCCCCCCGAGCACCTGCCAGCATTCGCTCCAGTACTTGAAAATCTCCGCTCATGCCAATTTTGGTTCCATCCCTGTTTACTTCTACTGCACCAGCATCTTAGTTCTGGCTATACAGACACCTTTGGTTCCATCCCCGTTTACCTCCACTGCGCCAGCATCTCGGTTCCGGCTATACAGACACCTTTGGTTGCATCCCCGTTTACCTCCACTTTGCTAGCATCTCAGTTTCGGCTATACAAACACCTTTGGTTCCATCCCCGTTTACTTCTATTGTGCCAGCATCTCAGTTCCGTCAATATAGACACCTCTATTGTATGCCAAGCCTCTTAGTTCCACGCTCCTGGCAACTTTTGCTGCAGCATACTCCCAAGGGAATTCGAACCCGTGATCGGCTCTAATACCAGTTGTTGGTCGCCTCTGGAAGTGACACTTGTCCCCGGTTCCAGCTCTGGCAGAATGATGAGGACTAGGGGTGGCATTTCGGAACCGAAAATTCAAAACCAAACCGAAAAAATCCTAAAAAAGAACCGAAGAACCGAAATCAAAGAAGACCGAACCGAAAAATAGAAAAACAGAACCGAAACGAATTGGTTAGGTTCGGTTCTCGGTTTGGGGTCGGACAGAGCCGAACCGAACCGAAATGGACTGAAGTCAAAGTTACATACTAAAATGACATCTTTTTGTGAGTTTTATGTGTTTGAGATTTTAATGTAATTTGTTTTTCTTTGTTAAGACCCTCATGAATCCAAGGAGGACCGATAATATGCTCGTGTAATTCGTGATTCAACTAATTTAGGTTTAGAGAATAATCTATTGTGATTTGTGATTATTATACCTTTTGAGATATTTGTAAATTGTTGTGCATAGGGCTGAGCACCGGGCCCGGCCCGGACCGACCCGGTCCGGAATGGCCTGGATTATAAATGGTCGGACTTTATCGACCCGAAGCCCGGACCTGTTCAGAATCGGGCCAACCCGATCCGGACCCGGTAAAACTGGGTCGGTCCTGGCTGGCCCGGTTCTAGCCTGATTTTGTGATTTTTTTTTGCATATTAAGTGTCCTTTTATTACATATAAAATGCTTTCTTCTTTACATACTCTCATAAAATACAATTATCAATCTAAATATCTTCATTTAGTCACCAAACTCCCAAGTTCAACAATGTTTTAGTATAAATAAACTTAATTAGAATAATGTGCAATCATAATCGAGCCAATAATCATCATTATTTCATCACCATCGAGGGTAAATTACAATAAAAAATATTTTTTTTTGTATTTTTATTTTTACCGGGTCGTTCCGGGCTGGACCCTAATTTTCCGGGTTTTGATCCGGTCCGGCCCGAAACCTGGATTTAGACAAAATGCAGACCCGGGACCCGGACCTAATTAACAGGTCCGGTCCGGGTCCGGGTAAAAATCGGGTCCGGACCATTTGTGCTCAGCCCTAGCTGTGCAAGTCTACCTCTTATCTTGAGCATTTATATAACTTTTGTTGACTTGTTGTTATATATAACTTATTCTATTGAATATAATATTTGAATTTATATTGTGAAGAACCGAATAAACACCAAACCAAACCAAAACCGAACCGAATATTTATAAAACCAAATTTAACCGAACCGAACTTCAAAAAGAACCGAACCAAACCGAAACCGAATATTTGGTTCGGTTATTGGTTTCGGTCAAAAACCAAACCGAATGAAATCGAGTCTACCCCTAATGAGGACTGTCCTCACTGTACCAACATGGGTCTTTTCTAGCGCGCTTTGTCCTTACTCACGCGCACCCTGAGAAACCTCCCAGTGGGTCACCCATCCCATAACTACTCCAAGCCAAGCACGCTTAACTTTGGAGTTTCTATGAGATGACTATCATAAAAGAAGATACATCTTGTTGGTATGAGTAGTCCAAATTAATTCATATAACCACTTCCTAGTAGAGATCTCACTGGTCGAATCGCAGGCTACGCCGCACGTCTTAAGCCCATGCAGGCAGTATGCTGGACCGTAGCCCAACAGGGTCGACTCAGTGGCTTAGAGAGGTGGTTCGTATGCATCCTCCTCGTTTTGCGGGCATAGGTGATACTTTGGGCTGAGACGGTTGGCTTTTCCAATTGGAGAAGATTTTCAAGGCGGTTGGTTGTCCAGAAGAATTCGGAAGATTCCTATCGCTCAGTTCATTCTCGATTGTGACGCTGCTAATTAGTGGGAGGTCGTTGAGCCTCAGGATCATGCTGTTACTTGGGGAAGAGTTCAAGAAGTTGATGGAAGCGGAGTTTTGTCCGGAGCCGATCCGAGAGCAGAGGATCCGAGATTTTTATCTAGCCGAGCCACAGGATATACACGTGTCGCAGGCTATTATCGATTATAGTCGACAACTCGCTTACGTGAAGAGGCAAGTGAGGACCGAGGAAGACAAAATCCGTCATTTTAATATACGGGTGAGACCAGAGATTCGATAGCCATGTCGGGTTTCACTTGTGCTACTTTGAGAGAGTATCATAATCGAGCCATGGCGTACGAGATGGCATTGTTATCTACTGGGCCTTTGCATGAGTCGAAGAAGTAGAGGACATCTGGAGATTTTTCGGATAGTGTGAGAGTCGGGACTTCTTCTCATCGAGTTTCGCATAGCCCTACGGCGAAACCTCCCCTTTCTTTGTTCGGTGGAACCAAAAGTTCCAAGTCATCTTCTTTGACTCCTAGTCAGACTGGAGGTGTTTCATGAGCAACGTTGTAGGTCATGTGCAAGTTAATTGTCCATCGCGACCGATTACTTGTTATGACTGTGGACTCGAGGGCCACAAAGTTCAGTATTGTGAACTATTCCATGAAATTTTCCAGAATCGTGCTACGGCATCGGTATCAAAATCGATTCATCAGGACCGCTGAAACTTTGTTGCCCGTGTTTTGTCATTTGTGACTTCACCTTTCATTTTCTTAAATTCCGGGACGAAACTTCTTTTTAGAGGGGTAGAATGTAATACCCGTGATTTTCTCGTTCGATAATTTTTCATTTTTGGCATTTTTATGATTACCATAACTCGCTTGCGAGAGTTTTGACATTTTGAGAATGTTTTGTTCTACGTATTTGATCACCCGAGTTTGTTTCGGGGCTGTTTTACCCGAATCTATATTTTGAGCGACTTTTTCCGCTAATTGGTTCAATTCGTTTGATTGTGGTTCGAAACTACGGTTTCGTGTTTTCTATAAATCCGTTTAACTTTGTTAGACGTGTTGTGAAATTCGGTTTGGTTGTTTGATTTCGTATTGTGATTTTCGGACGTTTTGGGCCATTTTGTAATTTCCCAAAGTTTTCAGGTGTTTATCTTTGTATCATTTTTCCTACCCTTTGAGTTATCGGGATCACGTGTTTGTCTAGAGTCTGAGATCATGTGGTGATTTTGGTATTACTCGCCTTGACCGATCGTATTATTTCGTAGTCGTTGCGTTTCGTTATCCGCATACGGGGTTCAGTTGGTTTTCTACAGTGTTGTAATGCATGTCCCTTACGAACGCTATTGGCAAGGCATAACGTACGTTTATGGAATTTGTTACGTACGCTACGAGGCCTTACTTACATACGTAAAGGACTCCAGGTAATCGGGCAGTGAACCAATGATGGCTCTTACGTAGGTAAGGGCTTACACCTTTCGTACGTTAATCGTATAACGTACATTAGAATGTTGCCCCTAACATACATAAACTCTAGCTCCTTTATATAACCGAGGGTTGACCCAGATCAGGTCATTTCTTCCCCCTTCCATTTGCTGTGGTTTTTGGCATCTTGGATGGCTAGGAATCGAACTTCCAAAAAGAGTTGATGATAGTAATCTTCTTTGTGATTCTTGCTCGTGTGTAGCAACGTCTAATCCTTCTTGTTCCTTCGAATCTATGGTAATCATCTTGTAAACCCTTTCCTATATATTTCGTGAATCTTTAAGATTCATGTTGTTCTTCATGAATCGTGTTGTTGTACATCAGTAATCGGTTATATTGATCATATTCCGATGTTTTCATCCGTATTCTTATTGTGTTCGGGTTTGGGCGATGTTCTTGATGTTCTTGGGGAATTATTGAACCCCAAGTATTCGATCCTTTGTTCCTACGAATTCTTGTTGAGAATTTCGTATGTTTTCCATCTTCCTTGCGATCGATTTTGTAGTAATTATGTTATTCTTGTGTTTTCGACCTAGTTGGAGGATTCGAGGGTTTCCGATCGAGCTTTCCAGTTGCTTCGCGTGCTTTGGACTTGAGGCGAGTATCTCATCTATATTCTTTATACTTTAAGAATGTGATTTGTCTTGAATTTAATGTGGACTTGTTAGTGATTGAACATTGAACCGTAACTTACTTTTAAACTAATATGTGATTTCTATGAAAGTAAATATGAACGTAAACTTGAGTTTCATGAAGAATGATAACAACCATTTCATGTTGTATTGTGCTTAAAACGGATACTAGAATGAGTAGTTATCCGAGGAATTGCGGAATCGCAGAATTTTTGTATTATTCACTTGTTATCCTCTTTCCTGAATGATGGTGTCATGTGAATGTTGCGCCTTTGTGGAAGTGTATGATGCGTTAACTTATGTTTTATGCGTTTGCGATTGTGGTGAATATTGTACCTTTATTGTTGTGTACCTTGGTGAATTGAGATGTTACCCGGGTAGGGACCCTTGAGGCCTCCGACGGCATGTGCTTGCGAGTACGACCAGTTGTTATATTATGACCATAAGGTTATCAAATCGGGTAGATCTGGAGGGGACTCCGAGAATCGTTACTTGCGAGTGCGATGTCATGATAACTTATGAGCATGTTTGAGTTATGTTACCGGGGTAGGGACCCGTGAGGCCTCCGGTGGCATGTGCTTGCGAGTACGGCCAGTTGTCATGATTTGACCATAAGGTTATCTAATCGGGTAGGTCTAGAGGGCCCCCCGAGAATCATCACTTGAGAGTGCGATGACAAGATAACTTATGGGTGTGTTTGTGCTTGTTTACGATAGCTAATCCCGGTGTGTCCCATCGAGGCCACGGAGACGATTTGAGTGTTTCTTTGATATCTCTGAATTGTGAATGCTTGGATCTTAGATTCCTATTGCATTGGTGAATATGGTTTTGTCTTTGAAGTTTGGTTGAGAATTTAATCATTTACATGATTTTGAAAGAAAACTCTTTTGAAAAGGAGAAATATTCATATTTCATGATTTTACACTGAGACCCCAGAAGTCTCTAAATAATCCCATAAAGTGGTTTCTAGAGTAATTCACATGATTTGTTCTCAAGGAAATAGTTTTGAAAAGAATTTAGACTCGGTGATCGTGTTACTACCTTGTCGAAATGTTATTTTCATAACGGTTGTATTCTTGATGTATAACTGTATAGCTTGGTTACTTGCTAGCGACTTCCATCGCTAACCCCTCATTGGGGATTATGTTATACTTTTCAGGTATTCCGATTTGAGAGAGAGATCAACTGTAGGATCGGCTTGGAGAATGATGTAAAGCAGCGATACTAGTCACATATGTACTCGGTTGTCCATCAGGGATTTATCGGTCCGAGTGTTTATTTTTAGTTTCTTTGTCATCCTTAAGAGGATGGACATGTTGTGTAAATTGTGATCGAGTTGTATTTTGTTTTATCAGTTGTACTGCTATGTTGCGTTTTGAGAGACCTAATCGGCCTACAGTTTATATTTTGGTCGAGTTGACCACGTGTTGTTTTCATTTGTAGTTTCCAGCCTGGTAGATCCTTATGGAAAAGGAGTCTACGACATGTAATATCCCTGAGTGGATTGGGGGTGTTACACCATCATTGATCGCAAACATGATCTTCTCAAAATTGTCATCTGCTGATCAGTCAATAACAAGTAAAACCTAAGATGCTCAACACCACATAGCATTTAGGTTATAATACATCGCTTCTAATATAAGCCCATTTTCAGCATCAACAATGGCAAGTTTGTTTGATAAAGGCATACAATTAAGATTACGCATATTGCTCGAATTATCTACGAGTAACTTTCCAATTTCATCAAAAAAAAGAAGTCTGGACATATTCTTCTGTGAGATGTAAATCTATGGATATTAGTAATTGATATTAAACAAAAATACACAATAGATAATATAACTTAATATTGTTATTCTAAGCGAACCACAAAAATAAATTTTTCAGTGAGCAAGGAATAATAAACTATGATCAATAGTAATAATCAATGCTTTTAGTGTAACCATAATATAATTAAAAATGATAATAAATCACACGAATATAATTTACTATGAATAATGATTTAGACAGAAATAAGTAAAGTACAATAAATAATCTATATAAGTATAATTACAATGATTCCTATAAATTTGACGCCTCGTGTGAATGATGTCATCTGAAAGCAAATAACATGTCTTCCTCCACACCTCATAGACTCTGGACATACTATTGAACATCAGTAACATAGCAAATAGGCACCATAAATAATATCATAGCCCAATATGTGCTGAATAATTTCATCCTTAATGTCCCTATCATCATCCAATGATCTACGTAACATGCTTATTGGTACGATCTGCACAAATTTTAGATAAATATAATAAGTATGGTGATTCTTTCTAGATGGTCTTGGTCTTAAATATGATGAGGGATTTTGAAGGGGACACTGTAATACCCCCAAGACGATCAGGGCATATTACAGCGCCGTGGACCCCACACATTGGAATCCACCAGGCTAACGTACCAACACGATATTCGACAACGACAAACATCATTAACACACAAATATTTTCTCAAATCCAAAACATTCAAAATAAAATACCGAAATTTGACAATACAATTCGACATCAAATCCACTCCCAAAACGGGTACACAATATTAATAAATTTAAGAAAGAAGTACTCGAGTACTTAAGCAAATGACATAATAAATAAACTCAAGAAACAAAACACCAGCGAACAATTACTGAACAGAAACGCTTGCCCATCATCCTCGTACGGCTCGCATACTCGGTTACTTCCATGACCTGTACCTGAAATACAAAAGTATTTCCCCCAATTAAGGGGTTAGCGACAACTGCTAGTGCAAGTACAATCCATTTGAACTACCATTCTAATCAGATGAAAATATGTGCCAAAAGTCATTTTAGAAATCATTTATATTCCGGAATAGTCATGGTGCACAAACACAAAACACATTTCTCCAACAAAACAATTCAAAGTTAACCATTGGTACGAGACTCATGGCCACCGTACCCCGCAGAGCCCCATCGGACATCCCTGGGTGGTTAACCCTAGTTCGTGATACGCACACACACGGCAATACATATCCCTAGGGGCCCCGTAGGACCGTCCCTAGGTGAACATACACATATCCATCCACAACAACCACGAAAAGCCATAATCCAAATACTAGAACATGTAAACAAATGTAAAGTACTTGCCTTTGAGACATCTTCGACGAAACGGGAATGAACAACGACTACGAATGATCCGTAGGGAAAACGACCATTCCTAAATGAAGGATTAACATAACTCAGTCCTATACGATAACAATAATCGAATGGAATACGCCCACAACCCCGATTACAAGCTATGACAATATAGGTTCAATCGATACGGGCGAGGGTTTACACAAACTCTCCCCGAATCGATAATTCACGGATTAAACTCGACGAAATCGGATTGGGAATCACCCAATAACAACAATCGGTAAGGAATAATACAACATACTTGAACAATTCGAGATTAATCAAGCAAAACCCGAAAACCCCCCAAAATTGGCAAAGTTAGGGTTCTAAGCCAATTACCTCGGATTCAGACGGTGTAGGGTGATTTCTTTGATGATAATATGATACCACGACACTACGGTGATGGAAAATGAAGAACACCCGGATAAAAAAGGTGGAAATCGCCCCTGGAGGATTATTGGTGTCGCCTGACGAAAGAAAGACGAAGAGAAGATGAGAAATGAGGTTGTGACTCGCGCATTGCCTTAAAGCAGTAATATTCTGGCCAGAATAGGCTGCCTTACGGCCGTAACAAGTCCAACATTACGGCCGAAATGAATGGCGTGTGACGGCCGTAACACCCTCTTGGGCATGATCTAAGAAGGCTGCTTTATCGAAGCCGGACGACTCCGAAACTCGGACCTGCTATCGAACCAAAAATATGGTTACGAAGTATTCTCGATGACGAACCTAAGCATTAAAAGTAAACACAATTCCGATTCCCCAAAGGTTTGGAATTCGACGACGAACGTAAATTTCCCTTAAGTTTAAGGAAATTACAAAACAGCCCAAACGCTCGAAAATCACGATACGACGTCGAATTGACCAACCGAAACTCACAACACGAACAACTCAACCATACGAACCTATGTAAACAAGGAAACAACGAAAACGAATGAGTTTTATGAGAATCAAACGTACATACGGCAAATATAACAAAAAATGGAATTACGTAAAAATATCTCCGAAACTCGTCCAAATGGAAAAACTCACAGAATAAAGTAGATTCAAAATGTCGAAATGGTTACAAGAGAGTCGATAAAAATAGACATACACCAAAAATGGAAACTGCTAAAAATGGAAAGGTACGGATATTACATTCTCCCCCTCTAAAAAGAAGTTTCGTCCTGAAACTTAAGAATCAAAAAGCTCGGGGTGCCTCGAACGCATATCCTCCTCCAACTCCCACGTTGCCTCTTCTACTCACTGCCTCGACCATTGCACTTTAACCAAATGAATGGTTTTGTGCCTTAATTGTTTGTCTCGACGCTCCAAATTTTTAACGGGCCTCTCCTCGAACATAACGTCCTTCTCGATCTCCACATCCCCGAAATCAATGACATGGGACGGGTCCGGAACATACTTCCTCAGCTGAGAGACGTGAAATACACTATGCACATGACTCAACGATGGGGGTAAAGCCAAACGGTATGCCAACTCACCGACTCTCTCCAATATCTCGAAAGGTCCAATATACCTCGAGCTGAGCTTCCCCTTTTTCCCAAAACGAAAAACTCCCTTCGACGGAGACACTCTCAACAAAACATGATCTCCCACCTCAAACTCCAAAGGTCGACGCCTAACATCCACATAAGACTTTTGTCGACTCTGAGCTGCCAACATTCTCTTTCTAATCAATTCAACTTTCTCCCTCGTTTCTAATATAAGATCCAGCTCGGTGCCAACTAGATCGGATGGCTCATCCCAACATATCGGTGATCGGCAACGTTGGCCATAAAGTGCCTCATACGGTGCCATCTTAATCGACGCGTGCCAGCTATTATTATAAGTAAACTCGATCAAAGCCAGATGCTCCTCCCAGTCACTACTCCAGTCTAACGCACACGCGCGTAACATATCCTCGAACGTCTGAATGGTATGCTCGGACTGCCCTTCGGTCTGAGGATGGAAAGATGTACTCAAACGCAACCGTGTCCCTAATGCCTTATGTACCGCCTGCCATAAATGCGATACAAACCGGCCATCTATATCCGAAATAATAGTCTTCGGCGTACCATGAAGTCTCACTATCTGCGCGATAAAAATACGAGCCAATTTTTCTGGACCCCAAGTATCCTTGATGCCCTGAAAATGTGCCGACTTAGTCAGTCAGTCCACGATCACCCACACCATATTCATTCCGGTCTTCGTCCTCGGAAAATTCGTGACAAAATCCATCGTGATATCTTCCCATTTCTATTCTGGAACGGGGAGTGGTTTCAACAATCCGGCTGGCCGCTGATGCTCGAGTTTGACTTGTTGACAAGTCAAACACTTAGCCACAAACTGAACTACCTCATTCTTCATGTCATTCCACCAGAAATTCTTCCTCAAACCTTTATACATTTTACTCAAGCCCGGATGGACTGAGTAAAGTGACGCGTGAGCCTCTCGTATAATACTCTGCCTCAATTCCAAGTCGTTCGGAACACAAAGCCGACCTCAGAATCTCAACACACCATCCTCATGTATCACGAATCCCGAGTCTTTACCCTTCCCCACATTCTCTCGAAGCTGAATAAACATTGGATCTTCCAACTATCCCGATTTAATGTCGTCGACTAGAGACGATGAGATCTCAAGAGTACGCAACTGCCCGGAACACCCTGGTAGTACAATCTCAACGCTCAACCTCATTAACTCTCTCTGAAGTCCCGACTGGGCCGTAAGTAGCTCAAGCGCCCGAAGCGATACCGATTTCCGGCTCAAGGCGTCTGCCACCACATTTGTCTTGCCCGGATGATAAAGGATCTCGAGGTCGTAATCATTAATCAACTCCAACCATCTCCTATGTCTCATATTTAGCTCTTTCTGCGTGAAAATGTACTTCAGACTCTTGTGATCGGTGAAAATCTGAAACGACGAGCCATACAAGTAGTGACGCCAGATCTTCAACGTGAACACAACTGCGGCCAACTCAAGATCGTGGGTACGGTAATTCAACTCCTACGGTTTCAACTGACGGGAAGCATAGGCAATCGTCCTCCCGTGCTGCATGAGTACACATCCGAGCCCTTGGCCCGAAGCGTCACTAAAAACTGAGAAACCCTTATTACCACTCGGTAAAGCCAAAACAGGGGTGGTCGTCGACCGCTTCTTCAACTCCTCGAAACTCTTCCATCTCTTGTCAGTCCACACAAACTTCTCTGACTTTTGCAACAACTGAGTCAGCGGTCGAGCGAGCTTAGAGAACCCCTCGACAAGTCTACGATAATACCCGGCCAAATCCAAAAAACTGCAGACCTCCTTCACGTTTTTAGGCGGCGCCCAATCCAGTACTGCCTCTATCTTATGTGGGTCCACACGTACACCCTCGGCCGAGATCACGTGACCAAGAAACATAACCTCCCGCAACCAAAACTCACACTTTGAGAACTTCGCAAAAAGATGCCTAGTTCTCAAGATTCCCAACATGATATGCAAATGGAGTGCATGCTCCTCCTCACTCCTCGAGTAAATTAAGATATCGTCAATAAAGACAGCTACACACTTATCGAGGTATTCGATAAAAACTTTGTTCATAAGGTGCACGAACACGGCTGGTGCGTTGGTTAGTCCAAAAGGCATAACCAAAAACTCGTAATGACTGTATCTCATCTGAAGGCCGTCTTCGGAATGTCAGAATCCTTCACTCGGAGCTGATAATACCCCGATCTCAAATCAATCTTCAAAAACACGGTTGCCCCTTGCAATTAGTCGAACAAGTCATCAATCCTAGGGAGTGGATACTTGTTTTTTATAGTCACTTTGTTCAACTCTCGCTAGTCGATACACAGAAGTGACTCATCCTTCTTTTTTACAAACAGGACCGGTGCGCCCCAAGGGGAAGCGCTCGATCGAATATACCCCATGTCTAGCAGCTCTCCTAACTGTTTCTTCAATTCAAGCATCTCGGCAGGCGCCATATGGTATGGCGTCTTAGAAATCGGTGCTGCACCCGGCTCTAAATCAATAGTAAACTCAACCTCTCGGTCTAGCGGCAAACCTGGCAACTCGTATGGAAAGACGTCAGGATATTCACACACTTCCAGAATAGATGAGAGCTCGACTCCCACTTCTTCCGATCTCAAAGCATAACACCAATAACCGGTGCAACCTCCTCGAAGAAGTCTCACCACTTTCATAGCGCTGATCAGAAATCTCTGACTACTCCGCTTAATCCCCACAAAATAATGCTCGGTACCGTCAGAGGCTAACATCGAAATGGTTCTCGTTCTATAATTGATGATCGCCCCATGACGGTCCAGCCAATCCTCACCAAGAATCAGATCCTCGCCCTTAATATCTACTGCAATCAGATTAGAAGGCCAATCCCTCTCCGCGATACTCACAGGAAAATCTCCAATCTCACGGTCCCCACGATGCTATCCCTACTAGTCAGTTTAACATGCAGACGACGCACATAATCCAAAGATATGAAAGAATGTGTAGCACCAGAACTGAATAACACGGAAACAGGATGGTCAAGGATGTGAACGGTACCTGTAGCCACCGTCGCGTCAGGATCTCCAGCTCGCCTCATCTCATACACACAGGGCGGAACAGACCTCGCACTAGAAGCTCCCCCTCTAGAAGGCTGCCCACGTCCTCGACCTCTGCCAAAACTCTGCTGGGGCTGAGAAACTGTCGGTGCCTGATTCACACTCGATTCCCCTGCAGCTGGGTCTGACACCTGAGTAACTGGTGCCCGAGCTGCATCTGTACAAAACTTAGCATGATGTCCCATCCTACCGCAAACAAGACACTGAATCGGAGGCCTGTCACACTCACTCATCATGTGTCCGGGACGACCGTAGTTAAAGCAGGTAGGACCACGAATGGAAACAGTAGGAGCAGACTTAGAACCGTTCCCTCACCCAAATGACGAGGACTAAATCCCGAAGACTCGCGAACCAGACTAAGCCTTCTGATACCCGCCAGACTTGCCTCCCGAAAACTGGCTGGAGGTCTTCTGTTTCTTTCCCTCGGTTGCCGTCTCTGTCGCAGAAAATGACATCTCATAAGCCATTGCCTTGTTCTGATAATCTTTCAGAGTTGTACACCCGAGACCAGACATATAGTGACGAACCCTCGGCTTCATACGCATGTCAAATTGGCGGATCTTATTAAGCTCATCTCGGACCTGGTTTCTCATATAGTGAAGTTGTTGGTTGTAGTCCTTGATCGCCTGCGAAATAGGAACATCTTGGGGCTTAGCCTCAAAGAAGGCTCGGATCCTCCCCTCTTTCAATAGCCACGGACAAAATTCGTCCTCCATCAACTCTCGGAACTCTGCCCACGTGGCTGCCCGATCACGTGGTTTCACCGCTTGCCACCACGTTGCCGCCTCCTTGGCGAGGAAGTACTGAGCGATGGGTACCTTCCTATCCCCAGAGCAGTTAGCCGCCTCGAACACTTTCTCCATCTCAAATAACCAACTCTCCCAACCGGAAGGGTCGAAGTACCATCAAACTGCGGAGGACGCATACGAATCACGTCCTGAAGTAACTTATCGTTGCCAGATCCAGTAGGCGGAACCGGGTTAGCATTAGCTTGGCCGACCAAGACGGCCTGAGTTAGTAGCGTCATCTGGTTTGCTACTTGCTGCAAAATATTTGCCACTCCGATATTCTCATGAGCATTACCGGAGCTAGCAAACTCATCATGCTGGCCTCCGGAACTGGGTGGAACACTGTTCGACAAGGAAGCATCGCCGAATTAGTTCCTGAGTTACCGGACATGGCTGTGCCACGTCCCCTACCGCGTCCGCGATCGCATCCGCGTCCTCTACCAGCAGGTATTCTGAAGAAGTAACGGGTGAGTACAGTTCAATGCAAAACGCAACAAAATAGAAAGAAGGGAATAGAACAGAACAACGTAACGAGTCAAGTTAGGAAATACTTACGAGCACCGGCATACTGAGATGATGGCGTAGCAGTGATACTGTTCAAAAACGACACTTAACTAGACCCAAATAACCGACAACCTAGGTATCCATAAACCTAAGCTCTGATACCATATTCTGTAACACCCCCAAGACGATCAGGGTATATTACAGCGCCGTGGACCCCACACATTGGAATCCAGCAGGCTAACGTACCAACACGACATTCGACAATGACAAACATCATTAACACACAGACAATTTCTCAAATCCACGACATTGAAAATAAAAGACCGAAATTTGACAATACAATTCGACATCAAATCCACTCCCAAAACGGGTACACAATATTAATAAATTTAAGAAAGAAGTATTCGAGTACTTAAGCAAATGACATAATAAATAAACTCCAGAAACAAAACACCAACGGACAACCACTGAACAGAATCACGCATGCCCATCATACTCGTACGGCTCGCATGCTCGGTTAATTCCATGACCTGTTGTTGTTGCCCAAAATATTTATCCGAAGATTAATACTGCTGGAAGTCGGACAACAAACAACAATTGCGGGAGCACTTCTGAGAGTAGATAAATAATACAAGATTTGCCGGGTTTGTTAGGCCCGGGCTTGAATGCTCTCGCGAGATGTTATTAATACGAATATTCGTGGATACAAGTATTAATGAGAGAAATCTAAATACAATGAGTATAAAAAGACTCTGTTAATCCGCCTCTTGAGCGAAGCTCGGTGTTCTTCGTCCCCGCTGATAATCTGCTGGATGAGATAGGTCGGGAGAAGTAAGACCGAAAGATAACTGTTGCCAAGAGTTGGATGTTAGCCAAGTGTAAGTATTTTGCTTCTGTATGGTGTGAAATGCGGGAATGCCAGAGAGAGAATCCAAGCGCAGGCTGCCCTCTTTATATAGGGATTGAGGTGCCTTGTTTCCTAGTGGGCGATCGCCTTTCGGCCATTAATGTAATGGGGCGATCGTCCTAAAGGTCACATGGGCCGCTGCCAAAGTCCGAGATCCACCTGGCGGCCGGTGAGTGGCCCAATGAGGAGCCGCACGCGTCCGAAATCTTGTCACAGGAGGTCCCACTTTGTTACTTTCGGCGGACTTTGTCGGTAGGAAAGGTAGGTGACAGCCGTGGTCACCGGCCTTGTCCGTCGGCTCCTTTCGCAGCTCGGCCCTGTTGGTAGGTGAGGTAGGTGACAGTTTGTCGGCGCCTTTTGCGGATCTGCACGTGGGTGCTGTCTGTTTGCTCGGCCTTGGCCGATGGATGGCCATCGGCCCAGATCGTCATGATGCGGTCGTCTCTAGCTGGACACCGAGGATCGTTCTCGGCCACCATCAAGGTCGGCAATGGTCGGTCACCAAGGGTCGGTCGGCAAAGCGCCGAGAGATGATCGTCCATAAGTCGGTCGCCAGAAGTCGGCCGAGTACCGAGAGGCGATCGTATTCGAGGTCGATCGCTCGGCACCGGACTTGTCCCTGGGACCTTGGTGAGCGATTCATGCTTGTCTGCCGGGCTAAGGCTAGGTCGCCTGGTCGCTGGTCGGCGGTTCTTCCTCGGACGCTCGGCAGCGACTTGGTCGCCCGACCTCCTAGGCGATCGCCAGTCGGAAGGTGTTAATTCTTGACACAACAATTGCCCCCCAGCTTGCTCCTATGTTGAAGACATGGGGCGAGGTGGTTCTTGCTGGTGATCGTGTAAGGATGAGGACGGGCGATCTTGCTGAGCTGACTTATGACTTCGGACTTGGGCTATTATGGTCGATTGGCTTAGCTATCTTTCGGTCTTGTACCTGCAAAAACAACATTGGCCGATCCCCCATGGAAACTTGGTGGTTTCGCTTTGTTTGAGGAAACGTGCACGGTCGCGGAGATCGATGGACCGACCCCATGACCGTGTCTTGGTGCGCGAAGACATTGGGTGTCCCGTGACTCACTTTATTATGAGGGTCCTCTGTTAGGCTGCGCCTCGCCTCGTATTTAAACGAAGGGCGTGCGGTCTCGGTCTAGAGGAGTCCTTGCGCGGGGCAGCGTCGGATGAATCAACTCCACGCCCGCGGCTTGTTAGCTCTGCTTCCACCTCGGCCGACCATGGAGATGGCCGACCTCGGCGGTGTACGTTGAGACGGGGATTGTGGCATGTGTCCACCGACACGTTGGAGAGCCCTCGACTACGCCGGCCTCGTATTTAAACGAAGGGCGGGCGATCTCGGCCGAAAGGGACCTTGCATGGCCAGCGGCAGTTCCATCGATTGCCAGACCATGGCTTTATGATGTGCGGTGGAGGCGATCTTATGCCTTAGTCCGTCATGTTATATCTTTGGGATCGTAGATGGCGATCGTGTCCACCGGTTGCTAATGATGTAGCGTGATGATCGGCGATCGGGCAGAAGGCGCGATCGTCGCTCGACTGCCGATCGCTTTATTCGTATGTCGATATTGGCGATCGGGCGGGAGATCGTCGTCCGGGCGCCGATCGCGCTGCTCACAGGCTAAGAAGGAACCTTTGCCTGGCCAGAAAATCTGCGGCTCTAGCCCGGAAGGCTGCGTAGGTCGTCGGTCGGGTCTTCGTAAGATGCCTGAACATAGGCGAAAAACCCTGAAAACCTCCTAGGACCGCGTAGAGGGCGGTCTCATCGCTTATGGGCTCGCCATTGAGGATGATTACGTCTACCCGGTCGATGTAGTCCGAGTCGGACTCTTCTTCTCCCTGCTTGATTTGCATCATGCGAAGGGGACCTTCGGGCCGGACGACCCTGGTGGCGAAGTACTCTGTGAAGACGTGCGCCAGCTCGTTAAAGGAGCCAATGGACCGAGGTGGCAATGAAGTGTACCACCGGTGGGCGAGGTCGTCCAGCGTCAGAGGGAACATTCGGCACTGGTCGCGTCGATGCCCCACACCCGGTCATGTAGATGTTGAACTTCCTCAGTGCACTTGGGGTCCGATCGCCCCTCGTACACGGGTGTTTGCGGGGGAGCGATCTTGTGCTGCACGGGGGCGAGCTCGATGTCGATCGCGAGCGGCTCGCTTGGCCCGGCGATCGTCTTCTTGGCGCCTGCCCTGGATTCCAGGAGCGCCTTCATGTCGTTGAGTTGACGTTGCATCGCAGCCATTGCCGTGGCTTGGTCGCTTGCAGATCGGCTTTGGGAGCAGGAGCCGAGGCGATCGTGTACCGATCTCCGGGCTCCACTGCCGCCGGCCTCGGCAATTCGGCGAGGGGGAGCCAGACGGCTAGGATGCCTTCTGGGAATAGGGTAGGCCGAGCTCCTGGTGACGGACTCAAACTCCGTCGTCTCGTAGTGAGGCCGGGCTGCCCGTGCAGTCGGAGTCACGCCCGTGCGATCGAGACAGAGGTGCCCGGTGGCGGCGCCTCTTCTGCGGACGGAGCCTCTGGCGATCGCTCGGCTGACGCCTTGAGCTTCCGCTGACTTCGGCGGACGGCCGAGGCGATAGCGAGGCGCGTTGAGAGCGATCCGTCGCTCTGTAGGACGGCCAGGCCCCTTCGATCTGTTCCTTGGTTCGAACCGATCGAGCGAGAGGGCCAGGCCGCCGTCGGGACGGATCGAGCGTCTCGATCGCGGCGGCTACCCTCCACCATCGGCCGTGGCTCGGGCCAGGGACGGAACAGGGGGTTTGGCCGGGTGGTCACTTTCTTCGACGGAGGCGGAAGACATGATTTGAAGGATTTCTTTGAAGTGCGGTAAGTGTCACTTCAAGTATACGCCCGAGAACAGTGAGTGTTCTTCGGGACGGTAGGTATAAAAAATCGAGGGTTGGATCCCCTTCCTCTAGCGCCAATTGTTGTTGCCCAAAATATTTATCCGAAGATTAATACTGCTGGAAGTCGGACAACAAACAACAATTGCGGGAGCACTTCCGAGAGTAGATAAATAATACAAGATTTGCCGGGTTTGTTAGGCCCGGGCTTGAATGCTCTCGCGAGATGTTATTAATACGAATATTCGTGGATACAAGTATTAATGAGAGAAATCTAAATACAATGAGTATAAAAAGACTCTGTTAATCCGGCTCTTGAGCGAAGCTCGGTGTTCTTCGTCCCCGCCGATAATCTGCTGGATGAGATAGGCCGGGAGAAGTAAGACCGAAAGATAACTGTTGCCAAGAGTTGGATGTTAGCCAAGTGTAAGTATTTTGCTTCTGTATGGTGTGAAATGCGGGAATGCCAGAGAGCGAATCCAAGCGCAGGCTGCCCTCTTTATATAGGGGTTGAGGTGCCTTGTTTCCTAGTGGGCGATCGCCTTTCGGCCATTAATGTAATGGGGCGATCGTCCTAAAGGTCACATGGGCTGCCTGCCAAAAGTCCAGAGATCCAACCGGCAGCCAGCTGAGTGGCCCAGTGAGGAGCCGGCACGCGTCCGGAAGTACTGTCACAGGAGGTCCCACTTTGTTACTTTCGGCGGACTTTGTCAGTAGGAAAGGTAGGTGACAGGCTGTGGTCACCAGTCTTGTCCGTCAGCTCCTTTCGCAGCTCCAGGCCTGTTGGTAGGTGAGGTAGGTGACAGTTTGTCGGCGCCTTTTGCGGATCTCGCACGTGGGTGCCGTCTTGTTTGCTCGGCCTTGGCCGACCGGATGGCCATCGCCCAGATCGTCATGATGCGGTCGTCTCTAGCCGACACCGAGGATCGTTCTCGCCACCATCGAAGGTCGGCAATGGTCGGTCACCAAGGGTCGGTCGGCAAAGCGCTGAGAGATGATCGTCAATAAGTCGGTCGCCAGAAGTCGGTCGCCGAGTACCGAGAGGCGATCGTATCTGAGGTCGATCGCTCGGCACCGGGACTTGTCCTGGGACCTTCGGCTGGGCGATTCATGCTTGTCTGCCGGGCTAAGGCTAGGTCGCCTGGTCGCTGGTCGGCGGTTCTTCCTCGGACACTCGGCAGCGACTTGGTCGCCCGACCTCCTAGGCGATCGCCAGTCGGAAGGTGTTAATTCTTGACACAACACCTGTATCTGAAATATAAAAGTATTTCCCCCATTTAAGGGGTTAGCAACAACTGCTAGTGAAAGTACAATCCATTTGAACTACCATTCTAATCAGATGAAAATATGCGCCAAAAGTCATTTTAGAAATCATTTATATTCCGGAATATTCACGGTGCACAAGCACAAAACACATTTCTCCAACAAAACAATTCAAAGTTAACCGTTGGTATGAGACTTATGGCCACCGTACCCCGTAGAGCCCCGTCGGACCGTCCCTAGGTGAACATACACATATCCATCCACAACAACCACGAAAGCCATAATCCAAATACTAGAACATGTAAACAAATGTAAAGTACTTGCCTTTGAGACATCTTCGACGAAACGAGAATGAACAACAACTACGAATGATCCGGAGGAAAAATGACCATTCCTAAATGAAGGATTAACATAACTCAGTCCTATACGATAACAATAATCGAATGGAATACGCCCACAACCCCGATTACAAGTTATGATAATATAGGTTCAATCGATACGGGCGAGGGTTTACGCAAAATCTCCCCGAATCGATAATTCATGGATTAATCTCGAAGATATAGGATTGGGAATCACCCAAAAACAACAATCGTTACGAAATAATACAACATACTGGAACAATTCGAGATTAATCAAGCAAAACCCAAAAAACCCCCAAAATTGACAAAGTTAGGGTTCTAAGCCAATTACCTCGGACTCAGACGGTGTAGGGTGATTTCGTTGATGATAATATGATACCACGATACTACGGTGATGGAAAATGAAGAACACCCGGATCAAAAACGGTGGAACGTCCCTTTAGGATTATTGTCGTCGCCTGACGAAAGAAAGACGAAGAGAAGATGAGAAATGAGGTTCTGACCTCTGCCCGCTGTCTGTTACGGTCGTAACAGGGGCTTACTTACGGCCATAACAAGGCCAACATAACGGCTGTAATGAATGGGGTGTTACGGCCGTAACACCCTACTGGACAGCAGTCTAAGAAGCTGCTGTCCGAACTGTCCCGGGCGACTCCGAAACTCGGACCTGCTATCGAACCAAAAATATGGTTACGAAGTATTCTCGATGAAGAACCTAAGCATTAAAAGTAAACACAATTCCGATTCCCTGAAGGTTCGGAATTCGATGACGAACGTAAATTTTCCTTTAGTTTAAGGAAATTACAAAACGGCCCGAACGCTCGAAAATCAAGATACGAAGTCGGATTGACCAACCGAAACTCACAACA
Organism: Orobanche coerulescens; assembly: GCA_033398695.1. Taxonomy (NCBI): domain Eukaryota; kingdom Viridiplantae; phylum Streptophyta; class Magnoliopsida; order Lamiales; family Orobanchaceae; genus Orobanche; species Orobanche coerulescens. Next base: position 9,289,078 of record CM065805.1, on the reverse strand, counting down.
CGAACAACTCAAACATACGATCTTATGTAAACAAGGAAATAACGAAAACGAATGAGTTTTATGAGAATCGAATGTACATACGGCAAACATAACAAAAAATGAAATTACGTAAAAACATCTCCGAAACTCGTCCAAATGGAAAAACTACAAGAACAAAGTAGATTCAAAATATCGAAACGATTACAAGCAAGTCGATAAAAATAGAAATACACCAAAAATGGAAACTGCTAAAAATGGAAAGGTACGGATATTACAGACACGTCAGCTTTCTTACACATGTTGTTTGGCTTTAGTTCGTCGTGCCTTGTGGTACCCGTCTGGGACTCGCTCTATCGTGACTCTATATGCCATAATTCAGCATGACAACAATCCCATATGTAAATTAAATGTTGAATAAGGTAGAGTATCATGGGACGATCAATCCGTTGAGAAACTCTTTGGCTGCTCATCCGCAAAGGTTCTAGCCAAGAACCTGTTAGGGATGTATACTGCAAAGCATATTTTATGCTTGTATTACCTTATTTCCCTGTAACTACCTATGAGAATATTAATTACATTTAAGCACATGTTTTGCATATTTATTCACGTTATGGTTATGCAAATGAAATATCTAATTATTTTATATTGTAGATGATGTGGTATATTGGTGTCACACGGAAGATCACATTATCGGTACCTTATAAAATAATATAATAGTTCACAACCTATATAATTATTAGACAAATTATATGAAAGGTTGTAGTGTATCCTTGAGATTAGTTGGTCTTGACTATTAGCATACATTAGCGTATTTGCATATGTTGAACTGGATCGAGGTGAGATAGTGTCTTCTGTACCGACTGTAAGAAGAGCGTAAATCTCGGATAATTATTATTTCTTCATTCTAAGTATATAATATTTAATTGTGTATTTATAATACTTATTGCTTTGATTTACCATGGGTGAGAGTCAAATGGTCGACTCAATAAGCCTCGTATCTTGGGCAATAATATTATTTATATGACAGTTATTATTATTACTAGAAATCGTGTCCCGACTCGTGTGGTTTGATAATGTCCCCCTAGGAGCTCGATAATGATTATTATATTAAACCATGCAGGTGGATTTAATTACGATATAATAATAAGATTCGAGTGGTACTACTCTTGGATAATATATTAATTAATTAAAGTTGTCAGTAGCTTATATTTAATTAATGGACATTCGATATCTTAAACACGAGAAATAATATATTTAATAAGGTGCTCAATTTCGTAATTTGGAATTTTGGTAGGAAGTGCAATATCAACATTTTAGTGGACTAAGTTGATACTAATAGATTCATTATATTAGGAAGAGTCCTAATATGGTAAGAGGAAATCTAGGGAGTCCTTCCATAATTCTCCTTAAGATCCCTAGTAGTAGTCAAAGAGCCTATAAATAGGACTTATTGGGAAGGGTTTGGCCGATTTATTATTGTCCCAAAACTTGAGAGGTCGATTTTCTTCTTCTTGTGTTTTAATTGTAGATCTAGACTTGTGTCTTTGATTCTATAATTTAGATAACACATCAATTTTCTAAGAGTGTTCATAAAATAATAGAAAGCAAAGAAAAATCGAGTGATCCCAAGTGAAGGAGGTTCGTCCGATTCCCAATAGAAGTCCAAGCAATATCCGGTAGCTCGTTGCCCGCACAACGTCCGGGTTAAGGCGGATCATACTCTAGAAGGTCTAAAGGTAGAAATACAAGGTGATCAAGACGAAAGCAACCACTTCGCTTCAAAGGTAATATCCTATGATCTTTTAGATTTAGATTAGGATATTTCAATTACCAATATATTTATTTAATAAATAATAAATAATATTTTAATTGCTTATTAGTCTCAGTAATTAATTAATTAGCATGCCTAAATAGATCTTATGCTCGTGGGTGCATAAAATGCGTTTATCAAACTTTCTCAAACTTTGCTTCCGCTGCGTTTTATTTCCAACAATTGGTATCGGAGCCGGAATTTTTGGCTTTTGCTATTTTAATCAATTTTGGTGATTAATTGATAGCAATTTAAATATTCATGTAATTTGATGTTGGAATAGTTTGCTAGATGTGTTCTTGCAGGTAATATAATCTAATTATCATGGTTATGTGAATGGTTTATTTATTTATTTTTATTATTTATATAATTGTTTGTTTGACCCACTTTTGAGGCATGTAATGGTTTTTCCCGTGAGAAAATCCGCATGTAGTTCTAGGTGTTTTATTTTTCGTATAATGTTGTTGTAATTTTGATGTATTTTATTTTGTGTAAAATTGTAATCGAATTCGGAAAAGACGGGATCACGAAGAAATAGAGCAGAATCGAGATTGCCGGATCATTGGCTGCGGCCGACAAGAATGACAGCAAAGGCCGCCGAAAGCGCCGAGCATGTTTGCCGAGACCCCTTCACCGGTTCGGGTCGGGTCGTCCAGTTTTTGGTCCGGTTCGTTTCGCCGCCGTTCGTTGCGTCCACTGTAGAGTCGGGATTTAAAATTAAATTTTCTTATGTAATTAATTTTGCATAAAAGTGAAATTTTAATTTTGGAAATCCACGGCCCGTCCGGGGAGGTGCGACGAGATGCTTGATTCAGTGGGAGAGATCGAGTCGAATATTTTCTCGGATTCAGCTCAAGGAAGGAGACCATGATAATTGGATAATTTAGTTATCCATGCTTTATTTTTGGTTTTTATTATTTTGATGTATGACATGTATGAATGTATGCGTGATGTGTTTTCTGCATGTTAAGACGAGAAAATTAAAAACCTTAAGGCTAAAATAACTAAGTGATTGAAATTGATTTATTTGTTTAAATAAAATAAAATTGGCCTCCATAATTAATTTAAATTGTGAAGTAATTAGCATGCACGTTGACATTAAGGTCTTCCTCCATATCGGATGTGCTAATTATAGGTTCACTAGTTTTAAATTTCAAATGATAACATAAGGTAAATATTATTTTTTATGATAGACCCTCTCCATCTGTAGTACTATTATTTAAAAGATAATATTTTAAGGATGTTAACTTATGGTATTCACTTAGGTGTATTAATTAATAAGCCCCCCATCAGAATCTATGCTAATTAATACATAGCCAAGAGGAACCAATTATTAATTTTACTTATCATAATATAAGTTGACTTGATAGTAAAATTAAAGACGTAAAACTCTACTTGAAAAATGTGTGTGTAAACATCCACACGATCGTTGCTTGCATATGCAAATTTTTTGAGGTGTTGGTTGCTAGCATATATATTGTTTTTGAGGTTTTTCAATATATTTTGCTATGCATTATGTGATGGATGTTTTTAATTTTATCTCAGATGTCTTTAAATCCACTTACTGTTCTTCTCAAAGAAAATAAACTTGATGGCACTAACTTTGCCGATTGGAAAAGAATTCTTGATATTGTCCTGACTGCTGAGGGCTATAAATTTGTCTTAACTAATGAGAGACCTATGGATCCAGAACCGGATGCCACTCCTGGAGAGTTGGATGAATTCCGAAAATGGAAGAAGTCTGATGAGATGGCTCACTGTTACATTTTGGCTTCACTGACAAATGTATTGCAGCATCAGCATCAGACGATGGGCTCAGCCGCGGAAATGATGAAAAATCTCACCGAGATGTTTGGTCATCAGAACCGGGCGGCTAGACAAAATGCAATGAGGGTGTTGATGACAACCCAAATGCCTGAAGGGACCCCAGTGTTGTGTCGAGATTATACGTCTCAACAGGCGATCGCTTCAGAGACCGGGCGACCTAGCCATAGCCCAGCAGCCAAGTCAGAACTGCCGACCGAAGGTCCCAGGACAAGTCCCGGTGCCGAGCGATCGACATCTAAGGCGATCGTCTCTCGGTATTTGGCGATCGACCCCTGGCGACCGACCAAATGACGACCGCCTCATGCCACACGAAGCCATCGATCGTCTAGTCGGCAAGGGCCGAAGCCGACGATCGTCCAGTCGGCAAGGGCCGAAGCCGACGATCGTCCAGTCGGCAAAGGCCGAAGCTCCGGCAAAGGCCGAAGCTCAGGACAGAACCCACATGTAGATCCAGAAAAGGCGCTGCAGCACATGAGTCGTTGAGCACAGCCTGTCAGCATCCTTCCACCAACCGACAGGCCCGCCGAAAGGTGTACCATGGGACCACCCGTGACAGCAACTCAGGACATGTGCCGGCTCCTCATTGGACCGCACAGCTGGCTGCCAGCAGTAGCCACAAGCTTTATGCAGACAGCCCATGTGACATAAAGACGATCGCCCCTTTATTATATTGCACGAAAGGCGATCGCCCGCCAGAAAACAGGGCATCTCAGCCCCTATAAATAGAAGGCTGCCTGCACTTGGAAAAAGGGCTGCTTCTTGATAAGTTCAACTCACAACTTGGCTTTCTCACTCTTGGCAACAGCTATCTCTCGGTTCTTTCTTTTCTCTCAGCCTCTCTCACACATAAGACGATCGGCAGAGAGCAAGAACACCAAAGCTTCGCTCAAGAGTTAGATAAATAGGATCTTTTACACTCATTGTATTTAGATTCTTACATTAATACTTGTATCCACGAATATTTGTATTAATAGCATCTCGCGAGAGCATTCAAGCCCGGGCCTAACAAACCCGAGAAATCTTGTGTTTTTCCATTCCCTCGGACGTGCTCTCGCAATTTGCTGTTGCTCGACCATTCCAGCAATATCTATCTTCGGATAATATTTCGGGCAACAACAATTGGCGCTAGAAGGAGGGCATCTACCCTCATTCTTATTCCTACCGTCTCGAAGAACACTCACTGTTCTCCGGGGCATATACCTGAAGAAACACTCACTGTTCTTCAGAGAAAAGCCTTCTGAATAATGACTTCTGCCTCCACGTCGAAGAAAGCCGCCGGCTGGTCCGCCAGACACATCGTTCTGTCTCAGTCCGAGGCACAACCGATGGCGAAGGGTAGCCGCCGCGGTCCGAGACGCTCGATCCCACCCCTGAGGGACAGCCCAACCTCTCGCTCGATCAGTTCCAAACCGCGGAACAGATCGAAAAAGCCTTGGCCATACTACAGGAGCGACGGAGTGCTCTCGACGCGCCTCCCGCTATAACCCCCTCGGCCATCCGCCGCAGGACCAAACGGAAGTTCAAGGCGTTACTGACCGAGCGATCGCCAGGAGGCTCCCATTCACAAGAAGAGGCGATCCCCAGTCGGGGCACCTCCATTTTCGATCGCCTAGGCAGCGACCCATCATGGCGACCGGGGCAGTCCGGTCCCATCCACGAGACGACGGAGCTCGAGTCCGTCACCAGGAGTTCGGCGTATCCGACTACCAGAAGGCCGACCAGCCATCTGGCTCCTCCTCGCCAAAGAGCCGAGGTCGGCAACAGCGGAGTCAGGAGATCGGTACACGATCGCCTCGGCTCCCGCTCCGAAAGTCGATCCACGAGCGACCAAGCTACAGCAATGGCCGTGATGCAACGCCAGCTCGACGACATGAAAGCGCTCTTGTAATCTGGGGCAGGCGCCAAGAGAAAGATCACTGGGCCGAGCGAGCCACTCGCGGTCCACATCGAGCTCGCCCCCGTGCAGCATAAGATCGCTCCTCCACAAACACCTCTGTACGAGGGGAGATCAGACCCCGAAACTCACCTGAGCAAGTTCCACATCTACATGACCGGGTGTGGGGCATCAGACGCGACCAGGTGCCGAATGTTCCCTCTGACGCTGGATGACCTTGCCCACAGGTGGTACACCTCATTGCCGCCTCGATCCATCATTTCCTTTAATCAATTGGCGAACGACTTCACAACATACTTCGCCACCAAGGTCGCTCGGCCAGAAGGTCCCCATCGCATGATGCAGATCAGACAAGGGGAAGAAGAGTCCGACTCGGACTACATCGACCGGGTAGACGAGATCATCCTCAATGGCGAGCCCGTAAGCGATGAGATCGCCCTATATTCGGTCCTAGGAGGATTCCATGGTCTTTCGCCTATGTTCAGGCATCTTATGAAGGACCATCCCCCGACCTATGCGATCTTCCGCGCTAAAGCCGCAGACTTTCTGGCCAGGCAAAGGTTTCTTCTTAGCCTGTGAGCAGCGCGATCGGCGCCCGAACGATGATCTCCAGTCTTCCAGCCCGATCGCCGGTATCAATCAACATCACCGAAACCGGAGGACTCGTTTGCCATCCACAGTTCATCATTTAACATGGTGGACTACGGCACGAGATCGCCTCCACCGCACAACGTATACTGTCGAAGGTCGGCATCCACATGACAATCCGAGGTAGAAGAGTGCAACCATGGTCCTGGTAGTCGATGGAATTGACGGCTTCGGCCATGCAAGGCCCCTTTGGGCCAAGATCGCCCGCCCTTCGTTTGAATATGAGGCCGGCGTAGTCTGAGGGCCCTCCAAAACTAATCAGTGGACACGATCGCCCGCCCTCAAAGGTTCATCATCTAATATGGTGAACCCGGACAATGCGACGTGCCACTACCCCCGTCTCAACGTACACCGTCGAGGTTCGCCATCTTCATGGTAGGCCGAGGTGGAAGCAGAGCTAACAAGCTGCGGAAGTGGAGTTGATTAATCTGACAACGCCCCGCGCAAGGACTCCTCTAGACCAAGACCGCACGCCCTTCGTTTAAATACGAGGCGAGGCACAGCCTAACAGAGGACCCTCACAATAAAATGAGTCACGAGACAGACAATGTCGCTCGCGCACAAGACATGGTCATGGAGTCGGTCCATCGAACTCCGCGATTGTGCACGATTCCTCAGTGACGAAACAATCAGCTTTCTACGAGGGATCGGCCAAAATTGTTTTTTGCAGGTATAAGACCGAAGATAGCTAGCCAATCGACCAGATCGCCCAAGTCCGAAACCAAAGTCCACTCAACGGATCGCCCGTCTTCACCCTATACGATCGCCAGCAAGAGCCACTTCACCCCATGTCTTCAACATCGGAGCAAGCTGGGGGGCAATGTTGTGTCGAGATTATACGTCTCAACAGGCGATTGCCTCAGAAACCGGGTGACCTAGCCATAGCCCAGCATCCAAGTCAGAACTACCGACCGAAGGTCCCAGGACAAGTCCCGGTGCCGAGCGATCGACATCTAAGGCGATCGTCTCTCGGTATTTGGCGATCGAACCCTGGCGACCGACCAAATAACGACCGCCTCATGCCACACGAAGCCATCGATCGTCTAGTCGGCAAGGGCTGAAGCCGACAATTGTCCAGTCGGCAAAGGCCGAAGCTCAGGACAGAACCCACATGCAGATTCGGAAAAGGCGCTGCAGCACATGAGTCGTTGACCACAGCCTGTCAGCATCCTTCCACCAACCGACAGGCCCGCCGAAAGGTGTACCATGGGACCACCCGTGACAGCAACTCAGGATGCGTGCCGGATCCTCATTGGACCGCACAGCTGGCTGCCAGCAGCAGCCGCAAGCTTTATGCAGACAGCCCATGTGACATAAAGATGATCGCCCCTTTATTATATTACATGAAAGGCGATCGCCCGCCAGAACACAGGGCATCTCAGCCCCTATAAATAGAAGGCTGCCTGCACTTGGAAAAAGGGCTGCTTCTTCATAAGTTCAACTCACAACTTGGCTTTCTCACTCTTGGCAATAGCTATCTCTCAGTTCTTTCTTCTCTCTCAGCCTCTCTCACACAGAAGACGATCGGCAGAGAGCAAGAACACCAAAGCTTCGCTCAAGAGTTAGATAAATAGGATCTTTTACACTCATTGTATTTAGATTCTTACATTAATACTTGTATCCACGAACATTTGTATTAATAGCATCCCGCGAGAGCATTCAATCTCGGGCCTAACAAACCCGGCAAATCTTATGTTTTTCCATTCCCTCGGATGTGCTCTCGCAATTTGCTGTTGCTCGACCATTCCAGCAATATCTATCTTCGGATAATATTTCGGGCAACAACACCCAGTAAAGGATCATGTTCTGAAAATAATGTCTCATTTGAATGAACTGAGCATATTGGGGGCTACTATCGATGCGGAGTTGCAGATCGATATTATCTTGGACAACTTACCAAGAAGCTTTGAGCAGTTCCGCCTTAACTACAATATGAACCGTAGGACAAATACTTTGGCGGAACTTCTGACAGAGCTTCAATCTGCTGAAGGTCTTTTCAAACAAGGTTATCATCAGATTCTTGCGGCAACCGGTGCTACTTCATCCAAACCTAAATGGTGAAAGAAGAAAAAGCAGGTTGGCCAGAAGCAAGTGGCAAATCTCAAGGTGAAAGGCAAGGCTCCTCACCCCGAAGCGAACAAAAAACTAAAGGGAAAGTGCTACAAGTGCGGTCAGAAAGGACATTTCAAAGCGGATTGCCCTGCTCTTAAGAAAGGTATGTCTCGTGCACTAGTAGTCAAAATATGTTTGGCATCTTGTTCTTTCACTTCGTGGATAGTTGATTCAGGATCCAATGATCATGTTTGCTTTGACTCGCATGGTTTTCAGGTAACCAAGCAGCTTAGTGCGGGCGAGATTACCATCAACTGGGGCGATTATTCCAGGCCTATGGCTGTTGCAGTGGGAGTCGTGATGCAGTTGAAGATTAATGATAAATTATTAGTCCTCAATAATGTATTATTAGTACCGGATTTAAAATGAAATTAGTTTCGGTTTCTAAATTAAAATGCAATGGTTATTCAGTTTCTTTTGATGATGATGATATTATTATGAAAAGAAACGGTGAATATATTTGCAAAGGTATTTTTTAATGCTGGACTGTATATCGTTAATACTACACAAATTCCCATGCACAAATCACATAACTCTTTGTCTAAACCTAAAAAGAGAAAAGAACCTTCAAATATAAACCAAACTTATCTGTAGCATTTACGGTTAGGGCATGTAAACCTTGGGAGAATTCAAAGATTGGTAGATGATGGCCCATTGGATGATCTCCAAGTTGAGTCATTTCCAATTTGTGAATCCTGTCTGGAGGTACGATGACCAAAGTTTAAAACCAAAGGAAAACATGCTCAAAATGTGTTAGAATTGGTTCATACGGATGTATGTGGTCCAATGAATATTCAGGCTAGGGGTGGTTTCGAATACTTCATCACGTTTATAGATGATTACTCGAGATATAGATATATCTATTTGATACGACATAAGTCTAAAGCCTTTGAAAAGTTCAGAGACTTCAAGGCTGAAACGGAGAAGCGTCATGGGAAGAGTATCAAGTCACTGCGATCTGATCGTGGTGGCGAATACCTTAGTGGAGAGTTTTTGGATTTCTTGCCGAATGAAAGGATTTCGTCCCAGATCACCGCGTCGGGAACTCCACAATAAAATGGTGTGGCTGAAAGAAGGAATAGAACTCTTTTAGAAATGGTTAGGTTTTATTCAGATTTACCTATTTCGTTTTGAGGATACGCCTTAGAAACAGCGGCGTACATTCTAAACCTGGTGCCTTCGAAATCAGTTCCAAAAACACCCACAGAGCTGTGAAGTTGGCGAAAGCCCAGTTTAGGGCATGTTTGGATTTGTGGTACACCAGCACATGTGCTGAATAAGGAAGCTGATAAGTTGGCATCTCGTACAGAAGTGCGAGTGTTTGTAGGATATCCTAAGGGAACGAAGGGTGACTTGTTCTATAGTCCCCAGGATTAGAAGGTCATTGTTAGCACCAATGCCCGATTCCTGAAAGAGGATTATATGATTAGTCATAAGCCCATGATCAAGGTAGTTCTGGAAGAGCTGAGAGGCGAGACTCCATCTATACCAATCGTACAAGCACCAACTAACACCACGATGTATCGATTCTGATACTTTTACACCAACTTAGGATTTGCCTCGCCAAAGTGGGAGGGTTGTTCATCAACCGGAACGATTCATAAGCATGGGAAAGTCCTTGGACTCAATCCCAGACGAAGATGAATCAGATACTTGGACCTATAAAGAGGCAATCCAAGATAAAGATGCTGACTCATGGCAAGTAGCAATGGAATCAGAAATGGGATCTATGGATTCCAATCAAGTATTGGAGCTAGTAGAGATACCTGAAGGTGTACAAGCCATTGGGAGTAAATGGGTCTACAAGCGAAAGAAAGTAGGTGACGGAAAGGTTGAAACCTTCAAAGCGAGGCTTGTTGCGAAAGGTTACACTCAGAAAGAGGTTATCGCCGGTATCCATGCTTAAGTCAATCCGTATTCTTTTAGCTACAGCTGCGCATTTGGATCTGGAGATTTGGAAAATGGATGTCAAGACTGCATTCTTGAATGGGAGTCTAGACAAGTAAATCTATATGTGCCAACCAGAGGGATTCATTACTGAAGGACAAGAGCACTTGGTGTGCAAGTTTAAGAAATCCATTTATAGACTTAAGCAAGCATCTAGATCTTGGAACACTCATTTTGATGGGGTTGTCTAGTCATATGGATTCGTCTAATGTCCGAGTGAGAGTTATGTGTATAAGAAATGCGATGGAAATGTGTTGGTATTTCTTGTACTGTATGTCGATGATATCCTTCTGATTGGAAACAACGTGAAGGAATTGTCGGATGTACGGGTATGGCTATCTAAGCAGTTCGATATGAAGGATCTGGGAGAAGCAGGACACATTCTTGGAATCAGGATCTTTCGTGATCGGAAGAAAAGGATGTTGTACTTATCCCAGACATCCTATATCGATAATGTACTAAAACGGTTTAGCATGGAGAATTCCAAGAAATGTTTTCTACCTTACAGACATGGAATTCAACTATATAAGGATATGTGTCCTAAGACACAAAAGGAGATAGATGACATGAAGATGGTCCCTTATGTGTCACTTGTGGGAAGCCTTATGTATGCTATGCTTTGAAGTAGACCAGATATCTGTCATGCCGCAGGCATGGCTGCTAGATATCAGTCAAACCTAAGACCAGGACACTGGATTGCTGTCAAGCACATACTCAAGTACCTGAGAAGGACTAGGGAGTACATGCTTGTATATCAATCAGACGACCTATGTCCGGTGGGTTACACAGACTCAGATTTTTCATCGGACAAGGAAAGGTCCAAGTCTACATCGGATTATGTGTTTATCCTGTGAGGTGGAGCCATTAGTTGGAGGAGTGTGTAGCAGAAATACATCTCGGACTCTACCATGGAAGCCGAGTACGTGGCAGCCTCTAAGGCAGCCAAGGAGGCGGTATGGCTCAAGTACTTCCTGCAGGACTTAGATGTGATTCCCAATTTGCCAAAAGGTATTACACTTTATTGTGATAATATTGGTGCATTCGCAAATTTGAGGGAACCACGAGCCCACAAGGCAAGTAAACATATCAACCGCAAGTACCACGTTATACGAAACTTCGTAAAGGAAGGAGACATAGTTGTAGCCAGGGTTGCATCGGATGATAATCTTGCTGACCCTTTCACGAAAGGCCTACCCTCAAAAGTTTTTGAAAGGCATGTGGAAGGAAGGGGATTACGGTGTATGGCAGCATTGCTTTGAGTATAGGTGGGAGAAATGAGAGACTATGTAATAGAGTAGTATACTTAAAAGCATGCTTTGAGTATAAATGGGAGATTGTTAGGGTTGTATACTGCAAAGCATCATTTATGCTTGTATTAGCTTATTTTCCTGTAACTATCTATAAGAACATTAATTACATTTAATCACATGTTTTGCATATTTATTCACGTTATGGTTATGCAAATAAAATGTCTAATTATTTTATATTGTAGATAATGTAGTGTGTTGGTGACACACGGAAGATCACATTATTGGTACCTTATAAAATAATATAATAGTTCACAACCTATATAATTATTAGACAACTTATATGAAAGGTTGTAGTGTATGCTTGAGATTAGTTGGTCTTGACTATTAGCATACACTAGCGTATTTGCATACGTTGATGTGGATCGAGGTGAGATAGTGTCTTCTGTACTGACTGTAAGAAGAGTTTAAATCTCGGATAATTAGTATTTCTTAATTCTAATTATATAATATTTAATTGTGTATTTATAATACTTATTGCTTTGAACCGTAGGACATATACTTTGGCGGGACTTCTGACCGAGCTTCAACCTGCTGAAGGTCTTTTCAAACAAGGTTATCATCAGATTCTTGCGGCAACCGGTGCTACTTCGTCCAAACCCAAATGGGGCAAGAAGAAAAAGCAGGTTGGCCAGAAGCAAGTGGCAACTCTCAAGGTGAAAGGCAAGGCTCCTCACCCCGAAGCGAACAAAAAACTAAAGGGAAAGTGTTACAAGTGCGGTCAGAAAGGACATTTCAAAGCGGATTGCCCTGCTCTTAAGAAAGATATGTCTCGTGCACTAATAGTCAAAATATGTTTGGCATCTTGTTCTTCCACTACGTTGATAGTTGATTCAGGATACACTGATCATGTTTGCTTTGACTCGCATGGTTTTCAGGTAACCAAGCAGCTCAGTGCGGGCGAGATTACCATCAACTGGGGCGATTATTTCAGGCTTATGGCTGTTGCAGTGGGAGTCGTGGTGCAGTTGAAGATTAATGATAAATTATTAGTCCTCAATAATGTTTTATTAGTACTGGATTTTAAAATGAAATTAATTTCGGTTTATAAATTAAAATGCAATGGTTATTCAGTTTCTTTTGATGATGATGATGATATTATTAGGAAAAGAAACGGTGAATATATTTGCAAAGGTATTTTTTAATGATGGACTGTATATCGTTAATACTGCACAAATTCCCATGCACAAATCACATAACTCTTTGTCTAAACCTAAAAAGAGAAAAAACCCCTTCAAATATAAACCAAACTTATCTGTAGCATTTACGGTTAGGGCATGTAAACCTTGGGAGAATTCAAAGATTGGTAGATGATGGCCCATTGGATGATCTCCAAGTTGAGTCATTTCCAATTCGTGAATCCTGTCTGGAGGTACGATGACCAAAGTTTAAAACCAAAGGAAAACATGCTCAAAATGTGTTAGAATTGGTTCATATGGATGTATGTGGTCTAATGAATATCCAGGCTAGAGGTTTTGAATACTTCATCACATTTATAGATGATTACTCGAGATATAGATATATCTATTTGATGCGACATAAGTCTAAAGCCTTTGAGAAGTTCAGAGACTTCAAGGCTGAAACGGAGAAGCGTCATGGGAAGAGTATCAAGTCACTACAATCTGATCGTGGTGTCGAATACCTTAGTGGAGAGTTTTTGGATTTCTTAGCGAATGAGGGGATTTCATCCCAGATCACCGCGCCGGGAACTCCATAATAAAATGGTGTGGCTGAAAGAAGTAATAGAACTCTTTTAGAAATGGTTAGGTCAATGATGAGTTATTCATATTTACCTATTTCGTTTTGAGGATACGCCTTAGAAACAACTGCGTACATTCTAAATCTGGTGCCTTCGAAATCATTTCCAAAAACACCCACAGAGCTGTGAAGTTGGCGAAAGCCCAGTTTAGGGCATGTTTGGATTTGGGGTACACCAGCACATGTGCTGAATAAGGAAGCTGATAAGTTGTCATCTCGTACAGAAGTGCGAGTGTTTGTAGGATATCCTAAGGGAACGAAGGGTGACTTGTTCTATAGTCCCCAGGATTAGAAGGTCATTGTTAGCACCAATGCCCGATTCCTGAAAGAGGATTATATGATTAGTCATAATCCCATGAGCGAGGTAGTTCTGGAAGAGCTGAGGGGCGAGACTCCGTCTATACCAATCGTACAAGCACCAACTAACACCACCACGTATCGATTCTGAGACTTTTACACCAACTTAGGATTTGCCTCGCCAAAGTGGGAGGGTTTTTCATCAACCGGAATGATTCATAGGCGTAGGAAAGTCTTTGTACTCAATCCCAGGAGAAGATGAATCAGATACTTGGACCTATAAGGAGACAATCCAAGATAAAGATGCTGACTCATGGCAAGTAGCAATGGAATCAGAAATGGGATCTATGGATTCCAATCAAGTATGGGAGCTAGTAGAGATACCTGAAGGTGTACAAGCCATTGGGAGTAAATGGGTCTACAAGCGAAAGAAAATAGGTGACGGAAAGGTTGAAACCTTCAAAGCGAGGCTTGTTGCGAAAGGTTACACTCAGAAAGAGGTTATCACCGGTATCCATGCTTAAGTCAATCCGGATTCTTTTAGCTATAGCTGCGCATTTGGATATGGAGATTTGAAATTGGATGTCAAGACTGCATTCTTGAATGGGAGTCTAGACAAGTAAACCTATATGTGCCAACCAGAGGGATTCATTGCTGAAGGAGAAGAGCACTTGGTGTGCAAGCTTAAGAAATCCATTTATGGACTTAAGCAAGCATCTAGATATTGGAACACTCATTTTGATGAAGTTGTCCAGTCATATGGATTCGTCTAATGTCCGAGTGAGAGTTATGTGTATAAGAAATGCGATGGAAACATGTTGGTATTTCTTGTTGTTGGGTACGGGGTTGGATATTTGCGCCGTTTTATGCGGAAGCGAAAATAAATTGCGGAAAATAAAGGACACGAGGATTTATAGAGGTTCGGCTATAAACGAGCCTACGTCCTCTCTCGGTATCTTTTTCTATAGGATCAAGATAAAAACCTCTACGCCTCTCTTCTATCGGTCGAGGTATAACCGTTTACAATCACGTCTTCTATTGGTCCGTGATAAACCACTGCATTACTTGTCTTTGCGTCGGTCCAAGTTAAACCGTTTTCCTTTTCTATCGGACAAGGAATCAACCGCTCTAGCTTTCTATGGGTACTAGATAAACCTCACTTAGATATCGATTGCGATTCTAATAATGCCGGATCCTTGATCCTAATAACACCGAATCCAATCGTATCTTTTCTTTTACCACTCGTGTTTGTTTTCGTGAATTCTCACTCAAACACTTACAATTAAGCTCAATATCAACAACAAGAATGTGTGTAATAATATCACAAGTATAGACAATTTGCTCAAGGTTGTTGTACTCAAACAATACCATAGGGATGGTATTTATAGGCTTCATGATCAAACTAGCCGTTAGCTGCCAGGACCTTCATTACGTACGTTATATGCTCTCCATTACGTACGTAAGCCTCATTACGTACGTTAACCATGGCTGATTACGTACGTTAGCATCTTCACAAATCAGTCCAGTGAGTTTCATTATTTGAGATACGTACGTTAGCCTTTCCTTTGTTACGTACGTTAACATTACGTCACTCATGACGTCATATATCCGTTGTATGCTTTGCTGACTTTGACTCCTCCAACGTTCACTTGTTTGAACTGCATTACGTACGTTATCTTACCTTCGTTACGTACGTTAGCTTGCCCATATTACGTACGTTAACACACCCTTGTTACGTACGTTAGCTTTGTGTTTTTCCAGCTTTTTGCACTTCGTTTTCCTTCGATGCTTGCTTCGTCTCTTCGTTGTTTTGTTTTGTTTGTCAACATTAATCATCAAAATACTTTTAATTTATGTATGGAACAAAATGTTCCAACAATCTCCCCCTTTTTGATGATTACAAAACAACACTCCGACAATGGGATTTTCCTGCAAAAAATACAAATATATGTATATCTTTACAGACCAAAGTTTTTGACTTTGTCCGTTTCGTTAGAATCTTCTCCCATTTCTTTTTCGACTCCTTCTATTCTTTTCTCCATTTTTAAATTTTCATCGTCTTTTCGACGTCTCCGCATTTTTCTTTTCCTGTCTTTTTCGACTTCTCCTTAGTTTTTCCAATTCTCTTTGAATGCAATCGATTTTCTTCGATTTTTCTCCCCCTTTCACGGTTAATCACATTTTCGACTTATTTCTCCATTCTCCTATCTCTCCCCCTTTTTGTATTCATCAAAAAGTGGATAAAATATCAATTGAAATAATATAAAATATGCATGATACTAATTTATGATAAATAAATGCATAAAGGGTAAAAACTCCCCCTGAAAATATTATCTCCCCTTTTTAAAAAAATACTCCCCCTGAGTAAAATACAAAAAAATCAATTTTTGGGGATCCAACATAAAGTTGGTTTTTGTTTAGAAACGTAGACGATATTTGAAACGATTGTTCCTTTAGGAACCCAAATTTTCTTAATTTTTATCGTCCGTCTCGGGCTTTTGCAACTTGAAATATGATGCCCGATTTTCAAACACTTTTCGCAATGGGGTATCTTGAAATTAACGGATTCGTTTTTCAAACGAGTTTTGAATCCTAACCCCTCTTTATTCAAAGTAAACTTTTGAACACCAAGCATTTGTTCAAATTTCTCGTTTCCGCACGAGAATTTCTTCGTCAAAGATTTAAGCTCGGTTTGGATTTTAACGAGATCATTTTTCAAAATATTTTCATTTTCAATACATTTTGAATGATCGATTTCAACAAATTTTCCCTTCTCGATGATTTTGGAATTTTCAATTTCCAAAGATTTAATTTTAGACTTAAGAGATTTGATTTCCGATAATGCATTTTGAAAATCCGTATGCAATAATTCAAATGCATCAAAAAGTTCATCACGGGAGGATGTACTTACCTGGCTTTCGACGTCGCTGTCGTCGAACGAACTCCGGGCCATGAGAGCGAGATTATTTTGATTGATGAAATCATCGTCTTCATCTTCATCGCTCCAAGTAGCCACGAGAACCTCCTTCTTGGGTTTGACACGACAATGCTTAGCGAAGTGGCCTGGTTTTCCACATAATCGACAAGAGTTGTCGAATTTCTTAGATTCGCCCGAGATATCCTTCTTCCTCCGGTTTAATAAGGTTTGGAATTTATTAATATTCTTGGCATAATATGCCGCTTCTTCGTCGCTTTCCTCCACCGGGATTTCTTCTTTCTTCCTCGATATCTTAGCCTTCATGGCTAACGATTTTTCTTTCGGTTTCGGCTTGACACTTCGTGATTTTAACACGATCTCATAATTAATTAGCGAACCAACGAGGGCGCTAAAATCGAGTGTGTTGAGATCTTTGGATTCCATAATTGCGGTCACGGTGCCGTCCCATTCGCTAGGTAGTGATCTTAAGATTTTCTTGACTTTTTCACTACTAGATAATGGTTTGCCAAACGAAGCTAGTCCATTGGTGATGACCGAGAATCGGTCGAGCATATTGGTGATGGACTCGTCACCCTTCATCATGAATAACTCGTAGTCATGGAGAAGCATATTTATCTTCGTCTCCTTGACTTGAGTCGTCCCTTCGTGTGTGATTTGTAGAATTTTCCATATTTCTTTCGCACTCTCACACGATGAGATTCGATTGACCTCTTCCGGATTTAAGGCACAAAATAAGAGTTGAGTAGCCTTACAATTTAGATGGTCATTTTTCCAATCGGCATCGTCGTATTCTTCGAAAGATTTGAGCGTACCGTCGGATTTGATAGGAACTTTCGGGCCAAGGCAAATAATCTTCCAAATTTCGATGTCGTATGCTCGGATGAATATCGACATCTTCTTCTTCCACGTCAAATAATTTGAGCCATCAAAGAATGGTGGTCGGTTGAGAGCAAGGCCTTCGACTGGAGAGAATTGAAACGCCATTGGATCTTTTTCTCCTCGGATGTTAAGCCGCGAATTGGAGTACCGCTCCGATACCAATTGTTGGGTACGGGGTCGGATATTTGCGCCGTTTTATGCGGAAGCGAAAATAAATTGCGGAAAATAAAGGACACGAGGATTTATAGAGGTTCGGCTATAAACGAGCCTACGTCCTCTCTCGGTATCTTTTTCTATAGGATCAAGATAAAAACCTCTACGCCTCTCTTCTATCGGTCGAGGTATAACCGTTTACAATCACGTCTTCTATTGGTCCGTGATAAACCACTCGTACTTGTCTTTGCGTCGGTCCAAGTTAAACCGTTTTCCTTTTCTATCGGACAAGGAATCAACCGCTCTAGCTTTCTATGGGTACTAGATAAACCTCACTTAGATATCGATTGCGATTCTAATAATGCCGGATCCTTGATCCTAATAACACCGAATCCAATCGTATCTTTTCTTTTACCACTCGTGTATGTTTTCGTGAATTCTCACTCAAACACTTACAATTAAGCTCAATATCAACAACAAGAATGTGTGTAATAATATCACAAGTATAGACAATTTGCTCAAGGTTGTTGTACTCAAACAATACCATAGGGATGGTATTTATAGGCTTCATGATCAAACTAGCCGTTAGCTGCCAGGACCTTCATTACGTACGTTATATGCTCTCCATTACGTACGTAAGCCTCATTACGTACGTTAACCATGGCTGGTTACGTACGTTAGCATCTTCACAAATCAGTCCAGTGAGTTTCATTATTTGAGATACGTACGTTAGCCTTTCCTTTGTTACGTACGTTAACATTACGTCACTCATGACGTCATATATCCGTTGTATGCTTTGCTGACTTTGACTCCTCCAACGTTCACTTGTTTGAACTGCATTACGTACGTTATCTTACCTTCGTTACGTACGTTAGCTTGCCCATATTACGTACGTTAACACACCCTTGTTACGTACGTTAGCTTTGTGTTTTTCCAGCTTTTTGCACTTCGTTTTCCTTCGATGCTTGCTTCGTCTCTTCGTTGTTTTGTTTTGTTTGTCAACATTAATCATCAAAATACTTTTAATTTATGTATGGAACAAAATGTTCCAACACTTGTACTGTATGTAGACGATATCCTTCTGATTGGAAACAACGTGAAGGAATTATCGGATGTACGGGTATAGCTATCTGAGCAGTTCGATATGAAGGATCTGGGAGAAGCAGGACACATTCTTGGAATCAGGATCTTTCGTGATCGGAAGAAAAGGATGTTGTGCTTATCCCAGACATCCTATATTGATAATGTGCTAAAACGGTTTAGCATGGAGAATTCCAAGAAAGGTTTTCTACCTTACAGACATCGAATTCAACTATATACGGATATGTGTCCCAAGACACAAAAGGAGATAGATGACATGAAGATGGTCCCTTATGTGTCACCTGTGGGAAGCCTCATGTATGCTATGCTTTGCACTAGACCAGATATCTATCATGCCGCAGGCATGGCTGCTAGATATCAGTCAAACCTAGGACCAGGACACTGGATTGCTGTCAAGCACATACTTAAGTACCTGAGAAGGACTAGGGAGTATATGCTTGAATATCAATCAGACGACGTGTGTCCGGTGGGTTACACAGACTCAGATTTTTTCATCGAACAAAGAAAAGTCCAAGTCTACATCGGGTTATGTGTTTATCCTGTGAGGTGGAGCCATTAGTTGGAGGAGTGTGTAGCAGAAATACATCTCGGACTCTACCATGGAAGCCGAGTACGTGGCAGCCTCTAAGGCAGCCAAGGAGGCGGTATGGCTCAAGTACTTCCTGCAGGACTTAGATGTGATTCCCGATTTGCCAAAGGCTATTAAACTTTATTGTGATAATACTGGTGCAATCGCAAATTTGAGGGATCCACGAGCCCACAAGGCAAGTAAACATATCAACCGCAAGTACCACATTATATGAAACTTCGTAAAGGATGGAGACATAGTTGTAGCCAGGGTTGCATCGGACGATAATCTTGCTGACCCTTTCACGAAAGGCCTACCCTCAAAAGTTTTTGAAATGCATGTGGAAGGAAGGGGATTACGGTGCATGGCAGCATTGCTTTGAGTATAGGCGGGAGAAATGAGAGACTATGTAATAGAGTAGTATACTTAAAAGCATGCTTTGAGTATAAGTGGGAGATTGTTAGGGTTGTATACTGCAAAACATCCTTTATGCTTGTATTACCTTATTTCTCTGTAACTACCTATAAGATCATTAATTACATTTAATCACATATTTTGCATATTTATTCACGTTATGGTTATGCAAATGAAATGTCTAATTATTTTATATTGTAGATAATGTGGTGTGTTGGTGTCACACGGAAGATCACATTATTGGTACCTTATAAAATAATATAATAGTTCACAACCTATATAATTATTAGACAACTTATATGAAAGGTTGTAGTGTATGCTTGAGATTGGTTGGTCTTGACTATTAGCATACATTAGCGTATTTGCATACGTTAAACTGGATCGAAGTGAGATAGTGTCTTCTGTACTGACTGTAAGAAGAGTTTAAATCTCGGATAATTAGTATTTCTTAATTCTAACTATATAATATTTAATTGTGTATTTATAATACTTATTGCTTTGATTTACCATGGGTGAGAGTCAAAATGATCGACTCAATAAGTCTCGTACCTTGGGCAATAATATTATTTATATGACAGTTATTATTATTACTAGAAATTATGTCCCGACTTATGCGGGTTGATGATGTCCCCTTGAGGAGCTTGATAATGAATATTATATTAAACCCTGCAGGTGGATTTAATTATGATATAATAATAAGATTCGAGTGGTACTACTCTTGTATAAGATATTAATTAATTAAAGCTGTCAGTAGCTTATAATTAATTAATTAATGGACATTCGATATCTTAAACAGGAGAAATAATATATTTAATAAGGAGCTCAATTTCGTAATTTGGGATTTTGGTAGGAAGTGCAATATCAACTTTTTAGTGGACTAAGTTGATATTAATAGATTCATTATATTAGGAAGAGTCCTAATATGGTAAGATGAAATCTATTGAGAATCCTTCCATAATCCTCCTTAAGATCCCTAGTAGTAGTCCAAGAGCCTATAAATAGGACTTATGGGGAGGGGTTTGGACGATTTATTATTGTCCCAAAACTTGAGAGGTCGATTTTCTTCTTCTTGTGTTTTAATTGTAGATCTAGACTTGTGTCTTTGATTCTACAATTTAGATAACACATTAATTTGCTAAGAGTGTTCATAAAATACTAGAAAGCAAAGAAAAACCGAGTGATCCCAAGTGAAGGAGGTTCGGCTGATTCCCCATAGAAGTCCAAGCAATATTCGGTAGCTCGTTTCCCACACAACGTCCGGGTTAAAGCGGATCATACTCTAGGAGGTCTAAAGTTATAAATACAAGGTGATCAAGACGAAAGCAACCAATTCGCTTCAAAGGTAATATCCTATGATCTTTTAGATCTAGATTGGGATATTTCAATTACCAACATATTTATTTAATAAATAATAAATAATATTTAAATTGTTTATTAGTCTTAGTAATTAATTAATTAGCATACCTAAATAGATCTTATGCTCGTGGATGCATAAAACGCGTTTATCAAATTTTCTCAAATTTTACTTCCGCTGCGTTTTATTTCCAACAGAAACCGGGAGTTGCTTCTAATAGTTTTGGGACGACTTCTATTGAGAAACTCAAAAAGAATCTCTTAGGAGTGTATATGTGTTGTGATGGGGAATCATACATGCTCCCTTCATGTGTTATAACAGTGATGTATATCTAATGGCATCATATTTGAGATTGTGGTGGTGTATTCTCCCTATATTGCTAGAAACTTAAACCCGCAGTTGTTCCAGGCATAGATCAATCGTGTCTTGCAGAAGCGGAAGACATCATGGTGGGTATTGCCCTACGAGAGTTGGGTAAGCCTCAGCCTCATGCGACTCTAGAAAATACCCATTAAAGAAGAGTTGATCACTGTGGGCAATGAAGTTATTGAACCCTATGACGCATATTCCACCTAGCAGATCCATAAATTTATGACTATTGAACTATTGATCTCCCTTTTGATTGGTTTTGTTATGTCTTTATTTATGATGAATAAATTAAAACTTACTTTGGTTTTTTGGGTCATAGGGGATATCTGAAAGAGAGTTTATTATAGAGAATATTTCTTGTGTTGATAAATCTTAATAAAATCATTAGATAAAAAGAATACATCATAAAGGTTGCTAGCTATATTTACGGATAACCAAACCAAACCAAACCAAACCAAACCAAACATACCCAGTATATCCCGCTCAGAATAGGGTCTGGGGAGGGAAGGATGTACGCAGACCATGCCCCTACATTTTACGGTAAGGAGGCTGTTTCCGTGAAGACCCCCAGCTTAGTGCACAACAAAATATTGAGTGATATATACAAAGAAGCATATGATTAAAAAAAGCTCAAAATACCATACCTGAGCCCATGGCTTAATCCACATGGGGCTTACCTATGAGGAATTTAGCTACTTCACCCCCGATGAACTCTGCTCTAACCGAAGGGAGATTGACTTCGCGCACAGCTCCCTGTAAAAAATGAACCACATGCAAAAGCCACTAGGATAAAATATAAAATAAAAATAAAAATGCAATGCTTTAGGTCAAAGCTAACCGAGACAACTCAACCCTGAGACTCTCTACTACATTACAAGATGAGCGACATCATCGCGCCCAACGGCGAAACATTACAAGCAACGCAAAAGAATATACAGCGTGAAAACACGCCCCACGACGACCATAACAACGCCACCGGCAATGATTCAAAATAATAACGAGCAATTAACGACGCATCACATACCACATCACATGCACACATTTAATTAAAGAAACGTACGCGACAACAAGTCGCACCCGACTAAAACGGCTATGCGATAGAAACAATTAGAGTATCACGATAGAAATCATTCTGATTCTCATCAACAAAAAATGTACGACGTTAAAACACAAACAATTCAAGATAACAGAAAACGAGGATTCCGGATATTACATTCTATCACACAAAAAAAATAAGTTTCGTCCCGAAACTTAAAATAAAACATCAGGGTAGAATACAAACAAAACCAAAAAGTTCACGCAACAAATATCAATCTCTACTCGAATTACAACACAAATACAACACGCAACTACGCTACTAGGCACCACTGAGCTCTCCACGCGTAGGGGCGGGATCTCGGCTCCCGAACATCTCAACGACGGTCTCGCAGTGTACCGCCTGATGTCCCACATGTCCACATTTAAAACAGTTAACTTGCGGCGAGCGACAATTCTTCCGAGTATGGCCCACACGGCTACAATTGAAACATAACTTCACGCCGCTTGTCTTACTCGGCTCGTGAGTAGGATTCTTAGACTGATCAAACGAACGAGGAGTGCTCCCAGAAGGAAACTGCGAAGCAACAGGCTCCCGGATCTCACTTCTCTGGCTTCTTGAAAAGTTACTCGAGGTCTTCTGTCTCTTACTCTCTGAACCAGATTCCGTCACAGAAACGGCCATCTCAATGGCTAAAGCTCGGTCCTGATATTCCTTCAGGGTGGTACACATGAGCGGAGCCATACTCTCACGGATATGGGGTTTCATGCGCATATTGAAGTATCGGACCTTGTCCGCTTCACTTCTCACTTGATCACGAACATAAGCCAGTTGTCGATTAAAATCGACTATCGCCTGGGATATCGACACATCCTGGGGCGTAGCCGAGAAAAACTCAAAGATCCTGCTTTCACGAACAGGCAACGGACAATACTCTGCCTCCATGGCTGTCTTAAACTCAGCCCATGTAGGTGTACGATCTGCAGCACTACTGACGCCACCGATCTGACTTCTTTGTCAAGCAAGTACTGAGCAATGGGTACCCTCTTTTCATTCGGATAAGCTACAGCATCAAATGTTCTGTCCAATTGGAAGAGCCAGCTTTCCCAACCTAATGAGTCAGACGAACCCGCAAAACGGGGTGGCTGCATCCTCATCACATCTCGTAACCACTTACTAGCCCCGTTATCCCCATCTGGATTCTCATTCCGATGTACGGCCTGATTCATCTGCACTAACTGATCAACCACCTGACGAAGGATGGTGGCGGCGCCAACGTCAACATTAACGCTAGTCGAATGTCCTTGATCTGTACTGAGCTGATTGGTACTCGGCAAGGAGGGAGTCGCCCTCTCACGCTCCTAATCACGACCACGACTACGACCGCGTCCTCGGCCACGACCTCTCGGCATACTGAACGGACGACCAAACAGAATAACGCAACCAAACAAACATCACAACGTCAACATAGGACGATAATAGCAGCACGATAAAGCATCAAGTCCAAGTCATCACACAAGTGCACGAACTAACACTGTAATTTAAGAACTTCATTCAAAAATAATTCACATAGTCACATCAACAGAGGTGTTTGGATTTTACCAAATCAAACACAGTCAAAACCACACACGTATCATAGGGATCAAACACTAGCAGCAAAAATAAAACATTTCCGGGGTATTATTAAAATGATAAAATTTTAAAATTCTCAAGTTTGAAAAAAATTTGGTGAAATGAAATTTTTGAAAATATTTTGTTTAATACCTCGGTCATTGAAGTGGGGAACGATACCTAACAACGTATCCCGCCACTAGGGCATACAACCTAGATTTTCTGACGAGAATAATAACATAGCAACTCACTGCACGACTTAACCTCAATACATAAACACACAACGTTCTAATTTACGGAAGCGAAAGTTGTTTTGCAAAACAAAAATTTTCCAAAATTCTTTAGTTCATAACCAAAACGACGGTAATATTTTACAATATCCGAAGTATTTCAAAACACATTTTTTAAATACCGTCTGATTGTGTCATTTGAAAGCACACGGCCCATTTGTCAAAATTTAACAAATTTTTTTTTTTTTAAAAATCCATATAAACCGTGGTTTGACCGCACCACCAAAATATTTTCTAAAAATTGATTTCTATAAAAATTCTCAAACTGTAAAGTCCTTCAGAAAATATTCTCAAACTTACCCATAGCGGACAAAAATGACCACATTCCAAAAACAGTCGAATTTAAAACCACATACTCAAATGGCAGCCAGGGTCGCCAATTCAATCAAATGCATCTCGTGGTATCAAGTTTAAACATACAGCAAAATCATTAATCGGAGTTTCTCACAAACTCTACCATTGATACCTTCACAGAACCCATCAAGGTTTACATCTTTCACACCATACCACCCCACACGGTGGTTCAAAAGTAAAACAGCAATACACCCAGCTATACTCATACTATGTGCCACAACTATTAAACACAACTATATTACACAATACTGTGTAAATAAAATCATGCACCGCAATTACTCACTAAGATAAAATTGAGATACACAGGTATTACGCATAAAGGAGGAGACTTACATCCACAGGCCGCACGGAGGTGACGGTCGCCCACGATACTAATCTCGTCTGACAACATAACCGACACATTGTGACTACGCACAACTCAACTTGTCACGTGACGACTCGAACGACAAGACAACACATTACTCGACCGATCACGACTTGACTCAACCCAACAACCTAGGTTTCCGCAACCTAAGCTCCGATACCATAAATGTAACACCCCCAAAACCGTATGGGAATATTACACGCCGTAGACCCCTTCCACAAGGATCTACCAGGCTAAACATCCATAAACGACTAAATGCTTGCCCGGCCAGGGTCAAACAATATAATAATACAGACCGTTAAGGTCACTTACACATAAACACACAGACCGATGAGGTCACACAACTCTATCAACAGAACTGACTAACAACATTACCCACACAGGGGTCGAAACACAATACAGCGGAAGACTGAATGAACTTTAACAATACAAGCAAACTCTACCAACTCTCGACTCTTGATTAGTATCGCAGCTCGTCATCCTCTTGTGCCAATCCTATGACTGCTCCCCTGAATCTGCATGTACCTGGACGCAAAACAGACATCCATCCCCCGATTACTCGGGGGTTAGTAAAACTCCACGGTTTTACTAGTGCAAGTATCAAATCATACGAAATGTAACAAGCAAATAATAATCGTGAATCAAATATAAAAATCAAGTATCAAAATATCCCCGGGAGGTTTTCACAAGGAAAGATAAGCTATGAAGCATTCAAAAATAAGATTATCATCTCGGGAATTTTTAGAATTTCAAAACCTTTTGAAAATCTTAGGGTCTTAACCCAAATCTCAAATTGTATTTCAACAATTTACAGTACGAAAACATTTCCATAACTCTCGTGGGGCTCGGCCCAACATTCTTTTCTTAAAACTTTCTTACAAAAAGTTTGATTTACAAAACATGATTCGTGACACCGTGATCCCCTGTCACGTGTCTCCGTAGGTTCAACAACCCGCACGGACTTAACCAATCACAATGATCACAACAATCATCATGTTCATGACTCCGTGATCGCTTGCCACGAGTCTCCGTAGGTTCAACAACCCACACGGATTGAGCCAACACAACAATCACCACAACCAGTCCCGACCCCGTGAATCTGTGTCACGTGTCACTGTAGGTTCCGTCGAACCCGCACGGTTGGACGTACTGTGTCCTGATCCCATGGACCTGCGCCATGAATCATCGTAGGCCTCGTCAGACCCACACGATTGGACCTCAGCACCACACACTAAGTTCTGATCCCATGGACCTGTGCCATGAATCCTCGTAGGTCCCGTCGAACCCGCACGAGTGAACTTAGCGTTCCAGCACACCACATTCACATTCACATTACATAAAACAATGAGCGCAGTTAGTCAATCACGTTGATCACCACAAAATCATACATCACACGCACATAACACAATCTCAATACTCTCAACAAAACTATCATCAATCAACGACACACAACCAACATAACACACGTTCGGTACACAATACATTGCACAACTAAGTGTACAACCATCCATATGTACGTCGCAATCCTGCACAATGGCACAACACCTAACACGTATACCAATATAACATTATTATCACAAAGCCTTCAAATTGCGGAATACACAACCAATTCAAACGGAACATATTTACGAAGGCAAGCAAAATCATCATAATTATCATACGTGATTATTAGTCACAAGATACAAGTCGTATAATAAGATACTTGCCTTAATAACCAATACCGAATACCCCGAAGAACACGGTTCGACCGGGAAGCTTGTACTACGATGAAGACAACGAACGGAAGGGTTCCGACCCGCGTTCTTCACAAGGAATCTGACCCTAACATTATAACATCAAAAAATTAATGAACGAACGAGGAAGAATAAGCGTAGAACGCTCGGATTCTCTTTGTGACATTTTATCGAACACCTTCAAGGCGTCGATAAGATACTCAATAAAACGACAAATCCGTGGCAATCCAACCGTGGAATAACAAGGAATTTGATATAATATCAATCTATCACTATTCTGAGTTAAAACGGATTAAACGGACAAATCGAACAAAATTCCCAAACCTAGATTTCTAGAAAATCTGACCTGATTCGCTCGATCAAAGGATGTTATAGGACGGATTATTGATGATATGAACCTCAAAACTTCATGGATTTATTGTATAACAACATTACTCCATGATTGATCAAGCTTCAGTCGCGGAATGGAAGAAAACGAGTGAGAAAAAATGAGTGAAACCCGACTGCTCTGCCATATTTATACACCTGCCGGACACGGCGCAGCAAACGGCCCACACCAGCGCCGGGTGTGTCGGTCGTGTCTCGGCAGGCTGCCGGTCCTGGCCGACCCGGCGTAGGACACGGCGCTCAGCAGCACCGTTTTCAGGGCCGTTTCGCCCAGGTCAGGCCAGCAGCCTCCGGGCACAAAATGAAGAATCACAACGACGATCCGAACGACCCCGAAACCCGAACCTGAATATGAACCGAAGATACGGTTACGAAGTACTCGCAAAGACGAATCTAAGAGCTAATAGAACACACGATTCCGACCACCCGAAGGCTCGAAATTCGACAACGGAATGTAATTACCCCAAACTTTGGGAAATTACGAAAATGGCCCAAAACGTCCGAAAATCACGATACGTGATCGAATAACCAAACCGAAGTTCACAACACGTCTAACAAAGTTAAACGGACTTATGGGAAACTCGAAACAGTAATTTCGGATGATTTTCACAAGAATCAAACTCGAGTGCGGAAAAGTCGTTAAGAAACACGGGACTCAACAAAGCAATACCGAAACGAACTCGGATGACAAAAAGTGCAGAATTAATCATTCTCAGAATGATGAAACGGTCCCAAGCGAGTCGTCGAAGCGGACCTCCGCCGAAAAAAGAAAATTACCGGAAATCCGAAATTGCGGATATTACATTCTACCCTCCTTAAAAGAAGTTTCGTCCCGAAACTTAAATAAAGTAGGGAGAAGCAATATCCCACCAGGAAAACTCAACGAGATACACAAGAACCGAAAAAAAATCGCGCCCAACGGCGAAACATTACAAGCAACGCGAAAGAATATACAGCGTGAAAACACGCCCCACGACGACCATAACAACGCCACCGGCAATGATTCAAAACAATAACGAGCAATTAACGATGCATCACATACCACATCACATGCACGCATTTAATTAAAGAAACGTACGCGACAACAAGTCGCACCCGACTAAAACGGCTATGCGATAGAAACAATTAGAGTATCACGTGTCACCGTAGGTTTCGTCGAATAAAACATTTCTGGGGTATTATTCAAATGATAAAATTTTAAAATTCTCAAGTTTGAAAAAAATTTGGTGAAATGAAATTTTTGAAAATATTTTGTTTAATACCTCGGTCATTGAAGTGGGGAACGATACCTAACAACGTATCCCGCCACTAGGGCATACAACCTAGATTTACTGACGAGAATAATAACATAGCAACTCACTGCACGACTTAACCTCAATACATAAATACACAACATTCTAATTTACGGAAGCCAAAGTTGTTTTGCAAAACAGAAATTTTCCAAAATCCTTTAGTTCATAACCAAAACGACGGTAATATTTTACAATGTCTGAAGTATTTCAAAACACATTTTTCAAATACCGTCTGATTGTGTCATTTGAAAACACACGGCCCATTTGTCAAAATTTAACAAAATTTTTTTTTTAAAAATCCATATAAACCGTGGTTTGACCGCACCACCAAAATATTTTTCAAAAATTGATTTCTATAAAAATTCTCAAACTGTAAAGTCCTTCAGAAAATATTCTCAAACTTACCCATAGCGGACAAAAATTACCACATTCCAAAAACAGTCGAATTTAAAATCACATACTCAAATGGCAGCCAGGGTCGCCAATTCAATCAAATGCATCTCGTGGTATCAAGTTTAAACATACAGCAAAATCATTAATCGGAGTTTCTCACAAACTCTACCATTGATAGCTTCACAGAACCCATCAAGGTTTACATCTTTCACACCATACCACCCCACACGGTGGTTCAAAAGTAAAACAACAATACACCCAGCTATACTCATACTATGTGCCACAAGTATTAAACACAACTATATTACACAATACTGTGTAAATAAAATCATGCACCGCAATAAAATCATGTTACCGGAAATCCGAAATTGCGGATATTACATAGGGGTCCTAACGCAAGTCCTAGCTTGGGAGTACATGTCTTGGATCGCCCTAACGAATGGCGACGACACCCTCTTCTCTTCTAGGCTCCTCCAAATAACATCACGCGAAATGCTATCATAAGCCTTCTCTAGATCAATGAACACCATATGGAGGTCTTTATGACGCTCTCTAAACTTCTCCATAAGGCGTCTGACGAGATGAATGTCCTCAGTCGTGGACCTCCCCGGCATGAAGCCAAATTGGTTCTCTGAGATCTCAACTTCTCTTCTAACCCTGCATTCCACCATTCTTTCCTAATGTTTCATAGTATGACTGAGGAGTTTAAGACCCTGATAGTTACTGCAACTCTAAGCATCGCCTTTGTTCTTGAAAATCGGCACTACAAAACTACGCCTCCACTCCGCCGGCATCTTGGAATCCCTGAGGAGGATGTTGAACAGCTCTACTAGCCACTGAACTCTTATCTCCCCCAGACAAAGCCACACCTCAATAGGGATTTGGTCCGGCCTCACAGCCTTAGCTCTACGCATCTTCATCAGGGCACTTTTTACTTTCTCATTGCTGATGCTCTCACAGGAACTTAACGAACGCGCAGAATATTGACTAACTCTTTGCACCACTACCGATTCGCTTCCCTTTGTCTCATTGAAAAGTTCAAAAAAATACATATTCCACCTCTCCTTAATAGCAACATCGTTCATTAACACTTGGCCCAAATCATCCTTAGTATACTTAACGGGACCCAGGTCGCGCGAACCTCTTTCCCTAGCTTTCGCTAGTTTAAAGATAGTATTCGCTCCTTCTTTGGTGTCTAGGCGCCTGTACATCTTCTCGTTTGCTTCACCTTTAGCCTGAGCCACTGCCTTCTTAGCCTCTCTTTTCGCCACCTTGTAAGCTACAATCTTCGAGATTCTCTCCTCCCCAACATTAACAGACAAAAGCTCCTTAAAGAGCGCTTGTTTAGACTTAACTTTATTTTGAACCTCCTCATTCCACCACCATGCCTCCATACGTCCACTAGACCTGCCCGAAGAAACCCCTAACACCTTCTCGCCACACTCCTAATAGCATTGGCCATGCTGATCCACATAAGGTTAGCATCGCGCCCCCACAAAAAACCTCCTTCGCGGGTCAGAGACTCCCTGAATTCTGCCGCCTTCTCACCCTTCAGATCCTTCCAAAGAATCCTAGGTCTAGATTCTCTAGCCCTGCTAACAACACGACCTCCATGAATAAATCCATAGCCAGTAGCCAGTGTTGAGAAGCACAAGCCTTGTTTCGAAAAACCTTGCAGTCCACGCACGCCCTAGCATCACGACTGCGCAAAAGAAGGTAGTCAATTTGCGTGCTGTGCCCCCCACTACCGAAGGTGATGAGATGCTCAGCTCTCTTCTGAAAAACAGAGTTAACAATTACCAACTCATGCGCAGTAGCAAACTCCAACAGCGCGGAACCTCTTGCATTCCTAACTCCGAAGCCGAAACCCCCATGAGCACTATGGTAACCATCCACCCCCTCACCAATGTGCCCATTGAAATCACCCCCAAAATAATAAACGGATCGTCAGGAATACTCTCGACCAACTCATCTAAACAGACCCAAAAAGCTTCCTTAACAAGCACACCCAAACCCACATGAGGGGCATACGCACAAACCACGTTAACCACCTTCTCTCCAACCACCACTCCAACGGACAGAATCATATCATTACACCTCTTCACTACCACGACGTTATCCTTTAGCTCCTTAGATAAAAGAATACCCACACCATTACTCGAGATCAAGGCCTGAATACCACAATTTATAACCGTTCGCCTCCCTGGACTGCGCCCTCTTCCACCTAGTCTCCTGAATACAAGCCACATCAACTCTTCTCTTACCCAAAACATCAACGATCTCCAAAAGCTTACCCATCAAGGTACACAAATTCCAACTACAAACCCGCATACAGCACGACATCGACCAACACAAAACACAAATGCACTACGAAAATAAATAAAATGTGGTAGTGTGTAGCAAAAGTGAAACAATGATGGAAAAAAAAGGCAAACTGCAGAGAAAGCACAGTAAATAATAGAATATGCCTGACAAAAATGAAATTTAACAGAAAAGTACAATGATACCAGCCTTCGGGACGACTTGGAAAAGAGGAAGCCTTCGAGAGGATTCTGAGCAGCTTGAAAAACCGGCAAGGGAACCTGCAAAACAAACAACTATATGGTATACTACTGTTAGATTGAAGGGGAGGGAATAAATGCAGCATTGTATTATTATTTTTCCGGCGATACGCCGGCCAGAAATGGCCAACAATGGCGCAACAAGAGTTAGGGTTCGCGGTTCACAGGTTCACAGGGAGGGTGCTTTCCGTCGACCCTAATCAATTAATTTGAATTATTAAAAAATAAAACGAAATGAGCAAATTAACTCATAAAATCATCAGCATTTATGACATTTCTTCTTGAATGCACATATAAAATCATAAGAATGCTCTATAAGTATTAAACTGTGATAAAGTGAGCAATGTATTTACATGAATTGTAATGATAATGACAAGTTTTATGTAAAAGATGAGTGTAACATATATGTACAATTGTGTCAGTAAATGTTAAATGCATGTATAACAATGTGCAACTATTAAGCTTGTAAACAAACAGGTACTAAAATGACAAACAAGTGTATTAAAATTATTTGTATAAAAAATGTTATTTGTATAACATGAATAATTGTTGTTTCTCTACTTCTTGCCATACTGGAAAAAAGACCTCAGAGAAACCATAGAAATAGGGAACCAATAAGATATTGCATTATTGATCGGATCCCTGATCAAGTGAAGTACGTTACGAGATTAATTAGCATGAGTGATGAAGATTGTAAGGACAACCTTAGAATGAATCGAACTGCATTTACATATTTATGTTTCTTGCTGGAGAATTTAGAGGCTTTAAGCAACTGTTGTTGTAGACGCTGTAGAAAATGACAAATGATGCAAAACCGAGGTAAGAGTTGGACTCTCTTTCCGTAAGATGAAATTGTCCCGCACAGTACACTCGGTTGAATGGCAAACGTCCCCAAGATACAACAATTTTTCTACGAACTCGATACCTTGTACTAGGAATCGAATTTCGGGCGAACTACTGGATATTTGGGACTTGTAGTATGAACTTAGGCTAGTATGAGTGTATTATTTCTTGATTAATTATATATGTATAATCAACATCTGCAGGGCTTATTTATATCCTGTAAGTACCCTGTCCAAATTAGTGTGACTTTCTGACTGGATAGAACCTTGTGGTCCGGTGGGAAGGGTTGCATTGGTTCAGAAGAGTCAAACCATTGTGCTGGTTCAGATTGGGTCGAATGGTCTGAACCATTGCACTGGTTCGGTCCTGAACCGCCGCACGTGACCCACACCCTCCAAGCCAAATCATCTATTTGACATGTCATTGCCACGTGTCATCTTAGTCACCCGCCATGTCACGAAGTGCAAAGTGCGCCTATGAAGCGCCCGTTGCGACAAGTGCGACGTGCACGTGCTCGGACTCGGACTCAGACTCGGAAAGTGCTTTGCACCTTCCTCGTAGGATTTGGATTTTAGCCTTAAAAATTAATTAAAGCCAACTAGGGTGCACCATAATGGAGCACACTTGATTGCTCCTTTATGATGGAAAGTCCTTTATAAATAGCTCAACTTTTCCTTGCTTCTCCAATGTGGGATGGGATTCCACACCACATTTCCAACTATTAACTGGCTTAACTTTGTGCATTAATTACTCATTCATTTCTTAACGAAATTGAACAAGTAAATACACTAAATTAATCTACACAAAATGTAGATTACAAATATACCATTTAATGTCATTAATTACCATAATTAATTATGGTATTAATTAAGCTATTTTTCCAACAATCCCCCACATGAATGATGATTAATGCAAATGCAATATGCACTAAGTCCCGACAACCTATTATTGCTTCAGGATAGGTGGTAGTTAGCCTTGAACCTTCCTTAGTGTAATGCTATCGGATTTACTCGTTGCTCGGTGAATGTGATGTCTTGAACCGGTCAACTTTTATGTAAACCAAGACAATAACATACACACAATAATAGATCTAATATCTTTCGTTCTCACGTTGTATCCATTTTGGCCTTGGACCATTTCTTGGATTCATAAGTGTTAATAATTTTATGAAGCGGCCTTACTTCTTCACTTATATAGGTGATCTC
Organism: Orobanche coerulescens; assembly: GCA_033398695.1. Taxonomy (NCBI): domain Eukaryota; kingdom Viridiplantae; phylum Streptophyta; class Magnoliopsida; order Lamiales; family Orobanchaceae; genus Orobanche; species Orobanche coerulescens. Next base: position 9,255,654 of record CM065805.1, on the reverse strand, counting down.
CTATAAAGAGTATCTTGCCATACTCCACCTATAAAAGGCTATAGGAATCATTAAAAACTTTAAAAGCTTACCCTTCACCACAAATTACAGGCTTGTACTTGAACAGCTACGAGAATGGATTTTCAAGTGCTTAACTTGAACTTTCACAACTTAGTTGTCTCATTGAACCAAGTTCTTGGTATCTCCAATCATCCTGGTTGAGTTACCATTATGAAAATTCTCAATGTGTGGATTTCAATCCCATTCCTCTTGCTGCATTATATAATTGATCACGGTTAATACCTTTCGTAAACGGATCCGCTATATTGTCTTTTGACTTTACATAGTCAAGACACATTATTCTTGTAGTGATCAATTGTCTAATGGTATTGTGTTTTCAACGAATATGTCGAGACTTACCATTATATATACTGTTCTTTGCCCTCCCTATGGCTGCCATGCTATCACAATGTATCATAACGGGAGGCAAAGGTTTTTCCCAACAGAGAATATCCTCTAAGAAGTTTCTTAACCATTCGGCTTCTTCGCCGGATTTGTCTAAAGCAATAAACTCCGATTCCATTGTAGATCGCGCTATGCATGTTTGCTTAGAAGATTTCCATGATATTGCTCCTCCACCAATGGTAAATACATAACTGCTTGTGAATTTAGAGTCTTTAGTATCGGATATCCAGTTGGCCTCACAATATCCTTCCAAAACAGCTGGATATCTCGAATAGTGTATACCATGATTGACGGTGTGTTTTAAGTATCTCAACACTCTTGTTAATGCGGTCCAATGATCCTTTCCGGGATTACTCGTAAATCGACTCAGTTTACTAATAGAATATGCTATGTCTGGCCTTGTACAATTTGCTAAGTACATTAGGCTTCCAATTATCCTAGTATATTATGTTTGTGATATGGGTCTCCTCGATTTTTGGCTAAGTATAAACTTAAGTCAACAGGTGTCTTAGCCGGAGGTAGATCGTATGCCTTGAATTTCTTAAGCACATTCTCAACATAGTGAGATTGTGATAAGACTATTCCATCGGGTGTTCTGGAGATCTTGATTCCTAGAATCACATCGGCTAATCCCATATCCTTCATTTCGAAGTTCTTCTTTAACATTTCCTTAGTGCCTATGATGATTTTATTATTGCTACCCATAATTAGCATATCATCAATGTATAGACACACAATGACAAAATTGTCAGATGTACCTTTGATGTACACACATTTATCACATTCATTGATTTTGAAACCATTTGACATCATTACTTGGTCAAATTTCTCATGCCATTGTTTGGGTGCTTGCTTAAGTCCATATAAAGACTTAACAAGTTTACAAACTTTGTTTTCTTGGCCGGGAACCACGAACCCTTCGGGTTGTTCCATATAAATTTAATCTTCTAAATCTCCATTTAGAAAGGCCGTTTTTACATCCATTTGGTGTATCTCAAGATTGTACAATGCTGTTATTGCAAGTAGCGTTCTAATGGATGTAATCCGAGTAACTGATGAGTATGTATCAAAGTAATAATACCCTTCCTTTTGTTTGTATCCTTTGGCTACCAAACGTGCTTTGTATTTGTCAATAGATTTATCGTCTTTGTATTTCTTATTGAGAATCCACTTGCAACCTAAAGATTTATTTCCCGGAGGAAGATCAACAATATGCCAAGTGTGATTGTTCAAGATTAACTCGATTTCACTATTAATTGTTTCTTGCCATAAATCGGCATCGGAACCAGACAATGCTTCCTTGATTGTCTTCGGTTCATCTTCTAAAGAGTAGACTACAAAATTCAGACCAAAAGTTTTTGCAGTTTTTATTCTTTTTCCTCGCCTTGGTTGCGGTGTTGGTCCATTATTATTTGGCGAGATTTCATCATAAGTCCTCTTTTTCAAACTTATTCCATTCTTTTCTTTCTTAGGGAATATAGTTTCAAAAAATATGGCATTTCCTGATTCTACAATCATTCCCTCATTTATATCGGGTACTTCCAATTTGTGTACCAAAAATCGGTACACACTACTATTATTTGCATATCCTATGAAAATGCAATCAACTGTTTTTGGTCCTATTTTTACTTGCTTGGGTTTTGGTACTTAAACTTTTGCTAAGCACCCCCACACTTTTAGGTATTTATAGGATGGCTTCCTTCCTTTCCATAATTCATATGGAGTTTTATCTTGCTTCTTTTTGGGTAATTTATTCAAAATTTTATTAGCCAAAAGAATAGCTTCTCCCCACATGTTAAGTGATAGGCCCGAGCTTATCAACATAGCATTCATCATTTCCTTCAATGTTCTATTCTTTTGTTCGGAAACACCATTCGATTGGGGTGCATAAGGTGCAGTCGTTTGGTGAATAATGCCATTTTCATGACAATATTCTTCAAAAGGTGCAACATATTCACCACCTCGATCACTTCGAATCATTTTGATTTTGGTGTTGAGTTGATTTTCAACTTCTGTTTTGTATGTTTTGAAAGCTTTGAATGCTTCGTCTTTGCTTTTCAAAAGATATACATAACAAAATCTTGTGCAATCATATATAGAAGTTATAAAGTAATTATTTCCACCTCTTGTTTGCACAAGTTTTAAATTGCACAGATCGGTGTGAATCAATTCAAGAGGTTTTGTCGATCTTTCCACTGAATGAAAAGGAGATTTTGCCATGTTTACTTCAACACAGATTTCACACCTTTTGTGTTGATCGAAAGTCATTTTTGGCAATAAATCTAAATTTACTAAACGACGTAGTATATTTAGATTTGCATGTCCTAATCTATCATGCCATAAATTAGGAGACTCAACCAAATAAACAACTTTATCGTTTATTTCATTTCCACCACGTACATTGATAACATTCAGTTTGAAAAGGCCGTTATCTATATAGCCTTTTCCGATAAAGTGACCATTTTTAGTTATTACAACTTTATCCGCTTCAAACACTAGCCTAAATCCGACTTTGCTCAATGCTGAGCCAGACACAAGATTCTTACGGATGTCTGGAATATGTAGCACATTCTTGAGCATCAATTTCAATCCCGACGTCATCTTGAGTATAACCTTTCCAGTTCCGACAACATTTGAGGCAGCGGAGTTTCCCATGTACAACTTTCTTTCTTTGGTGACGGGCTCGTATGAGGAGAACATGGTTTTATCAGCACAAATATGTTTAGTAGCGCCGGTGTCCACCCACCATTCGACTGGGATTCCGACCATATTGATTTCATCTACAACTGCACACAGATCAAGACTGGACAAATCGACGGGCACATACTTATTTTCGATAACATTTGATTGATCTCTCTTCTTGTCCTTCTTTGGTTTGCGGCAATTTTTCGCCATATGCCCGAATTTACCGTAGTTGTAGCATTCTCCTTTGATCTTCTCTTGATTCTTCGAATCTTGCTTCTTCCCGTTAAATTTCCGCTTTTTGTTGTTGCTTGACTCGATGAGATTTGCTTTTATCTCCATAGATGACTTGTTCATCTTGACATCGGTCTTCCGATTGTCCTCTTCGATCCTCAATCGCACAATAAGATCTTTAAGGCCCATTTTCTTGCGTTTGTGCTTGAGGTAGTTTTTGAAGTCCTTCCACATCGGGGGCAACTTCTCGATTATGGCAGCAACTTGAAAAGATTCAGACAAGCTCATTCCTTCTGCCAAAATATCATGCAGGATCAACTGTATTTCTTGCACTTGCTCGAGAACTGTTTTGGTGTCCACCATTTTGAAGTTTAGAAAACGACCCACGATGAACTTCTTCAAACCGGCATCTTCTGTTTTATATTTTGTCTCCAACGAGTCCCACAACTCTTTGGACGTTTGATTGTGGAATAAACATTGTAAAGTGTGTTATCCAACCCATTCAAAATATAGTTCCGACATAAGAAGTCGCTATGATGCCATGCATCCAATGCCGTGCGTTTCTGGGTGTCAGTTTCATCATCTCCCACAACAGGAGGAGATTCGGAAAGAAAGCGACAGAGGTTGAGAGTAGTAAGGTTGAACAACATTTTTGATTGCCAACGTTTGAAATCAGTACCTGAAAATTTCTCGGGTTTCTCGTCATGGGCAGGAGCATGAACATTGTTGTTTGACGACGCCATCTTCTACAGAAAATTTCGTCTTACGATTGTTGTTGTAGATGCTGTAGAAAATGACAAATGATGCAAAACCGAGGAAAGAGTTGGACTTTCTCTGCGTAAGACGAAATTGCCCCACACAGTACACACGGTTGAACGGCAAACGTCCCCAAGATACAACAGTTTTTCTACGAACTCGATACCTTGTACTAGGAATCGAATTCCGGACGAAGTACTGGATATTCGAGACTTGTAGTATGAACTTAGGCTAGTATGAGTGTATTATTATCTTGATTAATTATGTATGTATAATCATCATCTGCAGGGCTTATTTATAGCCTGTAAGTACCCTGTCCGAATCAGTGTGACATTCTGACTGGATAGACACCTTGTGGTCCGGTGGGAAGGGCTGCATTGGTTCAGAAGAGCCAAACCATTGTGCTGGTTCAGATTGGGTTGAATGGTCTGAACCATTGCACTGGTTCAATCCTGAACCGCCGCACGTGACCCACACCCGCCAAGCCAAATCATCGTGTCATCTTAGTCACCCGCCATGTCACTCGAGCCACTATCTCAACTGTCAAAACGAAAGGCTCCTCATAGCTCCTCGCTCCGAGGCGTTCGAACGAAGTGCGCCTACGAAGCTCCCGCTGCGACAAGTACGACGTGCACGTGCACATGATCGGACTCGGACTCGGATTTTAGCCTTAAAAATTAATTAAAGCCAACTAGGGTGCACCATAATGGAGCACACTTGATTGCTCCTTTATGATGGAAAGTCTTTTATAAATACCTTAACTTTTCCTTGCTTCTCCAATGTGGGATGGGATTCTACACCACATTCCCAACTATTAAATGGCTTAACTTGTGCATTAATTACTCATTCATTTCTTAACGATATTGAATAAGTAAATACACTAAATTAATCTACACAAAATGTAGATTATAAATATACCATTTAATGTCATTAATTACCATAATTAATTATGGTATTAATTAAGCTATTTTTCCAACATCAACTCTAGGTATGTCACTGTTGAGGAAATGGTTTCCTTGTTTCTAAGAGTGTTGTCACATCATGAGAAGAATATGGTTGTAAAATTTAATTTCATAAGACCCGGCCAGAAAATAGCAAAGCACTTCCACATGATTCTCAAGGCACTCCTAAAACTCCATTCTCTATTCTACGTATGATTATAAGTTTTTATGAGTTATCATCGGATTGTTGGAGGATTATTCAAGAACACTTTGAATGTTGATTTGGAATTGAGGATTTCGATTGGATGTTGATCTCGAGTTGTGTATTCCTTTTGGACTATTGATTGTATTGATGGTGTTTTGTTGGATTGAATCACTCATTTGGAGGTTGGTTTTCGATACAATTGGTATTGATTGTAAACAAGAGGAGATTGTTTACAACGTGTTTGGCAAAATGCCCCAATGAGTTTGGATTTGTTGTATCGACCTCTTGAATTGGTTATGATCATAATTTATATGTATATTAAGCGAATTGTTGGTAATTATCTTATTCAAAGTTGCTCGAGCGATCGATAACTCTGTTAAGGGTGTTTGTTCGAGGAAGGACATTATTCACGGGTATTTGAGGCAAGTTAATTCTTGCTTGGTTAAAAGGATAATCATTCCTTTTGTTGTTGTTCATTCATACGTGTAATTCATGCTTAGTACATTAATCATGTTGGGACTTGTAATTATCAAATTAATCATTCAACTCACGAGGAACAACGGTTCCAATCATTTTATTTGAAGCTATCACTCATTGCATCATTATTTCACCTCGGTGAGTCATTGTTGACCCTTGTCGGATTCTATTCATTGTTCTTCATCATGGTCGCTTTTGTTCTTGTGACCTTCCGGGATTGTATTGCATTCCGGGTGGTATATGTGTGGAATTTTTAGTCGGGCACATTAAGGTCATTGTGTTTATGTGGGGATCCGGACACATTGGACTGTGCACACGGTAACGTGCCTCCGTGAGACTAATTAGGCCAAGTTTTGCGGGTGTTTATGCGGGACACCGGGCACTCAGCAGGCTGTGCACTTGCACATCCCATTCGTGGCGTACTATGATGCCCATCATTCAACTTGATTTCATAACGCATTCATGTGATTGGTATATTTTGTTCAACTCTTGAGGATTGTTGTTCTGTGTAAATGACCTCGTTGGGGATGTTGTTTTTAGGTCATGACAAGGCAAAGGCACGAGAAAAGAACGTTGACAGCGAGGAGTCCCAGTGATACTAGTAGGGGCCCCAGTCTGTCCATTTATTCATGCTTCTTTGATTTGTATTTTCCGCTGCAGTTCCGTTTGGATTTCATTTTATTGATTGTTGTATATTTTATCTTCATATGAAATATATATGTATTCTGTATTTCCTGGGTGTGTTGTATTTGAAACTCCTCATCGGAGTAATTGGTAATATAATATGGTTCGGTACTACAGTTATATTATTTAGTTCATTAATTTTCATTCGCCTGGTGGGTCCCAGTTGGGGGTTCATGACACTGTAATATGCGCCTAGTTTGGGGTGTTACAAATCTATTGAAAAGTACAAAGCTAGGTTGGTAGCACTACGCCATATATGGGCTTTAACAACGCTTTTTTGAGTGTTACAAGCAAAAGTGTAACCATATATGTCTTGAAAGTGATCTAGGCCTATAATTTTTTTCGGTGTTAGCATTGCTATAAATCAGTGTTACGGTAGACATTATTCAATATCTACGGTAACGTTGAAGTCGGTGTATCCGTTGGTCTTTAAAAGATGTGTAGCCGTTGGTCTTTAAAAATCAATAAAAATAGGCGAGCTCAATGATTGTCAGAATATTAGAATTAAATAGGCGAACTCAATCTTTGTCCAAATATTTCAATTAAGCGGGTCAAGTTTCAATTATTCACTCTCAACTCTCAACTCTCTCTCTCTCACTCTTTCTCTCTCTGAACTATCTCTTTCACTCTCTCTCTCTCTCTCTCTCTCTCTCTCTCTCAACTCTCAAATTACGTAACGCCCCGACTTTCCAGGAATAATTATAGAGGAAAATAAGTAAAAAGGTGAATTTGGCGAAAAATAAATTTCTTTGAGAATATTAAAATTTTCGCATACAAAGTCGAGTCACTACACAAACTAAATTAAATGCCCATTAATTAAGGCAACGACATATCATAAATAAGAGATAATAATTGCGGCGGAAGAAAATTTGTAAATTATTATTTCTAATCAAGAGTTTCCCAAATAATATTTCAAAACATGAGACACAAAAAACATCATTTTAATAAAATATCATCATATGCCCTCTCGGCTCGCTCCTTCGTCCATCCAGCTCGGTTTAACCTGCAGGATCAATATAGGTGGGGGTGAGCTTCCTTCAGCTCGTAAAACTTTTCACCTGAATAAAATGATACTACTTGAACTTGAATATGAAGATACTCGACTCACATTCCTAAGCCCGTTATTATCAGGGGTTGTTCGATTTACACTTTCCAGACCTGTAATGTATTAATAAACTTTGTCGTTGACATTTATTAATGTTGTTTTAAATTTCTTAGCCTAGTAAATCCTTATATCAATGATTTACGGCGCTGTAAAAATCCTGAATATCTCAGGATGTTACAATATTTCGACAAGAAGATGTTTGAATCAAGAAACTAGTTTAGATCGACCAGGTGCCACATGTTGGGGTTCGCTTTATAAAATAATTGTCCATCTTGTAGCTATGTGGTCTTCAGTGCTTGAAGTCCTTGAGAATATAAACGAAGATGGACATGAATCCAAAAGTAAAGGCATCGTTGTTGGCTTGAATGATAAGATGGAAACTTATGAGTTTGTATTCATTGCTCACTTGATGAAGGTAGTATTGGACTTGACAAGTAGTTTGTCACAATTTTTGCAATAAAAAGACCAAAATATTATACATGTATACCAAGAGACAATTGCAAGATCTCGGAGAGAATGGATGGGATTATCTATTAGATTTTTGTTTTAAAAATGATATCAGCATCCCGAATATGGAAGATAATGTCCCGGGTCGTCTTCGTCGTAAACACACATTTTTTTCACCGTTTCCGAAAGATATTTTGTCAGGTAATCAACTATATATCCATTTATACTTGTAATTAGTCAAAATTACTCATTATAATTAGTTTATTCATACTTGTTTCTCAAACATGTTCCCATTATTTATATGTAATAGGTTATTGACCGTATTAGTCAAGAGATGGAGAATCGTTTCACTGAGACTAACACGGAATTGCTTATGTGCATAGCATGCCTTCATCCTAAGAATTCGTTCTCCAGTTATAGTTCTTCAGGGTTAGTTCGACTTGCAGAACTATATCCACAAGATTTTCAATGGATGCTCGAATGGAGCTCAAGGAACAACTAAAGATGTGGATTTCTGAAATGAGAGGAAATGCAATATTTTCTAAATTATAAAATTTTCGAGAACTTGCAACTAATATGGTGAAAGTGGTATTTCACATAATTTTTCACTTGGTGTATCTTCTTATCAAGTTGGCTTTAGTTTTGCCTGTTGCAACTGCTAGTGTAGAACGAGTATTCTCTGCAATAATTATTGTTAAGACAGATTTGCGCAACAAGATGGGAGATGAATTTTTGACCGACTGTATGGTGTGTTATGTCGAGAAATATATTTTTTTGGGTATTGACAATGAAGTGATTATTTAACATTTCCAAGCTTTACCGCGTGTTTGAGGGGTGACTCGACCGTTAGCGGTGCAGTTATTGAATATTGATTGTATTTGGTGTTATTATTTTAAATTTGAACTTAATCTTTTTTAAAAAAATTTAAATTTGTTTATAAAATATATACTAGATAGTTGGACCCCCTGTATATTTTCTCTGTCTCCGCCACTGGATACTAGCAAGATGCTAGAAGAAAATTACATTAATATTGTAGTTAATGTTATTCCAAAATTATGCTATTTTTGTTTGAAGAAAAATTCAATTGCCAAAGCATATATGTACAAGGATGAACCTTTGTACGACTCTCTTAGAATCCAATTTGAAAGAAACAATGGAGTTGGTTTTCATGGTGGAGAAGACAATATCATAATAATTTCTGGTGATTATGATGATTATACTGCTGATGATACACAATCAATTGTCATCAAGCAAGAGCCTCGTGATGTGATCCACATTGACGACGACAATGAAGATGAGACACTACCAGTTATTGCCGCACAACGTCCTCATGAAGTTATTCAAATCGAGGATGATGAAAGTGAAGATGAAGTTGTCTCCCCATTATTTGGGACCAACTCATAATAATGTGGCATTGCCGACTACCATGTATCTTATTATTAGAAATTTTTTATGCCGTATTTTAAATTGTATGTTTATTTCTTTCATGCATTCAAATTTAATAAATAATGACATTCATGAATAATATCATTTTTATGCCTAATTTGATATTTTAAACAAAGAATAATATTATAGAAAAACTATTCTCACAAAAAACAACTTGGATAAAGTTATTTTGTAATTATAGTAGATTTTAGAGGACATAATAGTCAATATATAATTTAATCATAATATTAATATGTTGTAGCAAACACTGTGTTACATATACAATGCAACGAGGCTTGATCCAATCCGTGCGATGCACGGTCTTTGGTTGCAGACGCTTGAATAAGCATTGGTTGCAGACGCTTGAATGTGCATATGACGGTATTTATATGGCTATTAGAGAATTTATATTGTATTTATTTTAGAGGATTTAATTGTGATGTTATCATAACTTTTGTATTTAAATTAGTTTATTTACATTAAGAGTTACAATTAAAATAGTCTTTTCATATGTAGTCTTTTAATATGAATAAGGACTCATCCGTAACGCTTTTTCCGTGTAGAATTCTTTTAGTCTATGTAATTAGTTATATGTAATGTATTGTATTTATTTTAAATGTTCATAGTGTAATGTTTTATCAACCCGTGCGTTGCACCCATTGCATCTAAATATTCATAGTGTAATGGTCGGTACTAATTAGGTTTCCAGTACTTAAAATAGTTTATTCACATTAAAAGAGTACATGTAAAAAGACTTTTTCTAAGACGTTACATTTAAAAGAGTCTCTTCACATGTAATATTTAAATACTAACAGCTTTTGGTTTAACATTCTACAATTTTATGCAATCTTGAAACTACGATATGTTTTCGTTTTTAATTCACAACGGTTACCAACTTACCATCCCCCCAAGCAAAAAGTAAAAGTGAATACTACAAAAGGAATGGACATGAAGAGTCTCTATTATATTGTAGGAGACTATTAGTAGCATCATCATGAGATAGAGAGAAAGCGTGCATATTGATTATGTAAATCATTAATATGAGGTAAATTTCCAATGAAGAATGCCACCTATAAAGCAAAATACCCATGCAGCCATGCTGTATCTATAATATTTTTCAGCTTCTTTATACAATGTATATCAATGTGTCTGCATACATACGTGATACATGTTTATGTATGCATTGATGAATGTATGTATGTGTCAAATTTACCAACTGCTGGAGGTCCGACTCAGTATTCACATAAGCTTCCCATTATTACATGCATATATTCATTCATTAGCTTTTCATGAGTTGTACACTTTAAAACAATCATTTTATTTCAATCTATTTTGTTTCATTTCTTTTAGCAAACACCAACCGATTGATTATTGACATCAATTCATTGTGTTTTGAGATTGTTTTGCTACGGTTGGATCCAGTCCAACAAATTAAAACCCAAAACCAATGGGGTAAAAAAATTCGGGTAAGATGGGATCCAATCCATTCCAAGATATACATCTAATTTTTTATCACTATCCTAAAAACATCTGCCTCTCATCCATCTTTTTCTCTGGTTTTGCAGATCAACCACCAAACATGAACACAGTTTCACACACAAACTACCGTCGTTGTAACTCCTTACCCGAAATAATCAAACACAACATCAAACCCTTTAATGTTTCTGCTCAAAATCATTCGATTTAGTTTCTGTGTTTTTTAACGAACAAAGAAAAGAAAGTAAAATCAAATCACAGATCTCCATATTCGAAAGAATACCACAGCAAGTCTTTAACTCCATACAAACATCAAACTCTTTAATGTCAGAAGCACACACAAACATCTTTAAAGAATACCAGAGCAAGTCTTTAACTCCATATTCGAAAAGGTAGGCCAAGATTAAAAAATAGTGACAACCTCTTATCTACATATAAATAGAAAACGTAACAGGAGGCTTATATGGCAAACTGCAAAACTGGTGGTTTTTTGCTATGTTGTTTTCTCGTCTTTGGATGGTTTATATAGTGCTTCAAGCATAAATGCTTCAGCAACACTTCATATTCATCAATTATGAGAGCATGGTTTCAGGAACCCTTTTGTGTTCACTCCATCATTACACGATTGTTTGTATTCCTTGGAGTTTAATATGTAGATGTAAATTCGTGAGTTTATAAAAAACGAAATTATTTTTGGTGTGCAATGCATTAGTTGTACAGTACTAATTTTTGTGCACAACCCCCCTTGCACATTAAATTAAGGGGTATTAATTTTTGTGCACAATCCCCCTTGCACATTAAATTAAGAGAGATAAGTTTTATATATAATAATAGACGTATTATGGAAACCAAACATAATATATTTGTCAACTCAAGAAGGCATAACACTCAATATTTAAATTAATCATAATCTTAGTAGGTTGAAACAAACACTATTCCATGTATAATGGAACGGATAAATGCACATCAAACGTATTATTATTATATAACACTGGATAATAGATCATGATCAAAATGTATCAAACCTTGTCCTATCAACTTAAGCAAACAAGCCGTTGGAGTCCTAGTATTACGGAAAAATTATACTTTCTCCATTTTTCTTTAAATGTCGTTTGACTTTTTGACACATATTTTTAGGTGCTTTGACCGGGTAGTTAAATTTATCATTTTTTAAATTTTATTTTTTGAATAAAAATATACAATCTAAATTTTAATTCACAAAAAAATTATTTAAAGATAATAATTTTAACTATACGGTCAAAGCACCTAAAAATGTGTGTCAAAAAGTCAAACGACATCTAAAGAAAAATGGAGAGAGTAGAAGTTGTCCATTAATTACGGAGCGCCACTTTTATTCCCAACATGTTTAAATTCGAAAATAATTGACCTATATATGACAATTAATTTTGTGTAATTTATGTTTAAATTGTTGGGAAAAACGACACAAAGACATCACAACGAAAATGCGGAACCTCGTTTGACAACTTTCCCAATCTCAATTGTAACTTTGAGGTTACCGACGAGTAGAGTAAATCAAATACAACTCGACAAACAATACAAATGATATCTAAAACAATAAACAACGAGACACAATTTTTAGCGTGGAAAACCCCTCAAGATGAGAGTAAAAACCACGGGACCGAAGCCGCTTAAATCCAGTATCACCAATTCACAATACACGATTCGTCCCTAGTACAAACTAGAGGTATACAACGATAATCTTCAAATACTTGGTAATAAATAATCTTCAAGTATTTGTAATACACAACAACAAGATCGAGAAAGAAAAACACCGTAAATAGCTTACACAAAAAGCTAAAAAAATACCCGAACTTCCGAACTCAAAAACTCGATTTACTCCGGTGAAAAGATTTGCACAATCACTACCAAGCTCTTGTCAAAATATCACAACGATCCGATGGATACAACTCCGGGAAATCGAACAATTATCTCTCTCTCTCTCTCTCTCTCTCTCTCTCTCTCTCTCTCTCTCTCTCTCTCTCTCTCTCTCTCTCTCTCTCTCTCTCTCTCTCTCTCTCAATGGTGAAGTTGTGTGAAAAATGCAGCACAAATGTTGCTAAAAAGAACTCCCAAAGCTGAGTTGACTTCGTGTGCCGCGGCATGGACAATGTGTGTCGCGGCACACTCAAGAAATTGGCCAACCGGAAGTTCCAGGGGGCCGCGGCCCGGAGTCCATAGAACGGGGGAGAATGTTCCAAGGGGGCCACGGCGCGGAGGGCTTGTGCCGCGGCCCAGATTCCAGTGAGGGATGGAGGATTTGAAGAAAAATTGTGCGCCGCGGCACACTCCCTCCTGTGCCGCGGCGCGCCCTGTTCCGGCCCTATATTCCGGAAATAATGCCTACAAATCTCCCCCTTTCTGGAATATAGGAAGAATTTGCCATCCCGGTGATCGAGCAACATATCTTAACCTTCTCTCTACTCAACGTCTTAGTTAATATATCGGAACCATTATCATCGGTGTGAACTTTATCAAGTTCAAACAAACTGTCCTCCAATGCATCTCCAATCCAATGATATCTCACATCGATATGTTTTGTTCTTTTGTGGAAAGTCGCATTCTTCGCCAAATCAATCGCACTCTGACTATCACAAAGAACCACGTAACGTCGTTGTCGGAAGCCTAGCTCTTGTAAAAACATTTTTAACCATAAGAGCTCTTTACACGCTTCCACCACGCAATATACTCGTCCTCCGTTGTTGACAAGGCAATACATTTTTGTAATCTCGATTGCCATGACACGGCTCCCCCTGCGATGGTCATCAAATATCTAGAAGTGGATTTTCTATTATCCTCGTTTCGTGCCATATCAGAATCGGAATATCCAATAGGCATAGCTTTCCCATTTCCAAATGTGATCCCCAATTTGGAAGTACCCCGTAAATATCTAAATGTCCACTTTACGGCTTCCCAATGCTTCTTTCCCGGATTCGATAGAAAACGGCACCACTCCCATGGCATGAGCAATGTCGGGCCTCGTACATACCATGTCATACATCAAACTCCCGACCACAGAGGCATAAAGAACTTTATCCTTTTCCTAAATCTCTTCCTTCGTCGTAGGGCAATCCTTACTGGTCAATTTAAAATTGTTAGTAAGAGGCGAACTAACAACCTTAGCTTTGTCCATGTTAAAGCGTTTAAGCACCTTCTCAATATATTGCTCTTGTGACATGTGTAATTTCCGAGCTGCTCTATCCCGAGTGATTCTTATCCCAAGAATTTGTTTAGCGGCCCTCAAGTCTTTCATGGCAAAAGACTTATTCAACTCTTTCTTCAAATTGGCAATCCTTTCGGCATTCTTGCCAACGATCAACATGTCATCCACATAAAGCAATAGGATGATAAAATCATCATATCCAAATTTCTTGAAAAACACGCAATGGTCCAGGGTCGTCTTCTGGTATCCTTGCTCCCCATAACCGACTCGAACTTTTTATACCATTGTCGTGGTGCTTGCTTCAAACCGTATAGACTCTTTCGGATCCTACAAACATAATTCTCTTTTCCCTTAACCTGAAACCCTTCAGATTGCTTCATATATATCTCTTTATCGAGGTCTCCATGAAAAGATGCCGTCTTGACATCTATTTGCTCAATCTCAAGGTCAAGACTAGTCGCTATACCAAAGACCAATCGAATCGATCCTATCTTCACAACTGGAGAAAAAATCTCGTCAAATTCAATGCCTTTCTTTTGACTAAAGCCCTTGATTACGAGTCTAGCTTTGTATCGGGGCAATGAAGTATGCTCCTCCGACTTCACCTCATACACCCATTTATTTTTCAAAGCTCTCTTGTCCTTCGGCAACTTCACCAACTCGTATGTATTGTTCTCATGCAATGAACTCATCTCGTCTTGCATGGCATCCATCCACTCCTTCTTGTTATCATCCTCCATAGCCTCCTCGAAATATTCGGGCTCTCCCTCGTTGGTGAGTAAAACATACTCATCGGCCGAATAACAAGTGGAGGGATGACGGTCCCTCGTCGACCGTCTAAGTGGAACAAATGAGGGCATGTTCGTTACGGGTAGCTCGGGATGAACTCCATTAGTATCATCTTGTAGCAACTCATCATTGTCACCGGCATCATGTTGTTCATTATTTTGGCCATCATCTCCACCGGGTGTCTCACCATGTTGTGGAGGAACGGGGTCCAAATCAATAAGATCATAATCATGTTGTGGGGCCGACTCTCCATTCTCAACATCCTTCATCGTTTGATCTTCAACAAAAACAATATCTCTCGAACGAACAAGCTTCTTAGTCACTGGGTCAGACAATCTATACCCGAACTCATCAAGACCATAGCCAATAAAGATACATGGCTTCGTCTTGGAATCAAGCTTCGACCTCTCATCTTTCGGAATGTGTAAATGCTTTAAATTCGAAAACCCGTACGTGGTGATACGAAATGTCTTTAACGCTCCACACTTATCCGGGACATCAAATTTCAAAGGAACACATGGTGTCAAATTAATCACGTGAACCGCCATGTTCAAAGCTTCTACCCAAAATGACTTTGGTAATCCGGCATGTGAGAGAAAACATCGAGCTCTCTCAACCAAAGTCCAATTCATCCTTTCCGCCAATCCATTAAGTTGTGGAGTCTTCGGTGGCGTCTTTTGATGTCGGATCCCTTGCTCTCGACAATATTTATCAAAAGGTCCAGTGTATTCTCCAACATTATCCGTCCGAATACACTGCAACTTCTTCCCGGTCTCTCTCTCTCCACCGAGGCATGAAACTATTTAAAAACATCCAAAACTTGATCTTTTGTCTTTAAGGTGTATGCCCACATCTTCCTCGAATGATCGTCGATGAATGTGACAAAATATAGGCAATCACCAAGCGTCCTAGTCTTCATAGGACCACAAACATCGGAATGTATAAGATCAAGATTTTCTTTCCTTCCGTTAAGGAGCATGGCTCTTAAAAGTGACTCTCGTTTGCTTCCCAGCTAGACAGTGAGAGCACCTTTTAAGATGTACATCGTGAACTCCGGATAGCACCTCCTTCTTTGATAATAGCACCATCACTTTCTTGATCATGTGACTGAGCCTCTTATGCCATAGCTCGGTCATATCATTATTGTCAACTGTGTTCACGGCATTAATCGTGACCTTTGGAAGTGTCATGTACAGTTTCCCTGTCTTCTCTCTTATTTCGACAATCACGGAACCTCAGGTGGGTTTCCACACTCCCTTGCCAAAACCGCTACAATAGCCATCATCATCGAGTAGGCCAATGGAGATCACATTTAGCCTCATATCCGAAACATGTTTCACATTACGTAAAACCAGATCCACACCAATGTCGAACCTCAAATGTACGTCTCCTACTCCAACAATCTTGGATAACCCATCGTTACCCATCTATCCCATAGTCACCCGGAGTATAAGAGGAATAGAAATCCCTACATGACGTAATATGACACGTAGCTCCACTGTCGACCACCCATCTCGACTCATCTCTGGCAAGATTCACCATGTCATAATCGCAACATACAAAGAACTCCTCGGTAGTAGTATTTACTTCGGCTTTTTCACTACTCCTGCTCTCCTTCTTCTGAGTGTTCTCTCCGTCTTGGCGATTTTGCTTCTTTCGTTGTCGGAAAAATTTCTCCGTATGCCCTTTATTACCACAATGATAGCATTCAGTGATGGCATAATTCCCTCTATAATTACTTCTTTGTGGCCCTCTATTACTCGGACCTCTGCTTTGACCTCTCCCCCATCTTTTGGTAACAAGAACATCCGACTGTGATGAAGATCCCTATGACTTTCTTCGGACCTCCTCGTTCAGCATGTTCCCCTTAACAAGTTTCATCGAAATGACATCATCAGGGGCAAAGTTAGACAATGACGTACTAAACATCTCCCAAGTATCCGGCAATATGCCCAACAACCACAAAGCTTGAACCTCCTCTTCGAATTTAATGCTCATTCCTTCAAGTTGATTAATGATGCCTTGGAATGCATTCAAATGATCCGAGAGGAGTCCCATCTCAATATTTTAGTTTCATCATTTGTTTAATGAGGAATAGCTTATTATTCCCCGTCTTCCGAGCATACAATTGCTCGAGCTTGTGCCACAATTCTCGAGCGTCCTTTTCTCTACTAATATGATTCAACACATTATCATGAACCTATTGTCGAATATATTCACACACTTGGCGATGCAAAATAGCCCAATCCGGGTCGGACTTGCCTTCCGATTTGTCCTTGCTAAAGACCGGTAGATAATAATCCTTCACATATAGAAGGTCTTCCATCTTGCCTTTCCGTACATGGTAGTTCGAACCATTCAAATCCACCATTCTACTTGTATTGACTTCCATCTTACAACTAAGATAATACAACCACGAAACAAAAAATCCCGTGGCTCTGATACCACTTTGTTGGGAAAAACGACACAAAGATGTCACAATGAAAATGTGGAACCTCATTTGATAATTTTCTCAATCTCAATTGTAACTTTGAGGTTACCGACGAGTAGAGTAAATCAAATACAACTCGAAAAATAATACAAATCATATCTAAAACAATAAACAACGAGACACAATTTTTAGCATGGAAACCTCTCAAGACGAGAGTAAAAACCACGGTACCGAAGCCGCTTAAATCCACTATCACCAATTCACAATACACGATTCGTCCCTAGTACAAACTAGAGGTATACAACGATAATCTTCAAATACTTGGTAATAAATAATCTTCAAGTATTTGGAATACACAACAACAACAAAATCGAGAAAGAAAAACACCATAAATAGCTTACACAAAAAGCTAACAAAATACCCAAACTTCTGGACCCAAAAACTCGATCTACTCCGCTGAAAATATTTGCCCAATCACTATCAAGCTCTTGTCAAAATATCACGACGATCCGATCGATACAACACCAGAAAATCGAACAATTATATCTCTCATTTCTCTTCTCACTTGTATCTCTCTCTCTCATGTATGTCTCTCAAGGGTGAAGTTGTGTGAAAAATGCAGCACAAATGCTGCTAAAAAAAACTCCCAAAGCTGAGTTGACTTCGTGTGCCGCGGCCCGGACAATGTGTGCCGCGGCACACTCAAAAATTGTCCAACCGGAAGTTCCAGGGGGCCACGGCCTGGAGGGCTTGTGCCATGGCCCGGAGTCCAGAGAACGGGGGAGAATGTTCCAGGGCAGCCGCGGCCCGGAGGGCTTGTGCCGCGGACCATAGTCCAGTGAGGGATGGAGGATTTGAAGAAAAATTATGTGCCGCGGCACACTCCCTCCTGTGCCGCGGCGCGCCCTGTTCCGGCCTATATTCCTAAAATAATGCCTACATAAATATCATCGGGAATTGAGAAATGGCATGTCATGTGTCATGGGAATGTTTTGCCAAATCTGAAAAAAAAAACTCAAAAATGGAGAATACATAATAGGCATATAGGAGTACCCAACCGACATGCTGCAGTACAGCCTATTAACAATTTGCCCAAAAGAGAAATATTTGAGTACATAAAATGCAATTTGTTAAATTAATAATACCCAATGTGTGCCTAAGTCTTTTAGTTTATAGGCTTTCCTAGTTAGGGTAGGATTAGGCCTGCTTGTATTATCTCTCCCTATTTAAAAGGATGTTATCAATGAGAATACAACATCTTTTGCCCTACTTTCTGTCTCAGTTATTTTCCCTTCAACACGTTATCAGCACGTAGTCCCCCAACTGAGCAAGAAAAAATCCCCTCTCGTTTTCTGCAAAATTCTGGAAAAAAAAATGAATTTTTTCTACAGAAACCCTAGCCGCCGATCGCCTTCGCCATCTGCAAATCACACCCAATCGCCGATCTATATTCTTCCCCGTTGTTGTGACGCCTCCTTGCACCAAAGTTGCGACCCTCGATCCCGACTCTGCACCAGATCGGACCTCCCTCTCCATCGTAACAAACCTGCAGCCTTAGCCAGCCTCGCCCAGATCCGCGAACCACTGTCTCCTGCTCCGACTCGCCGCGACTCGTCTCCGTACGGTCAAAGCCCTTCCCCGCTCTGATTTTCCGACCTGAAATCACCAGTCGAACTTGTCTAGTCGCTCGCCTCTGACAATCCCGATTTGTCCAATCATCGTCTCCGACCCGTCCACTGCAATATTTCCGACCCGCTCGTCCAACCTTCGGCCTGCTTGTCCAGCCCGTCTTCCAGACCCGATCCGGTTGCCGACACGACCTGGTTGCTGACCCGACCCGACCCGGTTGCTGACCCGACCCGCAGGCAGTCCCGTTTTCAGACCGTTTTCTGCCTCTATTCACGAAGTAAGGTACATATACGAACCCTACTATTTGCAATGTGCGATTTTACATGCTTTTAAATATATTTGATTGCATATTATACTCCAAAATTTATTTATGCTCAATTAAACCAATTAAAAGCATGATGCATTAATAATTTTAATTAAATCAAAGAGAATCACTTAACGCAACTTGGATTAAAATTAATTCACACGAACTAATGTATACTGCACCATAGGACACCTCTTTGACTGCATATATCTGTGTATAGATATGCTCCGTCTCAAGACACGCCTTAATTTATGTGGGAAAGACATCACAAAAGATGATATGATTCAGAAAACTCTTTCCACTTTCCCTACTTTGGCCTTTATACTAGCGAACCAGTATAGACTGGAGTATGACAACAAACGCATCACTACCTTCAATTGTAACACCCCCAAGACATTCAGGGTATGTTACAGCGCCGTGGTCCCCACACTGTGGAATCCACCAGGCTAACGTACTAAACAAGACATTCGACAACGACAACAATCACCAATAATACGACAATTCAAATAAGATTACAATCCGACAATAAAATCCAACATCAATCCATTTCCCAAAACAGGAACACAACGTTAACAATTTTGTAAAAGAAGTACTCGAGTACTTAAACCAATTTTATAACATAAAAGTCCCAACACAAGACATCAAAAGTAATGGACTGAAATGAACACCAATGAATGACTACTGATCAGTATCATGCTTGCCCATCATCCTCATACGGCTCGAGTGCTCGTTTGTCCCCACGATCGATACCTGAAATACAAAAAGTATTTCCCCATTTAAGGGTTAGCGACAATCGCTAGTGCAAGTACAATCCATTTGAACTACATTCTAATCGGATGAATAATGCGCCAAAATCATTTTTGAAAACGTTTTATATTAGGAATATTTACAATGCACAATCACAAAACACATTATCTCCAACAAATCACAATTCAAAGTTAACCGTTGGTACGAGACTCACGGCCACCGTACCCCGCAGAGCCCCGTCGGACATCCCTGGGTGGCTAACCACAGTTCGCGATACGCACACTCACGGCAATACGTATCCCTAGAGGCCCCGTCGGACCATCCCTAGGTGAACATACACATAACCATCCACAACGACCACGATACAGCCATAATTCAAATACTAGAACATGTAAACAAATGTAAAGTACTTGCCTTTGAGACATTCTTGAAGAACCGGAGATGAAACACGACTACGAACGGTCCGGGTGGAAAACGACGGTTCCTAAATGAAGGATCAACACAGTTCAGTCCCAACGGACAACAATACTCTAGTGGAAAACACCCATAACCCCGATTACAATATACGACAATAGACGATCAATTGATACGGGCGAGGGTTTACGCAAAATCTCTCCGTATCGATAATTCGCGGATTAAAATCAAGGAAATTGGATTTAGAATCACTCAATAATCACAATCGGTGAAGAATATCGTAACATAATTGAACAATTCGGAACTAGTCACTAAAATCCCGAAAACCCCCCAAATTTGACGAGTTAGGGTTCTAGACGAAAATACCTCGATCTCGGATGATGGATGACGATTATGCTGATGATAATATGTTAGCACGACTCTACGGTGATGGAATATGAAGAGAACTCCGATCAGGACCGATGGAAATCGCCTCTGAGGTCGCACGTCGAAGAAACGAAGGGAAAAGAATAAAAGCTACGCTCTCAAAAGCGCGCATTTGGGCTTATATCTTTGTGAAGTTAGCGCCGCTAACTACGATATGTAGCGTGCGCTAACGGGGCGTGGCATACCGGTGGCTCTTTGCCACCATTCGTTAGCGTACGCTAACAATAGGGGGTTAGCGTACGCTAACTGCTTATCGGTAGCGCACGCAAGGGAACAGGGTAGCGTGCGCTACCTACACAGCAGTTCAACACTGCTGATGTCACACCAGCAGTAAGCTGCTGTCGAGGGTATAAAACACGAAACATACGACGAGACCAGAATCCAGGAACATAGACGCGAAGCATACAAGACGACGGAGCTAGGCGCTGAAAGAAAATACAATTCCGACCACCGGAGGGTCCGTAATGCGACAACGAAACTAAGATTCCCTAACTATTAGGAAATTACAAAAATGGCCCAAGTGCCCGAAAATCACGAAACGACGTCGTATTTACAAGACGAAAGTCTCCACATGACCAACTCAACCATACGAACTTGTACAAACCAAGAAACAACGAAAACGAACGAGTTTTACAAGAATCGAACGTTCATACGGCAAAACATGTCATAAAATGAAATTACGTGAAAACATCATCAAAACTCGTCCAAATGGAAAAACTCCAAGAACAAAATAGATTCAAAACGTCGAAACGGTTACAAGCGAGTCGATAAAAATAGACATACACCAAAAATGGAAACTGCTAAAAATGGAAAAATTACGGATATTACATTCTCCCCCTCTAAAATAAAGTTTCGTCCCGAAACTTAAGAATCAAAAAGCTCGGGGTATCTCGAACGCATATCCTCCTCTAGCTCCCACGTCGCTTCTTCTACTCCGTGCCTCGACCATTGCACCTTAACCAAAGGAATGGTTTTGTGCCTTAACTATTTGTCACGACGCTCCAAAATTATGACGGGCCTCTCTTCAAACGTAACATCCTTCTCGATCTCCACGTCCCCAAAGTCAATAATGTGGGACGGGTCCGGAACGTACTTCCTTAGCTGGGAAACGTGAAATACGCTATGTACATGACTCAGCGACGGAGGTAAAGCCAAACGGTACGCTAACTCACCGACTCTCTCCAATACCTCGAAAGGTCCAATATATCTCGGGCTGAGTTTCCCCTTCTTCCCAAAACGGAAAACTCCCTTCGTCGGAGACACTCTCAACAGAACATGATCTCCCACCTCAAACTCCAAAGGTCTACGCCTAACATCCGCATAAGACTTTTGTCGACTCGGCGACCAACATCCTCTTTCTAATCAATTCAACTTTCTCCCTCGTCTCCAACACAAGGTCCGGCTCGGTGCCAACCAAATCGGACGGCTCATCCCAACATATCGGTGATCGGCAACGTCGGCCATAAAGCGCCTCATATGGTGCCATCTTAATCGACGCGTGCCAGCTATTATTATAAGC
Source organism: Orobanche coerulescens (assembly GCA_033398695.1). NCBI lineage: Eukaryota > Viridiplantae > Streptophyta > Magnoliopsida > Lamiales > Orobanchaceae > Orobanche > Orobanche coerulescens. The sequence goes on along the minus strand of CM065805.1, from coordinate 9,233,338 downwards.
AAACTCAATTAAGGCCAAATGCTCCTCCCAATTACTACTCCAGTCTAACGCACACGCGCGCAACAAATCCTCGAACGTCTGAATGGTACGTTCGGACCGTCGATGCAGGGATGGAGCGAAGTGCTCAAAGCGTAGCCGAGTCCCCAATGCCTTATGCACTTTGCGCCAAAATGCGATACAAATCGGCCATCTCTGTCTGAAATAATGGTCCTCGACGTACCATGAAGCCTCACTATCTGAGTGATAAAAATACGAGCCAACTTTTCTGGACCCCAAGTATCCTTGATGCCCAGAAAATGTGCCGACTTAGTCAGTCGGTCTACAATCATCCATACCATATTCATACCAGTCTTAGTCCTCGGTAAACTCGTGACAAAATCCATCGAGATGTCCTCCCACTTCCATTCCGGAACGGGAAGTGGTTTCAATAATCCGGCTGGCCGCTGATGCTCAATCTTGACTTGCTGACAAGTCAAACACTTAGCTACAAACTGAACTACCTCCTTCTTCATATCGTTCCACCAGAAATTCTTCCTCAGATCTTTATACATTTTACTCGAGCCCGGATGGACTGAGTAAGGTGACGCATGAGCCTCTCGCATAATGCTCTGTCTCAATTCCGAGTCGTTCGGAACACACAACCGACCTCGGAATCTCAACACACCGTCCTCATGAATAACGAATCCCGGGGCTTTCCCCTTTCCTACGCTCTCTCGAAATTTGAATAAACATCGGGTCCTCTAAGCATCGACTTAATGTCCTCGACCAGAGATGAAGAAATCTCAAGAGTACGCAACTGCCCGGAACTCCCTGGCAATACAATCTCAATGCTCAACCTCATAAACTCTTGCTGAAGTCCCGACTGGGCCGTGAGTAACTCAAGCGCCCGAAGCGATACCGATTTCCGGCTCAAGGCATCTGCTACCACATTAGCCTTGCCCGGATGATAAAGGATCTCGAGATCGTAATCCTTAATCAATTCCAACCATCTCCTCTGTCTCATATTAAGCTCCTTCTGCGTGAAAATGTACTTCAGGCTCTTGTGATCGGTGAAAATCTGACACGACGAGCCATACAAGTAATGACGCCATATTTTCAACGCAAACACAACTGCGGCCAACTCAAGATCGTGCGTAGGGTAATTCAATTCATACGGTTTCAACTGACGGGAAGCATAGGCAATCGTCCTCCGTGCTGCATAAGTACGCATCCGAGCCCTTGGCCCGAAGCATCACTATAAACGGAGAAACCATCATTACCACTCGGTAAAGCCAAAACGGGAGCGGTCGTCAACCGCTTCTTCAACTCCTCAAAACTATTCTGCCTCTCATCGGTCCACACAAACTTCTCTGACTTCTGTAACAACTGAGTCAGCGGTCGAGCGAGCTTAGAGAACCCCTCGATGAATCTGCGGTAATACCCGGCTAATCCCAAAAAACTACGGACCTCTTTCACGTTCTTGGGCGGCGCCCAATCCAACACTGCCTCTACCTTATGTGGGTCCACACGAACACCCTCGGCCGAGATCACATGACCGAGAAACATAACCTCCCGTAACCAAAACTCGCACTTTGAGAACTTCGCAAAAAGATGCTGAGTTCTCAAAATGTCTAACACAATATGCAAATGACGGGCGTGCTCCTCCTCGCTCCTCAAGTAAATCAGGATGTCGTCGATAAAAACGACTACACACTTATCGAGGTACTCGATAAAGACTTTGTTCATAAGCTGCATGAATACGGCTGGTGCGTTGGTTAGCCCAAAAGGCATAACCACAAACTCGTAGTGACCGTATCTCGTCCGAAAGGCCGTCTTCGGAATGTCGGTATCCTTCACTCGGAGCTGATAATACCCCGATCTCAAATCAATCTTCGAAAATACAGTTTCCCCTTACAACTGATCAAACAAATCATCAATCCTCGGGAGCGGATACTTGTTTTTGATGGTCACTTTGTTCAACTCTCGGTAGTCGATACACAAACGAAGTGACCCATCCTTCTTCTTTACGAATAGGACCGGTGCGCCCCAAGGCGAAGCGCTCGGTCGAATATATCCCATGTCTAGCAACTCTCCCAACTGTTTCTTCAGCTCCAGCATCTCGGCGGGCGCCATACGGTATGGCGTCTTAGAGATCGGTGCTGCACCCGGCTCTAAATCGACGGTAAACTCAACTTCTCAGTCCGGAGGTAAACCCGGCAACTCGTCTGGAAAGACATCAGGATACTCACACACTACCGGAATAGACGAGAGCTCGACTCCCCCTTCTTCCGATCTCAAAGCGTAACACCAATACCCGTGCAACCTCCTCGAAGAAGTCTCACCGCCTTTAAGGCGCTGATCAGTAATCTCTGGCTACTCCGCTTACGCCCCACAAAAGAATGCTCGGTACCGTCAGAGGCTAACATCGAAACCGTCCTCGTTCTATAATTCATGATCGCCCCATGACGGTCCACCCAATCCTCACCCAAAATCAAACCCTCATCTCTAATATCTACTGCATTCAGATTAGAAGGCCAAACCCTCCCCGCGATACTCACTGGAAAATCTCTAACCTCGCGATCCCCCACGATGCTATCCCCACTAGGAAGTTTAACAACAAAAGGCTCACAAGCAACAAGGCAATCAACATGCAGACGACGCACACAATCCATAGATATAAAAGAATGCGTAGCACCAGAATCGAACAATACGGAAACAGGATGATCAAGGATCTGGACGGTACCTGTAGCCACCGTCGCGTCGGGATCTCCGGCTCGCCTCATCTCATACACACGGGGCAGAACAGATCCCGCACTAGAAGCTCCCCCTCTAGAAGGCTGACCACGACCTCGACCTCTACCAAAACTCTGATGTGGCTGAGGAACTGTCGGTGCCTGATTCACACTAGGCTCTCCCGCGGATGGGGCTGATATCTGAGTAACTGGAGCCCGAGCTGCATCCGTACAAAACTTAGCACGATGACCCATACGACCACAAGCAAGACACTGAATCGGAGGCCTATCACACTCACTCATCATGTGGCCCGGACGACTGCAGTTGAAGCACGTAGGACCACGAACGGAACCAGCAGGAGCAGACCTAGAATCGTTTCCTCGACCAATTGATGGCGACTGACTCCCGAAGACTCGCGAACGAGACTGGGCCTTCGGATACCCTCCTGACTTGCCTTCCGAAAACTGACCGGAGGTCTTCTGCTTCTTTCCTTCAACTGCCGTCTCTGTTGCGGAAAACGACATCTCGTAAGCCATCGCTTTATTCTGATATTCCTTCAAAGTCGTGCACCCCAGACCAGACATGTAGTGGCGCACCCTCGGTTTTATCCGCATGTCAAAGTGGCGGATCTTATCAAGCTCATCGCGGACTTGGTTTCTCACATAATATAACTGTTGATTGTAGTCTTTGATGGCTTGAGATATAGGTACATCTTGGGGCTTAGCCTCAAAGAAGGCTCGGATCCTCCCCTCTTTCACCGCCACGATGCACTCGTCTTCCATCAAATCCCTAACTCGCCCACGTAGGCCGCCTGTCACGCGGTTTCACCGCTTGCCACCACGCCGCCGCCTCCTTGGCGAGGAAGTCGAGCGATGGGTACTTTCCTCTCCTGAGCAATTAGCGCCTCAAACACTTTCTTCATCTCGAGCACCCAATTCTCCCAACCGTAAGGGCCTAAGCACCATCAAACTGCGGAGGACGCATACGAATCACGTCTGAAGTAGCTTATCATTGCCGGACCCAGAGGCGGAACCGGTTGGCATTAGCATGGCCGACTGAACGCTGAGTCGATGGCGTCATCGGTTCGCTACCTGCTGTAAAATGTTAGCCACTCCAACATTCTCATGAGCATTACCGAGCTAGCGATCGGTCTGCGACCTCCGAACTAGGGGAACACTGCTCGACAAGGAAGGCATCGCGAATCGGTTCCCGAGTGATCGGACATGGCCGCCCACCGGCCGCGCCACATCCCCTACCGCGTCGCGACGGCCCGCGCGTCCTCTACCAGCAGGAATTCTGAAGAAGCAACGGGTAAGTACAATTCAAACGCAAAACGCAAAAAGATACCAAGACAGGAATAGAACATAACGATGAAGTGAGTCAAGTTAGGAAAACTTACGAGCACCGGCGTACTGAGATGATGGCATAGCAGTGATACTGTCCCAAAAACGACACTTAACTAGACCCAAATAACCGACAGCCTAGGTATCCATAAACCTAAGCTCTGATACCATATTCTGTAACACCCCCAAGACATTCAGGGTATGTTACAGCGCCGTGGTCCCCACACTGTGGAATCCACCAGGCTAACGTACCAAACAAGACATTCGACAACGACAACAATCACCAATAATACGACAATTCAAATAAGATTACAATCCGACAATAAAATCCAACATCAATCCATTTCCCAAAACAGGAACACAACGTTAACAATTTTGTAAAAGAAGTACTCGAGTACTTAAACCAATTTTATAACACAAAAGTCCCAACACAAGACATCAAAAGTAATGGACTGAAATGAACACCAATGAATGACTACTGATCAGTATCATGCTTGCCCATCATCCTCATACGGCTCGAGTGCTCGTTTGTCCCCACGATCGATACCTGAAATACAAAAAGTGTTTCCCCCATTTAAGGGGTTAGCGACAACTGCTAGTGCAAGTACAATCCATTTGAACTACATTCTAATCAGATGAATAATGCGCCAAAAATCATTTTTGAAAACGTTTTATATTCCGGAATATTTACAATGCACAATCACAAAACACATTATCTCCAACAAATCACAATTCAAAGTTAACCGTTGGTACGAGACTCACGGCCACCGTACCCCGCAGAGCCCCGTCGGACATCCCTGGGTGGCTAACCACAGTTCGCGATACGCACACTCACGGCAATACGTATCCCTAGAGGCCCCATCGGACCATCCCTAGGTGAACATACACATAACCATCCACAACGACCACGATACAGCCATAATTCAAATACTAGAACATGTAAACAAATGTAAAGTACTTGCCTTTGAGACATTCTTGAAGAAACGGAGATGAAACACGACTACGAACGGTCCGGGTGGAAAACGACGGTTCCTAAACGAAGGATCAACACAGTTCAGTCCCAACGGACAACAATACTCTAGTAGAAAACACCCATAACCTCGATTACAATATACGACAATAGACGATCAATTGATACGGGCGAGGGTTTACGCAAAATCTCTCCGTATCGATAATTCGCGGATTAAAATCAAGGAAATTGGATTTGGAATCACTCAATAATCACAATCGGTTAAGAATATCGTAACATAATTGAACAATTCGGAACTAGTCACTAAAATCCCGAAAAACCCCCAAATTTGACGAGTTAGGGTTCTAGACGAAAATACCTCGATCTCGGATGATGGATGACGATTATGCTGATGATAATATGTTAGCACGACTCCACGGTGATGGAATATGAAGAGAACTCCGATCAGGACCGATGGGGTCGCACGTCGAAGAAACGAAGGGAAAAGAATAAAACTGCTGCTCTGAAAACTGCCCGCTGGGCTTATATACTGTGAAGTTAGCGCACGCTAACTGCCATATGTAGCGTGCGCTAACGGGTCCGTGACAGTCCAGTGGCTACTGCCACCATTCGTTAGCGTACGCTAACAATAGGGGGTTAGCATACGCTAACTGCTTATCGGTAGCGCACGCAAGGGAACAGGGGTAGCGTGCGCTACCTACACAGCAGCCAAAGATCGGCTGCGATGTCACACCAGTAAGTCTGTCGAGGGTATAAAACACGAAACGTACGACGAGACCAGAATCCAGGAACATAGACGCGAAGCATACAATACGATGGATCTAGGCGCTGAAAGAAAATACAATTCCGACCACCGGAGGGTCCGTAATGCGACAACGAAACTAAGATTCCCTAACTATTAGGAAATTACAAAAATGGCCCAAGTGCCCGAAAATCACGAAACGACGTCGGATTTACAAACCGAAAGTCTCCACATGACCAACTCAACCATACGAACTTGTACAAACCAAGAAACAACGAAAACGAACGAGTTTTACATGAATCGAACGTTCATACGGCAAAACATGTCATAAAATGAAATTACGTGAAAACATCATCAAAACTCGTCCAAATAGAAAAACTCCAAGAACAAAATAGATTCAAAACGTCGAAACGGTTACAAGCGAGTCGATAAAAATAGACATACACCAAAAATGGAAACTGCTAAAAATGGAAAAATTACGGATATTACATCAATAAGCTTATCAACCTACTGCAAGTGGCTAAGAGGCATAATGAAATGCTAGTGAGCAACAATGCTAGGCCCGTTGGGACAAAGAAAATTCTCGAGGCCCATTATGTGAAAGGTGGAAAGAACCCCAATGTACAGGGGACTGGTCATGGCAACCCCAAACCACAACGTGGAAAAGGGCATAGTGGTCGAGGACGAGGTCGAGGACGTGGGGGTTCTTCCAATGTAATGGGATTGGTACTCCTGGCTCTACTAACCAAGAAATCATAAAGCACCTACCCCTCCGATCGCTCCCAAAGTCAGAGTTGGCGATAAATCGTGCTATCGATGTGGAGATGCTGGACATTGGTACAAGAAATGCCATGCAAGCAAGCAAGTCGCAACACGTTACAAGAAATATAGAGAGTCTAAAGAACGGGAAGCTCACAACATGGAGGAAGATGCTCTGGACGAGTCCCCCGATGTCAATTTCACAGTCACCGATAATCGCACTGAGTCGTATGTGCCACAGTCATTAGAGGCACCCCTTTATGACTGAATGTCATCATTATGTTTACTTTCTCGTTTACATTTGGCATTGTTATCTCAGAACGATTTTATCGATATTTTATTTTCAGTAACGGTGTGATGCAACTTTGTTTTTTCTAGAACAAGATATTAATATTGCTTACGTTGGATTATTAGTTTTATTTCGAAGTACTGAATATTGCTTGAATGCTTACGGTTTGAAATTTCTCTCTCTTCTAAGGAATGAATCGAGGAGAACTTGAATGTTCTTAGAATTAGGCTTCTATTCATCGAATAAGTCGCCTGTCAAACTTCGATAACTACAATGATTGGGTCTCCCAACTCATAAAAGAGTGAGGTAATGCTCAATTTTTTATGCATAAATGGCACTCAATTACAAGTTACCGATGCTCTGTATGCATCTAGAGCCCTTCGAACCTTACTTAGCTTCAATAATATACGTAGCAATGGTTTCCATGTTGAAACCAACTGTGAGAATGGAATAGAGTTTCTTTTATTAATTCTAATGAATGTGGACGTAAACGCATTTTAGAAAAACTGATGAGTCGATCTAGTGGATGTACCTTACTATTATTAGGTTTTCAAATCATATGTTGTCACCAATAATGTACTTGGGACATAGGCTCATATAGGCTTTGGCACGATAGTTTAGGTCATCCTAGTCGAAGTATGATGATCCATATACTAAAGGACTTGTACGAACATCATTACTTTTCGAGCGAAAAGGTGGAAACAACTCGACATAAAGAACAATGTTGATGTTAATCATGTCATCCAAACAACCGGATGCATATCAAATGTGCACCACTCAGTTTTGCAAAGCCTACTCTTTAGCCAAAGTAGGAGCGCGACCTTCATACGCTAAAGAAACAAAAGCAAACATTACATTCTTACGCTGAATATTTGGAGATATTTGTGGACCCACCCACCTAACACTGACATGTTGGTCACATGTCGCTCTCCTATCCACTCAAAATGTTGCATAACTTCCAAGATAATTTATAAGGGTTCACCTCCCTTATCACATCTAAAGGACTTGATGATGTTGGAGAGTTCACATCAAAAAGTACTTGATGTTTATTGCATGCTAGAGATCAACGAATAGCATCTTGTCCTATGTGCATATGCAAACGGTCTCACATAAACCACCATCGAAAGAATATGTATGGTGATTATGTCATTGGTTATGCGTACCAATTTGCATATCTTTGCTTGAAATTATGCAATATTGCAGGCAACTTTACTTAAATCGTTCATTCTTAGACCCTCTGCTAACCAATTAGTTTATGCGTACCAGTTGGTAACTGGATAGCCTGATTTTTGTATTTTGGACCCAAACGGACTTGAGTAACAATTGCGCATATTTGGTTACGCATTATATGTGCCTTCTGCGCCCCACAGCGCATCGGTCTTTAGAAATGATTAGATATTCATGTTGGATATGAATCCCCAACAATTATCCGCTACTTAGAACCCTTGACAGGTTATCTGTTTACCACACGATTTGCGGATTGCCACTTTAATGAGACAACCTCCCCGTTGTTAGGGAGAGGAGAGAAAACATAATTTCTCGGGGAATGATAGGAATTTCCGTGGTGTGTCCCCACTTTGTCTCATTATGATTCCCGAACTTCACAATGTTATCGTGAAGCACAAAGAAAACTCGATCTTCAGAATGTAGCAGATTCGGTGCCTGATGCACTTACTGATATCGTTCAAGTGACAAGATCCAACATTACAGCTTCAAATGTGCCTGCAAGTTTAGAAGTCCCCTGTAAGGGGAACATCACCAATGAACCGGGTGATGCAACTGCACCTGGTGGAGGTGTGGTTGAGGTCGTGGATCCCTGCGAAGGAAGGGGTGGAAGTCATATGGTTCGACTAAATATTTACCCAAGGAGGATGTAGAGTATGGCATAAATTCACATGTTAACCATCAATGAAATCGTTTCATGATATCATGCTTGATTTTATTATGTCCATGAGTCATGACGAGGGGGACGCCCCGAAGATATGATTCAGAAAATCAAGAATCTCGATGAAATTATGAGGGCGTGGCTTGATAAACCACCCACTTTGATGACATGTCATGAACCATAAAATACGATGATGTTGAACCTCGCTCAGTTGAACGAAATCAACATAGTGCTGATTGGCCTGTAAGAGAAACATTCCAGGTAGAATTAGATTCTCTGACAAAGAGATAGGTATTTGGTGTAGGTAGTGCTAACCTAACCAAGTGTAAAGCCTGAAGGACATAACCAAGCCTTTTTCGTAAAGCATAGTGAGAACAGTAGAGTCCTAATGTATAAGCTTCACGAAGTAATGCTTATCACAATTCCCTGGAATTGCTTACGAGGAAATGTATATATATTTCGCTATTTGATTAGCGTAGTAATTTCCGAGGGACTGGAAATGCATCTAAATAGATGTGGTTACTGCGTATCTCTATGAGGATCTAGACACGGAGATATATATGAAAGTGCCCGATGGCATTTCATTACCCAAATCAAGTGACTCTAGACCACGAAGTGCATTTGCATTTAGATTGAAATGCTCAACTTTATGGTTTTGAAGCAATCCTTAAGGATGTGGTATAACCGTCTAAGTGACTACTTGATTGGGAAAAGATATAAGAACGATGAACTGTGTTCCTGCGTCTTCACAAATAAGTTTCGGATTTACGATCATCGCAATGTATGTCGATGACATGAACATAATCGATCTTGACGAAATAAGAGAAACAACTGGATACTGGAAATCTAAGTTTAATATCAAAGATCTTGGGAAAACTCGGTTCTGTCGAGTCACTGACATAGAACATCGAGTTGTGGAATTCATTCCACCGGTCTACCTATGTCCATAAGATTCTCAGGCACTTTAACATATATAAGGTAAACCTGACTAGCACCCATGATAGGTCGAACATTTGGATTCAAAAGAAAGATCCATTTCATCTAAAGTAAAGTGGCGAAGAGCTTTGGGAGTTGAAATTCCCTACTTGAGTGCAATAGCGCATTATTGTGCTTGGCTCAATGTACATGACCTGATATCACTCCTCAGTTAATTCGCTGACTAGATTTAGTTCAGCATCGACGCAACATCAATGGAATGGTATTGAGAATATCTTCCGATCCTTAAAATAAACCATTGACTTAGAACTATTCTTTCCCTACGAGCAGGCAAAGGAAGCTGCTTACGGAAAAGGCAAATGCTAAAGTAAATGCTGGTTCCGGAGCAACTACCATAAAGAATATGTTGGTATGACTTGTTATGTTTTAGAAATCGACTACGCAAACCCCTTTTGGCTACCTCCTCAAATCATGACAAGATTATTGTTTTGCACGAATCAGTCTGTAAGTGCATATGATTAAGAACTATCATTATACACATGCGAGGAACTAGTGGTTAAGTACTACCTCTGATGAGCATACTTATATTTATGAACATAATGTAACTTGTAAATCTCCTTGATTGATGGAATGATCATAACGGGAAATATGTGAGCTATAACGGGACATACTTACATATGTTGCACTGTTTTCCTTAGACCAAGGTTTATTTTTCCCACTGGGATTTGTTACCTGGCAAGGTTTTTAACGAGACAACGATATATGAATGTAAGCATTAGGGGAAGCTATAGATTTTTTCAACTTTGTAGATTGATGTAAAGATCATAAGAAAATGGTGATTTATAAATAAACTTAATCACATGTGTTGTACTCTTTTCTTTGACCAAGGTTCATTTTCTCCCATTGGGTTTTGTTACTTGGCGAAGTTTTTAATGAGGCAACGACTACTTGATTGATGTACAAATCAAGGGGAGATGTAGACTTGAGAGGGAGTCTTACATCCACACTGTACGTTATACTCTTTTCCTTCCAAGGATCATTTTCACACTTGGTTTTTATCACTTAGAAAGATTTTTAACGAGGTAACAAGATGTACGATTTTAGGGATCGATGGAATGGTCACCTTGTTAGCGTTATGATTAATGTAACGACCACATGAAAGGATAGATTCAAAGGACGAAGTCTAAACTTGATGTGTCTAGATGTTGTACTCTTTTTCCTACGATCAAGACATTTTTTTCCACTGGGTTTTTGCTTGACGAAGTTTTAACGAGGCAACGTGGCATGCATTTGTAGACTAGGCACAAGGGGGAGTGTTAAAGTAATAATATCCAATGTGTGCCTAAGTCTGTTAATTTACGGGCTTTCTTAGTTAGGGTAGGATTAGGTCTGCTTGTATGATCTCTTCCTATTTTAAAAGGATGCCATCAATGAGAATACGACACCTTTTGCCCTTTTCTGTCTCAGTTATTTTCCCTTCAACACATTTTTATTTAATAACGTGATATTTTATAATGATAAAATGCATTTTTATTTAATAACGTGATATTTTATAATGATAAATGTATATGAGGTATTGATCCAAAACTACAATCATAAATTGTTTTTGCGCGAAAATGCATTTATTTTATTTTTTTGATTCAAAGCATAATCCTTATAGTACTTAAGACACACAATTAAAATAATAATATTATGAAAAGTCCTTAAATGCCCCTTGCATGAAATAATAGTGAAATATTTTTTATTAAATGATAATTATAGATAGCAGTCGTATACCACCACCACTGTCGGCTGCCGATCGTCGTCGGTCGTCGACCGGTCTCCGATCACTGGCATTTTTTTGTTTATTTTTTTCCTGCCAATATTTCTATAAGAAATACGTAAATCTTTAAATTACCATATGGTAATAATAAAATCATTGTTGATCCGATAGATTTCAACACCGACGATGTTAAACATTACCAATCGATAATTGAAATGACTGATATCTGTTTTGAATCGATCTGTTTTTTTTATTTTATTTTAATTTTTCTACCATCACGTTGATAAAATTTATCATTTAGTAATTTAGACAATCAACGTCTTTTTCAAAATTACCAACTGTTGTTTAAATATACTACTTTGAATTATTCAACCAAACCACAAAAAATTACCACAAGAATATTCAGAAATCTATGTGGTATTTTTAATAACAACATGGTTGTATTGTTATTCAATCCCATCAAAACACAGTATCATCGTACAACCAAAACCACCTCGTCGTGCAACTGCAATCCCAGTATCAGTCAACACCTGGTATTTTAAATTTTCAATGGATTACTTAAATTATTAATGGTATTTTATATTATAAATGGGTACTTTGAATTCTCCGAAATTGATTATCAAAAAAATAAAAAAAATACAAGTATATTGTTAAAAAAATATCTACAAGACAAGAAAATAGACCTACAAACCTATCAACCCAAGCTTACGATTTATAACCAAAAAACGCATCTACAACCCAACATTATCTGAGATCTACAATCCAAACCCAGAAAAATACTAGCGCTACCAACCTAAAAACAAATTCAGCAAGCTGGATGTAACACCCCCAATCCGCTCAGGGATATTACACGCCGTAGACCCCTTTCCTCAAGGATCTACCAGGCTGATAACTAAAATCAAATATCTCAACATCGCCTTTAAGGCCAAAATGACTCAGCAGATCGATTTGGTCTTTCAATAAATACATACAACTCGATCTCAATACATGCCCATGCAGGGGTCGAATATAACACACTCCCGTACAATGGGGAAAGAATACTGCAGCGGAAATAAAGTACAACTGAACCAATACAACAACGTACGGGTCCTCATGTGATTAGTATCGATCATCTTGCATCATCCTTCATGCCGACCATGTGCTATGCTCCCCAAAACCTGAATGCAATACAGACATCCACCGCCCAATTACTCAGGGGTTAGCAAAATTCCACTATTTTGCTAGTGCAAGTACATAACCATATGAAGTGTAACAAACAAATAGAATTCACGAATCGGGTACGACAACTAACTACAAAAGACTTCCCGAGAAGTTTTAATAATTAGAAAACAATCACTCAAATTTCTAAAAATAAATTCCTCATCTCGGGGATTTTGAAAGTAGAAAACTTTGTTGGACCTCAAGTCCTAAGTTAAAAAATAATCATTTCAAGACGAATGGGTCTCGGCCCAAAATCACTTTCCGTAAAACAACCTTTACAAAACCATTGGGATCTCAACCAAAATCTCATCAAATCACAGTACACGAGAACGATATCAGGGTTCGTTTTCCAACATCAAAACCCACAACCAAAAGACTAATCACAAACGACAATACTCTCGTGCCATCCTAGCGGAGTAGGCCAATGAACAACTTACCTCTTACACATCTAGTCAATGCATGCAAGAATCATGAAACCATCGATCAAAAACACTCGTTTCTGGAAATGCCAATATCAAAACACATTTATAAAAATGCACTACAATTAACCGCGGATCCACGCCTTTGTGGACCCCTATCGAGACCCCATCGGATCTAACCCGTAGTGATTCAAAGCAAGCTCGTGGACCCATGCCTCTGTGGACCCCTACCGAGACCCCGTCGGATCTAACCCGTAGTGAGCATACACACACACACACCAATACTCATACAATACTAATATGCTAAGAATGTAAGTTCAGTAGGAATACTTGCTAGAAATGGCCACTTACCCGACACAATTATCATACTCAACACAATACCTCCATCATAAACAATCAATCACGACACAACAACATAATTAACGCGAAATACACGATTCCACAACATTAAACAAGCGGAAATATCATTAAAGCCCTCAATGTTCAAAATAATCAAATCATAATCAATTCACACGAATCATATTCACGAGGGAAAACCAACTATCGTAAATCCAACATGTAACTCTATTTGCAGGACACAAAACGTATAAGAAAAATACTTGCCTCAAAACCACGATCGAAACGAGACGACGAACAGGATGCGGTCGGGCAGCCCCGGACTCCTGAGCATCATCAAGAATACAATAGCATCGCAAACACTACGAGAATAACACCACACGAATCACTGACACAAAACAGAGATTAACTCGGAATCCTCGATCACCTATAATCCTCCGGAAGAAACAACAAAACATGATTACGCTGAGGATCAAGACCAAACCAACGGAGATCACATCAAGCTATCGAAGGAAAACTCATTCGAATATTTAATCGAACATTAAATGTTCACTACACCTCAAGAACACTGAAATTACCCTTCGGGTTGAAACGAACCGAAGATATGGATATACAATCTATAAAACATGTTTAACAACAACATCTAGCACCAATCGATTCACCTTAATCGGATTGGATTCGGGATTAAGAACAATATGAATTCAAGGGTTTCCCCAAAATGGCCAAGAATGCAAATCGACCCGATGAAATCATGAAACGAATTTCTAAACCATGGGTTGTGATCAACATGACTAGATAACAACAAGGGAATCAACGATTTCGGATTAAACTCATGAAATCAAGACAAACCCAAAATATCTCAAATAGGGTTCTAAAACCTTACCTTGATTCGGAGAAGGGGGAAGGCTAGATGATGATGAACACGAAGAAGACCCACCTAGTTGATTACAATCATCAAAGGCCGACGAAAGCTCGTCCCACAGGTGCCCAGATCGCCAAATCGAAGGAAGGAGGAGGAAGATAAAAATGGTCCGAAATCGGTCAACTCCAGGTATATAAATCCGCAGGAGGCTAACGTATGTAAGCAGTAAGCTCTTAACGTACGTTAGCAATGGTTACATATGTAAGGTATGATCTCTTACGTACGTAAAGGTTGGTCCAGGCGATCTGTCCGAAATCCTGGTTGTGATAACGTACGTAACGAAGGCCGTCTTATGTATGTTATGAAGCATAAATAGCGTACGCTACACATATGGTAGCGTGCGCTAACGGGTACTCTAGTACCCATTGTTCTGAATCTGCTGCCCGACAGCATGCGCTAAGGAAATCCATTAGCGCGCGCTAATGCCCCCAGAAACTACAGCAATAGAGTTCTCAAAATGGGTACAACGACGGACTCCTCCGGTCGAAATGTCAAGTTCAATATACGCACGGAAAACTACAGAATAAGATCATATTAAGAGTTTGAGCTCTAATCAACTCACCCACAACCACGAAAAGGGTCGAGACAACAATTACGAATGTGGATATCCACAACTTTGGAAAATTACAAAATGGCCCAAAATACCCGAAAATCACGATGCGTGATCGAATAACCAAACCAAAGCTCACTACACGTCTAACAAAGTTAAACGGACTTACGGGGGACACGAAACAACAATTTCGAACGAGATTCGCAAGAATCAAACTCAAATGCAGAAAAATCGCTAAGAAGCACAGAATCCAACAAAACAACACCGAAACGAACTCGGATGTCAAAAAGTGCAGAATTAATCATTCTCAGAATGACGAAACGGTCACAAGTGAGTCGCTAAGATAGACTTCCGCCAGAAAATAAAATTACCGAAAATCAAAATTGCGGATATTACATTCTACCCTCCTTAAAAGAAGTTTCGTCCTGAAACTTAAAAATAAGTAGGGCAGAGCAATATCCCACCAGAAACTACTCAACGAGGTACACAAGAACCGCGTAACTTACGCCCATTGGCGAAACGTTACAAGAACGCAAAGAAACATACGGCGTGAAAACACGTTCAACGACAAACATCACAATGTCACAACCAGAGACATAATAAAATCAACAAGTGTCAAGTATCACCAAACAAATAATACAATCTAGTAAACTATCCGAACAATCACCAAAACAGGAGATACATATCACAAGAAAACTAGCATAGTAAAAAAAAATAGGAATTAAATGCACAACGATCCACAAAGGATGACCACAAATGATTCGGACTGGGCCAAAATTCTCGAAAACCACACTAGGCATCTCTATTTCCTTTCGAAGTAGAGACGCAAACTCGATATCCAAACCTCTCAGCTACCATCTCGCAATGCCCGGCTCGGTGTCCCAAATGACCTTAAGACATTAAAAGAGCTTGTAGAAACTAAAAGATGTTACTTTCGAACAAGGTTTACAAGAATCGAACCGAGCTCGGAAAAGTCACAACGATAACCAGATCGATCTAAAACAAGATCACGACTCGTTCGAACGATAAAAAACCAAAATACAAAATGAGTTCAGAAACTATCAACGAACACGAGCGAGTCAATAGAATTGAGAAAGAGAAAATACAAAAGTAAAAAATAATACGGGTATCACATTCAACCTCTTTTAAAAGAAGTGTCGTCCCCGAAACTCACAACAACGGAAGAAAGGTAATAGCACAATAAGCAACCGACAGAAACATCTTTCAAGGGCCTCTCAGAGCCAATCCTGATATCTATGCTGAAGTCCATGCCCCGGAAGACTCGGTAACCAACTCGCAAGACTGAATTCTGTGTCCCTCAAGTCCACACTTGTAACACGTTACTGGCGAGAAGGTCAATTTGTACGTACATGCCCTGGCACATTACCGATGAAGCACATCGGCTTACCGAATATACAACTGCTAGGTATAATGGAATATAACACCGCAAAACAACACACCAGAGATGCCAACTCAGCATAACATATTAACGTAAGGCAACCCACACACACAGAATTACAGCAACGATGGCATACATTCGGCGATTGCAACGGCCTAGATGATGACCATCACACAATCACAGAACATCACGAAACAATCTCATATGTACACAATCATACAAACTCAAGCTCTAACATCTCGCATAGTTGCGATAACATGCAATCACCATGAAACGACAATATCAAATACCAACCTTATACCTCTCACAGAGGGCTAACACAACAAATGCGTGGCGAACGACTCAACGCTCACACCACCAATTCAATCACAACTCGGAGGGCTAACACCCTAACGACAATTCTAACATCATACATACATTCCCGGACCGCAACATGAATGATAGGTTTTTAGAAAATTAAAACCACCTTTTTGAAAATAATTTGGAAACACCAGTTGATCTTGAGTATCATATTTCGAAAAAGTAGTACAAACATCATCCTCGAGACTTTGAAAAACCATCTTGCGTTTGATAAAAATGATGACACTTTTCTTTAATGAAAAACTTTCAGAAATATTCGACCCTCGGGTCTAAGTAAATGTGAAAATATCTCAAAATATTTTGGTCCTCAAAGTATAAGAGTTTGAAACACATAGTTGCGCTAGTAGGCCCTTGAAAATATAATCCATTTCAAAAGTACGTCTCGAAATTTATTTTCTAAGATACTCAAGGTCTTCAAAAATCTGTTAGGATAGAATCCCAAAACTCACATGTAACAACATTCTTTTACACACCACATAATACACGTGTCACGTCGTTCAAATTCAACACAACACATGACTCTTCCCAGAAAACAAACAGTCGAAAAGGCATAAGTAGTGACAACACTCCTCATATAAACAAAATATGAGAGTCGAACAACACATATCATGAGACCAAGAATCTACATGAAGATTCCATCACTTAACAAATAATCATACAAATAGGTCATGTCACACGAGGCACAACACAAAGAAGGGAGACTTACATCCACAGGTCGCACGAAGATGATGATCGCCCCACAATACTAATCACGACCAACAAACTCAGACGACGCGTCGCGACACGAATCAGTCAGACAAAATCCGACGAGACAAAACTCAACAGGCACCACTTAACCCCGCAGCCTAGGTTTCCACAACCTGGCGCTCCGATACCATTTATGTAACACCCCCAATTCGATCAGGAATATTACACGCCGTAGACCCCTTTCCTCAAGGTGTTGGAATATTTATTCCACATATTCATAAACAGTGTTTTGATGATTAAGTTGCTAAACAAAACAAAACAACAAAGAGGCGAAGCAAAACAACGAAGCAGATGAAGACGTAAAAAGCTGGACAAAATACAAAACTAGCGCACGCTAGACATATAAGTTAGCGCACGTTAACGAGAGTTATCTGCAGATCAGACAAGTTCGAAGTTACCTGAAGTGAAGTCGCCTTGTGAAGATAACGCACGCTATCGAAGGTTAATTACCGTTGTGAAGATATTCAAACACTATATGACGCAAGCAATGACGAAATCATAGCGCACGCTAAGGATGAGGAATAGCGCACGCTAAGACGTTTGAATTCAAGTCAATAAATCCGTTGGGAAGATTCTAAAGCAAGGTCAAAAAGTATAAACGGATATATGACGCATGCAATGATGCAAGATTAGAGCATGCTACAAGGAAATGTTAGCGCACGCCAACTGTCATGGACAGTAGCCACTGGACTGGAATTACAAATCATTAACGTACGCTACATGGAGTTCATAACGTACGCTAAGGCAAAAACGCGCGATAGCGCATGCTAAGAAGAAGAGCTAGCGCATGCTAGCAAGTCAGAAGTCAATAACGGCTAGTTTGATGGAGAAGGCTATAAATACCACTTCAAATGGTATACATCATACAACAACTTCAAGCAATCAAGACATTGATCTGATATTCATATACTTTATATTGTTGTTGTGATATTGAGCTTATATTGTTAGTTTGAGTATTTATACATTCAACACATACACGAGAGGTAAAAGAAAAGATACGATTGGATTCGGTGTTATTAGAATCAAGGATCCGGCATTGTTAGAATCGCAATCGCTATCTTAGTGGGGTTTATCTAGTACCGATAGAAAGCTAGAGTGGTTGATTCCTTGTCCAATAGAAAAGGAAAACGGTTTAACTTGGACCGACAAAAAGACAAGTAAGAGAACAGTTTTACTCAGACCGATAGAAGACGAGCTTGTAACCGTTATCCCTCGACCGATAGAAGAGAGGTGCAGAGGTTTTGATCTTCATCCTATTGAAAAAGATACCAAGAGAGAGGACGCAGGCATGTTTGGCCGAACCACTATAAATCCTTGTGTCGTTTATTTTCCGCACTTTATATTTACGCTTCCGCACAACGACGCAAATACCGATATTGCTCCAATAATTGGTATCGGAGTGGTACCTCCAATACGCGGCTTAACATCCGAGGAGTCGATCCAAAATAGCGTTTCAACTTGCCCCGGTCGAAGGTCT
Organism: Orobanche coerulescens; assembly: GCA_033398695.1. NCBI lineage: Eukaryota > Viridiplantae > Streptophyta > Magnoliopsida > Lamiales > Orobanchaceae > Orobanche > Orobanche coerulescens. Next base: position 9,214,530 of record CM065805.1, on the reverse strand, counting down.
TGCTCTTAACCGACCACCATTTTTCGACGGATCAAACTTCATGACATGGAAGAAGAAGATGTCGATATTCATTCGAGCCTATGACATCGAGATTTGGAAAATAATATGTCTTGGTCCAAAAATTCCAACAAATTCCAACGGTACGCTTAACACTTTCGAAGAATATGATGATTCCGATTGGAAAAATGACCATTACAATTGTAAGGCAACTCAACTCCTATATTGTGCCTTAAATCTGTAACACCCCAAACTAGGCAGATATTACAGTGCCGTGGACCCCCGACTGGGACCCACCAGGCAAATGAAAATTAATGAATTAAATAATATAATTGTAGTACTGAACCACAATATATCATTAATCACCCCGATGAGGAGTTTCATTACAACACACTCAAGATAATACCGAATACATGTATATTTTATATGAAGATAAAATATACAACACTGAATGAAATGAATATCCAAATGGAAGTCTGCAGCGGAAATAAAATAAGGAAAACACGAGTGAATGAAAGGACTGGGGCCCCCTACTAGTATCACTGGGACTCCTCTTCGTCAACGTTCTCTTCCCGTGCCTTAGCCTTTCCATGACCTGAAAACAACATCCACCAACGGGGTTAGTTACACAGAACAACAATCCTCAAGGGTTGAATAAACACAATCATGATATATCTTAATTATGAAATGACGCTGAAGAGAGGCATCATAGTACGCCCGTAATGGTATGTGCATGTGCAAAAGACGAGTGTCTGGACACACCCGTCCTTGTACCTAATTAGTCTCACGGAGGTACATTACCGTGTGCACAGTCAAATGTGTCGGTGAACCCAACACATGACCATCACGTGCCCGACTAAAAATTCCACACATCCCCACCCGACCATGCAATATGAATGCAGAAGGTCATATGGGCAAGGAATGACTATGAAGAGTAATAATGAATAACAATCTGACGAAGTCAAGAATGACTCACCGAGATGAAATGATAGTGAAACGAATGATAGCTCAATGAAATGATTGGAACCGTCGTTCCTTGTGAATGAAGTGATTAATTGGCAATTACAAATCCCCATATGATTAATACGTTATGAATGAATTATGATTATGTATGAACAACAACAAAAGGAATGAATATCCTTTTAACCGAGTAAGAATTAACTTACTCAACCGGTGAAGAATGTCCTTCCTCGAACAAACGTCCTACAATGAGATGTCGGTCGCTCGAACATCCTTGAATGACAATTAAAAACAATGCTCAATATACAAATCAAGCACGATTATAACCGACTCAAACGTCGATACAGCAATATCCAAACTCATTGAGGTATTCTAACGAACACTTAGCAAACACACAACCTTCGATAATATCCAAATCTCGAATATATCAAAACCAACTCCAAAATGAGTATTTCAAACCAACAAAACAACTTCAATGATATCAATAATCCCATAGGAATCCACAAAACGAGTTAACGACAACATCTAATCGAAAACCCCCAAATATCAAAGTCAACTCCAAGGTGTTCTTGAATCAAACCTCAACAATTCATTAAATCCGAAATATACACTGAATAATACGTAGGAAAACATTTATCCAAGGTAGATAATCCATATCTAACATATTCCAACAACAATCCAAGCTCATACGAAGAAATCGGAAGGAAAAACCCAAAAATCCAAAATTCTAGATCCAAGAGATTATTACCTTGATGTGATGTGATGAGGATAAAGAAATGATGATTAATCCGAATGATAAGCTTGAAGATGATGATTGATGATTGCACCTCGAAGAACACTCTCCAAATCGCTCGGAATCGCCCAAAACCGCCGAAGGAATGAAGAGAAATAACAAATGACGGAGAAAGGACTGGACTGTCCTATATATAGCAAATCCCAGTTAGCGTGCGCTAGATCCTGTGCTTAGCGTGCGCTAACGGGTGTACTGGGTAGTCCAGTACCTACTGTCCGAAAACGGTAGCGTGCGCTACGTACCTTTTGTAGCGTGCGCTACGGCTGTACACTTAGCGTGCGCTAACCCCAATATGTTAGCGTGCGCTAACGAATTATCTGATGCAGTGATGGAGTCCAGAACCCTCTGTCCTCTGATCTGTTCGCGATAGCGTGCACTACATTCAATATTTAGCGTGCGCTACTACACCGTTAGCGTACGCTAAAAACCACTCATAGCGTACGCTATGAATTAATCCAATTCAGTCCAGTAGCCACTGGACTCAACCTGATCCGACCTTAGCGCGCGCTACACCGACTGCATAGCGTGCGCTACTCCGGCCTAATAGCACCCGCTACTTACCATTCATAGCGTGCGCTACTTACAACCCAACTGCAGTCCAGTACCTTCTGGACTGCCTGCTCGAAACATACTAGCGTGTGCTAGTGTTGAGAGGTAGCGTGCGCTACCTGTACTCAATTAGCGCATGCTAAAGAGAGTACGTAGCATGCGCTACTCCTCACACATAGCACAACTATGAAGATGACATCGGTGATAAACACGGCACGATTCTCCAACTAGATTGATGATGAATGACGATTGATACACGATACAATTACTCTGAACGGTGAATACAATGATTGAATATGAGTGACAAATGATCATTAATGAATGAAAATTACTGAGTGGCAATTACTGAACGATAATTACTGCATGATAAAGGCTGAATTACAACCGGGTATTACATACACCCCCCTTAAAAGAGTTTCGTCCCCGAAACTAAGGGTCAAACAACTCTGGATGACTCTCCCGCATACTATCCTCGGTTGCCCAAGTAGCCTCTTTGACTCCGTGTCTAGACCACTAAATTTTCACCAAATGAATCGTCTTGTTCCTCAACTGTTTGATTCGCCGATCTAAGACTCGTATAGGACGCTCCTCATATGAATGATCATCGGCGGTCTCAATTTCGTCGAACTGAAGTATGTGACTCGGGTCGGCAACATACTTCCGTAACTGAGATACGTGAAACATATTATGAATTCGGCTCAACGCCGGAGGTAAGGCCAATCGATAAGCTAACTCGCCTACTCGATCCAAAATCTCAAACGGTCCAATGAATCTCGGACTCAATTTTTCCCTCTTCCCAAAACGGAAGATACCTCGACTCGGGAATACCTTGACCAAAACATGGTCACCTGTCTCGAACTCCAATGGCCGACGACGGTTATCTGCATAAGTTCTGTCGACTCTGAGCGGTCAACAAATGACTCCTGATCAAAGCTACCTTCTCACGGGCGGCTATAAGCATATCGGGCTCGGTGCCGATTGGTTCTGATAAGTCATCCCAACATAATGGAGATCGACAACGACGACCGCACAAGGCCTCGTAAGGTGCCATCTTAATCGAAGCATGCCAACTATTATTGTACGTGAACTCGATCAACGGTAGTTGGGCTTCCCAATCATCTTTTCAATCAAGAACACATGCCCTCAACATGTCTTCCAAAGTCTGAATAGTCCTCTCTGATTGTCCGTCGGACTGAGGATGAAAAGCTGTACTGAGATTAAGCTGAGTTCCCATAGCACGATGAACTGATTTCCAAAAATGAGACACGAATTGTCCGTCACGATCGGAAACGATACTTTTAGGAGTACCGTGCAGTCTCACCATCTCTTTGATAAACAACTGGGCAAGTCTCTCAGGACCCCACGTATTCTTAATCTCAAGGAAATGAGCTGATTTAGTTAAGCAGTCCACAATTACCCAGATTGTATTCATGCCACGACGACTCGTCGGCAAACTCGTGATGAAGTCCATTGAAATATCTTCCCACTTCCACTCTGGAATAGGGAGAGGTTTCAGCATACCCGCCGGTCGCTGATGTTCTATCTTGACTTGCTGACAGGTCAAACATCTCGAAACAAATTCCGCGACTTCTCGCTTCATATTACTCCACCAGTAATTTTGTCTCAAGTCTTTATACATCTTGCTAGACCCCAGATGAACGGAATAAGGGGTAGCATGAGCTTCTCTCAAAATCGAGTTTTTCAACTCGTCATTCGCCGGTACGCACAACCGATTCTTGAATCGCAAAAATCCAACCTCGTGGACCACAAATCCAGGGGCTTTCCCCTGAGCCACATCATCTCGAATGCGTAACAAAAATGGGTCCGAACCCTAATTCTCCCTGATCGCCTCCTCAAGTGGCGATGAAATCTCTAACGTACAAAGTTGCCCTTGTACTCGCTATAACCAGACCTCGATATCGGGTCTCCAAAATTCCTGCTGAAGTTCTTTCTGAACTGTTAATCGAGCAAGCATCTGCTCCTGGACGGACTTACGACTCAAGGCGTCGGCGACAACATTCGCCTTGCCCGGGTGGTAAAGTATCTCAATATCATAATCTTTGATTAGTTCCAACCATCGCCTCTGTCTCATATTTAACTCCTTCTGAGTAAATATATACTTTAAACTCTTATGATCGGTGAATATCTGACAGGTAACGCCATAAAGATAATGACGCCAAATCTTCAATGTGAATACCACGGCTGCTAGCTCCAGGTCGTGGGTCGGATAATTAAACTCGTAAGGTCTCAACTGTCGTGAAGCATAAGCAATAACTTTTCCATTCTGCATTAGTACACATCTGAGACCCTGTCCGGACGCATCACTATAAACCACAAACTTCTGTCCCTTGCGGTAATGAAAGGACAGGTGCTGAAATTAACCGGCTCTTGAGTTCCTCAAAACTCTATTGACACGCGTCGGACCACGTGTATTTCTTATCCTTCCATAAAAGGTTCGTCATGGGTTGAGCGATTTTAGAAAATCCTTCAACAAATCGCCGATAATAGCCAGCTAATCCGAGGAAACTTCGGATTTCCTTAACATTCTTCGGAGGTTGCCAATCTCGGATAGCCTCCGTCTTTTGAGGGTCGACACGAACTCCATCTGATGAAATTACATGTCCGAGAAACGTCACTTCGGACATCCAGAACTCACATTTGGAAAACTTTCCAAAACGTTGCTCTCGTCTCAACACGTCGAGCACCTGATGAAGGTGAAACTCGTGTTCCTCCCAATCACGAGAATAAATTAAAATGTCATCAATAAAGACAACCACGAACTGATCCAAATAGTCGATGAAAACCCGATTTATTAACTCCATGAATACCGCAGGTGCATTAGTTAACCCAAACGGCATAAACACAAACTCATAATGACCATAGCGTGTTCGGAACGCCGTCCTTGCGATATCCGACTCTCGAATTCGCAACTGATGATATCCAGATCTTAAGTCGATCTTGGAAAATACTGAAGCTCCCTGAAGTTGATCCAAAAGATCATCGATACGAGGTAGAGGATATTTATTCTTGATCGTCACCCGGTTCAATTCCCGGTAATCAATGCACAAGCGGAACGAACCATCCTTCTTCTTGACAAATAACACTGGTGCTCCCCACGGGGACGTACTCGGTCGAATATAACCCTTATCGGTCAAATCCTCTAATTGATTCTTCAACTCCTGCATTTCGGTCGGGGCCATTCGGTACGGTGCCTTCGATATTGGGGACGTACCGGGCTCCAACTCAATCGTGAATTCCACATCTCTCTGTGGAGGCAAACCAGGTAACTCGTCTGGAAAAATATCGGCATATTCTCTCACTACAGGAATATCCGTCAACATTACTGATGGTTTCTCGGTCTTGGTCATATAGCACCAATAACTGACACACCCCTGATTGAGTAATCTCACTGCTTTCATCAAGTTAGTGACTCTCCCAGAAAAGCTGGGATTCCCTCCCTGAAATACACATTCGACCCCATCGTCTGAAATGATAGTGACCATACGCTTACGGACACTAATGACGGCATCGTGACGATCCATCCAATCAATACCCAAGATGATGTCGTCTCTCGGTAAACCTACCACGATTAGGTTTGCTAACCAAACACGGCCATGAAGCTGAATCGGACAATCCTTAATCTCACGATTCTCGATAATTCTTCTACCATCAGGTAGACCAATGACATAAGGCTCACAACTAGTAGCACTACCCAGACGTAGTCTACTCAAACATGACTCGGAAATGAATGAATGTGATGCACCAGTATCAAAAAGGGTACACACGGGTTGGGATAGAATATGAGTGTACCTGAGATCATCCGGGCCTCTGGATCGTCGGTCTTCTTCATCTCATAAATTTGGGGCTTGCCGGCCCCCGAACCGGACACTCCTGTCTGATAGCTCTTGGCTCCACCTTTATTAGCTCCTGTCGTCTTGAACGACGCGGACTGAGTGGCCTGATTCTGCACCGTTGAATTTCTCGGGGCCTAGGATGACGCCGGAGTAGGTTTAGAGTCTTTTCGGAAAAAACGGGCCTTATGCCCAGCAATCCCACAGTTATGGCATGTGACAGTCTACCTCGGACACTTGGTGCTGAAACGACCCTGTTCTTCACAGTTGAAACAGGTGATGGCCGAACTGTCCGCTCGTGACTGAGATTCCACGGGTCTAGGCGCCATAGGAAGTCGCTCAGAACAAGTAAAGCCCGCATGAGGTTTCTTGAAAGTGGCTTTACTGCCGTCAAACTGATTACGATTCTTTGAATTCTTGCCAGCAGATGAAGGTTGTTGCTTAGAAATCTCCTTAGCAGTAAGCTCATAAGTAAGAGCTTTCTCAATGAATTCGGCCAGAGTGGTGCAATTGTGATTAAGCAACTGCATCCACATACGAGGCTTCAACCTCTTGCTGAAGTATTTGATCTTGTCCGCCTCGGAGTGAATAATAGACGAGGCGAAAGGAAGAAGCTCCTGAAATTTCTCGGCGATGGCAAGAACATCATCGTCCGCTGAGAGGTCGGGAGTGAGTAATTCTGACAACTTAGCCTCCCTGAGTGGGGCCGGATAATACCTCTCCATCATGAGAGTCCTGAATTGATCCCATGTACAAGATCCGTCGGTGGGCTTCAACGATAACCACCATGAATGTGCGCCCTTACCAAGATAGTAAGCCACAACTGAAACTTTATGTCCCTCGGGACAGTCCACCATAGCAAACAGTTTCTCAAAATGTTCAAGCCAGTGAATGATATCCGCCGGCTCAGATGAGCCCTCGAAGGTAGGTGGTCTCTGGTGAGAGATGTCGCCAATGATACTGCTCACGCTCCTCTCTTGCCTCTGAGGTGGCGGCGGAGGAGCCTGTTGATTTTGAGTAGTTGAGTTATGCATCGTCTCCATCAGTTGTGCCATCTGAGTCATTTGGGCCATCATGCCCTGCATGAAAGCGAGTGGATCAACCCGAACACCTTCTGACTGAGCTGTGTCCTGGGTACGACTCCCTGATAGTGAATGATTACGTCCAGGTGAATGAGTGGCAGCGTCACTGCTCGATGAATTAGCATTATTCCTTGCATTAGCGCGTGTATTCACACGAGCTCTCGGGTTTCGGCCCACACCACGGCCTCTTCCCCCGCGTCCTCTGCCAGCTCTTTCCATACTGAAGTGGAAAGTCATATGATAATCATATATCTCGCATGAATATCACATTATGATTACGTTATGAAATGATGAAAATGAGCATACGCGCTCAAAGACAATGATTACATGAATGATCAACTGAAGTGACGTGATTATCTGATGAAATTCTTGAAATGATTATCTTGAACAAGTTAACAAGATTAATGATATGATCCTCAAGATCAACAACTGAACAATGAAATGAACTGAGTGATTAATGAATTAACATGATCGACTTGATCAAAATGAAAATGATGAAAGAGGATTGTTGAATGTTGAATGATGAATGAGTGATTCTTATTGCCATAAATTATACCATGGCGTCAGAAATCTTACTGTTCTTTGGTCTGAGGGGCTCGGCTCTTGCACAGGTCACACGTGAGGTGAAGGTCCAATGATACTAATCTGATGAACGATGATTTCAAATGAGATATGACTCGGAAGGTAGTATTCAAAACCACTCTCCGATACCAACTCTGTAACACCCCAAACTAGGCGGATATTACAGTGTCGTGGACCCCCGACTGTAACCCACCAGGTAAATGAAAATTAATGAATTAAATAATATAATTGTAGTACCGAACCACAATATATCATTAATCACCCCGATGAGGAGTTTCATTACAACACACCCAAGATAATACCGAATACATGTATATTTTATATGAAGATAAAATATACAACACTGAATGAAATGAATATCCAAATGGAAGTCTGCAGCAGAAAAAATAAGGAAAACACGAGTGAATGAAAGGACTTGGGCCCCCTACTAGTATCACTGGGACTCCTCGCCGTCAACGTTCTCTTCCTGTGCCTTAACCTTGCCATGACCTGAAAACAACATCCCCCAACGGGGTTAGTTACACAGAACAACAATCCTCAAGGGTTGAATAAACACAATCATGATATATCTTAATTATGAAATGACGCTGAAGAGAGGCATCATAGTACGCCCATAATGGTATGTGCATGTGCACAAGACGAGTGTCCGGACACACCCGTCCATGTACCTAATTAGTCTCACGGAGGTACATTACCGTGTGCACAGTCCAATGCGTCGGTGAACCCAACACATGACCATCACGTGCCCGACTAAAAATTCCACACATCCCCACCTGGCCACGCAATATGAACCCAGAAAGTCATATGGGCAAGGAATGACCATGAAGAGTAATAATGAATAACAATCCGACGAAGTCAAGAATGACTCACCGAGATGAAATGATAGTGAAACGAATGATAGATCAATGAAATGATTGGAACCGTCGTTCCTTGTGAATGAAGTGATTAATTGACAATTACAAATCCCAATATGATTAATACGTTATGAATGAATTATGATTATGTATGAACAACAACAAAAGGAATGAATATCCTTTTAACCGAATAAGAATTAACTTACTCAATCGGTGAAGAATGTCCTTCCTCGAACAAACGTCCTACAATGAGATGTCGGTCGCTCGAACATCCTTGAATGACAATTACCAACAATGGTAAATATACGAATCAAACACGATTATAACCGACTCAAACGTCGATACAGCAATATCCAAACTCATTGAGGTATTCTAATGAACACTTAGCAAACACACAACCTTCGATAATATCCAAATCTCGAATATATCAAAACCAACTCCAAAATGAGTATTTCAAACCAACAAAACAACTTCAATGATAGCAATAATCCCATAGGAATCCACAAAACGAGTTAACGACAACATCTAATCGAAAACCCCCAAATATCAAAGTCAACTCCAAGGTGTTCTTGAATCAAACCTCAACAATTCATGAAATCCGAAATATACACTGAATAATCCATAGGAAAACATTTATCCAAGATAGATAATCCATATCTAACATATTCCAACAACAATCCAAGCTCATACGAAGAAATCAGAAGGAAAAACCCAAAAATCCAAAATTCTAGATCCAAGAGATTATTACCTTGATTTGATGTAATGAGGATGAATAAATGATGGTTAATCCGAATGATAAGCTTGAAGATGATGATTGATGATTGCACCTCGAAGAACACTCTCCAAATCGCCCGGAATCGCCCAAAACCGCCGAATGAATGAAGAGAAATGACAAATGACGGAGAAAGGACTGGACTGTCCTATATATAGCAAATCCCAGTTAGCGTGCACTAGCTCCTGTGCGTAGCGTGCGCTAACGGGTGTACTGGGTAGTCCAGTACCCACTGTCCGAAAATGGTAGCGTGCGCTACGTACCTTTTGTAGCGTGCACTACGGCTGTACACTTAGCGTGCGCTAACCCCAATATGTTAGCGTGCGCTAACGAATTATCTGATGCCCAGTGATGGAGTCCAGAACCCTCTGTCCTCTGATCTGTTCACGATAGCGTGCGCTAGATTCAATATTTAGCGTGCGCTACTACACCATTTGCGTACGCTAAAAACCACTCATAGCGTGCGCTATGAATTAATCCAATTCAGTCCAGTAGCTACTGGACTCAACCTGATCCGACCTTAGCGCGCGCTACACCGACTGCATAGCGTGCGCTACTCCGGCCTACTAGCGCGCGCTACTTACCATTCGTAGCGTGCGCTACTTACAACCCAACTGCAGTCCAGTGCCTTCTAGACTGCCTGCTCGAAACATACTAGCGTGTGCTAGTGTTGAGAGGTAGCGTGCGCTACCCGTACTCAATTAGCGCACGCTAAAGAGAGTACGTAGCGTGCGCTACTCCTCACACACAGCACAACTATGAAGATGACAATGACGATAAACACGGCATGATTCTCCAACTAGATTGATGATGAATGACGATTGATACACGATACAATTACTCTGAACGGTTAATACAATGATTGAATATGAGTGACAAATGATCATTAATGAGTGAAAATTACTGAGTGGAAATTACTGAACGATAATTACTGCATGATAAAGTCTGAATTACAACCGAGTATTACAAAATCCGGAAGAACACAACCGGATATCATTATGTGATAGTGCCAAAGAAATTTGGAAAATGCTTGAAGTAACACACGAAGTAACGTATCAAGTCAAGGAGATAAAAATAAACATGCTCCTTCACAAATACGAACTATTCCAAATGAAGGACAATGAATCCATCACGATCATGCTCGACCGTTATTCGGTCATTACAAATGGATTAACATGTTTTGGAAAACCGCTTTCGAGTAGTGAGAAAGTAAAGAAAATTCTCTGATCACTACCTCGAGAATGGGATGGTACGGTAACGACAATAATGGAATCTAAAGATTTAAATAATCTTGATTTTAGTGCTCTCGTTGGTTCTATTATCAACTACGAGATTGTTCTAAAATCTCGGAATGCCAAACCGAAGCCGAAGGAAAGATCGATAGCCATGAAGGCTAAGATGTCAAGATCTAAGGAAGAAATCCCGGTGGACGAAAGCGACGAAGAATCGGCATATTATGCCAAAAATATTAATACGTTCCAACACTTATTAAACCGGAGGAAGCAGGACATCCAAAAGGGCGAATCTAAGAATTTTGACAACACTTGTCGATTATGTGGTAAACCAGGCCACTTTGCTAAGAATTGTCGTGTAAAACCCAAAGAGGTTTTAAATGCAACATGGAGTGATGAAGATATTGATGATGATTTTCTAAATCAAAATAATCTCGCTCTCATGGCCCGGAGTTCATTCGACGATAGCGACGTCGAAAGCCAAGTAAGTAATTCTTACGACGAACTTTTTGAAGCATTCGAGTTATTACATACGGACTATCAAAATGCTCTATTCGAGATTAAATCCCTTAAATCTAAATATAAATCTTTGGGAAATTGAAAATTCCAAAATTCTTTGAAAAGGAAAATTTATTGAAATCGATCATTCAAATATGTTGAAAATGAAAATATTTTAAAGGATGATCTTGTTAAAATTCAAACCGAGCTCAAAAATTTAACGAAGAAATTCTCTCGCGGAAATGAGAAATTTGAAAATATTCTCTCGGTTAAAAAATACACGTTGAACAAATAGGGGTTGGGATTCAAACCACATTCTAAAAACGAATCCGTAAATTTCAAAATACCCCATTGTGAAAAATATTTGAAAATTGGGCATCACATTTCGAATTGTAAAAGCCCACGGTGGACGATAAAAACTAAGAAAATTTGGATTCCCAAAACTTTTATTCCAAATATCGACTATGTTTCGAAAGAAAAAACAACTATAGGTTGGGTCCCCAAAAATTAATTTTTAACAATTATTGATATTTTACTCAGGGGGAGTATTTTTTAAAGGGAGATAATATTTTCAGGGGGAGATATATCCTATTCATGCATATTTTATCATATATTCATCATTTGGTATCATACATATTCAATAATTGGTATCTTCTACACAATTTATTTTTTTTTACACTTTTTGCTGAATACAAAAGGGGGAGAAGAAGTTGAATCGGATAAAAAGCGTCATGAAAGAATGACGAGAAAAATAAAAAGTAAAAAGGAGGAGAAAATAATAAAAATCGAAGAAGTCGAAAAGGAGAAAAAGAAAGCATACAAAAAGGGGGAGAAACGAAGGAGTTGAAAAAATGAGAAACGAAGAAGTCGAAAATGACAGAAAAAGAAAATGGGTGAAACTAACGAAACGATCAAAGCCGAAAACTTTGATTCGTACAAATGTATATATATATATAATTTTATTTTGCAGGTTTTATCCAATTCAAGGGTTGTTTTGTAATCATCAAAAAGGGGGAGATTGTTGGAATATTTATTCCACATATTAATAAATAGTGTTTTGATGATTAAGTTGCTAAACAAAACAAAACAACAAAGAGGCGAAGCAAAACAACGAAGCAGATGAAGACACCAAAAGTTGGACAAAATACAAAGCTAGCGCACGCTAGACATGCGTTATCTGCAGATCAGACGAGTTCGAAGTTACCTGAAGTGAAGTCACCTTGTGAAGATAGCGCATGCTACACATCATGCATAACACACGCTATCGAAGGTTAATTACCGTTGTGAAGATATTCAAACACTGTATGACGCAAGCAATGACGAAATCATAGCGCACGCTAAGGATGAGGAATAGCGCACGCTAAGACGTTTGAATTCAAGTCAATCAATCCGTTGGGAAGATTTTGAAGCAAAGTCAAAAAGTATAAACGGATATATGACGCATGCAATGATGCAAGATTAGCGCACGCTACAAGGAAATGTTAGCGCACGCTAACTGTCATGGACAGTAGCCACTAGACTTGAATTACAAATCATTAACGTACGCTACATGGAGTTCATAACGTATGCTGAGGCAAAAACGCGCGATAGCGCACGCTTAGAAGAAGAGCTAGCGCACGCTAGCAAGTCAGAAGTCAATAACGGCTAGTTTGATGGAGAAGGCTATAAATACCAGTTCAAATGGTAATCATCATACAACAACTTCAAGCAATAAAGACACTGATCTGATATTCATATACTTTATATTGTTGTTGTGATATTGAGCTTATATTGTTAGTTTGAGTGCTTATACATTCAACACATACACGAGAGGTAAAAGAAAAGATACGATTGGATTCGGTGTTATTAGGATCAAGGATACGGCATTGTTAGAATCGCAATCGCTATCTTAGTGAGGTTTATCTAGTACCGATAGAAAGATATAGTGGTTGATTCCTTGTCCAATAAAAAAAGGAAAACGGTTTAACTTGGACCGACAAAAACACAAGTAAGAGAACGGTTTTACTCGGAACGATAGAAGACGAGCTTGTAACGGTTATCCCTTGACCGATAGAAGAGAGGTGCATAGGTTTTGATCTTCATCCTATTGAAAAAGATACTGAGAGAGGACGTAGGCACGTGTGGACGAACCTCTATAAATCCTTGTGTCGTTTATTTTCCGCACTTTATATTTACGCTTCCGCACAATGGCGTAAATACCGATATTGCTCCTACACAAGGATCTACCAGGCTGGTAACTAAAATCAAATATCTCAACATCGCGTTTAAGGCCAAAATGACTCAGCAGGCTGATTTGGTCTTTCAATAAATATATACAACTCGATCTCAATACATGCCCACGCAGGGGTCGAATATAACACACTCCCATAAGAACACTGCAGCGGAAATAAAGTACAACTGAACCAATACAACAGCGTATGGGTCCTCATGTGATTAGTATCGATCATCTTTCATCATCCTTCATGTCAACCCTGTGCTATGCTCCCCAAACCCTGAATGCAATACAGACATCCACCCCTCGATAACTTGCAAGTTAGCAAAATCCCACTATTTTGCTAGTGCAAGTACATAACCATATGAAGTGTAACAAACAAATAGAATTCACGAATCAGATACGACAATTAACTACAAAAGACTTCCCGAGAAGTTTTAATAATTAGAAAAAAAATCAATGAAATTTCTGAAATAAATTCCTCATCTCGGGGATTTTGAAAATAGAAAACTTTGTTGGACCTCAAGTCCTAAGTTGAAAAATAACCCTTTCAAGACGAATGGGTCTCGGCCCAAAATCGCTTTCCGTAAAACAACCTTTACAAAACCGTTGGGATCTCAACCCAAATCTCATCAAATCACAGTACACGAGAACGATAGCAAGGTTCGTTTTCCAACATCAAAACCCACAACCAAAAGACTAAACACAAACGACAATGCTCTAGTGCCATCCTAGTCGAGTAGGCCAATGAACAACTTACCTCTTACACATCTAGTCAATGCATGCAAGAATCATGAAACCATCGATCAAAAACACTCGTTTACAGAGACGCTAATATCAAAACACATTTATAAAAATGCACTTCAATTAACCGCGGACCCACACCTCTGTGGACCCCTACCGAGACCCCATCGGATCTAACCCGTAGTGGTTAAAAGCAAGCTCGTGGATCCACGCCTCTGTGGACCCCTACCGAAACCCCGTCGGATCTAACCCGTAGTGATCATACACACACACACACACCAATACTCATGCAATACTAATATGCTAAGAATGTAAGTTCATTAGGAAAACTTGCTAGAAATGGCAACTTACCCGACACAATTATCATACTCAACACAATACCTCCATCATTAACAATCAATCACGACACAATAACACAATTAATGCGGAATACACGATTCCACAACATTAAACAAGCGGAAATATCATTAATTCCCTCAATGTTCAAAATAATCAAATCATAATCAATTCACACGAATCATATTCACGAGGGCAAACCAACCATCGTAAATCCAACATGTAACTCTATTTGCAGGACACAAAATATATAAGAAAAATACTTGCCTCGAAACCACGATCGAGACAAGATGACGAACGGGATGCGGTCGGGCAGCCCCGGACTCCTGAGCATCATCAAGAACACAATAGCATCGCAAACACTACGAGAATAACACCACACGAATCACCGACACAAAACGGAGATTAACTCGGAATCCTCGGTCACCTATAATCCTCCGGAAGAAACAATAAAACATGATTACGATGAGGATCAAGACCAAACCAACGGAGATCACATCAAGCTATCGAAGAAAAACTCATTCGAACATTTAATCGAATATTAAATGTTCACTACACCTCAAGAACACCGAGATCACCCTTAGGGTTGAAACGAACCGAAGATATGGATATACAATCCATAAAACATGTTTAACAACAACATCTAGCACCAATCGATTCACCTTAATCGGATTGGATTCGGGATTAAGAATAATATGAATTCAAAGGTTTCCCCCAAAATGGCCGAGAATGAAAATCAACCCGATGAAATCATGAAACGAATTTCTAAATCATGGGTTATGATCAACATGACTAGATAACAACGAGGGAATCAACAGTTTCGGATTAAACTCATGAAATCAAGACAAACCCAAAATATCTCAAATAGGGTTCTAAAATCTTACCTTGATTCGGAGAAGGAGGAAGCCTAGATGATGATGAACACGAAGAAGACCCACCGATATGATTACAATCATCAAAGGCCGACGAAAGTTCGTCCCACAGGTGCCCAGATCGCCAAAACCGAATGAAGGAGGAGGAAGATAAAAATGATCCGAAATCGGTCAACTCCAGGTATATAAACCCGCAGGAGGCTAACGTACGTAAGTTAAGGTATGACCTCTAACGTACGTAAAGGTTGGCCTAGGCGATTTGTCCGAAATCCTGGTCGCGATAACGTACGTAACGAAGGTCGTGTTACATACGTTATGAAGCATAAATAGCGTATCCTACACATATGGTAGCATGCACTAACGGGGTACTCCAGTACCTACTGTTCTGAATCTGCTGCCCGACAACGTGCGCGAAGAAAATCCATTAGCGCGCGCTAATGCCCCCAGAAACTACAGTAGTAGAGTTCTCAAAACGAGTACAACGACGGACTCCGCCGATCGAAATGTCAAGTTCAATATACGCACAGAAAACTCCAGAATAAGATCATATTAAGAGTTTGAGCTCTAATCAACTCACACACAACCACGAAAAGGGTCGAGACAACAATTACGAATGCGGATACCCACAACTTTGGAAAATTAGAAAATGGCCCAAAATGCCCGAAAATCACGATACGTGATCGAATAACCAAAACAAAGCTCACAACACGTCTAACAAAGTTAAACAGACTTACGGGGGACACGAAACAACAGTTTCAAACGAGATTCGCAAGAATCAAACTCAAATGCAGAAAAGTCGCTAAGAAGCATGGAATCTAACAAAACGACACCGAAATGAACTCAGATGTCAAAAAGTGCAGAATTAATCATTCTCAGAATGATGAAACGGTCACAAGCGATTCGCTAAGATGGACTTCCGCCAGAAAGGAAAATTACCGAAAATCAAAATTGTGGATATTACACTGGAGGAGCTGGTTCTCGAGTCGACGCCGCTGAAAGTTTGGATCACCAACCATCTCCATCAGTTTACGCCATCATGTCGCGCCGCCAACCTCGCTCGTGTGTACGATAAGTATACCGCTGGAATCCGCCACCGGATCTCCAATAGAAGAACGAAGAACTCAAAATACGATGGGAGAGAGGATAAAGGGAAAGAGGAAAAGGAAAAAGAGAGAAAGAGAAAGAGGAAGAAGAAAGAAAGGTGGAGATTTGGTGTGGAAAATGGGGAAAGAAAAGGAAGAAGGAAGAAAAATAGAGAGAAAAATAAAAAGAAGAGCGAGAGAGAAAACAAAGAGTGATGGAAGGGGTTGAAGAGGAGGCTGGTATTAGGTTAGAAGTACTTAAAGATATTTTAAGTGTATTAGATAAAAAATGAGTTCTCGAGCAAAAAATTAAGATATTACATATTGTGTAAAAAATAGGTTTTACATTTAGGTATCAGTAAAAATAATACACTTATTAAAATAGGAGAGAGAAGGAAAATAAGATAGAAAATAGTCTCTAGTTGTTATAAATGAATTGTACGTTTATAGTAGAGTATCAGACAAGCTTCAAGTTTTAATTTATCTTATATATTAAAAGATTCAGTCCTCAATATTTATTGCTAAGTTGTAAAGATTAAGCCCATTCTAAAATTTATTATGCCTGTGTAATCAAAGGGCATCATCGGGTATACCAATCATCCTGCAACAATTAAGATGAATATGAAGGGTGCCCGTAGGTGCAAGTAATTAAGATGAATATGAAGGGTGTCTGCAGGTGCAAGTAAACCAACCATCCTGCAGCAATTAGAACAAAAAAGAATACAAAGAGTTCGGCCGTTTACAATCATACATATGTTACATGAGCTATAAATAATGCATTCACATCCACTATCCTAATCCCATCACCATCCTCAACAACAGTCGACTACAACAAGATCCCATCCACTATCCTAATCCCATCACCATCCTCAACAACAACATCAAAATCTAACCTATATATTCCCATCAACAAACCACAACAAGACACGAAAAAAAATTAAAATTTGTTGCTTTCAAGACAAAGATCTTTATAGATCTAACACCATAAACTCATCATCAATCATTTGGAAACGAAAACCAACAACAAACAAAACCTACCTGTGACCACTTAAGAGATTTTGAAGACGAAAACCAACAACAAACAAAACCTACCTGTGACCTCTTAAGAGAGGTTTTATCTTTGTTTACCCATTTTTGGTTCTCGGTTATATAGAATAGAAAGAACTTGAGGGTTTTTTATCCGGTGTTAAAGAATAGGGTCGGCGGTGGTGGCAGAACATTGTACCCAAGAAAACATCCCATGGGTAGGAATCACGTTCGCTCAAAGAGGCGAGATCAATGGCGGTTTTGGGAGAGAGGAGGAGGGTGAGGTTAATGGCGGTTTTGGGAGAGAGGAGGAGGGTGAGATTCGGTTTTTAAGAGAGAGAGAGAGAGAGAGAGAGAGAGAGAGAGAGAGAGAGAGAGAGAGAGAGAGAGAGAGAGAGAGAGAGAGAGAGAGAGAGAGAACCAAATATGTTTTGTTTATGTTTATTTGTGATGATGAGTGATGAATGTGATGGTAGTGTGCTTTTATGATAGGTTTTATGAGGTATAAATGATACGACAAATGTCTAAAAGAAACCATGGTTTATTTGTGCTTATTTCCATTTTTGGAGAAAGAAGAAAAAAGGAGATACTAATTGATAAAGTCAATCTGAGGCTTAATATTTAACAATTATGTTAGATTCGAGGTTAGCTGAACTTATTGTAAAACTATTTGGCTAAGAATTGCAATGCACGTTTCAATCAGATGCACCATCAGATTTATACTTCAACGATTTACGCTGAACATTACGTAAGGAATAATTTTATACAATTGTGTGTATCGTACGGGTCTGGACGCCTCGTCTTCTGAAGTTTCGAGTCTTAAAAGCACGTCAATTAGAAAAGAGTACACCATATTTATTAACTACTAGTGTACAGCCCTCGAAACTCGACGGGTAATCACTTCATATTGTAATTTACAAGTAAAAATCTAAAAATAATTTAATATTTTGTTAGTGTTCAGTCACTTGCAATCGTACCACATCGGAACACACCAATAAATAGAAATAATAAGGATGGGATTCAGCCACCCGAACTCATTTAGAATTTATGTACTTGTACTCGTCCTAAACTCGATTGAAAGATAATTTTACTATTTATTCCAGTTCAAAACTCATATAGTAACACATGAAATGATGAAAGTATGGTACAAATATTCAGATCTATTTAAAATCCTTATACCCATGTTCATCACAAATTCAATTAAAAGATGATTTTATTACCTGTTTATTTCTTAGACCCCTATATAATATCCGCTAATTACTACGTGTTGCTACCCAAAATATTATCCGGAGACAGATATTGCTGGAATGGATGGATAGCAAACAAATGCAAGAACACTTCCGTGGGAAAAGTAAATAACACAAGATTTGTCGGGGTTGTAGTCTCGGGCTTGAATGCTCTCGCGAGATATTATTAATACAAATATTCGGGGATACAAGTATTAATGTAAGAGTATAATTACAATGAGTGTAAAGACCCTTGTTATCTTAGCTAATGAGCGTGTAGATTGCCGGAAGAACCAGATATGACGCTCTGTGAGTTCTTGTAACAACGTTGATGAGCTGTGACGACTGTGAGAAATCGACAGTCTCCCACAGCGTGTAGTAGCTCTGTGTTTGAGTTCCTGGGCTTGTGAGTCTCTTCGGATCTGCGCTGTGGAGACTCCTTGCCTCTGCCGACCGTCTTCTGGTTGAGAGGTACTGAGAGAGAAATCCTGAGGTAGATTCTGGAGATGAAGCCAAGAGCTTGAAAGTAAGTATGTATTTCCGTGAATGAAGTTGGAACTTTTCTCTGTTATGAGTGATACTGAGAGGGACCTTTTTCCAGTTGCTGGATGTTCCCTATTTATAGGACTGGGAGCTGCTGGGCGATCGCCTCTGCTGTATAATAAGCGGGCGATCGTCTTTTAGCACATGGGCTGGTCCCCTTATAGTCCGTAGGAGTTGCTGGCAGCCAGCTGTGCGGTCCAATGGGAAGTCTGCACGCGTCTGAGTCGCTGTCACGGGCAGTCCCACCTTGTACCTTTCGGCGGGCTTGTCGGTAGGTGAGAAGGTGGTGACAGGCTGTGGTCAACGATCCATGAAACGCGGCGCCTGTCGTGGATCTGCACATGGGCGCTGTTTTGAGGTCCAGTCTTCGTGGACTTCAACAGACGATGGTCTCTGTCTGTGGCAAAGGACGATCGTCTTAAGTCGGGCACCAGAGTCGATCGCTAGACGCCAAGGGGCGATCACCTTTGGAGTCGATCGCTAGATAAGGTGGTTTGGTATCTTCGATTAGGCGAGTCCGCCATAGTTTGATTGGTTTTGGACTCGGTCGCTCGGCCATGTAGTCGATCGCCTGTCGAGGTGAATAAATCTTGACACAACAATTGCCCCCCAGCTTGCTCCTACGTTGGAAACGTGGGGTGAGGTGGTTCTACTAGCGATCGCTGAATTTTGACGAGTGACTCTGCATTTTACTGAACTGGCGATCGTCTTTGAGTTGATTGATTCTGAATTTGGACGACCTGATAGGTCGCTGAAAAGAGCGGGAAATGGCAGCGGATGCGGAAAAGCCTCTGGGGCACGTGTCGGGTTCTTGTTGGGGAAGGCCGACAGACATTTATGACTCTTCGTCTGATGCGTCCTTGAAAAGACGTGTATGCGGGTTTCAAGGGAGTCATTAATAGCGACGGTTGCACTTTTGGCCCCCGATATTCTCCTAAATTGCACGGGAGCCCCTGCCCTCTCCTATAAAAAGGTGCAGGGTTGCAGTGTTCATTCTTACACGCTTTTATTGGAGAAAGAAGGATTTTGCTGAAGATTTTTCTGTAGACTTTGCTGCCGATCATCGATCGATTCAATCTTGGGTAAGAAGAACACTCCTTTTCTCCTCTTTTTCTTCGAGAATGACTGGAACATCTTCTTCACACAGAGTGGGCACCATTTCCGCTGCCGGGGCATCGTCTGTCCGGGGAGAATCCTCCGCAGATTTCCATCTGAAGACGGCCGCCGAGGCTATTCAGGCCGGAATTGACCCTGCGGAAGTCGAGGCGTTGTTCAATGAAGCCGACGTCGCCAAGGAGGCGGCGGTCGAGCGGAGACGCTCGCAGATGGAGAGAAATCTGGCGGTTAGGGCCTATTGGAAGCAGCACAGTGATTTTGGCCAGGCCTATCTGGCCTTTGCTGAAATTATGGAGAGGTTGGCCGACCCGTCTCCTAAGTTCAATTATCGGGAGTATTCGATCGCTAATCCTTATCAACCTCCTAAGCGATCGCTATTTCGGGCTGCGCAGTGATCTCTATGGTCTCTTGGCCAAATCAGAAGTTCGGCGACCAGGAAGGATCTGGCCGTCTGGAGGACGAGGTTTCATATCCCTTCAGATGTGGATCTCTTTGTGCCGGCCGAGAATGAGCGAGCCGATCAGCCTCCGGAGGGGATGGTCGCTGTGAATGAAGCAATTATGGAGGCCAGACTGCGGTTTCCTTTGTCGTTCTCCATCACCCATCTACTGGCTGCTTGGAACGTGGCGCCGCTCCAGCTGAAGCCGAATGCCTGGCTCCAGATTATCTGCACTCTCACCCTGTTCGGCGGTCACCGACTGTACCGCCTCCCTTCGCCGTCGGAGATGAACCACCTGTTCAAGCTGACGGCTCAGAAAGGGTCGGTCGCAGGCTATCATATACAAGGCCGATCCGGTCGGGTGATCCTTGGAGTCCCGAACAAGGTGCGGGGTGACCCGGCGAAGTGGTTCTGGGTCGCCGGGGCATGGAAGGCTTCTGCGAGCGATAATCCTACGGGCGAGCTGGAGATCCCCACTAGCTTTCGGGAAAGGAATCCCGGTAACGGTTCAGACTCTCCCTTTGTTCGGATATGTTCTGAACTGATCTAATTTGATTTCATTTTTTGCAGGTTTCCATATTCCGGCGATCGAAGAGCTGCCTTTTGATTTTCTGGTCGTCTGGGAGCGGATACGGAGTTTGCTGGACGATGACTTAGATGCTCAACGGATCAACAGGGAGAGTCGTTGGCTGTCTGCTTGGCTATTCCGTTTCCCGAGACATCTCTCGGTCTCAGGTACGAATTTCTACGATCTCTATTTGTTGGGCGATCGTCCTGTTGGAGGAATAGGTCTAACTGCTGTTTGATTGTTCTTTATTGCAGAAGTCCGCTTTCCTCGCTTTTTGGAGCCCCCACTGGAGATAGCTATGTCGAACCCTGGAGTTTTGGGCCGTCTCCGCCAGAAGAAGTCATCTCGAGCTCCTCCCGTGGCGTTACCTATCATTACGGAGGTGGAGCCTCGCGTGCAGTCGATCGTGGTTGATGAGGAAGTTCCTGAGGAGGGGCTTCGAATGGACCGCAAACGGCAGAGGTCGGGAGAAACTCCAGTTTCTGCCCCTGCCAGTGAGGTGCCGATCGCCGCGCCTCCGATCACCGTTGTTCCTCCGTAGAATGAGCCTACTCCCTCCGCGGCTTTCTTACGGGACATGGCGATCGCCGAGGCTGAGACCCCTCGTGGGAAACCATACTTCGGTCGTGATCCCGAGAGAGCCGAGAGGTAAACTTTGCTTGCTGAGTTGAAACTAGTCATTTGCGTGGGAGATGTGCTAATTTCTGTTGCTTGATGCACGATCCGTAGCACTGATCCATCTTGTCTGCCGATGGTGCGGGATTTCCTAGCGAGCCGATCTCCTCGCCAGGCCTGCGATGTCCCGCTATACGTCAACCGGGCCGTTTCCGCTTTACCGAAGGCCAGGACGACCGATCTAGATGCGATCGCTCGTCAGCGATCTGGGAGTACAATGCATGCTGCTTTCACCCTTTCTCTCCAGGCGGCGACCATGGCTGCCCAGGCTGTGCAGGAGTTTGAGGGGCGTCCTTCCACTACTCGCCTGCAGGCGGATCTCGAGGCGGCTCGGAAAGAGAACGCTGAGTTCACCGACAGGATTGTGGCAATGGAGAAGGACTCCCTGGATGCAGCTAAGTGGGCGAGCCATGAACTTGAGCTGGCGAGGAAGGATGCCGAGGAATCCCGGGCGACGGTCGACCGATTTCGGGACCGGATGATAGATGCCCGACGGTTGCAATTGGCCGCTGAGAAGGAGGCCGATTAACTGAAGGTGACCATCGCTCGTCTGGATAGCGAGTTGGCGGCGTCGAGAGGAGAGACGGCTGCAAGGGAAGCCGAGCTCCAGGGTGTGCAACAGGCGATGGCGGAGCTGAAAAGGGAGGTAGAGGCGACCAAGGCCGACCCATTTCTCAACTTGGAGTTTGTCAGCGAGTTTGCCTATTATATGGTGTTCGCTGACTCGATCCGAGCTGCTAAGAAGGGAGGGTTGGAGGTCGGCCCTCTTACTGAGAACTTCAAGGTGTATGCATTGGAGCATCCTCTCCATCCTGCTTTCTCCTTGCCGATCTTGGATCTCGTGGATATCGGTGTAGACTTGAGCTGGTATCTGACTCCGGCGAACCTTGTTCATCCCGACGCTCCGGAGGACGGGGAGGCCGCTCCGGAGGCTGAAGGCGAAGGCCAGGCAGGGGCCTGAGGCACTTCGTTTTTGTTTGTTTTAGCTTTTCTTGCCTTGTAATTTTGTAGCTTTTCCTTGTAGTACTTAGGCCTTTCGGGCGTACTGTATGTACCTTTGAGACTTCAAGTAATGTAATGAACGTTTGGTTCTTCGATTTATCACTTGAATGATTGCTATTTTTGAGTCTTTTGCTTGACTTTGTACAAATGTGTGAGGAGAGATTGTTGCGTGTGTAGTATGTCTAAGTGAATTGATAAACTCATATAGATAACTTTTACAACACATTCGATCGCTGCACAAGCATCTGCTAATTGCCGATCTCCGTATGTGATTGAATATGGACGATCGCTGTATAAATAGCTCCGCACTCTTCCCCCTTGTTTTTGTTCACTTAGTGAAAGTAAGGGGGCGAAAATAAATCGTTGAGTGAGCGGCCTTAAATTTTGTCGAATCCTCGAGGAAGGCCGTCCATCTCGGTCTTGAGGAACCGTGCACGATCGCGGAGTTCGATGGACAGATCTCCACGACCATGTCTTGTGCGCGAGCGACATTCCGTCTGATGGCTAATCTCTCGCGACTCACTTTATTGGTAGGGTCCTCCGAAGGTTGCGCCTCGCCTCGTATTTAAACAAAGGGCGTGCGGTCTTGGTCTGGAAGATTCCTTGCGTGGGGCGTCGTCGGATTAATCGACTCCACATCCGTGGCTTGTTAGCTCTTTTTCTACCTCGGGTCGCCATTAAGATGGCGACCCTCGACGGTATACGTTGAGACGGGGGAAGGCGATCACTGCCTAGCTTCCATCATGTCGATGACGAACTTTAGAGAGCGAGCGAGTCATCCTCTTTTTTGAAGCGTTAGCTCAGGCAGTAGCCTTTTGTTCAATGAGGTGGGAAATTGGGGAGAGACTTCCGAAGTTCCCTTCTCTCGATTAAAGCATGTAGATACGGTCGCCGAGGTTGATCGAGGGGTCGGCTCGTATGAGCTTTCCAGCCTGTTTGCGTTCGACTCGGACGATCGTGTTGGGAGATTGGTAGGGGCTCCAGCTAAGCCAATAAGTTGTCCAACTTGCCCTCCTCGAACAATCTCCAGAGTTGTCTGAGGAGGTCGCGGCATTGGTTGGTGCTGTGGCCGGGACTCTTATGGTAGGCACAATATTGATTGTGGTCCAGGTGACCGTGGTCCCTTATAGCCTTTGGTTTGTTCAGCGGTTCGCGCCCCTTGATGGCGTAGAAAATGTGGGCCAGAGTTCGGTTGAACGTATGGAGGAGATGGGCTTCCATGTCCTCGAAGGCCTTGGGATCTCCGGGTGGCTTGGCGACTCCCTTCTTGGTTTTGGCGATCGCCGTCTTTCGGACAAGAGGCAGCGTTTCCTCGCCTAGGCGGAGGGTGAGTAGCCTTTGCCTGGCCAGAAAGTCGGCAGCCTTAGCTCGGAAGATCGCGTAGGTTGGGGGGATGTTCTTCGTGAGATGTCTAAACATGGGTGAATGACCGTAGAATCCCCCAAGGACCGAGTAGAGAGCGAGCTCGTCGCTGATGGGCTCGCCGGTGAGGATGATTTTGTCCACTCGGTCGATGTAATCTGCATCGGATTCGTCTTCCCCCTGCCTGATTTTCATCATGCGGTGGGGGCCTTCTGGTCTAGCGACCTTGGCGGCGAAGTATGACGTAAAGTCGCTCGCCAGTTTCTCAAAGGAGATGATCGATCGCGGTGGTAGTGAGATGTACCACCTATGGGCCAGCTCGCCCAATGTTAATGGGAAGATTCGGCATTTGGTTGCATCTGATGCCCCACACCCGGTCATGTAAATTCGGAATTTACTTAGGTGCGTTTCGGGGTTCGATCTCCCTTCATACAGAGGTGTTTTGGGAAGAGCGATCCTTGGTTGCACGGGAGCGAGCTCTATGTGGACCGCGAGTGGCTCGGTCGGCCCGATGATCTTTCTGCTGGTGCTTGCCCCAGTGTCCAAGAGTGCTTTCATCTCGTCGAGATGGTGTTGCATAGTGGCCATCGTCGTGGCCTGGCTGCTCGCGGCTAGGCGCTCGGAGCGGGAGCCGAGGCGATCAAGTACTGACCCCCTGGCGTTCGGAATGGGAGCCAAACGGTTGTCTTGTGTTCGGCTGGGAGTTGGGTAGGCCGAACTCCTGGTGACGGACTCGGATTCCGTCGTCTTGTAGTTGGGGCCAGAATGTCCCGGTCTCCATGATGGATCGCGTCCCAAGCGACCGAATACGGATCCATCCGGTCATGCGAGAGCCTTTTCTCGCGAATTGGGGCTTTCTGACGATCGCTCGCCCAGTAGCCCATTGAATTTCCGTTTGCCCATGCGGCGGATGGTCGAGGGAGTTATTGCGGGCGACGCGCATGCTCTCCGTCGCTCCTTTAGGATGACCATAGCCTCCTTGATCTGTTCCTCGGTTTGGAACTGGTCGAGTGAGAGGTTGGGGCCACCCCTCAGGTGCGGGATCGAGAGCCTCGCGTTGCCGTGGCTTCCCTAGCCGTCCGGGGTTCGGATTGAGCCGATATGGTGTCCGGCGTTCGAGAGCGGCTCTCTTCGATGTAGTAGCGGACGTCATGATTCTGAAGGCTTTCTTTGAAGCGCAGTGAGTGTCACTTCAAGTATATGCCCCGAGAACAGTGAGTATTCTTCGGGACGGTAGGAATAAAAATGAAGGTATAGATGCCCTCCTTCTAGCGCCAATTGTTGCTACCCAAAATATTATACGGAGATAGATATTGCTGGAATGGATGGATAGCAAACAAATGCGAGAACACTTCCGTGGGAAAAGTAAAAAACACAAGATTTTCCGGGGTTGTTAGTCCCGGGCTTGAATGCTCTCACGAGATATTATTAATACAAATATTCAGGGATACAAGTATTAATGTAAGAGTATAATTACAGTGAGTGTAAAGACCCCTGTTATCTTAGCTAGTGAGCGTGTAGATTGCTGGAAGAACCAGATATGACGCTCTGTGAGTTCTTGTAACAACGTTGATGAGCTGTGACGACTGTGAGAAATCGACAGTCTCCCACAGCGTGTAGTAGCTGTGTGTTTGAGTTCCTGGGCTTGTGAGTCTCTTCGGATCTGTGTTGTGGAGACTCCTTGCCTCTGCCGACCGTCTTCTGGTTGAGAGGTACTGAGAGAGAAATCCTGAGGTAGATTCCGGAGATGAAGCCAAGAGCTAGAAAGTAAGTATGTATTTCCGTGAAAAGTTGGAAATTTTCTCTGTTATGAGTGATACTGAGAGGGACCTTTTTCCAGTTGCTAGATGTTCCCTATTTATAGGACTGGGAGATGCTGGGCGATCGCCTCTGCTGTATTATAATAAGCGGGCAATCGTCTTTTAGCACATGGGCTGGTCCCCTTAAAGTCCGCAGGAGTTGCTGGCAGCCAGCTATGCGGTCCAATGGGAAGTCTGCACGCGTCTGAGTCGCTGTCACGGGCGGTCCCACCTTGTACTTTTCGACGGGCTTGTCGGTAGGTGAGAAGGTGGTGACAGGCTGTGGTCAACGATCCATGAAACACAGCGCCTGTCGCGGATCTGCACATGGGCGCTGCTTTGAGGTCCAGTCTTCGTAGACTTCGACGGACGATGGTCTCTGTCTGTGGCAAAGGACGATCGTCTTAAGTCGGGCACCAGAGTCGATCGCTAGGCGCCAAGGGGCGATCGCCTTTGGAGTCGATCGCTAGATACCCGAAGGTGGTTTGGTATCATCGGTTAGGCGAGTCCGCCATAGTTCGATTGGTTGTGGACTCGGTCGCTCGGCCATGTAGTCGATCGCCTGTCGAGGTGAATAAATCTTGACACAACACTACGTATTTAAATTTATATAATTTACATAACTAAACATAAGTTGCTATAGTAATTGGTTAATCCATCTCAATGAAAACTCAAACATTGTAAAGTAAAGGTTAAGAATAAATATTACAAATGACAAAAGATTAAAAGTTCAATTTCTAATATAATTTTGAAATTATATAATCCTCAAAAATCCTTTACATTTTCTATACCTATGCTTTAATGTGGAGTCAAGATTTTAGATTAATAAGAATCAAAAAAATATAAATTTTCATGTAGGAGTGAGTGTTAACGTGATACTCCGAATCCATATTGCTATTATATACTTTATATATTTATTTGTGAGTGAAGAGAATCGGGTTTATTAAAAAACATACAAATATAAAGATAATATTTATACATATATAGATTAGATATTAAAAATAAATATGTACATATTTGGGCAAACGAAGTTTAATAAATAATTTGCCAAATTTAATTTTTTAATAAGAATAAATAATTTATTTGGCAAACTCAATAGATGAACAAATTCAAGTAGTGGTGCAAAATAATTATGGGTAAAATATATATTTATTTTAAATATTTATTTAGTTATTCAATAAATGGAGCGTCATTGAAAATCAAGATCGGACAGAATATTTAAATAAATAAGAATCTAGAAAATAAAAAATACCACATATGAGAGAGTTAACGTGGTGCTCCTGATGCGTAGTATTAAATATATATATATATATATTCTAATCAACTTTATTGATGCTAAAAACTCATCAATTATACTTATTAGTTAGGTTCAGCCATTCGGAGTTCCTCACCACAGCAGAACACAATGAAGAACTAAAAAGATGAGGCAATGATTCAGCCACTCGAACTCGTTTCTAATTTGTATAACTGTACCCATCTGAAATCTGACTTAAAGGTGAATTTACTATACGTTTTCATCCCAAGCCCATGTAGTGATACCCAAATAATACTGGTAGGGTTCAGCTCTCTGAAACCTATTTAGATATTATATACCTATACCCGTCTCAAACTCGATTAAAAAATAATTTTAATACATGTTTTACTCACAAATCTATATAGTTATATCCACTAATTGCCCAAATCTATTAAAATATATAAAATCTAAAAATAATTAAATTTGAATTGTTATAATAATTGGTTGCTA
The DNA here is from genome assembly GCA_033398695.1 of Orobanche coerulescens. Taxonomy (NCBI): domain Eukaryota; kingdom Viridiplantae; phylum Streptophyta; class Magnoliopsida; order Lamiales; family Orobanchaceae; genus Orobanche; species Orobanche coerulescens. The sequence goes on along the minus strand of CM065805.1, from coordinate 9,186,614 downwards.
CGTCCGACTTCAAAAAAATCAAATTTTCTCAAATTGTTATATATTGATAAATAGGTTAAATTAAACGTCAATAAATTAGCCAAATTATTTTTTTAGTAAAACCAACTTAAGGATTGACCAAATTACATTATTAATAAAAATAATACTATTTATTTGGCCAACTCGATAACTGGTCAAATTAATTGGCAATGAGAAATATAATGGTGAAAGACACATTGATTTATGAACAAATTCCCAAATTTATTAAAACTTATAAAATCTATATAAGAAGATATAAGTTGTTACAATAGTTGGTTGTTATATCTGACATTAAAAATTTTCGAATTTGCTCAAATGGATAGATATTGTTAAATTAGACAAATTAAATTAAATAAAAATAAAAAAATTCAGAAAAAATAAGATTATTTATTTGGCCAACTCAATGATTGGCCAAAATTTATTTCCAATAAAAATAACAATATTTATTAGCAATAATTGGTCAAATTAATTACATATGAGAAATGTGATGGTAAAATACAAATAGATTTTATATATATATATATATATATATATATATATATAAGTAAAACTATTTATTTCGTCAACAAAAAAATTGACCCAATTAATATTTGGCAAATTCGTTATGCCTAGTAGAAAATATATTGATCAAATCAAGTTTTTTCAGTAAAAATAAAACTATTAAATGATGGTGCAAAATAATTGTGAGGTGGAAAATATATATTGCTTATGAATATTTATTTAGGTTATCCAATCGATGGAGTCTCGTTTAAAATTAATGTGGGATTTAAATTTATATATCAGCATTAACCTAATAATTGGCTAAATTAAATTTTCAATAGAAATAAAATTCTTCATTTGGCTTAATAATCGGCCAAATTAATATTAACCAAATAATTTTTCTCAATAAAAATAAAATTATTAAACGTGCAAAATATTTATGGAGTAAAAAATAACATTGGTTTTAAATATTTATTTAGTTTCCCAATCTGCAGAGCCTCACTTAAGATCGATGTGGTATTCAAAGTTTTAGATAAATACGATTAATGCAAATTCAATAATTGGTCAAATTAGATTCTCAAATAAAAAATAAATAATTTATTAATAACTGATAATATTGGCCAACCTAAAATTTTCAATTAAAATAAAACTACTAAATAAGACAGATGTGAGATTCAAATTTTAGTCAAATAAATTAATGTAATTTAATAATTGATCAAATTAAATTTCAATGAAATTATAACTATTTATCTGTTCAGCTTAATAATTGACCAAATTAAACACAATGAAAAAAATACATATTGAATTCTAAGTATTCATTGGTGAAGTTCTATTTTAAAAAATCGATGTGGGATTCAAGACACTGAACTCTATTGATTTAAATTGTCTATCGGTTAAATACCATTTCAAAATCGAAGTGGGATTCAAGACACTGAACTCTATTTATTTAAGTTGTCTATCGGTTAAATACCATTTCAAAATCGATGTGGGATTCAAGATTTTCGATAAATAGGAATACAGAATTAGGAGAATGCCACATAGAAGAGAGAGTTAATGTGGTGTTGCAAATTCGTTATGCTATTATTTATATATATATATATTCAATTATTATAAAACTATTTAATAAAATAGATGCAAGATTCAAATTTAGACAAATAAAATTAATATAAATTTAATAATTGACACAATTAATATTTCACTAAAAATTTAAACTATTTATTTTTTCAACTTAATAATTGACCAAATTAAACACAATGTAAATAATATCCTTAAGTTTGTGTGTAGAATAACTTTGTGGTTTAAAAATACACATTAGCCTAAGTATTATTTAGGTTCTCATTGGTTGAGTTCTATTTTAAATTGATGTAGGATTCAAGACATTGAATTCTATCTATTTAGGTTATCACTCGGTTAAGTACCATTTTAAATTGATGAGGGATTCAATATTTTATATAAATAGAAATCTAAAATTAAGAAAATGACACATGGGAAAGAGAATTAATCTAATGCTTCGAATACGTAATGCTATTTTATATATAGATTCAATGATATCGTGTTCGAGTAATATGGGGACTTGAGGTTCACAATACACTCTCACAACTGGTGATAACATGTTATTGTAACACCCCCAATCCGCTCAGGGATATTACACGCCGTAGAACTTTTCCTCAAGGATCTACCAGGCTGGTAACGACATATAACAACTCAACCACGCCTTTCAGGCTAAAATGACTCAGTAGACCGATTTGGTCTTTCAACAAATACATACAACTCATGCCCACGCAGGGGTCAAAATACAACCACACCCGTACAACGGGAATTTATAGCAGCGGAAAAATAGAGTACAACTGAACCAATAAACAAAGTACGGTTCCTCATGTGATTAGTATCGATCATCTTTCATCATCCTTCGTGCCGACCCTGTGTTATGCTCCAAAACCTGAATGCAAAAACAGACATCCACCCCCCGAATACTCGGGGGTTGGCAAAACTCCATTGTTTTGCTAGTGCAAGAACAAAGTGCAAATACGAGCCATACAATTCACATTCCACGAATAACAATAACCAAGGATCCTCAAAGATCCAAACGAAACGAAAAGTATTTCCCGAGGCAAGGGTTTGAGAAAACATTTCAAAATCGAAATATCATAAATCAATGGAAGTAATTTATAAAACGGTTTAGAATGCCATCGAGAGTTTTAATACAAAACAATTTAGGATTATCAAATCCTACTTTTCAAAATCCAAAAGGCAAAAAGGGGTCACCGCCCCAAAGGTTTACTTTCTGAAAAATGACATTAACCAAACCGTTGGGATTTTTAGCCCCAAATCCGTAAAACGACTTTTACAAAACCATTGGAATTTTAGCCCCAAATCTCAGCAACTCACAGTACTCAAGAACGACCACAAGGTTCGTCTCCCAACATCAAAATCCACAAATAAAAGATTTAAAACAAACAACAAAATACTCTAGTGCCATCCTAGCCAAGTAGGCCAAACGAACAACTTACCTCTTACACACTTAGTCAATGCATGCAATCATGAAAACCGTTCAAAAGCACTCATTTCCGGAAATGCCATAGTCAAATCACATTTGTAAAATGCACCACAATTAACCGTGGATCCACCCCTCCGTGGACCCCTACCGAGACCCCGTTGGATCTAACTCATAGTGGTTAAAAGCAAGCTCGCGGATCCACCCCTCCGTGGACCCCTACCGAGACCCCGTCGGATCTAACCCATAGTGAGCATACACACACACACGTTACTCATGCAGTACTAATATGCTAAGTTGTCCAACTTGCCCTCCTCGAACAATCTCCAGAGTTGTCTGAGGAGGTCGCGGCATTGGTTGGTGCTGTGGCCGGGACTCTTATGGTAGGCACAATATTGATTGTGGTCCAGGTGACCGTGGTCCCTTATAGCCTTTGGTTTGTTCAGCGGTTCGCGCCCCTTGATGGCGTAGAAAATGTGGGCCGGAGTTCGGTTGAACGTATGGAGGAGATGGGCTTCCATGTCCTCGAAGGCCTTGGGATCTCCAGGTGGCTTGGCGACTCCCTTCTTGGTTTTGGCGATCGCCGTCTTTCGGACAAGAGGCAGCGTTTCCTCGCCTAGGTGGAGGGTGAGTAGCCTTTGCCTGGCCAGAAAGTCGGCAGCCTTAGCTCGGAAGATCGCGTAGGTTGGGGGGATGTTCTTCGTGAGATGTCTAAACATGGGTGAATGACCGTAGAATCCCCCAAGGACCGAGTAGAGAGCGAGCTCGTCGCTCATGGGCTCGCCGGTGAGGATGATTTCGTCCACTCGGTCGATGTAATCTGCATCGGATTCGTCTTCCCCCTGCCTGATTTTCATCATGCGGTGGGGGCCTTCTGGTCTAGCGACCTTGGCGGCGAAGTATGACGTAAAGTCGCTCGCCAGTTTCTCAAAAGAGATGATCGATCGCGGTGGTAGTGAGATGTACCACCTATGGGCCAGCTCGCCCAATGTTAACGGGAAGATTCGGCATTTGGTTGCATCTGATGCCCCACACCCGGTCATGTAAATTTGGAATTTACTTAGGTGCGTTTCGGGGTTCGATCTCCCTTCATACAGAGGTGTTTTGGGAAGAGCGATCCTTGGTTGCACGGGGGCGAGCTCTATGTGGACCGCGAGTGGCTCGGTCGGCCCGATGATCTTTCTGCTGGTGCTTGCCCCAGTGTCCAAGAGTGCTTTCATCTCGTCGAGATGGTGTTGCATAGTGGCCATCGTTGTGGCCTGGCTGCTCGCGACTAGGCGCTCGGAGCGGGAGCCGAGGCGATCAAGTACTGACCCCCTGGCGTTCGGAATGGGAGCCAAACGGTTGTCTTGTGTTCGGCTGGGAGTTGGGTAGGCCGAACTCCTGGTGACGGACTCGGATTCCATCGTCTTGTAGTTGGGGCCAGAATGTCCCGGTCTCCATGATGGATCGCGTCCCAAGCGACCGAATACGGACCCATCCGGTCGTGCGAGAGCCTTTTCTCGCGAATCGGGGCTTTCTGACGATCGCTCGCCCAGTAGCCCATTGAATTTCCGTTTGCCCATGCGGCGGATGGTCGAGGGAGTTATTGCGGGCGACGCGCATGCTCTCCGTCGCTCCTTTAGGATGACCATAGCCTCCTTGATCTGTTCCTCGGTTTGGAACTGGTCGAGTGAGAGGTTGGGGCCACCCCTCAGGTGCGGGATCGAGAGCCTCGCGTTGCCGTGGCTTCCCTAGGCCGTCGGCTGGGGTTCGGATTGAGCCGGGATATGGTGTCCGGCGGTTCGGAGAGCGGCTCTCTTCGATGTAGTAGCGGACGTCATGATTCTGAAGGCTTTCTTTGAAGCGCAGTGAGTGTCACTTCAAGTATATGCCCCGAGAACAGTGAGTATTCTTCGGGACGGTAGGAATAAAAATGAAGGTATATATGCCCTCCTTCTAGCGCCAATTGTTGCTACCCAAAATATTATCCGGAGATAGATATTGCTGGAATGGATGGATAGCAAACAAATGCGAGAACACTTCCGTGGGAAAAGTAAATAACACAAGATTTGCCAGGGTTGTTAGTCCCGGGCTTGAATGCTCTCACGAGATATTATTAATACAAATATTCAGGGATACAAGTATTAATGTAAGAGTATAATTACAGTGAGTGTAAAGACCCCTGTTATCTTAGCTAGTGAGCGTGTAGATTGCTGGAAGAACCAGATATGACGCTCTGTGAGTTCTTGTAACAACGTTGATGAGCTGTGACGACTGTGAGAAATCGACAGTCTCCCACAGCGTGTAGTAGCTGTGTGTTTGAGTTCCTGGGCTTGTGAGTCTCTTAGGATCTGTGCTGTGGAGACTCCTTGCCTCTGCCGACCGTCTTCTGGTTGAGAGGTACTGAGAGAGAAATCCTGAGGTAGATTCCGGAGATGAAGCCAAGAGCTAGAAAGTAAGTATGTATTTCCGTGAAAAGTTGGAACTTTTCTCTGTTATGAGTGATACTGAGAGGGACCTTTTTCCAGTTGCTAGATGTTCCCTATTTATAGGACTGGGAGCTGCTGGGCGATCGCCTCTGCTGTATTATAATAAGCGGGCAATCGTCTTTTAGCACATGGGCTGGTCCCCTTAAAGTCCGCAGGAGTTGCTGGCAGCCAGCTATGCGGTCCAATGGGAAGTCTGCACGCGTCTGAGTCGCTGTCACGGGCGGTCCCACCTTATACTTTTCGGCGGGCTTGTCGGTAGGTGAGAAGGTGGTGACAGGCTGTGGTCAACGATCCATGAAACGCAGCGCCTGTCGCGGATCTGCACATGGGCGCTGCTTTGAGGTCCAGTCTTCGTGGACTTCGACGGACGATGGTCTCTGTCTGTGGCAAAGGACGATCGTCTTAAGTCGGGCACCAGAGTCGATCGCTAGGCGCTAAGGGGCGATCGCCTTTGGAGTCGATCGCTAGATACCCGAAGGTGGTTTGGTATCATCGGTTAGGCGAGTCCGCCATAGTTCGATTGGTTGTGGACTCGGTCGCTCGGCCATGTAGTCGATCGCCTGTCGAGGTGAATAAATCTTGACACAACACTACGTATTTAAATTTATATAATTTACATAACTAAACATAAGTTGCTATAGTAATTGGTTAATCCATCTCAATGAAAACTCAAACATTGTAAAGTAAAGGTTAAGAATAAATATTACAAATGACAAAAGATTAAAAGTTCAATTTCTAATATAATTTTGAAATTATATAATCCTCAAAAATCCTTTACATTTTCTATACCTATGCTTTAATGTGGGAGTCAAGATTTTAGATTAATAAGAATCAAAAAAAATATAAATTTTCATGTAGGAGTGAGTGTTAACGTGATACTCCGAATCCATATTGCTATTATATACTTTATATATTTATTTGTGAGTGAAGAGAATCGGGTTTATTAAAAAAACATACAAATATAAAGATAATATTTATACATATATAGATTAGATATTAAAAATAAATATGTACATATTTGGGCAAACGAAGTTTAATAAATAATTTGCCAAATTTAATTTTTTAATAAGAATAAATAATTTATTTGGCAAACTCAATAGATGAACAAATTCAAGTAGTGGTGCAAAATAATTATGGGTAAAATATATATTTATTTTAAATATTTATTTAGTTATTCAATAAATGGAGCGTCATTGAAAATCAAGATCGGATAGAATATTTAAATAAATAAGAATCTAGAAAATAAAAAATACCACATATGAGAGAGTTAACGTGGTGCTCCTGATGCGTAGTATTAAATATATATATATTCTAATCAACTTTATTGATGCTAAAAACTCATCAATTATACTTATTAGTTAGGTTCAGCCATTCGGAGTTCCTCACCACAGCAGAACACAATGAAGAACTAAAAAGATGAGGCAATGATTCAGCCACTCGAACTCGTTTCTAATTTGTATAACTGTACCCATCTGAAATCTGACTTAAAGGTGAATTTACTATACGTTTTCATCCCAAGCCCATGTAGTGATACCCAAATAATACAGGTAGGGTTCAGCTATCTGAAACCTATTTAGATATTATATACCTATACCTGTCTCAAACTCGATTAAAAAATAATTTTAATACATGTTTTACTCACAAATCTATATAGTTATATCTACTAATTGCCCAAATCTATTAAAATATATAAAATCTAAAAATAATTAAATTTGAATTGTTATAATAATTGGTTGCTACGTCCGACTTCAAAAAAATCAAATTTTCTCAAATTGTTATATATTGATAAATAGGTTAAATTAAACGTCAATAAATTAGCCAAATTATTTTTTTAGTAAAACCAACTTAAGGATTGACCAAATTACATTATTAATAAAAATAATACTATTTATTTGGCCAACTCGATAACTGGTCAAATTAATTGGCAATGAGAAATATAATGGTGAAAGACACATTGATTTATGAACAAATTCCCAAATTTATTAAAACTTATAAAATCTATATAAGAAGATATAAGTTGTTACAATAGTTGGTTGTTATATCTGACATTAAAAATTTTCGAATTTTCTCAAATGGATAGATATTGTTAAATTAGACAAATTAAATTAAATAAAAATAAAAAAATTCAGAAAAAATAAGATTATTTATTTGGCCAACTCAATGATTGGCCAAAATTTATTTCCAATAAAAATAACAATATTTATTAGCAATAATTGGTCAAATTAATTACATATGAGAAATGTGATGGTAAAATACAAATAGATTTTATATATATATATAAGTAAAACTATTTATTTCGTCAACAAAAAAATTGACCCAATTAATATTTGGCAAATTCGTTATGCCTAGTAGAAAATATATTGATCAAATCAAGTTTTTTCAATAAAAATAAAACTATTAAATGATGGTGCAAAATAATTGTGAGGTGGAAAATATATATTGCTTATGAATATTTATTTAAGTTATCCAATCGATGGAGTCTTGTTTAAAATTAATGTGGGATTTAAATTTATATATCAGCATTAACCTAATAATTGGCTAAATTAAATTTTCAATAGAAATAAAATTCTTCATTTGGCTTAATAATCGGCCAAATTAATATTAACCAAATAATTTTTCTCAATAAAAATAAAATTATTAAACGTGCAAAATATTTATGGAGTAAAAAATAACATTGGTTTTAAATATTTATTTAGTTTCCCAATCTGCAGAGCCTCACTTAAGATCGATGTGGTATTCAAAATTTTAGATAAATACGATTAATGCAAATTCAATAATTGATCAAATTAGATTCTCAAATAAAAAATAAATAATTTATTAATAACTGATAATATTGGCCAACCTAAAATTTTCAATTAAAATAAAACTACTAAATAAGACAGATGTGAGATTCAAATTTTAGTCAAATAAATTAATGTAATTTAATAATTGATCAAATTAAATTTCAATGAAATTATAACTATTTATCTGTTCAGCTTAATAATTGACCAAATTAAACACAATGAAAAAAATACATATTGAATTCTAAGTATTCATTGGTGAAGTTCTATTTTAAAAAATCGATGTGGGATTCAAGACACTGAACTCTATTTATTTAAGTTGTCTATCGGTTAAATACCATTTCAAAATCGAAGTGGGATTCAAGACACTGAACTCTATTTATTTAAGTTGTCTATCGGTTAAATACCATTTCAAAATCGATGTGGGATTCAAGATTTTCGATAAATAGGAATACAGAATTAGGAGAATGCCACATAGAAGAGAGAGTTAATGTGGTGTTGCAAATTCGTTATGCTATTATTTATATATATATATATATATATATTCAATTATTATAAAACTATTTAATAAAATAGATGCAAGATTCAAATTTAGACAAATAAAATTAATATAAATTTAATAATTGACACAATTAATATTTCACTAAAAATTTAAACTATTTATTTTTCCAACTTAATAATTGACCAAATTAAACACAATGTAAATAATATCCTTATGTTTGTGTGTAGAATAACTTTGTGGTTTAAAAATACACATTAGCCTAAGTATTATTTAGGTTCTCATTGGTTGAGTTCTATTTTAAATTGATGTAGGATTCAAGACATTAAATTCTATCTATTTAGGTTATCACTCGGTTAAGTACCATTTTAAATTGATGAGGGATTCAATATTTTATATAAATAGAAATCTAAAATTAAGAAAATGACACATGGGAAAGAGAATTAATCTAATGCTTCGAATACGTAATGCTATTTTATATATAGATTCAATGATATCGTGTTCGAGTAATATGGGGACTTGAGGTTCACAATACACTCTCACAACTGGTGATAACATGTTATTGTAACACCCCCAATCCGCTCAGGGATATTACACGCCGTAGAACTTTTCCTCAAGGATCTACCAGGCTGGTAACGACATATAACAACTCAACCACGCCTTTCAGGCTAAAATGACTCAGTAGACCGATTTGGTCTTTCAACAAATACATACAACTCATGCCCACGCAGGGGTCAAAATACAACCACACCCGTACAACGGGAATTTATAGCAGCGGAAAAATAGAGTACAACTGAACCAATAAACAAAGTACGGTTCCTCATGTGATTAGTATCGATCATCTTTCATCATCCTTCGTGCCGACCCTGTGTTATGCTCCAAAACCTGAATGCAAAAACAGACATCCACCCCCCGAATACTCGGGGGTTGGCAAAACTCCACTGTTTTGCTAGTGCAAGAACAAAGTGCAAATACGAGCCATACAATTCACATTCCACGAATAACAATAACCAAGGATCCTCAAAGATCCAAACGAAACGAAAAGTATTTCCCGAGGCAAGGGTTTGAGAAAACATTTCAAAATCGAAATATCATAAATCAATGGAAGTAATTTATAAAACGGTTTAGAATGCCATCGAGAGTTTTAATAGAAAACAATTTAGGATTATCAAATCCTACTTTTCAAAATCCAAAAGGCAAAAGGGGTCACCGCCCCAAAGGTTTACTTTACGAAAATGACATTAACCAAACCGTTGGGATTTTTAGCCCCAAATCCGTAAAACGACTTTTACAAAACCATTGGGATTTTAGCCCCAAATCTCAGCAACTCACAGTACTCAAGAACGACCACAAGGTTCGTCTCCCAACATCAAAATCCACAAATAAAAGATTTAAAACAAACAACAAAATACTCTAGTGCCATCCTAGCCAAGTAGGCCAAACGAACAACTTACCTCTTACACACTTAGTCAATGCATGCAATCATGAAAACCGTTCAAAAGCACTCATTTCCGGAAATGCCATAGTCAAATCACATTTGTAAAATGCACCACAATTAACCGTGGATCCACCCCTCCGTGGACCCCTACCGAGACCCCGTCGGATCTAACTCATAGTGGTTAAAAGCAAGCTCGCGGATCCACCCCTCCGTGGACCCCTACCGAGACCCCGTCGGATCTAACCCATAGTGAGCATACACACACACACGTTACTCATGCAGTACTAATATGCTAAGAATGTAAGTTCATCAAGAATACTTACTAGAGATGGCCACTAATCCGACACCATTATCAAACTCTTCAAAACACAATAACAAGATTAAACACGGAATACACGATTCCATAACTTTTAAACAACAAGGATATCATCAAAGCCTCCAACGTTCAAAATAATCAAATCATAATCAATTCCCAAAACACAACGTTCACAAAACACACGCGTTTTGAAAGAGAGCCTTTAACGAGGCCAAACCGAAATCTTTTGAAACTTCATTTCAAATAACCAAACAAACATATCAAGGCGACCACCGATCATCATATCCATAAAATGAGAAAAGTATGGGCAAGGTACTTGCCTCGAATAACCACAACGCGGAGAATCGGCCGAAGTAGGTTGGCACGAACCGACTACGAACTCGCCGGCTCCACCGAACGACAATCCACGACAATGAACTACGAACGAAAACAATAACAACGAAAATGAATTCCAAAGTACGACCCAAAGCCGCTGAATTCAAAGAACAAATGACGAAGGTTCAAGGATTTCCCCCAAAACGGCCAAGAACACGATTCGTCCCGTCAAAACCCGAAAACGGAATTCCAAGTTGAAATATGGATATACAATCCATAGAATATGTTTAACAACATCATTTAACCATAATCGATCCATCGAAAACGGATGAAAAATGAGATCGGGGACAAATCCCCCAAAAGTCAATTCGAAGGAAATTAAGAAATATACTTCGATTCGACGAAGAACAATGGATTAAATGATGTTAAACACAAGAATACTACCAAGATTAATCATACCCATCATGAATTAATCAACAACACGGAACGAATCGGACGAAAATGCAAAAATCCCCAAATTCACGAAATTAGGGTTCTAAGGAAGATTACCTTGATTCGCTGGATCAAAGGATGATAACGGACGATTGATTGATGTTATGAACTCAAGAACTTCATGGATTTGTTGTTAAACAACATGGCTTCGTGACCCATGAATCGCCACCCGCGGACGGAGAAGGAAGGAAGTGAAAAACGAAATGAAATGTGATCGCCACCACATTTATCTTTGGGCGGACTAGCGCGCGCTAAGTGCCGAGCTAGCGTGCGCTTCTCGGCCCGTGCCGCGATCCGATGCCTTATACGGACTAGTGCTCGGCCGAGTAAGCGTCGCGACCTTCCGGCCGTGGCGTCGCTACTGCCGGCCGTAGCGTGACTGCGTCCGGCGATGGCGTCGCTACTGCCGAGCCTGATCGATTCCGAACCCCGTGACTCCACTGTCGGGCCGCTAAGCGTCGTTAGGCCATCCGGCGTCGCTACACTGCCGGTTAGCGCGCGCCTTCCGGCCGTGGCGTGCGCTTCGCCGGTTCTGCCGCACCGTCCGGCCGGTGCAATCGTCCGGCGATCCATGCAACCGTCCGGCCCGATCCATAGCCGTCAGGGCTCGACGACCCGATTACCGAAAACGCACGGAACGAACACGACGAAAAGTTCGCGGATGATATCAATGACCCGAAATGAAAACATAATACCATATTTAATCATACGCGACCAAGAAACGGGTCGAGACAACAATTACAGATACGGATACCCGTAACTTTCAGTAAATTACAAAATGGCCCAAAACGCCCGGAAATCACGATACGTGATCGAATAACCAAACCGAAGTTCACATCACGTCTAACAAAGTTAAACGGACTTACGGGAAACTCGAAACAGCAGTTTCGAACAAGATTCGCAAGAACCGAACTCAAGCGCGGAAAAGTCGTTAAAAAGCACGGAACTCAACAAAACGACACCGAAACGAACTCGGATGTCAAAAAGTGTAGAATTAATCATTCTCAGAATGACGAAACGGTCATGAGCGAGTCGTCAAAACAGACTCCGACCGAAAAAAAGAAATTTACCGAAAATCAAAAATTGCGGATATTACATTCTACCCTCCTTAAAAGAAGTTTCGTCCCGAAACTTAAAACAAGTAGGGAGAAGAAACATTCCGCCAGGAAAAACTCAACGAGATACACAAGAATGCGTAACTAACGCCCAACGGCGAAATGTTACAAACAACGCAAAGGAATATACGGCGTGAAAACACGCTCCACGGCGACCAACACAAGGTCGCCGCTAGGGATATAATAAAACCAACAAGTGACAAGCGTCATCAAATGGATAATACAATCAAGTCAATTATCCGAACAATCGCAAAATACAACGAACGAAAATCAATACGATTGACCAACCTAACGGTACATTGATCAAAACGCGAGCCAAACGCTGAACAAATACGGAATTCCACCGTCTAAGGTTGAAAGATCGAAAACAAGACTAATTTCCCGAACTTAAGGGAATTAGGAAGGAGCCTGAATGCTCAACAATCATGAAACGAGAACAAAAACCGAACAAACAAACGATCGAGACAACAAAAATCGAGCAATCATGTCCGAAACACGAAGGATAATAAAATTCAAACAACAACTCCCAGGATGATCTGGTGAGAACTACAAGACATGCATTCCCATAAGATCCACAGGAAAGGGAATAGCGATTGAAAAGTCACAACGACAAACGAGTTATTCTGAAACGATACCACACTCGTTCGATAAACAAAAACAAGTGGCAGGACAAGCTCAGAAATGTCAACGAATATAAATGAGTCGATAAGGTAGAATATACAGAAGTTCAAAATCCGATCCCTTCGAATAAAAGGACTAGTAGAACCAAATGATGTTACTCCCGAACAAGGTTCACAAGAATCGAACCGAACTCGAAAAAAGTCACATCGATAACCAGATCAGCCCACAACAAGATCACAGCTCGTTCGAACGATGAAACCGAAATACAGAACAAGTTCATAAAATGTCAACGAACATGAGCGAATCGATAGACTGGAGAAAGAGAAAATACAGAAGTCAAAATAGTACGGGCATTACCTCCGACCTCGTCCACAAAATTCACAAAAACGGGAGCAAGGTAACAAGACATTAAACAATCGACGCATAACGGAACCATCACCGATGCACACGGTCATACCAAACCAAGCTCTAACAGCTCGCACATGCGCGACAACGCAGGAATCACTACGAGGCGATAATATTCAACACCAACACCCCGCCTCTCACAGGGGGCTAACACAACAAATGTGTGGAGAGCGACTCAACGCTCACACCGCCAATTCGATCATACTCGGGAGAAAGTATCAAAATGACAACGTGAACATCTCACATACATACCCAGCCCTCAAACGGGAATGGATAGGTTTTAAAAACGAAAACCTCATTTTGAAAATAATTTAGAAGAACACCGGTTGATCTTGAGTATCACCTTTCAAAAAGTACAAACGTGAAACATCGTTATCGAGACATTGGAGAACCATTTCGCATTTGATAAAAATGAGGACACTTTCTCGTAGTGAAAACTTTCAGAATATTCGACCCTCGGGTCTAAATAAAAGTGTTTCTAAAACATTGAAAATATCTCAAAGCATTTTGGTCCTCGAAGTAGAAAATTTTTGAAATATATTGTGGCACCTAGGATGTACCACAAGAAAATAACTCATTTGAAAAGCATGTCTCAAATTTATTTTTCTAAGATACTCAAGGTTTTCAAAATCCAATAGTCCGTAATGCCCAAAACTCACACATATCGACGTTCACTAAAACAACTCCTAGTACACGCATCAAAGCGTTTAAAATCAAGACAATATATGTCTTTGAGGAAATAAACGATAAAATACCACATTCGAACAAAACCATCGACCCCATTCGAGGCCTCTAAAGACCCTCCAAAGATCAAGCTAGTGAACAAGTCGAACGCGTATAAGCACAAAGCTTCCACAAGAGAACTTGTAAAACGTGCAAATCGATTCGAAATTCATCAGCCACGGACAAAAACAACAATAAAAAGACATCACAAGCGACGACACTCCTCGTATAAATCAAATACGAGAGTCGACTAAATACATATCATGAAATCAAAATCCACATAAGGATTCCACCACTTAACAAATAATCATAAAAATAGCTCGTGTCACACGAGGCACAACACAAAGAAGGGAGACTTACTTCCACAGGTCGCACGAAGATGATGATCGCCCCACGATACTAATCACGACCAACAAACTCAAACGACGCGTCGCGACATGACTCAGTCAGATAAAATCCGACGAAACAAGACTCAAACAACACGACTTGACCCGACAGCCTAGATTTCCTCAACCTAAGCTCTGATACCATTTATGTAACACCCCCAATCCGCTCAGGGATATTACACGCCGTAGAACCTTTCCTCACGGATCTACCAGGCTGGTAACGACATATAACAACTCAACCACGCCTTTCAGGCTAAAATGACTCAGTAGACCGATTTGGTCTTTCAACAAATACATACAACTCATGCCCACGCAGGGGTCAAAATACAACCACACCCGTCTAACGGAATTTATAGCAACGGAAAAATAGAGTACAATGAACCAATAAACAAAGTACGGTTCCTCATGTGATTAGTATCGATCATCTTTCATCATCCTTCGTGCCGACCACGTGTTATGCTCCAAAACCCGAATGCAAAACAGACATCCACCCCGAATACTCGGGGTTAGCAAAACTCCACTGTTTTGCTAGTGCAAGAACAAAGTGCAAATACGAGCCATACAATTCACATTCCACGAATAACAATAACCAAGGATCCTCAAAGATCCAAACGAAACGAAAAGTACTTCCCGAGGCAAGGGTTTGAGAAAACATTTCAAAATCGAAATATCATAAATCAATGGAAGTAATTTATAAAACGGTTTAGAATGCCATCGAGAGTTTTAATAGAAAACAATTTAGGATTATCAAATCCTACTTTTCAAAATCCAAAAGGCAAAAAGGGGTCACCGCCCCAAAGGTTTACTTTCTGAAAAATGACATTAACCAAACCGTTGGGATTTTTAGCCCCAAATCCGTAAAACGACTTTTACAAAACCATTGGGATTTTAGCCCCAAATCTCAGCAACTCACAGTACTCAAGAACGACCACAAGGTTCGTCTCCCAACATCAAAATCCACAAATAAAAGATTTAAAACAAACAACAAAATACTCTAGTGCCATCCTAGCCAAGTAGGCCAAACGAACAACTTACCTCTTACACACTTAGTCAATGCATGCAATCATGAAAACCGTTCAAAAGCACTCATTTCCGGAAATGCCATAGTCAAATCACATTTGTAAAATGCACCACAATTAACCGTGGATCCACCCCTCCGTGGACCCCTACCGAGACCCCGTCAGATCTAACTCATAGTGGTTAAAAGCAATCTCGCGGATCCACCCCTCCGTGGACCCCTACCGAGACCCCGTCGGATCTAACCCATAGTGAGCATACACACACACACGTTACTCATGCAGTACTAATATGCTAAGAATGTAAGTTCATCAAGAATACTTACTAGAGATGGCCACTAATCTGTAACACCCCCCGAGATATTCGGAGAATATCACAGCGCCGTAAATCCCGACCTGGGATTCACTAGGCTTATCTCACTCACAACGTATTACATTTAATAAAGTCTACTCGGGAAACAATAAACTCGATATAACCAAGGAAGTTCAGCCACGGACAAACAATAACATGAAGAAACACAAGAAGTTGTACGACAGTGGAAAAGGACTTTCCTAAAGTACTCGAGTACCACTTATTATTACAAGGATAAAATGGACCGAAGAGAACAACGACCAAACAAGGTAGAACACAACTAGCCACAGTATCACGCCTCGCCATCCTCATCGTATCGTCCCGGCGCTCGCTCGTAAAGTTCCTTAGGACCTGAAAAACACAAAAGTAATTTTCCCCAAACGAGAGGGGTTAGGGCAAGTATTACAAGTGAAATGTCAAGTCTTATACATAAAAGCATATGCACCAATTCAAAGCCATGATAATGATTTTCCGGAAAATACAATTATCCAAACATATTTGGAAATGATGATATCTCTTGATTAACCGTGGACTCGACAATGCGCGAATCCCTCCTCGACCCCGTCGGATCATCTCGGAGTGGCTAACCCAAACGTTCACGGAACCGACATAAGCGGAACCCTCCTCGACCGTCAGGTCCTCTCGGAGTGAACGAAAGCAACTCTCACAATCACATGCATTACTTTTCACATTTAAGAACATAACTTTCACAAGAATCACTTGCACAGAAACGAGAGGAAAAGGGTACGAGCGACAAGGTACCAAGATTGAAGGATTCGACAACTCCGAACCTAGACAAGTTCGTAATTCAATTATCAAAACTCCATCGGTATGAAAATAAGTTGGAATCACTCAAATTACTACCCGATACATGTGTTAAAATAATTCTCTTAGATAGTGAATCGCAAGTCAAATATCCCAAATACTCAAGAACTCCTAAATATACCAATAAATTCGTCGGAAAACATGTATCCAAGGTAGATAACTCGTAATCGATATACTCTAACATAACAACAAGTCGGATCGAAGAGATCGTATGGAAAATCCCCAAATCTCGAATATCTAGGGTTGTGAGAAGTTTACCTTGATTTGGAGCGGTGGAGAGGATTAAACGTTGATAAATCCGAACTAGAAACTCAAAGGTGTTGCTAGATAATTGCGGCTCGAAGAACTCCTCACAAATCGCCGGAATCGCCTAAAATCGTCCAAGGAGGTGAAGGAAGGAAGAAATGACGATTTGGGAACGGAAATGTCCTATTTATACTAAATAGGGACTAGCGTGCGCTAGCCATGAAAAATAGCGCGCTATCGGACTCACCAGCAATCCAAGAGCCTCTGCCGGCTCGTTAGCGTACGCTAACACCGCTCATAGCGTGCGCTAGTGACTTCAATTAGCGTGCGCTAATTATTTCTAATAGCGTGCGCTACGGTAGTCGGTGTCCACCCGTAACCTCATCCCGGCTCTGCTCTCTCTAGCGTACGTTACTCTAGTAACGTAGCGTGCGCTACCACCAAAATCTAGCGTACGCTACTCACACCTAGCGTCGCTAGAATTCCCTTTCCACCCGGTAGCTACCGGATCGCCCGCCTCCAATACATTAGTAGCGTGCGCTAATGATAATGGATAGCGTGCGCTACCCTCACTAAATTAGCGTGCGCTACACTATGTGCGTAGCGTGCGCTACCCATTACACGAAGGTAGTAGGATCGCATCAAGGATCCGAAAACAGCGACGATCCGAACAAGAAAAGGGGTAAATCCAATTGACAAGAGTTCCAAGATCCCTATAAGCTTACCAAACACTTATACGAGCGTAAAAATTACAAAGTACAAGAGTAGAAGATTTACAAAAAGTACGGGTATTACATCCTCCCCCTCTAAAATGAAGTTTCGTCCCGAAACTTAAGAAATGAATAACTCGGGGTATCTAGTGCGCATGCTCTCTTCGGTTTCCCACGTCGCTTCCTCAACTCCGTGTCGTGACCACTGAACTTTAACCAACGGTATGGTTTTGTGCCGGAGTTGTTTTACTCGATGCTCTAGTACTTTCACCGGCTTCTCTTCAAATGTGACATCCTCTGCGATCTCGATGTCCCCGTAATCAATGATATGACTCGGTCGTGACGTATCTCCTCGGTTGGGAAACATGGAACACACCGTGAACATGGCTAAGGGTGGAGGTAAAGCCAATCGATAGGCCGCTTCCCAATTCATCGAGAATCTCAAAAGGTCCAATATATCTCGGACTAAGTTTGCCCCTTTTTCCGAACACGAAGACTCCTCTCATCGGTGATACTTTGAGTAGGACATGATCACCCACATCAAATTCCAAGGGCCGACGATTGTCGGCGTAGGATTTTGTCGACTCAGGCGGTTAACAGTCGGTCTCGGATGATGGAAATCTTCTCTTTAGTTTCCATCAACATATCGGGTTCCGTCCCGACTAAATCTGAAGCTTCATCCCAACAAAGTGGAGATCTACACCGCCTACCATACAATGCCTCAAAAGGTGCCGTCTTGATCGATGCGTGCCAGCTATTATTGTAAGTGAACTCGATCAAAGGTAGGTGCATTTCCCAATCGGTACTCCAATTCAGGGCACACGCCCTCAGCATATCTTCCAATGTCTGGATCGTCCGCTCAGTCTGACCGTCAGACTGAGGGTGGAAGGAAGTACTCAATCTCAATTCGGTGCCCAATGCTTGATGGACCGCCTTCCAAAAACGCGACACGAAACGGCCGTCACGATCGGAAACAATAGACTTTGGCGTACCGTGTAATCTCACAATCTCCGATATAAAAATCCGGGACAATCGCTCCGGTCCCCACGTGTCCTTAATGCCAAGAAAATGTGCCGACTTAGTTAACCGGTCAACAACAACCCAAATCATATTCATCCCCGACTTAGTCCTCGGCATCCCGGTGATGAAATCCATGGTAATATCCTCCCATTTCCATTCGGGAATAGGGAGAGGTTTCAACAATGCCGGCCGTTGATGCTCAATTTTGACTTGTTGACATGTCAAACACCTTGACACAAACTCGGTGACATCTCTCTTCATATTATTCCACCAAAAACTCCTTTTAAGATCCTTGTACATTTTACTCGTCCCGGATGGATCGAGTAAGGTGTAGCATGGGCTTCTCGAGTATTCTCTGTCTCGGCTGAGTCATTGAACACAAATCCTACCTTGAAATTTCAAAATGCCATCCTCGTGGATCATAAAACCAGGGCTTTCCCTTTTCCACGTCCGCCTTGATTGAACAAGCATTAGGTCATTCTCCTGTTTTCCCCGACGTCGTCGATCAAGGACGGAATAGCCTCAAGAGTACACATCGACCACGAATCCGTTGGATCCGTGCTTGACTCCTGCTCAATTAACTCCGTCTGATCTTAACTTGAGGCGTAAGGGCCTCAAGCATATGAAGAGATATCGACTTAGGCTCAACGCATCGGCTACAACGTTAGCCTTTCTGGATGGTAAAGGATTTCGGATCATAATCCTTTATCGGCTCTAACCAACGTCGTTGTCTCATATTCAGCTCTTTACGGCTAAAAATATACTTTGTGCTCTTGTGGTCGGTATAAATTCGACATGAAGAACCGTACAAATAGTGACGCCGGATCTTCAAAGGCAAACACTACAAGACTAATTCCAAATCATGGGTAGGATAATTCACTCATACGGTTTAAGTTGCCGTGAAGCATAGGCAATTGTCTTATCATGCCGCAAGAGTACACACCCAAGTCCTTGTCCCGATGCGTCACAATAAACCGAATACCCACCGACTCCCCGAGGTAGGGCCAAACCGCGCGTAGTCGCGCCTTTTCGCTCTTCGAAACTCCGTTGTCTCTCTTCATTCCATTCGAACCTTTCGGACTTGGAGTAATTGAGTAAGTGGTCGAGCAAGTTTGGAGAACCCCTCGACGAACCTCCGTAGTATCCGGCCGGACTCCAAAAGCTACGAACCTCCTTCACGTTCTGGGTGGAGCCCAATCTAACATCGCCTCAATTTTCGGGGATCTACCCGAACCCCTTCCACGAAATCACATGTCCGAGAAACATGACTTCCTTCACCTTAATTCACACTTAGAAAACTTTGCATAGAGGTGCCGAGTCCTCAAAATCTCCAATACCAATCGCAAATGCCGAGCGTGTTCCTCTTCATCTCGAGAGTAGACCAAAATATCGTCGATAAAAACGACTACACAGCTTATCAAGATGCTCAATAAATATTTTATTCATCAATTGCATAAATATCGCCGGTGCGTTGGTTAACCCAAAAGGCATAACCACAAACTCATAGTGTCCATACCTCGTTTGAAAGCGCTTTTAGGAACGTCGGATTCCTTAATGCGAAGTTGATAGTAACCGACCTCAAATCAATTTTCGAGAACACCGCGGCTCCTGCAATTGATCAAACAAATCATCGATACGCGGCAAAGGGTATTTATTCTTAATGGTCACTTTGTTCGGTTCCGATAATCAATACACAAACGTAGTGAACCATCTTTATTCCTTACTAACAAGAACGTTGCACCCCATGTCGAGGCAATCGGGTCTAATATACCCTTTATCCAACAATTCTCCCGATTGTTTCTTCAACTCTTGCATTTCAAGGTGCCATACGGTGCGGTGCCTTAGAAATCGGGGTTGCTCGACTCCAAATCAATTGTAAATTCAACTTCCCGTCCCGGTGGTAGTCCCATTAATTCGTCTGGAAAAACATCAGATAATTCACTTAAAATAGGAATCGATGGTAGTTCTACTTTCCCATGTTCGAATTTCATTGCATAACTACAATATCAAACACAAGCCTTTCTAATAAGTTTTGTCACCTTCAAGGCACTAATCAAAAATTTCTGACATCCCCTCTTGTACCCCGCAAAATGGTGTTCGGTACCGTATTTGGCTAACATTGATATGATCTTCGTGCGATAATTCATTACCGCACCGTGTCTATCGAGCCAATCGTCACCGAGGATTAGATCTTCATCAACAATGTCTACGACTATCAAATTCGAAAACCACACTCTCTCAAGATTAACACCGACAATCTCTAACTTCCTTGTCTCCCACGATTCTATCACCACTGGGCAACTTAACCACAAAGGACTCACAAGGAGACAAGCCCTCAATATTCAATCGACGCACACAATCCAAAGAGATGAACGAATGAGAAGCACCGGAATCAAAAAGCACTCTAACTGGATGAGACAAAAGAGAAATGATACTGTTGCCACGGTAGCCTCGGGATCTCCAGCTTTCCTCATCTCATAGACACGAGGTTGCACCGAACCAAGACCTTTGGAGCTCCTCTAACAGACCGACCACGGCCTCTGCCTCGACCGTAACTCTGGGATGGTTGACCCGTGGATGACTTCGATTAACACTCGGTTCTCCAGCGTAGGGGCCGTTGCCTGAGTTCCAAGTGGGGTTTCTTCTTCCGCAAAGACATGGCTCTGTGGCCTTCCCGCCGCAATTAAAACACTTCAATGGGGTAGACCACAATCACGATTAATATGGCCTGCCGCCACAATTAAAACATGTCACAACCCGGTTGGACGCATTAGCACCAGCTCTGAAATTCCGTTTACCTCCCGATGCACGGGAAGACCCTTTGGTTGTATAGCTTGCCGACTGCGATCCTCGCGGGTTGCCACCTCTACCGCTAGAAAACTTTCCCGTGGTCTTCTGCTTCTTACTCTCACTTGTCGTTTCGGTAGGTGTGAAGGACATATCATAGGCTAGTGCCCTATCTTGATACTCCTTCAATGTGGCGCAAGCGAAGCCCGACATATAGTGCCGAACCTTTGGCTTCATTCGCATGTCAAAGTGACGAATTCTATCTCTCTCTTCCCTCACTTGATTTTTCACATGGTTGAGTTGACGGTTGTATTCAATGATTGCCTGAGATACAGGGACATCCTGGGGTTTAGCTTCATAAAAGGCTCGTATCCTGGCCTCCTGAACAGGCCACGGGCAGAACTCGGCCTCCATCAATTCCTTAAACTCATCCCATGAAACCTCACGATCCTCGGGTGCAACTTGCCACCGGCTAGCCGCATCCCTTGATAGGAAGTCTTGGGCAATCGGCACCTTACGTGCCTCTGGACAATTCACGGCCATGAAAACTTTATTCATCTCATTAATCCAATCTTCCCACCGATCGGATCATTTGCACCAATAAATTGGGAGGCGCATACGAATAACATCTTGTAACCACTTCTCACCCAAAGGTGTCGAACAGGAGGTGGTTGGTTAAGCTGCATCACCCGGGTTAAAGAGCCATTTGGTTCGCCACTTGTTGCAGTATGGTGGCAACACCCAAATCCGGTTGGCTCCCTGTAGAAGTTCCCAGACTGGTTGACGGCTCCTGATGACTACCGGTGCTAGGTTGAATAGAGTCCGACAAGCTAGTCGTAGCTGAGCCTTCTACCGAGCCGAGGACATGGTCGCTCCACCGGGCCGCGCCACGCCTCGGCCCCGACCACGACCACTGCCGAGTCCACGTACTCTACCATTTGACATTCTAAAGAAAAATGTAAGTAAAATCATAAGAATTGCTCGACGCTATGCCGTCTAGAATTTGGACTTCTCATTTCCCATAATAGAATGATAGTGAGTGAATGAAGAGGGTAAATAAGTTAGAGAACTTACGAGTACCGGTCAAATGCGAGATGATGGCACACGATGATACCGTGTCCTTGGAATAGTACATTTAGACCCAAAGAATCCGACAGCCTAGGTATCCATAAACCTAAGCTCTGATACCAAATTCTGTAACACCCCCCGAGATATTCGGAGAATATCACAGCGCCGTAAATCCCGACCTGGGATTCACTAGGCTTATCTCACTCACAACGTATTACATTTAATAAAGTCTACTCGGGAAACAATAAACTCGATATAACCAAGGAAGTTCAGCCACGGACAAACAATAACATGAAGAAACACAAGAAGTTGTACGACAGTGGAAAAGGACTTTCCTAAAGTACTCGAGTACCACTTATTATTACAAGGATAAAATGGACCGAAGAGAACAACGACCAAACAAGGTAGAACACAACTAGCCACAGTATCACGCCTCGCCATCCTCATCGTATCGTCCCGGCGCTCGCTCGTAAAGTTCCTTAGGACCTGAAAAACACAAAAGTAATTTTCCCCAAACGAGAGGGGTTAGGGCAAGTATTACAAGTGAAATGTCAAGTCTTATACATAAAAGCATATGCACCAATTCAAAGCCATGATAATGATTTTCCTAAAATACAATTATCCAAACATATTTGGAAATGATGATATCTCTTGATTAACCGTGGACTCGACAATGCGCGAATCCCTCCTCGACCCCGTCGGATCATCTCGAGTGGCTAACCCAAACGTTCACGGAACCGACATAAGCGGAACCCTCCTCGACCCCGTCCGGGTCCTCTCGAGTGAACGAAAGCAACTCTCACAATCACATGCATTACTTTTCACATTTAAGAACATAACTTTCACAAGAATCACTTGCACGGAAACGAGAGGAAAAGGGTACGAGCGACAAGGTACCAAGATTGAAGGATTCGACAACTCCGAACCTGACAAGTTCGTAATTCAATTATCAAAACTCCATCGGTATGAAAATAAGTTGGAATCACTCAAATTACTACCCCGATACATGTGTTCGGAAATAATTCTCTTAGATAGTGAATCGCAAGTCAAATATCCCAAATACTCAAGAACTCCTAAATATACCAATAAATTCGGAAAACATGTATCCAAGGTAGATAACTCGTAATCGATATACTCTAACATAACAACAAGTGGATCGAAGAGATCGTATGGAAAATCCCCAAATCTCGAATATCTAGGGTTGTGAGAAGTTTACCTTGATTTGGAGCGGTGGAGAGGATTAAACGTTGATAAATCCGAACTAGAAACTCAAAGGTGTTGCTAGATAATTGCGGCTCGAAGAACTCCTCACAAATCGCCGGAATCGCCTAAAATCGTCCAAGGAGGTGAAGGAAGGAAGAAATGACGATTTGGGAACGGAAATGTCCTATTTATACTAAATAGGGACTAGCGTGCGCTAGCCATGAAAAATAGCGCTATCGGACTCACCAGCAATCCATTAGCCTCTGCCACTCCGTTAGCGTACGCTAACACCGCTCATAGCGTGCGCTAGTGACTTCAATTAGCGTGCGCTAATTATATCTAATAGCGTGCGCTACGGTAGTCGTGTCCACCCGTAACCTATCGTCTCTCTGCTCTCTCTAGCGTACGTTACTCTAGTAACGTAGCGTGCGCTACCACCAAAATCTAGCGTACGCTACCAGTCACACCTAGCGTACGCTAGGAATTCCCTTTTCCAGTCCAGTAGCTACTGGACTGTCCGCCTCCAATACATTAGTAGCGTGCGCTAATGATAATGGATAGCGTGCGCTACCCTCACTAAATTAGCGTGCGCTACACTGTGTGCATAGCGTGCGCTACCCATTACACGAAGGTAGTAGGATCGCATCAAGGATCCGAAAACAGCGACGATCCGAACAAGAAAAGGGGTAAATCCAATTGACAAGAGTTCCAAGATCCCTATAAGCTTACCAAACACTTATACGAGCGTAAAAATTACAAAGTACAAGAGTAGAAGATTTACAAAAAGTACGGGTATTACATAATCCGACACCATTATCAAACTCTTCAAAACACAATAACAAGATTAAACACGGAATACACGATTCCATAACTTTTAAACAACAAGGATATCATCAAAGCCTCCAACGTTCAAAATAATCAAATCATAATCAATTCCCAAAACACAACGTTCACAAAACACACACGCGTTTTGAAAGAGAGCCTTTAACGAGGCCAAACCGAAATCTTTTGAAACTTCATTTCAAATAACCAAACAAACACATCAAGGCGACCACCGATCATCATATCCATAAAACGAGAAAAGTATGGGCAAGGTACTTGCCTCGAATAACCACAACGCGGAGAATCGGCCGAAGTAGGTTGGCACGAACCGACTACGAACTCGCCGGCTCCACCGAACGACAATCCACGACAATGAACTACGAACGAAAACAATAACAACGAAAATGAATTCCAAAGTACGACCAAAGCCGCTGAATTCAAAGAACAAATGACGAAGGTTCAAGGATTTCCCCCAAAACGGCCAAGAACACGATTCGTCCCGTCAAAACCCGAAAACAGAATTCCGAGTTGAAATATGGATATACAATCCATAGAATATGTTTAACAACATCATTTAACCATAATCGATCCATCGAAAACGGATGAAAAACGAGATCGGGGACAAATCCCCCAAAAGTCAATTCGAAGGAAATTAAGAAATATACTTCGATTCGACAAAGAACAATGGATTAAATGATGTTAAACACAAGAATACTACCAAGATTAATCATACCCATCATGAATTAATCAACAACACGGAACGAATCGGACGAAAATGCAAAAATCCCCAAATTCACGAAATTAGGATTCTAAGGAAGATTACCTTGATTCGCTGGATCAAAGGATGATAACGGACGATTGATTGATGTTATGAACTCAAGAACTTCATGGATTTGTTGTTAAACAACATGGCTTCGTGACCCATGAATCGCCACCGCGCGGAGAAGGAAGGAAGTGAAAAGCGAAATGAAATGTGATCGACCACATTTATCTTTGGGCGGACTAGCGCGCTAGTCTGCCGAGCTATCGAGCGCTATCGGCCCTGGCCGCGATCCAAGAGCCTTCGGACTAGGCCGCTTCGCCAGTAAGCGTGCAGACCTTCCGGCCAGAAGCGTGCGCTACTGCCGGCCGAAGGCGTGCGCTACTCGGCCGTAAGCGTCTGCCCGACAAGATGGCGCGCTACCCGCCGAGCCTGATCGATTCGAACCCCGTGACTCCACTGCCTGTGCCCGCTAAGCGTGCGTTAGGCCATCCGGCATGTGCGCTAAACTCTGCCCGGTAGCGCTGGCAGCTTCCGGCCAGAAGGCGCTACGCGGTTCGCCGCACCTGGCCCGCCGTGCCCGCAATCGTCGCCGAGCCCTCCATAACCGTCGGCCATCCATAACCGCTGTGGCTCGGCGACCCGACACGAAACGCACGGAACGAACACGACGAAAAGTTCGCGGACGACATCAACGACCCGAAATGAAAACATAATACCATATTTAATCATACGCGACCAAGAAACGGGTCGAGACAACAATTACAGATACAGATACCCGTAACTTTCAGTAAATTACAAAATGGCCCAAAACGCCCGGAAATCACGATACGTGATCGAATAACCAAACCGAAGTTCACATCAAAAAGCACGGAACTCAACAAAACGACACCGAAACGAACTCGGATGTCAAAAAGTGTAGAATTAATCATTCTCAGAATGACGAAACGGTCATGAGCGAGTCGTCAAAACAGACTCCGACCGAAAAAAAGAAATTTACCGAAAATCAAAAATTGCGGATATTACAGTTATAAACTTTTGGCTATTAAGATAAAAGATGTATGATAGTTCTTGAAAAAACACAATACTCCATTCGTTCTCCAAATTATTCGTTTATTTTCTTTTGGTACATCCCTAAAATTTATTCCAGTATCATTTATGATCATTAATTAATTTAACACTACACTAATGTATGACTCATTCTCCACTCACATTACACTCCATAATACATTCAACTATTTTTTTTTAAAACCCGTACTGAATATTCCTAGGCACATTTTTAAGGGATGGGAGGTGTATTGTTCTTTTCTCACTGTGAAATTTTGGGAAAGAATGGTGGAATGCAGAGTTAGAAGAGAAGTTGAGATCTCAGAGAACCAATTTGGCTTCATGCCGGGGAGGTCCACGACTGAGGCCATTCATCTCGTCAGACGCCTTATGGAGAAGTTTAGAGAGCGGCGTAAGGACCATATGGAGTTCATAGATCTAGAGAAGGCTTATGATAGCATTCCGCGCGATGTTATTTGGAGGAGCCTAGTAGAGAGGAGGGTGTCATTGCCGTTCGTTAGAGCGATTCAAGACATGTACTCCCAAGCTAGGACTTGCGTTAGGACCCCAGTTGGTGACACCCAGTATTTCTCGGTTGAGATAGGGCTACACCAGGGGTCGGCGCTAAGCCCTCTTCTCTTCGCTCTAATCCTTGACGTCATTTCGCGGGGGATACAGGATGGCGTCCCGTGGTGCATGCTTTTTGCTGATGACATTGTGTTAGTGGCGTAGTCGAGGAGGGAGGTGAACTCGAAGTTGGAGCTATGGAGGTCTAAGTTAGAATCTCAGGGCTTGCGTGTGAGCCGGTCTAAGACCGAGTATCTCTGGTATAACTTTAGTGGTGAGGCCAACGGGAAAGATGTAGAGGTAATGATTGCGGATCAGATCGTACCCCATACGGATAAGTTTAAATATTTGGGTTCGATCATTCAGAAGGAATGTGAGTGCGAAGATGATGTCATTCATCGTATCAATGCGGGCTGGCTAAGGTGGAGAGCAGCGACAGGGGTCAATGTGCGACAAGAAAGTCCCTATAAAATTGGAGGATAAATTCTATAGAGCGGCAATCCGACCTGCAATGTTGTATGGATCCGAATGTTGGGCGATGAAGAAGTCGCTTGAGAGCAAGTTGGAAGCGGCTGAAATGAGAATGTTACGTTGGTCGTGTGGTCGCACAATATTGGATAGAATCTCGAACGGGGTTTCCAGGAACGCGCTAGAAGTGGCGCCCATTTCAGCGAAAGTTAGGGAAGGGAGATTGAGATGGTTTGACCACGTCCGCAGGAGGCAGGTATCTGCTCCGGTGAGGAGGGTCGAGAGTTTATTGGTTGTCTGGGAGAGGAGGAGAGGCAGACCGAGGAGGTCGTGAAAGGAGCAACTGAGATTAGATTTGAATGCCTTAAACCTTTCCGAGACCATGACTGTTGATAGGTGCGCTTGGAGCCGCCTGATCAGAGTTGTGGATTCTTTTGTAGGGAACGGTGCTGTAGTTGAGAGCCTCAGGGTTGGATTGTCTCGGTTAGCTTTGACCTAGAGCATTGCATTTTTTACTTTTATTGTATATTTTATCCTATTACCTTTTGCGTGTAGTGTATTTTTGACAGGGAGCTTGTGCGCAGAGTCAGTCTCTCTTCATCGAGAGTGCAGTTGCGAAAGTCCCCTTAGGTAAGTCTCATGTGAATTAAGCCATGGGCCCAAGTATGGTTTCGAGCTTTTTCGCATCATATGCTTCTTTGTATATATCATTCAATACTTTGTTGTGCACTAAACTGAGGGTATTCACGGAAACAGCATCCCTACCGTAAAAAGTAGGGGCATGGTCTGCGTACATCTTACCCTCCTCAGACCCTGTTCTGAGCGGAATATACTGGATATGTTTGGTTTAATTTGGTTTTATATTTCTTCCTGCTCCAATAATTTACAACAATTTTTTATCTGATTGTAGAAAGATGAACAATTATGATATGGACTTCGATTGTTTTATGCATTTATTTATAATCTAAGCTTATAATAATGATTGGATAATGTATATTTTTTAATTTATTTTATAGAAATATTGCAAAAATACGAGTACACTAGAATAATTTTAAAGATCACGATTTGAGTTGATATCGAAATGGAATATTTCGTAAAGAAACAATTAAATGCTAAAATCCAATATACTTTTAAAATTCAAAAATAGAAAATAAAAAAATCCTGGTTTTAATAAAAACAAAAATTGGAATATCTTTTTTCATAAAATAAATAAAAAATCTGATCTGATTATCTTCTTCGGTGAAGTTGACTTTAAATAATTATTCTTTATCTGTTCTTTATAGATTTTTAGATTTTTTTTAAATAAATACAAATTATGAAAAGTAAAAAAATTAAAAAATAAATTACTGGAGTTTTAATTTTAAAAATAAAATAAATTATTTTCAGAATTTTTATTTATTTTTACAGAAAATAATATTCCAGTTTTTATCTTTATTAAAATGGTTTATGAATAAGATCCAGGATTTTTCTAATTTTTTGTTTTCAAATTTAAATAAAAACTTCCAATTTAATATTAATACTCCAGAGTTTAAAAAAAAAAAAAAAAGTTCCGATTCTTTTTAGTTTTCCATATTTTTTAAATAAAAAAAAATTAAGTTTTGATTTTTTTCTTAAGGTTCCAGATTTTTTAAATTTTTATATTATTTTATTATTATTTTATGTCATATATTGACCAGACAATAAATATCTACCACGTGTCATTTAAGTGTCAACTAAGCACTCTGTTCGTACTTAATGGACAAAAGTTAAAAGAGGTCCTAACGCGGTTTAACGGATCAAATATTAGGTTTCAGTTTGATACCCTCCAAAATTTGGATCCTCAAGTATCAAAATTGATAAACTTGAGTTCTTATTTTGATCATTTAATCAATACTAAAATCCAATATACTTAGCTGGAGATGTATGTTTGGGTTACCAAATTACTCATATTCAAACATATTGTTTTAAATGACTAAATTATTAATTATAAATATTTAATGTAATTATTATTTTTATAGTATTATTTTATAAATATTATAATATTAGAAAACCGATAAAGATCGGAACAAAGGGGCCTGGAAATAATCCAAATTGCCAGAAGATAGTACTGTGGGGTACGTATATCATCACCAAAACCCCCAAAACCTAAGGTCTAGTCTTCCACTGCCCACACCAAATCGCCACCGAGTTCCTCCTCCTCCTCCAGCTCGTCGTGAATCTCTGCTTACTTGCCTTGGATAACACTTACGGGTGATTGGTAGCATGTAATAGAAGAATTGCGACAATTTACACTCCTCGGGCGGGCTGTAGCCATTCTTATGACGTGAAGCTATCATGCTGTGTGTTTTCTGTTGCTTCTGTGAGTAGAAGCGAACAAAATTGATGTTAGTTTTCTTGGTTTCAGTCGCTGAAGAAGTACAATGGACTGGAGTGTTGTGCGAAGATTGTGGGAAAAATGGGCACCAAACAATGTGGGCTCTTCAGGTGATAATTCTTCTCTCAGAAGTTAGCTACTTCATTTTATTTTTATTTTTTCTTTGAATTAGCCTATCAGATGGACTGATAACCGTTGTACAAATTTGTAGATAAGCCGTTGAAGGCGGCCCTTTTGATTAACTACGACCCGTCTGGGCCTTCTCGCCTAGTATCCACCATGTAAGCGCGAGCATAGAAAATTTTGATTATTTTTTTCTGATTTTGGGTGATGACTTACATTTATTATGACTACATAAGATTTCTGTGTATCCACGTGTGCATTCTTGTAGGTCGATGGAATGATTATTGCTTTGAATTTGAGTTACTCTGTTCCACTCAGTCATTTATAAGCTTTGAACTTATGCTGCCAACAACCTTAACTTATGCGCGTATAAGGTCGAGCGGCGCGTCATAGTTTTTGTACCCTCGATTGAGTTCCCACCATGATTGAAATCATGTTTGATGGCAAATTTATTTACAAATTGAGCTTGTTTTGATCAACTCAATATCTTGTTGTAGTATATTAGGTCAAAGTGAGTTTGATTTTTTTTCCCTTTCCTGATGTAATAATTGATATGGAGTAGATTAGCCACTACTTGGAATGCGTATAAATGTACAACTAAAGGAACCCCTGAAAGTTTCTGACTTAAGACTACCAAATTTTCTGAAAAGGATAGAATCACTGCACGTCGTTGGTAGTACAAATCAGAATATATAATTTTCAAGGTTTGATAAAATATTCTCGGCATTTAATTGATTCAACGTCTCTGAATTTAGAAAATAAGATTGGGGATTGAAACCAACCACGTGGTTGTGGAGTTAGTGGACCGAAATCGTATTTTCGTGCTTGACGGTAGTACAGTAGGACGTTTGGGCTTTCCAGTATTATAGTGTACCTTAATGTCAAACCAGTCATGGGGTTCTGCCCAAAATATCTTGGATACTTGGATTAAAGGGTGGAGATGTTTACTATGGGTCGTAAACTTATTGCCAGAGCATGGAAGCATTTACATTTTGCAAATGCTCGGCCTCGTTTATTGCATTCATTTATTTGAATATTGGGTGGCTGATTTTGTAAATAGCTGGTACAATGTTATATCTTTGCTTTCGTTATATTCATCTGCTGGAGCAAGTTACAAAGATTGTTCTTTTTTTTTTTTTCTCTTTTTGTGTGTGGCTTTTAGCGCTGAGCAAGAAGGCATCAAAGCAGATCCTATTGAGATAAGTCATTTTATCAGTTTCGTTAAGAGAAACAAACTCCAGACAGAGAGCTTCTTAATTGGGCCAAATCAATGTGAGTTCCGTGACTGCCCCCCGTGACTAATAAGATTACTCCGTTAGATATGTAGCTATCATGTTTATATCCATCGGAATATTATTTTCTATTCGATTGAGATGGTGCTATTTCATTCTCACACGAGGACTTTGCTTTTAGTTTTGTCTCTTACGTGTATATGTATTATGTTCGATATAATCCAAAGTTTTTCTTAGCTGTGGCTTAATAAAGTCGTTGGAGGATGCATTAAAACTTAAAAAAAATCGCTGCTTGATGTTTTTGAATGCCTTTAACAGATCTTGTGACCTCAATACACGAGAGTTGGTTCTGTGCTAGGTGTTTGAACACGTCAAAACAGGCCGGTGAAGGTGCTATTGTGATGCAGACATCGGCTTTCCTCTTGGTTGGCTTGTAAGCATCTCCAAATTCAGGCATTCGCTAATTATTAATGTCATTTATTGTTTTTTATGCGCTCTTAGATGACTTTGGGAGTGTTTGCAAACTCTTGGGAGGAGTAATTCTGAGGATGATTTTATTTTTTTCAGCCGCGGTGTAAAAATAAAAAATAAAAAAATGAAAAATAATAATTTTAGAATGATATTTTTATGTTTTGTGCAAATGATCGATTTTTTGGCAGATATGAGGGCTCGATTGGATCAGCGTCTCGTGCAATGGTGGCTGTTGATCAATTATCAGGACAGTTAAGTCGAAGAAACCTTTGATGTTGTCGAAAGAGTCGAATGATATTCACTAGAAAGAACGTAAACCTCTTTTCCTTTTCCCTTCTAAAAGTTCAATTCCATACAAGCCAGCCACTGAGCTATGATGCATAGTAAACCTCTTCGTTAGTTCATTATCTTATTATATTTATACATTTATTGTTAAACTAATTTTTTAAATTAAACTTATTGCACTTATTCTGTGCTCTCTCCTCTAATAAGAGCTGGGATATTATAATTATCCATACTATAAGAAACAAACTCAGAATTGATAAGATACGAATAGTTCGGTAATATAAAACCAGCGACTGACACGTCTTATGGTACACACAACAAATGATTTATCGACACGTGTCAATGAATAATTATCATAGAATTTCTCATGAACCAACACCCTCGTTATTCAAACCCCCCAAGCAGAGTTTCTCTGCATTAATGTTGATGAGCCTTTATATGTATATATCCTCCAACCCCTCACAATTATATCTATACCAACGGCTGCTCCTGAGGATCGAAAACTCGGTTGTGACAAGTTGCGTCACAAGGATAAGGACAATCAATCTTCGTACACGGACTTCTGTCGTAAAACCAGTCTCCCACTGATCTAGCAATTGTCTGCAAACATATATTTATTGTTACCAGGGCCCAAAAAAAAAAAAAAAAAAAAAAAACTTGTGTCAGACCATATGTACAAATCTTAGTTTCTAATTTTTCTTTGCATATGGTTTTTAATTTTTCTTGGCATTATTTTTTATGTATTTTTTAATTAAAAAAAAGAATATGCTGATGTCTAGTAAACTAAAGTCATCGTTGATTAGCTATTTCGCTTGAATTATGAGATTTAGTGTTACCGTCTGACGGGTCAAGATCCGTAGACGGTTTGACAAGAGACGGTTTGACAAGAGTGCGTTTTGGTGGCAGTAGTGTGTCGCTTCATCAACAAACAAAAGAGGATTTTGGTTATCGAAAATAGAAAAAACAAAACAAAAAATAACAAGCAAAGATATGCATTCATTAGGGTTAAATTTAATCACAAAAATTACCCCAGGTGTTTAGTTAATTACAAAATGGTCCTCTTATCTTTCAAAAACATAAACATCCCCTATTGAGCAATGTATTTGTATGACACATACAAACTTCACAAGTATTTCTAACCCTTCGAACAAATTATTTTTATTTGGAAAGATAATTAGTAGATTTTATTTTATGTTTCACTATAATAAGATCTTTAAGCTCAAGGGTAGTTTTTGCAATTTTGAGAAAATATATTTAGCAAAAGGGTGCAGCAGCAAGTATACAAACCTTGTTATCTAACACTGGCGAGTCGCTACGAAACCATGTTTCCTGTGTTTCAGTTTGGCAATGCGCGTAGCAAGAGTTGATGAAGTATCCTCTTGGCGGGGACGAGCCTAATCTGGACAATGCCTTTATGAACTGTGATCTAAACCCTGAAAAAAAAAACATACGATAACACGAGAAATTATGAAAAAAAAAACAGATAATTTTTATAATAAATTTTTTGAAAAAATTACAGAAACTACTGTGAGGTTTAGCCTAATTACAAATAAAAATCAAGATATCTTCTAAAACTTCGGATAACCCTCTAACATTAGTTTGTCTTACAAGAGTGTATGTACTATCGAGAGGGGGTAATGTTAAAGGTAATACAAAGTTCAAGGAGGTATTTGTAATTTTGAAAGATGAGAGTTTTTTTTTTTTTTAAATTAGACTAAACTTGAAAGGTCACTTATGTAATTATCCCAAAACGTTTTACTAATAATTATAAAACACTCCATTATTTTTAAACACTTCAAAGTTCAAATACCAGCTTGAGGGCGCGAACTGTAAAAGGGAAGATATGCAATTTTTTGAAAGATAAATGACCTTTTTCTTGTAATTAGGCGAAATATCAAGGGTAGTTTTTGTAATTAGCCCAAGTTTTGCATGAAACAGAGGAGGTAAAACTAGTTGTGAGCATTAATATATTAAACCTTGGATGGTTTGGAGTTGAGTAGCTGAACAGTTTTCTATACCAGTCTTGCAGTTGTGCCACTGACCATGAGGATCAGCAACTCCAGGTGCCAAAATATTCTTAATCTGATCATAGTAGGACAATTAAAACAGTCGATTAAAGAATCAAGAGGCAGAGAGAAAAAATCTCTCTCTCTCTCTCTCTCTCTCTCTCTCTCTCTCTCTCTCTCTCCCTCCCCTCCCTCTCTCTTTGTGCATCTCTCTCCCCCTTCCCTCTCTCTGTCTCTCTGTCTCTCTCTCTCTCTCAACCTTTGTGCATCTCTCTCTCCCCCTTCTCTCTCTCTCTCTCTCTCTCTCTCTCTCTCTCTCTCTCTCTCTCACACACACACACACACACACACATCACAAACACAAAAGTGTCGGTCAAATTGCAAAAATGCAAGCAGAATCTATAAAAATCAAGAATCAATTTTATGTCCTGACCTGCCATGAATCATACGCAGCATTTACAAGGAAAAGAGGTGTCTGAATTCCTTGTGCCATGTTTTGTGGGAAAAAGCACTGCAAATTTTTCATATCAACATGAGATATAATAATGTGATGTATGCAGTTGCAAGGAAAATCAATCTAGTCAAAAAATATTCTCCAAACCAGACTCGGCTTCATTCTTGAGGTGCATGATCGAGGCAAATTTGTTTCCGATCTCTGCATCCAATCGAGTAAAAGAAATTACAAGCGCAACAAAAAGAAAATAATAATAATGGTAAATGACGGACAGGTAAATAAAATGCTACATCTTACATGCGTTGTAACAACACCGTTATAGAAATCTTCGATATGTGAAGCTCCAGAAACATCGTTCCTATTACGGTTAAAAAAAGGCCAATATATAAAGTGAATACAAAAAAAAAAAAGAGCAATATTGTATAGTTCTTGAAATACAAATTATTTTTTCTTAGTGTTTTATGAAAAGCTTACGCATTAATAAAGAAACCAGCATCCGCTAAGCACTTTACTTTGGTGCCGTTTGGAAGTAGAGCCTTGAAGTTATCGCAGTGAAGAATCGATGTCAATCCACCAGCCGAACATCCAGATAGAACAGCCTTATGTAAGAAATCAAGATTCACTATGAGTAATCAATTCTTGAAAAAACACAATTTGAAAAAATAAAATCGTACATTTTGAGCATTCTTCATTCCTTTAGCTAGTAGATCCTCCATTACAGCAACAAAGATCTTTGCCCCTCTATAGTAAAGTTTCGTAGCCTGAAATTGCACGCATATTGCATGTGTCGTTATTTTTAATTCGTAACTTAGTAAAAGCCTAGTGAATAATGATCCTCATCACGATCACAAAATCAACGGGCTGATTTTTTTTTTTTTTTCATTTCGTTGCAGAGAAAAATCATTAGCGATTGCCCATTCCGACATTTCAATATCAACCCCTTACATCTTAATTACATGCATATATAAGTGTAGCATTAGTGCATATAACATTAGAGAGAGAGAGAGAGACCGTCCTTAAAATAGGAAAGTGAGTCCAATTCATATTTAATATAGATTAACTGCACACATAGTATGTTATAATGCATATTCACTTTTTTGGGTTCAGTGGACAGACATTTAGTACAGGTTCTCTGTGTGTTGGGAAAAAAACAAAATATGCATTACAACAAACTGTGCGTACAGTGAATCCATAGTAAATATGCACAAACTCACAATTCCATTTTAAGAACAAATTCCCATTTGAACCCATCCATACATATATATGTTTTGTAAATGAATCTACCATAAGCAGAATCTAGTATAGATGACTTACAGGATCCACCTCTTTTACGTCACCGGTAAACGATGCCCCATCACAGTATCTAATCTTGATTCGATTCCAATTATAAAAATCTGAGAACCGGCATTCAAAACCGCACTTTTAGTTTTTTTCTTTTTATTTTCTTTTACAAGAACAACCATCAAGATACACAATTGCATTATAATGAAAATAGAAAAAAATACCGGGGTTAAACTTCGGCTTGTTGCTAAAAATCCCGGAAAAAACAACCTGTTTAGCCATTTGCTCGGAGGAACCCAATCGGGTGCTTTTCCGAGCTAGGCAAGTCGTTACATTGTTGCACCATCCTCCTCCCTATATATGTTCCGATCAATTATCGAATAATAAATCAGTTCATGGATTTTTTCCAAACAATTGGAAGCAAATATTAAGGGTCGTTTTTTTTCTTCGTGTTAGAACTTTGATCAGGGATTATTTCTCAAAATATAATGACAACAAATATTTAAAAAAAAAAAAAAAAACTATACTATGTTCTCTAAAGTTTATCATAAACACAAATACTCGACGACTCAATACCCCGTATCGTGTTCTAGCATAGCCTAACATGAAAATATTGAAGGAAACTCAATTTTTGATGAAGAGTTTACTTGAAATACAAGGATAAACATTAATTGTGAGAATAATATAAAAAATATATTTAAAAAAAAAAACTTATTACATATAAAAAAATACATCAAGATCATTGGATTATAAGAGGACCAACCTCAAAATGAACTAACCAATTGTTGATTCCTGCTCCAGATCCTTTATCAAAATGGTATGCAGGTGGACTCCCATCCAAACAAACTGTAATAAATTTAACACATTTTATTAACAAATCAATAAAAAATATAAAAACAATTAAAATTCACAAATTAAATTAATATATATATATATATATGTGTGTGTGTGTGTGTGTGTGTTTGTGTGTGTTTACCTGCTCCTTTTTCCACAGCACTCAGAACATAAGTAATATCAACCAAAAAGCTTTCTGTTTTCAACAGAATCAGCAAATAAACCAAAATATGCATCCATTTCTGCATTTTTCTGCACATTTTTAACATAAAATAATAATAATAATAATAATAATAAAGATGTAAAAAAAAATATTAAAAAAAATCATTAAATCAGTCAAGAAACGTAATATAAAATACTTAAAAATGCTTTTAACCCATTACCTGGAGTGGAGAACTCGAGTCACGAACTAAAACCCAGTTCAAAAATTTCGATACTTGGAGCTGTAAATTAGTTCCAGACAACAAAATAATAGTAATAAGTACTAGAAAATAATTATTTATTAATAATAAAAAATACAAGGAAAAAAAATAAATAAAAGAAAAATGGGGTGTTTAATAGCTTTATGAAGAAGCGTGTTGTCAGTGATAGTGGGAGAATCCAAGAGACCGACACTTATTCTTGTGTAAGAATTAAAAATTGAAATTTTATAAAGTATTGAGATAATTTGTAATACAGTATAAAGGTATAATGAAAATAAACAATAACAATTGTTCCGGGAATTATTATTTCCGTGACGTGTCTTACCTAATACTGGTTGTACATACATAGATGGAAGGTTTTAGATCCTTCTAGAGGTAGTAGAATCATATTATATGTCTTACCTTATCTAGAAATCCTATGTATGGAAGGACTCCCATTGTAATGCCTATATAAAAGTCCCTCTATCAGTGTTATTAATACAATTGATTGACTCGTATTTACAGTCTTTTACTTTCTCCTGAAACACGTTATCAGCACGTAGTCCCCAACTGAGCAAGAAATTTTTTTTTCCTCTCCCGTTTTTTCCCAGAAAATCCGAGAAAAAAAAATCGCGGTTGGAAAACCTTAATTTCCGCCGCGCAGCTACCCGATCCGGATTTGCAAACTAGATTACCGCCCCCAGCATCCACCCGCCGCCTGCAACCAGGTTTCTATTTTTCGGACTGAATTGCAGTCCAGAACCCGACGAACCAGACTGCTTACTCGGCGTCAACCCTAAACCCAAATTCATCCCCTGCGCGACCATCACCCTTCCGCCACTGCAACCCGCTCGTCTGCAACGTTCAGTTGTGCCCTGCACCGGTCACCGAAGTCAGACGCGCCATCTGCCACTCAATCGGCCGCCACCAAAACGCGTCTCCAGATCCAGGCCCTAGCCGTCGGTCGTCCTCCCAGCACGCCAGGCCCACTCCGTCGTCGCCGGTCATCTTCCCAGTCTCCCAGAATCAGACGCGAGATCGGATCCCTAGCACAGATCGGATCCTCAGCCCGCGTTCGGACCGGCCCAGTTTGTGACCTGACCCGATTCCTGTCCAGCCCAACCCGACAGATTTCAATTAATTTTTTTTTTCAGCCCACTCGCGAAGTAAGGAGGAGCTGAAAATCGAAAAAAAAATGAGAGATGAGAATTTCCGCGCGTAAATTTTCTGCACAACGCAGTCATAACAAAATCATATTTCCCGATTCGTTAACCGTCGGATCGGTATGAAATTTTGACAGCAACTTTCCAACACAAATATCTGTATATTCAACGGTGGAGATCGGATTCTGAGTAATATTGATTACTAGATCTGTCACCGAACAGAAGCAGATTTTTACGAGAAAATTTGGAGATCCGCCCTCATCCAATACCGAGCTGCTGCACCGCCGCGCTCGAGTCCTTTTTCGGCCGATTATCGAGCCCAGTAGCCCTTTCCGGGCGTTTCTCAACTCTCTATCTTATCCTAATTAATGATTCATTTGTTCATTGATTTGTACACTTATAAATCTTACCATGTTTATGTTTTACGTGCATATAGAAAAATATGTTGCTCATGATGATGTGCAAAATATGGAGAGAAGTCGTATTTATTATCCCGTTCAAGGATCAAATATGGAATCGAGTACCCACGAAAACGTGTTACTCATATGGAGAGAAGCCAAGTTTATCCGTTCAAGGATCAAAGCAAATATGGAACCAAGTATCCACGTAAGACTTTATTAAACTTCCCATTTTTCAATTCCTCTCTTTTGGGAATTTTTTGTTTTGGGAATTAGGTATTTGAGTTCTTTATCTCTCACGCTACTTTGCGGTGGATGAGATTATGAGAGGTGGTATCACTCTCATATGTCGAAGTAAACTGTGTGACGGTCCTGGGAGAGTCACGGATAATTGTTGAAAGTCGATATTTGTGGTTGTTGCATACACCACATTTTGGGTGCAATTTGACGTCGCCGTTTTGTTGATTTTAAACCAACAATTGAAAAAAAAAATGAACATTGTCGGTAACGGTAAAGTTATGACTTGTTCATGATTAGTCACGAATTTGTGACGTACAAATGGGACAAACATCGATTGCGACGGATATGTCGTGGTTAAAATCGATTTGTGACGGATTTGTCACGTTGAATTGAGTGACCACCACGTTGGTCTTGACCCAATCCCATACTTGGAAAACTCCATCTTTCATCCTATTAAAATAAAATATTGCATGTTGATGTAATCATGCACGTCTCCTTGCAATATAATATATGAAAGAGTGTAAGAGTAATTCTCATGAATTTCAACATGTAAAGCAATGGCATATTGCGGTAAATACATGAATTCGTTGACCTCGATTATAGTTTGTATGACTATAGGTCCGAATACTTTTCCAAGTATTTGTAAAGGCATGTGCCTTATACATTTGATTATGTTTAGTCGATCTTAGGATCGTCAAGACAAGTTGGTTATGGTATACTCATTATGTCTCATGGTTCAAAATGCTTAATATTGATGCACCGCGTTGCATCCATATAACATGGCTATTATGACGTATACTTGCAAATTGAAAATTAAAATACTTGGTTGATTTGATGCACTTTGGTGGATTTTGTCTACACTTTTGATCATGATTAGGCGCATCCTCCTTGATATTTGTTTATGCTTTGAAAGTTCAAACGGAATCAGTGATTTTTAAACAGCCTTAGCTGTACCGACATTCCTACTTTCTCTGCAAGTCTACCAAGTTGGAGTTACCGAAAGGCTCATTAATCGAGATAAGAAATCGAACACCCTGCTGCGTTTGAACGCACCTATGGCTGTCATTGTCATGTTTTTGCATCAACACTTATACCATTGGATATGGTCTCGACCTTGTTTTCTCACCAAACTTGAGAAATACTAAAGCAGCCAATTAAAACATGCACTGTGATCTGAGTTTAATGATCCGTGTGGTGCACAACATATGGATAGAAAGATAGTTTCCAGAACATCTGACCGTTCGTCCATAGCCTTCCTAACAAGGAAGTTATCACTGTTTTAGTGAACAAAGGTCAAGCTTCGCGGAATTTTATTTCCAGCGATTGTGCTAACTTTTGTCCCAACCAACTTGGTTCCCATCTTGAATTTGCAAGTGGTCTTATGAGACATGTTTTTCAACCTATTTTCGGCCGAATTTGCCATAGATGATGCAATTTTTGGTATGCATTGTACGCTAAAATATCATCTTTCAAATGTTGAAGCCCCAAATACGCACCCTTATAAGAAGGTCGAGCGTGTGCATGGTAGTTTTACACCATGCTTGTGTCGTAACTTTGTCCCTTAGGCATATAACTTTGCCATGTTATGCACTCAATATGATAGATCATTTTGATCGTATCTAGTATAAAATCTCTATGTTGTTAGAGTGTTCTATATGATCATGTTTGTAAAATTTTGCAAGCGAAATTGAGTGCGTATTAAGCTATTTTCAAGGAACACGATATTTTAGGATTTCGGTTTATAAATCCATTGTGACTATGATGACTAGGTTATCACAATCAATGAGTGGTATAATGCTCAAGTTGTTGAATGTCGAATGGCATTTTCTAGTCACATATATTCCGTAATAATTGAACCATGTTATGACTCAATGACATATATGCCAAAGTGTATCACTCATAGCATCTCATTGTGATTTGTGAGAAATAAAATCTTATGCATCAAAAGAAAAATATTCATGAGTCAATATGGTACGGCTTGCATCGGTTTTTGTAACCAGAAGATGTATTAGGACATTGACACATTTAAACTTTAATAGTCCGGAGTTTGGACAGTTTGATGATCCATACACCACGGTATTTCCATGGACACCATTTTTTCTTTGAACAAATAAGCTAACTGGATCAAAGACACCAAAATACGTTGGTGGAGTCGTGAGCAGGACTCATGACCGATGATGATATTTATGTCACCCGCGTCTTGCTTTCATAAGCATGTGTGACGCCAAAGACCCCCCAATGATCCTTCTTATCCATGTTCATTGATTAAAGCCTATTCTTTGGCACGATTAGGAGATGACACCCTCCTATGCTAAAGAGAATAATGTAGCGACTCGCATAAGCATGGTGCTGAGTCCTTCCTTTTCACCGAGTCCTTATACATACATGATCATAAGTATTAGCCTGGGTGGCTTATGATGCTATGATGGTTTCACAAATGGTCGTACTCAAGTAATAACATTTATATGTTATGTGGTTCCTTTGAAAATGATTGATAAGTTGATGAAACCTGAGTTTATGGTTGTCCAACTTGCGGACCAGTCATTGTAAAGGTCGGTTCACCCACTTTTAGACCAAGTATTAAAGTGAAAGTTTAACGAGTACTTCCTAACATCCAAGGCTACCTTCTCAGAAATTTTGGTTCCATTTGGAGACTTGGAAGGGGTGAACCACTAAACGAAGTTTTCACATACCACCCGATGTCCTATCAACCAGTTCGATGTCATTTCGACCGGTTTCTGACCACAAGGTTGATGGTTTTGGAATCCTAAACACCCGTTTATACATGCTCACGAAATTTTGAGGTGTTTGGGGCTGGTGAAGGGAGTGAACTCTTCAAGAAAGCACTAGAAGTTCGATAAAACCAACGGCCTATCATCGGTTCAATCGTTTCTTTATGTTCGATCCCGGTGGTGCATGGTGGCGGTTTTATTGGATTCTCAAGACCAGTAGCTACGGTTATGTAGCATAGGTCAACATGTCATATTCACCTATACCTATCATCATTCACATGCTTAGTTACGAGTGTAATGCATTTTGTTAACTAGATTGTGTTAACAATGAAAACCTTTATCGTCCACATGTTCATGTGCCAAAGTGCGTTACCACAACGCAATATGATGGGTTATAAATGATAAATATGATATGCGCTTTCACTCATAGTCCGTTTAAAATATACCTTGGCAGACGATCTCGTAAGTCACTTTGATGAGCCAGTCTTGCCGTCGTTAGGGGGAGATGCGAACGATCATGTTCGAGTAGAACGACTTGAAATTATCGTAGTTTGTCCCTACTGTGCCTCATCAAGTTCCCTAAAATGACGAGATTAAATACATGCTGCAAACATGTCTGCAAAGATTGTGTCCGGTCATGGACATTCGTCACCTATGAATGGTGATATGGTAACACCCCAAATTGTGGTAGATGGTGTTACTAGGCCGTGGATCTCATCGAGTATTGGGATGCCACTTGGGCCGATAAATACTCTCGCTAAGAATGTATGCGAGTTTGGTATATGAAACTTGATCATATGATCAAATGAACTCATCCGTCTCATGTGATTCTGGATTATAGTCATCATTGGGAGACGCCTCAATGAATGCCAATCCATAAAGAGTACTGTATGAAGAAAGCCGGTTCATGAGGACATGGAATGTGAGTTTAATCGAAACATACTTCGTGGAAAATCTACAACGTTGTAGCCTTGGCCTAAAAATGGAAATATATGCGACTCCAGTATGAACAAAGTGATAGCCCTTTGTTGAAGTGGTGCCGACACTCCAAAGATAAGATCTATCTGTATACTTTGTTAATGCGAGTGAGAGAAGGAGTTAAACTCACCTCATGGCACGAGGGTTCTCATGAACGCACTGGAATCGACTATGATGACACGAAACTAAGTTGTGCTATCGTAATGGATGTTATAGCATCCACTATCTTTTCAGTTAGATAGTTTCCCAAAAACTGACGTGCAGCTTGTGGTTAAATCTTATCT
Organism: Orobanche coerulescens; assembly: GCA_033398695.1. Lineage (NCBI taxonomy): Eukaryota > Viridiplantae > Streptophyta > Magnoliopsida > Lamiales > Orobanchaceae > Orobanche > Orobanche coerulescens. The sequence continues at coordinate 9,143,935 of CM065805.1, read as the reverse complement.
TAGTGGGGAACTAAGTTAAGTGATAAAAAGGATCTCGTGGTGGATAAGACTCAAATCAAGTGGCTCCTGACCACGGAGCGCGTCGACAAGTGATTGTCGGGAACGCATACTAAGTATATACTTGATCTGGAAGAGATATGAAGCTTTTGCATGTAAAAGTAAGGGTTTATAGTGATGTACTCTTGTGAGACTAAGAGATTTCGCTAAATCCAAAGTTAAGAATGAAATGATCTTGGGGACACTTGATGATGCGTATTCATCAATCGGTTTAAGGCAATCTAAGGGACGGTTTCCCTAAAAGACGATAAAGTAATGCCTATATGATTCCCAATGACTAGTCGAAGTCATAATAAGACTTGACTCACTTAAGTGATGATGCAGTCTTAAGAGAAAAGTACGGTATTATGTACTCATGTTTGACTCGATGTACTCATTCGTAATAATCCGGTAAAGCCACTGTGATGATGGCCTAGGATGCGCTCATGCAATGTCTGTGATTGACAAGAAGCTTGAAGCTCGCTCTATCTCGATAAAAGGACACTTGAATATCGATACCCGGATTTGCCCTGAATGTATTGGTCTATCTCCTCTATGACCTACAGGGTAGCTCATTTGCTGGAAAATGGTGAAATTGGTACCATTGGAAAGGTTTGTGTCTACTTTCCAAGGAAACCAACCATTTGATCACATTCATCATGTTGAGTGACATATGACTATTGTTGCAAAGTAGGACAGGATATGTCCGGTAATTTGCTGAGTCAACTTCTATAGAGCTTTGTGATTTACTCAAGTCGATCTAGGTTACGTACTGTATGTGAATGAAAAGCTATGGGTGTCTAGTTTTCATAAGTTCTTACAGTCACGTTGATACCTATTGAATCGAAGAAGTTATGATTGATTTAGTACATGAAGGTCAAGACTTTAGAAAACTTGATAAGTCTTTAGCGACTCTGCACATTGGATGTGTCGCGCTCTTTTTGTCCTTAGACCAAGGTTTATTTTTTTCCCTTTGGGTTTTCACTTGGTAAGGTTTTTAACGAGGCGACCTATGAGAACATTCATACAATGATGCGTTGTACTTCTGTTCAACTTAGACCAAGAGGTATTTTTCCCACTGGGTTTTTCCTTGGTATAGTTGTAAGGGCAACTTGGCATCTGACTCCTATGATTTGAGGTACTCATCAGGGGGAGTCATTATATATACATCAGGGGGAGTATACATGACATGTTATGTTGGTGCGTTCCAATCTTTTCCTCATCAAGCCTTTATTTTTCTCATGGGGTTTTGTTTTGGCTTGGAATATGTTTTTACGAAGGCAACATCTTCTGCACCTTTGTTGTATTAGTGCTCGACACAGTGGGAGTGTTCCGAAATTATTATTCCCGTGATGTGTCTTACCTAATACTGGTTGTAGATACATAGATGGAAGGTTCTAGATCCTTCTAGAGGTAGTAGGATCCTATTAGATTTCTTATCTTATCTAGGAATTCTATGTATGAAAGACTCTCATTGTAATGCCTATATAAAGGCCCCTCTATCAGTGTTATGAATACAATTGATTGAGTCGTATTTACAGTCTTTTACTTTCTCCTGAAACAACAATAATAATATTAAGGTAGCTGAAATAAAAATAAGTTAGTAGAATTATTTTGTAAATTAAAGCACTTATAAGGCAGTGAGCGGACATTCATCAAACGGAGGGGCTGTTTACTTTCGACTTAATGGGACTTAATAAAAAAAAGGAGTCTGAATCGTTAAGTCACCTCCCCCCTCTTGTCCCCATTAAGACACAATAATGACACTCGCTACCTCTCTCCCCTTTCACGACCTATTAATTAGCAAAAAATCTGAAAAAAATAATACAAACTTAAAATAATAAAACTTAAAATAATCAAATTTTTTATTATTTTATTTTTATGTTCATAAAAAATATGAAAAATAATACAAACTTAAAATAATAATATAAATAATAATAATAATAAAAAACTAACAAACTTAAAATAATAAAACTTAAAATAATCACATGTTTTATTATTTTATTTTTATGGTCATTAAAAATCTGAAAAATAATACAAAATTAAAATAGTAATATAAAAAATAATAATAATAATAAACTACTGTTTATTTTCGTAAAATTAATAAAAATATTAAAAGAATACAAAAACTCTAGAAAATCTGAAAAAGTTAAAAAAGTCGGAACTTATTTATTTTTATTTAAAAAAAATCTGTAAATTAAAAAAATCTGAAATTTAGGTAATTTTATTTTTAATTCTGGAATATTAATATTAAAATATCAAAAAAATTATTTAATTTCGGAAATTGGAAAATTTTAAAAATTCTGAACTGTTTAAAAAATTCGGAAATTAGTAAATTTATTCTTGCCACTTTTGGATTATATCATTTACATGGCTTAAAAAATAAACAACAATAAATCAGTCATTTCTGTTATTCAGACAGTTTATTAAGATGACAAAGTAAACAACAGCATCAATTTACCCAAACAGATATATTTACTCAGACAGACAAATTTATCCATACACGACTTAATAGAAAATTTGTTAAACAGCCCCTTATTTTAGTCGACAAGATGAATTCTGGTAAAATAAAGTGAAAAGATCGTATAAGTTGTTCGCAAATATCTTGCCAAACACACTCTACATGTACATATTTGATACATCACGTGGTATATCTATAATCTTAATGCGACTTTTATTTTCTAGTATGTGTAGTATATATACTAGTATACTACCCGTATAAAATACGGAATTATAAGAAAAAATTCACATAGAAACGCATAATACTCAATTATTCACCAATAATTTTATAGCACTTCTTTGTGAATTACATTAATTGTTTTATTTACGATTATACCATGTCACAATAAAAAATTGAAGGCTTTCGTGCTCTTCACTTTGATACGGATACATAAAACTGACAACAGTTGAATATGAGTCTTGACAGATGCACGCCAACATGAGAGAGTGCATAACTATGGAAAATTATAATTAGCGTAAATTATCGTCTTTGAAATTTAAATGCCAAGTCGACTATCTGATGAGTTTAATATTATTCGTGGAATAAATATTTTACTCCTAAATGTGTAGTATAACATAATAAATGTTATGGAAGCAATTGCACCAAAATATAAATATGCAACATCCATAGCATAATAGAAAATAAAATAAAGAAAAATAAAGTCTCCACATAATCGATTATTGTTGCAATAGCACAAAAAATTTCTTCTTTCCTCACACGAATTTTCAATTTTCTGAGTGACTGGAAATTAAAAATAACTAAAATACTTATCGAAATATATTTTTAAAAAGATTCATAGTTAATTTTTATTCTTTATAACTCTCTTTTATTTAGAGATCATTCTATTGATAAGTATGTTGTTATAAAAAAATTGTATACATATTTTAGGAGGAAAGATTACACTCTGGTCCTATGAGAAATTTTTAAAAATAGATTTGGTTCCACGTCATTTTTTTGCCAAAATGGTCCACGTCTTTTTTTGTACAAATATGAATCTACGGATTAGTATATTATTATTAAATTTAATTGCTTATGTATTTAGAAATATCTCTTTGAAAATCCATAAAATCAGTAATTATATAATTTAGTAAATATGAGTTTTTTTATTTATTTTGTTATTTTATATTAATTAAAGAAGATTAAAATCTAAGATAGACTAATTGATCTATTCCATAGTTTCTTTTATTTATTTATAAATAATAATTCAAACCATTGTTTCTACACTTCACCAATATTTTTTTAATAAGATTATTTCAATTTATTTAATTGATTAGGACTTTGAGTACTTTTTAATTATATATATTCAACACTTCTTTTACAATACTCTCAAGCATCTTTTATTTCAGTTGATATATATTTTATTGATATTCCTAATCATAGTGACTAACTAATATAAACTAATTAATTAGTGGAAATATATAATATTTTCGTGAGATTTAAATTTAATTTTTAATGTATAGTATACACTACTATAATAAATCTCTCCTTGTTTGGGATTTAAATTTTTTAATTGATGAAAACGTGAAATATTTTTGTAAATATAATCAATTCGTATTTATTCGTAGTTCATGTTCCTTAATTTGTAAAGATTAATAAGGTAGGTGGAGTTATTTCAAGTATAATTATAATGTAATTAATGCAATGATGATTATACTAGTAATTGATTATATGTCAGCTGAAGCATGAGAGACTGACATATAAGCACATGAAGCACCAGCAGAAGACATATGGCAGACGAAGCATGAGAAGCTGCCACTTAGGATCAGTGTATTCTGCATTAGTATATAGGTGAGAAATTTTTAAAACTAGATTTGGTTCTACGTCATTTTTTTGTCAAAATGATCCAAATCGTTAAATATTTAACTATTTCTGTTAAATGGCAAAAAGGAGATACTTTAATCCTTATATTTGAACAAAAATTACATAAATTATTTGGATATAATTTAAAATACAAAAGCAAATTCAAAACTTTCAAGAATATATAGTTGATTTCAAAAGTAAATAAATTAACAAATCTTTTTAAACTAAAAAATAAAAAATCACTTAAAATGATTATTTTTTATTTTTTAAAATTCTCTTTGTACAAATACGAATCTACAGATTAATATATTATTATTCAATTTATTGCTTATGTATTTAGAAATATCTCTTTGAAAACTCATAAAATCCGTAATTATATAATTTAGTAGATATGAGCTTTTTCATTTATTTTGTTATTTTATATAACTAAATAAGATTTAAAACTAAGATAGACTAATTGATCTATTCCATAGTTTCTTTGATTTATTTATAAATAATAATTAAAACTATTGTTTCTACACTTCAATAATATTTTTTAATAAGATTATTTAATTTATTTATTCAATGCATTAAAATAATACATTATGTGCATCTCTCTCTCTTTATATATATATCAAATCAAAATGACTTTTATCATTCGAATTGCTAATATGCATGAGTTTTTTACTGATTATGCACGAAATATATGCATTTCGTGAGAATAAGATTTAAGTTAAGAAATAAGAATAAATTTGATCCATAGATCTTGATAAAATGGCTGACCTAAATTTACTCTCACAAAAACGTATGCATGGAATCATATATTTCTAAACCATACATCATACAAATATCAATGATTCAGATTCTCTCTCTCTCTCTCTCTCTCTGTCTCTCTCTCTCTCTCTCTCTCTCTCTCGCCCTCCCTCCCCCGCCCGCCCGCCCTCCCTCTACATACACACACACACACACACACACACACATATATATATATATAAAACACGGCCCTTATTATAGCATCTCCAATAGGAACTGCAAAATGGTGCTGAGCACTATTTTTGTGTTAATCTTTCTCCAATAGCTACTGTAAAAGTTTTTGTATTTTTGGGATATATGCAGTGTTCCGTTCTTTATAGTGTAATATTATTCATTACACCAACACTATTCTATATTATTCTTATCATAGATTATATATATATATATAATTTACTTTTAGCTATAGTTTTCAAAAGATATTTATTAAATTATATTTATGCATATAAATTTGCACAAATTATTTGTTGCTTAAATGTTCTTCTAGTTTCGTTCCTTAAAAATATGCCTTTTTATTTTTGGACATAAGTTCTTGCTATCACTATCCAAAATGTAAGACACTTTTTCAAATCACAATATACTTTGTTACAATTTTTTTAAAACTCGAGCCACTTCCACTTTGACAACACTAGATGTTCTCCGGTGCGATGCACCGCATGAGATATTCTTTTATTAGAAAATAATTTCTCGATCTCTAAATTTATTTTTGATAATCTTCGATATGAATATCATATTAGCGTAATATTAATAAAAGACTTATTGAGTGTATTATGGGGTGTAATATAATTTAAGAAAGAGTACTACATTAGCGGAGTGTTAAGTCAATTAGTGTCCATTACATGAACAAATTTCCTGGACATACCGAAAAAAAGTAGGAACAAATTTTAGAGACGAAAGTAATATGTGATTAAGTCTTAATATATGTGTATGTGTGCAGTGTATGTTTTATTATTTTTAGTTATTATAATTAAATAAATATCATAATTTATTTTTATGTAAGCAATAAATGAGTTAATATACTTTTATTTTGCATCAATTAATTTTAGTGAAAATAAATATTCATAGTTTTTATAATATAATTTTTTTGTGCAATCGGTCATTATTGTAAATCCATCAAATTTATTATATTAATATGGATGTCTAGTTGAAAATTGTGAAATAAAAATTAATTTGATATATTTTTCATTAAAAATAAATTTGATTTAAAAAATTATAAATATTTAAAATTTTAAGCTAACAAAATAAAGGAAGAATTTTTTTATTGGTAGATGAGTGTAAGTTGTGGAATAAAACTCTCACAATACATATCTAGAATTTTTTTTTAAGAAATTTAAGGATACGTCTCTATATATAAACTATATTTTAAAATAAAAAACCAAAAAACTTAGAGAGTGACATGTGTCACGACTCTCTTTTAATAGAAATATAGATATGATGAAGGAAGTATAAAGATACACACATATAAGGGTATGCTCTTGTGTAATAAATTCTTACATTTTTAGTCGAATAATGTAAATTAATGAAAGAATATCAACAACTATCAAATATATTAGTGGATGTAAGTAATTACGCATTTTCTTTATACGATATTAAGTACTTTTATTAATTATTTGCATTGTTTAAAACTTCTTCAATTCACCAGTGTGCTAATTTTTGATTTTGAACGGTATTTTTAAATCATTTTTTATCATTAATAATTTTAATTATATATGAATAAAAATTATACGAAAATAATATTTAGAAAATAGGTGACAAATCAAACAAGTAGTTTCTGACTATAATTTTTTTTATTGATTGCAATTTATGGACAAGATTTATGATATTTGACCAATTAGAATCTAAATAAACATACTTTTAGTGGACGGAGAAAGTATTAAACCTCTACAATTATGTGCTTTTGATTAATAAATAAAAATATATACATTTTGATTTTGATCGTTCTCTTTAAAGTACACATTTAATTACATATGAATAGAAAGTACTTACATAATTTATAATCAAAATTTATTAACTTTGTCTAAACCCTAAAGCAAAATTAACATATTTTTATAGGACTAGAGTAGTATTATAAATTTATATAGAGTAATAATTGTAATTATTTTTTAAGAAGTATCACTATATAAGGCTACATTCTTTTGATGAATGAATTTGAATCGAATCGAATCGAATCGAATCGAATCGAATCGAATGGATCGAATCAATCGAATCAAATATATATTAAGGGTAAATAATAATAATAATGGTAAATAATAATAATAATAGTAATTAACAACAACAACGATAATAGTAATATTATTAGTAATAATAACAATAATAATAATTAAGATTAATAATAATAATAAGACGAAGAATCGTTGAATCAGGCCCAATCGAATCGAATCTTGAATGGACCGAATTGACTGAATCGAATCAATCGAAAAATAAATAAATCCAAAAGAACAGAGCCTAACTCCCAAAAATGATGCTACACAGTCTACACTATTGACCGGATCTTATCGGTCTACGCGCTCTGCATTGAAAATAACAGAGAAATATGGACGCAGCCAGAGTAATAGACTGAATGATTGATAGGACTTCGGCACCCGAATAAGATAAAATAAATGATGTGTTTTTGTATATTTTAATTAATAATTAATATAAATAAAAATAATAAATATATGATATTGATTAAAAAAATATAAATTATTGGTGATTAATGTGTGGTGAAGATTAAAAGGTGAAAATTGATTGTTTGATTTGATTGTGTAAAAGTGATATAGAAGAGACAAGAAAAAGATGTGATTGTAAAGATTCGGACGGAACAGAGTGAGTAATGTTGCAAAATTGGTTTGTTTATCAATTTAAAATAAATAATTGAAGTAGAAATTTTTAATGTAAATATATAAGTAATTATGTATTTAGAATCTACATTTGATGTAGATGAATTTAGTATTTTAAATTTCTCAAAATTAATTTCGGGTGAATGAGATATTAATGATCAATGATAATTACTTGAAGTAGAAAATGGAAGTTGAAAGGATAGAAAAATATTTCATCTCACATCGGAGGGGAACAACAAATTTGAAGGGACCTACACACATGTAGGTCCGGTGAAATCCATACGCGTGCGCCGCTGCCGCCGACCGGTCGGCCGTGCCGTGCTCGGGTCCGGGCCTGGGCTTTGGGGCCTATTATTTTTTGGGACACGGAAATTAATAATAAATTAATTAATTATTAATTTAAATTATCTCTGAAAAAAATATATTACTCATATGGACATGAATTTTCATATATTACGAAAAGGTTCATCAAAATAATCAAAAAGGCACAAACTTTCGTTTATTATCAGATTGGCCACTGAAGTTCCACCAGGTTCTATTGGAACCCTTTCAGCTTCAGTAGGTGCTTTTTCGGTCCAGAAAGGTGCACCTTTTAATGCAGAAAGTTGCAACATTTGAAGCAACTTTCATGCATTATAAATACCCTGCATGGCTGAGGTCATCCATCAAAAAATTTACATATTGCAGCATATTATTCTTTGTCATTCCATATACTTTTCTGCATATCAAAAGAGAGTTCCACACAGTCTAGTTCGATTGTTTTCTGAATTTATTGTGCTGCTATTCAGAAAAGATAAAAGTGATTGTATCTTGGAAGATGATTGCCATTTAAACCGATAGCACTCGTACGGGGCAAATTTGTCTTAAAGACAGAAGGTTTACTCTTGCCTCCACTTCCTATATACTTTCCGTTTTTCTGTTTTCTTTTCGTTTTAAAGCCATTTTATTCACAATATATCCACCAATTTTAGGTTTTTGTTGTGTTTCTTTCCAAATGGGTACCAACTCTGCGACTGTTCCTGCTACTGCCACTATGATGGCTTCCGTTGCTCCTATCATACCTACTCATCCGACTGCACATGCTGAGAAACCGAAAAAATTTCCCGATGTTGACTTCAAAAGGTGGCAGCAAAAGATGGTTTATCTCACCACGCTGGGCTTGGCTAAATGTGTTACCGAGCCTGCTCCGGTTGTGGCTGAAGATGAAACGGATACTCAGAAACGAACGGCCTTTGATGCTTGGGGATAGAGACATTTTCTGTGTCGCAACTATGTCGTGAATGGTTTGGACAACACGTTGTACAACGTGTATTGTCAGACGAAGACGGCCAATGAACTGTGCGAATCCTTGGAGAAGAAGTACAAAACAGAAGAGGAGTTGGAGAAGTTGACCGAGGGAGAAGGGGGGAGATAAGCATAAGAAACGGGAATGAAGAAAAGTGAGAGAGAGAGAGTGACAGCTGTAATATCCGTACCTTTCTATTTTTAGCAGTTTTCATTTTTGGTGCATGTCTATTTTTATCGACTTGCTTGTAACAGTTTCGACGTTTTGAATATGTTTTGTTCTTGGAGTTTTTCCATTTGGACGAGTTTCGGAGGTGTTTTTACGTAATTTCACTTTATGATATGTTTTGTCGCATGTATGTCCGATTCTCGTAAAACTCATTCGTTGTTTCTTTGGTTACATGAGTTCGTATGGTTGAGTTGTTCATGTTGTGAGTTTCGGTTTGTTAATCCGACGTCGTATCGTGATTTTCGGACGTTTCGGCCGTTTTGTAATTTCCTATAAATTTAGGGAATTTTATCTTCTATTGTCGTATTTCGGATTCCTCGGTAGTCGGAATTGTATTTTCCTTCAGCACTTAGCTTCGTCGTCGTAAATATTTCGTATCTGCATTTTTGGGTTCTGTCCTTGTGTTGCGTCTCGACTTCGTACCGCCCTGTGCAGCTCGTTGCATTCAGCAATGTTAAAATGTTGCATGAATAACGTACGTTATTCATGCTTTATAGCGTGCACTATTGACACCTGCATAACGTACGTTACACCCTTGTGATAACATATATGGTCCCAGCGTTTTGGACAGTGAGTTCTGCCCAGTTTTTGCCAAGTCCTTACGTACGTTAACTAGCGAGTGTTACGTACGTAAGCTCCTCATAGAGTACGCTAAATGTGTGGCGTAGCATATGCTATCGGCCTCGGCAAATTGGGAAGATTGTTCTGTCGAGCCATTACGTACGCTAACACCTGAGTGTTACGTACGTAAGAGGCGTAGCGTACGTTAACATCAACATGTTAACGTACATAATGAGATATCAGGTTTTATAAACCTGAGTTGACCCTGCAATCGCGTCATTCTTCATTCTTTCTCCTTTCGTCCACAGTGAGAGTTCTTAGAGAGATTTGAGCGATTCTTCAAGTTTTGTCCGTGGAATTCTTTGGGAGATCGAGTATTGTGTTCCTAGTGAAGTTTATCATCATCGTAATCATCTTCGGCTCTGTTCTTTTGGACTGAATGAATCTGAATCGAATCGAATGGACTCGAATCGAATCGAATGGACTCGAATCGAATCGAAATATATATTAAGGGAAAAAAATAATAATAATAGTAAATAATAATAATAATAATATTATTAGTAATAATAACAATAATAATAATTAAGATTAATAATAATAATAATAATAATAATAAGAAGAACTAAAATCAATCAATCGAATCGAATGGACTCGAATCGAATCGGCAGGCCGAATGGACTGACCAATCGAATCGAATCGAAAAACTAAAAAATAAGTCCAAAAGAACAGGGCCTTCCTCCGTCCGAATACAAGGTATTTGGCTTAGAACCCTACCTTTATCCATTTTGGGAGTTTTCAGGATTTGTCTAGATTAAACTCGAATTGTTCGTTTATGTTGTGATATTTCTTATCGATTATTATTGTTGGGTGATTACCAATCCATTTACATCGTGTTTAATCCGTGAATTGTTGATTTTGGGAGGTTTTGTAAAAACCCTCGCCCGTATTCGTCGTTCGTGTATGTTTATGATTATTAGTCGGGGTTGTGGGCGTATTCCATTCGGTTATTGTTACTGTGTAGGACTGAGTTGTGTTAATCCTGTTGGGATTCCACAGAAAATAAACGCAGCGGAAGAATAAACGGAATCCCTAAGAGGATCGATCAAGTAACGTATATACGAAAAGAAAAATACGAAGATCAAGAAATCAAAGTCCCATACCTATGACGTCTCTGAAAAACCTTCGTATGATGATGATGATGATGATGAGCCCTTCGTTCCAAGCACCTAAAGCAAGATGCCTCTACTTCACACGCCGGAACTTGATGGAAAAATCGACAAGCTTCCTTTCTTCAAGAATGCGGCTAGGGAAGCTTGTAGGAATTTTCTCTCTCAATGTATTCTTCTTATATCTTGTCTCTAAGATCAAGATGAAATTTTCAACCTTACACTCTCTCTCAAATTCGTGATTTTGAGTTCTTTCAAGAAGTTGTCCTCTCTCTTTTTTAAAGACTTTTATTTATAAAAAAATGAAAGTCTACCTTTAACACATGATTGAGGGTATCAAATACACCTCACATATGTCACCTAGTGACATAAAATAAGTATAAAAGAGACAAGAGAGGGAGGGGGGCGGCCTTAAGGGAAATTTCCAATAAGACGGGTCGAATTTACTCGGCTCGTGTACTGGATGTTCGTCAAAACGATTCCCTCGTGTACCGGATGTTTGTCAAACGAATCCGTTTTATTTCCAATGTGTTTGGACTAATTAATTAATCCAATTAATTAATTATATCAAACACAAATATATATTTCTCTAAGAAATATAATTTATGAATTAAAATAATCACCTAGTAACCTACTTACAATTCATAAGACCGCTATTTGATTTATCCGATAAATCAAAATTAGATATCTAATATCTAATATTATAAGAGAGATTATTAATTCATATTTATCCATCAATGATCCTATTGCGCGACTCCGTAGGTTCGTCTCATTAGCATTGGGAGGAACTAATGAGTGCGGGCGGACTTAGCCCAACTGGCGGCCGCACTGTAAACCCCGACTGAGAACTAATGAACGAATCATTCCAGAACCATTATGTCATGAATACTATATACGTATAGACCCTTCATCAGATGTCCCGGTCAAGTCTTCGGGTCACGGTAAAGTCAAACCCTACTGTTGACTAAACTCTATACATGTGTTAATGAAAATCAAGACCGACTGATTAATAGTGTATCTAATACGACTATATCAGAATGCTTTGGCCAAAGACTTATGATCTTATTTGTCATTAACCGTATAGGACATTCGCCTGCTCACTAAGAGGAGATAGAATCCTTTCTTGGCGTACAACAAAGACTGCTACCTGCCCGTATAGTCCGCACTTCGAGGTCGACTCAGCAATTAAGCAAATGAGTCTAACTACTCTAATGACAAACTAAACGTCACAGGCACATCTTCTACTGAACCCTCAAGTCAAAGGTCCACGTATACTATCACAACCTTTCGATTCGTCATCGACTCTCCGAGAGTGAATACCGTGTGACTGAATCGAGTATGATTCGTGTTCGAGTATACTGGTCCCACCAATATACTTATAACTATGCTATCAAGACGTGCACACATCCTAGCATCAGTTATACAAGTCTTATTAAAACTTAATGTCGTGTTAAGTTTTAACGACTTGCGAACTAGTTAAGCATTCGAGCTCTAAACACTTCTAGTGCCTATCTCCTTATCTCCATATGGAGTAGAATGTTCACTCTCAAATGCAAGGACTATTATTCTATATACCAAATCACAATGCCAGTGATATACAATAATATAGAAATAATAATTGCCTTATTAAATATAATATTCATAATTACAATACAATTGCTCTCACTCTCTCATCCCTGAGTGGCATTCGAGGGCATATTCCTAACAATCTCCCACTTGCACTCAATGCCACAAACTATGGTATCTAATACCCATACTCTCCAGATGTCTCTCTAAGACCTTCTGAGATAGTGGCTTGGTAAGCGGATCAGCAACGTTATTTGCTGTGTCTACTCTCTGCAGTGTAACATTCCCATCCCGAACCATTTCTCTAACAAAATGATATTTTCTCGCAATATGTTTGGTGTTGTGGTGAGCCCTAGGCTCCTTAGCCTGTGCAACAGCTCCGTCGTTGTCACAAAACAGTGTCACGGGCTTCTCTGCGTTAGGAACCACTTGAAGTTCCTCAGTGAACTTCTTTATCCAAAAAGCTTCTTTAGCAGCCTCCGTGGCTGCCTGATGTCGGCTTGACATGTAGAGATAGCATCGAACTTTGCTTGGCACTTATCCAAGAAATCGCCCCACCATTCGGAGTAAAGATATACCCTGATGTGGACATCGAGCATCCATGTCCCCGAAAAATGCAGTCTGTATAACCCATCACTCTTAGTTCTCCATCGCCGTATGTAAGAACCAAGTCTTTAGTCCTCCTTAGGTACTTAAGAATGTTCTTTCTGAAGATCAATGTTCTGCCTGGATTTGGTGAAACCGACTTACTACGCTCACAGCATAGGCAATGTCCGGTCTAGTGCAAATCATTGCATACATAAGGCTACCTACTGCCGAAGCATAAGGTACCTTGCTCATTTCCTTTCTATCTTCCTCACTTTGAGGACACATCTCTAAGGAAAGTTTTGCACCATATTGCATAGGTAGAAACCCTCTTTTAGAATCTTCCATCCTAAATCGCTTCAGGATCTTTTCTATGTAGAGGGCTTGGGAAAGACCTAACATTCTTTTCGCTCTATCCCGGTAGAGACGAATACCCAGAATATAGGTAGCTTCTCCCAAGTCTTTCATTGAGAACTCTTTAAAAAGCCAAGCTTTCACATAACTGAGCATTCCTACGTCGTTTCCTATAAGTAGAATGTCATCTACATATAGTATTAAGAATGCAATTTTGCTCCCACTAACCTTCTTGTAAATACAGGGCTCTTCTTCGTTTTGGACAAAATCAAACTCTTTGACTGTCTCGTTAAAACGAAGATTCCAACTCCGTGAAGCTTGCTTCAGTCCATAAATGGCACGCTGAAGTTTGCATACTTTATGAATATTGGTTTGAGATATGAATCCCTTAGGCTGTTCCATATAAATCTCCTCATCGAGGAATCCATTTAGGAATGCCGTTTTCACATCCATTTGCCATATTTCATAATCTAAGTGGGCTGCTATAGCAATCATCATGCGAATAGACTTAATCATAGCTACAGGCGAGAAGGTCTCGAAGTAATCGATTTCTTATCTTTGGGAATAACCCTTTGCCACAAGCCTGGCCTTATAGGTATCAACCTTGCCATCTCCATGAGTCTTTCTCTTATAGATCCATTTGTTTCCAATAGGCACTATTCCTTTAGGACGATCTACTAAAGTCCAGACCTGATTAGCATGCATTGAGTCTATCTCAGCTTCCATAGCTTCTTGCCACTTGGTGGAGTCAACATCTACCATCGCTTGGTCGTATGTAGAAGGATCATTCTCTTGACTACTTTCTGTCATCTCATGGACACCCAGTTCCTCTTGATGCAGATAGCCATACCTCTCAGGTGATTGAGAAATTCTACTAGACTTGCGAGGTTGTATTTGTATTTCATAAGGTTCGGTTCTTATATCTTGCATAGGTGTCTCATTTGGTGTTTCTTTTATTTCTTCCAAAGAAATATTTCTACCTGCCCCTCCTTCCTGAATAAACTGATCTTCCAGGAAGTGTGCTTGTATAGCAACGATGATCCTATGATCTTCGTGTATGTAGAATAGATATCCCATGGAATCCCCTGGATATCCTATGAAACGACCTTTCACAGACCTAGTTTCCAATTTCTCTACTTTAGTCTTCTTGACATAAGCAGGGCATCCCCAAATCCTAATGTGATTAAGACTTGGTTTCCTACCTCTCCACATCTCATGGGGAGTCTTAGGAACGGATTTGGAAGGACATCTGTTCAAGATATGCACGAGAGTAAGGAGCGCGTAACCCACGATAAATCGGTAGATCAAGATAGTTAAGCATGGAGCGAACCATGTCCAACAAGGTTCGGTTCCTTCTTTCGATACACCATTTAATTGTGGAGTAGCTGGAGGAGTGAATTGTAACACTATTCCTAGTTCTTTTAAGAACTCATCAAATTCGGTACTCATGTACTCACCACCCCGATCGACCGAAGAGTCTTAACACGGTTACTGTTTGATTTTCAACTAGGGCTTTAAATTCCTTGAATTCATCAAAAGCTTCAGACTTATGTTTCATTAAGTACACGAATCCATACAGTATGGTCATCGGTGAATGTAATGAAATCAAAGCCGTCTCGTGCCACTTCAAAGGGCCACGAGGCGTCGGTATGGATCAATCCAAGTTTTTCAGACTCTTTCAAAAGTCCTGCGAAGGGTAACTTAGTCATTTTGCCTTGAAGGCAAGATTCACAAGTTGGATAGGGATCGATCCCAATGGACCCGTAAGCCCATCTTTCTCCATTTTATGAACCTTGGTCTCGACCGATATGACCAAGTCTAAGATGCCACTTAAGTGCTTGGTTCGTTTCATCCCTACCACGCTTCCTAGTTATAGTGTTCACATTGTCTTATTCTTTAAATTTAAATGGTATAAACCATTTAATAATGTAGCAATACCAACCAATTTATTTATGAAATAAATACGACAGACCCATCTCCGATAAAGAAGTGAAATCCCTTTCGGTCCATGACCAGAATTTATACAATATTCTTGTGCCCTTGGGCAAAATAAGTACATCATCTAAAGTGAGAATAAAACCAGATTCTAAATCCAACATAAGGGATCCGATATCGAAGCCTCGACACTATGCCCACTTCCGACGGTGACCATCACCTCCCCGAATCCGACTTCCTACTTCGTTCCGGATCCCGATTCATTATACAAATGTGAGAACTCGCACCGAATCAAGTATCCAAGAAGTAGAATATACGATTCTGAGAACAATTTGTTTCTAAAACCCGGTAGTTCCGCACTGAAGGCGCATTACGGTCAAGCTTTGGACAATACCTCTTCCAGTGGCCTAGCTCACCATGATTGAGGCATACATCCGTTTTCTTGGCCCCTTTGCTCTTTTGAACCATTGGGGCCTTGCCCCTTCCCTTGTCGATCTTGGCTATCGGACCTAATCGCTTCTTGTTCTTTTTATTCTTATTCTTGGACTTCCAAGTCTTAGAAGAAATCACAAGTGCAGCTTCCTTTCCCTTTGTCTTCATCCGAGACTAGGCGGTCGTCAGCTTGTTCATTAGCCGACTAAGTTACATGCAATCTCATTGCAGTTGAAGTTCATGACAAATTGGGAAAAGGAGTCAGGAAGTGACTGCAGGATAAGGTCAGTTTGGAGAGATGCATGCATCTGAAAATCAAGAGCTTCCAATCTCTCAATCATCGAGATCATCTTGAGGACATGGTCCCCAACCCTCTCTCCTTCCTTCATCCTGGTGCCGAATAATTGCTTTGATATCTCATATCTAGCAGTTCGGCTATGCTCTCCATAGAGCTCAGCCAAGTGCGCTAAGATGGCTCGTGAAGAGGTCATCTTTTCATGGGCACGTTGAAGCTCATTGGTCATTGAGCCTAACATGTACCCTCGCACTCTTATGTCGTCTTTTACCCATTTCTCATGGGCATCGACATCTTCCTGATTGGCTCGGGTTCTTGCGAGGCCGGGATGTCCGCCTCCAAGACGTATCCCAGCATTTCCATAGTTAAGACAATCCTCAAGTTCCGGCTTGATCCATAGTTCGGACCAGTCAGGACGTTCTTTTCAAGTAGTATAGCGAGTGGGTTCATTGTCATATTGAGAGTTTTGTTAACTGCAGAGAATAATTTGAGATTCGTTAGTGATTGTTTAATTATGATCCGAGTAAAGAATTTAAGGACTTTCCTTATTCATAACTCGGCTCCCACAATTTTATCGGCATTTACACACTCCCATGTTAAATCCGGAAGTCTTGGGTGACTTCATAGTGGTGATCGATTTCTTTACAAAGTTTAATAGAGGGCAACCCATACGGTTTATATTCTATTATTCTTTATAAAGTGGTGTCTAATACCAACCCATCTAATGGATGATTCGATCTTCTTTTACCCCTAGTTCACTTGCCCTCAACCCATTCGGTTTCTATGGCTCGCTGAACTATCTAAGTTTAAACCGTCAACTCCTATTAGTCTGACAATTGAATCTTACCCGGCAACCCATACGGTTTATAGATGTTTGATTTGTCACAACCAAAGGCATCTAATGCACTCTAGGAATTTATCAACTTTCCCCAAAAATATTACCCCGACATACTCGGAACAATAATATTCCGGTTTAGATTTCAATTTTCCATGAGTTTGACGGAGGGTAGGAAACCTCGTAACCTTTATAACTTAGTGTTTGTAAGTTGGAGTATTAACGCGATTATATGTTACACTTTGCACATTAATCCGTTTATAAGCGCGGTTTGTGGTTTGTCAATCATTCAAAATGAAAAACAATAAATAGCAACCTAGTTACTACCAACATATAGCTCATGGACTTTTTCCTAAGTATTGGTCCAAGCCAAATAAAGAAAGGAAAAATACAGTATTGATTCTTCGTCTTCTAGTCGGTCGTCTTCGGTCTTCGTCATAGCCATATGAATAATTACATCATTGAACAATACGTCCTATTATACATATTTTCTAGTAAAAATAAATAGGCTCAAAATGGCCTTTAAAACCATATCGAATCGAACAAATCAACAACTAAGTCCACGAGCTATATCACCATCACATAAGGCATTCCATACAACATGTAACGGTAAATGAAATTAAATAATCAATTAATATATTAATCCAATTAATATAAAAATTAATCTATTTTCATTTTAATCCGTTCAAAGTAATCCGGCCAAAACAATATTCTCGTCTAATAATTTCCCATAATAAAAAGATATTCCAAATATTTTATTAAATCCAATTAAATCCAATTTAAATTTCGGAAATTATTACAACGAAATATAAACACAACAATGGAGTCCCGGAAAATCCGGTATCGTGCCCACGGCCCGATTCAAAATCGGGCCGAAAACCCGAGAACCGCCCGGACGAGTCACTCGGCCATCGCCGGCAGTGGCGAGCAGCTGATAGCCTACCGAGTCACTCTCGGCGGCCAGCGGCAAAGAATTAAAGGCTGCCGACGGCATTGCGTCTTCGTGCGGTATTCGTGTTTAACCCCCGTTTTTCTCATTTTTTTCGACTCGCCTCCAAAACGAAAAAGTTTCTTAACTTCATGAAGAACTTATAAATCAACAAAAATCAAATTTTTCAGATTTATAATTCACATAAAATAGTCGAAACTTGACTTACTACGAACGATTAAATTTCTTCTATTATATCTATTATGATTCTAAATCATAAACATCATCAAATAACATTCCAAATACAAAGATGATCGTATATACGATATATTTGACCTCGCTCCGATACCACTGTTGGGATTCCACAGAAAATAAACGCAGCGGAAGAATAAACGAAATCCCTAAGAGGATCGATCAAGTAACGTATATACGAAAAGAAAAATACGAAGATCAAGGAATCAAAGTCCCATACCTATGATGTCTCTGAAAAACCTTCGTATGATGATGATGATGAAGAGCCCTTCGTTCCAAGCACCTAAAGCAAGATGCCTCTACTTCACACGCCGGAACTTGATGGAAAAATCGACAAGCTTCATTTCTTCAAGAATGCGGCTAGGGAAGCTTGTAGGAATTTTCTCTCTCAATGTATTCTTCTTATATCTTGTCTCTAAGATCAAAATGAAGATTTCAACCTTAGACTCTCTCTCAAATTCGTGATTTTGAGTTCTTTCAAGAAGAAGTTGTCCTCTCTCCTTTTTAAAGACTTTTATTTATAAAAAAAATGAAAGTCTACCTTTAACACATAATTGAGGGTATCAAATACACCTCACATATGTCACCTAGTGGCATAAAATAAGTATAAAAGAGACAAGAGAGGGAGGGGGGCGGCCTTAAGGGAAATTTCCAAGAAGACGGGTCGAATTTACTCGGCTCGTGTACTGGATGTTCGTCAAAATGAATCCCTCGTGTACCGGATGTTTGTCAAACGAATCCGTTTTATTTCCAATGTGTTTGGACTAATTAATTAATCCAATTAATTAATTATATCAAACACAAATATATATTTCTCTAAGAAATATAATTTATGAATTAAAGTAATCACCTAGTAACCTACTTACAATTCATAAGACCGCTATTTGATTTATCCGATAAATCAAAATTAGATATCTAATATCTAATATTATAAGAGAGATTATTAATTCATATTTATCCATCAATGATCCAATTGCGCGACTCCGTAGGTTCGTCTCAGCCGGCATTGGGAGGAACCAATGAGTGCGGGCGGACTTAGCCACCTAGCGGGCCGCACAGTAAACCCCGATCGAGAACGAATGAACGAATCATTCCGTAACCATTATGTCGTGAATACTATATACGTATAGACCCTTCATCGATGTCCCGGTCAAGTCTTCGGTCACGGTAAAGTCAAACCTCATCGTTGACTAAACTCTATACATGTGTTAATGCAAATCAAGACCGACTGATTAATAGTGTATCTAATACGACTATATCAGAATGCTTTGGCCAAAGACTTATGATCTTATTTGCCATTAACCGTATAGGACATTCGCCTGCTCACTAACAGGAGATAGAATCCTTTCTTGGCATACAACAAAGACTGCTACCTGCCCGTATAGTCCGCACTTCGAGGTCGACTCAGCAATTAAGCAAATGAGTCTAACTACTCTAATGACAAACTAAACGTCACAGGCACATCTTCTACTGAACCCTCAAGTCAAAGGTCCACGTATACTATCACAACCTTTTGATTCGTCATCGACTCTCCGAGAGTGAATACCGTGTGACTGAATCGAGTATGAGTCGTGTTCGAGTATACTGGTCCCACCAATATACTTATAACTATGCTATCAAGACGTGCACACATCCTAGCATCAGTTATACAAGTCTTATTAAAACTTAATGTCCTGTTAAGTTTTATCGACTTGCGAACTAGTTAAGCATTCGAGCTCTAAACACTTCTAGTGCCTATCTCCTTATCTCCATAAGGAGTAGAATGTTCACTCTCAAATGCAAGGACTATTATTCTATATACCAAATCACAATGCCAGTGATATACAATAATATAGAAATAATAATTGCCTTATTAAATATAATATTCATAATTACAATACAATTGCTCTCACTCTCTCATCATCTGAGTGGCATTCGAGGGCATATTCCTAACAAATCCTTCGTTTAGGAACGGTCGTATTCCCTTCGGGTCATTCCTAGTCGTTGTTCATTCCCGTTTCGTCAAAGATGTAATATCCGGAATTTCTACTACTGTTGTTTGATATTATTTTATCCGAGTTATATTGTACAGCGTGGAATCTGTACAGTAGGGATAAAATAAATAAAGGGCTGAGATATCAGTATCGGTATAATTGTCGTATCTGGTCGCCAGTTACATTTGAGGATATTGTGTATCAGGTTATCGTACTTTCGATATAGAGTATATCGTATAAGAATATTATTGGATTCAGTGTTTGTGTTCAATGTGTCTCATGTTCGTTTTTGGTACGTCAAGATGTTGGACAGAAATTGCGGAAAATGGCTAAGTGTTCATTAGCGCACGCTACTGGGTACAGGTAGCGCACGCTACGAAGTATTGATAGCGTACGTTAAGAGGTTCGGTTACGTACGCTAAGGAGGACCCCTAACGTACGTAACGACTTGCTGGGTTAGTTCCGGAAGGTGGCCGACAGGTAGGCCCAAGTTGATTTTTATATTAAGTTAGCGCACGCTAACGTATGTTGGTTAGCGCACGCTAACATCAGATCGCCAATAATGGAATCTTAGCTTTCGGCGGGTGGACCCGGCCACTTGCGACGCGTGTCCAGCTAAAGTCAGCGGGTGTTTGTCATGTAGGGCTAGCACACGCTAAACTGTATGGTTAGCGCACGTTAATTCCAGATCGGTCAAAGGAATCCCGATAATCGCGGGTGCTTTCGGCATGTGGGGGCACGAGTGGTAGGTGTGTACTGTAGCAAGTCAACTTCGGATAGCGCACGCTAAGGTAAATGACTTGCGTACGCTAAGCAGGATGTTTTACGTACGTTAATGCATGGGCATTACGTACGTAAGCTAGTTTACGAAGCGAGGCAGTAACCTCTAGGCTTCGATAGCGCACGCTAACAAAGTCAGTTAGCGCACGTTAATGCGGTAGCGCACGCTAAGCATGAGATGTTAGCGCACGCTAATAATGAATATTATAAAAGGGGACAGAAGGGTGATGAGAAGCATTTCGTCATTCTTTCTTCTTTCAACCGAGAGAGAGAGAGAGTTGGGATATATTTGAGGTTCCAAACACTGGATTAAGGTGGAGTTAATCATCCATAACAACATTTGAAGCTTGAAATCATTGGTGATTCTTGGAAATGGATTCAACCTTGGAAATCAATCCATTCCTTCAAAAAGGTAATTACTCTTCACTTTGAGATTTCGTTTTGGATTGTATATGATGTTCTTGAGCTGATGATTATCATATAAACAAGTTGATAAGTATGATTATGAGTTGGATTACCGGATTATGATAATGTTATTGTTGATATGAATATATTGATATGAATTAGATGGTTTCGAATGCGTTGTTTATCTTCAAAGAGATATGTTGGCTAATGTCTTCCTTCAATTCGGATCTGTGATGTTGTTGTTGTTGGTTCCTTTATATGATGGTGAACATGGCATGATTATGAGTTCTTGGTGTTTAGGTTGTTGATGTTAAGGAAGATGAAATATGAATATGACTTGAATTAGGAGTCGGATGATTACCTATATGGTAAAGGATATTGGATTTCGTTGTTTAATAGCTATGAACATGGTTTAGAATCACTTAGAGTTTTTGATAATCGCCATATGTTGATCGGTATCCGAAATGCATGTAACTGCACGTTATTAGCGCACGCTAAGCCTACTGGCTAGCGCACGCTATCGGGAACAACTTAGCGCACGCTACGGTAAAAGATTAACGTGCGCTAAGTCAACAGCGAGGTAATATATTACATTTGATTATGAATTCGTGATCGTTTAAGTTGGTTTGATCAGACTTGTGGTTAACTGAGATATTGTTGAGCCGTTGGGTTTGTGAATTGGTTTTAGCGGTTGTTGATTATTATCGGATTATTGTTTAATCGATAATTGTTATAGGTCAAGTTTATTGATCGGTGTTTATAACCGGATATTGCGGTCGTGTTCGAGTATGTCCATTGTATTGCTTTTGATCGGGGCTGAGGAGCTCGTAGACAAAGGCAATGTGTTCGGCAGCAGCTTCGTGGTATCGGTATCGAGGCAAGTTATTACTTGCTCAGTTATAATACTTAATGAATGGTTTCAGTTTCATTTCGTTTATAATGCATATAGCGATGATTATTATTGTGAACTCTGGGTATTCGGATCGCATATCGTTCTTTCGATTCTGGGAGGTAAATCATAATGTATATGCTTTATCTCAGTTATTGGTATGTTCGAGTATCGAGGTTACATTATGGTAAAGACGAGGATATGAGTATCTATAGTTCATTGTACGTTTGGATCGCCGAGCATTGAGGATAATCGTCGGTGATGATTGGACATCGAGGTTGCTCCCGAAGGACTCGGGGCAAGTATTCCATATTGATTATGGTTTAATGTTATTTATTTTGGTCTCGCACATTTTCTTTCATGTTGTTGAACATGAAGTCGTCCTAGTAAATTGTCATGTTGTCGTGCATGTTATGTTGTTCATGTTGATGAACGTGTTGATTTGCATACGAGTATGCATATTGTGTTGTTTATGTTGTGTAAATAATCCGATGGGATTATGAGGATCTATCTTGGTCTTTGGATCGAATGTCCATCATGCGTTGGTTCGACGGGATCATCATGAGGATATATCTTGAGGGCGCCGGATCGTTGGACGGAGTTTTCCACCATGCGTTGGTTCGACGGATCATCATGGGGATCTATCTTTGAGGGCGCTGGATCGTTGGATTACCGATTGTGTTGATGGAATCTTGTGAATTCGCATCATTGATTTTATCATGCGTTGTTGTTCATATGTGTATTGTTGGTTATCCACCTTATGATGATCCGATAGGATCATCAAGGGATCTATCTTTGAGGCTGGATCGTCGGATTTCCATTGAGTATACATCATTGTTATTGTTGTGATCATATTGACGTTGTCATATGAGTATGCATTTGTAGGTCTTGTGTTAGGACCATGTCCGTATTGCATTGATCTAATCTCGGATTAGACTGATATGATTGTCGTGGCACTTCATATCTCGAGGTATGTTCTGTATTTCCTTTGGTATTTGTCTTTGATGGACAATCGGTTATCGTTTTGGGATTTGATGATGTTATTCGATGGATCGTATTGGTCAGTAATGGTATATTTCCGTATCGCGAGTTGGTGATGATAGTTTGAGAATCTTGAGTATTGTTTGAGGTACAATACAGATATTATGTTCGAGTTTATTGGTTAATCGAGTACGAGATGTGAAATGTGAAAATGGTTACTCTGATGAGAATTACTTGAGTAAGCAAAGTTATGGCGGTAAGATTACATTGGTCGTATTCTTATTCTGTATTCTCATTGGTATGTATTATTGATGTGATGTGATTGATATCATTGTTGAATATTATGGCTGACCCCGTCGTGGGATTTCTTTTTAGGTTCTTGGAGTATCGAGCTTGTAGCGGTCGTGAAGAGATGAGCTTCCCGCAGGATACTGGCTAGGACATGTTGTGTGCATTGAGTTTCTTTATTGGTTCTTGTATTCCGCTGCTAGAGTATCTTTATGGTTGGTCTTTTTCCGCTGCGTGAGTATTTTGAAATGACCTTTTGGTATCTGGTAACTGAGGTTGCTTTGGAAATCGTTTTCTAAACTTTTGAGTGTCGGTCGTTTGGCCTTGCGATTTCAAATGAGTTTTTACGACGGTTTTTGATAAATGGATTATAAGTCTTTGTGAATTTTTAAAGATAGTACCGTCGTTGGCCTTTTGGGCATTTGTAAATGATTGTGAAAATTTCCTTTAGCCTTGTGGGTTCCATCTCGGGGCCCACGGCGCTGTAATATTTCCGGTTAAATCTGGGGGTGTTACAGAATATGGTATCGAAGCTTAGGTTGAAAAAACCTAGGCATTTGGGTCGAGTTGGGTCGTGTTTTTGTTGCGTCATTCGAGTTGTCGATTGACAAATACTAGAGCAGTGAGTCTTTGTTGTTCACTCAGGCTTGTGCGTTATCGGATTTGCCAGTATCGTACTGGGCTTGTTATAACTTTTCCAAATAGTGTTAACGAGATTCTCTGGAATGAGATGTATTGTGTTCTTGAGTCGAACTGAGTTTGCAAACGTGTGTTTTGAAAATGTCCGTGTCGAGTATTTTCTAGAGTCGAGACATGTGCCAGTATCATGGGGAATCGTCGGCTTCACGATCTGTAAGTATTTGGATTTTTGAATTTCATTGAGATTTATTGCCGTTCTAAGTTGATACGTTTTGAGATTCAGCAGATATCATGCGTTACAGTATGAGATGTCAGAGTGGGACAGGATTGATGATCTTGAGAAACTATGATTTTGGAAATCAGTATGTTGGTTAGATTTAGGAACGGAATTGTGCATTTGGGAGAAATATTGTGCATGGTTGAGAAGAACATGTAGCATGTTAATTTATTTTGAGATATACGAACTGTTTTTGAGCATTTGAAAATATACTTTTCAAAATGAATATTTCACGGATGTTTTACGGAAAATGATTTTGGGCCGAGACCCAATCGATTTTGAAATAGTTTTATAACCCAGGACTTGGAGTCCGAAAAGGGTTTTCTACTTTTTAAACTTCTTGTAATACGGAATGAGGTACGGGCTGAGACCCTAATGTCTCAAAAGACTTTTCTGTTTTCTAAAACACCCGAGATTTGTAAAACACTTTACCGATCGTTTATGCATTTTATTTCTATCTTTCGGGGTTTTGATTTATTTGTTCCAATGAAACTTCTCGGGAAGTCTTTCGCTGTATTGATTCGTTTCAATATTTTCTCATATCATATTTAAGGTGATCCAGGATGGGTTAATGACTGACGTTGCGAGTCATATGTGGAAAGGAGTTTTTAGTCGGAGTTTATATTTGAGATTTTGGAACTCTATCGTGTGGTTTTCCCGATGGAATATCGGTGGATATTGGTGACAAGCTGAACTGATATACAGGAGTATGGATATGGTCAAGCATTTGCATAAATCCCATTTTATTTAAACGTATGTTTCCGAAAAGAATTTTTATCGAGAACTTGGCACCATCGAGCCAATTTAATTTTTCGAAAATTGATTTTATGGTCTTACCATAATTTATGTTTTGAGTTTTCAAACTCTTGAAAGAACTTTCGAAAATTGTCTTCGTAACAAGAGTATATGATTTCAAACTGGTTTTGAAAATGTGATTGATGTACATACGCATTTAGTGCATCGGGCATATCATATCGATGGTACAAGGAAAAGAGATTCGAAGTTTAGTATGGTAGATTGGCTATCCATGGGTGATCAATGGATTGATCAGTCAAGAGAATTATACTGCGTTTTGTAGAATCGGTACATATGTAATTTTTGGAACTTTGGACTTTGTAAAACCGGGACATAGGTGCTATGTGATTCCATTGGTGCGGTAGTAGCGCAACCTTACCATAGTGATCTTTGAATGATTTCTTTGTAAGTGTAAATTTGGGGATGGTGACCCCATGCTGGTTGTTCTGGATATTGAGTGGTCGTTCCCACTCCTTGTATGAATTGGTATGTTCGTCGATTTGCGATTCGTTGGTCGTATGCCGAGGGAAATGTTCGCCAGTTGGGTATGTTTATTGAGATCTACTGTGCGTGATTGATTTGTCATTTTGAGAATGTTATTCTTTCGTATATCTGTTTCTGTGGTTCTGTGTTGATCGTGTTGGAGTTTACCGTGTGAAGGTATTCTCGATTGTGTTTTGACCTCTGGTTGGTCATATTGGAATTTATCATGTCGATGATAAATTCGATTGATTGTTGATCATTGCTGGTGATCATTTGAGCGTTCGAATTTTGTGTTGATGTTTCGGGATTCGTGTCGTTGTTTTGGGCAGTTGTTTTGCATATGTATTGTGTATTATTCGTCTTATCGGAATTGGGACTTGATTATGTAATCAGGCAGACAGGATTTGATTCGGGCAGATTGTTTCATCCGAAGATGATATATTTTGTTGAGACTCAGGGAATTGTGATCGTAAGCGTATTGAGACTGTACAGTGAGATCGCTTGCTAGTATCACAGGAGATCGTCGACCTGCGTATTTGTAAATATGCTGTTGTGGTTATTCTATAGTGATGATGATTGATCATTGTCGTGATGGTTTTGGGATATTTTGGGTTGAACGGTATGTTTGTTTGTTTTCTATGACGGATTGCAAGTTTCGAGGACGAAACTTATTTTAAGTGGTGTAGAATGTAATATCCTAATTTCTACTCATTGTTTGATATTATTATATCCAAGATATATTGTACAGCGTGGAATCATGCAGTAGGGATAAAATAAATAAAGGACTGAGATATCAGTATCGGTATAATTGTCGTATCTGGTCGACAGTTACATTTGAGGATATTGTGTATCAGGTTATCGTACTTTCGATATAGAGTATATCGTATAAGAATATTATTGGATTCAGTGTTTGTGTTCAATGTGTCTCATGTTCGTTTTTGGTACGTCAAGATATTGGACAGAAATTGCGGAAAATGGCTAAGTGTTCATTAGCGCACGCTACTGGGTACAGGTAGCGCACGCTACGAAGTATTGATAGCGTACGTTAAGAGGTTCGGTTACGTACGCTAAGGAGGACCCCTAACGTACGTAACGACTTGCTGGGTTAGTTCCGGAAGGTGGCCGACAGGTAGGCCCAGGTTGATTTTTATATTCAGTTAGCGCACGCTAACGTATGTTGGTTAGCGCACGCTAACATCAGATCGCCAATAATGGAATCTTAGCTTTCGGCGGGTGGACCCGGCCACTTGCGACGCGTGTCCAGCTAAGGTCAGCGGGTGTTTGTCATGTAGGGCTAGCGCACGCTAAACTGTATGGTTAGCGCACGCTAATTCCAGATCGGTAAAAGGAATCCCGATAATCGCGGGTGCTTTCGGCATGTGGGGGCACGAGTGGTAGGTGTGTACTGTAGCAAGTCAACTTCGGATAGCGCACGCAAAGGTAAATGACTTGCGTACGCTAAGCAGGATGTTTTACGTACATTAATGCATGGGCATTACGTACGTAAGCTAGTTTACGAAGCGAGGCAGTAACCTCTGGGCTTCGATAGCGCACGCTAACAAAGTCAGTTAGCGCACGCTAATGCGGTAGCGCACGCTAAGCATGAGATGTTAGCGCACGCTAATAATGAATATTATAAAAGGGGACAGAAGGGTGCTGAGAAGCATTTCGTCATTCTTTCTTCTTTCAACCGAGAGAGAGAGAGAGTTGGGATATATTTGAGGTTCCAAACACTGGATTAAGGTGGAGTTAATCATCCATAACAACATTTGAAGCTTGAAATCATTGGTGATTCTTGGAAATGGATTCAACCTTGGAAATCAATCCATTCCTTCAAAAAGGTAATTACTCTTCACTTTGAGATTTCGTTTTGGATTGTATATGATGTTCTTGAGCTGATGATTATCATATAAACAAGTTGATAAGTATGATTATGAGTTGGATTACCAGATTATGATAATGTTATTGTTGATATGAATATATTGATATGAATTGGATGGTTTCGAATGCGTTGTTTATCTTCAAAGAGATATGTTGGCTAATGTCTTCCTTCAATTCGGATCTGTGATGTTGTTGTTGTTGGTTCCTTCATATGATGGTGAACATGGCATGATTATGAGTTCTTGGTGTTTAGGTTGTTGATGTTAAGGAAGATGAAATATGAATATATGACTTGAATTAGGAGTCGGATGATTACCTATATGGTAAAGGATATTGGATTTCGTTGTTTAATAGCTATGAACATGGTTCAGAATCACTTAGAGTTTTTGATAATCGCCATATGTTGATCGGTATCCGAAATGCATGTAACTGCACGTTATTAGCGCACGCTAAGCCTACTGGCTAGCGCACGCTATCGGGAACAACTTAGCGCACGCTACGGTAAAAGATTAACGTGCGCTAAGTCAACATGTAGGGTAATATATTCTGTTTCGGTTATGAATTCGTGATCGTTTAAGTTGGTTTGATCAGACTTGTGGTTAACTGAGATATTGTTGAGCCGTTGGGTTTGTGAATTGGTTTTAGCGGTTGTTGATTATTATCGGATTGTTGTTTAATCGATTATTGTTATAGGTCAAGTTTATTGATCGGTGTTTATAACCGGATATTGCGGTCGTGTTCGAGTATGTCCATTGTATTGCTTTTGATCGGGGCTGAGGAGCTCGTAGACAAAGGCAATGTGTTCGGCAGCAGCTTCGTGGTATCGGTATCGAGGTAAGTTATTACTTGCTCAGTTATAATACTTAATGAATGGTTTCAGTTTCATTTCGTTTATAATGCATATAGCGATGATTATTATTGTGAACTCTGGGTATTCGGATCGCATATCGTTCTTTCGATTCTGGGAGGTAAATCATAATGTATATGCTTTATCTCAGTTATTGGTATGTTCCAGTATCGAGGTTACATTATGGTAAAGACGAGGATATGAGTATCTATAATTCATTGTACGTTTGGATCGCCGAGCATTGAGGATAATCGTCGGTGATGATTGGACATCGAGGTTGCTCCCGAAGGACTCGGGGCAAGTATTCCATATTGATTATGGTTTAATGTTATTTATTTTGGTCTCGCACATTTTCTTTCATGTTGTTGAACATGAAGTCGTCCTAGTAAATTGTCATGTTGTCGTGCATGTTATGTTGTTCATGTTGATGAACGTGTTGATTTGCATACGAGTATGCATATTGTGTTGTTTATGTTGTGTAAATAATCCGATGGGATTATGAGGATCTATGCTGAGGGCGCTGGATCGAATGTCCATCATGCGTTGGTTCGACGGGATCATCATGAGGATCTATGCTGAGGGCGTTGGATCGTTGGACAGGTTTTCCACCATGCGTTGGTTCGACGAGATCATCATGGGGATCTATGCTGAGGGCGCTGGATCGTTGGATTACCAGTATTGTGTTGATGGAATCTTGTGAATTCGCATCATTGATTTTATCATGCGTTGTTGTTCATATGTGTATTGTTGGTTATCCACCTTATGATGATCTGATAGGATCATCAAGGGGATCTATGCTGAGGGCGCTGGATCGTCGGATTTCCATTGAGTATACATCATTGTTATTGTTGTGATCATATTGACGTTGTCATATGAGTATGCATTTGTAGGCCTTGTGTTAGGACCATGTCCGTATTGCATTGATCTAATCTCGGATTAGACTGATATGATTGTCGTGGCACTTCATATCTCGAGGTATGTTCCGTATTTCCTTTGGTATTTGTCTTTGATGGACAATCGGTTATCGTTTTGGGATTTGATGATGTTATTCGATGGATCGTATTGGTCAGTAATGGTATATTTCCGTATCGTGAGTTGGTGATGATAGTTTGAGAATCTTGAGTATTGTTTGAGGTACAATACAGATATTATGTTCGAGTTTATTGGTTAATCGAGTACGAGATGTGAAATGTGAAAATGGTTACTCTGATGAGAATTACTTGAGTAAGCAAAGTTATGGCGGTAAGATTACATTGGTCGTATTCTTATTCTGTATTCTCATTGGTATGTATTATTGATGTGATGTGATTGATATCATTGTTGGATATTATGGTTGACCCCGTCGTGGGATTTCTTTTTAGGTTCTTGGAGTATCGAGCTTGTAGCGGTCGTGAAGAGATGAGCTTCCCGCAGGATACTGGCTAGGACATGTTGTGTGCATTGAGTTTCTTTATTGGTTCTTGTATTCCGCTGCTAGAGTATCTTTATGGTTGGTCTTTTTCCGCTGCGTGAGTATTTTGAAATGACCTTTTGGTATCTGGTAACTGAGGTTGCTTTGGAAATCGTTTTCTAAACTTTTGAGTGTCGGTCGTTTGGCCTTGCGATTTCAAATGAGTTTTTACGACGGTTTTTGATAAATGGATTATAAGTCTTTGTGAATTTTTAAAGATAGTACCGTCGTTGGCCTTTTGGGCATTTGTAAATGATTGTGAAAATTTCCTTTAGCCTTGTGGGTTCCATCTCGGGGCCCACGACGCTGTAATATTTCCGGTTAAATCTGGGGGTGTTACAAAAGATGTCTCAAAGGCAAGTACTTTACGTTTGTTTGCATATTCTAGTATTTGGATTATGGCTTTCCGTGTATGTTGTGGATGTGTATGTGTATGTTCACCCAGGGACGGTCCGACGGGGCCTCTGGGGATAAGTAGTGCCGTGTGTATGCGTATCACAAACTGGGGTTAACCACCCAGGGATGGTCCGACGGGCCCTCTGCGGGGTGCGATGGCCGTGAGTCTCGTACCAACAGTTAACCTTTGAAATATTTTGTTGGAGAAATGTGTTTTGTGCTTGTGTACCATAATATTCTGGAATATAAATGTTTTCTAAAATGAGTTTGGCGCATATTTCATCTGATTGAATGGTAGTTCAAATGGATTGTACTTGCACTAGCAGTTGCCGCTAACCCCTTAAATGGGGGAAATACTTTTGTATTTCAGGTACAGGTCTCGGAGGCGAACGAGCATGCGGGCAGTACGAGGATGATGGGCAAGAGTGAATCTGTTCAATGGTCATTCGTTGATGTCATGTCTTTTAAATTCTATTAATCATGTTGTTTGCTTTAGTACTCGAGTACTTCTTTCTTTTAGAATATTGTGATTGTTGGGTACCCGATTTGGGTTTTGGTTGATGTTGTATTGTACTGTGGAGTCCGGTCTACTTATTTGGTATGTCTTGGATTGAAAAATTGTCCGTATGTTGATGATGTCTATCATTATTGTCATGTCGAGTTTATGTGTTAGCCTGGTGGATTCCAAGGAGTGGGGTCTACGGCGCTGTAATATGCCCTGATCGTCTTAGGGGTGTTACAGAATATGGTATTAGAGCTTAGGTTTATGGATACCTAAGCTGTCGGTTAATTAGGGCTAGTTGAGTGTTGTTTTTGAACAGTATCACTACTACGCTATCATCTCAGTACGCCGGTGCTCGTAAGTTTTTCCTAACTTGGCTCGCTGCGTTATCTTGTTATGTTCCTTTCTTAATATCGTGTTGTGTTTTGCGTTTGAATTGTACTCACCCGTTACTTCTTGAGAATGCCTGCCGGTAGAGCACGCGGACGTGGTCGCGGACGCGGTAGGGGACGTGGCGCAGCCGGTGGGGCGGCCATGTCCGATAGCTCAAGGACTGGTTCGGCAACGCCTTCTTTATCGAACAGTGTTCCGCTTAGTGCCTAGGGACAGCAGGATCAGTCTGCTAGCTTCGGCAATGCTCATGATAATAGTATCGAACATTCTCCAGCAAGTAGCGAATCAAATGACGCTACTGACTCAGGCCGTTCTGGTCAACCAAGCTAATGCTAACCCAGTTCCGCCTACTGGTTCCGGCACCGACAAGCTATTTCAGGACGTGATCCGTATGCATCCTCCGCAGTCCGATGGTACTTACGACCCTTCTAGTTGGGAGAGTTGGTTATTCGAGATGGAGAAGGTGTTTGAGGCAGCTAACTGCTCAGAGGAGAGGAAGGTACCAATCGCTCAGAATTTCCTCGCCAAGGAGGCGACGACGTGGTGGCAAGCAGTGAAACTGCGTGACCGTGTAGCTACGTGCGACGAGTTTCGAGAGTTGATGGAGGACGAATATTGTCCGTGTCCGGTGAAAGAGGGAAGGATTCGAGCTTTCTTTGAAGCAAAACCCCAGGATGTTCCCATTTCGTAGGCGATCAAAGACTGCAATCAACAGCTACATTATGCGGGAAATCAGGTCCGAGATGAACTATATAAGATCCGCCACTTTGACATGCGGATGAATTCGAGGGTTCGTCACTACATGTCTGGTCTCGGGTGTACAACTTTGAAGGATTATCAGAACAAGGCGATGGCTTATGAGATGTCGTTTTCTGCGACAGAGGCGGCAACAAGGGTGAGAAATAAAAGACCTCCGGTCAGTTTTTGGGAGGTAAGTATGGCGGGTATCAGAAGGCTTAGTCTGGTTCGCGAGTCTTCGGGAATCAGTCCCCGTAATTTGGGCGAGGAAATGGTTCCAAGTCTGCTCCGGCTGTTTCTGTTAGTGGTCCGAACTGTTTTAACTGTGGTCGTCCCGGACACATGATGAATGTGTATTACAGGCCACCGCTACAGTGTCTTACTTGCGGTCGGATGGGGCATCGTGCTAAGTATTGTGGAGATACGAATCATGCACCAGTTTCTCAGGTGTCAGCCCCGGATACGAGAGAACCGAGTGTGAGTCAGGCGCCGATAGCTAGTCAGCCTCAGCAGAGCTTTGGCATAGGTCGAGGATGTGGATAGCCTTCTAGAGGGGGAGCTTCTAGTGCGGGGTCTGTTCCGCCCCGTGTATATGAGATGAGACGAGCGGGAGATCCTGACGCGACGGTGGCTACAGATACCGTTCGCATCCTTAACCATCCTGTTTCCGTGTTATTCGATTCTGGTGCTACGCATTCTTTCATCTCTTTGGATTGTGTGCGTCATCTGCATTTTGATTGTCTAGTTACATGTGAACCATTTGTTGTTAAACTAGCTAGTGGAGATAGTATTGTGGGGGATCGTGAGATTAGAGATTTCCCGGTGAGTATCGCGGGGAGGGATTGGTCTTCTAATCTAATTGCGGTAGACATTAAGGAAGAGGATTTGATTCTTGGTGAGGATTGGCTAGATCGACATGAAGCGATCATAAATTATAGAGCGAGAACCATTTCGATATTAGCCTCTGACGGTACCGAGCATTCCTTTGTGGGACGTAAGCGGAGCAATCAGAGATTTCTGATCAGCACTATGAAAGCGGTAAGACTTATTCGAGGAGGTTGCACTGGTTACTGTGTTATGCCTTGATATCGGAATAAGGGGGAGTCGAGCTCTTGTCTATTCTGGTAGTGAGTGAGCATCCTGACGTCTTTCTATACGAGTTGCCGGGTTTGCCACCAGACTGTGAGGTTGAGTTCACTGTTGATTTAGAGCAGGGTGCGGCTCCGATTTTGAAGACGTCGTACCGCATGGCGCCTGCCGAGATGCTTGAGTTGAAGAAACAGTTGGGAGAGCTGCTAGACATGGGTTACATTTCTCCGAGCGCTTCGTCTTGGGGCGCACTGGTCTTGTTTGTGAAGAATAATGATGGGTCACTTCGTCTATGTATCGACTATCGAGAGTTGAACAAAGTGACCATCAAAAACAAGTATCCGCTTCCGAGGATTGACGACTTGTTTGATCAATTGCAGGGCGCAACCATGTTTTCGAAGATTGATTTGAAATTGGGGTATTACCAGCTCCGAGTGAAGGATTCCGATATTCCAAAGACGGTCTTTCGGACGAGATACGGCCACTACGAGTTTGTGGTTATGTCGTTCGGGCTAACCAACGTCCCAGCCGTGTTCATGCAGCTAAAGAACAAGGTCTTTGTCGAATATCTCAATAAGTGTGTAGTCGTCTTTATCGAAGATATCCTGATCTACTCGAGGAGCGACGAGGAGCATGCACGTCATTTGCATATCGTGTTGGGAATCCTGAGAACACACTGTCTTTATGTGAAGTTCTCAAAATGCAAGTTTTGGCTGCGAGAGGTTATGTTTCTCGGTCACGTGATCTCGGCCGAGGGTGTTCGTGTGGACCCACACAAAAAAGAGGCAGTGTTGGATTGGGCGCCGCCCAAGAACGTGAAAGAGGTCCGTAGTTTTCTGGGTTTGGCCGGGTATTATCGTAGGTTTGTCGAGGGGTTCTCTAAACTCGCTCGACCGCTTACTCAGTTGTTGCAGAAGTCAGAGAAGTTTGTGTGGACCGACGAGAGGCAGAAGAGCTTCGAGGAGTTGAAGAAGCGGTTGACTACCGCTCCCATCCTGGCTTTACCGAGCGGTGATGAGAGTTTTTCAGTTTATAGTGATGCCTCGGACCAAGGACTTGGATGTGTACTCATGCAGCACGGGAAGACGATTGCTTATGCTTCCCGTCAGTTGAAACCGTACGAGTTGAATTATCCTACCCACGATCTTGAGTTTGCCACAGTTGTGTTTGCGTTGAAGATTTGGCGTCATTACTTGTATGGCTCGTCGTGTCAGATTTTCACCGATCACAAGAGCCTGAAGTATATTTTCACATAGAAAGAACTGAATATGAGACAGAGAAGGTGGCTGGAGTTAATTAAGGATTACGATCTCGAGATCCTTTATCATCCGGGCAAGGCAAATGTGGTAGCAGATGCCTTGAGTCAGAAATCGGTATCACTTCGGGCACTTGAGTTACTCACGGCCCAGCCAGGGCTCCAGCGAGAGTTGATGGGGTTGAGCATTGAGGTTATGCTACTAGGGAGTGCCGGGCAGTTGCGCACTCTTGAGATCTCTTCATCTCTGGTCGACGATATTAAATCGAGACAGTTAGAAGGTCCGATGTTTATTCAGCTCCGCGAGAATGTGGTGAAGGGGAAAGCCCCGGGATTTGTGATTCATGAGGATGGTGTGTTGAGATTCCAAGGTCGGCTCTGTGTTCCGAACCTTTTGGATTGAGGCATGGTATTATGCGAGAGGCTCATGCATCACCTTACTCAGTTCATCCGGGCTCGAGTAAAATGTATAAGGATTTGAGGAAGAATTTCTGGTGGAATGACATGAAGAATGAGGTAGTACAGTTTGTGGCTAAGTGTTTGACTTGTTAGCAAGTCAAAATCGAGCATCAGCGGCCAGCCGGGTTGTGGAAACCACTCCCCATCCCGGAATGGAAGTGAGAGGACGTCTCTATGAATTTTATCACAAATTTGCCGAGGACGAAGACCAGAATGAACATGGTATGGGTGATCGTGGATCGACTAACTAAGTCGGCACATTTTCTGGGTATCAAGGACACTTGGGGTCCTGAAAAATTGGCTCGTATTTTATCGCACAGATTGTGAGACTTCATGGTATGCCGAAGACTATTATTTCGGACAGAGATGGCCGGTTTGTATCGCATTTTTGGCAGGCGGTACATAAGGCATTGGGGACACGTTTGCATTTGAGTACATATTTCCATCCTCAGACCCATGGACAGTGCGAGCGTACCATTCAAACGTTCGAGGATATGTTACGCGCGTGTGCGCTAGACTGGAGTAGTGATTGGGAGGAACGTCTGGCCCTGATCGAGTTTACTTATAATAATAGCTGGCATGCGTCAATTAAGATGGCACCGTATGAGGCGCTTTATGGCCTAAAGTGTCGATCACCGATATGTTGGGATGCGCCGTCCCATTGGTTAGCACCGAGCCGGATCTTGTGTAGGAGACGAGAAAGAAAGTCGAGTTGATTCGAGAGAGGATGTTGGCAGCTCAGAGTCGACAAAAGTCTTACGCGGATGTTAGGCGTCGACCCTTGGAGTTTGAGCTAGGGGATCATGTCTTGTTGAGAGTGTCTCTGTTGAAGGGAGTTTTCCGTTTTGATAAAAAGGGGAAGCTTAGTCCAAGGTATATTGGACATTTCGATATTAGAGAGAGTTGGCGAGTTAGCTTACCGGTCGTCGAGCCATGTGCATAGTGTATTTCACGTTTCTCAGTTGAGGAAGTATTTTCCAGACCCGACTCACGTTATTGACTTCGGAGACGTGGATATCGAGAAAAACATTACGTTTGATGAGAGGCCGGTGAGGATTTTGGAACGTCGAGATAAACAGTTAAGGCACAAAACCATCCCCTTGGTTAAAGTGCAATGGTCTAGGTATGGAGTGGAGGAAGCAACGTTGGAGGAGGATATGCGTGCGAGACACCCCAAGCCTTTTGATTCTTAAGTTTCGGGACGAAACTTTTTTTTAGAGGGGCAGAATGTAACCGTACCTTTTCATTTTTAACAGTTTTATTTTTGGTGTGTCTATTTTTATCGACTCTTTTGTAACCGTTTTGACGTTTTGAATCTGTTTTGTTCTTGGAGTTTTTTCATTTGGACGAGTTTCGGAGGTGTTTTTACGTAATTTCACTTTATGATATGTTTTGTCGCATGTATGTTCGATTCTCGTAAAACTCGTTCACTTTCGTTGTTTCTTTGGCTACATGAGTTCATATGGTTGAGTTGTTCATGTTGTGAGTTTTGGTTTGTTAATCCAACGTCATATCGTAATTTTCGGATGTTTGGGCCGTTGTGTAATTTTCTATAAGTTTACGGAATTTTATCTTCTATTGTCGTATTTCGGATTCCCCGGTAGTCGGAATTATATTTTCCTTCAGCACTCAGCTTCGTCGTCGTGAATATTTTGTATCCGCGTTTTTGGGTTCTGTCCTTGTGTTGCGTCTCGACTTCGTACCACCCTGTGCAGCTCACTGCATTCAGCAGTGTTAAACTGCTGCATGAATAACGTACGTTATTCATGCTTCATAGCGTGCGCTATCGACACCTGCATAACGTACGTTACACCCTTGTGATAACGTACGTTATGGTCCCCAACGTTTTGGACAGTGGGTTATGCCCGGTTTTTGCCAGGTCCTTACGTACGTTAACTAGCGAGTGTTACGTACATAAGCTCCTCATAGCGTACGCTAACTGTTTGGCGTAGCGTACGCTATCGGCCTCGGCAAATTGGGCAGATTGTTCTGCCGAACCATTACGTACGCTAACACCTGAGTGTTACGTACGTAAGAGGCGTAGCGTACGTTAACATCAGCATGTTAACGTACGTAATGAGAGGCCAGGTTTTATAAACCTGAATTGACCCTGCAATCGCGTCATTCTTCATTCTTTCTCCTTTCGTCCGCAGTGAGAGTTCTTAGAGATATTTGAGCGATTCTTCAAGTTTTGTCTGTGGAATTCTTGGGAGATAGAATATTGTGTTTCTAGTGAAGTTTATCATCATCGTAATCATCTTCCTCCATCCGAATCCAAGGTATTTGGCTTAGAACCCTACTTTTATCCATTTTGGGGGTTTTCAGGATTTGTCTAGATTAAACTCGAATTGTTCGTTTATGTCGTGATATTTATTATCGATTATTGTTGTTGGGTAATTCCCAATCCGTTTCCATCGTGTTTAATCCGTAGATTGTTGATTTGAGGAGGTTTTGTGAAAACCCTCGCCCGTATTCGTCGTCCGTGTATGTTTATGATTATTAGTCGGGGTTGTGGGCGTATTCCTTTCGGTTATTGTTACTATGTAGGACTGAGTTGTGTTCCTTCGTTTAGGAACGGTCGTGTTCCCTCCGGGTCATTCCTAGTCGTTGTTCATTCCCGTTTCGTCGAAGATGTCTCAATGGCAAGTACGTCACGTTTGTTTGCATATTCTAGTATTTGGATTATGGCTTTCCGTGTATGTTGTGGATGTGTATGTGTATGTTCACCCAGGGACGGTCCGACGGGGCCTCTGGGGATACGTAGTGCCGTGTGTATGCGTATCACAAACTGGGGTTAACCAACCAGGGATGGTCCGACGGGGCCTCTGCGGGGTGCGATGGCCGTGAGTCTCGTACCAACGGTTAACCTTTGAAATATTTTGTTGGAGAAATGTATTTTGTGCTTGTGTACCATAATATTCTGGAATATAAATGTTTTCTAAAATGAGTTTGGCGCATATTTCATCTGATTGAATGGTAGTTCAAATGGATTGTACTTGCACTAGCAGTTGTCGCTAACCCCTTAAATGGGGGAAATACTTTTGTATTTCAGGTACAGGTCTCGGAGGCGAACGAGCATGCAGGCAGTACGAGGATGATGGGCAAGAGTGAATCTGTTCAATGGTCATTCGTTGATGTCATGTCTTTTAAATTTTATTAATCATGTTGTTTGCTTCAGTACTCGAGTACTTCTTTCTTTTGGAATATTGTGATTGTTGTGTTGGGTTTTGGTTGATGTTGTATTGTACTGTGGAGTCCAGTCTACTTATTTGGTATGTCTTGGATTGGAAAATTGTCCGTATGTTGATGATGTCTATCACCATTGTCATGTCGAGTTGTGTTAGCCTGGTGGATTCCAAGGGGTGGGGTCCACGGCGCTGTAATATGCTCTGATCGTCTTGGGGTGTTACAACAGCAAAAAAGTAGGGTTAAGACTTATATAGGGAGCATCAACGGTCCAGATGAAAAGGTGGATTAAATCTCAATCGGACGGCTCCGATTCGAAGGGCTTCCAAGAGCCGGGCCAACTTATTTAAATGTGTGGGCCAATAAAATAGGAGATATAAATTGAGTGAGTTGGGCCAAAATATTATAACACCAAGATCAAAAGTCTTCATAATTTATTGTTGAGTTCTCAATCTTATAAGTGAATCATGTCAAATAGTTCAGACCTAATATTATTATCTTCTCTCAAACTGTGGGTGATATTTGTTAATCATATAATTTTTTTGATTAATTACTTAAACATAACATGAAATAAAGCTAACTATTTGAATAGAAAAATCAAGAACATTGAACATCACTTAATCCGCAAAACACACATTGCAATTAATATATTTTTGAGTCTTAAAACTAAATAAACAAGGACGGCTGCGAACCGCCGCGTTGTGGCGGGGCGATGACTATTCGTGTATACGTGTGTCGGGTTTTAGGCGGTTAGCTTGTTTCTGCATTACAGTTATAGTAGGAAATGAGTTTTGTTAATTGCTCACTCTTTTAAACATTTGTTAAATTTAAAATTGCTTTATGGCCAAATTTCTTTTGTTTTAAACACATTTTGGTTATCTGTCAGATTCGCAAAGATGATAACATAACATACGCATGTTAAATGAAAGAAACCAAAATCTATTTGAATAGTTGGCCTTGGTTAACTGTTATTTACACACGACGAACAAATTATTATATTTTAACATGTGTGTTTATATATATATATCTGTGTGTGTGCGCGCGCGCGCGCGAAAAATAATATATATAAATAAATATAACTAATATATAATAAATAATGAATGAGAATTTATTTAATATTATTATCTTAAAGGGTTATCTACATGTGTTATTTATATAAAAGTGTTGTTGACGTAAAAAATTATCTAAAAAGTACTACTTTTATAAAAACGAGCGAAAATTAGTAAAAATTCGAGGAAAAACTGTTTTGACCTAGGAAGATTTTGGAGAAGGGGGTTGAACCACATGAAGCTTCTCGAAAAGACGGTCGCAACAAACAAAAGAATCAACTCAATCGGAGGTCGGGAGCTCGAGTTATGAGGGAAACAAAACCGGTGTGCAGCATCAAAATATGCTCTCGGTCAAGCTCACGAAAATGAGAAATTGCTGCCCAAATTATGGCCCATTTTAGCGGCCCAATCCAAATATTTTAGGTCCATTTTCAGCTGCTAAAATAATTAAATTCAACCATGAGTTAATTATTTTTGCTAAAAAGTGCAGCTCATTTGCAAACATATTTCAGCCGCCGTTTTTTTCCACAACGACAATGCACCCTGCATTATATATATAGTAATTAGCTAAACATAGATAAATAAATAATATATAGATATATTTTTGAACCACATGTTCAAGAAGATAAAATAAAAGACAAAATATATAGGGGAAGTATAAATCTCGGATGAATCTCCGTTTTTTTTTTTTTTTTCTTGAGTTTATCGCTGTCCTAGAATCTTCTTGCACGTTCTAACCCTTTAGACCAATATAGGCTGAATTAGGACTCTCTAAAAAGTTCGTGGTAAGTGGTTTTAATTTGAATCGAACTGAATTGACGTGGTTTCGGTTAATCGGGAACCACTATTTGTGGTTAGGGTGCGGTTTGTGGTTCCTACTTCAAAAAAAAAAATATGGTTTGTGGTTAACCGGAACCGAATGGTTCCAGAACCACAAACCAAAATTATGATAAATTAATAAATTCTAATTATATTTTTTTTATGCTAACAAGAAATTCAATTGAATTAATAATATGTAAATTAATTACCCCACATTAATTTTTCGTTTGCAATTGTTTTGCATTTTAATTGTTGAATTTAGATTAATTTTGATTTTTAGTTGTTGGATTTATGGATTAATTGTGTTGTTGTCTACTATTTTTGTTTTAAAGATTAATTTGAACATTTTAGAATTGATTATTTCAATTTTTTCGGATAAAAAAAAAAGAAAAATGATTTTTAAGGTTAACCGAAACAGAACCATATATAATCGGTGTGGTTCCGGATAACCGAAATTTAAAATGGTGTAGTTAGTGGTTTCTATATTGGGGCGTTTATAGTTCCGGTTAATCGAAAATTGTGGTTCGGTTAACTGAAACCGAACCACTCGACACCCCTAGGCTGAATAGTCTGCTCCTAAGACCCTAACACACGCATATGCACATCTAGCCTTCTATAGGAGTCTTAGGACTTATAAACCGAATAATACCAAATTTGACTCGTCGCCCAACAGAGGCAGTGTCACACTATTTTAATTAAGTTGTTATATGTGGTCGATTGACACGTCCAGGCACACGATCGTGTGATTGATGCGTTGTTCGGTTATCGTGTCCTGGGCCGTGTCATACCTTTTTGGACCTTTTTTCGCCTTTTTGGTTCTTCTCTCATTTTTCGCGCATCGTTTCCTTAGTATTTGATATTTGGAACTAGGGCGGTTAGCGGTCCAAGTATACTCGAGAACCGTCCGGGAATCGTCCGATAATATCCGGGACCGATACTCACCTGAAACGTTAGCGGTCCGGATACTGGTACCAAAGTTAGAACCGAAACCGATAAGGACCGAAACCGGTAACCCGGCAAAAAACCGGTATTTTTTTATAGACATACATTGTACAAAATATTGTATAAGGTATTAGTACATATAGAAAAAATAAGTTTATAAGACCTTATATCTTAATTTCCTTAGCATACATTTGAAAAAAACCCTCAATTCTGGTTTCGATTATGGGGTTTTGGTGATTATGACTTTTAATGATCCAAGATACCCGAGAACCCGCCCGAAATACCCGAGACCGATACTCACCCGAAATGTTAGCGGTCCGGATACAAGTATTGAACTTGGGACCCAAACCAGAAAGGCAAACCAGAATACTCGATACCTTAACTGGCCAGCACTGAGCATAATACCTGACCGAACCGGACCGAGAACAGCCCTATTTGGAACATCCATACTGTGGCTAATGACCTTAAAAGATCTCAATATTGCCAAAAATCAAGTAACAACAACCAAGTATAATTGAACCCGACTAAATCGAGAATTAATACACAATATATAAACCTGATACATTTATATATGGTTGAACTCGATAAAAACACCTAAAGTATGTGGAAAGTCAAATGTTAACAAACTCCTCCGAGCTTAAATATTGATAATCCCGATCAATGCATTTCAAATAAAACTTTCAAGACAACCCAAATCCCAACATACCTCAAAGGACAATTTTGAAAATTACTCAATACGCATAAAGTAATAAATAAGCCGATTTCTCAAAATCTTCCAATTTCAAGGATGCTTCTCTGGCATCATGATCAATACCTCGAAAATATAAATTTTTTCCGTCACGTTTATTTACTCACTTTCGGAAGTGTATAAGGAGAGATGTATCTATTCAAAACTCGTTCAATGAAATAAGAATTATCCTAAGTTTCTCAATCGTCTAACATCTCTACCACTAATTATGCATGAAACCTCGTAAATAAAAAATGACTTTTTATTTAGTTGTAATGTAGTGTCTTTAACCGAGATAAAATAAATATATCTAAAGTAACTCGACTTTAAAAAATTTAAAATTGAGACAAAATAATTACTTCACCTCTATGCAAGTAATATAGAAGCTCAAATTCAAACACACTTCTACAAAACCCTATTAATTATTAATATAATAGCAAGGGCACTTAAAGAGGACCAACAACCATATAATGCTAAATAAAACCCATCATATAACAGACAATGACATTGTTTTCTAAATAAAAATCTTTTTTCACTTGCAAGCTATTTATTTTTTCTTCGAGAAATGAAATCACAACCCACAAGATATTTCATAATTTATAGAAAAAAAGAGTAAAATTAAGACATATTTGGAACCGTAAATTCGAATTTTAAAATGCAATGATTCTATTTATTATTTTTAAATTTTTGTTTGACACTTTCTTTAAATCTGAAAAATACTAATTACTCAAGAGATGGATTATGAATAACTACAGAGTGTGGAATTTTTAACCCCGGATCTTGCTATATATTTTAAGTTTATTTTCCTCATGCAACGCAGAGTAAATATTGATATTACAGTTAAACCTCGATAAATGAATGTTCGATAAACGAATAATCTCGCTAAATAAATAATTTTCTCCGATCCCAATTCTTTATAACATGTTCAAATTTTCTTTCGATAAATGAATAATTCCACTAAATGAATATTTTTCTCCAATCCCGATCATATTCATTTATCGAAATTTTACTGTAATACCAATTTCGTTAAAAAATACTAAGCCCCAACTTACGTATATTTAACTTTTATATATTGTGTTGAATGAAGTTGAACGTACTATTTTACTATCAATAAAAATAATATTTAAAAAATATATAGATCCGCATTATTTTTATATTAAAGAAGTAAGCACAAACAAACATTAGCACACGAACAATAGTAAGAAACACACCGAAGAGTCGAAACCCCCACTTCCACACACACACACACACACACACACACACACACACAC
This sequence comes from Orobanche coerulescens, assembly GCA_033398695.1. Taxonomy (NCBI): domain Eukaryota; kingdom Viridiplantae; phylum Streptophyta; class Magnoliopsida; order Lamiales; family Orobanchaceae; genus Orobanche; species Orobanche coerulescens. Next base: position 9,101,055 of record CM065805.1, on the reverse strand, counting down.
ACACACACACACACACACCAGATTGTCTAGCTTCATGGTACACATCTTATCATTCATTTTGGATCGGTCCAACCCGTATGGTGGCCGCCGCCGAGCGGATAAGTCGGAGCCACACCACCGGTCGGCGGAAGTGTGGCGCCAACCGGCTCATGATGGCCGAGGTGTCCTTCATGGTGGTGGCGGTGCTGGCCGTAAAGCCCGTGATGCTCTCGGTACATTTTTTTCTCGGCATTCTCGGCTTTGGCTTGGTGCATTTTCATCTTGGCTTCGGCTTCTTTCGCTTTCCTCAGCTCATGAGCTATCTCTTTCTCTTCCTTCGTCCGAGCCACGACATTCTGTGCCTGCATTAATATTTTTTTGTGGCTATTATTAGTTTTAACCATTTTTTAACCAATAAATGCTAAACTGTATTCCCCCCTCTCACTACATTTGCCATAAACATCCGTCTATATATTTTAAAACTTAAATACTTTAAATAAATAAACTTCACACAAATCATGGGCCTCATTACTACATAAATTGCATTTATTTTTACTAATACCCAATCTTTACACACATTTCGAATCAAATATATGTTAAAATTAAACACACAACTGCACAAAATATTGTATCCTAACCATACATACCCATTAAAAAGAGACGGGGGAGTATCAGACAAGACCGCACGAAGTTGACTAAAATACAATTTTTTAATATAAGTTATTTTAACTAAAATACAACTTATACGATCTATTCTTCTTACGTATCACCTTTTTTTGTAATTTTTTCCCCATAATCTGATACAATAATTTATATAATACAGAATATTAATATTAAAAAACAATATCTTCATAAAAACAATACCATAATACTAATGAGGAAATCATACCCCTGGATTTATAACATACTCCCTCCATCCCAGCTAACATGAGCATTTTGACTTTATATGGTCAATAATTTCTAAGTTTGACTAAGAATTAATCTCAAAATATAATGGTAAAATATTTAACAAAATTATATTATGAAACTTGATTTATGTCATTATTGTAAAACACGGTGGGGGCTAATCCGCCATTCACCTCGACTTTAAATATTTTCATCAAAAATAAAAAGAATATATGGGTACACAAATTTTCCATTATTATATGGCTAAACAACTAGGACAATATTAAAATTGCAATATACACAAGAAAAAATAATATACCAGGGACTAAATATATTAGGTTATATATTATATTAATATTTAAAATTACCTTCTCCTCGGCTTTGGCTTTGAGGATGTCAACGTGCTCCTTCGCGACGGCGGCGGCGTCGCTCACTTTCTGTGTTGTGGAATGCATTTTTTCCGTTCAAATTTGCTTTTCGCTTTAATTTCTGCAATATTCTCTCTCTCTCTCTCTAGGTTTTAACTGAATGAACCTACACAAGGCTGGAGAAAGATAAGGTTATGTATAGGTGGCAGTGAAAGGATGCTCCAGGTGTCCTTTTCTTTTATGTTTTTGCGCACATGTCGGCTGTGGAAGAACAAGAAGAGACTCGAGGAAACATAAATCGAAAATAAAATTAGTATACTGACAAAACAAATTTAGCAACGATTCTTTTCACATCTCGTCAGATTTTTGAAGTTACTCGAAGACATTGAAATTATATGGGCTAATGGCTGACAAATGTATCTAAGTTAGACACTTTTTGTTATTCTATGTAGTCAATTTTTTTTTTTTCTTATTAAAATACAATCTTCCCAAATTTCGTCTATTTCGTGTACTCTGTGACCTGCTAGCCTTGTTGATCCTACATGGAGCCCGTTTCATGCCACGTAATATTTTTTTTCGAGCTAATGGCTTGTAAATGTATCCAAGTTGACACTTTTTTTTATTCTATGTAGCCAACTTTTTTTTTCTTATTAAAACACAATCTTCTTAAATTTCGTCTATTTCGTGTACTTTGTAACCTGCTAGTCTTGTTGATCCTACATGGAGCCAGTTTCATGCCACTAAATATTTTTTTTCTTCCCTGTCCAATACTAATACCCCAGACAACCCTACATTCTTCCAATTTATTTCCGCCATTTGAGTTCATGCATTCTGTAAATTAAAGACACAATGAAAAACACAATGAAAGACACAATGCTAAGTATATAAGGAAGGACATTCATTACTAAGTAAGCCTTAAGAAGTTGAAAATTAGGCATACAAGCCACAATTACAAGTCTTATCCTACATTAAACTACATAAAAACCATAACATAATATTGTTTACATACACCCATTATAATGTAGCTGCACAACACTATGAAACAAAAGAAGTGCACAAATGGGTTTTTAAAAAGTTATATACGTAAAATGGTGTTCTAATGACGGTTAGTCCAATACATAAACATTGGACTTTGAAGAACCAATTCCAGGAACATCTTTTGCCACTTTCTTTTTTAGAATTCTTTCGCTCCTTTTTATTGGTTTGATGAAGTTCACCCTTGCTCTTGGTCTTGGTGCTGCTTGTTGTTGGTCTGCAACATGCTCTTGGTTTGTAGTTTGGCTGTTTTGAGTAGCTGCAAAGGCTGTGGTGGTTGGTGTATGACTGTTTTGTGTAGCTTCATAGTTTGCATTCTGTGCATTCTCTTGTGCTTGTAAATTGTCCGGATCTTCAATTGGATCAGAATCCAATTCAGCTTCTCCCATACCAAACCATCTACCCAATCTGGAGTACCTAAGAGTTTGAGCCACCCTGCCTCTATTCCCAAATCCTCCTCTTTTAGTTTTACTCTTACCCCTTTTAGTGACCTTATGTATGTTACTAGTACCATTACTAGACCCCCCCAACCTCAAACTGAGTTGATTGTTCATCAACAACTGGTGCATCATGTGCATCATCTACAACTTGTTCCTCTACGACAAGCTCATTTACTAATGGTTCTTCTACGACAGGCTCATCATCTACAACTTGTTCACCTACTTGTGTCTTTCTTGGCCTGCCTTTCTTAGCTGGTGGTTTGGATGGTTTTACAACAGTTTCATTTTTACAACCATTTTTGTTGTGACCTTTTTGAAAACAGTTTGAGCATGTCATTGTAATGCCTGACCTACAGACCCTATTTGTGTTTTTGTGTTCATGAGCAGCCCTAATTCGTTTCTTTCTAGGCCTACCGGGCATTGATTTGGGTTTAGGTGGCAATATTTTTGACATATCACTACAATCTGGCCAAAAACTCATCCCACCTACTGGTGTCAAGTATTGATGGTATGAAGCATGGAAACTTTGATGCCTAAAACATGCAGGAACATATTCCTCTGCCCTCCTATTTAATTTGAATATAACAGCTATAGCATGAGGACACGGCAAACTTGAAAGCTGTCATAATCTACAAGTGCATGTTCTTCGTTGTTCATCAACACCGAATGCTTCAGATCCATTCCTCACTTCAAAGAGTTGTCCACCGGTAGGTATTACATGCCAAAACCTAAATTAATGTGTAAAGAAATGTTAGCGGATTAATAATTATCCACTAAAGTGCCAATAAACTTAAAGAAACGTTACGTGTGCTCATCTTTTGTTAGCTCCAACCTCTTCTGTATGTTTGGACATATGTCTTCAGTCCAACTGTCGTATAACGTCCTCATTGTATTCATTCTTTCCAAAACTATAACCCTCATAGCTTCAAGCATGGTTATTAGTGGCTTGTTCCTCACCCTTAAGATAACATAGTTGAAACACTCACTAAAACCATTTTCGACCGCTTCACAGTTACTACCTATACCAAAATAAGCCCTAGACCAAGTCTTCGGATCCTTTTTCAACAGATATTCATACGCATTTGTGTTGGCTCTCTTGATCTTCTCCATTATTTTGTTGAATAGTCCAGGATAGCTTGCCTTAGAAGCCGCCCAAAATAAACTTCTAAACTCCACACCACTATATTGTTTTCGGAAACCTTCATAAATGTGCCTGGCACATTGTCGTTGCTCGGCGTGTGGCATAACTTCCTTGACAGCTTCAATGAGTCCCTAAATGAAAACATATTCAAGTGCATTTGATTAGCTGATACTATAAGCATTCATTAATAACAAAATTGAAATTTAAAATCTAAACCTTACTTTGTGTTGATCTGACATAAGTGTCAATCCATTGCCAGTGGGCATATCCAAGTCATCTCCTAGTAAATCCAGAAACCATTTCCAGTTATCCTTGTTTTCGACATTCACGACAGCCCATGCCACAGGATATTTGTGGTTATTTGCATCACGACCTATAGCAGTTAGAATTTCCCCCACATTTGGTTTATTAAGAAAACAACCATCCAGAGCAATGATCTTTCTACAACCCATTTTCCATCCATCTTTCAAACCTTTGAAACAAACATATAATCTATCAAAATAAGTTTTATCATCTGGATTCACTGTAACACCCACCTTAACTGTTGAACTAAGATTAGATTCCAAAATTGCCTTACCATAAGACCTAAGATAGCCATAATGGTCCTCATTGGTTGTTTCCCCTTCATTCAAAGCCCATCTTTTGGCATTCCTACACTGGGTTGGGGTAACAATACACTTGTATTTTTTCATGACTAAGTCTGCTATTTCATGTAACTTAATTTCAGGATTTAGCCTAATCTTTGTACCAAAATTCTTACCAATCCATTTGTAATTGACTAATGTTCCATACTTAAAATGTCTTACACATGTGTGTTCATCAATCATTGATATTACCTGGAAAGATTTCTCATCAGTCATCTCCTTGCCGTAACAACTAAATGGACAACTTGAGCCTTCTCTCTCACCAGTACTTGTGTATCTTTTCCATTTTCTCTGTTTGCCCTTCTCCGGTTCCTTAATCTTTCTGTCTTAAACCACATTTAGCAATAAGCTTTTTCTTTGAGCTTCTATAAAACCAAAGTGAAAAGCCATTTGCTAGAGCATAGTAAGTGAGGCACTCTTTCAATTGTTCGACATCCACAAATTTTTCACCAACCTACAAAACAGAAGGATAACATTAACAAATAGAAGGCACATAAACAAAACAGAAGGATAACATAATGAAGGTAAAATAGAAATATCAAATTAAATTTTTACCTTTGGTTTTCTCATCCTCCAGTGAGTGTCCACATCATATATGGGATACTTTTCCACTTTAGACTCAAGTATCTTGAAGGGATCAGTGATATCATCTCCAACATCTTTCAACTTTCTCATTTAGTCATCCATGAACTCTTCATGCTCAATCAGTGTTTCACTATCACCAACTTTGTACATCCTCCTTTGCCTAGTACCACTTGAACTACCAACATTGTCAGGTAATGGTTGTATGTTCTTTTCTTGAGGGGCCTTCTTTGCCTCAGTTTTCCTCTTCCTAAGATCTATCAATTCATCCTCTCCTTCAGACAAATAGTCAAATGATTTGTCTGAGTAATCACTTTCACTGTCACTATACAAAGTGAAGTTAATTCCATGTACTGGGTCACTTTCACTATCTGTGTCACTATCCATAGCAGATGGGTTCCCATTTTCTTCAATTACAATTCCTTTATTTCTACGCACATGTTTTTTAACACGATTGTCACCTTCTAACATCTTCCATTTTCCCTCATCCAAGGCTTTCTTAACTGGAATGGCATCATCATTGAGATTGCTCTTACCCTTTATCAGAAACATTTTCAACTTCTTCAATACACTCATCATTCACCATAACTTCTTCAATACACTCATCATTCACCAGAACTTCTTCTTCAGCCCATGCAATAAGCTCTTGAAATGACATGTTAGATGCATCGTTATAAACATCAAACAAGTAAGCATCTGGTGAGGATATTGACATCCTATAAAAATAAAAAATTCAATTTATTAATAAAAATCCTAATCTAACATGCATGTATAAACATTAAATACAAAGAAAAATAGGAAGGGGACCATTAGAATATAGTGTAACACACCTTTTACACCAATCAATTTTATAAATTGATTGAACAATCAATTCGGATGAATATAAAACTGTGGTTTTGGTCGGGTTAAAGGGGATCTGAATATTTATGTGTGTTTTGTATTTTGGATCTGTGTAAAAATGGAAAAGGACAGTTCTTTAGCTCTAAGGAGGTTTCTTTTTGGCTGTCTTCCCCTTCCTTTGTAATACCCGAGATTTCTGTTATGTAATTGGAACTTGTGATACTGTAATGATTGTACTTTTGTCTGAGTACTATTCTCCGTATTTCATAATCCGATGTTGTCGAGCGTTTAATTTCGTGTTTGTGATTTAAAGATTGTAATTCTGCGCATGTAGCGCACGCTATCGGCTATGTTTAGCGTGCGCTAACGTGGATTCATAGCGCACGCTACTGAGGGTCATTAGCGCACGCTATGCGTGGTCAATTTGATTGAGACGTGCGGTAGGTGAGATCTGGCCGGGGGACCCCTGTCGGATCGTGTCGGGATGTACCTGGACGGCTTTTGGGAAAAGCCGAGTCAACGCCTTAGCGCACGCTACAGGTATATGCGTAGCGCACGCTAAGTGCTGAGTACAGTTAAGTCAGTGAGCCGTTAGCGCACGCTACGAACAGGTGGTCTAGCGCGCGCTAATAGCCATTTCTTATAAATAGGACAACATCCTATTCGTGATTTCAGTTCTTTCTTCTCCCATTACCCGAATTCTTACACTTAGAACATAACTTCCTTCATCCTAAACACTTCATATCAACATCCTAGTTCGTGATTGAAGATCGTATATCATTGGAGATTGGTGTTCAAGCCTTCGGTGTTGGATTGCTTCAATTTCCTCCGTGTTCTTCACTACCTTGAGGTAGGTGATTCTTCACCAATACTAGTAGTGTTCTATAGGATGTTGATCGTGTTCATCTAGTCATTTAGATTCGTTATTAGTCGTACATCATGTGTTAGAAGGATATTTTCGACGTTTCGACACTTATTCATCGTATGATCCATTGAACCTTTTAGTATGTGGATTCCTGAGCATGTTATGTATCTTCAAAACCAATCGACCAGTATATGAAGATTACCTAGTTCGTATGTTTTACGTAAGGAATCATATGTTTTGGGACTTGGAATAATCGGAACTTAGAATATTTCTTAAAGATCTTGGATGAGTTATGATGTTGAGATAATTATCCGTATATTTGTATCTCATAATCATAGAACTTCCACAAACCTTATTAGCATGATATGCCCGAGGGTAATTTGTATTATCACCATAGAGTTCATGAAATTCACCACCTTTCAACCCGCTTTTCCGTTAGCGATTCTCGCCATGCAAGATTAGCGCACGCTAACATATGTGAGTTAACGTGCGCTATCGGGGTTGATCGCACAATACGTACGTAGCGCACGTTATGTATCACCGATTCAAAGCTACCGTGGTTAGCGCACGCTAGTCTTCCACGATAGCGTACGCTAACAGGCAGGCTTAGCGCACGTTACGTAGGATACGTAGCGCACGCTAAGCAGTCCAGGCAGACTGTTTATTTTGAACTTTTAGGCCGTAGAACGAATTGTTAGGCCATCGTTCGACTTGAGATGATTTGTATATCATTCCTTTTGTTAAGGTTCGAGCTTGTTACGTTGATCGAAGGAGGCGGCCTTCGAGTGTGTCAAGATCATTGAAGTGTTTCGTCCTTGCCATTTTCGAGGCAAGTATCATATGTCGAGTTCGATTTATATTGAAACTTTGATCATGCTTGTAGTTTTGTTCATATTGTTGAATATGAGATGTATTTCTGAAAATTCTCGTGATATTCGTTGTTATTTGTTCGTATTGATGAACATATTGAAATGCATATTGTATGCATAGTTGATTGATTTATGGTATAAATGATCCGAGGGGATCATGAGGATCTATGCTGAGGGCGCTGGATCGAGTGTCCACCATGCGTTGGTCCGACGGAATCATCATGGGGATCTATGCTGAGGGCGCTGGATCGTTGGACGGGTTTTCCACCATGCGTTGGTCCGACGGGATCATCATGGGGATCTATACCAAGGGCGCTGGATCGCTGGATTACCCTGTATTGTGTTGATGGAATCGTGAGGATTCGCATCGTTGGATTCCGATGGCGGAAGTCCGTTTTGCATGTTCTATGATGCATTGATGATTTATTGTATGATGATACTTGTACTAGCATTGTTTTGCTAACCCCTTCGGGGGTGGACATTGTTTTGATGTTCAGGTAGCCGAGGAGCGGGGAGGCAACCACAGTACCGACAGGACGATGAAATGGCTCAGTGATGTGGTTAATGTTATTGTTATTGTGAAATTGTCTTCTTGGTTCGTTTAGTACTCGAGTACGTCTGTTTTAATAAGGTCATTTCGATATGGTTGTACAAGTTAACTCATTTGATCGGTTGAATCAATTCTGTATTTGAACTTCAGTTGTTCGATTGAATTATTTTCACACTTCTTTTAAAATTAGCCTTGTAAATCCTTATCTAAAGGGTTTACGACGCTGTAATTATTCCGAATATCTCGGGTTGTTACATCCTTGACTTAAAATCTTCTTCTTCCGTGATATTCTTAATTGAGTGGAGCTTTCTGAGCTATCGTATTGGTAGTGCTAAAGATCCAAATCCTATTCAGGACATTCATTGAAGAAGACTTAGTCATCTTTTGTTATTTAATAAGTTAGTGGAGATCTGAGGTGAAAGTTAATTGCACATGTGGAATTAAGGGAGCTGATGTGGAAATAAGGAAAAAACATACAACGCCAAGTTGTAACGAGCTAGCAGGTCACAAAGTACACGAAATAGACTAAATTTGAGAAGATTGTGTTTTAATAAGAAAAAAAAAAGTTGGCTACATAGAATAACAAAAAGTGTCAACTTCGATACATTTACAAGCCATTAGCCCAAATTATATACAGTAAAACCTGATGACTTTAGATAAAAAAAAAAATGCTATACATAAAAAGACAAGACTACTATATGATTATGATGATGGTGAGGATGAAGATAGCACACATTAAAATAATAATTTAATAATATGCATCAACTTGTGGTTTTAGAATTGGTATGATGACCATACATTAGAATAATAACTAGTATACCACCCGTATAAAATACGGGAACATACATAAAAAATTCACATAGAAACGCATAAATCCAACCATTCACCATAAATTTTATAGCATTTTTTTTTTATAAATTACATTAGTTGTTCTAGTTACGATTACAACATTCTTGTCGCAATAAAAAATTGAAGGCTTTCGTGCTCTTCACTTTGATACGACTACATTAAACTGACCACGATTGAATATGAGTTTTGGCACATGCACGCCAACATGAGAGAGTGCATAACTATGGAAAAGCATAATTTGTGGAAATTGTCGTCTTTAATTGATTATCTGATAAGCCTATTATCATTTGTGGAATAAATACGTTACTCCTAAATGCGTTGTATAACATAATAAATGTTATGGAAGCAATTGTACCAAAATATTACAAATATGCATCATCCAAAGCATATTAGAAAATAAAATAAAGAAAACTAAAGTCTCTCACATAATCAATTATTCTTGCAATAGCACAATAATTTCCTTTTCTCACACGAATTTCCTATTTTTTTAGTGACTGAAAATTAAAAATAATTAAAATACTTATCGGAATACATTTTAAAAAAAATTATAGTCAATTTTTGTTCTGTATAACCCTCTTTCATTTAAAGATTATTCTATTGATAAATATGTTGTTACCAAAAAAAAATTGCTTACATATTTTAGAAGGAAAGATTACACTCTGGTCATATGAGAAATTTTTAAAATAGATTTGGCTCCACGTCTTTTTTTGCCAACATGGTCTAAATCGTTAAATATTTAACGGTTTTTGTTAAATGGCCAAAAGCAGATAATTTAATCCTTATATTTAAAAAAAAATACATAAATTATTTTGATATAATTTAAAATACAAAAGCAAATCCAAAACTTTCAAAAATATATAGTTGATCTCAAAAGTAAATAAGTTAACAAATCATTTAAAACTAAAAAAATAAAAAATCACTTGAAAATCACTTAAAACGATCAATTTTTATTTTCCAAAATTCTCTTTGCACAAAGACGAATCTACGGATTAGCATATTATTATTAAATTTAGTGCTTATGTATTTAGAAATATCTCTTTGGAGATTCATAAAATTGATAATTATATAATTTAGTAAATATGAGTTTTTTTATTTATTTTGTTATTTTATATAATTAAATAAGATTTAGAACTAAGATAGACTAATTGATTTATTACATAGTTTCTTTGATTTATCTATAAATAATAATTAAAATTATTATTTCTATACTTTTAATAATATTTTTTATTAATATTATTTTAATTTATTTAATTGATTAAGACTTCGATCAATTTTTATTTTCTAAAATTCTCTTTGTACAAAGATGACTCTACGGATTATTATATTATTATTAAATTTAATTGCTTATGTATTTAGAAATATCTCTTTGAAAATTCATAAAATCAGTAATTATATAATTTAGTAAATATGAGTTTTTCCATTTATTTTGTTATTTTATATTAATTAAATAAGATTTAAACTAAGATATACTAATTGATTTATTTCATAGTTTCTTTGATTTATTTATAGATAGTAATTAAAATAATTTTTTCTATACTTTCAATAATATTTTTTAATAAGATTATTTCGATTTATTTAATTGATTAGGACTTCGAGTACTTTTTAGTTACATATATTTAACACTTCTTTTCAATACTCTCAAACATCTTTCATTTCAGTTGATATTGATGTACCTAATTATAGTGACTAACTAATATAAAGTAATTAATTAGTGGAAATATATAATATTTTCGCAATATTTTAGGTAAAAATTTGTAATTTATAGTATACACTACTAAATTAAATTTCTATTTGTTTGGGATTTATATTTTTTAATTAATGAAAACATGAAACATTTTTATAAATATAATCAATTCCTATTTTGTTCGTAATTCATATTCCTTAATTTGTAAAAATTAATAAGGTAGGTAGGAGTTATTTTAGGTATAATTAATATAATTAATACAATGATAATTAGGCCAGTAATTTATGTGTCAGGCTGTCAGCTGAAGCATGAGAGTCTGACACATAAGCACACGAAGCACCAACAAAAGACATGTGGCAGCCGAAGCATGAGAAGCTGCCACTTAGAATCAACGTATTTTGCATTAGTATATAGGGGAGATATCTATTGATTCCTAAAAAAACAAATCATCAAAAACGACTCATATTACAAGAACATCCGAAAATTGACCCAAAAAAATTAAAAAAAATCAATTAAATTTCCACCAAATCATATATATACTCATCTAAATATCCAAATTACTCCCAACAAAAAAACACATGAAAAAAAAAAGAAACAAAAAAATTATGACACCCTATTTTCCTTCAAACAGAAACGAACCGTTCGGTACCCGTTTTCAAGAAACGTGATAAAAAGGGGTTCTCTCTCCCAAACCCACACACTCCTCAATCGACTCCAATACCACACCCACGTCTTGATTATAAATCCGAGGAGAAGGTAATTTTAAATATTAATATAATATATAACCTAATATATTTCGTCCCTCGTATATTATTTTTTCTTGTGTATATAGCAATTTTAATGTTGTCCTAGTTATTTAGCCATATAAAAATGGAAAATTTATGTACCTATATTTTTTTTTTTTGATAAAAATATTGAAAGTCAAGGTGAATGGCGGATTAGCCCCACCCGTGTTTTATAAAACGGGCGATTTATGTGTAAATTAAGTAGGTCGATTATGTTATTTATTTTAAAAAATAGATTGATTTTACATTTTGTATATAAATTAAATAGGAGCACTACCCTCTATGTTTTGAAAAAAAGGGAAAAATGCACAGAGACACTTGAATTTTACCATGTCTTTCGTTTTGCACATGACTTTTGAATTTTCCCTATAAAATTAACAACTTCCGATTTTGTTCATTATCTCTTTAATACGAAATTTTCGACCAAATTTTCTTTATAGATTAAGATGACATAGTTAGTGCAAACACGAAGAATTTTGTTTTATTTCGCCATAAAATTATCGCAGTTTCACGAATTCACATGGGAGGAAAATTTGAAAGAATGTAAATAAGGTTTCAAGACACTGTCGTACAGAACTTCTAAAAATAATCTCGTTAAATTTGGCGGACATAAGAGGTCGTCATATGTCCTGTTGACACATAAGCGTCAATTAGTAAGATTCAATTTAGGTGGTACTTAAAATCAGGAAAAAATTGGACAAACTTGAAAGTCGGTGTTTTTATGGAAAAAATTTAAATATCAGGTGCAAAATGAAGATATAGCAAACTTCATGTATTTTTATGCAATTTACCGATTTACCCGTTGTATTATCGGAGAATACAAATTGCTCCCTTGTGCACACGACGTCAGGGAGGTGTGTTTGAAAAGATACAGGGGACAAGACAAGACATGTACTAAGATTTGGATAAAAAAGAATAATGCTATAAATAAAAGGACCAGTCAAGTTATTGCTACTATATGATTATGAGATAGCACACATTAAAATAATAATTTAATAATATACAACAACTTGTGGTTTCAGAATTGGTATGATGACCACACATTAGAATAATAATATCTATTGATTCCTAAAAAAAATCATTTAAAATGACTCATATTCCAACCAACATCTGAAAATTGACCAAAAAAATTAAAAAAATCAATTAAATTTCCACCAAATCATATATATACTCATCAAAGAGATTGTAAATATCTAAATTACTCCCAACAAAAAAACACAAAAAAAAAAGAAACAAAAAAGTTACGTCACCCCTATTTTCCTTCAAACAGAAACGAACCGTTCGGTGACCGTTTTCAAAAAACGTGATAAAAAAAAAGGTTCTCTCTCCCAAACCCACACACTCCTCAATCGACTCCAATACTACACCCACGTCTTGATTATAACACCCCCATATTAAATCTCGATAGCAATATTTCAGTTTCGAAAAAAATAATCCGATCTTCAGACATTTCATCCATCTTGCATGAATAAATAAATGAATGAATAATATAGAGAAAATAATAAATAATATAAAAGGAATTGTCAGTCACATCAACCGGAAGAACCGAAAGAAAATACATCAATTTGCTAAAATGACAAAATAGTCCTTTGACAAATACTACTACTATCAACGCAATTAGAAGTAAACAAAAATTACTGCAATAGGAATCAGGCCAGATTGAGATGAAACATGATCCCTACTAATACGGCGTCGGAGCTCCGTAGCCTAAGAACGGCCGGCCACGGGAAGCGGCAGCACCTCCATTGACGGCTGTCTCCTTCGACTTATGAACTCCATGCTCGAACACCCCCAAATCTACCAGATACCAAATCACTGTCACCAATAAGACCACACACATGTAGAGACAGCAAAATCTTGTCCCCCACCCCATCTTCTGATATCTTTTTTTGTTTTTTGGGATAAATTCTGAAAAGAAAATTCAAAAAAAAAAAAAAAGAGAAGAAGATGGATGTTTCTGAAGATCGGATTATTTTTTTTCAAAACTGAAATATTGCTATCGAGATTTAATATGGGGGGTGGTTATCAAATGATGTGGAGACGAGTTGTGCTATACACCCCTAAAATTGGTCCCAACATATGTACCGAATGACACGTGTCGTGTTTTTATTCTCGGGACTCATATTTATACATGAGGGGTCCAATTAGAATCCATCTAATTAAGATGTTGGGGGAAATTAGGGACTTGTAGAGTGGGTAGTATAGCATTTTCCATTAACGTAATTTGTGGACTTAAGAAGTAACTGAATCAAAGGATAAGTATTGACCTAGTTTGGTTTCGTTTTATAATTGGTTTTCATAGGTCGGGTCCGGGTAGTATCCGTAGGACCTGGACCCGCAATATTAATATAAATAATTACATATATATATATATATATTCAAATATTATTTCATTACGTAACATAATATATAATATTATATTATATAATTATATTATATAACTATATATTGTATATAATTATATATATAATTATATACTATATAATTATATATTTCATTACATTACATTATATTATATAATATATAATTATATACTATATAATATTATATAGTATTTAAATATATAATTACAAATATATATAATTATTTTTAGTTTTAATGTTAATTTCTGCACCGTGGGTACTGCAGACTGCCCTGGCGGGCTTGGATCTACCTGTAGAATATTCGGTTCGAGTTGGTCCGGTCCGATACCTATGACCGCCCCGCCCCCACCCATTGCCATCCCTGACACATGTCGGCTGTGGAAGAACAAGAAGAGACTCATTAAGAAGAAAAAATAAATCGAAAATAAAATTAGTATACCGACAAAAAAATGCAGTGTCCTTTTAAACAAATTTAGCAAAGATTCTTTTCATATCTCGTCGGATTTTTGAAGTTACTCGAAGACATTGAAATTATATACAGTAAAACCTGATGACTTTAGATAAAAAAAAATAATGCTATACATAAAAGGACAAGACAAGTTATTCCTATTATATGATTATGGTGATGGTGAGGATGAAGATAGCACACATTAAAATAATAATTTAATAATATGCATCAACTTGTGGTTTCAGAATTGGTATGATGACCATACATTAGAATAATAATATTTATTGATTCCTAAAAAACCAAATCATCAAAAAATGACTCATATTCCAAGAACATCCGAAAATTGACCAAAAAAAAATTAAAAAAATCAATTAAATTTCCACCAAATCATATATATACTACTCATCTAAATATCCAAATTACTCCCAACAAAAAAACACATGAAAAAAAAAGAAACAAAAAAATTACGACACCCTATTTTCCTTCAAATAGAAACGAACCATTCGGTAACCCTTTTCAAAAAACGTGATAAAAAGAGGTTCTCTCTTCCAAACCCACACACTCCTCAATCGACTCCAATACCACACCCACGTCTTGATTATAAAGCCGAGGAGAAGGTAATTTTAAATATTAATATAATATATAACCTAATATATTTCGTCCCTCGTATATTATTTTTTCTTGTGTATATTGCAATTTTAATGTTGTCCTAGTTATTTAGCCATATAAAAATGGAAAATTTATGTACATATATATATATATATATATTGATAAAAATATTGAAAGTCAAGGTGAATGGCGGATTAGCCCCACCCGTGTTTTATAAAACGGGCGATTTATGTGTAAATTAAGTAAATCGATTATGTTATTTATTTTAAAAAATAGATTGATTTTACATTTTGTATATAAATTAAATAGGAGCACTGCCCTCTATGTTTTGAAAAAAAGGGAAAATGCACAGAGACACTTGAATTTTACCATGTCTTTCGTTTTGCACATGACTTTTGAATTTTCCCTATAAAATTAACAACTTCCGATTTTGTTCATTATCTCTTTGATACGAAATTTTCGACCAAATTTTCTTTATAGATTAAGATGACATAGTTAGTGCAAACACGAAGAATTTTGTTTTATTTCGCCATAAAATTATCGCAGTTTCACGAATTCACATGGGAGGAAAATTTGAAAGAATGTAAATAAGGTATCAAGACACTGTCGTACAGAACTTCTAAAAATAATCTCGTTAAATTTGGCGGACATAAGAGGTCGTCATATATCTTGTTGACACATAAGCGCCAATTAGTAAGATTCAATTTAGGTGGGACTTAAAATCAGGAAAAAATTGGACAAACTTGAAAGTCGGTGTTTTTATGGAAAAAATTTAAATATCAGGTGCAAAATGAAGATATAGCAAACTTCATGTATTTTTATGCAATTTACCGGTTTACCCGTTGTATTATCGGAGAATACAAATTGCTCCCTTGTGCACACGACGTCAGGGAGGTGTGTTTGAAAAGATATAGGGGACAAGACAAGACATGTACTAAGATTTGGATAAAAAAGAATAATGCTATAAATAAAAGGACAAGACAAGTTATTGCTACTATATGATTATGAGATAGCACACATTTGAATAATAATTTAATAATATACAACAACTTGTGGTTTCAGAATTGATATGATGACCACACATTAGAATAATAATATCTATTGATTCCTAAAAAAACAAATCATTTAAAATTACTCATATTCCAACCAACATCTGAAAATTGACCAAAAAAAATTAAAAAGATCAATTAAATTTCCACCAAATCATATATATACTCATCAAAGAGATTGTAAATATTTAAATTACTCCCGACAAAAAAACACAAAAAAAAAGAAACAAAAAAGTTACGTTACCCCTATTTTCCTTCAAACAGAAACGAATCGTTCGGTAACCGTTTTCAAAAAACGTGATAAAAAGAGGTTCTCTCTCCCAAACCCACACACTCCTCAATCGACTCCAATACTACACCCATGTCTTGATTATAACACCCCCATATTAAATCTCGATAGCAATATTTCAGTTTCGAAAAAAATAATCCGATCTTCAGACATTTCATCCATCTTGCATGAATAAATAAATGAATGAATAATATAGAGAAAATAATAAATAATATAAAAGGAATTGTCAATCACATCAACCGGAAGAACTGAAAGAAAATGCATCAATTTGCTAAAATGACAAAATAGTCCCCTGACAAATACTACTACTACCAACGCAATTAGAAGTAAACAAAAATTACTGCAATAGGAATAAGACCAGATTGAGATGAATCATGATCCCTACTAATACGGCGTCGGAGCTCCGTAGCCTAAGAACGGGCGGCCACGGGAAGCGGCAGCACCTCCATTGACGGTTGTGTCCTTCGACTTATGAACTCCATGCTTGAACACCCCCAAATCTACCAGATACCAAATAACTGTCACCAAAATGACCACACACATGTAGAGACAACAAAATCTTGTCCCCCAGCCCATCTTCTGATATCTTTTTTTGTTTTTTGGGATAAATTCTGAAAAGAAAATTCAAAAAAAAAAAAAAGAGAAGAAGATGGATGAAATTTCTGAAGATCGGATTATTTTTTTCGAAACTAAAATATTTCTATCGAGATTTAATATGGGGGGTGGTTATCAAGACGTGGAGACCATGCAACATATGTTTTACTAGTCTGGCAAGACGTGCTTGCTTAGACCATATAAGGGTGATAATTGGCTTATATACGCAACCAACTTAGAGATTGATCTTTATGGTTTTTCTTTCCTTTCGGATAGGTATATAAGTCCCATATCTTAGGCCAGCTTTATGAAAGCCACATTTTCGGATAGGTATATAAGTCCCAGAGTATTTGCTTATTTTTAGGCTGTCCTGTTACATTATATAGGAGTTGTGCTATACACTCCTAAAATTGGTCCCAACATATATACCGAATGACACGTGTCGTGTTTTTATTCGTGGGACTCATATTTATACATGAGAGGTCCAATTAGAATATATCTAATTAAGATGTTGGGGGAAATTAGAAATGAAAGTAGTATAACATTTTCCATTAACGTAATTTGTGGACTTAAGAAGTAACTGAATCAAAGGATAAGTATTGACCTAGTTTGGTTTCGTTTTATAATTGGTTTTCATAGGTCGGGTCCGGGTAGTATCCGTAGGACCTGGACCCGCAATATTAATATAAATAATTACATATATATATATATTGAAATATTATTTCATTACGTAACATAATATATAATATTATATAATTATATTATATAATTATATATAGAATATAATTATATATATAATTATATACTATATAATTATATATTTTATTACATTACATAATATTATATAATATATAATTATATACTATATAATATTATATAATATTTAAATATATAATTACAAGTATATATAATTATTTTTAGTTTTAATGTTAATTTTCGGGTACCCGGTGGGTACCCAGACCCGGCCCTGGGCGGGCCTGGATCTACCCGATCTGTAAATATTCGGGTCTGAGTTCGGGTCCGGTCCAGTTTTAAATTTCGGTCCGGGTCCAGATACCTATGAATCCGGCCCCGCTCCACCCCGTTGCCATCCCTGACACATGTCGGCTGTGGAAGAACAAGAAGAGACTCATTAAGAAGAAAAAATAAATCGAAAATAAAATTAGTATACCGACAAAAAAATGCATTGTCCTTTTAAACAAATTTAGCAAAGATTCTTTTCATATCTCGTCGGATTTTTGAAGTTACTCGAAGACATTGAAATTATATACAGTAAAACCTGATGACTTTAGATAAAAAAAAGAATAATGCTATACATAAAAGGACAAGACAAGCTATTCCTATTATATGATTATGGTGAGGGTGATGATGAAGATAGCACACATTAAAATAATAATTTAATAATATGCATCAACTTGTGGTTTCAGAATTGGTATGATGACCGTACATTAGAATAATAATATTTATTGATTCCTAAAAAAAAACAAATCATCAAAAAATGACTCATATTCCAAGAACATCCGAAAATTGACCAAAAAAAAATTAAAAAAAATCAATTAAATTTCCACCAAATCATATATATACTACTCATCTAAATATCCAAATTACTCCCAACAAAAAAGCACATGAAAAAAAAAAGAAACAAAAAATTACGACACCTTTTTTCCTTCAAACAGAAACGAACCATTCGATAACCGTTTTCAAGAAACGTGATAAAAAGAGGTTCTCTCTTCCAAACCAACACACTCCTCAATCGACTCCAATACCACACCCACGTCTTGATTATAAAGCCGAGGAGAAGGTAATTTTAAGTATTAATATAATATATAACTTAGTATATTTCGTCCCACGTATATTATTTTTTCTTGTATATATTGCAATTTTAATGTTGTCCTAGTTATTTAGCCATATAAAAATGGAAAATTTATGTACCTATATATATATATATATTTTGATAAAAATATTGAAAGTCAAGGTGAATGGCGGATTAGCCCCACCCGTGTTTTATAAAACGAGCGATTTATGTGTAAATTAAGTAGGTCGATTATGTTATTTATTTTAAAAAATAGATTGATTTTACATTTTGTATATAAATTAAATAGGAGCACTGCCCTCTATGTTTTGAAAAAAAGGGAAAATGCACAGAGACACTTGAATTTTACCATGTCTTTCGTTTTGCACATGACTTTTGAATTTTCCCTATAAAATTAACAACTTCCGATTTTGTTCATTATCTCTTTGATACGAAATTTTCGACCAAATTTTCTTTATAGATTAAGATGACATAGTTAGTGCAAACACGAAGAATTTTGTTTTATTTCGCCATAAAATTATCGCAGTTTCACGAATTCACATGGGAGGAAAATTTGAAAGAATGTAAATAAGGTTTCAAGACACTGTCGTACAGAACTTCTAAAAATAATCTCGTTAAATTTGGCGGACATAAGAGGTCGTCATATATCTTGTTGACACATAAGCGCCAATTAGTAAGATTCAATTTAGGTGGGACTTAAAATCAGGAAAAAATTGGACAAACTTGAAAGTCGGTGTTTTTATGGAAAAAATTTAAATATCAGGTGCAAAATGAAGATATAGCAAACTTCATGTATTTTTATGCAATTTACCGGTTTACCCGTTGTATTATCGGAGAATACAAATTGCTCCATTGTGCACACGACGTCAGGGAGGTGTGTTTGAAGGATCTGGATCCATCCAGCCCCGTGTTTGAAAAGATACAGGGGACAAGACAAGACATGTACTAAGATTTGGATAAAAAAGAATAATGCTATAAATAAAAGGACCAGTCAAGTTATTGCTACTATATGATTATGAGATAGCACACATTAAAATAATAATTTAATAATATACAACAACTTGTGGTTTCAGAATTGGTATGATGACCACACATTATAATAATAATATCTATTGATTCCTAAAAAAAATCATTTAAAATGACTCATATTCCAACCAACATCTGAAAATTGACCAAAAAAAGTTAAAAAAATCAATTAAATTTCCACAAAATCATATATAGACTCATCAAAGAGATTGTAAATATCTAAATTACTCCCAACAGAAAAACACAAAAAAAAAGAAACAAAAAAGTTACGTCACCCCTATTTTCCTTCAAACAGAAACGAACCGTTCGGTAACCGTTTTAAAAAAAACGTGATAAAAAGAGGTTCTCTCTCCCAAACCCACACACTCCTCAATCGACTACAATACTACACCCACGTCTTGATTATAACACCCCCATGTTAAATCTCGATAGCAATATTTCAGTTTCGAAAAAAATAATCCGATCTTCAGACATTTCATCCATCTTGCATGAATAAATAAATGAATGAATAATATAGAGAAAATAATAAATAATATAAAAGGAATTGTCAATCACATCAACCGGAAGAACCGAAAGAAAATGCATCAATTTGCTAAAATGACATAATAGTCCTTTGACAAATACTACTACTACCAACGCAATTAGAAGTAAATAAAAATTACTGCAATAGGAATAAGACCAGATTGAGATGAATCATGATCCCTACTAATACGGCGTCGGAGCTGTAATATCTGCAATTTTCGATTTTCGGTAAATTTCTTTTTTCGGTCGGAGTCCGTTTTGACGACTCGCTCATGTCCGTTTCGTCATTTTGAGAATGATTAATTCTACACTTTTTGACATCCGAGTTCGTTTCGGTGTCGTTTTGTTGAGTTCCGTGCTTTTTAGCGACTTTTCCGCACTTGAGTTCGATTCTTGCGAATCTCGTTCGACACTGCTGTTTCGAGTTTCCCGTAAGTTCGTTTAACTTTGTTAGACGTGTTGTGAACTTCGGTTTGGTTATTCGATCATGTATCGTGATTTCCGGGCGTTTTGGGCCATTTTGTAATTTCTTAAAAGTTACGGGTATCCGTATCTGTAATTGTTGTCTCGACCCGTTTCTTGGTCGCGTATGATTGAATATGGTATTATGTTTTCATTTCGGGTCGTTGATGTCGTCCGCGAACTTTTCGTCGTGTTCGCCTGCGTTTTCGGTAATCGCCGCCGAGCGCTGCGCGGATCGACGGACGGCTATGGATCGCCGGACGATTGCGGCACCGGCCGGACGGTGCGGCAGAACCGCGTAGCGCACGCCACGGCCGGAAGGTCGCGCGCTTAACCGGCAGTGTAGCGACGCACGGATGGCCTAACGCACGCTAGCGAGTCCGACAGTGGAATCACAGGGGTTCTGAATCGGTCATGCTCGGCAGTAGCGCATGCTATCGTTTGACGCCGCAGACGCTACGGCCGGGCAGTAGCGACGCCACGGCCGGAAGGTCAGCGACGCTACCCGGCCGAAAGCTAGTCCGTATACCGGTCGCTGGGCCGATAGCGCACGCTAGCTCGGCAGCCTAGCGCGCGCTAGTCCGGCCCAGTATAAATGTGGCTGAGCAGTCACATTTCATTTCGTTTTTCACTTCCTTCCTTCTCCGTCCGCGGATGGCGATTCATGGGTGACGAAGCCATGTTGTTTAATAACAAATCCATGAAGTTCTTCAGTTCATAACATCAATCAATCATCCCTTATTATCCTTTGATCCAGCGAATCAAGGTAATCTTCCTTAGAACCCTAATTTCGTGAATTTGGGGATTTTTGCATTTTCGTCCGATTCGTTCCGTGTTGTTGATTAATTCATGATGGGTATGATTAATCTTGGTAGTATTCTTGTGTTTAACATCATTTAATCCATTGTTCTTCGTCGAATCGAAGTATATTTCTTGATTTCCTTCGAATTGACTTTTTGGGGGATTTGTCCCCGATCTCGTTTTTCATCCGTTTTCGATGGATCGATTATGGTTAAATGATGTTGTTAAACATATTCTATGGATTGTATATCCATATTTCAACTTGAAATTCCGTTTTCGGGTTTTGACGGGACGAATCGTGTTCTTGGCCGTTTTGGGGAAAATCCTTGAATTTCGTCATTCGTTCCTTGAATTCAGCGGCTTTGGGTCGTACTTTGGAATTCATTTTCATTGTTATTGTTTTTGTTCGTAGTTCATTGTTGTGGATTGTCGTTCGGTGGAGTCGGCGAGTTCGTAGTCGGTTCGTGCCAACCTACTTCAGCCGATTCTCCGCGTTGTGGTTATTCGAGGGAAGTACCTTGCCCATACTTTTCTTATTTTGTGGATATGATGATCGGTGATCGTCTTGGTGTGTTGTTTGGTTGTTTGAAATGAAGTTTCAAAGGATTTCGGTTCGGCCTCGTTAAAGGCTTTCTTTCAAAATGCGTGTGTGTTTTGTGAACGGCGTGTTTTGGGAATTGATTATGATTTGGTTATTTTGAACGTTGAAGGATTTGATGATGATACTCCTATTGTTTAAAGTTATGGAATCGTGTATTCCGTATTTAATCTTGTTATTGTGTTTTGAAGAGTTTGATAATGGTGTCGAGTTAATGGCCATCTCTAGTGAGTATTCTTAATGAGCTTACATTCTTAGCATGTTAGTATTGCATGAGCAACATGTGTGTGTGCATGCTCACTACGGGTTAGATCCGACGGGGTCTCGGTAGGGGTCCACGGAGGGGTGGATCCGCGAGCTTGCTTTTAACCACTATGGGTTAGATCCGACGGGGTCTCGGTAGGGGTCCACGGAGGGGTGGATCCACGGTTAATTGTGGTGCATTTTACAAATGTGATTCGATATTGGCATTTCCGGAAATGAGTGCTTTCGAACGGTTTTCATGATTGCGTGCATTGACTAAGTGTGTAAGAGGTAAGTTGTTCGTTTGGCCTACTTAGCTAGGATGGCACTAGAGTATTTTGTTGTTTGTTTTAAATCCTTTATTTGTGGATTTTGATGTTGGGAGACGAACCTTGTGGTTGTTCTTGTGTACTGTGAGTTGATGAGATTTGGGGCTAAAATCCCAATGGTTTTGTAAAAGTCATTTTACGGATTTGGGGCTAAAATCCCAACAGTTTGGTAAATGTCATTTTTCGGAAAGTAAAGATTTGGGGTGGTGACCCCTTTAGTCTTGTGGATTTTGAAAAGCAGGATTTGATAATCCTAAATTGTTTTCTATTAAAACTCTCAATGGCATTCTAAACCGTTTTATAAATTACTTCCATTGATTTATGATATTTCGATTTTGAAAAATTTTCTCAAACTCTTGCCTCGGGAAGTACTTTTCGTTTCGTTTGGATCTTTGAGGATCCTTGGTTATTGTTATTCGTGGAATGTGAATGGTATGGCTCGTATTTGCACTTTGTCCTTGCACTAGCAAAACAGTGGAGTTTTGCTAACCCCCGAGTATTCGGGGGGTGGATGTCTGTTTTTGCATTCAGGTTTTGGAGCATAACACAGGGTCGGCACGAAGGATGATGAAAGATGATCGATACTAATCACATGAGGAACCGTATTCTGTTTATTGGTTCAGTTGTACTCTATTTTTTCCGCTGCTATATTTTCCCGTTGTACGGGTGTAGTTGTATTTTGACCCCTGCGTGGGCATGATTTGTATTTGAGTTGTATGTATTCGTTGAAAGACCAAATCGGTCTACTGAGTTATTTTAGCCTTAAAGGCATGGTTGAGTTGTTATATGTCGTTACCAGCCTGGTAGATCCTTGAGGAAAGGTTCTACGGCGTGTAATATCCCTGAGAGGATTGGGGGTGTTACATAAATGGTATCAGAGCTTAGGTTGAGGAAACATAGGCTGTCGGGTCAAGTCGTGTTGTTTGAGTCTTGTTTCGTCAGATTTTATCTGACTGAGTCGTGTCGCGACGCGTCGTTTGAGTTTGTTGGTCGTGATTAGTATAGTGGGGCGATCATCATCTTCGTGCGACCTGTGGAAGTAAGTCTCCCTTCTTTGTGTTGTGCCTCGTGTGACACGAGCTATTTTTATGATTATTTGTTAAGTGACGGAATCCTCTTGTGGATTTCGATTTCACGATATGTATTTAATAGACTCTCGTATCTGATTTATACGAGGAGTGTCGTCGCTTGTGATGTCTTTTTGTTGTTGTTTTTGTCCGTTGCTGATGATTTTCGAATCGATTTGCCCGTTTTACAAGTTCTCTTGTGAAAGCTTTGTGCTTATACACGTTCGACTTGTTCACTAGCCAGTGCGGGAGGGTCCTTAGAGGCCTCGAATGGGGTCAGTGGTTTTGTTCTGAATGTGGTATTTTATCGTTTATTTCCGTTTAAAGACATGTATTGTCTTGATTTTAAACTTTTGATGCGTGTGCTAGGAGTTGTTTTAGTGAACGTCGATATGTGTGAGTTTTGGACATTCTGGCCTATTGGATTTTTTTTGAAAACCTTGAGTATCTTAGAAAAATAAATTTCGAGACATACTTTTCAAATGAGTTATTTTCTTGTGGTACATCCAAGGTGCCACAATATATTTCAAAAATTTTCTACCTCGAGGACCAAAATGTTTTGAGATATTTTTAATGTTTTATTTAGACCCGAGGGTCGAATATTCTGAAAGTTTTCACTACGAGAAAGTGTCCTCATTTTTATCAAATGCGAAATGGTTCTCCAATGTCTCGATAACGATGTTTCACGTTTGTACTTTTTGAAAGGTGATACTCAAGATCAACCGGTGTTCTTCTAAATTATTTTCAAAATGAGGTTTTCGTTTTTAAAACCTATCCATTCCCGTTTGAGGGCTGGGTATGTATGTGAGATGTTCACGTTGTCATTTTGATACTTTCTCCCGAGTATGATCGAATTGGCGGTGTGAGCGTTGAGTCGCTCTCCACACATTTGTTGTGTTAGCCCCCTGTGAGAGGCGGGGTGTTGGTGTTGAATATTATCGCCTCGTAGTGATTCCTGCGTTGTCGCGCATGTGCGAGCTGTTAGAGCTTGGTTTGGTATGACCGTGTGCATCGGTGATGGTTCCGTTATGCGTCGATTGTTTAATGTCTTGCTACCTTGCTCCCGTTTTTGTGAATTTCGTGGACGAGGTCGGAGGTAATGCCCGTACTATTTTGACTTCTGTATTTTCTCCTTCTCCAGTCTATCGATTCGCTCATATTCGTTGACACTTTATGAACTTGTTCTGTATTTCGGTTTCATCGTTCGAACGAGCTATGATCTTGTTGTGGGCCGATCTGGTTATCGATGTGACTTTTTTTCGAGTTCGGTTCGATTCTTGTGAACCTTGTTCGGGAGTAACATCATTTGGTTCTACTAGTCCTTTTATTCGAAGGGATTGGATTTTTGAACTTCTGTATATTCTACTTTGTCGACTCATTTATGTTCGTTGACATTTCTGAGCTTGTCCTGCCCCTTGTTTTTTTTTATCGAACGAGTGTGGTATCATTCCGGAATAACTCGTTTGTCGTTGTGACTTTTCAATCGCTATTCCCTTTCCTGTGGATCTTATGGGAATGCATGTCTTGTAGTTCTCACCAGATCATCCTGGGAGTTGTTGTTTGAACTTTATTGTTCTTCGTGATTCGAACATGATTCTTCGATTTTTGTTGTCTCGATCGTTGTGGTTCGATCGTTTGATTGTTCGGTTTTTATTGATCTCGTTCCGTGATTGGTGAACATTCAGGCTCCTTCGTAATTCCCTTCAGTTCGGGAAATTAGTTTCGTTTTTGATCTTCCAGCCCTTAGGCGATGGAATTCCGTATTTGTTCAGCGTTTGGCTCGCGTTTTGATCAATGTACCGTTAGGTTGGTCAATCGTATTGATTTTCGATCGTTGTGTTTTGCGATTGTTCGGATAATTGACTTGATTGTATTATCCATTTGATGACGCTTGTCACTTGTTGGTTTTATTATATCCCTAACGGCGACGTTGTGTTGGTCGCCATGGAGCGTGTTTTCACGCCGTATATTCCTTTGCGTTGTTTGTAACATTTCGCCGTTGGGTGTTAGTTACGCATTCTTGTGCATCTCGTTGAGTTTTTCCTGGCGGGATATTGCTTCTCCCTACTTGTTTTAAGTTTCGGGACGAAACTTCTTTTAAGGAGGGTAGAATGTAATATCTGCAATTTTCGATTTTCGGTAAATTTCTTTTTTTGGTCGGAGTCCGTTTTGACGACTCGCTCATGTCCGTTTTGTCATTTTGAGAATGATTAATTCTACACTTTTTGACATCCGAGTTCGTTTCGGTGTCTTTTTGTTGAGTTCCGTGCTTTTTAGCGACTTTTCCGCACTTGAGTTCGATTCTTGCGAATCTCGTTCGAAACTGCTGTTTCGAGTTTGTTGTGTCAAGAATTAACACCTTCCGACCGGCGTTCGCCTAGGAGGACCGGCGACCGACTTACTGCCGAGCGGCCAAGGCAGACCTGGAGACCAAGCCTTAGCCCAGCGGACATGCTAGACTGGCCAACCGAAGGTCCCAGGATGGATCCCGGTGCCGAGCGATCTACATCAAGACGATCGCCTCTCGGTACTCGGCGATCGACTCCTGGCGACCGACTGGAGGCGATCATCTCTCGGCATCTTGCCGACCTACCCTTGGAGACCGACCATTGCCGACCTTCATTCACTGGCCGATGGCGACCTCTGATGATCAGCTAGAGACGAGCGCCTCATATCGATCTCCACCGATGGCCATCCAGTCGGCGAAGACCGAGCCTCAAGACTGACACCACGTGCAAGATCCGGGACAAGATCCGCGAATCACGGACCATTGACCACAGTCTGACAGATTCTCTCCACCAGCCGACAAGCCGCCGAAAGCTTGTCAGTAGGGCCACATGTTGACTGATTCCGGACACGTGATGGCTCCTAATTGGACCGCCCAGCTGTGGCAGCCTTTTCCTTGGACTTTAGCCCGACAAACAAGATCTTTCTTGGACTTTAGCCCGACAGCCCAGGAGATCGCCCCATTATAATATTGGCCGGCGGGCGATCGGCACATTATTATAATGGCCGGCAGGCGATCGGCCACTACAGGACAGGACCCGACTGCCCCTATATAAGCAAGGCATCCTGCACTTGGACACGTCTTCAGCTTCCTTCTGCAACCTCACGATTTGAGCATACAACACAGAAGCAAACATCAAGCACTTGGCTAACATCCAACTCTTGGCAACAGCTATCATTCGGTCTTACTTCTCCCGGCCTTTCTCCTCGAGCAGATTACCGGCAGGGACGAAGAACACCGAGCTTCGCTCAAGAGCCGGATTAACAGAGTCTTTTTACACTCATTGTATTTAGATTTCTCACATTAATACTTGTATCCACGAATATTTGTATTAATAACATCTCGCGAGAGCATTCAAGCCCGGCCTAACAAACCCGCAAATCTTGTATTATTTATCTACTTCTGGAAGTGCTCCCGCAATTGTTGTTTGTTGTCCGTCTTCCAGCAGTATTAATCTTCGGATAAATATTTTGGGCAACAACAATTGGCGCTAGAGGAAGGGGATCCAACCCTCGATTTTTATACCTACCGTCCCGAAGAACACTCACTGTTCTCGGGCGGATACTTGAAGTGACACTTACCGCACTTCAAAGAAATCCTTCGAAAACATGTCTTCCGCCTCCGCGTCGAAGAAAGCCGCCGACTCGGCCGCACTCTGCTCCGTCCCGAGCCGCAGCCGATGGTGGAAGGCGGCCGCGGTCGAGACGCTCGATCCGTCCCGGACGGCGGCCCGAGCCTCTCGCTCGATCGGGCCCAACCAATGAACAGATCGAAGAGGCCATAGCCGCCCTTCAGGAACGATGGAGTGCTCTCGACGCGCCTCCTGCTATCACTCCCTCGATCTCCCGCCGGAAGTCCAAGCGGAAGCTCAAGGCATTGCTGGCCGAGCGATCGCCAGGAGGCTCTCACCCGCAAGGAAAGGCGCTCGGCAGCCGGGGCACCTCTGTCTTCGATCGCTGGCGCGACCCGACTCAGCGACCGGGCACCCGGCCTGGCTACGAGACGACGGAGTTGGTGTCCGTCACCAGGAGCTCGGCCTACCCAGCTCCCACAAGGCGATCCAGCCGCCTGGCTCCCGCTCGCCAGATTCCCGAGGTCGGCCGCAGCGGGGTCCGGAGGTCGGTACACGATCGCCTCGGCCCCCGCTCCCAAAGCCGATCCGCAAGCAGCCGAGCCGCGGCGATTGCCGCAATGCAACGTCAGATCGACGACGTGAAGGCACTCCTGCAATCCGGGTCAGGCGCCCTGAAGACGATCGCCGCGCCGAGCGAGCCGCTCGCGGTCGACATTGAGCTCGCCCCGGTGCAGCGCAGGATCGCTCCCCCGCAAACACCCATGTACGAGGGGCGATCGGACCCCCAGACGCACCTAAGCAAGTTCAACATCTACATGACCGGGTGTGGGGCATCGGACGCGACCAGGTGCCGAATGTTCCCTCTGACACTGGACGACCTCGCCCACCGGTGGTACACCTCACTGCCACCTCGGTCCATTGGCTCCTTTAACGAGCTGGCGCACGTCTTCACGGAACACTTCGCCACCAGGGCCGCTCGGCCAGAAGGTCCCCTTCGCATGATGCGAATCAAGCAGGGAGAAGAAGAGTCCGACTCGGACTACATCGACCGAGTAGACGTGATCATTCTCAACGGCGAGCACGTATGCGATGAGACCGCCCTCTACGCGGTCCTAGTAGGTTTTCGTGGCTTCTCGCCTATGTTCAGCATCTCACGATGACCCTACCGACTACCTACGCAGCTTTCCGGCTAGAGCCGCAGATTTCCTGTCTGTGCAAAGGCTTCTTCTCGGCTAGAGTAGAGCGATCGGCGCTCGTACGACGACCTCCGCCTCCCGGCCCGATCGCTACTACCCAGCAGAGCCGGAGGACTCGATCCCGCCTACTGATCCATTTTAAATGAGGGACTAGCCGCCGCCCGATCGCCAATATCGACCCACGAATAAAGCGATCGGCCGCCGAGCGACGATCGCGCCTTCCGTCCGTATCGCAACATCATCAAGAACCCGGACACGATCGCCATCTACATCCAAAGATATAACATGACGGACTAAGGTATAAGATCGCCTCCACCGCACATCATAAAGCCATGGCCCTGGCGATCGATGGAACCGGCCGCTTCGGCCATGCAAGGTCCTTTCGGCCGAGATCGCCCGCCCTTCGTTTAAATACGAGGCCGGCGTAGTCCGAGGGCTCTCAACATTAATCGGTGGACACATGCCACAACCCCGTCTCAACGTACACCGCCGAGGTCGGCCATCTCCATGGCGGGCCGAGGTGGAATCAGAGCTAAAAAACCGCCGGCGTGGAGTTGATTCATCCGACGCCGCCCCGCGCAAGGACTCCTCTAGACCGAGACCGCACGCCCTTCGTTTAAATACGAGGCGAGGCGCAGCCTTAACCGAGGACCTCATAATAAAGTGAGTCACGGGACACTCAATGTCTTCGCGCACCAAGACACGGTCATGGAGTCGGTCCATCGATCTCCGCGATCGTGCACGATTCCTCAAACAAGCGAAACCACCAAGTTTCCATGGGGATCGGCCAATGTTGTTTTTGCAGTACAAGACCGAAAGATAGCTAGCCAATCGACCATGATAGCCCAAGTCCGAGTCCTAAGTCACCCCGATCGCCCGTCCTCATCCGGACACGATCGCCAAGAAGAACCATCTCGCCCCATGTCTTCAACATAGAGCAAGTCGGGGGCAATTGTTGTGTCAAGAATTAACACCTTCCGACCGCGATCGCTAGGAGGACCGGCGACCGACTTATCGCCGAGCGGCCAAGGCACTGAGACCAAGCCTTAGCCCAGCGGACATGCTAGATCAAGCAACAAGGTCCTGTGATGGATCCGGTCTTGCCGAGCGATCTACATCAAGACGATCGCCTCTCGGTACTCGGCGATCGACTCTGGCGACCGACCGGAGGCGATCATCTCTCGGCATCTTGTCGACCTACCCTTGAGACCGACCATTGCCGACCTTCATTCACCGCCGATGGCGACCTCGATGATCGCTAGAGACGAGCGCCTCATATCGATCTCCACCGATGGCCATCCAGTCGGCGAAGACCGAGCCTCAAGATCGACACCACGTGCAAGATCCGGACAAGATCCGCGAATCACGGACCATTGACCACGCTGCAGATTCTCTCCACCACCCGACAAGCCGAAAGCTTGTCGGTAGGGCCACATGTTGACCGATTCGGACACGTGATGGCTCCTAATCGACCGCCCACTGTGGCGACCTTTTCCTTGGACTTTAGCCCGACAAACAAGATCTTTCTTGGACTTTAGCCCGACAAACCAGAGATCGCCCCATTATAATATTGGCCGGCGATCGGCACATTATTATAATGGCCGCAGCGATCGGCCACTACAGATGTGACCCGGCCGCTTCTATATAAGCAAGGCACCCTGCACTTGGACACGTCTTCAGCTTCCTTCTGCAACCTCACGATTTGAGCATACAACACAGAAGCAAACATCAAGCACTTGGCTAACATCCAACTCTTGGCAACAGCTATCATTCGGTCTTACTTCTCCCGGCCTTTCTCCTCGAGCATTACACGGCAGGGACGAAGAACACCGAGCTTCGCTCAAGAGCATGATTAACAGAGTCTTTTTACACTCATTGTATTTAGATTTCTCACATTAATACTTGTATCCACGAATATTTGTATTAATAACATCTCGCGAGAGCATTCAAGCCCGGGCCTAACAAACCCGGAAAATCTTGTATTATTTATCTACTCTCGGAAGTGCTCCCGCAATTGTTGTTTGTTGTCCGTCTTCCAGCAGTATTAATCTTCGGATAAATATTTTGGGCAACAACAGAGTTTCCCGTAAGTTCGTTTAACTTTGTTAGACGTGTTGTGAACTTCGGTTTGGTTATTCGATCATGTATCGTGATTTCCGGGCATTTTGGGCCATTTTGTAATTTCTTAAAAGTTACGGGTATCCGTATCTGTAATTGTTGTCTCGACCCGTTTCTTGGTCGCGTATGATTGAATATGGTATTATGTTTTCATTTCGGGTCGTTGATGTCGTCCGCGAACTTTTCGTCGTGTTCGTTACGTGCGTTTTCGGTAATCGGGTCGTCGAGCCTCGGGCGGTTATGGATCGCCGGACGGTTATGGATCGGGCCGGACGACATGGCACCGGCCGACGGACGGTGCGGCAGAACCGGCCAGAGCGCACGCCACGGCCGGAAGGTCGCGCGCTTAACCGGCAGCAGTGTACCGCACGCTACCGATGGCCTAACGCACGCTTAGCGGGTCCGGACAGTGGAGTCCTGGGATTCTCGAATCGGCCATGCTCGGCAGTAGCGCACGCCATCGGACGCCGCAGACGCTTCGGCCGGGCAGCGCACGCCTTCGGCCGGAAGGTCGCGCGACGCTACTCGCCGAAAGCGCTAGTCCGTATACATCGGTCGCGGCACGGGCCGAGAAGACGCTTAGCTCGGGCACTTAGCGCGCTAGTCCGGCCCAGTATAAATGTGGCTGAGCAGTCACATTTCATTTCGTTTTTCACTTCCTTCCTTCTCCGTCCGCGGATGGCGATTCATGGGTGACGAAGCCATGTTGTTTAACAAGAAATCCATGAAGTTCTTCAGTTCATAACATCAATCAATCATCCGTTATTATCGTTTGATCCAGCGAATCAAGGTAATCTTCCTTAGAACCCTAATTTCGTGAATTTGGGGATTTTTGCATTTTCGTCCGATTCGTTCCGTGTTGTTGATTAATTCATGATGGGTATGATTAATCTTGGTAGTATTCTTGTGTTTAACATCATTTAATCCATTGTTCTTCGTCGAATCGAAGTATATTTCTTGATTTCCTTCGAATTGACTTTTTGGGGGATTTGTCCCCGATCTCGTTTTTCATCCGTTTTCGATGGATCTATTATGGTTAAATGATGTTGTTAAACATATTCTATGGATTGTATATCCATATTTCAACTTGAAATTCCATTTTCGGGTTTTGACGGGACGAATCGTGTTCTTGGCCGTTTTGGGGAAAATCCTTGAATTTCGTCATTCGTTCCTTGAATTCAGCGGCTTTGGGTCGTACTTTGGAATTCATTTTCATTGTTATTGTTTTCGTTCGTAGTTCATTGTTGTGGATTGTCGTTCGGTGGAGTCGGCGAGTTCGTAGTCGGTTCGTGCCAACCTACTTCGGCCGATTCTCCGCGTTGTGGTTATTCGAGGCAAGTACCTTGCCCATACTTTTCTTATTTTGTGGATATGATGATCGGTGATCGTCTTGGTGTGTTTGTTTGGTTGTTTGAAATGAAGTTTCAAAGGATTTCGGTTCGGCCTCGTTAAAGGCTTTCTTTCAAAATGCGTGTGTGTTTTGTGAACGGCGTGTTTTGGGAATTGATTATGATTTGGTTATTTTGAACGTTGAAGGATTTGATGATGATACTCCTATTGTTTAAAGTTATGGAATTGTGTATTCCGTATTTAATCTTGTTATTGTGTTTTGAAGAGTTTGATAATGGTGTCGAGTTAATGGCCATCTCTAGTGAGTATTCTTAATGAGCTTACATTCTTAGCATGTTAGTATTGCATGAGCAACATGTGTGTGTGTATGCTCACTACGGGTTAGATCCGACGGGGTCTCGGTAGGGGTCCACGGAGGGGTGGATCCGCGAGCTTGCTTTTAACCACTATGGGTTAGATCCGACGGGGTCTCGGTAGGGGTCCACGGAGGGGTGGATTCACGGTTAATTGTGGTGCATTTTACAAATGTGATTCGATATTGGCATTTCCGGAAATGAGTGCTTTCGAACGGTTTTCATGATTGCATGCATTGACTAAGTGTGTAAGAGGTAAGTTGTTCGTTTGGCCTACTTAGCTAGGATGGCACTAGAGTATTTTGTTGTTTGTTTTAAATCCTTTATTTGTGGATTTTGATGTTGGGAGACGAACCTTGTGGTCGTTCTTGTATACTGTGAGTTGATGAGATTTGGGGCTAAAATCCCAATGGTTTTGTAAAAGTCATTTTACGGATTTGGGGCCAAAATCCCAACGGTTTGGTAAATGTCATTTTTCGGAAAGTAAAGATTTGGGGCGGTGACCCCTTTTGTCTTGTGGATTTTGAAAAACAGGATTTGATAATCCTAAATTGTTTTCTATTAAAACTCTCAATGGCATTCTAAACCGTTTTATAAATTACTTCCATTGATTTATGATATTTCGATTTTGAAATGTTTTCTCAAACTCTTGCCTCGGGAAGTACTTTTCGTTTCGTTTGGATCTTTGAGGATCCTTGGTTATTGTTATTCGTGGAATGTGAATGGTATGGCTCGTATTTGCACTTTGTCCTTGCACTAGCAAAACAGTAGAGTTTTGCTAACCCCCGAGTATTCGGGGGGTGGATGTCTGTTTTTGCATTCAGGTTTTGGAGCATAACACAGGGTCGGCACGAAGGATGATGAAAGATGATCGATACTAATCACATGAGGAAACGTACTCTGTTTATTGGTTCAGTTGTACTCTATTTTTTCCGCTGCTATATTTTCCCGTTGTACGGGTGTAGTTGTATTTTGACCCCTGCGTGGGCATGAGTTGTATTTGAGTTGTATGTATTCGTTGAAAGACCAAATCGGTCTACTGAGTTATTTTAGCCTTAAAGGCATGGTTGAGTTGTTATATGTCGTTACCAGCCTGGTAGATCCTTGAGGAAAGGTTCTACGGCGTGTAATATCCTTGAGCGGATTGGGGGTGTTACAGGAGCTCCGTAGCCTAAGAACGGCCGGCCACGGGAAGCGGCAACACCTCCATTGATGGCTGTGTCCTTCGACTTATGAACTCCATGCTTGAACACCCCAAATCTACTAGATACCAAATCACTGTCACCAATAAGACCACACACATGTAGAGACAGCAAAATCTTGTCCCCCACCCCATCTTCTGATATCTTTTTTTTGTTTTTTGGGATAAATTCTGAAAAGAAAATTCAAAAAAAAAAAGAGAAGAAGATGGATGAAATTTCTGAAGATCGGATTATTTTTTTCGAAACTGAAATATTGCTATCGAGATTTAATATGGGGGGTGGTTATCATAAGATGTGGAGACGAGTTGTGCTATACACCCCTAAAATTGGTCCCAACATATGTACCGAATGACACGTGTCGTATTTTTATTCACGGGACTCATATTTATACATGAGGGGTCCAATTAGAATCCATCTAATTAAGATGTTGGGGGAAATTAGGGACTTGTAGAGTGGGTAGTATAACATTTTCCATTAACGTAATTTGTGGACTTAAGAAGTAACTGAATCAAAGGATAAGTATTGACCTAGTTTGGATTCGTTTTATAATTGGTTTTCATAGGTCGGGTCCGGGTAGTATCCGTAGGACCTGGACCCGCAATATTAATATAAATAATTACATACATATATATATATATATATATATATATATTGAAATATTATTTCATTACGTAACATAATATTATATTTCAATTTAGGTGGGACTTAAAATCAGGAAAAAATTGGACAAACTTGAAAGTCGGTGTTTTTATGGAAAAATTTTAAATATCAGGTGCAAAATGAAGATATAGCAAACTTCATGTATTTTTATGCAATTTACCGGTTTACCGTTGTATTATCGGAGAATACAAATTACTCCCTTGTGCACACGACGCCAGGGAGGTGTGTTTGAAAAGATACAGGGGACAAGACAAGACATGTACTAAGATTTGAATAAAAAAGAATAATGCTATAAATAAAAGGACAAGACAAGTTATTGCTACTATATGATTATGAGATAGCACACATTAAAATAATAATTTAATAATATACAACAACTTGTGGTTTCAGAATTGGTATGATGACCACACATTAGAATAATAATATCTATTGATTCCTAAAAAAAACATTTAAAATGACTCATATTCCAACCAACATCTGAAAATTGACCAAAAAAAGTTAAAAAAATCAATTAAATTTCCACCAAATCATATATATACTCATCAAAGAGATTGTAAATATCTAAATTACTCCCAACAAAAAAACACAAAAAAAAGAAACAAAAAAGTTACGTCACCCCTATTTTCCTTCAAACAGAAACGAACCGTTCGGTAACCGTTTTCAAAAAACGTGATAAAAAGAGGTTCTCTCTCCCAAACCCACACACTCCTCAATCGACTCCAATACTACATCAACGTCTTGATTATAACACCCCCATATTAAATCTCGATAGTAATATTTCAGTTTCGAAAAAAATAATCCGATCTTCAGACATTTCATCCATCTTGCATGAATAAATAAATGAATGAATAATATAGAGAAAATAATAAATAATATAAAAGGAATTGTCAATCACATCAACTGAAAGAACTGAAAGAAAATGCATCAATTTGCTAAAATGACAAAATAGTCCCTTGACAAATACTACTACTACCAACGCAATTAGAAGTAAACAAAAATTACTGCAATAGGAATAAGACCAGATTGAGATGAATCATGATCCCTACTAATACGGCGTCGGAGCTCCGTAGCCTAAGAACGGGCGGCCACGGGAAGCGGCAGCACCTCCATTGACGGTTGTGTCCTTCGACTTATGAACTCCATGCTTGAACACCCCCAAATCTACCAGATACCAAATAACTGTCACCAAAATGACCACACACATGTAGAGACAACAAAATCTTGTCCCCCAGCCCATCTTCTTATAACATTATTGGTTTTTTGGGATAAATTCTGAAAAGAAAATTCAAAAAAAAAAAAAAGAGAAGAAGATGGATGAAATTTCTGAAGATCGGATTATTTTTTTCGAAACTAAAATATTTCTATCGAGATTTAATATGGGGGGTGGTTATCAAGACGTGGAGACCATGCAACATATGTTTTACTAGTCTGGCAAGACGTGCTTGCTTAGACCATATAAGGGTGATAATTGGCTTATATACGCAACCAACTTAGAGATTGATCTTTATGGTTTTTCTTTCCTTTCGGATAGGTATATAAGTCCCATATCTTAGGCCAGCTTTATGAAAGCCACATTTTCGGATAGGTATATAAGTCCCAGAGTATTTGCTTATTTTTAGGCTGTCCTGTTACATTATATAGGAGTTGTGCTATACACTCCTAAAATTGGTCCCAACATATATACCGAATGACACGTGTCGTGTTTTTATTCGTGGGACTCATATTTATACATGAGAGGTCCAATTAGAATATATCTAATTAAGATGTTGGGGGAAATTAGAGACTTGTAGAGTGGGTAGTATAACATTTTCCATTAACGTAATTTGTGGACTTAAGAAGTAACTGAATCAAAGGATAAGTATTGACCTAGTTTGGTTTCGTTTTATAATTGGTTTTCATAGGTCGGGTCCGGGTAGTATCCGTAGGACCTGGACCCGCAATATTAATATAAATAATTACATATATATATATATTGAAATATTATTTCATTACGTAACATAATATATAATATTATATAATTATATTATATAATTATATATAGAATATAATTATATATATAATTATATACTATATAATTATATATTTTATTACATTACATAATATTATATAATATATAATTATATACTATATAATATTATATAATATTTAAATATATAATTACAAGTATATATAATTATTTTTAGTTTTAATGTTAATTTTCGGGTACCCGGTGGGTACCCAGACCCGGCCCTGGGCGGGCCTGGATCTACCCGATCTGTAAATATTCGGGTCTGAGTTCGGGTCTGGGTCCAGTTTTAAATTTCGGTCCGGGTCCAGATACCTATGAATCCGGCCCCGCCCCACCCCATTGCCATCCCTCACACATGTCGGCTGTGGAAGAACAAGAAGAGACTCATTAAGAAGAAAAAATAAATCGAAAATAAAATTAGTATACCGACAAAAAAATGCAGTGTCCTTTTAAACAAATTTAGCAAAGATTCTTTTCATATCTCGTCGGATTTTTGAAGTTACTCGAAGACATTGAAATTATATACAGTAAAACCTGATGACTTTAGATAAAAAAAGAATAATGCTATACATAAAAGGACAAGACAAGCTATTCCTACTATATGATTATGGTGATGGTGAGGATGAAGATAGCACACATTAAAATAATAATTTAATAATATGCATCAACTTGTGGTTTCAGAATTGGTATGATGACCATATATTAGAATAATAATATCTATTGATTCCTAAAAAAACAAATCATCAAAAAATGACTCATATTCCAAGAACATCCGAAAATTGACCAAAAAAAAATTAAAAAAAATCAATTAAATTTCCACCAAATCATATATATACTACTCATCTAAATATCCAAATTACTCCCAACAAAAAAACACATGAAAAAAAAAAGAAACAAAAAAATATTACGACACCCTATTTTCCTTCAAACAGAAACGAACCATTCGGTAACCGTTTTTAAGAAACGTGATAAAAAGAGGTTCTCTCTTCCAAACCCACACACTCCTCAATCGACTCCAATACCACACCCACGTCTTGATTATAAAGCCGAGGAGAAGGTAATTTTAAATATTAATATAATATATAACCTAATATATTTCGTCCCTCGTATATTATTTTTTCTTGTGTATATTGCAATTTTAATGTTGTCCTAGTTATTTAGCCATATAAAAATGGAAAATTTATGTACCTATATATATATATATTTTGATAAAAATATTGAAAGTCAAGGTGAATGGCGGATTAGCCCCACCCGTGTTTTATAAAACGGGCGATTTATGTGTAAATTAAGTAGGTCGATTATGTTATTTATTTTAAAAAATAGATTGATTTTACATTTTGTATATAAATTAAATAGGAGCACTGCCCTCTATGTTTTGAAAAAAAGGGGAAAATACAGAGAGATACTTGAATTTTACCATGTCTTTCGTTTTGCACATGATTTTTGAATTTTCTCTATAAAATTAACAACTTCCGATTTTGTTCATTATCTCTTTAATACGAAATTTTCGACCAAATTTTCTTTATAGATTAAGATGACATAGTTAGTGCAAACACGAAGAATTTTGTTTTATTTCGCCTTAAAATTATCGCAGTTTCATGAATTCACATGGGAGGAAAATTTGAAATAATGTAAATAAGGTATCAAGACACTGTCGTACAGAACTTCTAAAAATAATCTCGTTAAATTTGGCGGACATAAGAGGTCGTCATATGTCTTGTTGACACATAAGTTTAGTAAGATTCAATTTAGGTGGGACTTAAAATCAGGAAAAAATTAGACAAACTTGAAAGTCGGTGTTTTTATGGAAAAAATTTAAATATCAGGTGCAAAATGAAGATATAGCAAACTTCATGTATTTTTATGCAATTTACCGGTTTACCCGTTGTATTATCGGAGAACAAATTGCTCCCTTGTGCACACGACGTCAGGGAGGTGTGTTTGAAAAGATAGAGGGGACAAGACAAGACATGTACTAAGATTTGAATAAAAAAGAATAATGCTATAAATAAAAGGACCAGACAAGTTATTGCTACTATATGATTATGAGATAGCACACATTAGAATAATAATTTAATAATATACAACAACTTGTGGTTTCAGAATTGGTATGATGACCACACATTAGAATAATAATATATATTGATTCCTAAAAAAACAAATCATTTAAAATGACTCATATTCCAACTAACATCTGAAAATTGACCAAAAAAGGTTAAAAAAATCAATTAAATTTCCACCAAATCATATATATACTCATCAAAGAGATTGTACTCCCAACAAAAAAACACAAAAAAAAAAAAGAAACAAAAAAGTTATGTCACCCCTATTTTCCTTCAAACAGAAACGAACCGTTCAATAACCGTTTTAAAAAAACGTGATAAAAAGAGGTTCTCTCTCCCAAACCAACACACTCAATCGACTCCAATACTACACCCACGTCTTGATTATAACACCCCCATATTAAATCTCGATAGCAATATTTCAGTTTCGAAAAAAATAATCCGATCTTCAGACATTTCATCCATCTTACATGAATAAATAAATGAATGAATAATATAGAGAAAATAATAAATAATATAAAAGGAATTGTCAATCACATCAACTGAAAGAACTGAAAGAAAATGCATCAATTTGCTAAAATGACATAATAGTCCCTTGACAAATACTACTACTACCAACGCAATCAGAAGTAAACAAAAATTACTACAATAGGAATAAGACCAGATTGAGATGAATCATGATCCCTACTAATACGGTGTTGGAGCTCCGTAGCCTAAGAACGGCCGGCCACGGGAAGCGGCAGCACCTCCATTGACGGCTGTGTCCTTCGACTTATGAACTCCATGCTTGAACACCCTCAAATCTATCAGATACCAAATCACTGTCACCAAAAATACCACACACATATAGAGACAGCAAAATCTTGTCCCCCACCCCATCTTCTGATATCTTTTTTTGTTTTTTGGGATAAATTCTGAAAATAAAATTCAAAAAAAAAGAGAAGAAGATGGATGAAATTTCTGAAGATCGGATTATTTTTTTCGAAACTGAAATATTGCTATCGAGATTTAATATGGGGGGTGGTTATCAGAAGATGTGGAGACGAGTTGTGCTATACACCCCTAAAATTAGTCCCAACATTTGTACCGAATGACACGTGTCGTGTTTTTATTCGCGGGACTCAAATTTATACATGAGGGGTCCAATTAGAATCCATCTAATTAAGATGTTGGGGGAAATTAGGGACTTGTAGAGTGGGTAGTATAGCATTTTCCATTAACGTAATTTGTGGACTTAAGAAGTAACTAAATCAAAGGATAAGTATTGACCTAGTTTGGTTTTGTTTTATAATTGGTTTTCATAGGTCGGGTCCGGGTAGTATCCGTAGGACCTGGACCCGCAATATTAATATAAATAATTACATATATATATATATTGAAATATTATTTCATTACGTAACATAATATATAATATTATATAATTAAATTATATAATTATATATAGTATATAATTATTATATACTATATAATTATATATTTCATTACATTACATAATATTATATAATATATAATTATATACTATATAATATTATATAATATTTAAATATATAATTACAAATATATATAATTATTTTTAGTTTTAATTTTAATTTTCGGGTACCCGGTGGGTACCCAGACCCGGCCCTGGGCGGGCCTGGATCTACCCTATCTGTAAATATTCGGGTCTGAGTTTGGGTCCGGGTCCAGTTTTAAATTTCGGTCCAAGTCCAGATACCTATGAATCCGGTCCCGCCCCACCCCGTTGCCATCCCTGACACATGTTGGCTGTGGAAGAACAAGAAGAGACTCATTAAGAAGAAAAAATAAATCGAAAATAAAATTAGTATACCGACAAAAAAATGCAGTGTCCTTTTAAACAAATTTAGCAAAGATTCTTTTCATATCTCGTCGGATTTTTGAAGTTACTCGAAGACATTGAAATTATATACAGTAAAACCTGATGACTTTAGATAAAAAAAGAATAATGCTATACATAAAAGGACAAGACAAACTATTCCTACTATATGATTATGGTGATGGTGAGGATGGAGATAGCACACATTAAAATAATAATTTAATAATATGCATCAACTTGTGGTTTCAGAATTGGTATGATGACCATACATTAGAATAATAATATCTATTGATTCCAAAAAAAACAAATCATCAAAAAATGACTCATATTCCAAGAACATCCGAAAATTGACCAAAAAAAAATTAAAAAAAATCAATTAAATTTCCACCAAATCATATATATACTACTCATCTAAATATCCAAATTACTCCCAACAAAAAACACATGAAAAAAAAAAGAAACAAAAAAATTACGACACCCTATTTTCCTTCAAACAGAAACGAACCATTCGGTAACCGTTTTCAAGAAACGTGATAAAAAGAGGTTCTCTCTTCCAAACCCACACACTCCTCAATCGACTCCAATACCACACCCACGTCTTGATTATAAAGCCGAGGAGAAGGTAATTTTAAATATTAATATAATATATAACCTAATATATTTCGTCCCTCGTATATTATTTTTTCATGTGTATATTGCAATTTTAATGTTGTCCTAGTTATTTAGCCATATAAAAATGGAAAATTTATGTACCTATATATATATATATATATTTTTTTTTTGATAAAAATATTGAAAGTCAAGGTGAATGGCGGATTAGCCCCACCCGTGTTTTATAAAACGGGCGATTTATATGTAAATTAAGTAGGTCGATTATGTTATTTATTTTAAAAAATAGATTGATTTTACATTTTGTATATAATTAAATAGGAGCATTGCCCTCTATGTTTTGAAAAAAAGGGGAAAATGCACAGAGATACTTGAATTTTACCATGTCTTTCGTTTTGCACATGATTTTTGAATTTTCCCTATAAAATTAACAACTTCCGATTTTGTTCATTATCTCTTTAATACGAAATTTTCGACCAAATTTTCTTTATAGATTAAGATGACATAGTTAGTGCAAATACGAAGAATTTTGTTTTATTTCGCCATAAAATTATCGCAGTTTCACGAATTCACATGGGAGGAAAATTTGAAAGAATGTAAATAAGGTATCAAGACAGTGTCGTACAGAACTTCTAAAAATAATCTCGTTAAATTTGGCGGACATAAGAGATCGTCATATGTCTTGTTGACACATAAGCGCCAATTAGTAAGATTCAATTTAGGTGGGACTTAAAATCAGGAAAAAATTGGACAAACTTGAAAGTCGGTGTTTTTATGGAAAAAATTTAAATATCAGGTGCAAAATGAAGATATAGCAAACTTCATGTATTTTTATGCAATTTACCGGTTTACCCGTTGTATTATCGGAGAATACAAATTGCTCCCTTGACAATCGTGGTCCTGTTCGTCCGCAAGTTCCACCACCGACGTATCCACAACCTCCACCACCGATGCATCAACAATACCCTCAATCGGGCTATTATCCCCAACCTCCACCACCGATGCATCAACAATACCCTCAATCGTTTAACTATCCCCAACCTCCACCACCGATGAATCCAACCCAATATAACATTTCAATGACGAGTGACTTCAACCCGTTTTGTGACTACCGTGAAGGTCCTTCGTGGCGTGAACCAAGTGTGGAACGCGAACTACCTCTATATGATGATCCCGATGATGATGTTGAGATTGTTCCCGAAACACAACAACAAACTCAAATTGGTATACATTTTATTTTTATAAACGTTATATTTTTTTTTATAAACGTTATATTTTTTTTATAAACGTTATATATTTTTTTATATACGTTACATATATTTTTTTTAGATGAAGATGTTTAAGTCGTTAAAGGAAAAACTAAAGCGGATAAAAAGTCTTGGATGTCGATCGAAGAGGTTGCTTTGGCTAAATCGTGGATTCATATCTCGACATGTAGAAGAGTTGTGAATGAACAAGGTAGAGAGCGGTTTTGGGAAAGAATTTTGGAGCATTTCGCGGCCACCATTAAAGACACTAAGCGAACTCGTTATGGTTTGAACACAAAGTGGAAAAATATGAATCATGCAATGGGTATCTTTAACGGGCTATACATCCAACAAGTAATTTTTAAACTATATACTTGTGTTAATTTATATACTTGTGTTTCACTTTAGTACTTGTGTTAATTTATATACTTGTGTTAATTTATAATTGTAGAATCGCATTCGTGAGAGTGGGTGTGACGATGTCAACGTCATGGGTAATGCCTTGTCTGATTATGATAAGAAACAGAAGGACAGTTCTTTTACTCATATTGAAGCGTGGAAGGTTGTTAAGGATGAACCGAAATGGTTGGCACAACCACGTTTTCAAAAATTATCTTCGACATCTCATTCCGACAAATGAAGAAAGTCGTCGGAATCTAGCTACTATGAGTCCAGAAGCAATGACAATGTTGAGACTTTTATTCCGGATCTAAATGACGACACAACTCCTGTATCAAAAAGAAAAGGGAAAAAGCCCGCTAGCGAGTCGTCGACAAAGAATAGTGCTGCTGAGTTTATTGAGAACTATACGGCAAAGAAAGCACTAGCGTTGGATGAGGCGAGGGCAGAAAAACGTGCAAATGATGAATTGTCCAAACAGTTGATGTCGCAACAACTCGAAAATGCTAACGAAAAAGCTATGATTCGGGCATACAAATTCTATAACGAGCCGCACGAATACATAACCAATCCGGTTATGCGACAATTCGCTATTGACAAAAAACGTGCGTATGCGGAGAAGTATGGATGGCCTACCGATTTTTAGATATAATTATGTTTTTTTTAAGAATAATGTAATTTTCTTTCTTTTTTTTTTATTTTTATTTTTTAAGTATTATGTAATTTTCTTTTAGTTATTAATGAAATATTATGTTTTTATTAATTTATGAAAATAAAAAATTAAAAAAATAAAATTAGTTGGGAGGTATGAAAAAAGCATGGTTGCCACTAAAAAGGGGTTTGGAGGTATGAAAAAGGTATGAATGATGTTGAATGAGGTGGAATGATATTATTGGTAGATTTGGAAGGTATGGGATTTTTGAGAGGCATGACTACCACCATGCTAACCGAATGAACATACACGAGGCTGGAGGAAGATAAGGTTATGTATAGGTGGCAGTGAAAGGATGCTCCAGATGTCCTTTTCTTTTATGTTTTTGGGCACATGTCGGATGTGGAAGAACGAGAAGAGACTCATTACGGAGAAAAAATAAATCGAAAATAAATTAGTATACCGACCAAAAAATGCAGTGTCCTTTTAAACAAATTTAGCAA
The DNA here is from genome assembly GCA_033398695.1 of Orobanche coerulescens. NCBI lineage: Eukaryota > Viridiplantae > Streptophyta > Magnoliopsida > Lamiales > Orobanchaceae > Orobanche > Orobanche coerulescens. The sequence goes on along the minus strand of CM065805.1, from coordinate 9,057,551 downwards.
CAATTCTTTTCATATCTCGTCGGATTTTTGAAGTTACTCGAAGACATTGAAATTATATATTCAAATAATACATTCGAATTGCCTACTCGATTAACACAAAATACATTCGAGTTGTATATTCAAGTGACTCGAATTACATTCGAGTCACTATCACCTATAACATATTTAAGTTATATATTCGAGTCACCTAATATATTTTTGAGTCATATATTCGAATGACTCGAATGCATTTTGTGTTAATCGAGTAAGTGACTCGAATGTATTATTCGAATAAATGACTTGAATGTATTTGAGTAAATGTCAAACATGATAGTTTGAGTATGAAAAGAATTGATGTTAAATTTAGAGAAAAAAAGATTTTATTATATTTAAAAGGTGTACACTCATCTATTCCCATTTAGTATAATGCTTGGATTGTGGTGAGTTTAAGGTTGAATTGAATCGGTAGGTATATTAATTTTGTTTTCATAGTAATATGTACCAACAACATATAATTGGTAGAAGAGATATACTTTTCGTACCAAGACAACTAGTAATACCCGTCGTGCAATGCACGGGCTTTAGTTTAAATTCTGTAAATAGTTGAGATATTTGCACATTGAGAGAGTTTAAATATTTAAGAGAAAAAAATATTAAGATCAGTATAACACAGTGCGATATATTTAATATTGTCCGAGATAAACTAAAATAACGATTTTTACAAATTGCAGAAGACCTCCCTATAGACGATATTTCTTGTTGTGGTAGATTTGTTGTTCCCTTTGTCGCCCATCAAGATCTTGAGATCCTTTAGATGAGTAACCCTTGACAAAGCCACATATAGTTGACCGTGACAAAAAAACTGATTTCCTTAGAAATAGTCTAACGTGAGTCAAAAATTGACCTTGTCTCTTATTTATGGTCATTGCAAATGTCACAATCAAGGGATATTGCCTTCTTGTGAATTTGACTGGTAGCCTGGGATCAGAAGGTGCCAACGACATTCTAGGAATTAGTGCTCGATGTCCTACATTACTTCCTGTTAAAATCTCAGCTTCAATGACATAGTTCCCAAGCTTTGTAACGACCATTCTTGTACCATTGCATAATCCAATTGAATAGTCGACATTTCGTAGCAACATCACCGGAGTACCTACTTTCAAATTAAGTTCATGGTTTGGAACCCCTAAAGATCTGATTTCCTTGTGTGAAGTGCATTTATGACATCAGTTGTCTTGTTTGAATGACATGGTTCGTCCGAACTTAAATATAAGTGTCCATATCCATCTAATTGTGCGTCCATGTACTGATTCACTTCATCAATGACGTCTAGTGTAGGTGCCAAAATCGCCCTTTCTTTAAAGTAAGACGAATCTTCAGTGTAAATGCCAGAGGATGAATATGTGCTCTCAACAATTGATGGGATAGGATCCTCGAAGTCTTGTATCAAAAAAATCATGAGGATTGTAGAAAAGATATTGTTATCCTGAAATTTAAAATTGTAGTAACTTACCGTAAAGTTTCCCTGTGACAATGTTGGTGTTTGTCTCAAAAATCTATAAAGCTTTTAAGCACAAATCTCAAATTTGAAAATTTTTCTTTCGGATCTTCATATATGAGAGTTCATCCACAAATGTTGATCATGAAGAGTGCATCAGTTGTTTGATATGGCATATCATTTAAGACAACCAAAAATTTAGACATTCTATATAGTTTTTCTTCCTGCAGCATGGCACTGTGCTTCGAAACCCATGGTTTTTGTTTGAGCATGGATCCTGTCTCCCTATAAATAAAAAGAATTACATAGTGTTGCATCAAGTAAATGAGAGACATATTTATATATGGAAAACTTAATCACAATGTAATAGAATCTTACTGTATACATCGTGAAATATGCATTCAACTGTTTTTATGTCTCTCCCAGCAAAATCAAGCACATCATATGATCTGACCAGACGCAATCTCATGCTTCATCCGAAATTTCTGGGTTCCAGATCTCTTATACTGCTCCAAATCGGCATGTTGTCTATCTTTTGTTAATATATTTCTATGGTGATCGTTTCTGCAACTATAGGAATAATGGAATGGAGCTATGTATATTCCTTGGACAGGGGCTCCTTTTATACTATTTTCCATTTAATATGCCAGTTATAAGGTAGTTTTATGTTAGTGACTAAAGTAGTGGACAATATGGTTGTTGTGGATACGAAGACATAAACAGTTTTTTGTTAAACCGCCACTCCTAATAAAGTCGCCAATTCTAAAAAAACCACCAATTCTAATGGAGCAGTTTTTTTTGATAAACCGTCATTGCAACTACTATACAATAACCTGCTAGTGAAGAATGTGGCTGTGATGATTTATTGTAATCAAGTTCTATATTTTTATCTTCAAATTTATTGCTTTTATTAATTTTTTTTATTTATTTTCTTTTGCGACGGTTTTATTCATAAAACCGCCATTAGACCTACTATATACTACTATAATTTGGCGGGAAATTCCGTATTTTTATCTTCAAATTTATTGCTTTTATTAATTTTTTCTTTAATTTTTTTGCAACGGTTTTATTAAAAAAACCGCCATTACACCTATTTTTTCATTAATTTTTGGCAACGATTTTATTAAAAAAAAACCGCCATTATACCTATTAAATTTGGGCGGGAAATCTCCTTCCCAAATGACTATATTCTTTTAATATATATAAAGATTATGGCTCATAAATTTAAATTCACATTATATTTTTCTACAAAAGATATTACATGTAGTTCTCACTTGTATCAGATACAGTCCAAATTTCAAATTTACAGAATACAAGTACACAATGTGTACATGACAAACACCAAAACATTAACTGTTAGCATTATGTTTATTATAATATGTATAGCTGTCGTCATAGCATTATGTTTATTATAATATATATAGCTGTAATCAAGTTGGAATTTATTAGCTTCAATCAAGGATAATGAGTCCCTATAAATCCTTGATATAGGACATTGTACGAATCAGGACATCAATAAAGATTATCAGAAACACATACCTTTCTACATGGTATCGGAGACCAATAACCGATCCTAAACAAAACACTAATTCCGCTGCTTCTTCATCTCCTGCCCATCTCTTCGTCTTCTGCTACTCACCTCCATCTCCTCATGATCCTATGAATCTCCTCCTAACCTCCATACGTCTACTGCTTCTCACCCCATTCATCATCACAACAAACCCTAATCTCCTCAATCCTCTAAATCTCCCCTCACAATGACTATCACCGACCCTCCTCAACCTCCCACCATACTTCTCTCTGATAAATTAATGGCAATAACAAATCTTACCAACATCATTCCCGTGAAGCTTGATATGGATGAGATGAATTATTCATCTTGGGTTTACTTTTTCACTCATTTTTGTCGCGGCAATCAACTTCTAGATCACATCGAAACAAAAATTGCAACAGATGCATCCACACGTACCACAACACCCCATGATGCCGAGTGGTTAAAGATTGACTCCATCCTCCTTTCATGGATATTTGTTACGGTTTCTAAAACCCTCCAACAATGTTTGGTTGTTGAAAACCCTAAATTGGCTAAGGGCGCATGGGATATCCTAGCCACCATCTTTTCCGATAACAAACGAACCCATTCGATTGCATTGAAAGCGGAGTTACGTTCCTTGAAGCTTGGTGACACGGGGATCGATGCCTACTTTCGTAAGATTGAGTCCATTGCCACGGTTTTAAATAGCCTTGGCTCGACATTGGACAATGATGATATAGTTACCTTCGCCCTAGAAGACTTGCCTGCAAGATATGACAATGTGGCCACCATCATTGCCCATCGGGATCCTTTTCCCGATCTTAAAACGGTTCGATCCATGCTTACCACGGAGGAAATGCGTCAAAAGGCTCGCACACAAGACCCTTTGTACGACTCTTCATCTCCTATGGCATTAGTAGCAAACACCGGGTCTCATAACCGTCGCCCCTTCACCTCCACGGATAAGGTACACAAACCTTGCAACAACTTTCTCAAGGGATATTGTCGTTTTGGAGCTTCATGTCGTTTCTTGCACAATGGTGTGCATGGTAGCACTCCACAGACCACGTCCAATAATATTACTAATATTGACATGCAAAACCTTCAATCCCTTTTGGCCAAACTTGGCTGTGGTACATCATACGCTGGTCCCCCAACCACTAGCTCACCAAAAACCCTGAACCCTGTCGCATACTACACAAGCCCTTCTGGTTTTGGACTGCCTTCTGCTTATGGACCCTCTGTCCACCCGGTTCAACATCAACAGGTCATGCAGTAGTTGAACCCCGGTCTGCCATACCAAGTGCAGCAGTTCACGACCCTGCCACGGTTCAACAACGAGTGTGTCACGAACCGTGCTCAAGCCTCACGAACCCTCTTGATTTATGACCAGGTCACCCACTACTCACCTTTGTCAACCAGTCGGCCATCCACCTCCCGGCGGTTCCACGACCGGGGTTCACCATTCACTTACCACTCGCTCAAACTCAAATGGGTATTCTTGGACCCGCACCCGCGTGATGTGCCACTTCGCCTGGGAACTTTAGGAGTCAAGCTGGGTCAAGAGACGATCCTACCACATGCTTTTGCCACTCCCACACTCCATGAGCCCGCTCTTGGAAACTGGAATATGGATACAGGTGCGTCTTCTCATCTAAATAACTCGGTCAATAATCTTAGTGATGTATTTAATTCGAGTGTTTATTCATCTGTTGCAGTTGGCGACGGGCACACTATTCCCGTCACCAACTCTGGCCATAGCATTATACCGACACCCTTTCGACCCCTTCACTTAAATAATGTCCTTATCACCCCTCACATTGTTAAAAACCTAATTTCTGTACGTCAGTTTGTATGTGAAAATTATTGCACTGTTGAATTTGATCCCTTTGATTTTTCTGTTAAGGACTTTCAAACTCGTCAGGTGCTGCTCCGCTGTGATAGCACTGGCGACCTCTACCCTATCACCAAGCCTTCTCCCATTCCACAAGCATATCTCACAAGTCAGTATATGTGGCACCAATGTCTTGGTCACCCAGGAAGTGAAGTGTTACGTCGTGTTATTTCTAATAATTCAATTTCATGTAATAAAGAGAAATCTCTTGTGCTTTGTCATGCTTGTCAACTTGGCAAACACGTGAAACTTCCATTTGATAGTTCATCTACTTTAGTTGAAAGCTGTTTTGATATTGTTCACTCGGACTTATGGACTTCTCCAATCTCGAGTCTGTCTGGTTTCAAATATTATGTTATTTTTCTGGATCACTATTCCCAGTTTGTATGGGTTTATCCGTTGGTTAACAAATCTGATGCTTTGATCAAATTTACTTTATTTCGCACATTTATCAAAACAAAATTTAACAAAGAAATCAAATCTTTTCAGTGTGACCATGGTGGTGAATTTGACAACCATACCTTTCATAAACTATTTAACGACAATGGGATTCGTTTTCATTTCTCATGTCCCCGCACCTCCCAACAAAATGGCAAATCTGAACGCATGATCCGCACCATTAACAACCTTATCCGCACCTTACTTTTTCAAGCCCACCTACCCTCCAATTATTGGGTTGAAGCCCTCAACATGGCCGTTTACCTTTTAAATATTCTACCATCCCGGGCTATTGATAATGACGTTCCCCTTAGACGTATGTTTGGCACCTCACCTGACTACCGTATCTTACATGTCTTTGGATGTCTTTGTTATCCTCATGTTGATACCAACCACAAACTCGGTCCACGAGCCACACCCTCCATATTTTTAGGACATGCCACCAATCACCGTGGATATCGCTGCTTAGACCTAAACACAAACAAAATCATTATATCCCGCCATGTCACCTTTGATGAGACCATTTTTCCCTTTCATTCCACCACACCTACTGTGCAACCATCCTACGACTTCTTAGATGACTCGCCTAACATCATTTCCAACATCATTAAACTCACCCCAACTCCCCTACCTCAACCTTCATCGCCTACACCTACACCAACAAATTCACCTCCCTCACCCATTTCCCCTACTATAGACCCTCCATCATCTCCCGCTGTGGCATCTCCGCAACCACATCCCTCCCCACCATCACCTACCTCCCCTGCACACCCAGCCGCCCCAGTTTCTGTTCCCCAAGAACCCATCCATGTGTCTCATCCTACCCAGACTACGACATCTGTTCATCCCATGGTTACACGTTCTCGTGTCGGGACTACCCGTCCCAATCCCCGTTATTCTTGTCATGTATCTACTGTTTCCCCTTTACCCCGTTCCTATAATGCTGCTTTTCATGACCCTAATTGGTTAAATGCTATGTATGATAAATTTAATGCTCTTATTAAAAACAAAACTTGGATTCTTGTACCTCGCCCTGCGGACATTAACATTGTTCGCTGTATGTGGTTATTTCGCCACAAGTACTTGGCTGACGACACTCTCAGTCGCTACAAGGCTCGCCTTGTCGCGAATGGTAGCACACAGATAGAGGGGATTGATGTTGATGAGACCTTTAGCCCGGTTGTTAAACCTGGCACTATCCGCACTGTTCTCAGTTTAGCTGCTTCTAGACATTGGCCCGTTCACCAGCTCGATGTAAAGAATGCATTTTTGCATGGGGATTTATCTGAGACAGTTTACATGCATCAACCACCTGGTTTTCGTGATACTGAGCACCCTGATTATGTATGTCTGTTACGCAGATCTTTGTATGGGTTGAAACAAGCTCCTCGGGCTTGGTTTCAGCGCTTTGCTACATATGCTCTTGGGATTGGATTTACTCATAGTCGCTGTGACACCTCCTTATTTATCTATCATCAGGGGACTGACACTGCTTATCTTTTATTATATGTTGATGATATTGTATTGACTGCCTCTTCTGATGGATTACTTCAGCGTATCATTGCAGCTCTTCATAAGGAGTTTTCTATGACAGACTTGGGATCACTAAATTACTTTCTGGGCATATCTGTTACTCGTGACACTTCTGGTATGTCTTTATCACAGCGTAAGTATGCTACAGAGATCCTTGCGCGTGCTCACATGGCGGATTGCAATTCCAGTCGGACTCCGGTTGACACTGAGTCTAAAATGGGTGATGATGGCAGTTTGATATCCGATCCCACCTTATATCGGAGCCTTGCAGGGTCACTTCAGCACCTAACATTTACTCGCCCTGATATTTCGTATGCTGTTCAGCAGGTGTGTCTTCATATGCATGATCCGCGAGAGCCTCATTTCTCTGCGCTCAAACGGATTTTGCGCTATATTCGGGGTACTTTGGATTACGGGTTACAGTTGTACTCTTCTTCCACTACGTCGTTGGTTGCATATTCTGATGCTGATTGGGCCGGTTGCCCAACTACTCGGCGGTCTACCTCTGGATACTGTGTATTTCTTGGTAACAACTTGCTCTCATGGTCCTCCAAGCGTCAACCGACTCTTTCTCGTTCGAGTGCTGAGGCAGAATATCGTGGGGTTGCCAATGCAGTTGCTGACACATGTTGGTTGCGGAATCTTCTACGAGAGCTTCATACTCCGGTTTCTTCCGCAACACTAGTATACTGTGATAACGTCAGTGCTGTCTATATGTCCTCGAATCCGGTTCAACATCAAAGAACCAAGCACATCGAGATTGACATTCATTTTGTTCGAGATTTGGTGGCTACGGGTCAAGTCAGAGTCCTTCATGTACCTTCTCGCTATCAGTTTGCAGATATCTTCACAAAGGGATTGCCCTCTGCTTTATTTGAAGAATTTCGCTCCAGTTTGAGTGTCCGGTGTCCTCCCGCTCAAACTGCGGGGGTGTGTTAGCATTATGTTTATTATAATATGTATAGCTGTCATCATAACATTATGTTTATTATAATATGTATAGCTGTAATCTAAGTTGGAATTTATTAGCTTCAATCAAGGATAATGGGTCCCTATAAATCCTTGATATAAAGCATTGTACGAATCATGACAGCAATAAAGATTATCAGAAACACATATCTTTCTACACTAACAAATTCTCAATACAATTGAAAAAAGAAACAAACGATTGATAGCCATAAACGCATAAAGCCTCGTGTCTAACATTTGTTTGAACAAAGCTTGCACTTGGGTTGCTCATACTTGCCTCAAAACTCTGCACAAAAGCATTCTCTACAACCATAACATAAATAAAGTTATAATTAGTGCCAAAGCCTAAACAGACAAGAAAAATAAAATTATCATGTGACGTTTATTCCGAAAATCTTGGGTTTTATATTTGAAGGCTTTCCAATATTTTTCTCAGAAAAGAAGTTCACTTCAATAATATCATCACCAAGTTGGGGAAAAACCAATCTTTATGGCATTACATAATCCTGAGAACTGGTCTACATTTCAAATTAGCATAACTGAAACTATAAAACTTAAGTTACAAGATATAATTTGGAATTCATAGATACTTGACCATATTTAAAAAATCAATTGGAAATGTTTCATGCTGATTTTCCTAAGTTGCAAAGATTTTGCATATGCTTCGTAAATAAGATATGCTAATTCATCTCCTTGAATAATAGATTTTTTTATTTTTTTTAAAAAAAAGTCGAGTGTGGACGGGGGGATGAGGCGTGATCCACCAACCTGTAGATAAGAAGAAATCAAGAAATACAAAGTATCAGTCCCGAATTATGACCCAAAATGGGCCATAATTCGGGTCCAAACATCAAAGAGGTCTACGGCCCGCTAAAGAAATACAAAGTGCACCACAAAAATCGTGGGCTAATGTGCGGACTCGTAGACCAAAATAACTCAACTCTGAATTATGACCAAAAATGGGCTATAAGCCGGAGCCTAAAATCTAAAGTGCCTACGGCCCGCTAGATCAATACAAGGCGCACCACAGATACTGTGGGATAATGTGCGGACCAATAGGCAATCAATCAATCAATCAAAAATAAAACCTACCTAAATCTAAAAGAAGGATAACCAAGCTGATCCATCCGTATAAGGGAGAGAAGAAATGGAGGAGCAGTATCATAAGTATAAGTCTCAATACCGAGGGACGACATGCCTAGCTCAGAGAGGTAGTCGGCCGGCCTGTTGCCCTCCCGGAAAATATGAGTGACTCTGAACTGAATATCTCGGAGAATGTGTCGGATACGCATAAGAGTGTGACCAACCTACCAAGAGCCCCGATGGCCAAATGATAGCAGGGTCACCACAACATCAGCATCAAGCTCAATCCAAACATGTCTCGATCTCTGGGAAGCTAAAATCAAACCAATCGCCAGCGCCTGGATCTCTGCATCAAAACTCGACGAGGCCTGAAAAGAGGAGTGGAAAGCAAGAAGGAGCTCTCCGTGATGGTCTCTAAGCAGACCTCCCCCACCCGCAATCTGAGTATCTCTATCGAACGAACCATTCGTGTTCAACTTGATCCAAGGGGTCTCAGGTCGAAGCCAAACCACCTGAACGGGGCAACGAGTCTGAGCGGGTGAAGATGAGGCTCGCTGAAAACGATCAGGTGGCGAGCACCCCGCCCAGAACTCAGAGGAAATCAGCCCCACAGTAGCCAATAAAGCAACATGGCGCTCCACCTGCACAATAACATGAGAGGAAAGAAAAGTAACCGCCCTATGCTTTGCACTATTCCTTTCTGTCCAGATGAACCAAAGGATCAGACAAGGAATAATGAAAGTCGCGTGCCTAAAGTGTGTGCCGTGTGCGAAAAAACTCAAACGCTCAAAAATATTCTGAGTATGGGGTAGGGATAAATGTGTCCATGCGCCAAAAAACTCCCACACGTCACGAGCCACATCACTCTCCAAGAAAAGATGGGCAATGGTCTCGGTATGGTAGGTCTGGGTAAGGGAATGCGAGCAGCACAAACATCTAGAAGCCAATGAAACGCCCCTCCTTGAATAATAGATATTACATAATCATTTACTTATTTCGTAATGTTGTTTATTGGTATAAGTATTGCACTTTGTTCAGAAAATGAAGGATCGGAAAAATTACTTATAATGAAGGTAAGTGCTTTCAAATAGGTACAACACGATTTTCTACATTTTTATAAGTATAGTATCACGAATATCGTCTAGAATTTTCACATCAACTTCTTCGCCGACTTCACCATCTCCAACTTTGGAATCAATTCGTTTAAAATCCTTAATTTCATATGCAGTGGAATATGACATTGATTGCCAAACATCGTATTTCCATTTGGCCATGAACGATTACTGAAGATGATAGAATAGTTTGAGTATTGTGTTTAGGATGAAAGAGATTTTACACCGTACAGGTTCAGCTGAAGAGCAGGCACATGACGAGCATCTGGAGCAGTAGTGATATTACCTCTAGTCGTCATGTGTTGTCTTCTATTGTTGTTGTTTTCTTTATCCTGATACCTACTCGCTTTCTAATGTGTGCGTTGAGTTATGTTATGCCCTTGTGTGTGGGTTTGGTGTTATATCGGGACAAGTATGTTATGTCTTAATCTTGTACTGGTTTGGTCTGTCATTTTGGGTTTGAGTTTTTAATAGTACTAAGGTAATGATGTGTTTATGTCTTCGATCTTGTTAGTTCAGGTGCGATTATGTTGTTTGTTCGATCATGTCAGTCGACGTATGTTTTTTCACATTTCTATTCGACCTTGCTGGTCGATATTTTATTGTGTTGAGTCAAATAATTGAGGATAAGCCCATCATATTGGTGAAAGTTCAATGATTGCGGCATGACAATTGGTATATCATGCACACGAATGAATATAAAAGTGACAGATGATGAATATGAGATGATACTCAAATGATATTAACCACCCATTAGTTTCATATTTATCATTAGTCATCTTCAAATTCATCACCCATCACTCATCATTTCCATATTCATCACATGCAAGATGAGTATGTATGATAAATATGTAAGTGGTGTGTGATGAATATGAGATGATATTTACTTTTATATTGATCATCCGTCATCGATCCTTTTTCAAATCAGCAAGTTTCTTCAAGCTTTTCAAAAACATCGTCAATACTTTTCAAAAAACATTGTTATACCAGTTCAATTGCAAGATAATGCATAAAACATGATCATTGTACTTGCCTGTTAAAATCAACATTTAGAAACTTCAACTGAATCCAAAATGAAATGAACAATTCTACACAACTCGGATCTAAAATGAACAATATGGCGTAACCATTATTAGGACTAGTGATACAAATCGAAACGATATCTTTAACCATAATCGAAACTCACTGAGGATTTCTGTTCCTCTAGGATCAATATCTTTCCACAAGGAGATATAAGGCAAACCCTGCAAAATACAACAATACATCGGCTGTCAAGGTAAAATAACAAACGCGACAATCATACATCGACTAAAAAGGTAAATTGAACAACATAGTAATCACACCTCAGTCTGCAATGTCGAAGACCTAAACACATTATTACCTTGTACTATTACAAACTAAAACCCACGATACAAACAAGTTCCTCCATCTTGATTGTGCCCCCTATCGTGTTCTGCCAGTTTGGCTGGAGAAGTCTTGCATTCTTCAAAAAGCATTTGAAACAACAATGCCCCATAATACAAAGTTGAAACAATAAATCAAACACTCAAGATTGGTTAAAGTATCTCAATACATCCCAAAAAATACAATCGACACCAACACAACGACAACATATAACGATCTCGCAAATCGAATACATACGATAAACAAAATCACGATAAAGCGAAATGACGTCTAATAGCGAAAGACAGTAAAATTTACAAGTTCAATAAAATGACAAAAAGCACACAATGGTTCAAAAATTCAAAATACACACGTATAAAACATAAGGTCTCACACGCTCACTCTCCAAAAAAAGTTATGTCCTCAAACTTAAGACTTAAACAACTCGAGATAAGGCATTCGCATGATGGCTTCCGTTTCCCAGGTCGCTTCCTCGACTCCATGTCACGACCAGTGGACTTTTACCAACAGAATCTCGTTATTTCTCAATGGCTTCACTCACCGCCCTAGAATTGATACTGGTTGCTCCATGACATAACATCACTTGCCACTTCAATTTTCCCAAAGTCGACGACATGACTTGGGTCAGGAACATACTTCATCAGTTTGGAGACATGAAACATATTATGAACATGTCTAAGTGATGGGGGCAACGCCAGACGGTAAACAACTTCGCCAATTCTGTCCAAGACCTCGAAGGGTTCGATGCACCGCAAACTCAAACTTCCTTTTTACCAAATCGAAAAAGTGCTTGAGTTGGAGATACTTTCAGCAACACGTGATCTCCGACATGAAATGATAATGTGCATCATTGGACATCAACTTAAGATTTTTTGGTAGAAAGATACTAAATATTGATAGAAGCATATGGATATACAATCATTTGCTCATCCCAAGTCCCTAAGTTCCAAAGATGCTTGATATTTTATTTATCAAGATACTAAAAAAAAAAAACTACTTTGAAAGAAAATTCAAAGACACTTAAAACCGAAGAGAATACTATCATGTATCATACAACTTCAAATACAATTTTGTAGTCTTCATATTATCTCACATCCACTTTTCATAACAATAATCAAACACTATGGTGCAGCAAACTTGAGCTTGACATCATTAGTATACAAGTCATTATGGGTATATATTTGACACGAACACAGATTCTTTAGCATTCGCATCATGGGATTTTGAATTCACAAGAGAACAGAAAAAGCAAAGAACTTCAACAAAAAGAAAAACAGAGAAAAGACCAACGTCCGTCATACTCGAATAATGTATTGATATGTGTTCTGAATATTTACGTATGAAACCAACGCCAAGGAAACGACATCTACTCCGGCCGATTTCCGGGCACATATATACTTCTATCGGAAAAAAAATACAGCCACCATTCGGTCGATAAAGCCCTAAATGACTCACAATCAAAATGCCTCGGACACTTCTACCCCTTCGACGGCACAATTCCAAAACTGAAAATTTTCCCAATAAGCCCGAAACATTATGCGACAATACCCGCGCCCTCATAATCGAAGTACAAGAAAATGTTTCTCTAGAAGAATTAGACTTCTACAATCTCAATCAATCTCCCCAACGCGGGGTCATCTTGACCCACCATCAACAATTTCACGTACAAATCCAAATCACAAACTTCACATGCGGAGGCATTTCAATAATGTTCGCATGCGGCCATGCACTAGGCGACGTGCATGCCTTTTAGCAAATTCCTCTTGACATCGTTCGAAATAGCCCTGGAAAACCAAATCACCTGCTCGCGTGACCACAGTAGTGTCAATTAATTATCTAAAACTAGTTAACACGTAAATTCATTGCAGAAAAAGAAAAAGAAAACCTTGACGAGAATAAATTCGTACATTGAATAAAATTAAGGAGCATGTGTGATACAGTGATAATGGAAATATTCAACTATTAACCAACCTTGATGATGCTCGCAGTCGCAGATCAGTTATTTCAATCATTATCTGGAAAACCAAGCAGAGCATGTTGCTTTTCTCGCTTGCCGCCTTTCTGTGCAGATGAAGACAAGAAATGTGTTTTTTGTCAATCTCAAGATTGTCATATAAATCTAAATTATACAAAAGCTACACATGAGGTTTAGCCCCCTTGAATCTGTTTCCCTTTTACAAATTGCACCCTCCAGAGATGTCTGTAACACTTTACGGGGTAGATGTTATATTTAAAGATAATTGGATTGCAACTAGACTAAACCTCAACACTAGTGCTGCTAACGGGTCGAACCAAGTCGGGTATTACTATAAAGTATAACCAGTCTGGATCAATAGAGTCTCGAGCCGGGTATCGGACCGGCCTGTTAAGGATCCGGGTTACCGGGTAGCAAGTCAGGATCAAGCGGTCCATCGGACCGAGTAGCTCGGCTCATTAACAGCACTAAATAGTTAGGTCTTGTACGGACTGAACTACTAATATTGGGTTAAGTCCAATCAAGAAATGAGCTGGTATTTACAGGGCGGACCGAGTATAGTCGGTTTCACTATCTAGTAGCAGGTCAGGACCGGGACCAGCTCATCAAAGAATCGGGCAGTCCAATAGACCTGGTATTCAAGCCGGGCCGTCGGACGGGTACCAGTCAGCTCAGCCGATTAACAGAACCACTCGAGAGTAGTTTTGGTAATTATCCCTATATATCACAACAGTAGCAAGTGAAGGTTCAAATTTTCCCACATTTTTCAGGCAATAGAATTTTGAATAAATGGTAAGCGCAAAATATTAAAGAGCAATCAAGTACGAAACAAGAAGGAAGTTTAACGATTGAATGCTTTAATATAACCCCAACGACAACTTAAATGCACAGTGCATGAAAAACTAGATGAAGTGACCACCAACGTCCCATCATAAAGAAAAAGGGCATTATCCCAAATACTTTTAGTCATACAAGGACTCATTAGATGTGATATTCAAACGTGGACTTTAATTTTCTTTATTCTTGGGTAAAAAGATAGGTACTAACATTTCATTAAACTACTTACATTACATTCAAATTATCAATCGTTCTCTAACAGAAAACTCATACTAACTTCCAGTCACATAAAAAAAGAAAATAATATAATAATAACAATAGTCAATAATAATAATAATAATAATAATCTCATAACAAATTTTTTACTCAATCCAGCAATTTGAGGATATGATGATATAACGATAATGGGGAGTAAAAGATGATACCTTGAATTCCATACTGTCTTAAACATGTCCACACACTGAGGATTCAAGGCGCGCCAGGCAAGAGCCAGATACTAGTCAATTTTATTATCAGATTTGTGGGACGATCCAATCTCTATGTTATGAAGCTGTCATCAGTTGCCAAAAATTTATTTCAATAATTTCACTGTAGAAGAAAACATTCATGCCTTACCATGAAAAAGAAATATAATAAACACTTCAATGATTTTTTTTGCCACTTTGTTTTTTGCACGAATTGTAATGTTAACTAATTTTAGACAATTAATTGGCACTATAATTTTCATGCCACCAACCCCAACATAGTTGGGATTAAGGTGCAGTTGACTGACTTGACTGACATGCACGCAAAAGGATCCTCTCAATAACAACCATAGTTGTTAAAGGCGTGCCTCAGGAGCAAAGCGTGCAGAAAAAAAGCTAGGTCGCATTTTAAGCCTAAAATCGGGCAACCTCAGCTAGGCGCGTGCCTGGCCGCGCCTCAATGTGGCTTTTTGTTGCACCTCGATGCGCTTCAGACGGGCCTCTGCATTAAACTCTTTTTTGTTTTTTCTTTATTTTTTCAGAATACATTTAAAATTTATTTTGCTTTTTCTGACATTTTTAATTTTGTTAGGTTTTAGTTTTTTATGGATAGTGATAATTTCTTTTGATTATGTTTTTATAAGTTTTATAATTTAATTTAATTTATTTTTTAATTTTTATGTGCCTCACCTCTCCGAGGAGCCTGGCTCGCCTTGCGCCATGGGAGCCCGTATCCCCTTGGTGCGCCTTTCGCCTTTAACAACTATGGTAACAACAATGAAAGAACAAAAGCAACAAGTTCCCATACAATTCTGACTAAATAACGTCTACAAATCCTATGTATTTTTCTTCGAAGAGATGGAGTATAGATCCACATCTTGTGTTGTTATTTGACTAGAGCTGTTATTCGAGCCGAGCCGAGCTCGAGTACTTGATGCTCGAGCTCGGCTCGAGCTCTTAACGAGCCGAGCTCGGCTCGATAACACTAACGAGTAAAGAGATGAGCTTGACTCGACTCGTAAACGAGTCTAACGAGCCTAACGAGCCTATCGAGCCGAGCCGAGCCGAGCCCAACGAGCCTAATGTAATTATAAGAAAAATCTTAGTTATCGAGCCTAACAAGTCGAGTTCGAGCCGGCTCGTTAATAAATCGAGCAACAAGTCGAGCTCGAGCTCGGCTCATTTAATATTCGAGTCGAGCTTTAACGAGCCTTAACGAGCCGAGCCGAGCCGAGCTTTCGAGTAGCTCGTTTCGCATAACAGCTCTATATTTGACCCAAGCAAGCCCGAGCACCAGAAGCTCGAGCTCGAATCGATATCATTACCGAGTAAAAAACTTGACTCATAAACAAGTCTAACAAGCCTAACGAGTCTAATGGAATTATAAGAAAAATCCCAGTTATCGAGCCTAACGACTAAAAAAAGAATACCTAAACGAGATCGAGATCGACTCATTTAGTTATATGAGTTAAGCCATAACGAGTCGAGTAAAGCCGAGCTCTCGAGCGGCTCAATTCTCATAACAGCTCTATCTACATCACGCTTGCACAAATCACCATTATATACATAGTACCAAAAAAGCCAAACCATACCAGGGTCAGTCATTTCCAATCCCTGATTGCTGCGACATGCAATGAACCAATGAAGTATGTGCAACTTCATCTAACTGTATCCCTCTATCAGAAATATACTCCCACAGGGCGAAAGCTTCTTCGACCGCCCCTTGCTTACAAAACTCATGTGCCAACACATTATAGGTTACAGAATCGGGACTAATACCCTTGCTCAACATTTCCTTAAGATTCTCAGAAGCTTCTTTCATACTACCCATCTTGCAGTACCCATTGATGATAACTGTATAAGTTATTTTGTTAGGGCGTACGTCGAACGAAGACATTTCCTGTAACAGACTCCTGGCTTCATCCATCTGACCTAATTTACAGTATCCGCCGATCAATGCAGTGTAGCATATGACATCAGGCACCAAACCCTCGTCTCTCATCCGAACGAGCATACTTCTCGACTCGTCTAATAAGCCGACACTACTCATTCCATGTATTAGAGACGAGTAGGTAGCAAGAGTAGGCAGAATGCCTCTGCTTCTCATATCGTCGAAAAGTCTGAGGGCCTCGTGCACGTTTCCGTTCCTAGACTGGGCTCGAATGAGCGTATTGTACACGACGGAGTTCGGAGAAGTACTCTGGGCGAGCAACTTATTGAAAAAAATTATGGCTTCTTCGATTTTATAAGAATTACAAAACCCATCTATCATAATCCCATATGAACGAACATTTGGAACGAGACCGTTCTTCTCGCATTCATGCCAGAGAATAAGAGCTTCTTCCATTTTACCTTTATCACATAATCCATGTAATAGCAAGTTGTACGTCACGATATCCGGTGGGAATCCTTTGCCAGCCATTTCTTCCTTGAGCTGAAAGCCAACTTCGAGTCTATCCATTTTGCGGAATCCGTAAATCAGCGCGTTATAAGTACACGTATCCAACCCAACACCTTCGTCCGACATACTCTCGAAAAGTGATTTGGCCTCCTGCATTTTACCAGCTTCACAAAGCCCGAAAATAAGAGCATTTGAGGTCACTGTATTAGCTGCGTATCCTTTATCCCGCAGCATATTATATAGCTTCAGGGCTTCTGAATGCTTATCAGCCCGACAAAGCCCACTTATCAAAGCTGTCAGCAACCCATTGTTAGGCCTTAAGTTCTTAGAGATCATCAAGACAGTGAATTTCAATGCGGAGTCAAATCTTAAGTTATTACAAAGAGATTGAATAACTGAATTTATAGTACCTAAATTTATATTAAAACCTTCTGTAACCATCTCGTTCAAGAACTGCTCGGCTAAATCAATCTGATTATTCTTGCAGAGTCCATTTATAAGAGTATTATAAGTAACTGAATTTGGAATAACAGCCCTCGATGGCATATCATCCTTTAACTTCAGTGCATTTATCATATTCCCCATCCTGCAGTACCCATCAATCAATGTGTTATAGACTACAATATTAGGAACAAACCCTTCTCCCAACATCTCTTTCAAAACACAATCAGCTCTATCGTATTTCTCGAGCTTCATCAGACCATTAATCAGCACACTGTATGTTACAAGAGTTGGTTTAACCCCACTATCAACCATTCGGTCCTTAAGCCGAAATGCATCTTCCAAACTCCTATTTTTACAGAGCCCGTCCAAAAGGTTATTATAAGTAACAACATTAGGAGCAACACCTACATACTCCATTTTCTCAAGCAATGTTAAAGCCTCATCAACCCTACCTCCTTTACACAATGCATTTATTGCTGTGCTATATAAGAAAACATCCGGTAAAGATTCCTTAGAAACGATAAGAAACACCTCATAGCTTTTCTCATGTTCGCCCGCCTTAACAAGTGAGCTCATCAAAAAGTTGCAAGTCTTGAAGGATGGAAATAACCCTCGACCTGCTAAAGTCAGAAACACGTCCATGGAAATGTTAAACCCCAAACACTTGAACTGGCTCGCGTAAACATGTACCAAAATATCAAACCCTCTAGTCCCGTTCCGAAATTTATCCGAAGCCAAACAAGTATCGACCAAAACAACAGCAATCTCTTTGTGAAATTTGGCAACATTATCTCTTAAAGTTGTTGGCAACTTCCTATCAATCAATCTTATCAACAGCAACCGGGCAGCTGAATCAAGATTATTAGAAACTAACAAGTGGAACAAAACAATATACGATCTAAGCGTGAACCTATAGCCGCAAGAACCGCAAGCGAAGTTAAAAAACTTCAGTGCAGTCGAAGGATCAACAGAATTATGGATTTCCCAGAAGAGGGAATCAAACTGATTGGGACTCAAATTGGTTAGCAAATCTTTGCATTGGCACGAATTTAAATTTGGCCCGGACAGAAGAGAACATACACTATTCTTCTTGTATTGGAAACTCTGGTCAAATGCTGCCGGTGCAGGTGGTGTAGCCTCAACGTTGGATGTGCCCACTCCATCAGATTCGGGTCTCGGGTTTTGGGATTTGTGTAAAGGGTATGGCGAAATAGTCAAGGGGCGTTTAATTGGAATCAAGAGTATTGCGGCGGCGGCGTTGCTCCTGACGGCGGCAGTGGCGGCTTTTTGGGCTGTCAATCTTCTCATGTCCATATAAAAATCTAGGTTGTTTATGCAAATCGCAAGACACAAAATAATGTTTTTTTGAAATGTCAAGATTGAGGGGTTTTAGAGAGAAGGGGGTGTAGAAGGAAGAGGGGCCGAGGTGGTGGCGGCGAGGCCATGAGATTCGGAAGAGTTTATGGTTAAGAGGAGCACAAATGGCCACGAAGGAAGACAGAGAAAGTTCTTTGTTGGGATGATGGGTCGGTTTTTGAGGTCCGCAAACCAGACCCTTCCTACCTGGTAGAAGGGTAAAGAAGAAAGGTTGGTTTGGGCCTCACGAATTATTGGGCCGGGTATGAGGTCAAGGTGCAATTTGAGGTTGGACCGTGTATTTAGGTCAAGTGCAATTTTGAGGTCGAAATGCGATATCTTTTCAGTTTAAGAATCGAGGGTTCTTAAATCCAACACACACACAAAAAAAAAAAAATTAAATTAAATTAATGTATTAAATACTTAAAATTAATTGTTTTGATTATTTGAGATATCACATTAAGATACCAGTTAGTCATAGTTCAACGACCCAGCGTCCATGAATTGTATTGCATTTAAATGTTTGGCACAAAATATATATACTTTAATTTTTGATCCAAAACATAATTTTTATAGTCCTTAGAACGCATAATTAAAATAATAATATTTTAAAAGTTTCTCAAATGTCTATTGCATTAAATAATAGTGGAATAATTGTTACCAAGTGGTAATTATAACGACAGCTGTGTAGGGTATTACCATCGCCAGCTGTCGGTCGCCTCCGGTCATCGACTAATCTCCGGTCACATGCGTTTTTTTCTGCTAATTTTTTTTTATAAAAATACATTGATTTAAATTATCAACCTATATCTTTAAATTATCATATAGTAATAACAAATATCATTGTCGGTCTGCCGAATGTAGCTTCCAATAATCTGTCGAGAAGGAGATGAATTTACGGCCCTCAACTTCAATAATCTGCCCCGTCGAATTAAGCTCGACGATCCACCCTCAACCCTTTTCAGATTCACATACACAAGATCCCGATTTGCAACAGAAGAATTAAGAAAGGGACAAACTATAGTACTTTCTTCAGTAGGGCTGTAATTCGAGCCGAGCTGTTCACGAGCAGCTCGAGCTCGAACTCGTTTATCAAGACTCGGCTCAACTCGAGCTCGTTAACGAGTCGAGCTCGAACATAGAATAGGGCTCGTTTATCTAAACGAGCCAGCTCGGCTCGAACTTGTTTACAATACGAGCCGATCTCGGACATAAGATTAAGCTCATTTAAGTGTAATTCTAAACGAGCTGTTCGACCGGCTCGGCTCGTTTAGCTAAACGAGCTGGTTCGGCTCGACTCCTGAATTAAATGAGTCGAGTTGATCAGTATTTTGAGCTCGTTTACTTAAATGAGCGGGCTCGAACTCATTTATCTTGAGCTCGAGCTCGAGCTCGTTTATCTTGAGCTCGAGCTCGCCCGACTCGAATGACAGCCCTATTCTTTAGGATAGCCCGACTGTAGGTCGTCGATCAGTAGGCTATGTGCCTACCATTTCCCTTTAGATTTACCTCTTTTGCCAGCCATGGATGTCGGTAACAGAGACCACTAGGGGCGGCAGAGAGAAAATGACCGCGACGGGTATACTGTAGTGTAAAACCAACAACGAGTTCACACCCAGGATTCCGCACACCCACAAATCGATTCGCACCTCCATGGTAGTTCGCACCAGCAAGAAATCCGCTGCACAAGACGGCGGACAACAGAAAATGAAGGGTCGCAGATAATTGAAAAGGAGAGAAGAGAGCTAGAAAGGTAAAGAAAGAAGGGAGAGCGAGACAGGGAGAAAAAGAGACGAGGACGGCGGGTTTGTATATCAGGGTTGATGCGCGCGCGTGTGTGTGTGTGTGTATGTATAAATAGTATCTAAGGGTATTTTAGGAGTAAAATATAAGAATTGTGTTTTGGGTCAAAGAATTAAAGCAATTGCATTTTGTGTAAAAGTAGGTATTTACTTTATAGTTTTTGATCATTTTCCCATATTATTTTGGATAGCAACTCATGTCGTTATCCTTGTAATTATTTTAATATTGCTATATTTTTATATAATTTTATAAAATAGACTAGATTGTGTAAATTACCTAAGAATTTATTAGTGTTAGAGATAATGATGCTAAATATGTTGGTAAGAGTGCTTTTAGATTTGTAAACTTTTACACTTGATTATTTGATAACATCTATGTCTCATTGATTATTATGGTGTGTAAATATTTTAATGTTATAGTAATCAAATAATAGTTATTCATAAATAATAAATTATCTAAATGCCATTTGTTCAATCACGTAGAATGGAAACTGAAGTGATTAATATACCCATATTAGTTAGATAGATTATTAATGTATGATTATTCGTAAGATACGAATAAAATTTATGTGTAATTGTTAGAGAACATAATACTGGATAGACCATCATTGAACTCACTAAATCAAAGCGTCATAAGTGGATCCTAATATAATAACATATCAATAAATCATTGAATATGAGGTTATCATAATGTCTAACATGATAACCACTGTGCTCCGACGTAATCCAACAACATCTAAAGAATAGTGATCATAACGTTCAGCTATCGGGATTAGCGAGAGTTATATAGAGGACGATGAATAATCAAGATGAGAATTTGTCCATCTCTTTCGAGAGAGAGATATTTGTTGGCCCCTCGATAAAGTATGGTCGGGTTCAAATGAAAATAATTCGATTCAATCACTCCACTTGAGATCGAAAAAATATTTGAACATAAATAAGTATGATGGTTTCTATGACTTAGTTAGAATATAATAACGCATAACCAAGGTTCGCACGTTAAATAGTTTAGTTGACTATAAACTTATATCATTTGGGTAGTCACAATGGGTCTGTTTGTTTCCCCTTAAATCTGACTTACAAGTCATAAAAAGTACCTACAGAGCTGCTTATTTATGACTTATAAGTAACTTATAAAGTTATCTAAACAGACCCAATATCTTTCTAAAACCGCTTATGATATATTATTCAATAATTATTAAATAACTGCTAACATAATATAAGCTTTTTTGGTAACACATACGAGAATTAGTGACAAGAAATAAATATCAACTGAGAATAATAAATATAATATCGATATTATATTTATTATAAGATTAAATAGTAAGCTATAAATATAATATTGGATCCTATTTATATTGTATTATTTAATAAGTTGAAGAATAACTAAACAAACACTATACTCGTAGCTCTAGACAGTACTTAATATAATATGAGATCTATGACAAAGGATTGTCACAATAAGAAAATACTGTAACGCCCCAAATCTCATAAGGGACATTACACACCGTAGAACCTTAAACAAGGTCTACCAGGCTAGTATATAACACACAATACACGATAATCTCTTAATAGCACATTAATAATCTAAATAGGGTCGCGGCCTCGGCCAAAATATTTTAGTTCAATTTTAGAAAAACAGAAAGTAAAATAAGTTCATTGCCCACGCAAGGGACTTCAACGACATCCTTAAGACAATAATAAGTTTACTCGACTAACTCCGAGAAACCACGTAAGCATAATAATAAAATATTCAACATAGACTCGAGCCTCATCATCATGCTTGGCTATCCTTAGCATGCGGTTCCCGTGCTGGCTCCCCAGCTCGCACGATACCTGAAATGCATGAAACACATTTCCTCCATTTTAGAGGTTAGCATTCAAATAACTAGTGCGAGTACACAATTACACTACATTATATACAGAAACGATTCAACACAGTCATCTCATTTATAAAGCATTTGAAAACCATATTCCGAAATATCACATTTGCGTTAAACATCATTTTCATAAACACTACATGAACTCACTTCATCACAACAACATCCATACTTGGTAACCCATGATCGTACCTATTAGTATCGACCCACAGAGGCCCCGTCGAATCGTCCCTGGGTGGGAAACGACTTCCACGGTCGTATCCATTAGTATCGACCCCCAGAGGTGTAACACCCTCAATCCGCTCAGGGATATTACACGCCGTAGAACCTTTCCTCAAGGATCTACCAGGCTGGTAACGACATATAACAACTCAACCATGCCTTTAAGGCTTAAACGACTCAATAGACCGATTTGGTCTTTCAATAAATACATACAACTCAAATACAACTCATGCCCACGCAGGGGTCAAATACAACTACACCCGTACAACGGGAAAATATAGCAGCGAAAAAATAGAGTACAACTGAACCAATAAACAAAGTACGGTTCCTCATGTGATTAGTATCGATCATCTTTCATCATCCTTCGTGCCGACCCTGTGTTATGATCCAAAACCTGAATGCAAAAACAGACATCCACCCCCCGAATACTCGGGGGTTAGCAAAACTCCACTGTTTTGCTAGTGCAAGAACAAAGTGCAAATACGAGCCATACAATTCACATTCCACGAATAACAATAACCAAGGATCCTCAAAGATCCAAACGAAACGAAAAGTACTTCCCGAGGCAAGGGTTTGAGAAAACATTTCAAAATCGAAATATCGTAAATCAATGGAAGTAATTTATAAAACGGTTTAGAATGCCATCGAGAGTTTTAATAGAAAACAATTTAGGATGATCAAATCCTACTTTTCAAAATCCAAAAGACAAAAGGGGTCACCGCCCCAAAGGTTTACTTTCCAAAAAATGACATTTACCAATCCGTTGGGATTTTAGCCCCAAATCCGTAAAATGACTTTTACAAAACCCTTGGGATTTTAGCCCCAAATCTCATCAAGTCACAGTACACAAGAACGACCACAAGGTTCGTCTCCCAACATCAAAATCCACAAATAAAGGATTTAAAACAAACAACAAAATACTCTAGTGCCATCCTAGCCAAGTAGGCCAAACGAACAACTTACCTCTTACACACTTAGTCAATGCATGCAATCATGAAAACCGTTCAAAAGCACTCATTTCCGGAAATGCCAAAGTCAAATCACATTTGTAAAATGCACCACAATTAACCGTGGATCCACCCCTCCGTGGACCCCTACCGAGACCCCGTCGGATCTAACCCATAGTGGTTAAAAGCAAGCTCGCGGATCCACCCCTCCGTGGACCCCTACCGAGACCCCGTCGGATCTAACCCATAGTGAGCATACACACACACACGTTACTCATGCAATACTAATATGCTAAGAATGTAAGTTCATCAAGAATACTTACTAGAGATGGCCACTAATCCGACATCATTATCAAACTCTTCAAAACACAATAACAAGATTAAACACGGAATACACGATTCCATAACTTTTAAACAACAAGGATATCATCAAAGCCTCCAACGTTCAAAATAATCAAATCATAATCAATTCCCAAAACACAACGTTCACAAAACACACACGCGTTTTGAAAGAGAGCCTTTAACGAGGCCAAACCGAAATCTTTTGAAAATTCATTTCAAATAACCAAACAAACACATCAAGACGACCACCGATCATCATATCCATAAAACGAGAAAAGTATGGGCAAGGTACTTGCCTCGAATAACCACAACGCGGAGAATCGGCCGAAGTAGGTTGGCACGAACCGACTACGAACTCGCCGACTCCACCGAACGACAATCCACAACAATGAACTACGAACGAAAACAATAACAACGAAAATGAATTCCAAAGTACGACCCAAAGCCGCTGAATTCAAAGAACAAATGACGAAGGTTCAAGGATTTTCCCCAAAACGGCCAAGAACACGATTCGTCCCGTCAAAACCCGAAAACGGAATTCCAAGTTGAAATATGGATATACAATCCATAGAATATGTTTAACAACATCATTTAACCATAATCGATCCATCGAAAATGGATGAAAAACGAGATCGGGGACAAATCACCCAAAAAGTCAATTTGAAGGAAATCGAGAAATATACTTCGATTCGACGAAGAACAATGGATTAAATGATGTTAAACACAAGAATACTACCAAGATTAATCATACCCATCATGAATTAATCAACAACATGGAACGAATCGGACGAAAATGCAAAAATCCCCAAATTCACGAAATTAGGGTTCTAAGGAAGATTACCTTGATTCGCTGGATCAAAGGATGATAACGGACGATTGATTGATGTTATGAACTCAAGAACTTCATGGATTTGTTGTTAAACAACATGGCTTCGTCACCCATGAATCGCCATCCGCGGACGGAGAAGGAAGGAAGTGAAAAACGAAATGAAATGTGACTGCCACCACATTTATCTTGGCCGGACTAGCGCGCTAAGTCGCCGAGCTAGCGTGCGCTATCGGCTAAGCCGCGATCCAAGAGCCTTCCTCGACTAGCCGCCGGCAGTAGCGTCGCAGCCTTCCGCCGTAGCGTCGCTACTCACGGCCGTAAGCGTCTGCTGTCCGGCGATGGCGTGCGCTACCGCCGAGCCCGACCGATTCCAACCCCTGTGACTCCACTGCTCGTGCCCGCTAAGCGTCGTTAGGCCGTCGGTAGCGTGCGCTACACTGCCGTTAGCGCGCGCAGCCTTACGGCCATAGCGTGCGCTTACGCCGGTTCTCGCGCACCGTCCGGCCGTGCCTGCAATCGTCCGGCCTCCCAACCGTCCGCCATCCCCGCAACTGCCGTGTGGCTCGACGACCCGATTTCCGAAAACGCACGGAACGAACACGATGAAAAGTTCGCGGACGACATAAACGACCCGAAATGAAAACATAATACCATAATTAATCATACGCGACCAAGAAATGGGTCGAGACAACAATTACAGATACGGATACCCGTAACTTTCAAGAAATTACAAAATGGCCCAAAATGCCCGGAAATCACGATACGTGATCGAATAAACAAACAGAAGTTCACAACACGTCTAACAAAGTTAAACGGACTTACAGGAAACTCGAAACAGCAGTTTCGAACGAGATTCGCAAGAATCGAACTCAAGCGCGGAAAAGTCGATAAAAAGCACGGAACTCAACGAAACGACATCGAAACGAACTCGGATGTCAAAAAGTGTAGAATTAATCATTCTCAGAATGACGAAACGGACATGAGCGAGTCGTCAAAACGGACTCCGACCGAAAAAAGAAATTTACCGAAAATCGAAAATTGCGGATATTACATTCTACCCTCCTTAAAAGAAGTTTCGTCCCGAAACTTAAAACAAGTAGGGAGAAGAAATATTCCGCCAGGAAAAACTCAACGAGATACACAAGGATGCGTAACTAACGCCCAACGGCGAAATGTTACAAACAACGCAAAGGAATATACGGCGTGAAAACACGCTCCACGGCGACCAACACAACGTCGCCGTTAGGGATATAATAAAACCAACAAGTGACAAGCGTCATCAAATGGATAATACAATCAAGTCAATTATCCGAACAATCGCAAAACACAACGAACGAAAATCAATACGATTCACCAACCTAACGGTACATTGATCAAAATGCGAGCCAAACGCTGAACAAATACGGAATT
This sequence comes from Orobanche coerulescens, assembly GCA_033398695.1. NCBI lineage: Eukaryota > Viridiplantae > Streptophyta > Magnoliopsida > Lamiales > Orobanchaceae > Orobanche > Orobanche coerulescens. The sequence goes on along the minus strand of CM065805.1, from coordinate 9,031,198 downwards.
CCACCGCCTAAGGGCTGGAAGATCGAAAACGAAACTAATTTCCCGAACTGAAGGGAATTACGAAGGAGCCTGAATGTTCACCAATCACGGAACGAGATCAATAAAAATCGAACAATCAAACGATCGAACCACAACGATCGAGACAACAAAAATCGAAGAATCATGTTCGAATCACGAAGAACAATAAAGTTCAAACAAAAACTCCCAGGATGATCTGGTGAGAACTACAAGACATGCATTCCCATAAGATCCACAGGAAAGGGAATAGCGATTGAAAAGTCACAACGACAAACGAGTTATTCCGAATTGATACCACACTCGTTCGATAAACAAAAACAAGGGGCAGGACAAGCTCAGAAATATCAACGAACATAAATGAGTCGACAAAGTAGAATATACAGAAGTTCAAAATCCGATCCCTTCGAATAAAAGGACTAGTAGAACCAAATGATGTTACTCCCGAACAAGGTTCACAAGAATCAAACCGAACTCGGAAAAAGTCACATCGATAACCAGATCGGCCACAACAAGATCACAGCTCGTTCGAACGATGAAACCGAAATACAGAACGAGTTCATAAAGTGTCAACGAACATGAGCGAATCGATAGACTGGAGAAAGAGAAAATACAGAAGTCAAAATAGTATGGGCATTACCTCCGACCTCGTCCACGAAATTCACAAAAACGGGAGCAAGGTAACAAGACATTAAACAGTCGACACATAACGGAACGATCACCAATGCACACGGTCATACCATACCAAGCTCTAACAGCTCGTACATACGCGACAACGCAGAAATCGCCATGAGGCGACAACATTCAATACCAACACTCCGCCTCTCACAGGGGGCTAGCACAACCAATGTGTGGAAAGCGTCTCAACGCTCACACCGCCAATTCGATCATACTCGGGAGAAAGTATCAAAATGACAACACGAACATCACACATACATACCCAACCCTTAAACGGGAATGGATAGGTTTTAAAAAAATGAAAACCTCATTTTGAAAATAATTTGAAGAATACTGGTTGATCTTGAGTATCACCTTTCAAAAAGTACAAACGTGAAACATCGTTATCGAGACATTGGAGAACCATTTCGCATTTGATAAAAATGAGGACACTTTCTCTTAGTGAAAACTTTCAGAATATTCGACCCTCGGGTCTAAATAAAAGTGTTTCTAAAACATTGAAAATATCTCAAAGCATTTTGGTCCTCGAAGTAGAAATTTTTTGAAATATATTGTGGCACCTTGGATGTACCACAAGAAAATAACTCATTTGAAAAGTATGTCTCGAAATTTATTTTTCCAAGATACTCAAGGTTTTCAAAAATCCAATAGGCCAAAATGTCCAAAACTCACACATATCGACGTTCACTAAAACAACTCCTAGCACACGCATCAAAAAGTTTAAAATCAAGACAATACATGTCTTTAAACGGAAATAAACGATAAAATACCACATTCAGAACAAAACCACTGATAAAATACTCTCCCGCACTGGCTAGTGAACAAGTCGAACGCGTATAAGCACAAAGCTTCCACAATAGAACTTGTAAAACGTGCAAATCGATTCGAAAATCATCAACCACGGACAAAAACAACAATAAAAAGACATCACAAGCGACGACACTCCTCGTATAAATCAAATACGAGAGTCGACTAAATACATATCGTGAAATTAAAATCCACATAAGGATTCCACCACTTAACAAATAATCATAAATATATCTCGTGTCACACGAGGCACAACACAAAGAAGGGAGACTTACTTCCACAGGTCGCACGAAGATGATGATCGCCCCACGATACTAATCACGACCAACAAACTCAAACGACGCGTCGCGACACGACTTAGTCAGATAAAATCCGACGAAACAAGACTCAAACAACACGACTTGACCCGACACCCTAGGTTTCCTCAACCTAAGCTCTGATACCATTTATGTAACACCCCCAATCCGCTCAGGGATATTACACGCCGTAGAACCTTTCCTCAAGGATCTACCAGGCTGGTAACGACATATAACAACTCAACCATGCCTTTAAGGCTTAAACGACTCAGTAGACCGATTTGGTCTTTCAATAAATACATACAACTCAAATACAACTCATGCCCACGCAGGGGTCAAATACAACTACACTGCATAACGGAAAATATAGCAGCGAAAAAATAGAGTACAACTGAACCAATAAACAAAGTACGGTTCCTCATGTGATTAGTATCAATCATCTTTCATCATCCTTCGTGCCGACCCTGTGTTATGCTCCAAAACCTGAATGCAAAAACAGACATCCACCCACCGAATACTCGGGGGTTAGCAAAACTCCACTGTTTTGCTAGTGCAAGAACAAAGTGCAAATACGAGCCATACAATTCACATTCCACGAATAACAATAACTAAGGATCCTCAAAGATCCAAACGAAATGAAAAGTACTTCCCGAGGCAAGGGTTTGAGAAAACATTTCAAAATCGAAATATCGTAAATCAATGGAAGTAATTTATAAAACGGTTTAGAATGCCATCGAGAGTTTTAATAGAAAACAATTTAGGATTATCAAATCCTACTTTTCAAAATCCAAAAGACAAAAGGGGTCACCGCCCCAAAGGTTTACTTTCCAAAAAATGACATTTACCAATCCGTTGGGATTTTAGCCCCAAATCCGTAAAATGACTTTTACAAAACCCTTGGGATTTTAGCCCCAAATCTCATCAAGTCACAGTACACAAGAACGACCACAAGGTTCGTCTCCCAACATCAAAATCCACAAATAAAGGATTTAAAACAAACAATAAAATACTCTAGTGCCATCCTAGCCAAGTAGGCCAAACGAACAACTTACCTCTTACACACTTAGTCAATGCATGCAATCATGAAAACCGTTCAAAAGCACTCATTTCCGGAAATGCCAAAGTCAAATCACATTTGTAAAATGCACCACAATTAACCGTGGATCCACCCCTCCGTGGACCCCTACCGAGACCCCGTCGGATCTAACCCATAGTGGTTAAAAGCAAGCTCGCGGATCCACCCCTCCGTGGACCCCTACCGAGACCCCGTCGGATCTAACCCATAGTGAGCATACACACACACACGTTACTCATGCAATACTAATATGCTAAGAATGTAACTTCATCAAGAATACTTACTAGAGATGGCCACTAATCCGACATCATTATCAAACTCTTCAAAACACAATAACAAGATTAAACACGGAATACACGATTCCATAACTTTTAAACAACAAGGATATCATCAAAGCCTCCAACGTTCAAAATAATCAAATCATAATCAATTCCCAAAACACAACGTTCACAAAACACACACGCGTTTTGAAAGAGAGCCTTTAACGAGGCCAAACCGAAATCTTTTGAAAATTCATTTCAACTAACCAAACAAACACATCAAGACGACCACCGATCATCATATCCATAAAACGAGAAAAGTATGGGCAAGGTACTTGCCTCGAATAACCACAACGCGGAGAATCGGCCGAAGTAGGTTGGCACGAACCGACTACGAACTCGCCGACTCCACCGAACGACAATCCACAACAATGAACTACGAACGAAAACAATAACAACGAAAATGAATTCCAAAGTACGACCCAAAGCCGCTGAATTCAAAGAACAAATGACGAAGGTTCAAGGATTTTCCCCAAAACGGCCAAGAACACGATTCGTCCCGTCAAAACCCGAAAACGGAATTCCAAGTTGAAATATGAATATACAATCCATAGAATATGTTTAACAACATCATTTAACCATAATCGATCCATCGAAAATGGATGAAAAACGAGATCGGGGACAAATCACCCAAAAAGTCAATTTGAAGGAAATCGAGAAATATACTTCGATTCGACGAAGAACAATGGATTAAATGATGTTAAACACAAGAATACTACCAAGATTAATCATACCCATCATGAATTAATCAACAACATGGAACGAATCGGACGAAAATGCAAAAATCCCCAAATTCACGAAATTAGGGTTCTAAGGAAGATTACCTTGATTCGCTGGATCAAAGGATGATAACGGACGATTGATTGATGTTATGAACTCAAGAACTTCATGGATTTGTTGTTAAACAACATGGCTTCGTCACCCATGAATCGCCATCCGCGGACGGAGAAGGAAGGAAGTGAAAAACGAAATGAAATGTGACTGCTCAGCCACATTTATACTGGGCCGGACTAGCGCGCTAGGCTGCCGAGCTAGCGTGCGCTATCGCCCGTGCCGCGATCCAAGAGCCTCGACTAGGCCGCTCGGCCAGTAGCGTCGCAGCCTTTCCGGCCGAAGGCGTGCTACTGCCGGCCGTAGCGTGACGTCCGACAAGAGCGTGCGCTACCCGCCGAGCCTGACCGATTCTGAACCCTGTGACTCCACTGTCTGTGCCCGCTAGCGTCGTTAGGCCGTCCGTGGCGGCGCTACACTGCCGGTTAGCGCGGCAGCCTTCCGGCCAGAAGCGTGCGCTACGCCGGTTCTCGCGCACCCATCCGGCCGGTGCCTGCAATCGTCCGGCGATCCGCAACCGTCCTGGCCATCCCGCAACTGCCGTGGCTCGACGACCCGATTTCAAAACGCACGGAACGAACACGACGAAAAGTTCGCGGACGACATCAACGACCGAAATGAAAACATAATACCATAATTAATCATACGCGACCAAGAAATGGGTCGAGACAACAATTACAGATACGGATACCCGTAACTTTCAAGAAATTACAAAATGGCCCAAAGCCGGAAATCACGATACGTGATCGAATAACCAAACAGAGTTCACAACACGTCTAACAAAGTTAAACGGACTTACAGAAACTCAAAAATAGTTTGAGCGAGATTCGCAAGAATCGAACTCAAGCGCGGAAAAGTCGCTAAAAAGCACGGAACTCAACGAAACGACACCGAAACGAACTCGGATGTCAAAAAGTGTAGAATTAATCATTCTCAGAATGACGAAACTGACATGAGCGAGTCGTCAAAACGGACTCCGACCGAAAAAAGAAATTTACCGAAAATCGAAAATTGCGGATATTACAAGAGGTCCCGTCGAACTGTCACTGTGTGGAAGAACATCAGCACACACAATATCACAGTTCATAATCTGTATCGAAACCGTAACACACATAACGAAATGTACTACGTGTACTTGCCTTGAATAATATGATGTGAAGGAACCGGTGAAGAAAAGGTTTTCGGTCTGACTCTCTTCAAAGATTCTATCCTACATCACAATGACACATAATCAATCACAACCCTACGGAGACATAGGAACCCATCCTAAGTTCTACACGTAGACACAATTCTTCAAACACTACGAGGCCATAATTCGAACATGATCGAATAATGGAAGAGTTCATGAATTCTATTACCCAAAACTACAAGAATAACAATGAATCTCGAATATACAATCCTAATCCAATAACAAATCGGCCGAGTTGGAATATTAAAATGAAATCACAAGAAAATGCCGAAATTTCCCAAAACTAGGGTTGAAGCCGATTTACCTTGATTAGGACGGAGAAAGATGTTGCAACGATGTTAAATCCGTGATGGAAACTCAAAATTATTGAAGAATGATGATAGACGGTTGAAATCTGAACTTCACTACTCAAATCGTCGCTAATTCGTCAAGGGAGAGAAGAAGATAGGAAAAGTGACGAAACTAATTGCTGTTGTCCGATATATTCAGACAACAATTAGCATACGCTATAGGCATGCCTAACGTGCGCTATTATGGGTAACGTGCAGTCTAGAGACTTCTGCCTTCCCCATTAACGTACGTGAATATCAAATTAGCGTGCGCTAACGATAGTGTTAGCGTATGTTAACTATTGCCTTAGCGTATGCTAACTGGTACAACCCAGATCACTAAAGCTTCTGTCCAACTCCATGATATTCTGCCCATCCGCATTAGCGTACGCAACGGTATATTGATGTACGCTAATCTACAGATTAGCGTACGCAATGGAGACCATATCGTACGTTAACCAAACTACTCCAAAAATTAGAGCTTACTGCCCAGCCCGATTAGCGCGCACTACACATGAGATTAGCGTGCGCTAGTGATGCCCCTTAGCGCGCGCTATGGATATAGTTAGCGTGCGCTAACTGCTCTGTTACAGAAAACAGTTGTGAACCCCGGTCAGAAAGTACACATCTCAGAAGGTATAAAACCCGATAGTTATCAACGGATAACGAAGCATTAACAAGAAATAGCATCATGCAAGTTCACTCTCCCATCAGAATATATGATTTCGACAATTCGATGGAACAAACAACAATTTCCTATAACGGCATCCCAAACTTATGAAAAATTACAAAACGACCCAAACTCTCGAGAATCACGACTCGAGGCCAACTAACAATCTCAGAAAGTTGTAACGCATCTAGAAATATTAAAGGAACTCGCAGAAGTAACGAAACGTCAGTTTATAACGATATTTACGAGAATCGAGCCTAAACGCGGAAAAGTTACACAATAAGTAAAATCTCATAAAGACAACTCTGAAACTTGTCCGAATGGTCATGGATGCAGAACAAAATAGTTTCAGAATACCAAAACAATTACAAGCAAATCGTCCGAAATAAAAATATACTAAAAATAGATATTACTAAAAATGAAAAGTGCAGATATTACATTCTCTCCCTCTAAAAAGAAGTTTCGTCCCGAAACTTACAAGATGAATAACTCGGGGTATCTCGCCATCATATTGTCCTCCGTTTCCCATGTTGTTTCCTCTAATCCGTGTCTCGACCACAACACTTTAACCAAAGGAATAGTTTTGTGCCTAAGTTGTTATCCGACGCTCTAAAATCTGAATTGGTCTCTCCTCAAATGCGATATCGGGACCCAGTTCAATCTCTCAAAAATCGATAACATGGCTAGGATCCGGTACATACTTCCTAAGATGGGATACATGGAATACGTTATGTACATGACTCAAGGACAGCGGCAAACCCAATCGATATGCAATATCTCCAATTCGCTCTAAAATCTCGAAATGACCAGTATACCTCGAACTAAGTTTACCCTTCCGACCAAAGCAGTAAAGTCCCCAGATCAGTGACAACTTCAATAATACTTGGACTCCAACCTCAAACTCTAAAGGCCGGCAATGCATGTTGGCATAGGACTTCTGCCGACTCTGAGCTGTTAACAACCTATCACGAATCAAGGCAATATTCTCTCTCGTCTCAACCACTATATCTGGTTCGGTACCAATCAATTCAGATGCATCATCCAAATACAACGGCGATTTGCACCTCCTTCCATATAAAGCCTTAAATGGTGCCATTCTAATCGAGGTGTGCCAACTATTGTTACACGTAAACTCGATCAAAGACAGGTGCGACTCCCAATCATCTTTCCAGCCTAAGGGACATGCTCTCAACATGTCCTTAGGTGTATGAATCGTCCGCTCCGACTGTCCGTTTGTCTGGGGATGGTAGGAAGTACTGAGTCTCAATTAAATCCCCATAGACCGATGAACAGCCTGCCAAAAATGTGATACAAACTGGCCATCTCGATCAGAAACAATACTCTTAGGAGTCTCATGCGACCTCACGATTTCTGCAATAAACACCCGTGCTAGTCTCTTCGGTCTCCAAGTATCCTTGATACCCAGAAAATTAGCAGATTTAGTTAATCGATCGACAATGACCTAAATCACGTTTAGTCCAGTCCGAGTCCTAGGCATACTGGTAATGAAAACCATAGAAATATCCTCCCATTTCCACTCAAGAATAGGAAGTGGTTGTGATAACCCCGCGGGTCGCTGATGCTCGATCTTAACCTGCTGACAAGTCAAACACTTCGACACAAACTCGCTAACGTCCGTCTTCAAGTTGCTCCACCAGAAGTTACTCCTTGTACATTTTGATTGTACCAGGGTGTATGGAATAAGGCGTAATATGAGCTTCTTGTTGGGATTCGCATACAAAAACCAAAGGGCGCAGAGGAAGTGAAAAACACAAGTGCAATATGAATCCCTCAAGAGGATCGATTCAAGCTACGTATATACGAATATAAAATGAACAAAAAGGAAGATATGGAATCATATCCTTGTAGTCCGTTGATTTAATCGTTGAGAAGATGATGTCCCTTATGAATCTAATCCGCAACAAGCTCTTGGATGATCCAACGCCGAAAACACCGCGTCTCTACTTGCCACGCACTGTAAAGACGATCGGAATGACTTCACCTTGTTATCCTCCAAGATACGTCTAGAACAAGGTTATATGAGCTTGCTAATATTGTCTATTACACTCTAAGTGTATACATATAATTTTCTCTATGAAAAATGAAGAATGTGATGAAGGAGATGAAGATGGATGTAGAAGACAACTCAAGACTTTCTCTCTCTTTTGTCTTCAATGATATGAACCGTAACATTCCCTTGTGAGAGAGTAAGAAGTCTTCTTATTCAATAATATTCTCCACATGACAAAGTTATGACCAACCCCATACTTAATTCATCACAAGGTGTATTTGTCCCCCATTAATAAAACATACCCAGATATAATATCAACAAGTCTTCCACCATATTAGGTGGAAGACATGGGGGGCGGCCAATGTAGAAGATGTAGGGAGTTCGATTCGTTTCGGACTACCGCGAGTCCAATCCGATAAACTCCATTCCATCTCGATGTATTTGCATCAATTAATTAATCCAATTAATTAATTATATCAAATACAAAATAATATAATTAATTTCTCCAAGAAATAATTATATATGTGAATCAAATTAATCACCCAATAATTTATTTAACTCATTAGGCCGTAAATTAATATACAATAAATTAATTTAGACAACTAATGTCCCTAAATTAATTAGACATCTAATGTCCAATAAATTCGATATCCAATATCTAATATTCATAGAGAGAGAATAAGCTCGATTCATCGTCAATCCTATTGCGCGACTCAGTAGGTCCGTCTCAGTTAGCAATGGGAGGAACCAAAGAGTAGTAGCACCACCTAGCCAGCCTGGCGGCCTACACTGTAAGATAACTGAGAACAAATGATGGGGATCATTCCAAAACCTTTCTGTCGTGAATACCAGTAGACATATAAATCCTTCGCTCAAATGTCCCGATCAAGTTATAGGGTCACGGTCAGCCAAACCCTATCTGCACATGACTCTATGCATGAGTTAATGCAAATCGAGATCATTGAGCTCTTGTGTATCTAATACAACTAGCTACAATGCTTTGGCCAAAGACTTATGATCTCATCTGCTAATAACCGCATAGGACATAGACCTGTTCACTTAGAGGAGAAAGAATCCTATCTTGGTATTTAGTAGAACCTGCTACTTACCCGTTAAGATGCACGTCGAGGTTGACTCCCACCTTCTGGTTTTCTAGGTCGAACTACTCTATTGAAAATCTTAACATCACAAGTACATCCCTACTAAATCCTCAAGTCGAAGGTTCACGAATACCTATCACGACCTTTCGATTCCGTCGTTGACAGTCCTAGAGTGAAATTTGTGTGATGAATCGAGGGTGAGTCAGTTCGAGTATACTAATCTCATTATCATACCTATAACGTGTGCTCTCACTAACCATTAGTGACGACATGCACTCTACAAGTCAAAGAACATATTATACAAGTCTTCACATAAACTTAACGCCATTAAAGTTTCATTGACTTGCGAACGATTAAGTATTTTGAGCCATAAACCTTTCCAGTGCCGATCCCCTTATCCAATAAGGAGTGAAATATTTTGCTCTCAAATACAAGGACTAGTTTCTATATATATATATATATATATATATATATATATATATATATATATATATATATATATATATATATATATATATACGAGTCAGGAATACCAATGACTATCAGTAAATAAAGAAACATTCAATTGCCTTCTGATAATAATTACATAATAACAAGCATGATGCCCTTACTCTAACATCCTCTGAGTGGCATTCGAGGGCATACTCCTAATACTTCTATCAAGATTTTCTGTCTCAACTCAATATCACACGGCACACACAATCGGCCTCGAAATCTCAAAACTCGGTCATCATGAACCACAAACCCATGAGCTTTTTCTTTCTTCACGTCCTCCCTCAACTGGACTAAAAATGGGTCATCATACTGTCTTGCCTTGATATCATCAATCAAAGACGAAGTGATTTCTAATGCACATAAATGACCCTGAACTCTCTGAACCCAAACTTCGATATTCTGAAAAATTAAATCCCACTGGATCCTTCTTTGAGGCGTAAGTACCTCTAACATCTGTAGAACCATCGACTTACGACTCAATGCATCCACCACTACATTGGCCTTGCCCAGATGATAAAGAATCTCAAGATCATAATCCTTAATTAGTTCCAGCCACCTACCTTGCCTCATGTTCAATTCCTTCTGGCTAAAGATATACTTCAAACTCTTGTGGTCCGTGTAAATCTTACACGACGACTCATAAAGATAGTATATCCAAATTTTCAAAGCGAAAACGACCATAGCTAAATCTAAATCATGTGTAGGGTAATTTGCTTCATAAGGTTTCAACTGACAAGATGCATAAGTAATAACCCTATCTCTCTGCATCAAAACACATCCGAGTCCGAGGCCTGAAGCATCACTATAAACCACAAAATCCTCGTTCCCCTGAGGCAAAGCTAAAACTGGTGCGGTAGTCAATCCTCTCTCCAACTCATCAAAGCTATCTTGTCTATTTGCGTTCCACTTGAACTTCTGAGTTTTCTGAAGTAACTGCGTGAGTGGTCGAGTGATCTTGTAAAATCCTTCGACGAACCTACGGTAATAACCCGCAAGTCCTAGGCTTCTTTCACATTCTTATGTGGTTCCCATGCCAGTACCGCATCTATCTTCTGTAGATCAACCCGAACTCCCTCCGCTGATATCACATGCCCGAGGAATGTTACTTCCTTGAGCCGAAACTCACATTTAGAAAACTTCGCATATAACTACTCAACTCTCAAAATGTCTAACACCATACGAAGATGTACAACATACTCCTCCTGACTCCGGGAATAGATAAAAATGTCATCTATAAAGACAACTACGAATTTGTCCAGATACTCGATAAAAACCTTATTCATCAACTGCATGAAAACTGTTGGGGCATTGGTTAGCCCGAAAGGCATAACCACAAACTCGTAATGGACATATCTCGTCTGAAAAGCAACTTTCGGTATGTCGCTAATCTCGAATTCTCAACTGATAGTAACCCGATCATAAATCAATCTTCGAGAAGACTGTCTCTCCCTGAAGCTGATCAAACAATCCGGGGCAAAGGGTATTTGTTTTTTATGGTCAACTTGTTTGATTCTCGGTAGTCGATGCATAAACGAAGCGATATATCCTTCTTCTTAACGAAAAGCACAGTCGCACCCCAAGGCGATGCACTCGGTCGGATATAACCTTTATCTAGCAATTCTCCCAACTATTTCTTCAACTCTAACATATCCGACGGAACCATATGATATGGTGCCCGAGAAACAGGAGCCACATTCGGCTACAAATCGATAGGAAACTCAATTTCCCGCTGCGGTGGTAATCCCGACAAGTCATCCGGAAATACGTTAGGATATTCGTTAACAACTGGAATCGGTGACATGTTAACTCCACCATCCTTCGCTTTATAAGCGTAACACCAATAGCCTACGCAACCCTGGTTCACAAGTCTCATCGCCTTCAAGGCGCTAATCACATTCCTTAATCTACCTGGCTTACAACCTACAAGAGTATGCTCCGTGCCATCCTCGGCCACTATCGAGATAGTATGAGTCCGATAGTCTACAATAGCACCGTGATGATCCATCCAATCGTCCCCGAGGATCAAATCCTCACCCTAGGTTCAAGGCCCAATCTCGATTCCCGATCCTCACTGGGCAGTCTCTAACTTCCCGATTCCCAACCATACGATCCCCACTAGGCATATACATTACAAATGGTTCACACTCAAATAAACAGTCAATGCCAATACGACGTACACAATCCCATGCAATGAATGAGTGAGTAGCACCCGAATCAAGAAGAACTAAAATTGGATGAGAAAGGATCTGAGTGGTACCTAATACCACCAGAGTATCTGTCTACTATGTGTGTCTCATCTAATATAGACGGGGGTGTACTAAGCCCGAACTCGATACTGCACTGCGGTCCGGTTGACCCCGACCCCTACCATGGCCCGAACTCTAAGGGGCCTAAGTGATTGGAGTCCTCTGATCGACACTATGCTCCTTTTGTACAGTAGTGGAAGCCGGAACTCTGGCTGCCCTGGTATACCTCTCACAATGAACTGCCCAATGCCCACTCTTCCCGCATGTAAAGCAATTAATTAACGGAAATGGACAATCCTTCACCACATGCTCGGTATGACTGCAATTGAAACAAACTCTGCCAGCAGGGATAGAGGACTGAACCGGACACTTACTTTGGGAACCTCCGGCCTGACATTTGGGTTCGATTCTAATGAGTCTCGCTCGGAACTGTTGTTTTAATGTTCCTACAAGCTTATTTAACTTTTGTGGTCGTGTTGTGAACTTCAAAATTATTATTCGATCTCATATCGTGATTTTTCAGAAATTTGGGCCGTTTTGTAATTTTCCAAAGTTTTGGGTACTCATTTACGCACTCGTTTTTACCTATCTTCGGATTTTGGAATTGCATGTTAATTTAATGCTTTTGTTCGTTGTTGAGAATTCTTTGTAAACGTTATATTGTATTTTTCGAGTCATCGTATTTCGAGGTCGTTCGGGGCTGGTCGGGCAGCAGAAGGGAATCTGCTGCCAGAATGCATGTTACGGCCGTAATCTGTAATATGTTACGACCGTAAGGTGATTGGTGTTACGGCCGTAATAGCTTATTGATAACGGTCGTAATACACCCTTGCATTTTGGGCAGAAAACCTGAGAGCTGGGTTACGACCATAATGCCCTATGTGTTACGGTCGTAACACATCCAGCTATTAAATATCTGGGCGACGGATTTTTCACCCTATTTCTCCCTTTCTTCTCTTCTTCTCGCGGTCGATGGACGGGTGAGGCAAGGATTTGTATTCTTGGTCGATTCTACTTAATTCTAAAGTGTTTTGGAGGGTCTTAGGTGATTGTAACATCATATAATCTGTTGTTCTTTGTGGGATCGAGGTATTTTCTTGATTTCCTAAAGTTGACCTTTTTGGGGATTTTATTCTTGATCTCATTTCTAATCCAGTTTTTATGAATCGATCATTGTTAAACATTGTTATTGATCACGTTCTATGGATTGTATATTTCGATTCGTTCAATCGGTTGATGATTTTGGTGTTCTTGAGGAACCGTGAACATTTAATGTTCGATTAAATGTCTCAATGGCTTTCCCTTCAGGTGTCTGGTGAGTTTACCGTTGTAATTGGTTTCTATATGCGTAGTGATCGTTTTTCAATTGTTTCTTTGGAGGTTTTCAGTCGTCGTGGTTCACCGATCAAGCCGTGTTCACCGGAGTATTTACGTGTCGATTTTCGAGGCAAGTATTGCCCATAAACTTCGTATTTCGTAGATATAGTAGTTGGTGATTAATTATGTGTGAAATTTTAATGTTTTAATGAACCTTCAAAAGAATCGGTATATTCTCGATAAAGGTTCTCTTCAAAATGAACTCAGGTGTTTGTAAATGAAGGTATCGTTCTGAGAATATATATTAGTGTTATATATTGGAATGCCTTGTTTTCGTATGGTACCGTTGTGTGCGACTATATCGCTAGTGGACTTAAAGTTATATCCTTTCGGCAAGATGTGTATGTGTGGATATGTGTATTTATCGATGAGTATTGTGATGTTGTGAGATATTGGTTGTATTGTTTGCCGATTCCTTTGTAAGGAGGTAGTGTTATTTGGTGTTGCTCGAGAAGTATATCTATTTGTGGTATGTGAACGTGGTGTATTGATATGCATTGTGGATTGTTGTGTTGATATGTGTGTTGTTACCCAAAATATTATCCCTAGACGATATGCTGGAATGGACGAGTAACAAACAAATGCGAGAGCACGTCTGTGGGGAAAGTAAATAACACAAGATTTGCCGGGGTTGTTAGTCCTGGGCTTGAATGCTCTCGCGAGATATTATTAATACGAATACTTGGGAGTACAAATATTAATGTTAGAGTACAATTACAATGAGTGTAAAGACACTAGTTATCTTAGCTCTTGAGTGCTGAAGATTGCCGGAAGAACCAGAGATGATGCTCTGTGAGTTCTTGTAACAACGATTGAGTGTTGTGCTGACTGTGAGAAATCGACGGTCTCTCACTGTGTGAATTAGCTGGACTCTCGTATGAAGTAGTTTCTGCACTTGTGAACCTTTAAATATGGAGTTCTATGAACTGTAGGGAGTTATCGTTTCTGCCGACCGTCTTCTGGTTAAGAGGTTCTCAGAGAAAAATCCTGGATAGATTCAAGAGAAAGCCGAGAGTCTGAATTTTTCTGAACCTTTCTCCAGTTGCTGGAGGCTCTCTATTTATAGGACTGGGAGTCACTGGGCGATCGCCTCTGCTGTATTATAATAAGCGGGCGATCGTCTTTAGCACATGGGTTGGTCTCCTTAAAGTGTGCAGCAACTGCTGGCAGCCGGATGTGCGAACCAGTGTGAAGCCAACACGCGTCTATGTCGCTGTCTTGGGAGGCCCCACTTAGGACCTTTCTGTAACATCCCCAAAATCTTGGGTAGCTACAGCGCTGTGGATCCCTCACGGGACCCACCAAGCTAGGTTATTCGTTTTTACCTCACAAGAACTTTTGGTAAAAATAATAATATTGGAATTGATAATAAATTTTCATCATACGAACAGGAAAGTTGAAGTACATACGATTTTAAAATTTAATACATGCTCTTTATTTCCGAAATAATTGCCAAGGGAAATTTAATTCTATCCAGTCGCCGTTCTCAAGCATGCCCCGTCCCTTCGCATTCCCAAGCCTGTATTTCTGAAGTTCCTGCAACTGGCAAGTATAACAATACCAGCCCATACCCGGGTCAGTCATAACACATTACAATAATATGCTCATATGTACGAATTTTGCAGTTCCAAAAGTATCAGCTAACAACACAATCACATATACATACAATAACACATAAGTACCTATCCCCAATATCCGGATAGTGCAATTTCTACCACCCCCAATATCCGGGTGCACACCCCCAATATCCGGGTGCGGAACGAACGTTCGTTATAAATTTCTCTTTGTTCCCACTGGAACGGCATAACTTTACATCTCTTCACATTCATCACATAATACACAGATTCACCACATCACAATTGGCACAACATAATCAATACACAATGAACACATAAAATTGCAATAATGCTAGGGCCGAGCAAGTTGAACGAACTTGCCTTGTGAGTCGTCGATAAGATGATTCCAATTAAATCTCGAGAGTTCGGCCGTCCGCTCCTAGATAAGGTATCGATCTCCTAATAATAATATGCTATTAGCATTTTGTTAAGACGTCTCAATTTAATTTAATGGCTCGCCCTTTATTTTATATTTTAACAGAATCATCGTCTAAAAATTAAATGCATTGGTAAATAGCTCTTAGATATCATACTTGAATATTTTTAAAAATATTTTCAACAATTTATAATTTAACTATTACTTATGCTGTAATAAATCAAACAATAGTCCTTATAATTTATTTAACAAAGTAACTTTGAGAATAATTTCAATTTACTAATCTCAAATATTTCCAAAGGTAATACTTAATAACTTGAGTTGAAATAGAAATCCATTTCTTCCATTTCAAATATTCCTTAGAATAATTCTGGAGATTTTATATAAGAACATCAATTCATTTATTCCGGTTTAATTATCTTATAATTGCATATATAGAAAATGATACTTAAAATTGCCGTTAAAAATATAAGTACGTCATATGGGCAGATACGTAGTTCGATTGTTCATAGTGTCTGTTATCATTAAATTATTTAAGTTTAATTAACACGGAAATGGAGTCGGAAATTTTATCATTTCCAAAAATTAAAACAAAAATAACTATATATATATATATATACGTCAACAGAAAAACGCACGAAACGTAATCGAAGAATGATTTACGGATCAAAAGTTATTCGCGATTTAAGTTACGTTTCTACACTTAAAATCAGCCTTGACTTGTCTAAAATAACTCAGTTTTACATATCTACATGAGTCTAATATGATATTACAAAAGTTAATATTTTAGATATGTATTTTATATACAAAACTCACAAATGATATATCAAGAACTACTTACGGATTGGTAAATAATCGAACTCAAATATAGCACCTCGATCTGGATTTCAAAAATTCACTGGGGATTTTAATCGGACAGGTTCCAGTCAGTATGTCAAGAAAGCTGGTCTGACTCGCCGGAAAATGACCCCGTATCGTCGGCATAACGGACTCCTCTCGGAAATATAAAGTTGTATATTTATACATATTGAGTTTCTTTATATAGTTACATAAGTTGTCAGTATAAATGATTTAGGAAAAGGCTGTATTTATAGGACAAAAAACAGGTGACCAGTCAATTTGACACAGCCGCCCTACGTCACACTGCCCTGGCCGAGCCACGTGCGCGGGCCCTACCGAGTCACTACCGGCAGACCCGGCCGAGCCACCTGCGCGGGCCCTATCGAGTCAATATCGGCAGCCCCGGCCGATCCACGTGCGTAGGTCCCGCCCGGAAGATTCCTGGTGCTCGGCAGTTGGCAGTCTCCACTAAATCGATCATAACTTTTTCGTTCGGACTCCGATTAACTCGCCGTTTGAACATTGGAAAGCTAACTAAATTCTCTACAACACTGTTAATTTATAGAATTTTTTTAACTTCTCAAAAATCCTTGGTGATTTTTTTTCAAAGTTGATACTTGTCCACGATACTTCTCAGAAAATGTCCAAACATATATTTTAAAATTTATTATGTAATAATACCACAATAATTCATTTAAATCAAGATATCACTTTTATAAATAATTTCACTAATTATTGTCATATAATAGTATTTACTTTATAATTTATATAATGTAAAATATTGGAATTTTACATACTCTCCCTCTAAAAATAAGTTTCGTCCCGAAACTTGGAAGGATGTTATCATCATTAAGTCATTCTCGAGTACATTTCCCAATATTCGCTGAAAAATCCTATCGGAGAACACGACGTTGCGCACTGCCGGGTTCTATCGTGGATTTTCCAACGATTAATGGATAATGCTATTCGATTCCTTTAAAATATCAAGTACAACATTAATAAGGAGCTCATCAATTATCACTTAAATAGCACAAACATCAAGTATAACATTGATAGCAGTAAATACACCAAGCATATTATCACATTGCGTCATTCGCGGAGCTAATCTATTATCACATAAATAGCAAAGACATCAAGTATAACAAGTAGTAAATACACCAAGCATATTATCATACTACATCTTTAAAAATTATCTCCTCAATTCTTAAAATGGTAACAATTTGAGTATTAAATACTCTCCCTCTAAAAATTAAGTTTCGACCCGAAACTTATGTTTGGAACAACTCGGGGTACCAGTTATGCATTGCTTCTTTTGTTTCTCAAGTGGCTTCTTAATGTTCATGGTGTGACCACTGGACTTTAACTAGAGGAATAGATTTATTCCTTAATTTCTTTATGCGATAATCTAAAATGGCAACTAGTATCTCCTCGAAAGTAGTATCCTTGGAAATATCCAAAATTTCGTGATTTAACTTGTGACTGGGATTGTGAACATAATGCCTCAATTGTGATACGTGAAAGTCGTTATGGACTTATTATAGAGATAATGATAGAGCTAAGCGATAAGCAAGTTTCCAACGCATTCAAAAGGTCTGATGAAACGTGGGCTTAACTTGCCCCTAAAGAATTCCAGCAATGATAATCGCAGGTTGATGGTGCACAGTTGTCCTTGTTTTTATCGAATATAAACCCAATGTTCTTATTCGTTAGCTCACGTTGCAGCTCTACTTGTGATGTCAATCTACATAATATGTGCTCCTGGTGGTCTTTCCGCTAAGAGCGTCAGCTACCACATTTGCCTTCCCTGGGTGATATTGGATATCCGCGTCGTAATCATTGATGAGTTCCAACCACCTCCTATGCCTCATGTTTAAGTCCTTCTGCGTGAAGATGTACTTGAGACTTTTGTGATCCATGAAGATTTGGCACGTGGAACCATATAATTAATGTCTCCAAATATTCAAAGCATAGATCTCACCAGCAAGTTCTAAGTCATGAGTGGGGTAGTTGACTTCGTAAGGTTTCAATGGGCGTGACGCGTATGCGATGACCTTACCGTGTTGCATCAGAATGGAACCCAGTCCTTGTTTAGAAGTGTCGCTATAGATAACGAAGTTGCCCGTACCTTGAGGAAGCATTAACACTGGAGCACTCATCAGCCGCCACTTGAGTTCGTTGAAGCTCTTTGACATGCCTCGGTCCACTCGTATTTGGTAGTCTTGTGGAGAATTTTGGTTAGAGATTGATAATGCATAAAGGCATACCTTATGATGTTCCATTTATAATTGAAGTCAAGGTAAGAATAGGAGTTGAATTCACAGAAGCGCCCACTAAATTCTTATCAGGGCTTGGAAAAGTTCATATTTGAAAAAAAAACGACGAGTGAAGAAAATGGGAATTTGTTATAAATGCGCTCGTTGGGATTGCTATTCGAAATGTCGATCTTTAGGAATTCCTTGCACAATCAGAGAAGACAAAATCAAGTTCATTAAGGATGGCCTGAATAAGGAATCATTCGATAGTGTTCTAATGACTCTTGAAACGCAGTCTAGTGGGTATGTGCAACATGAATTCTTTGTTTGAAAGAGATTTATATTTGAATATGAACAACATCTCGAGAATATAATGGTAAAGGACACTGTTTGCCAATTTATAAGAAAATTAGATGGAAGCTCATCCCGACTCATAGAAGGCATTAAAGTCGTTTCTGAACATAAAATCAGAGGAAGCTGTGTCATAATCATGACTACTGTACATTCACATGAGCATTTAATTTTTAATTTTGTCATTTCCATTAAAGTTTTTCTTTTCAAATAAAAAAAATAGTGACATGCAATAAATACATTCAATATTCTACCGAATACACAAAGCGCAATTAACGCGTTTACTTTTTTGCCGAATAAGTTAAAATTACTATTATTGTTTTCATAATTCCCCCTAATAAGTTAATTTAAATAATGTTTCACCCTCAATTTATACTTCTATAAATATTATCATTTTTTTCGTCACTTTACACCTCAAATATTTCTAGCAAACACAAAAGAAAGAAAGAAAAAGAGATGGAAGTAACCTCTGATCTTAAATTTTCAAGTATCTGCGCTTTCTGTGGATCTAATCCCGGAAAAAGTGGTGAAACCATCACTACAGCATATAATCTTGGTAAAATATTAGCTGAAAGGAATATTAAGTTGATTTATGGAGGAGGAAGTTGTGGGTTGATGGGGTACGTAGCAAAAGGTGCTTATGAAGCAAGCGGTAAAGTTCAAAGTATCATTCCTAGTGCTCTTATTGAACCTGCTGGAGAAACAATAGGAGATGAAGTACAGATGTCCAATCTAACTGAAAGGATGAATCTCATGCTTGACAAGTCTGATGCTTTCATTGCTTTACCGGGAGGGTTTGGAACACTTGAGGAAATTTTTCACATGGTGTCTTGGTCCCAGCTGAACATCCATCAAAAACCAATAGGATTGTTGAAAATTAATGGATTCTATGATGGATTGTTAAATTACCATGCAGTGGAACAACATTTTATTACACCGTCTGCACGCAGTATTCTGATGTCAGCTTCAAAAGTTGAAGACTTATTAGATATATTGAAAGCATATGTTCCTGAGCCCGATCCTGCAGTAGCTCGAATTAAGTGGTCAAAGGGAAAGAAACGGAAGCTGAATATTGACCTGAACCTCTAAAATACCTTATCCCTTGTCGTTTTACTAGTTTTTTTTATTGGGTTGTGTTCCATTCTAGTTGATCGCTTTTCGATTGTTGTGATATCATGTGATATCTTTAAGTATTATTTTTATTTTTATTTTTGATGGCAGAGTCAGGAGACTTCTCGGACTCTATTGAAGCGTATCTTGGTTGTGTGTTATACTTAATAGTATATGATTTTATTTCAACTTATGTTCTCAAAATAAATTCAAACAACATGAAAAAGTACTTCAAAACATAACACTTACTTGTACAGGGTATGCGAAGTCGGTGGATGCTTGACGCGCTTGGAATGATTGCAGTGTAGTCGAAAAGATATTTCTATAAAGATATTATTCTTGAAAATATGTGTAGTTGCCTCGCTTTTAGACTTAATTTTTTTTTTTTTAAAAAGTGTGTAGTTCGATTAACCTCTCTCCGGTACCATCTCTGCAACATCCCCAAAATCTTGGGTAGCTACAGTATTGTGGATCCCTCAAGGGAACCACCAAGCAAGGTTATACTTTATTACCTCTCAAGAACTTTTGGTAAAAATAATAATATTGGAATTGATAATAAATTTTCATCATACGAACAGGAAAGTTGAAGTACACACGATTTTAAAATTTAATACATGCTCTTTATTTCCGAAATAATTACCAAGGGAAATTTAATTCTATCCAGTCGTCGTTCTCAAGCATGCCCCGTCCCTTCGCATTCCCAAGCCTGTATTTCTGAAATTCCTGCAACTGGCAAGTATAACAATACCAGCCCATACCCGGGTCAGTCATAACACATTACAACAATATGCTCATATATACGAATTTTACAGTTCCAAAAGTATCAGTTAACAACACAATCACATATACATACAATAACACATAAGCACCTTTCCCCAATATCCGGATAGTGCAATTTCTACCACCCCCAATATCCGGGTGCACACCCCCAATATCCGGGTGCGGAACGAACGTTCGTTATAAATTTCTCTTTGTTCCCACTGGAACGGCATAACTTTACATCTCTTCACATTCATCACATAATACACAGATTCACCACATCACAATTGGCACAACATAATCAATACACAATGAACACATAAAATTGCAATAATGCTAGGGCCGAGCAAGTTGAACGAACTTGCCTTGTGAGTCGTCGATAAGATGATTCCAATTAAATCTCGAGAGTTCGGCCGTCCGCTCCTAGATAAGGTATCGATCTCCTAATAATAATATGCTATTAGCATTTTGTTAAGACGTCTCAATTTAATTTAATGGCTCGCCCTTTATTTTATATTTTAACAGAATCATCGTCTAAAAATTAAATGCATTGGTAAATAGCTCTTAGATATCATACTTGAATATTTTTAAAAATATTTTCAACAATTTATAATTTAACTATTACTTATGCTGTAATAAATCAAACAATAGTCCTTATAATTTATTTAACAAAGTAACTTTGAGAATAATTTCAATTTACTAATCTCAAATATTTCCAAAGGTAATACTTAATAACTTGAGTTGAAATAGAAATCCATTTCTTCCATTTCAAATATTCCTTAGAATAATTCTGGAGATTTTATATAAGAACATCAATTCATTTATTCCGGTTTAATTATCTTATAATTGCATATATAGAAAATGATACTTAAAATTGCTGTTAAAAATATAAGTACGTCATATGGGCAGATACGTAGTTCGATTGTTCATAGTGTGTGTTATCATTAAATTATTTAAGTTTAATTAACACGGAAATGGAGTCGGAAATTTTATCATTTCCAAAAATTAAAACAAAATAACTATATATATATATATATAAATACGTCAACAGAAAAACGCACGAAACGTAATCGAAGAATGATTTACGAATCAAAAGTTACTCGCGATTTAAGTTACGTTTCTACACTTAAAATCAGCCTTGACTTGTCCAAAATAACTCAATTTTACATATCTACATGATGTCTAATATGATATTACAAAAGTTAATATTTTAGATATGTATTTTATATACAAAATACACAAATGATATATCAAGAACTACTTACGGATTGGTAGATAATCGAACTCAAATATAGCACCTCGATCTGGATTTCAGAAATTCACTGGGGATTTTAATCGGACAGGTTCCAGTCAGTATGTCAAGAAAGCTGGCCTGACTCGCCGGAAAACGACCCCGTATCGTCGGCATAACGGACTTCTCTCGGAAATATAAAGTTGTATATTTATACATATTGAGTTTCTTTATATAGTTATATAAGTTTTCAGTATAATTGATTTAGGAAAAGGCTGTATTTATAGGACAAAAAACAGGTGACCAATCAATCTGACACAGCCGCCCTACGTCACACTGCCCTGGCCGAGCCACGTGCACGGGCCCTATCGAGTCACTACCGGTAGACCCGGCCGAGCCACGTGGGCGGGCCCTACCGAGTCACTATCGTCAGCCCCGGCCGATCCACGTGCGTAGGTCCCTCCCGGAAGATTCCTGGTGCTCGGCAGTTGGCAGTCTCCACTAAATCGATCCTAACTTTTTCGTTCGGACTCCGATTGACTCGCCGTTTGAACCTTGGAAAGCTAACTAAATTCTCTACAACACTGTTAATTTATATAATTTTTTTAACTTCTCAAAAATCCTTGGTGATTTTTTTTCAAAGTTGATACTTGTCCACGATACTTCCCAGAAATTGTCCAAATATATATTTTAAAATTTATTATGTAATAATACCACAATAATTCATTTAAATCAAGATATCACTTTTATAAATAATTTCACTAATTATTGTCATATAATAGTATTTACTTTATAATTTATATAATATAAAATATTGGGATTTTACACTTTCGGCGGGTCTGTCGGTAGGTGAGGCCGTCCTTATCACTGACAGCTGCTGATGGGCTGGAGTCAACGATCCATATTCTGCGGTGCCATTCGTGGATCTGCACATGGGTCCTTTGCTTCGTGATCCAGTCTTCGTAGACTTGACGGATGATGGCCTTACTCGTGGCATAGGACGGTCGTCCATGGTCGGGCACCAGAGTCGGTCGCTAGGTACCAAGAGACAATCGCTCCGGGAGGTCGATTGCTATATACTCGAAGATGGACTGTTACCTTCGGCTTGGCAAGTTTGCCGTAGCTCATTTGGTCGTGAACTCGGTCGCTCGACCCTTATACCGATCGCCGTCGAGGCGTATAAATCGCCGCACAACAATTTCCCCCCAGCTCGCTCCGATGTTGTAGACGTGGGGTGAGGTGGTTCTACTGGCGATCGCTTAACTTTTGACGAGTGACTCGGCATTTTACGGAATAGGCGATCGTCTTTGAGCGGATTGGCTTTGAATTTGGACGACATGGTCGGTCGCTGAAATGAGCGGGAAATAAATAGCGGACTCGAAACTCCGTGGGAGTACGTGTCGCAAAGCGATTGGGGGAGTCCGACGGTTAGTTAAGACTCCTCGTCTGGCGTGTCCTTGAAACGACGCATACGCGGGATTTAAGGAAGGCATTGATTGCGACTTTATCCGACGGTTGCACTTCAGTCCTTGAGATTCTCCTTATTTGCACGGAAGCCCCCGCATTCTTTTATAAAAGGGTAAGGGTTGCAGTGCAAACCTCTTTAGGCGATTTCGTCGGAGAAGAAGATAGCCCAAATTTTTGAAGCTTTGCCTGCCGATCGTCGATCGATTCAATTCTTCGGTAAGAAACAATCCTCTTTCTCCTCTTCTTTTTGAGAATGTCTGGAGTACCTTCAACGTCTGGAACGGGCACCACCTCCGTCGCAGGGACTTCGATAGTCCGGGAAATATCCTCTGCGGAATTCCATATGGAGACGGATGCCGAGGCTATCCGCGCCGGTATTAATCCCGTGGAAGTCGAGGCACTATTCAACGAGGCCGATGCTGCCAGAGAGGCGGCGACCGAGCAAAAATGTTTGCTGATGGAGAAGGATTTGGCGGTGAGGGAATACTGGGAGCAACATAGCGCCTTTGGCCAAGCCTATTTGGCCTTCGCAGAAATGATGGAGAGGTTGACCGGTCCATGTCCCAAGTTCGACTATCGGGAGTACTCGATCGCCCATCCCTATCAATCCGCGAAGCGGTCGCTGTTCCGGGCCGCGCAACGCTCTCCGTGGTCCCTTGGCCAGATCAGGAGCTCGGCGACCAGGAAGGACTTGGCCATCTGGAGGTCGAGGTACCATGTCCCCTCTGATGTGGACCTTTTCGCGCCTGCCGAGAATGAGCGAGCCGACCAACCTCCGGAGGGCATGGTCGCCGTGAATGAGGCGATAATGGAGGTCGGGCTGTGATTCCCACTGTCGTTCGCCGTCTCCAATTTGCTGGTCGCCTGGAATGTGGCGCCGCTTCAGCTAACGCCGAACGCCTAGCTCCAGATTGTCTGTGCCCTCACTTTGTTCGGCGGTCACCGACTGTACCGCCTTCCCTCGCTGTTGGAGATGAACCACCTATTGAAACTGACGGTTCAGAAGGGGTCCATCGGTGGCTACCATATCCAAGGCCATTCTGGTAGGGTGATCTTTGGGGTCCCGAACATGATGCGGGGCGATCCGGCGAAATGGTTTTGGGTCGTCGGTGCATGGAAAGCATCTGTGAGCGACAATCCTACTGGCGAGATGGACATTCTCATCGGCTTTCGGGAGACGAATCCGAGTAAGGGTTTTGACTCTCCCTTTGTTCGGATATGTTCTGAACTGATCTAATTTGGTCTTCCTTTTGCAGGCTTCCATATTCCGGCGGCTGACGAGCTACCTTTTGACTTTTTGGTCATCTAGGAGCGAATACGCAGTCTACCGGACGACGATATAGACGCTCGCCAGATTAACAAAGAGAGCTGTTGGTTGGCTGCTCGGTTATTTTGTTTTCCGTGGCACCTTTCGGTCCCAGGTATGAATTTCCACGATCTCCTTTTGCTTGGCGATCGTCCTGCTTGAGGAATATGTCTAACCATTGTTTGATCGTTTCTTTTTACAGAAGTCCGTTTCCCTCGCTTTCTGGAGCCTCCGCCAGAGATTGCGAGTTTTGAGTCGCCTGCGCCAGAAGAAGTAGAGTCGAGTTCCCCCGGTGGCGCTACCTCTTATCCCGAAGGTGGGGCCCCATGTGGAGCCGACCGCTGCAGAGGAGGTGGTTCGGGAGGAGGGACTCCGGCTGAACCGCAAGCGACAGAGGTCGGGGGAATCCCCAGTCTCTGCCCCTGCTAGTGAGCCGCCGATCGCCGCGCCTCCGCTTACCGCGGTCCCCTTGGTGGACGAGCCTACGCCTTCGTCGACTTATCTGCAGGCCATGGCGATTGCCGAGGCCGAGACCCCTCGCGGGAAACCGTTCTTCGGCCGTGACCCCGAGAAGGTCGAAAGGTAAAGCTTGGTTCATCTGTTGAGTTTTGTCACTTGCATAGGAGATGTACTGACCCCTTTGTTCTTGTTGCAGGGTCCGCCTTGCCGACCCGAATTGTTCGCCGATGGTGGTGGACTTTCTTGCGAGCAGATCTCCCCGCGAGCCTAGCGACGTCCCTCACTACGTCTCTCGGGCCATCTCCGCCCTACTGAAGGCTTGGACGACCGACCTGGATGCCATCGCGCGCCGGTGGTCCGGAGACGCAATGCAGGCGACTCTTGCCCTGACCCTCCAAGCGGTGACGATGGCCGCTCAAGTTGTAAAGGATTATGAGGGGCGGACCTCTACTGCCCGTCTCCATTCGGACCTCGAGGCTGCTCGGAAAAATAACTCCGAGTTTGCCGACAGGATCGTAGCTATGGAGAAGGATTCCTTGGAAGCGGCTAAACGGGCAAGTCAAGATCTTGAACTGGCGAGACAGGATTCTGAGCGGGCCCGGGCAACGGTCGACCGGCTTCGGGATCAGATGACAGAGGTTCGTCGGTCCTACGCGGCTGCTCAGAAGGAAGCCGATCAGTTGAAGGTGACCGTCGCTCGACTGACTAGGGAGCTGGCATCGTCGAGGGGGGAAATGGCTGCTAAGGAGTCCGAGATCCAGGGTGCGCACCAGGCGGTTGCGGAGTTGAGAGGAAAGCTGGAGGCGACCGAGGCCGATCCTTTTCTCAATGTGGAGTTCGTTAGCGAGTTCGCCTACTACATAGCGTTCGCAGACTCACTCCGCACCGCTAAGAAGGGAGGCCTGGAGGTCGGCCCTCTGGGTGAAAACTTCAAGGCTTACGCGCTGGAGCATCCTCTGCATCCAGCCTTCTCCGTGCCAATCTCAGACCTCTCGGATCTCAGCGTAGACCTAAGCTGGTATCTGATTCCCAAAAATCTCGTTCATCCAAATGCCTCAGAGGATGGGGAGGCCGCTCCGGAAGCCAGCGAGAGAGAGCGGGCCGATCCAGCAGTCGAAGTTGAAGGCCAGGCAGGGGCAGTCTGAGGTTTTACGTCCTTCTTTTTGTTTTTGTTTTTGGCTTGTAATTATTGTTGTTTTCCTTGTACTTCTGCCTTCGGGCGATCGTGTTTGTACTTTTGCGTTCCAAGTAATGAAATGAATATTTGTTTCTCTGATGTATTGCTTGAATGATTGTCTTTCTGAGTCTTTGCATGACTTTATACAAGTGTGTGAGGAAAGATTGTTGCGTGTACAGCTCCAAGCGAATTGATAAACTCATATTGATAACTTTTACAGCAAAATCGATCGCTGCACATACATCTGAAAAATGCCAATCTCCGTATGTAATTGGATAGGGACGATCGTGGTATATATAGCTCCGTCCTTCCCCCTTATTTTTGTTTACTTAGTGAAAGTAAGGGGACGAAAATAAATCGTTGAGTGAGCAGTCTTTAATTTTGCAGATTCCTCGAGGAAGGCCGACCATCCCGGCCTAGAGGAATCGTGCACGATCGCGGAGTTCGATGGAACCGACTTCCACGACCATGTCTTGTGTGCGAGCGACATTCCGTCTGATGGCCAAGTTCTCGCGACTCACTTAATTGTGAGGGTCCTCCGTAGGCTGCGCCCGCCTCGTATTTAAACGAAGGGCGTGCGGTCTTGGTCTGGAGGAGTCCTTGCACGGGGCGTTGTCGGATTAATCGACTCCAAGGCCACGGCTTGTTAGCACTTTCCTACCTCGGACCGTCATATAAAATGGCGATCCTCGACGCTATACGTTGTGACGGGGGGAGGGACGCGCCGCATTTTCCGGATCTACCATGTTAGGTGATGGACCTTTGAGGGCGGGCGAACGTGCCCACAGATCTGTTTTGGAGGGCTTTTTTGCTACGCCCGCCCCGTATTTAAATGAAGGGCGAGTGATCGCTGCCCAAAGGGACCTTGCACGGGCACAGAGAACGGTTCCATCGTCCTCCACAGCCATGTCGACACTCTTCTACCTCGGACCGTCATGTTAGATGACGATCTTCGGCGGTATACGTTGTGTAAGGGGAGGCGATCGCTTGCCTAGGTTCTTCATGTTGATGACGAACTTTAGAGGGCGAGCGAGTCATCCTTTGATTAGTTTTGGAGGGTCCTTCGGCTACGCCCGCCTCGTATTTAAACGAAGGGCGAGCGATCGCTGCCCAACGGAACCTTGCATGGACGGATCGTCGGTTTCATCGACCCTCGCGACCATGGCGGCACTTTTCTACCTCGGACCGTCACGTTAGTTGACGATTCTCGACGGTATATGTTGTGCTGGGGGAGGCGGTCGCTGCCTAGCTCCAAAACAGATCAATGGACATGCTCGCTCGTCCTCGGATCCTTCATCTAACCTGATGGATCTATGCTTGCGATCGCGTACTTTCCACCGTCACAACGTATGCCCTCTTAGGCAGAAAAGTGCTAACAAGCCACGGTAGTGAAGTCAATTTATCCGACGACGCCCCATGCAAGGAATCCTCCAGGCAGAGACCGTCCGCCTCATCGCTACTTTGCGAGGCAAAACGTAGCCTACGGAGGACCCTTACAATTAAGTGAGTCGCGAGAAGTTAACGATCAGACGGAATGTCGCTCGCAAGACAAGACATAGTCGTCGGGGTCGGTTCCATCGAACCCCACGACTATGCGAAGTCTGTCCAGGACGGGACGTTCGTCCTCCATCATGGAATCAACAAAATTGAAGATCGCAAGAATCAAACTAAAAATAGCTCACTAAAAGAATTATTTTTGTTCCCTTACTTTCACCAAGTAAACAAAAACAAGGGGCAATACGGAGCCATACATGCGATCAGGAGGACGGAACCACATACGATTGGCTTTGTTCAAACACACATATGACGATCGGTTTTGTTCAGAAATTTACAAGTAAGAATTTTAAGTATACCAATACATTCGGAGCTATTCACACAACGACCGCTACTCAATGCTTGTGTAAAGTCAAAATGCGAAACGTTCAGACAGACGATCGTACAAGCAAGGCATCAGGTGAAATTATGTAAACACTTGTGTAAAGTCGTATGCAAAACATTCAGACAGACGATCGTACAAACAAGGAATCAGATGCAAATGCGCATTTTATTTCATTCAAGTCATTTGTACATACGCCCGAAGGCAAAACACGAAGAAACTGAAAAATTACAAGGGAAAAACAAAATGATAGCGGTCTGACTCAGGCCGCCCCCGCCTGGCCTTCGTCTCTAGCAGCTGGATCGGCGTGCGCTTCCTCGCCGGCTTCTGGATGAACAAGTTTATCCGGCGATGGATACCAGCTCAGGTCGATCCCGAGGTCGGTGAGGTCAAGGATCGGCATGCAGAAGGCCGGCTGCAAGGGATGCTCAAGCACGTAGGATTTGAAGTTATCGATCAGAGGGCCGACCTCGAGCCCTCCCTTCTTGGCAGCGCGGATGGCGTCGGCGTCGTCGGTGCATGGAAAGCATCTGTGAGCGACAATCCTACTGGCGAGATGGACATTCTCATCGGCTTTCGGGAGACGAATCCGAGTAAGGGTTTTGACTCTCCCTTTGTTCGGATATGTTCTGAACTGATCTAATTTGGTCTTCCTTTTGCAGGCTTCCATATTCCGGCGGCTGACGAGCTACCTTTTGACTTTTTGGTCATCTAGGAGCGAATACGCAGTCTACCGGACGACGATATAGACGCTCGCCAGATTAACAAAGAGAGCTGTTGGTTGGCTGCTCGGTTATTTTGTTTTCCGTGGCACCTTTCGGTCCCAGGTATGAATTTCCACGATCTCCTTTTGCTTGGCGATCGTCCTGCTTGAGGAATATGTCTAACCATTGTTTGATCGTTTCTTTTTACAGAAGTCCGTTTCCCTCGCTTTCTGGAGCCTCCGCCAGAGATTGCGAGTTTTGAGTCGCCTGCGCCAGAAGAAGTAGAGTCGAGTTCCCCCGGTGGCGCTACCTCTTATCCCGAAGGTGGGGCCCCATGTGGAGCCGACCGCTGCAGAGGAGGTGGTTCGGGAGGAGGGACTCCGGCTGAACCGCAAGCGACAGAGGTCGGGGGAATCCCCAGTATCTGCCCCTGCTAGTGAGCCGCCGATCGCCGCGCCTCCGCTTACCGCGGTCCCCTTGGTGGACGAGCCTACGCCTTCGTCGACTTATCTGCAGGCCATGGCGATTGCCGAGGCCGAGACCCCTCGCGGGAAACCGTTCTTCGGCCGTGACCCCGAGAAGGTCGAAAGGTAAAGCTTGGTTCATCTGTTGAGTTTTGTCACTTGCATAGGAGATGTACTGACCCCTTTGTTCTTGTTGCAGGGTCCGCCTTGCCGACCCGAATTGTTCGCCGATGGTGGTGGACTTTCTTGCGAGCAGATCTCCCCGCGAGCCTAGCGACGTCCCTCACTACGTCTCTCGGGCCATCTCCGCCCTACTGAAGGCTTGGACGACCGACCTGGATGCCATCGCGCGCCGGTGGTCCGGAGACGCAATGCAGGCGACTCTTGCCCTGACCCTCCAAGCGGCGACGATGGCCGCTCAAGCTGTAAAGGATTATGAGGGGCGGCCCTCTACTGCCCGTCTCCATTCGGACCTCGAGGCTGCTCGGAAAAATAACTCCGGGTTTGCCGACAGGATCGTAGCTATGGAGAAGGATTCCTTGGAAGCGGCTAAACGGGCAAGCCAAGATCTTGAACTGGCGAGACAGGATTCTGAGCGGGCCCGGGCAACGGTCGACCGGCCGGATCGGATGCGAGAGGTTAAATCGGTCCTACGCGCTTTCGAAGGAAGCCGATCAGTTGAAGGTGACCGTCGCTCGACTGACTAGGGAGCTGGCATCGTCGAGGGGGGAAATGGCTGCTAAGGAGTCCGAGATCCAGGGTGCGCACCAGGCGGTTGCGGAGTTGAGAGGAAAGCTGGAGGCGACCGAGGCCGATCCTTTTCTCAATGTGGAGTTCGTTAGCGAGTTCGCCTACTACATAGCGTTCGCAGACTCACTCCGCACCGCTAAGAAGGGAGGCCTGGAGGTCGGCCCTCTGGGTGAAAACTTCAAGGCTTACGCGCTGGAGCATCCTCTGCATCCAGCCTTCTCCGTGCCAATCTCAGACCTCTCGGATCTCAGCGTAGACCTAAGCTGGTATCTGATTCCCAAAAATCTCGTTCATCCAAATGCCTCAGAGGATGGGGAGGCCGCTCCGGAAGCCAGCGAGAGAGAGCGGGCCGATCCAGCAGTCGAAGGTGAAGGCCAGGCAGGGGCAGTCTGAGGTTTTACGTCCTTCTTTTTGTTTTTGTTTTTGGCTTGTAATTATTGTTGTTTTCCTTGTACTTCTGCCTTCGGGCGATCGTGTTTGTACTTTTGCGTTCCAAGTAATGAAATGAATATTTGTTTCTCTGATGTATTGCTTGAATGATTGTCTTTCTGAGTCTTTGCATGACTTTATACAAGTGTGTGAGGAAAGATTGTTGCGTGTCTGACTCAAGCGAATTGATAAACTCATATTGATAACTTTTACAAAAAATCGATCAGCACATACATCTGAAAAATGCCAATCTCCGTATGTAATTGGATAGGGACGATCGTGGTATATATAGCTCCGTCCTTCCCCCTTATTTTTGTTTACTTAGTGAAAGTAAGGGGACGAAAATAAATCGTTGAGTGAGCAGTCTTTAATTTTGCAGATTCCTCGAGGAAGGCCGACCATCCCGGCCTAGAGGAATCGTGCACGATCGCGGAGTTCGATGGAACCGACTTCCACGACCATGTCTTGTGTGCGAGCGACATTCCGTCTGATGGCCAAGTTCTCGCGACTCACTTAATTGTGAGGGTCCTCCGTAGGCTGCGCCCGCCTCGTATTTAAACGAAGGGCGTGCGGTCTTGGTCTGGAGGAGTCCTTGCACGGGGCGTTGTCGGATTAATCGACTCCAAGGCCACGGCTTGTTAGCACTTTCCTACCTCGGACCGTCATATAAAATGGCGATCCTCGACGCTATACGTTGTGACGGGGGGAGGGACGCGCCGCATTGTCCGGATCTACCATGTTAGGTGATGGACCTTTGAGGGCGGGCGAACGTGCCCACAGATCTGTTTTGGAGGGCTTTTTTGCTACGCCCGCCCCGTATTTAAATGAAGGGCGAGTGATCGCTGCCCAAAGGGACCTTGCACGGGCACAGAGAACGGTTCCATCGTCCTCCACAGCCATGTCGACACTCTTCTACCTCGGACCGTCATGTTAGATGACGATCTTCGCGGTATACGTTGTGTAAGGAGGCGATCGCTTGCCTAGGTTCTTCATGTTGATGACGAACTTTAGAGGCGGCGAGTCATCCTTTGATTAGTTTTGGAGGGTCCTTCGGCTACGCCCGCCTCGTATTTAAACGAAGGGCGGCGATCGCTGCCCAACGGAACCTTGCATGGACGGATCGTCGGTTTCATCGACCCTCGCGACCATGGCGGCACTTTTCTACCTCGGACCGTCACGTTAGTTGACGATTCTCGACGGTATATGTTGTGCTGGGGGAGGCGGTCGCTGCCTAGCTCCAAAACAGATCAATGGACATGCTCGCTCGTCCTCGGATCCTTCATCTAACCTGATGGATCTATGCTTGCGATCGCGTACTTTCCACCGTCACAACGTATGCCCTCTTAGGCAGAAAAGTGCTAACAAGCCACGGTAGTGAAGTCAATTTATCCGACGACGCCCCATGCAAGGAATCCTCCAGGCAGAGACCGTCCGCCTCATCGCTACTTTGCGAGGCAAAACGTAGCCTACGGAGGACCCTTACAATTAAGTGAGTCGCGAGAAGTTAACGATCAGACGGAATGTCGCTCGCGCACAAGACATAGTCGTCGGGGTCGGTTCCATCGAACCCCACGACTATGCGAAGTCTGTCCAGGACGGGACGTTCGTCCTCCATCATGGAATCAACAAAATTGAAGATCGCAAGAATCAAACTAAAAATAGCTCACTAAAAGAATTATTTTTGTTCCCTTACTTTCACCAAGTAAACAAAAACAAGGGGCAATACGGAGCCATACATGCGATCAGGAGGACGGAACCACATACGATCGGCTTTGTTCAAACACACATATGACGATCGGTTTTGTTCAGAAATTTACAAGTAAGAATTTTAAGTATACCAATACATTCGGAGCTATTCACACAACGACCGCTACTCAATGCTTGTGTAAAGTCAAAATGCGAAACGTTCAGACAGACGATCGTACAAGCAAGGCATCAGGTGAAATTATGTAAACACTTGTGTAAAGTCGTATGCAAAACATTCAGACAGACGATCGTACAAACAAGGAATCAGATGCAAATGCGCATTTTATTTCATTCAAGTCATTTGTACATACGCCCGAAGGCAAAACACGAAGAAACTGAAAAATTACAAGGGAAAAACAAAATGATAGCGGTCTGACTCAGGCCGCCCCCGCCTGGCCTTCGTCTCTAGCAGCTGGATCGGCGTGCGCTTCCTCGCCGGCTTCTGGATGAACAAGTTTATCCGGCGATGGATACCAGCTCAGGTCGATCCCGAGGTCGGTGAGGTCAAGGATCGGCATGCAGAAGGCCGGCTGCAAGGGATGCTCAAGCACGTAGGATTTGAAGTTATCGATCAGAGGGCCGACCTCGAGCCCTCCCTTCTTGACAGCGCGGATGGCGTCGGCGTAAACCATGTAATAGGCAAACTTGCCGACATACTCCACGTTGAGGAAGGGATCGGCTTCGGTCGCCTCCAACTTCTCCTTCATCCCCGCGATGTTTTTGTCCGCATCTTGGAGCTCAACAACCTTGGCGGCCAGCTCCCCCTTCGACGACTCTAACTCTCCATTCAACCGATCCACCACCGCCTTCAGCCCGGTCGCCTCCTCCTGCGAGGCAGCATGCAACCGACGGGCCTCCGTCATCTGATCGCGCATCCGATCGTTCGCCGCCCGGGACCGGTCGAGCTCTTCCCTCATCCGGTCGAGATCTTGTTTAGCCCGCTTGTCCGTCTCAAAATACTCCTTCTCCATCGTCGCAATCCTATCGACTAACTCAGCATTCCAGCTCCGAGCAGCCTCGAGGTCCGAATGGAGACGGGCAGTAGAGGGCCTCCCCTCATAATCCTTTACAACTTGAGCGGCCATCGTCGCTGCTTGGAGGGTCAGGGAAAGAGTCGCCTGCATTGCATCTCCAGACCGCCGGCGCGCGATCGCATCCAGGTCGGTCGTCCAAGCCTTTGGAAGGGAGGAGATAGCCCGGGAGACATAGTGAGGGACGTCGCAAGCCTCGCATGGAGACCTGCTCGCCAGGAATTCCAACACCATCGGCGAGGTGTTCGGGTCTGCAAGGCGGACCCTGCAACAAGAACGAAGGAGTTAATATGCACCCTACACAAGTGACCTAACTCAACAAGATCTACCCAACTTACCTTTCGACCTTCTTGGGGTCGCGGCCGAAATAAGGCTTGCCCCGCGGGGTCTCGGCGTCGGCAGTCGCCATGGCCTGTAGGAAGGACAATGAGGGCGTAGGCCCCTCCGCCATTGGAACAGCAGAAATAGGAGGCGCGGTGACCGACGGCACCACTACGGGCGCCTCAGCAGCAACAGTTGGCAAGGGCTCCTCCGGCCTCCGCCTCTTGCAGTTGCGCTGAAGTTGCTCCTCCTCCCGAGCCTCCGGATCGACGATCGGCACTATGAGAGGTCTCACCTCGGGGATAGGACGGGTCGTCGTTGCAGGGGCACGACCCGCCTTCTTCCCTTGGCAGAGACGATTCATAAGGTCGGGGTTCGACATAGCAATCTCTATCGGCGGCTCGGAGTAGCGGGGGAAGTAGATCTCTATAAAAGAAAATATTCAACCAGGTTAGACATATCTTTCAATCAAAGACGACCGTCAAGAAAAAAGGAGATCGTAAATATTTGTACCTGGGACCTTCAAGTGGCGGGGGAAGCGAAACAACCAAGTGCCAAACCAATGAGCTTCGTTGTTGACCACGCGAGCGTCGATGTAATTGTCCGGTAGACCGCGGACTCGCTCCCAGACGATCAGAAAGTCAAATGAAAGGTCGCCAGCTGCTGGAAAAAGGGAGCCTGCAAAAAGAAAAACAAATTAGATCAGTTCAAACAAAGGGAGAGTTAAAACACTTACTCGGATTCCTCTCCCGAAAGCCGATGGGGATATCCAATTCATCCTTGGGTTTATCGCTCGCCGCTGACTTCCATGCTCCGCCGACCCAACACCATTTTGTCAGGTCGCCCCGGACCTTGTTCGGCACCCCGAGGACCACCCTGCCCATGCGACCCTGAATGTGGTAGCTGCCAACTGAACCCTTCTGCGCCGTCAGCTTGAAGAGATAGTTCATTTCCAGCACAGAAGGAAGACGGAACAGCCGGTGACCGCCAAAAAGAGTCAAAGTACTGACGATCTGCAACCAGGCGTTCGGCGTCAGTTGGAGCGGCGCCACATTCCAGGCGGTCCATAGATATGACACGGCGAACGGCAATGGGAACCGCAATCCGACCCCCATGATCAATTCATTAACGGAGACCATACCCTCGGGAGGTTGGTCGGCGTGCTCGTTCTCGGCGGGCACATACAGTGAGACATCAGAGGGGACATGGAACTCCGCCCTCCAACGACTCAAGTCCTTCTTAGTCGCCGAAGTCCCGATCTGACCGAGGGTCCAAAGTGAGCGGTCCGCGGCCCGAAATGATGTCCGCTTCATGGGTTCATAGGGGTGATCGACCGAGTATGCACGGAAATCAAACTGAGGACGTGGTCCGGCCAGCCTCTCCATAAGCTCGGCAAATTCCAGGAAGGCCCGGCCGAACACACTTTTCTGCTCCCAATACAGTCTCACCGCCTCATCCTCGTCTACCGGCGAGCCCTTCTGCTCCGCCTCCGCCGACCTCGCCGCGTCAGCCTCATTGAAAATCTCTTCAAGCTCCGCGGGTTTAATCCCAGCGCAAATGGCCTCGACGGCCGTCTCCGCGTGAAAATCCGCATAGGTTTCATCCCTAGCAGACTAAGTCGCGATGGCGGAAGTGCTACCCGCCTCGTACACAGTGGATCCTCCTCCAGACATGTTCAAAGAGAAAGGGGGGAGAGAAGTTTTTGTTCTTACCTAGAGAGAACGTCGATCGACGCAGGAAGCTTCAAAAAATTTCGGCTAAAGTCTTCTTATAAAGGCAAGAGCGCATAAAGATCTAAACCCCAGTAGCCCTAGCCCCTTTTATAGGCGAGAGCAGGGACTTTTGGGCAAATATGCGAAAATTCGAGGGCTGAAGTGCAACCGTCGGTGGGCCGCATTTAATGCAGCCCTCGAAACCCGCGTACGCGTCGTTTCGAGGGCACGCCAGATGACAAGTCTGACAAAAACCGTCGGATTCCCCCAGCGGGAGCGCGACGCGTGTCCCAGTGACTTTTCAAAAGCCCGCCTTCAATTCCCGCTCTTTCCAGTGTCCGAGGAGATCGTCCAATTTCAAAATCAGTTCGTCCGGAAGATGATCGTCCACTTCATAAAATAGATGAGTTGCTCGTCTAAAACAAGCGATCGCCATCAGTGCCACCTCGCCCCACATCTTCAACATCGGAGCGAGATGGGGGGCAGTTGTTGTGCGGCGATTTATACGCCTCAATGGCGATCGTTATAATGGTCGGGAGCCAACCAAAGAAGACAGATGCTGGGCAAGCGCCTAGCAATCGACGTCCAAGGCTATCGTCTTTTGGCATTTGGCGATCTCCTCTAATGTCCGACCGGGGACGACCGTCCCGTGCCACGTGTGAATCCGACACCCGTCAAAGTCTGCGAAGACCGAATCTCGGGTGAAGACCCACGTCCAGATCCGCAGAAGGCGCCGCAAGAACAGACCCTACTCCAGCCCATCAGCAGCTTTCAGTGATAAGGACGGCCTCACCTACCGATAGACCCGCCGAAAGGTCCTAGGTGGGACCTCCCACGACATCAACGCGAGGCACCTATCGCCTCCTCATTGGTTCGCACGTCTGGATGCCAGCAGCAGCTGCGGACTTTAAGGAAACAGTCCCACATGCTGGGACGATCGCCCGCCTTATTTAAATACAGGAAAGGGCAATCGCCCGAGGTGGACAGGGACATCCCAGCAACCTCTTCTCCTATAAATAGAAGGCCTCCAACATTGGCAAGAAGGGTAAGAGTTACAACGTTAAAACAGTAACAGTGGTAACAATTACACACAGCAAAAACAATACAGAGAACTCATCATCTTTGTAACAAGAACATACAGAGCTTCAACTCTGGTCCGGCAATCTTCAACACTCGATAGCTAAGATAACTAGGATCTTTACACTCATTGTAATTGCACTCTAACATTAATATTTGTACTCACAAGTATTCATATTAATAACATCTCACGAGAGCATTCAAGCCCGTGACTAACAACCCCGACAAATCTTGTGTTATTTATTTCCCCACGGACGTGCTCTCGCATTTTGTTTGTTACTCGTCCATTCCAGCATATCATCTCCGGATAATATTTTGGGTAACAACAGTATAGAAAAAGCGTGAGTTACAACATCTGTGGAATACAAATAATTTGGGAGTTATACCATTAAATAGGGGTGAGCTCGGTTCGGTTTGGTACGGTTTCTAGCTAAAACCGATACCGAACCGCATCTTATCGGCATCTAGCATTTGATTACCGAAATGATTCGGTTTTAAATCGGCTCGGTGTGATCGGTTTCGGTGTCGGTTCGGTAGCGGTTCGGTGTCAATGGGCTAATTAAATGGGCTACTTAAGTTGGGCTTGCGCCAGACCCAAATTGAACTATTTGGGCTAAATCAGATAATTGTAAGTCCAAATAGAAGGATTTAGACATAATTAATACACTTTAAAGCTTGAATAAAAATAAAATCTACTTCAATAACATGATAATAACTAAGGATTCAAAAAGTCCAATATCAGATTAAACAAAAGTCTTGAATTTCCTCCTCAACACAAGTCCATCAATTCATAACAATTTGCACAAAGAAAAAAAGTCTGCAGAATAGTCATATGTTTTATTGGTCCAGTTCGGTTTTTAAAGTCGTGATCCATATCTGAAACTGAAACCGAGCCGCATAATTTGGTTTTCAAAATTTTAAGAACCGTACCATACCAATATCTTATTGGTTCGGTTTTCGGTTTCGGTTTTTTTGGCATTTTCGGTATTATCAGTTTTTGTCGGTTTTTCTGCTCACCCCTAGCATTAAACATGATCTGATGAGTTCCTTCCGGTGTCTTCCTCAAAAATTTATGTTACACATAAAACATACACACATCACCCCCAAAATATTCATGATTCAAGATGTGAAGAAGGAGATCGGAAATTATCCTCATTCATAAGATGTGTTTGATGTTTTTATCTCTACCTTGAATAAAGATTGCTAAGCTGTTGTTGGATAATTAGTTCGTTAATTCTGATGCTTTAAATCGTCATAAAGAACTAACATTTTAATTATTTTTAGTTATTTTGTTAAAAAGCTTATATTCTTATGGATGTGCGCTTGATTTGATTTATGTTGAATTGGGTTTCTTTTGTTTTCAGAATTTAGTAAGGATTTGGGGTCTCCGCAGCAGGTTTCGATTCATGTCAAATCAAAGCAGAAAGTAACTCAGGTCAGATCAGTTTCGTAATTAAAATCAATGAACATCATATGTTCGATAAAATGCTTGAATGAATTTCATAGTTTAGATATTGTAGCATTCAATGGTTTTTCAAGCACATGTGGATTATATGACCCTGATGAATGTGATCGGATTGTAGGCATGTTTCTTTTGGATATGTGGGTTGAATTGTATGACGAGGGAATGTATGATAGTAAATATATTCTTAATCTATCATTAAGAAATCTCATCATTCTATTTCGAGCAAGGTACTATGACATTTGAAAAAATCCCAGTACCATTAATATAAGAAAACAAAATCAACAGCATCCTTTCAAAACCTTTACATCGAAAACTTGGTATAACCCATTTTCTAATTCTTTCTTAATTTGTGTTTAATTTTACTAAAATCCAAGATGTGGGTTTTTTGTAAACTGTGATTTTTAATGTGGGTTTTTAATTTTCATGTATATGATTCATTATTCGTGTAACTCAATATCAGGAATGCGCGCGACACTTTCTACAGCTTTTCTTCGCTTGGCTATTATGATGTTGCTTTTGCCTTTCCTTGCCGCCAGGATGGTAAGATTCGATCTGATAAAAACATTTATGACAACTTTTGTAACATTGTAATAGTTTGTAGTTAGTTTAAGGGTGTTTGGTTAAGTTGGAATTTAAGTTTATTTGTGTGATTGATGAGTGGGAATGTGGGATTAACATTGCAATTTCCATGGGTTAATGGATATAATTTCAGGAACTAGCGCCTGACATGGGGTATTATAACTGTTAAAGTGTTCTGTATTCTAATTATTGTGTGGCAAATATTGTTATCTGATGCTAATTATGCTGTAAAAATAGGTTGAAATAATGATAAAATCACAAATGACCAGTAACTAGATATACAAGTGTAGTTGGAATAAATATATTGATGGGAGACACCAAAAAGTTGCCCGATTATGTTGGATTTTGGGGCTGGAGTCATACGCGAGGATATACCAGTTCCTTCCATTACCACGCAATGCAACATGGGAGAGCGGGATTACTCACGAGGTGGTAAGAAAGTCATTTATAATGATAATAGTATCGATATTCTTACCTCGCCTTGGAAAACAAAAACAGGTACAGGTACTAATCCACAAAGCCTTTATGCAAGGGTAAGTTTCTATATGATAAACACTTCGCCTCTATTATTTCTTTTGCAATCTGATGAGTTTGATCAAATGATGACAATTAAATTGATAGTATTAGGTTTCTTTTGATTTATAGAAAAGAAGAGGATCTCTTTGTTTTGTTTAGGATTGGTGGCTGTGAATTCCAAAGAAAAATGATGCACTCAGCGGGTCAAACGAGTGTGACTATAAGTACATTATTGGCCTTTTTTTTCAGTAGAGAGGAAAACTGGAGCTGCAATGATTCTGATTTGATGTCTTACAATAATAATATTGTAGTTTACTATTCCCTCCACCTCACCAATCTTAAGCATTTACTTTTCGCCACGAGATTTAAGAAAAGTTGAAAAATAGTGTGTAAAGTGATTGTATGAATATATATTATTTAAAGTTGTGTAATATAAATGTGTCTTAAAAACAAAATGACCTTGGGACGGCCCAAAAATAAATATGAACCAAGATCGGTGAGACGGAGGGAGTATTTTTTATTTCTATTTTTTTTAAAAATTACAATTTACATAATATCCTTATTATTTGAAATTGTATTTCCATTACTATTGTAATTATTATTATTATTATTATTTCTATTTTTTATTTTCAAGATAACCCTATTTAATTTTACATCTTCTCGTATATACTAATTTCATAATCAATTCGACTCATGTCAGGAAATTAGATGTCCATCTTCCAAGATATAGTTTATTGTCCAATCAAATCTCACAATACACATCATTCCTTATAGCCGCATAATAATTAATTTATTTTAATTTATAGAAAATTGAAATGGAACATACTTTATGGATGAAAATCTTATTATCGTTACCGAATTCAAAGATACAATTAATGTATTTTAATTATCATGTCTTTTGAATATGACATACATTTTTTGTATATTCAATGCTCAATTTTGTTAATTAAAATATCTTAGTAAGATTGATATTTAATTTATGATATTTTGTATTAATTGTGATAATTAAAATTTCGAATGTTTATAATTTTGAATTTAAATTTTGGTAATTAAGAGAAGCAAGAGTGTATATGCAATGATCAAATATTTTTTTTAAATAGCATTTGTACTTGAAGACTACTGAAATATTTTGTAATAAGATTGTTACTTTAGGCATTGTATATACATGTAGATTAATCATCTTTATCGAATCTATGTAGATTAATTTTGATATACTTCAAAATCTTGAAGGATATTATTAATTAAATATTATATATCATAATTAAAAAAATTTAAAAAACAACCATAATAATAAATACGCAACACTCAAATAAATATACAATCCAGACACAAATTATAGTGCTGATGTGGCAAATCTGGACGTGTATGTATATTTCAGGCTCTACAAAAAAATTACAAGCAGAGTATGAACCGGAATGTGTACGTATATTTCAGGCTGAAAAATAAAAATTGCAGCAGAAAAGATACTAATATAGCAATCGTTTCATATTGAATTTTAGTTTTTTCATTTTTTTCCATTTCCGTCGTGTTTCACGTTTTTCCATTTTTTACCATTTTCGTCGTGGTTCATCTTCATTGTTGTGCATAAGAAATTTTTTCATCATTAAAAGATTATCATAAAAAATGGGCTGGAGAGAAATAAAATTACTATAGCAAGTAAATAAATATAATTGGGCTGGACTGAAACATTAAATAAAAAATATAGCGCCTGACAGACACGCTCGACAACAGCTATGCTATAACAAAAACAACTAATACTTTTAAAAATATTAATTAATACTATTAAAGAAAAATAGCTTTTAAATAAAAAAATTAAAAAGTGGACCAACCACCCATCAAATCAAATGTCACAAGTGTATTTTTAGCAATGGTGGGTCAAACCAACGCTTGCTCTCATTCAAGTGGAGCTGCCCACTGACACTTTTTCTCTTGGTTTGGGTGCCCACCAATTCTTCTTACATGTAGCTGAACACGGGCATCTGATTGTTGCAAAAAGGTTTGTACCGAGTTTGGTTGTTAGCTTATCTAGCTGTATTTACTAGCCTTAAGGTATTGATTTTTGACTGAAAATGATGCCTTCATATATTTGAATGAGCAATGATAAATAGACCTACAAAACTAATATACAAATAGGCCTACACCACAATAATGTGACAAGTGTCACTTGTTAACCAATCCATAGTAAGTAATTGACACTTGTCATGTTTTGTATGATGTAGGTCTATTTGTAGGTTGATTTTGTAGTCCTATGATTCTTTTTTGTATTTGAATACCTTGCTTTGTAGTATAAGGAGAGTCAAAGATTCTGATATTGCGTATGCTAAACACTGGCTTAAAACCCATCTGGCTAGATGTGTAAATTTTGATCCATTAATTTATCGAATGGGTTGGTTGGGTTGTATAGAGTATAATACATCCGCGAAGATAAAGATAGTTTGTGGGCGTCAAATAGGTTGAATGAGCCAATTGAACTAAGGCATACATCAAAAGGTGTGTCCACTTTGGCAGATTATCCGACCTACCTAAACCATGTGGACAATCATAAATTGGATCAGCAGATAGTATACAGTATTATGACAGACTGAATTTGAATTATTTAAAAATTTAGAGTTGGTGATTAAAATATGTTTTTTTGTTGGTTCGGTTGGTTCAGTATGTTGGCTCAGCGGGTGGGTTCAGGGGGACGTGGTCAGGAACTGTGTACAGAGGTGTGTTCAGGGGTTTGGTTCAGCAGGTGTGTTCAGGGGTTTGATTGAGTAAATTTATTTCGGTTGTTGCATCGACAATCGATAATTTTAATCATCGTAAAAGTATAACCGTTAATAGACACAAGCATGAACTTTCGAGCTCTTATGGGGTCGGTGACAACATGCTCACGCTAAACTTCGTCATTGGGTCGTTGTTTTCCGATGGTTTCTTTGAAATTGTTTCTGAGAATTCAGAAGATACCATACAATCTTGGCACATTGATGGACGCTTTCTCTTTGTCATCGGGTAAGCTCAAGGCCTTTTTTTATTATGCTCTTTTATACTAGCAACACGTATATTGGAAATCATCAGATGAACCCTATTGACATAGACCTATACTAATATGTATATTAATTGATTTTTTGTTTTATATACAGGAATTACCAAGCGACTCAAGGAAAATGTTTCTCCATCTTAGGCATAAAGCATGCCATTTTTTGTAAACAATAACAGCCATAATGTAAGTGCTTGCTTTCGTAAGAAATTATCGTCGTCGTTATTTCCATGGTAAAAAATTAGCAAAAAATGTGAAGTTTTACATCTTAAGTTAATTTGTATATAGCAAAGAAAGCCTACTTGGATTACTACATAATTTGGTGGTCATGTAAGTTATACATAACTTCTTACTGATTTCTTATCTACATTTGCTAAATTTCCTCTCTAAAACGTTCAAAAAGGACCTAATAAATAATTGTAATATTTTTTACTAAACGGAAGTGATCAAATTTACTACTATCAAATTCAAGTATATTATTATTGATTTTGTAACATGCACAAATTTCATATGAGATAGGACATTGCCAGAGTATTAAAGCGCTTTGGTAGTAATATTATTTTCTTCAATGGCTTACGAGATCCTTGGAGTGGCGGTGGGTAAATCTCTTTCCTTACTTTAAGTGTCATATCGAGTGTTCTTTTGTATGAATTGGTTGCATATTTTATTGTAAAGAGGGTAAATAACATATCGAAAAGCATTATTGCCACAGTTCAGTCAAAAGTGTAAAATCTTTGTGTTACGATAACTTATATCATTAAATGATAAAACAGGTTCCGCTCACCTGTAATATGTTCCTGATGAGTCGGTATATCCACTTGATTCCGGGATCATGTTTGCTCCATTGAATGAAGAGAAATATAAATGTTGGCTAGAGTTTAAACAAAGACTTGGGTGTTAACGGGATTATGTATACACGATACTAGATTCTATTTTCTACATTAACATATACTATGTTTTATACTAATATAGTTTAAATTATTGTGACAGGGTGTATCATATGGGAAACGTAGATGATTTGCTATATTAAAGGGAGATATGCTCGAGTTGGATCATCCAATTTTTCTAGTTGTGAAAAACCCGTATTTCAGAAGACAAGTGTTTCCTGGACATGTGAAGCCAGAAAGGATCCTTTGATTAACCCCTGAAGAGATGACGAGCACCGAAAGACAAGTGGAGATTGGGAAAATAAAGGAGAAAGCTTTGTTCGATTGTGAACGTGGTTGAAAAATCAAGACTGTTTAT
Source organism: Orobanche coerulescens (assembly GCA_033398695.1). Taxonomy (NCBI): domain Eukaryota; kingdom Viridiplantae; phylum Streptophyta; class Magnoliopsida; order Lamiales; family Orobanchaceae; genus Orobanche; species Orobanche coerulescens. Next base: position 8,987,878 of record CM065805.1, on the reverse strand, counting down.
TTAGTACTACTAATGGTTTTCTAAGGAACTTTGCATGATGTAATCAACTATTCGAGTCTAATAAAATATGGTGCAAAAGATGTGTTTGGAGTTGCTTTTGATGTAACAAAGCATTGTGATCAACACGAAATCTCCGCGATCGAATGTGAGTTTCCATGTTATGCTAGGAATATATAAGCTATAAAAAGAAATATTAAAAGTCCATTCCAATTAAATGACCAATATCAAATTAAAACAAAATTTGAAAATAAAAAATAACTACAATAACTAATAAACTATAAACTAATAAAAAAAGTTAGATTTACAAAAACATAAAAAAATTCACGCGAAACACTTGAGAGCAGGTTTGTGCGTAGCACGGGTTCTGACTTACTCGTGTGTATATATATATATATATTACTTTTAGCTATAACTTTCAAAAGATATTTATTAAATTGTACTTATGCACATAAATTTACACCAATTATTTGTTGCTCAATTTAGAAATTAAAAGCATAATTATTTTGATACTTTAAAATGTATTGATTGAATATTTGTGATCATATTCCCCTAATATATAATTTTATAATATAATTATCATTTTTGCATTAATTCAGCGAATCTGAATAGATTTAAATCTTATTATTAGTTAATGGAGATAAAACGCATTTATATTTGTACATAATATTAAGATTAGAAAAAAATATAATAGAATATCTATTTTTACTGTATTTTTGTGTAAATTGTTGGAGATGCGTTACTAATTTCTTTATTTTTGTGTAAACTGTTGAAGATGCATTGTTGATTTTCTGTATTTTTGTGTAAGCTGTTAGAGATGCATTGTTGATTTTCTGTATTTTTGTATTTGAAGTTGCAGTATTTTTGTGTAAACTGTTGGAGATTGTCTCGATACCCAAATAACAAAACAAGCAAAAAAATGTCTCAAACGATTTTCAATCAATAATTTTCACAAATAGGATGAGAATGTCTAAGAAAAGTAAAATCTGCAACATTAATACAAAACCAGAGGTAGGGCAGATCTCACCCATCAAAAATGCTGAAGTGGTAGAATCGAGCAGAACAAAAATCCATAACAAGAACGAACACAAACAAAACTCGGGAAGACCACGAACAACAGAACTAGTGAGGCCAAACAAGAAGTAATTACAATAACTAGTATTTTTCTTCGACTAAATTTTTAAAATGGGACCTCAAGTTTAACAGTTTTAGTAATTGAGAACTTAAATTTTCGAAGGTATCAAAATGGACCTACTCTTTGATCTGTTAGACCAAGTTAGGACTTCCGTTAATTTTTATCCGTTAAGTCCTAACGGAGTGCTTATTTGGCAGTTAAATGACACATGTCAGATGTTTATTGGCTGGTCAATACATGATGTAAAAATAATAATAAAAACTAATAAAAAATATAAAAAAATGGAAAAAATTTGGAAAATAAAAAATAGCAGAATTTCAGGTATTTTTTTTTATATTTTGAAATATTAATATTAAAAAATTGAGTTTTTATTCAAAATTTGAAAAAAAAAAATTAAGAAAATATATGGATCTTATTTATAAAATATTTTAACAAAAATAGAAACTAAAATATTATTTTCCATAAAATAAATAAAAAATATGATCAGTTATCTTCTCCGGTGAAGTTGACTTCAAGTAATTAATCTTTAATCTGTTTTTTTCTTAGATTTTTAGATTATTTTTTAAAATAAAACAGTTTTTTTATGAAAAGTAAAAAAACTAAATAAATAAATTACTAGCTGGTTTTTTTTACAAATAAAATAAAATAATTCAGATTTTTTATTTATTTTGTGGAAAATATTCTAGATTTTATTTTTATTAAAACAATTTATAAAGAAGATCCATAATTTTTGAATTTTTTATTTCTGAATTTTAAATAAAAAATTCCGATTTTGTAATATTAATTATATTCCAGAATTTAAAAAAACTTGAAGTTACGATATTTTTTAATTTTCGAGATTTTTCAAATAAAAAAATGAAGTTCTGACTTTTTTCTTAAGTTTCGGTATTTATTATTATTTTTAAACTTTTATATTCTTATTTATTTTTTATTATTACGTCATATATTGACCAGCCAATAAACATTCGTCACGTGTTATTTAACTGCCAACTAAGTACTCTATTAGTACTTAACGGACAAAAATTAACAGAGGTCCTAACGTGGTCTAACGGATCAAAGATTAGGTCCCAGTTTGATACCTTCGAAAATTTAGGTCCTCAAATTTTAAAATTGGTAAACTTGAGGTCATATTTTGGTCATTTAGCCTTTTTTCTATCGGTAAATGTTAGTTGTTATTAGTTAGTTCACCTAGCACCCGATACTCTAAGATTATATCACCAATTCGTTCCCAAATGAAATCGAACTCGGGTCTTCCACTGAAGGAATAACTCGCTACTGTAATAGAGAAAATAACAGAAGTAGTAAATAGCAAAAATTACATTCCTTTACATATGATCTCTAATTCTAGAGGAAGAGGGATCGATTTCCAGTATGGAATGCTTGGTGCGATATTTAACTAAAAGCTAACACTAGTAAATGCAAACAAACTGAACTTCGATATTTGGTGAGTGGGTTTTATATCAAATAGGTTACCCAATTTTGCGTTTTTGTCCACCTAAGTTACCCAACTATTTTTTTGTGCAAATGGGTTACTAGACTATTATTACCGAGTAAAATAGTGACCCAACTATCAAAAACTTGTTATAACCGGTTGGTTGCCATGCTCACCTCAAAACACACACTACATTAACCCTATAAAATTGAAATTTTCACGCAGTTGCCATCTTCACAAAGAGGTATTATCTCATTCCCAATTATTGTGTTCTGAAGTACAATTAATCCCACTTTCTGTTTTGAAAAATTTGGGCAATTGATAATAATAAATTAGGGTTTTTATGTAAGAAATGTCAATTAACCTTAATCTTGTTTGATATTTGTCACAGATGGCATCGTCATCTAAATCTTCCAATTTTGTGATAACTTCCATCGTGGTGGTTCATTTGCAAAAACCCCGCTTACATATGACTTTGAAATCCTCTCAAAGGTAGAGGAGGTCGATCTCTCTTCTATGGACTTTGAAGCATTAGTTACTTTCATAGGAGAACAATTTTCTGGTGTTGTTAAAAGTTTGTTTTATTTGCTTCCTGGTAAAGATTTGGATAGTGATTTAAGGTGTTTAAAGTCTGATGCTGATTTAAAGGAATGTGTAGAATGTGGTACAAAAAATGAATGTGTTTTGGATATTTATCTATCAAGTTATGTGTTTGAGTTAAATGATGCAACTGGTGAAATAGATGGTAGTGATAGTGAACTAGAAGATGATGAATATGATTATTTTAGTGAAGATGATAGTGATACAACTTCTATTGATCATTTGTCTGATAATGAGGAAGAAGTATTTGAAGTTAGGACTAAAAAGGCAGCCCCTAAACTTAGGCATAAATCCTCAAAATTGTTTGGTACAACCTTTTTAACTAGGGTATACAATGCCTTGGAGATGGAGGAATTTGTTGATAAGGATATTGACGGATAAGCGTAACCGATCGCCAAAGACGCCCGACCGTGTCGCCCGCACGGCCGAGTCATGCCGAAGTCGCTTGGACGGGTCATCGCTGTCGGAAGGCCCTCGCGCCGCGACCGTGTCAAGGTGACACGGCCGAGTCTCGCCGGCCACCGTCGGCCACGGTATGCGACACGACCGTGCCGATCGGGCACGGCCGTGTCCCAGGTAGTCAACCCCCATAAATTCAATTTTTGAGTATTTCACCATTCCTTCCAGATTTTCCACCTTTACGAGAGAGAGAAGCTTGAGGAGAGTTTTCTTCATCAATTATCATTTGAGTGTGTATTTTTCATCACCTTCAATCATTTGGGAAGCTTGGATACTCGATTAAACGCGTGTTCTTCGGATTAAAGTACTTGGATCTTCAAGAGGTAATTTCTTCAACACTTTGGACTTCGATTTTGTGTTGAGATATGATGTTTTGGACGTTATAATCATGTTATATGAAGGGATATGTATATGATTATGAGTTTGTATAAGGATTCATTGGATTATTGAGGGATTATTCAAGAACACCTTGAATATCGAGTTGGAATTGGGGATTTTCGACTAATTGTTGTTATAATCACATTTTTGGATATTCATAATGGATTATTGATCGTATTGGAGATGTTTTATTGGTTTGAAACACTTCTTGGGGATTTGAGGTTGGTATTGTTGAGGTTTAGTTGTAAACAATCGGAGTTTGGCCACAACGTATTCGATATAATGCCCCAATGAACTTAGTTTAATCGTATCGCTTTGAGTTCGTTATATTCGTGTTTAATTCGTATATTGATCGGATTGTCGGTAATTGTATTGAATTAAGGTTGTTCGTGCGACCGACACTTCATTTAGGACATTTGTTCGTGGAAGGACTTTCTTCATCGGTATTTTGTAAGTTAATTCTTACTCGGTTAAAAGGATATTCATACCTTTTGTTGTTGTTCATTCATAATCATAACTCATTCATCATTATATTAACCGTATAAAAACTTGTTGTTGTCAATTAATTACTTCAGTCATAAGGAACGACGGTTCCAATCTTTTCATTGAGCTGTCATTTTTTTCATTACCATTCCACCTCGGTGAGTCATTATTCATTTTCGATGTCACTTTTGTTATATCGTGGCATTCCGGGTCATACTGGCATGCCGGTTGGTATGTGTTGGATTTTCATGTCGGGCACGTGATGGTCATGTATTGGGAGTGATACATTGGACTGTGCACACGGGTCATATTGTCTCGTGAGACTGATTAGGTACAAGACCACACGTGTATTTGATCGATACTCGTTGGTGGCTTGTGCACGGACACATTTCCATCCCGGGCGTAGTGTGGCGCCACCCTTTGAGCCGTACTGTTAGTTGATTCATATAGCATATTTGATTGCGTATGTTTCGACAAGATATTTCATAATTTCAGATATAATCATGATTGTGTATTTTCAACCCTTGAGGATTGTTGTTCTTTGTAATCGACCCCGTTTGGGGATTTTGTTTTTCGTGTCATGGCAAGGCAAACGCACGGGAATAGCATGTTGATGTCGAGGAGTCCTAGTGATACTAGTAGGGGCCCCGATCTTTCGATTATTCATGTTCTTGTTCTTTATTTTCATATGCAGACTTTCATTTGAATACTCCGTTTCATTCAGTGTTGTGTATTTTATCTTCATATAAAATACACTAGTATTCGGTATTGTCCTGGTGTGTTGTAACTAAACTCCTCATCGGAGTAATTATTGCTGTAATGTAGTTCGGTACTACATTTATCTTGTGTAATTCATTCATTTTCATTTGCCTAGTGGGTCCCAGTTGGGGATCTACGGCACTGTAATATCCGCCTAGTTTGGGGTGTTACAGAGTTGGTATCGGAGAGTGATTTTGAATACTACCCTCCAAGTCATGTATCATTTGAAATCATCGTCATCGGACTAGTATCATTGGACTTTCGCGTCACGTGTGACCTGTGCAGATGCCGATCCAATCAGACCGAAAGAACTGTAAGACTTCTAACGCCATGGTATAATTTCTGGCAATAGTCATTCATTCATCATTCATCATTTAACAATCCTCAAACATCATCATTCATTATGATCGGGACGATCATATTAACTCATCAATCACTTAATTCATTTCATTACTCGATTAATAATCGGGACGATCATGTTAACTCGTTAATTACTCAATTCATTTCATTACTCGGTTGTCAATCTGATGATCATATTATCAATCTTGTTAAGTTATTCAAGATAATCATTTCAAGAATTTCATCGTATAATCATGTAACTTCAGAAATCATTCATATAATCACTAAGTTAGAGCATGTGTACTCATTTTCATCATCTCATGACATAATCATAACGTGCTAATCATGCGGGAAATATAATCATTATGCGACCTTCCTACTTCGATGGAGAGAGTCGTCAGGATGCACGGGAGAGAAGGCGGTGCGGACCGAAACCCGAGAAATAATCACTCGCTGCCGGCAAATCGTGCCCAGGACTCGGCTCGATCAGATGATGTTTGGGTTGATCCACTCACTTTTATGCAGGCCATGATGACCCATGTGCAGTTGCTCAATCATCATTGCGCCACTCTGACCGGATTAATCGAGAGAACTCTCCCGTATGAGCCAGCTGTTAAGGAAAGTGCTGAACAACAACCTTCATTTGCCAGCAAGAAATCAACGAAGCGTAATCAACCCGAAGGCGGTCAGTCAACCTTCAAGAAGCCTCGTGCGAGTCCTATCGTTTCTGAGCGACCTCCTACGGCGCATAATCGTGCGGGATCTCATTCCCGAGCGGCCAGTTCGGCCATCACCTGTTTCAATTGTGGAACGCCGGGTCATTTCAGCACTGAGTGTCTGAAACCGTCTATCACGTGCTATAATTGTGGGAATTTTGGGCATAAGGCCCGTTTTTGCCAAAGGGACTCCAAGTCGGCTCCGGCGGCATCTCAGGCTCCGAAGCAATCAGCCTTTCAGAATCAGACTGCTTTGTCAACGTCGTTTAAGACACTGGAAGCAAATAGAGTTGGAGCTCGTATTTATCAGACGGGAGCGTCCGGTTCGGGGGCCGGCAAGTCTCAGATTTATATGATGAGGAGGATCGACGATCCGGTGGCCCGAATGATTTCAGGTATACTCGTAATTTTATTTCAACTTGTGTGTACCTTTTGATGCTGGTACACCGCATTCATTCATTTTCGAATCATGCTTGAATAGACTTATTTCGGGATAGTCCTATTGCTTGTGGACCTCATACCATCGGTCTACCTGACGATGGAAGAATTTTCGGAATCATACCTAAGTAAGCTTAGTAACCGCGATTGGTTGGTGGACGTAATCGTGGTGAATTTATCTTAGGACGATGTAATTTCGGTATTAGTTGGTTTAACCGTCTTGATACTATCCTCAGTATTTGTTAGCGTTTGGTTGCTATCTTTCCGTCGTTGGTTGTCGAATGTGTGCTTCAGGGAAGTAATCCCCGTTGTTCCAGTAGAATTTCTATTATGGCGGAAGCAGAGAAATTCCGTAATCGAACTATTCAAGCATTCATTATATCATTTTCATCGATTGGCCTTTCTAAGGCAATCGAGTTATTCAATCATTCCTTGTATCATTTCCATCGATTGGCCTTTCTAAGGCAATCGAGTTATTCAATCATTCTTTGTATTATTTTCAACGATTGGCCTTTCTAAGACAATCGAGTCATTCAATCATTCATTGTATCATTTTCATCGATTGGCCTTTCAAAGGCAATCGAGTTATTCAAACATTCATTGTATCATTTTCATCGATTGGCCTTTCTAAGGCAATCGAGTTGTTCAATCATTATTGGTATCTCTTTTTATCGATTGACCATTCTAGGGCAATCGAAATGTTCAATCATTCGTGGTATCATTGTCATCGATTGACGATGTATTTCCGCATTTGAGTTATCTAGTTGCCTTCACATAGAGTAGGGGAGTGAGTGGGAGCCGGTACGTCCCATTTATCGAAGGCACCGTATCGGATGGCCCCGACCGAAATGCGAGAGTTGAAGAATCAACTTGAGGAATTGTTCGAGAAAGGTTATATCCAACCGAGTACGTCCCCGTGGGGAGCACCAGTGCTGTTTGTCAGAAGAATGATAGTTCTTTTCGCTTGTGTATCGATTACCAGGAGTTCAACAGGGTGATGATCAAGAGTAGTATCCCTTACCCCGTATTAATGATCTTTTAGAGCAACTTCAGGGAGCCTCAGTATTTTCCAGGATCGACTTAAGATCTGGATATCACCAATTGCGGATTCGAGAGTCGGATATCGCGAGGACAGCGTATTGTACACGCTATGGTCATTATGAGTTCGTAGTTATGCCGTTCGGGCTAACTATTGCACCTGCGGTATTCATGGAGTTAATGAATCGGGTTTTCATCGACTTTTTAGATCAGTTTGTTGTTGTCTTCATCGACGACATTTTGATTTATTCTCGTAGCCAGGAGGAACATGAGGTTCATCTTCATCAGGTTCTCGACGTGTTGAGACGAGAGCAACTTTATGGAAAGTTTTCCAAATGTGAGTTCTGGAGGTCCGAAGTGATTTTCTCGGGCATGTAATTTCATCGACGAGTTCGTGTCGACCCTCGAAGACGGAGACTATCCGAGATTGGCAACCTCCGAAAGATATTAAGTAAATCCTAAGTTTCCTCGGATTAGTTGGTCAATTATCCAACCCACGACATGGAGCTAGCAGACGTGGTTTTTGCGTTGGGGATTTGGCGTCGTTACCTTTATGGCATCACCTTTCATTATTCACCAATCACAAGAGTTGAAGGATATATTTACTCACAAGGAGTTAAATATGCGACAGAGGCGGTGGTTGGAACTAATCAAAGATTTTGATATCGTGATCCTTTACCACCTGGGCAAGGCGAACGTTGTCGCCGACGCCTTGAGTCGTAAGTCCGTTTAGGAGCAGATGCTTGCTCGTTTAACAGTTCAGAAGGAGCTTCAGTAGGAATTCCTTAGACCCGAGATCGAGGTCTGGCTTCAACGAGTTTAGGGACATCTTTGTATGTTAGAGATTTCATCGTCACTTGAGGAGGTAATCAGAGAGAATCAGAGTTCAGACCCTTCATTGTTGCGCATCCGTGAAGATGTGGCTCAGGGGAAAGCCCCTGGATTCGTGGTCCACGAGGATGGACTTTTGAGGTTTAAGAACCGGTTGTGTACCGGCGAATGACGAGTTGAAAAACTCTATTTTGAGAGAAGCTCATGCTACCCCTTATTCTGTTCATACGGGGTCCATCAAGATGTACAAGGACTTGAAACAAAATTACTAGTGGAGTAATATGAAGCGAGAAGTCGCGGAATTTGTTTCGAGATGCTGAACTTGCCAACAAGTCAAGATTGAACATCAGCGACCGGCGGGTATGCTGAAACCTCTCCCTATTCCAGAGTGGAAGTGGGAAGACATTTCTATGGATTTCATCACGAGTTGCCGACGAGTCGTCGTGGCATGAATACGATCTGGGTGATTGTGGACCGCTTAACTAAATCAGCTCATTTCCTTGAGATCAAGGATACGTGGGGTCCCGAGAGACTGGCCCAGTTATTCATCAAGGAGATAGTGAGACTGCACGGTACTCCTAAGAGTATCGTTTCCGATCGTGACGGTCGATTTGTGTCTCATTTTTGGAAATCAGTTCTTCGTGCTATGGGAACTCAGCTTAATCTCGATCGCTTTCATCCTCGGTCAGACGGACAATCAGAGAGGACTATTCAGACATTAGAGGACATGTTGAGAGCTTGCGTCCTCGATTGGAAGGACGATTGGGAAGCCCAACTACCGTTGATCGAGTTCACGTATAATAATAGTTGGCATGCTTCCATTAAGATGGCACCTTACGAGGCCTTGTACGGTCGTCTTTGTCGATCTCCTTTGTGTTGGGATGACTTGTCAGAATCAATCGGCACCGAGCCCGATATGCTTATAGCCGCCCGAGAGAAGGTAGTTTTGATCAAGAGTCGTATGTTGACAGCTCAGAGTCGACAGAAATCATATGCAGATAATCGTCGTCGACCACTGGAGTTCGAGACGGGTGATCATGTTTTGGTCAAGGTATCCCCGAGTCGAGGTATTTTCCGTTTCGGAAAACGGGGGAAGTTGAGTCCGAGATTCATTGGACCGTTTGAAATTTTGGATCGAGTAGGCGAGTTAGCTTATCGATTGGCGTTACCTCCGGCGTTGAGCCGAATTCATAATGTGTTTCATGTCTCCAAGTTGCGGAAGTATGTTGCCGACCCGAGCCACATACTTCAGTTCCACGAAATCGAGATCGCGGATGATCATTCGTACGAGGAGCGTCCTGTACGAGTGTTGGAGCGGCGAATCAAACAGTTGAGGAATAAGACGATCCCTTTTGTCAAGATTCAGTGGTCTAGACACGGAGTCGAAGAGGCTACTTGGGAAACCGAGGATAGTATGCGGGAGGGTTATCCCGAGTTGTTTGACCCTTAGTTTCGGGGACGAAACTCTTTTAAGGGGGGGTGTATGTAATACCCGGTTGTAATTCAGTCATTATCATTCAGTAATTTCATTCGGTGATTGTCACTCAGTGGGTTTTCACTCAATTATAATCATTCATCAATCATGTTCATTCACCGTGTTCACCGTTCGGAAAAACTTCGAGTTGTGTATCGTTATTGTTCATTATTTCAACTTTCCTCATATGAGTTCGACTTTGTTAGATCACCATTAATTTTTGGTAAATCCAAAAATTCTAAATCTTTGCAATATTATAGAGCATCGAGTTAGCTTTCCAATGGTTCAAACGGTGAGTCAATCGGAGTCCGGACGAGAGAGTTATGGTCGTTTTAGCTCAACCGCTCATTTTTCAGGATTGGCCGATCACTGCCGAACGAACTCGGCCGTGTCGTCCGACACGGCCCGTGCCGTACTCGTCCGGAAAATGCCGAAGTCTCTGCCTCAGGACCCGACCGTGTCGTCAGCACGGCCGAGTCGGACTCTTCCGGATAAGCGAACCGATCGCCCGGACGCCCGACCGTGTCGCCCGCACGGCCGAGTCATGCCGAGTCAGCCGTCGGACGGTCATCGTCGGAAGGCCTTCGCCGCGACCGCGGCCGGGCAGACACGGTCGAGTCCTCGCGCCACTGTCGGCCAATCAGGCGACACGACCGCGTGCCGATCGGCACGGCCGTGTCGGCAGGTAGTCAACCCCTATAAATTCATTTTTGAGTATTTCACTCATTCCTTCCAGCTTTTTCCACCTTTACGAGAGAGAGAAGCTTGAGGGAGAGTTTTCTTCATCAATTATCATTTGAGTGTGTATTTTTCATCACCTTCAATCATTTGGGAAGCTTGGATACTCGATTAAACGCGTGTTCTTCGGATTAAAGTACTTGGATCTTCAAGAGGTAATTCCTTCAACACTTTGGACTTCGATTTTGTGTTGAGATATGATGTTTTGGACGTTATAATCATGTTATATGAAGGGATATGTATATGATTATGAGTTTGTATAAGGATTCATTGGATTATTGAGGGATTATTCAAGAACACCTTGAATATCGAGTTGGAATTGGGGATTTTCGACTAATTGTTGTTATAATCACATTTTTGGATATTCATAATGGATTATTGATCGTATTGGAGATGTTTTATTGGTTTGAAACACTTCTTGGGGATTTGAGGTTGGTATTGTTGAGGTTTAGTTGTAAACAATCGGAGTTTGGCCACAACGTATTCGATATATTGCCCCAATGAACTTAGTTTAATCGTATCGACATTTTGAGTTCGTTATATTCGTGTTTAATTCGTATATTGATCGGATTGTCGGTAATTGTATTGAATTAAGGTTGTTCGTGCGACCGACACTTCATTTAGGACATTTGTTCGTGGAAGGACTTTCTTCATCGGTATTTTGTAAGTTAATTCTTACTCGGTTAAAAGGATATTCATACCTTTTGTTGTTGTTCATTCATAATCATAACTCATTCATCATTATATTAACCGTATCAAAACTTGTTGTTGTCAATTAATTACTTCAGTCATAAGGAACGACGGTTCCAATCTTTTCATTGAGCTGTCATTTTTTTCATTACCATTCCACCTCGGTGAGTCATTATTCATTTTCGATGTCACTTTTGTTATATCGTGGCATTCCGGGTCATACTAGCGTGCCGGTTGGTATGTGTTGGATTTTCATGTCGGTCACGTGATGGTCATGTATTGGGAGTGATACATTGGACTGTGCATACGGGTCATATTGTCTCGTGAGACTGATTAGGTACAAGACCACACGTGTATTTGATCGATACTCGTTGGTGGCTTGTGCACGGACACATTTCCATCCCGGGCGTAGTGTGGCGCCACCCTTTGAGCCGTACTGTTAGTTGATTCATATAGCATATTTGATTGCGTATGTTTCGACAAGATATTTCATAATTTCAGATATAATCATGATTGTGTATTTTCAACCCTTGAGGATTGTTGTTCTTTGTAACTGACCCCGTTTGGGGATTTTGTTTTTCAGGTCATGGCAAGGCAAACGCACGGGAATAGCATGTTGATGTCGAGGAGTCCTAGTGATACTAGTAGGGGGCCCTGATCTTTCAGTTATTCATGTTACTGTTCTTTATTTTCCGCTACAGACTTTCATTTGAATACTCCGTTTCATTCAGTGTTGTGTATTTTATCTTCATATAAAATACACTAGTATTGTCTGGTGTGTTGTAACTAAACTCCTCATCGGAGTAATTATTGCTGTAATGTAGTTCGGTACTACATTTATCTTGTGTAATTCATTCATTTTCATTTGCCTAGTGGGTCCCAGTTGGGGATCTACGGCACTGTAATATCCGCCTAGTTTGGGGTGTTACAACTATTATGTCAAGAATGTAAGTTCATAAGGGTACTTGCCTCGATCAAATAGACGGTGACACGAACGGAAAAGAAGAATCGAACACGACCGCGAGGAACCGGCGGAAATGAACCTAACGTTTCGAATAACACAATCACAACCAATTCTAAACAAATACGGAATTGGAAAACACTCAAAAACCCGCCTACGATTCATGTACATTCGAATAAAAATAATAACGAGGGCGGACCACAACCAAACCCTCCCGATTTCGCAAAACTATGAAAATATATCATGAATCCATAGGAAAACTAATGATATCAACAAGATGAATCATATTCATCTTGAATCCAACAACAAAACGGAACGAATCGGAAGAAAATCCCAAAACCCCCAAATTATCCAAAAGTAGGGTTCTAAGAGATTTTACCTTGATTTGACGATGAACAATGAATGATTAGATATAGGTTGATGATATGAAGCTTGAATACACTTCTACAATGGTGTTTGGGCGAGAATCGGGTGAAACCTAGCTCTCCAGGTCGTTCCCGTCGCGAAGAGAAGTGAGAGAGGTGAGAAATGAGGAAAAATACGGCTGCTGTCAGTTTATATACTGGCCGGTGTTACGGCCGTAACATCCATAACATACGGCCGTAACATATGAACATTACGGCCGTAACTCACCTGCCTTACGGCCGTAACTGTTCCAGGAATGAAACTGGGCAAAATTTACGAATGACACATACGGCCGTATCAAGATACCATTACGTCCGTATCGATACTTACGGCCGTAACTAGAGCATGATACGCCCGTAACTCGGAACTGGACTAGGGGGGGTAAGAAACGAAGCCTTGTTACGGCCGTATGAAGGAAGCTTACGGCCGTAACTCTCGATTATTACGGTCGTAACATATACGGCTTACGGCCATAACATGGCATGTGACAGCAGGCTAGTCTGAAACACTGCTCGACGAGAAGACGATCGAAAAGAGAAAATAACAAGGTGTATCCATGACCACCGGATACACTCACCACAGATTTAAGTCAGAAATCAAAACGTTACGATGAAGCATAATTCCGAATGCCCGAAGGTTCAGGAACAACAAAGATAACAAGAATACCCTAAACTTAGGGAAAATTACGAAACAGCCCAAACGTCCAAAAATCGCGATACAACGCCGGATTAATGAACCGAAACTCACAACATGAATAACTCAACTATACGAACTCGTGAAACCAAATAAAATACAAAAGCGAACGGGTTCTACGAGAAACGAACATCCATGCCATAATACATGATATAAAACAGAATAATATTAATACATCTCCGAAACTCGTCAAAATGGAGAAACTCCAAGAATAAAATAGATTCAAAATATCGATAAGGTTACATGCGAGTCGCTAAAAACAAAAATTCACCAAAATGGGAATATCGGGAAAAGAAGAAAAATACAGATATTACATTCTACCCCACTAAAAATAAGTTTCGTCCCGAAACTTAAGAAACAAACAACTCGGGGTACTTAGCACGCATGCTATCCTCGGTTTCCCAGGTCGCCTCCTCGACACCATGCCTCGACCACTGCACCTTGACCAAGGGAATGGTTTTATGTCTCAGTTGTTTCTCGCGATGCTCCAAAATCTTCAAAGGACGTTCTTCAAAAGTAACATCCTCAGCGACATCAATCTCTCCATAATCGATGACGTGACTAGGATCCGGGACATATTTCCTCAACTGGGAAACATGAAAAATGCTATGAACATGACTCAAGGCCGGAGGTAACGCCAAACGGTATGCCAACCCACCGACTCGCTCGAGAATCTCAAAGGGTCCAATAAATCTCGGACTCAACTTCCCTTTCTTCCCGAAACGAAAAACTCCCTTCGTCGGCGACACCTTTAGCAAAACGTGGTCTCCCAACTCGAATTCCAAAGGTCGACGACGGACATCGGCATACGACTTCTGTCTACTCTGGGCGTTCAACATCCGTTCTCGAATTAATTCTATCTTCCGCCTCGTCTCCAAAACGACATCCGGCTCGGTCCCGACCAAATCGGACATCTCATTCCAACAAATCGGCGATCGACAACGCCGCCCATAGAGCGCCTCATACGGTGCCATCCGGATCGACGCGTGCCAACTATTGTTCTACGTGAATTCGATCAATGGCAAATGCTCCTCCCAGTTGCTACTCCAGTCGAGAGCACAAGCACGCAACATATCCTCAAACGTCTGGATAGTGCGTTCCGATTGTCCATCTGACTGAGGATGAAAAGAGGTACTAAAACACAACCGAGTACCCAACGCCTTATGCACCGCTTGCCAGAAATGCGATACAAAATGGCCATCACGATCCGAAACAATAGACTTCGGAGTACCGTGAAGCCTCACAATCTGTGCAATAAACACACGAGCCAACTTCTCCGGGCCCCAAGTATCCTTGATGCCCAGAAAATGTGCCGACTTGGTCAGGCGATCAACAATCACCCAAACCATATTCATGCCCGATCTCGATCTCGGCAGACTCGTAATGAAGTCCATAGATATGTCTTCCCATTTCCATTCCGGGACGGGAAGTGACTGTAATAACCCGGCTGGTCGTTGATGCTCGATTTTGACCTGCTGGCAAGTCAAACATCTCGCTACAAACTGTGCGACCTCCTCCTTCATATCATTCCACCATAAATTCCTCCTCGTGTCCTTGTACATCTTACTCGAACCAGATGAATGGAGTAAGGCGTAGCATGGGCCTCCCGCAAAATACTGTCTCAACTCGTGTCGCTCGCACACAAAGCCGACTCTGGAATCTCAAAATACTATCCTCGTGAATCACAAACCCAGGAGACTTTTCCTTAAGAACGTTCTCTCGGATTTGAGTAATCATCGGGTCCTCTAACTGCTTCAGCTTAATTTCATCGATCAAAGATGACGAAATCTCTAAAGCACAAAGTTGCCCGACAGCTCCAGGCAACAAAATCTCAATATCTAACTCGATCAAATCCCGACGAAGCTCAGACTGAGATGTAAGGATCTCAAGCGTTCGCAACGCAACTGGTTTCCGACTCAAGGCGTCGGCCATGACGTTCGCCTTGCCCGGATGATAAAGGATTTCGAGGTCATAATCCTTAATCAGCTCTAACCATCTACTCTGCCTCATATTCAACTCCCGCTGAGTAAATATGTATTTCAGACTTTTATGATCGGTAAAAATCTGACATGCAGAGCCGAAAAGATAGTGACGCCAAATCTTGAGTGCAAAAACAACTGCCGCTAACTCCAAATCGTGAGTAGGGTAGTTAAGCTCATACGGCCTCAACTGTCTCGACGCATATGCAATGGTCTTGCCGTGCTGCATCAATACGCACCCAAGACCCTGACCCGAAGCATCACTGTAAACGGCAAAACCCTCGTTGCCACATGGCAACGTCAAAACCGGGGCTGAAGTCAAACGCCTCTTCAGTTCCTCAAAACTCGACTACCTCTCGTCATTCCAAACGAACTTCTCGGATTTCTGGAGCAACTGCGTGAGTGGCCGAGCTAGTTTCGAGAATCCCTCGACGAACCTACGATAGTAGCCAGCCAAACCCAAGAAACTACGGAGCTCTCTCACATTCTTGGGCGGTGCCCAATCCAACACCGCCTCGATCTTCTGCGGATCTACACGAACCCCCTACCGAAATCACATGACCTAGAAACATCACTTCCTTCAGCCAGAACTCACATTTCGAGAACTTCGCATAGAGTTGCTCGGTCCTCAAAATGTCTAACACTACCCGCAATTGATGGGCATGCTATTCCTCGTTCTTCGAATAAATAAGAATATCGTCGATGAAAACGACGACACACTTATCCAAATACTCGATAAAGACTTTGTTCATCAACTGCATGAACACCGCCGGTGCATTAGTTAACCCGAAAGGCATAACTACAAACTCATAATGTCCGTATCTCGTCCGAAAAGCTGTTTTCGGCACATCGGACTCCCTCACTCGGAGCTGATAGTACCCCGATTTCAAATCAATATTCGAGAATACCGCAGCTCCCTGCAACTGGTCGAACAAGTCATCAATTCTCGGCAAAGGATACTTGTTCTTGATGGTTACCTTGTTTAATTCGCGATAGTCGATACACAAGCGTAGTGAACCATCCTTCTTCCGCACAAACAGGACCGGTGCGCCTCAAGGTGAGGCACTCGGTCGAACATATCCCGACTCAAGAAGCTCGCTCAACTGCTTCTTCAACTCTGACATATCTGAAGGTGCCATGCGATACGGAGCCTTAGAAATCGGAGCCGCACCCGGCTCTAACTCTATAGCAAACTCAACCTCACGGTCCGGTGGCAATCCCGGCAACTCGTCAGGAAACACATCAGGAAACTCACTAACGATTGGAATCGACGAAAGCTCGACTCCACCACTCTCCGCCTTCATGGCGTAGCACCAAAGCCGCACACCCCTTCGCAGAGTCTCATCACCTTCAAGGCGTTAATAACGAACTTCTGGTTTCCCCTCATTCGCCCCGCGAAAGAGTGCTCGGTGCCGTCCTCAGCTAACATAGTGATGATTCTCGTGCGGTAGTTCATGATCGCACCATGCCGCTCGAGCCAATCATCCCCAAGAATCAAATCCTCACCCTCGATACCCACAACAATAAGATTAGAGGGCCAAACCCTCTCACAAATAAGCACAGAACAGTCTAGAACCTCTTGATCACCAACGATCTTATCACCGCTAGGAAGCTTAACGATGAAGGGCTCACAAGGCGTCAAACAGTCGAGATTCAAACGGCACACACACTCTAGAGATATGAACGAATGCATAGCACCAGAACCAAAAAGCACACTGACAGGATGAGAAAGAATATGAACGGTACCTGTCGCCACGGTAGCCGCTGGGTCATCGGCTCTCCGCATCTCATAGACACGCGGGTGGGCTGAGCCGACCGAAGCTCCCCCTTAACGGCCGACCCGAACTCTCCTCGACTAGCACTCGGCGGAGATTGAGGAGCAAACGATCCCCGATTCACACTTGGTTCCCTAGGCGCTGGAATGGAAGCCCGTGCACCAAGTATTTTCTCCCTCTCGGACAGAAGCACCTTGTGACCCTACTGGCCACACTGATTACACGTCGGCAAAGAAAGGGCTCAAACAAGACGATCGACGTGGCCTATACGGCCACAATTGAAACACTTCACATCACGGAAAGGAGCACCGGTAGTTCCACGAGGACCCAATGAACGAGCTGGACCACCGCCGGCGGGGAAGTTAGCAGATTGGGATTTCTGCTGACCCCCACCCTTGTGGCCCGAAAAATTCCCGGCGGACTTCTGCTTCGCGGGCCGCCTCGCTAGCTGTCACTGACATATCGTAAGCAAGGGCCCTACTCTGATAATCCTTCAAGGTAGTAAAGACGAGCCCCGACATATAGTCCCGAATCGACAATTTCATCCGTCTAGAAAAATGGAAAATTTTGTCGCTCTCCTCGACAACTTGGGTCTTCACATAACCCAACTCCTTATTAAAATCAGCAATAGCTTGAGATACGGGGATATCCCGTGGTTGAGCATCATAGATGTTGGGATTCGGTGCCTAAAACGAAGGCCCAGCGGAAGCGGTAAAACGAAAATTAATTCGATCCGAATCCCTACGAGGATCGATCGAGCTACGTATATACGAATATATAAACGAAAGGCAAGAGTCGTAAGAAACTAACCCTCGAAGTCCGTTGATTAAATGGAAACCTTCTCTTGAGCTATTCCCCAAGCTTTAGTTTGATCTCTACGAGTTCAATCCGCTCCAAGCCCTTGAACGATCCAACGCCGAAAACACCGTGTCTCTACTTGTCACGCTAAAAAACGATCGAACTACAACACTCTATTAACCTCTTAGGTTACGGCTAGAATCAAGTGGTGAAGCTTTTATTATTATTACACTCTAAGTGTATAATATGTCTCTCTCAATGTATCTTGAATTTTCTCCAAGAAAACTCAAGAACAAAAGTGAAGAAGAAGATGAAGATGAAGACTAAGAAAAATAATTTTCTCTCTCACTACTTCAAAACTCACGGCTGGACTTGTGTAGTTGCAAGTGAGAGTTTGTCTCCACTTATATTCTTATTCAACTCCCCAAGATCTCCTACTTTAGACAATATCACCAAGGTGTGATATTTATCCCCTTGATTGAACATAAGTCTTCCACCAACATGTGGAGACTATGACCAAGGAAAAGGGAAGGAAAGAGGGGTGGCCATCTAGAAGGAGCCGGCGAGTTCGGTCCGCTTCGGACTCCGTGAGTCCAAACAGATAAACTCCGATTCCGTTCCGATGTATTTATATTGATTAATTAATCCAATTAATTAATCATATCAAATACATAATAACATAATTAATTTCTCCAAGAAATAATTATATTCATGAATTAAATTAATCACCGAGTAATATATTTAATTCATTTGGCCGTAAATTAATTTATCCAATAAATCAATTTAGACATCCGATGTCCCAAAATTAGATATCCAATATCTAATTTTATAATGAGAGATTAAGCTCGATTCATTCCGTCAATCCTAATGCGCGACTCGGAGGTCCGTCTCGATCAAGAATGGGAGGAACCAAAGAGTAGTAGCACCACCTAGCCACTGGCGGCCTACACTGCACTTAATCGAGAACGAATGATTGGGATCATTCAAGAACCATTCTGTCGTGAATACCAAGAACGTATAAACCCTTCTTTCAAATGTCCCGATCAAGTTATAGGGTCACGGTCGACCAAACCCTATCTCAGATTTGACGCTATGCATACGTTAATGCAAATCGAGATCATCGAGCTCTCGTGTATCTAATACAGCTAGCTCCAATGCTTTGGCCAAAGACTTATGATCTCATCTGCCAATAACCGCATAGGACATATAACCCGCTCACTAACGGGAGAAGAATTCCATATTGGTATTCAGTAGGACTTGCTACTTGCCCGTCAAGATGCACGTCGAGGTTGACCCCCGCCTTCCGGTTTACAGGGTCGAACTACTCTAATGAAAATCTAGACGTCACAAGCACATCCCTACTAAATCCTCAAGTCGAAGGTTCACGAATACCTATCACAACCTTTCGATTCCGTCATCGATCGTCCCGGAGTGAAATCCGTGACGAATCGAGGGTGAGTCGGTTCGAGTATACTAATCCAATTAGCATACCTATAACGTGTGCTCCCACTAACCATTAGTGTTCGACAGCACTCTCCATGTCAAAGAACACGTCATACAAGTCTTCACATAAACTTAACGCCTACCAAGTTTCATCGACTTGCGAACGATTAAGTATTTGAGCTATAACCTTTCCAAAGGCCGACCCCCTTATCTAATAAGGAGTGGAACGTGTTGCTCTCAAATACACGGACTAGTTTCTATATGTTTATTTACGAGTTAGGAATGCCAAGAACTACCAAGAATAAAGAAACATTCATTTGCCTTATATAAATGGTTTACATAATTACAAGTACAATGCCCTCACTCAACAACCTCCGAGTGGCATTCGAGGGCATACTCCTAACAATCTCCCACTTGCACTCAATGCCACACACTATGGTATCTAATACCCATGTTCTCCGATGACGCTCCAAGCTAGTCCGAGAAAGTGGCTTGGTCGGTGAATCGGCGACGTTGTCGGCCGAGTCTACTCAGGCAAGACAATGTATCCCTTGCGAACAAATTCTCTTACGAGATGATACTTCCTCTCAATATGTTTGGTCTTGTTGTGAAACCTCGGCTCCTTGGCTCGCGCTACGCTCCATCGTTGTCGCAAGACAAATGAACAGCACCAAAGACATGGTATCACTTGAAGTTCTCCCGAAACTTCTTAATCCGTAACCCTTCCTTGAAGCCTCCGAGGCCGCTTGATACTCACCGACAGTGGAATCAAGGCCGCGCTTTGCTTGGCACTACGCCAAGATACGCTCCTCCATTAAGAGTAAATATGTAGCCGTAAGTGGACATCGAGTCGTCCTTCGCCCCTTGGAAGTCCGAATCGGTGAATCCCACCACATCCAATTCTCCACCGCCATACATCGTAACCATATCTCTAGTCCTTCTTAAGTACTTGAGAACGTTCTTTACGGCATCCAATGTTCCCTACCCGGGTTTGCCTGAAACCTACTCACCACGCTTACAAGATGCGCGATGTCGTCTTGTACACAACATAGCATACATAAGGCTACCCACGGCCGAAGCATATGGTATATTACTCATTTCCTTTCGTTGTTCCTCACTTTGAGGACACATCTTCAAGGTGAGTTTTATTCCATGTCGCATCGGTAGGAACCCTCTTTTAGAATCATCCATCTTAAATCGCTTTAAGATTTTATCTATATAGAGGGCTTGGGAAAGACCTATTGTTCTCTTCGCTCTATCCCTAGAGAGTCGAATACCAAGAATATAGGTAGCTTCTCCCAAGTCTTTCATGGAGAAATTACTCAAAGCCAAGCTTTCGTAACCGAGCATTCCCACATCATTTCCTATTAGTAGAATGTCATCTACATATAGTACTAAGAATGCGATCTTGCTCCCACTAACCCTCTTGTATACACAAGGTTCCTCTTCATTTTGCACGAAGTCAAACTCTTTGACCGCCTCGTCAAAACGAAGGTTCCAACTACGCGACGCTTGCTTCACCATAAATGGAACGTCAAGCTTGCACACTTTCTCGAATATCGACTTCGGACACAAAGCCTTTAGCTGCTCCATATAGATTTCCTCCTCGAGGAATCCATTAAGGAAAGCCGTCTTTACGTCCATTTGCCATATCTCATAATCGTGGTAGGCTATAGCAAGCATCATGCGAATAGACTTGATCATGGCTACGGGCGAGAAGGTATCGTGGTAATCGATCCCTTCCTTTTGGGTATAACCCTTTGCCACAAGCCCGGCCTTATAGGCGTCAACCTTGCCATCACCATCGTCTTTCTCTTGTAGATCCACTTGTTCCCACAGGCACTATGACCTTGGGGCGGTCTACTAGAGTCCAGACTGATTGACATGCATCGAGTCTATCTCGGCTTCCATAGCTTCACGCCATTTCGCGAGTCTACATCCACCATCGCTTGGTCATAGGTCGTCGGGTCGGTCTCTTGGCTATCACTTGGAACCTCATGGAGACCCAGCCTCCAAGTGCACAAGCCCATACCTCTCGTAAATGAGACACCCTACTAGACCTACGAGGTGGTTGTACTTGTGTTTCGTAAAGTTCGGTTCCAGCTTTCTTGCAGTGTGTCTCCCGAGGAGTTTCATTGTATTCTTCTAAAGAAATACTTCTACCTCGCTCCGCCTTCCCGAATGAACTCATCTTCCAGAAGTGTGCTTGTAAAGCAACAATGATCCTTCGATCTTCGGGCATGTAGAATAGATATCCCATCGTCCCGCACGGAATCCAATGAAACGTCCCTTCGCAGACCTAGCTTCCAACTTTTCCACCTTAGTCTTCTTGACATAAGCGGGACATCCCCAAATCCTAATATGATTAAGACTTGGTTTCCTTCCTTCCCACATCTCATGTGGTGTTTTAGGAATGGATTTGGAAGGACATCTGTTCAAGATATACGCGGCAGTCAGGAGTGCATACCCCCACAGGTAAATCGGCAAGTCAGTATAGCCCAGCATGGAACGGACCATGTTCAACAGGGTCCGATTCCTTCTTTCTGACACACCATTTAACTGAGGAGTACCTGGAGGTGTTAGTTGTGAAACTATTCCATGTTCCTTAAGGAACTCGTCAAACTCCGTACTCATATATTCACCACCTCGGTCCGACCGAAGTGCTTTGATATGATTACCGCTTGTTTCGACTAGGCCTTGAATTCCCGGAATTTCTCAAAGGCCTGATTTATGTTTCATTAAGTATACATAACCATACCTAGTATGATCATCTCGTAAACGTAATGAAATATTGATATCCGTCACGTCTTTGCTTCAAAGCACCACAAACGTCGGTATGGATTAATCCCGATTTATCGGCTCTTTCAAAAGTCCTGTGAAGGGGACTTAGTCATTTGCCTTTAAGGCAAGATTCACAAGTAGGAAATGGATCCGATCCCAATGGACCCATAAGTCCATCTTTTTCCATCTTGTAAACCTTGGTCTGACCAACATGACCAAGTCTTAGATGCCATTTCAAAACTTGATTGGTTTCATCCCTACCACGTTTTCTAGTCATAGTATTCACAACTACTTTGTTGCTAAGATTTAGATGATACAATCCATTCAACAATGTAGCAGTACCCACTAGTTTATTTCTAAAATAAATTTTGCAGAACCATCACCAATGAAAAATGAAAAGCCTTTTCGGTCCATGACCGAATGGATACAATGTTTTTGTGCCCCTTGGGCAAAACAAGTACATCTTCTAAAGTCAAAACAAAGCGGATTCTAAACCCAAAAGAAGTGATCCTATGTCGGTCGCCTCGACACTATGCCCGCCGCGACCGTGATCATAACTTCTCCAGCTCCAAGCTTCCTACTTTGTTCCAGATCCCGATTCACGGTACAAATATGAGAACTAGCACGAGAATCCGATTATCCAGAAGTAGAAAATACAAGGTAGCGAACAATTTGTTTCCAAAACTAAAAGTTACAGACGAAGTGCCATGAAGAATCGGACAGTCTCTAGCCCAAAGGCCCGGCTCACCGCACTTGAGACAAGCATCCTTCTTCTTCTTGTTCTTGGAACCATCGGGGCCTTGCCCTTACCCTTAAGGTCCTTAACTTGTGGTCCAGTTTGCTTCTTGGTCCTTTTCTTCTTGTTCTTAGACCTCCGAGGTCCGAAGAAATCACAAGAGCAGACTCCTTCATCCGCGAGTCTTCATCGAGGCGAGCGGTCACAAGTTTGTTCATTAGCCCACTAAGTTACATGCAATCTCATTGCGGTTGAAGTTCATAACAAAGCGTAAGAAGGAATCGGGGAGAGGCGTAGGATAAGGTCGGTTTGGAGAAGTATCCATTTTAAAATCAAGAGCCTCCAATCTCTCGATCATGGATATCATTTTGAGGACGTGTTCCCCAACCTTCTCACCTTCCTTCATCCTTGCACGAGCGATTTGCTTGGATATCTCATATCTAGCGATTCTGCTGTGCTCACCATAAAGCTCGGTTAAGTGAGACAGAATGCCTAGCGAAGTCATTTTCTCATGAGCTCTCAAGCTCATTAGACATGGAAGCCATCATATAAGCACGGACTTTCACGTCATCCTTAACCCACTTTTCGTGGTTTCAATCTCTTCTGATTGGCTCGGTCCGCACAGAGGCGCCGAATGTCCGTCTCCAAGACGTATCCCAGTGCCTCTATACTGAGGACAATCATCAGATTGCGGAGCCAATCCACAAAGTTAGGTCCCATTAAGGTGTTCTTTTCGAGTAGAATTGCGAGTGGATTCATTGTCATATTGAGATTTGTCTGCATTAAGTATAACAGATTAATTAGTGACTCGTTCAATTATGTTCTGAGTGTAGAATTAAGGTCTTTTCTATTCTTGTTACCGAGCTCCCACTATTTTTATCGGAATAACACACTCCCATGTGAAATCCGGAAGTATCGTCGCTCTACTTCATAGTGGTGATCGAGTTCTTTATAAATCTTAATAGAGGGCAACCGAACAGGTTTCTAGTCTATTAATTTTCATAAAGTGGTGTCCTACACCAACCCATCTAATGGATGATTCGATCTTCTTTTTCCCCTTGTTCACTCCCCTCAACCTATACGATTTCTATGGTTCGTGAACAAGTTAAGTTTATACCATCGACGCAAATCAGTTTCACAATTGAATCTTATCCTAAGCAACCTATCGTGTTTCTAGGATAAAATTTGCTCCAACCGAAGGCATCCAATGCGCTCCCTGTAAGTTATCCGTCCTCCCCGAACGACTACCCCGATAACTCGGAAGCATAGCACATCCGGTTTGGATTTCAATTTCCCGAAAACTCGATGGAGGGAAGGAAAAACTTTGAAACCTTATAAACTTAATTATTAATAGTGGGAGAATTTTCGCGATTAACGTTACACTTTGCACATTAATCATATTAGCGCGTTTGTGGCATTCATACAATATGAAACAACCATTCACAACCTAGTTGCTACCAACATGTGGTTCATGGACCGTTCCTAGAAAACAAAAACTTCGTAATCTAATTACAAGTCTCCGTCTTGAATCTTCGTCTTCTCGAAATGGATCTTCCTCCGGTCTTCATCATTACATATAAATTTTACATCGAAAATTGCATCCTAGATACAAACATTTCTAGTAAAATAAATAGGCTCAAAACGGCCTTTACAACCCAATCGAATAAAACGAACGATTCAAATCTAAGTCCACGAACCACATCCCCATTCAAAAAGCATTCATCCAATAAATACTATATAAATGGAAAGCGTAGAGATACGTTGATCCAATCAACAATACGAACCGATCCAATCGATTCACAATCGGTAATATAATAACGCTCAAAATAATTCTACGACCATAAATATTCCAATTAATCAAATTTCCTTATAAAATGAAATACCATAAATCATTTTAATCATATTAAATCTAATTTAACATGCGGGAGATTAATTTTCAAGAATACACGAAAAATCGAGCCGGTGAAAAATGGCTCGCCATGGCCGAAGTCATCGCCGGAAGATGCCTACAGACATGCTCGCATGGCCGATCACGATCGGCACTGCCGGCACGCCCGTGTCTCCCGACACGGTCGGGTCTGCCCGCAAAGGCCTGGGATCGCTCGACACGGCCCGTGTCACCGTGACACGGCCGAGTCACCCCGGGCAGCCTTCTCGCCTTTGTCCGAAAAGTCGTCCGACGACGATTCGGAGCTCGATTTTCGACCGGATATCCAATATCAATATTTTTCAACATTCATATCCTCAATATAAATCATATTTCCAAGAAAATAAGATTTATATTTAGACATAAACTTACGAAAAATATAACTACAACGAACGTAAAAATATATACCACGATTATGACTAAAATGATTCCAAATCATTCACCATCTAATCAAGCATTCCAAATGCTAATATCGTATATATGATCGCAAGACCTACGCTACGATACCACTGTTGGGATTCGGTACCTAAAACGAAGGCCCAGCGGAAGCGGTAAAACGAAAATTAATTCGATCCGAATCCCTACGAGGATCGATCGAGCTACGTATATACGAATATATAAACGAAAGGCAAGAGTCGTAAGAAACTAACCCTCGAAGTCCGTTGATTAAATGGAAACCTTCTCTTGAGCTATTCCCCAAGCTTTAGTTTGATCTCTACGAGTTCAATCCGCTCCAAGCCCTTGAACGATCCAACGCCGAAAACACCGCGTCTCTACTTGCCACGCGCCGAAAAACGATCGAACAACAACACTCGATTAACCTCTAAGGTTACGGCTAGAATCAAGTGGTGAAGCTTTTATTATTATTACACTCTAAGTGTATAATATGTCTCTTCAATGTATCTTGAATTTTCTCCAAGAAAACTCAAGAACAAAAGTGAAGAAGAAGATGAAGATGAAGACTAAGAAAAATAATTTTCTCTCTCACTACTTCAAAACTCACTACTGACTTGTGTAGTTGCAAGTGAGAGTTTGTCTCCACTTATATTCTTGTTCAACTCCCCAAGATCTCCTACTTTAGACAATATCACCAAGGTGTGATATTTGTCCCCTTGATTGAACATAAGTCTTCCACCAACATGTGGAGACTATGACCAAGGAAAAGGGAAGGAAAGAGGGGTGGCCATCTAGAAGGAGCCGGGCGAGTTCGGTCCGTTTCGGACTCCCGTGAGTCCAAACAGATAAACTCCGATTCTGTTCCGATGTATTTATATTGATTAATTAATCCAATTAATTAATCATATCAAATACATAATAACATAATTAATTTCTCCAAGAAATAATTATATTCGTGAATTAAATTAATCACCGAGTAATATATTTAATTCATTTGGCCGTAAATTAATTTATCCAATAAATCAATTTAGACATCCAATGTCCCAAAATTAGATATCCAATATCTAATTTTATAATGAGAGATTAAGCTCGATTCATTCCATCGTCTATCCTAATGCGCGACTCCTAGAGGTCCGTCTCGATCAAGAATGGGAGGAACCAAAGAGTAGTAGCACCACCTAGCCACTGACGGCCTACACTGCACTTAACCGAGAACGAATGATTGGGATCATTCAAGAACCATTCTGTCGTGAATACCAAGAACGTATAAACCCTTCTTTCAAATGTCCCGATCAAGTTATAGGGTCACTACTACCAAACCCTATCTCAGATTTGACGCTATGCATACGTTAATGCAAATCGAGATCATCGAGCTCGTGTATCTAATACGACTAGCTCCAATGCTTTGGCCAAAGACTTATGATCTCATCCGCCAATAACCGCATAGGACATATAACCCGCTCACTAACGGGAGAAAGAATTCCATCTTGGTATTCATAGGACTCGCTACTTGCCCGTCAAGATGCACGTCGAGGTTGACCCCGCCTTCCGGTTTACGTGGTCGAACTACTCTAATGAAAATCTAGACGTCACAAGCACATCCCTACTAAATCCTCAAGTCGAAGGTTCACGAATACCTATCACAACCTTTCGATTCCGTCATTGATCGTCCCGAGTGAAATCCGTGTGACGAATCGAGGGTGAGTCGGTTCGAGTATACTAATCCAATTAGCATACCTATAACGTGTGCTCCCACTAACCATTAGTGTTCGACAGGCACTCTCCATGTCAAAGAACACGTCATACAAGTCTTCACATAAACTTAACGCCTACCAAGTTTCATCGACTTGCGAACGATTAAGTATTTGAGCTATAACCTTTCCAGTGCCGACCCCCTTATCTAATAAGGAGTGGAACGTTTTGCTCTCAAATACACGGACTAGTTTCTATATGTTTATTTACGAGTTAGGAATGCCAGTAACTACCAGTAAATAAAGAAACATTCATTTGCCTTATATAAATGGTTTACATAATTACAAGTACAATGCCCTCACTCAACAACCTCTGAGTGGCATTCGAGGGCATACTCCTAACAATAGAAAGCATGTACTCGAGCCTGTCTGACCGGCCATGGGTAATATTCGGTCTCCATCAATCCTTGAAATTCGGCCCACGAAGCAACATGATCCTTGGGCCCAACGACCTCTCACCAATCCGTAGCGTCCCCAGTGAGAAAGTATTGAGCAATAGGGACTTTACGGTCCTCGGGACAGTTGGTAGCAGTGAAGACTTTAGATATCTCCTTGATCCACCCCTCCCAGCCGATCGGGTCCGAAGCTCCCGAGAACTGAGGAGGATGCATCTTGATGACATCCTGAAGCCAGCGATCCGCTCCGCCCCGATTAGCGTGGGCCGGATCCGGCCTCGAATCTGCGCTTATCGCCGCCATTTGGTTCACCATTTGCCGCATAATGCCGCAATACCAAGGTCGGGCGCGCTCCCGAGAAGAAGCATGATCGTGACGGCCGCCGATCGCCGGCCTCGAAGTCTGCGACGTGGCCGCCCCACCGGCCGCCCCACGTCCCGGCCGCGTCCACGACCACGACCTCTTCCAAAGATCCATACCGGAGTTAAATAAGTAGCGAAGCCATACGATGGTAAGTACAAGAAAAGAACAATCACAAATCGAGAATCGGAGGTATGATACAAGAGTATAAGGAAGAGGAAGGAAAACTTACGCACCGGTAGTACCTAATCATGGCAACGTGACGATGATGTGCAAAACAAAACACAACAAGACCCAATAAACCGACAAGCCTAGGTATCCATAAACCCAAAGGTTCGATACCATTTTCTCGTAACACCCCGTGATATCCAAGGTATATTACAGCCGTGAATCCCTATATGGGACCCACCAGCCGAACAAGCATCATACTCATCGACTCACGAAACAACAGAAAATACCTCGTCATAAAGACGCCCAACAAAATAATCCACCTGGTTCAACCGGTATAACATAACACCATAATCCGACACAAACATAATAACCAACAATACAATCCCGACGAGTAAAAGTTCTTAAGTACTCGAGTACTTCTATTAGTTCAAAGACCACAAAAGGTAAAGAGATAGAAAGCAATAAGACACCACTCGTGCACAATCATCACGCACGACCATCATCCGCATACTGGTCCAGTAGCCCATCGTCTCGATGAACCTGACCTGAAATTCATAAAACGAATTTCCCCAAAACGGGTCCCCAGAGGGGTTAGCAATTACGCTAGTACAAGTAACCAAATGAACAACTTACATCTTACACATATAGTAAATGCATGCAATCAAGAAAACAATAGTTCCAAGACACTCATTTCCGGAAATGTCATAATCAAATCACATTTGTAAAATGCACCACAATTAACCGTCGATCCACGTCTCTGTGGACCCCTACCGAGACCCCGTCGGATCTAACCCGTAGTGGTTAAAAGAAAGCTCGTCGATCCACGTCTCTGTGGACCCCTATCGAGACCCCGTCGGATCTAACCCGTAGTGAGCATACACACACACACATACCATTTCTCACACAATACTATTATGTCAAGAATGTAAGTTCATAAGGGTACTTGCCTCGATCAAATAGACAGTGACACGAACGGAAAAGAAGAATCGAACACGACTGCGAGGAACCGGCGGAAATGAACCTAACGTTTCGAATAACACAATCACAACCAATTCTAAACGAATACGGAATTGGAAAACACTCAAAAACCCGCCTACGATTCATGTATATTCGAATAAAAATAATAACGAGGGCGGACCACAACCAAACCCTCCCGATTTCGCAAAACTATGAAAATATATCATGAATCCGTAGTAAAACTAATGATATCAACAAGATGAATCATATTCATCTTGAATCCAACAACAAAACGGAACGAATCGGAAGAAAATCCCAAAACCCCCAAATTATCCAAAAGTAGGGTTCTAAGAGATTTTACCTTGATTTGACGATGAACAATGAATGATTAGAGATAGGTTGATGATATGAAGCTTGAATACACTTCTACAATGGTGTTTGGGCGAGAATCGGGCGAAACCTAGCTCTCCAGGTCGTTCCCATCGCGAAGAGAAGTGAGAGAGGTGAGAAATGAGGAAAATACTAGTTGTCGGTTTATATATCGCCGGTGTTACGGCCGTAACATCCATAACATACGGCCGTAACATATGAACATTACGGCCAGACTCACCCGCTTTACGGCCAGAATCGCTCAGAATGAAATCGGGCAAAATTTACGAATGACACATACGGCCGTATCAAGATACCATTACGGCCGTATCGATACTTACGGCCGTAACTAGAGCATGATACGCCCGTAACTCGGAACTGGACCAGGGGGGTAAGAAACGAAGCCTTGTTACGGCCGTATGAAGGAAGCTTACGGCCGTAACTCTCGATTATTACGGCCGTAACATATACGGCTTACGGCCGTAACATGGCCTGTGACAGCAGGCCAGTCTGAAACACTGCTCAACGAGAAGACGATCGAAAAGAGAAAATAACAAGGTGTATCCATGACCACCGGATACACTCACCACGGATTTAAGTCAGAAATCAAAACGTTACGATGAAGCGTAATTCCGAATGCCCGAAGGTTCAGGAACAACAAAGATAACAAGAATACCCTAAACTTAGGGAAAATTACGAAACAGCCCAAACGTCCAAAAATCGCGATACAACGCTGGATTAACGAACCGAAACTCACAACATGAATAACTCAACTATACGAACTCGTGAAACCAAAGAAAATACAAAAGCGAACGGGTTCTACGAGAAACGGACATCCATGCCATAATACATGACATAAAATGTAATAATATTAATACATCTCCGAAACTCACAAATGGAGAAACTCCAAGAATAAAATAGATTCAAAATATCGATAAGGTTACAAAGTAGTCGCTAAAAACAAAAATTCACCAAAATGGGAATATCGGAAAAGAAGAAAATGCAGATATTACATATGGGAAGGATTTTAACAGGATCTTATTTATAAACTATTTTAACAAAAAGAGAAACTAAAATATTATTTTCCATAAAATAAATAAAAAATATGATCAGTTATCTTTTCCGGTGAAGTTGACTTCAAGTAATTAATCTTTAATCTGTTTTTTTCTTAGATTTTTAAATTTTTTTTAATAAAACACATTTTTTATGAAAAGTAAAAAAACTAAATAAATAAATTACTAGCTGGTTTTTTTACAAATAAAATAAAATAATTCAGATTTTTTATTTATATTGTGGAAATATTATAGTTTTTATTTTTATTAAAACAATTTATAAAGAAGATCCATAATTTTTGAATTTTTTATTTCTGAATTTTAAATAAAAAATTCCGATTTTGTAATATTAATTATATTCCAGAATTTAAAAAAACTTGAAGTTACGATATTTTTTAATTTTCGAGATTTTTCAAATAAAAAAATGAATTTCTGACTTTTTTCTTAAGTTTCGGGATTTATTATTATTTTTAAACTTTTATATTCTTTTTTATTTTTTATTATTACGTCATATATTGACCAGCCAATAAACATTCGTCACGTGTTATTTAACTGCCAACTAAGTACTCTATTAGTACTTAACGGACAAAAATTAACAGAGGTCCTAACGTGCCTAATCTGATCAAAGACAGGCCCCATTGATACCTTCGAAAATTTAGGTCCTCAAATTTTAAAATTGGAACTTGAGGTCATATTTTGATCATTTAAATTTTTTTCTATCCAGAATGTTAGTTGTTATTAGTTAGTTCACCTAGCACCCGATACTCTGAGATTATATCACCAATTCGTTCCCAAATGAAATCGAACTCGGGTCTTCCACTGAAGGAATAACTCGCTACTGTAATAGAGAAAATAACAGAAGTAGTAAATAGCAAATATTACATTCCTTTAAATATGATCTCTAATTCCAGAGGAAGAGAGATCGATTTCCAGTATGGAATGTTTGGTGCGATATTTAACTAAAAGCTAACACTAGTAAATGCAAACAAACTGAACTTCGATATTTGGTGAGTTCATTATATGCATGCTATTTACCTGCATCTTTCAACACGTGGGGATATTTCGATAGGGCTGGGATTTTTACCCGAAGAACCGAATTTTAATAAGAACCGAACCGAAAAATTCGGTTTCAATTTCGATTTTTTTATTATTAACCGGTTCTGGTTCTTAATTCGGTCCGGTGCGGTTCCTGTTTTATGATGTTAGAAAAAACCGGTTTGGAACCGGTTATATATATATATAATAATAATAATAAAAATAATATTATATATAAATTTTTACATAATATAGGTATTAAATAAAGTAAATTAAATGTATTTTGTTCAAAATATTACAAATTAAATTCGGTTTCTATTCAAAATTCGGGTTTTTTATAAAATTTGGTTGTTTTGCACAATTCGGTTCCTAAAAGAACCGAAAAACCCAGTTTTTACATATTAAATTTGGTTCCGGTTCCTAATTCGGTTCATAAAGAAAAAACCGGTTTTTTCGGTTTCGGTTCCTAATTCGGTTCCTGAAAAAAGTGGTCAAAAACCGAACCGGTATATATATTTAAAAATCAGTTCCGGTTCTTTAATTTTTTACCAAGAACCGAACCGGTCCCAACCCTATATTCCGGTGTCGGGCGTAAATGAACCGAACATTCGTGAAAAGGTCGTGAATACGTTCGGTCAACGTTCAGTTCGTATTCGGTTCGGTCAAACTCGAACAGTTCGCGAACATGTTCGTTACATACACAAACTGAACACGAACAAAATAATATATATTCGTTAGTTCGCGAACAGTTCGCAAACAAAAGGGGTTTTATATATTTATTAATAATATTACAATAATTAATAAATATAAGTAATAGTTTTACAATAATTAATAAATATATATACAAAATAAAACCTACCATTCCAAAATCCCTAATTTCTAAATATATATTCTCTTTTTATTTTTTTGATTATTATTGCTTTTACTTTTGATTTTTTTTATATTTTGGAACACAAACTAATAAATGAACGATCAAAACGAACCGAATAATCGAACGCTAATGAACGAATACGAAATATGTGAAATTTTAACGAACCGAACACGAACAAGTGGTTTGCATTTTTATCAAACAAACATGAACTGAACAAACGAACGTTCGTTAAAGTTATTATTCGGTTTATTCGATTCGAAATACACCTCTATCGTGGTGCAACCCAATTTAGAAGGGCTAGCGAGTGAGAGAATTGGAAGGAGGGTTAGTGTGAAAATAATAAGATGGTAACAAAGTAACATTAGCTAATGTATTTTGGACTAAAATATCTATGTATTTTCGGATAAACAAAAGAGAATTTGGTTGGATTATTAAATAATTAACTCCATAAAAGACTTATAAATAATCATCTATTTTTCCAAATAATGTCATTGATGACGAGATTAAAACACATGTTATTGTAGAGCAAGTCACTGATAGATTGGAAAAATTGCTACATTACTAATATTGACCTCGTGAACAAATTCACGATATAAAACATAATATTTTATAACATTATATATTTGTATATATTAAAATTTTGTATCATTTTATTTATTCAAATTTTTAATAAAATGATAAGTTAAATAGTTGATGTGCTGAAACTCTACTACCATAAAAATAGGATACGACATCGATTTTTTTAGTTGATTCACATCGATTATATAACCGATGTCGTATCCACCGATGTCAATTTTTCACATCGGTTAAAACCGATATTGATTTACATCGATTTTTAACAGATGTGAAAATTTCTTATTCACATCGATTTTCTAACCATTCACATCGATTTTCAACCGATGTGAAAAATTCTTATTCACATCAGTTTTCTAATCGAAAAATTCTTATTTCACATCAGTTTCACGTGGTAGAATGGAGCTGAAAAGTGATGTGTAGATATCTTGCCATTTTTTTAGCACAAATCGAGTAAATTTTGATCCTAATGAGTATCGTCTTCTTATAATGAACGATAGATACGAGAATGAGATCTTGTATCATTGCGAACTATATAAAATTAGTTATAATATAGAGAAGTCAGGTAAATATGAATGAGATGTTGAGTAATTGTCCGGTGAGAAACTAACAACGTAGTAATATTTATAAAATAAATAAAATAACCGAATAACTACAATTAATTAACTAAAAATAATAATTAATATATATTTGTAATAATTAAAATAACAATTGTCCGTGAAATCGAAATCACATTACTCTGTGTGTGTGTGTGTAATCTTATAAAAAGAATGGAGAATCATCAAGAAACAAGACATACAAAAGTCAATTCTTCAAAAAAAATAGTACAATTGATTGAAGAAATTCATTTTTATATAGGAATTATCATTTTTTATTATTATAATTTCATAATATGTGAAAATAATTAATACTATTATCCGTAAGAATTACATATATATTCCATATTAGATGAGAGATTAAGAATTACATCTTTACGGATTGCATGTCTAAATATCCGGACAGTAATAATAGACTAGTATTTTTACCTGAACTAATGTCTCGAAAAATATACTGCATATAATAGTAATTACACTGCTATAATATAACCATTTAACAGCGGATATTTAACAGCAGTTATGCCAAAACCACTGTTAAATTTGTGCGGTGGCACAAATCATAAATATTATGAAAAATTAACAACGGTTAATATAGAAACCGCTGTTAAATTCGGAAAATTAACGTCGATTGCCTAAAAACCGCAGTTGTTGTTCCTCTGTTAACAGCGGTTGCTTATAAACCGCGGTTGTTTTTCCTCTGTTAACAGCGGTTGTCGGCATAACCGCTGTTAAACATTTTTTTTTTAATTTTAACAGCGGTTTTTTTATAACCGCTGTTAATGTTCTATTTAACTATACCCGGTCTTCTTTCTTTCTTCTTTCTTTCTTCTTTCTTCTTTCTTTTTTCCTGGCGCTTCTGACTCCCCCGACGCTTCACAATCGACCCGCGACCTCCGGCGACCTCCCGACCTCCGCAACCCCCGCAACCTCCCCGACGCTTCGCAATCGACTGCGGTCCTCTACATTGAAATCAAGTAATTATTCCGAACTCTCTTCCTTGTTTCTATTTGGTAATTTTATCTAGTCTTTTAAGGATTGTTGTGTGTTGTGTGTGTTTACTATGTGTGCTGTGTGTGTTGTGTGTGTATGTGCGTGTATAGGTGTGGCAGTGTGTGTGTAGTGTGTGTGTGTGCAGTGTGTGTGTTGTGTGTGTGGCTGTATTGTGTTGTGTGTTATGTGTGTGTATTGTTTGTGTGTGGCAGTGTGTACAGTGTGTGTGTGTGTGTATGTGTGTGTGTGCGCGGTGTGTGTGGCAGTGTGTGTGTGCACATCAACAACCTATCAAGATACTACGATCAACAACCTCAATAAAACCACAATAACCACAAACGTAGTATTCAGATGCACATAATAGACAAAATATGTATGTGCGTGTGCACTATGTGTATGTGAGTGTGTAATGTAGTTTTACGTGTTATTTTCTTCTTGTTTGTTGTATAATTTAATCGATTTAGCTGAGTGTGTGTTTAATTGTGTGTGTTGCTTTTGACAACACTATTTTGTGAAATACGAATTATTTTGGGATAGATGTGGTTAACTTCTTAAGGATCTTCTCCCTTTGGGATAGATGTTAACTTTCGTCTTAAGGATCTTCTACCAACAAACAGTGCAGATAGAGTTAGCAATCTTGACAAAACCATAAGTTGACGTAGTATACAATTAATTCTATTTTGACAACCGTCGTTCATCTTTCTATTTTAAACAACAATATAGGACAACCATACCTTTGCCATTCTCTCATAAAACAATTTTCAAAAAGTTAGTAATCATATAGAAATGAAATTCTTTCCCTTATACAAAACAATAGCAAATTGAATTTCATAGTATGTGTAATGTAAAAGAAGAAATGGATCAAGTCGATGAATGCAAGCCATGCGAGTGCGGAGTATGACAATGGAATTGAGCAATTTCTTAAATTTGCTCGACCACAGCGCTCGGAACCCGATGAAAGATACTTTTGTCCTTGTGTGAAGTGTATGAATGGGAGACGACATGAGGCTGACACAATTCGTGAACATCTTGTTTGTGAGAGGATAAACACCAACTATACGGTGTGGATATGGCATGGCGAAATAGTAGATCTTCCAACTGGAAACACTCATGTAGATATAGATGGTGATCAATTTGAAAAAATGATTCGTGATGTCGGACAAGAATCATTTCAAAGAGTTCATGTTTATGATGCGTTGAAAAGTGATTCAGAGACTCCAATGTATCTGGGGTGTGAAAATTTCACACGACTATCTGCCGTGTTGAAGCTGGTTAATTTGAAGGCAATAAATGGGTGGAGTGACAAAAGTTTCACCGAATTGCTCCAGTTGATGAATGAGATGCTACCAAAAGGCAATACATTGCCTAAGCGTACCTATGAGGCGAAGAAGGTTTTGTGTCCGATGGGTATGGAGTATAAAAAAATACACGCTTGTCCCAATGAATGCATATTGTACAGAAAAGAGTTTGAAGAATTGCATAAGTGTCCTAGGTATGGGGTATCACGATATAAAGTGAAGAATGATGGAGAGAACACACAACAAGGACCTCCCGCGAAGGTGTTATGGTATCTTCGGATTGTTCCAAGGTTCAAGCGATTGTTTGCTAATAGAGATGATGCAAAGAATCTCACATGGCACGCAAATGAGAGAAAATGCGACGGGCTAATTCGTCATCCAGATGATGCTGCACAATGGAAGAAAATAGATCATTTATTTCCAGATTTCGGGAGTGACGCAAGAAACCTTAGGCTTGGACTTTCCACATATGGAATGAATCCATTCGGTAACTTAAGCACCAAGTATAGCTCTTGGCCTGTTTTACTTGTGATATATAATCTACCTCATTGTTTATGTATGAAACGGAAGTACGTTATGTTGTCAATGATGATTTCAGGATCAAAACAACTAGGAAATGGCATAGATGTTTATCTAAGTCCGTTGATTGATGACTTGAGAATGATGTGGGATGAAGGGATTTACGTGTTTGATGGTTACCGCCAGCAAAGTTTCAAGTTACGTGCAATGTTATTTTGTACGATTAATGACTTTCCTGCATATGGAAACTTGAGTGGATATAGTGTGAAGGGACATCATGCATGTCCTATATGTGAAGAAAACACAAGCTACATCCAGTTGAAACATGGA
Source organism: Orobanche coerulescens (assembly GCA_033398695.1). NCBI lineage: Eukaryota > Viridiplantae > Streptophyta > Magnoliopsida > Lamiales > Orobanchaceae > Orobanche > Orobanche coerulescens. The sequence goes on along the minus strand of CM065805.1, from coordinate 8,951,210 downwards.
AATAAAATAGTTTACACTCAACATCGGAGGTTTCGCCGCCATCACTCTTATCGTAGATTGCGAAAAGCTTTTCATGGATTCCTCGAAATGGACTTGCACCGATGCCCTTAATAGGTGAGCAAGTATACGATCGTGTGAAGAACATAAATACTATATTTGGAAAAACTAAAAAGAAGGTTTCTACGACAAACATTTGGAAGAAGAGGTTAATATTTTTCTATCTTCCTTACTGGAGACATCTAGATGTTAGACATTGTATAGATGTTATGCATGTCGAAAAAAATGTATGCGATAGTGTGATCGGCACACTCCTCAATGTTAAACACAAAACAAAGGATGGTGTCTAGGCTCGTCAAGACTTAGAGGAAATGGGTATACGTCCTCAGTTGCATCCGCAAGTAGTCGGTAAACGAACTTATCTTCCCCCGGCATGTTATACTTTATCCAAAAGAGAGAAAATCAGCTTTTGTAATTGTTTACAAAGCATTAAAGTACCACAAGGTTATTCGTTGAATATTTAAGAGTCTTGTATCGATGCAAAAAATCTGACATTGGTCGGCTTAAAGTCTCATGACTGTCATGTCTTGATGCAACAACATCTAGTTGTGGCTATACGTGACGTCTTGCCTAAAAAAGTGAGAAATGCCATAACTCGCTTGTGTTTTTTCTTCAATTTCTATATGTAGCAAAGTGATTGATCCTTTGGTTTTGGATGAGTGGAAAAACAAGGCTGTTGTTATCTTGTGTCAATTGGAGATGTATTTTCCTCCTTCTTTTTTTTGATATTATGGTTCACTTACTTGTCCATGTAGTTAGAGAGATTGAAGAGTGTGGCCCCGTTTATTTGCGATGGATGTTTTCAATTGAGCGATACATGAAGATTTTTAAAGGGTATACTAAAAACTCATTTCGTCCAGAAGCATCTATTGTAGAGAGGTATATTACAGAAGAAGCAATCGAGTTTTGCACAGATTACATGTCACAAACACCATCTGTAGGGCTTCCGAAGTCTCGACATGATGGGAAACTTAATGGAAAGGGTACACGGGGTGTTAAAATATTAACCAAGAATCGCGATTGCTTCAAGCACATTTTTACGTTTTGAATAACACTGATAAGGTTCTTCTGTACTTGTCTACTCACAAGAATATTTTGAAGACAAAGAATTCCCGAATGATCGAGAAATGGTTGTTGATTGAACATAATAAGACTTTCTTGAGGTGGTTTAAGGTACAAATCTCCGAAAGTGATAGCGCATCTGAAATGTTAAAATGGCTAGCTTACGGGCCGAAGTCCGATGTCATAACTTGGAATGGATATGATATCAATAAGTACTCATTCTATACAAAGTTACAATATGATAAAAGTTCGGTACAAAATAGCGGAGTTACTCTTCAAGCCGAGTCCATGCACTTTTCAAGCTCGAAAGATAAAAATCCAGCTATGGCATCGACAAGTTACTATGAGTTATTGAATATATGTGGGAACTTGATTATGTTAAGTTTAGAGTGCCTATTTTTAAGTGTAAGTGGGTTGATAATAACACGGGTGTGGTAATCGATGAACTGGGCTTTACATTGGTAGATCTTCATAAGATAGCTTACACTGACGAGCCTTTTATCATGGCATATCAAGCTAAATGTGTTTTTTATGTCAAGGATCCATGCAATGAAATATTGTCAGTGGTCATTCCGGGTAGAAGTGTGGATATTAATGAAACTGAAGAATCAAGTTTTGACATTTGTGAGTTTATTCCTTTATCAGCACGGATTCCCACTATCGTTGAAGAAAATGAAGCAGACGACATACATGCCATTCGAGATGATCATGATGAAGGCATATGGGAAAATGTTGTTATCTAGAGTCAAGTTAGATAGTTGATGATGAAGGCGCAGTCGATTATGTTGAATTGTAGTATTAATGTTCACTTTTGTGACATTGTTAATGATAAAGTTGGTTTTGTTGAATTTTAGTATTAATGTTGAACGTTGTGTTGGTTTATGAGCTTTTATATTTTAGTATTTAAGATTTATTTCATTATTTGTTATTAAAAAAAATGTGTGTGTATATGCAGTGTGTGTAGCATGGTTCTAAAAAATGCTAGGCGCTAGGGGTTCGGATTGTTAATGCCTAGCGCCCAGATGATTACTCGGGGATTAATCGGACTAGGTGGATTTAATTTTTTATTATTATTTTAATTATTTTTATATATAAAAAATTATATGTATGTAAAAAAATTAAAAATATATAATATTTAAATATTTAAAAAATATATAATTGATCATATATTAAATTTTCAAATAGGTATATATGTCTAAAGTAGTCCATACTATCTAAATTTAAGAATTTATAGTACTTCTATAATAAAAAAATAAAAAAAAATTATAAAAAAATGCTTACCCACCTAGGCACCCGTCTAGCCGCCTAGATTCCCACCCATCTTGCCTTTCTAGGCGGCCGACCAGCCCGCCTAGGCGGCCGATTAATCACCGAAACGCCCAAGACAAACGCCCAGGCCGTAATCGGAACGCCCGGGGGCCGCCTAGCGCCTAGGCGCCACCTAGGCGGCCGCCCAGACCGATTTTTAGAACAAAGGTGTGTAGTGTGTGTGAGTGTGCAGTGTGTGCACAATGTGTGTGTGTGCCGTGTGTGTGAGTGTGTGCACAATGTGTGTGTGTGTGAGAGAGAGAGAGTGCAGTGTGTGTGTGCAGTGTGTGTAGGTGTGTGAAGTGTGTGATTGTGTGCAGTGTGTGTGAGAGTGCAGAGTGCAGTGTGTGTGTGTGAGAGAGTGCAGTGTGTGTTTGAGAGTGCAATGTGTGTGAGAGTGCAGTGTGTGTAGTGTGTGTGCAGTGTGTATGAGTGTGTGCAGAGTTTGTGTGTGTGCAGTGTGTGTGAGAGTGCAGAGTGCAGTATGTGTGTGTGTGTGAGTGCAGTGTGTGTTTGAGAGTGTAGTGTGTGTGAGAGTGCAGTGTGTGTAGTGTGTGTGCAGTGTGTGTATGTGTGCAATGTGTGTGTGTTTTATGTGTGCAGTGTGTGTGTGTTTTATGTGTGCAGTGTATATTGTGGTTGATGATTAAATTTATTTGTTTATGCAGGCACATGGTGTCTCCTTCTCGTTCCACTCACACTCCTCCTCCCACTCGTTCTCTTCATTCCTCCCGGTCTCCCGATGCTCATACACGTAGTACTTCTACATCGAGAAATCCCACGCGATGTAGAAGTATGTCAAAACGCCGTGTTAACAAAAAAAATTACCTCTTGACATTGATCCAGTACTGGGAAAGATCAAATACGAACACAAATTGAAGTTAAGTACATACTTGGGAAAATTTGCCAAAGATCATGTGTCGATACTGTACAAAGTTGGAAGGAAGTATCCGATAAGCCGGATAAAGAAATGTTGTGGCAGGATATATTGATACATGTCTCTCTTTTTGTATTAAGAATTGTGTGTGTCGTGTTCCGTTGTGTGGCAGTGTGTGTGTTTGTGTGTTGTTTGTGTGTGTTTGTGTGTGTACTGTGTGTGTGTGTGTGTTTGTTTGTTTGCTGTGTGTCTGTGTTACTCTATGTGTGTGTGTACTGTGTGTGTGTGTGTGTTTGTGTGATGTGTGTATTTGTGTGATGTGTGCGTTTTTTTGTTTGTGTGTGTACTGTGTGTGTGCTGTACTGTGTGTGTGTTTGTGTGCTGTCTGTGTGTGTTTGTGTGTGTACAATTTGTGTGTGTGTGTTTGTGTGTTGTACTGTGTGTGTACTGTGTGTTTGTGTGTGGCAGTGTGTGTGTGTTTGTGTGCTGTCTGTGTGTGCTTGTGTGTACTGTGTGTGTGTGTGTTTGTGTGCTGTGTGTCTGAGTGTGTGCTGTATGTGTACTGTGTGTGTACTGTATGTGTGTGTTTATGTGCTGTGTGTGTTTGTTTGTGTGTTGTGTGTGTGTGAGTGTGTGTATGTGTGCTCTCTGTGTGTGTGTGTGTGTGTGTGTGTGTGTGTGTGTGTGTGTGTGTGTGTGTGTGTGTGTGTGTGTGTGTTTGTTTGTGTGCTGTGTGTGTGTGTGTGTGTGTGTGTGTGTGTTTGTGTTTGTGTTTGTATGTTGTATTGTGTGTGTGTGCTGTGTGTGTGTGTTTGTGTGCTGTGTGTACTGTGTGTGTGTGTGTGTGTGTGTGTGTTTATGTTTGTGTGTACTGTATGTGTGTTTGTGTGTGTGTGTAATGTGTGTGTGGCTAACTTAGTTTTTATTGTCAACGAGGAAGCATGGCCCGTGCGATGCACGGGCTTTGTTCACCGTAAAGAATCACCAATTTTGCAAAGGTTATGCTTATTTAGTTATTATGGTTAGTTTGAATGTGCTACTCCACCGAATAAATGGAGTTTGTTTAAGTAAGTTTTTGAAAATATAATGTCTCAAAGAAAAGGTATCAAATACGTGAGTGACTTTCATCATCGTTACGCAAAACATGTTATTTCAAACACATAGTTTATACTACACACAACTTAGGCATTTTTCTTTTTGTCTCTTACACCAAAACTGATGTACCAGCTTCGAGTCTTGTCTTTCATCTGTAACGATTGCGCTGTTATATCCCCAAGTAGTATCGGTTCATATAGACATCCCGTAAATTAAATTTGTAACCAAGTATTAAAAAGTCGATATATTTATAGAAGATTGTCTCAATATTAATTCTATTTATATAAGTTGTAAAGATATCGATTCTTATTGGGGGTTCAATGGTCTATTATATCAAATTAGTTAATTAATGAATGAATAAGTAATTTTTCAAAACAAACACCCGCTTGTATTTTTATTATAACTTTCATTTGATTTTTTTCTTTTTCCCTCTCCACCTCAAATCAACAGCCAACCCATTCGTAAAATTTTCACAAAATTAAGCAAACACATTAGATCAATAAAGTATATATAATCGAAAACACTGTATAATCTTTTCCCACAAAATCTGCTTGGCAAGTCGATCCTTTTATGGTGGGAGTAAATGGTGTACGCGTAATTGGTTGATTTCAAACAACAATCGAAGATGTCTTTAACAGGTTTGCACTTGATTCAAATCACATAATATTGTTTTTGATTGCTTTGAAAAGTGGTTTAGTTTTTGTATTAATGGCCTACTGTCATTCAAGATAAAAATAATTAAATGTGAATAAGTATGAAGTTTCCCATGTAAGAAAAGTGATGATAAAAATGGATGTAAAATACCTACATATACCTAGGCTCTTGGCTTTAACTAACTGATTATATGGTTATCTAATGTTTGACTTCAAGTTGCAATAATCCAAACTACACCTAAAATGTGAACACTTTGTATACGCATAAAAAAAGGAGGAAAAATTTTGTACCTTGATATTGTCGTCTTATTAAGATACAAAAAGGTGCATAACGTGTGTAGTGTTCAGAAAATTCTGCAGCTTGTTTTCTATGTTTTAGAGTATACGTGAAAGCAAAGAGATAAATATTAACCTCAACTAATATTTGAAATCAAATAATTTGTGTGGTTTTTAGTTTACCTTTGGCTCTTTATCAAAGAAAATTAATACTCCCTCCGTCCCACATATATAGACCCGACTTTCCTTTTTCGTCCGTCCCCAATATATAAGCTCATCCTATTAATAGTAAAGATACTTTATCCCTTATCCCCATCTTTTCATTTTATTTATCAAAAAAACCCAAATAATTATCTGCCTAACCTATTAACTTAACTAATAGTCAACTAATCTAATTATTTCTCCTTAATAAATTTCAAGAAAATGAATTAAATTCTCCAACCACCACTCACTCTCCTCTCTATCCAAACCCTAGTTTTTTCTCTCTATCTCTATCATCCATCGGCCCTGAGACCATCGACTTCGACTCTATCACCACCGTCTCGAGACACCGACTTCGACTCCGTCACCACTGTCCCTGAAATGCCCGACATGGTTGGTCCCATTTCTAAATTGGAAGATCCATGTCTTCTTGAGTTCGGATTCGCCGATCCTACCCTCGGTTTGGTGGGTGTCTCTGCTGCAGCTTGAATGGATCCCAGAAAGGAAGAAGCACTGAAATTGATTGACATTTTTTCCCAAGTGTGTTGTTGCTCTTGGACAAATGAGGTATGCAAATTCCCATCTGTGCGATTGCTTGGTTTCTGTGGGTTATGGTGGTTCGAATCCTGTGTTGTAACCCTATGATGTTTCTTTAGTTTTGATTTCTGAGGTTTTTTTGGAGTATGTTTCTCTTATTTCTGAATAACAAACATGGAGCCACTATTAGGGATATGAATCCCTAATTCAGCTTAATTATGCATGTATATCTAGAACTAATTTGGAAGTGGATTTGAATATTTGTAATGAATTTGGAACATCAGAGATTGTGACACTGATTGTTCGGGGCTTTGTATTTGTATTTTGGATGTTCTTTTATAATAATGGTTGAATTGATTGCTTGGGACTGATTCTTTGAGCTTTTTTTTTGGACAATTATTTTCCTTCCAAGCCGTATATTATTCAGGATTACTTAATCTCTAGTACTAGATTTTGCCATTATTTTTTAGGTCAATTGTATATGAATGGTAATCCGTAATTGTTTTGATTATATGTGCATGGGTCAATTAAGATGTGTGCTTTGGTCTGCATTAATGGAGTTGTCCTTCTCATTCTGCTTGTGGACAGTTTTTTTCCCTTTGGTTTATCACTTCATCTTTGTTTTGTAGTTTGCAATCATGGCTGGAATAGCACCTGAAGGTTCTCAATTTAATGCTCGCCAATTTGATGCCAAAATGAATGAGATGTGAGTTCTTTTCTTTACCTGTGACTTTCAGCAAGTTGAGAGCATGAAGAAGCAGTTTATTATGATTTTCTCTCACTCTTGGCTTTTAGTAATTATATAATTCTATGGTTACAGACTTGGAGCAGATGGAGAGGATTTTTTCACAAGTTACGATGAGGTGTTTGACAGTTTTGATGCTATGAGCTTGCAGGAAAATCTTCTGAGGGGCATCTATGCATATGGTATATACTATATAACTACCCAATTGAAAAACTTACAATCTTGTTTTGAATTTATTTTACGTTTGTGAATTGATAATTTCATTTCTTCATGAAGCATTTGTTGCATTCATTCCTCTCTTATGCCTCAATTTTCTACCATCTTTGATGTTACTGGATTGTTGGGTTGATAGAGTGAGTTTCTTTTGTATATTCTCTTTCGACATGTCATCAGTGAGCTGACATATACGGCTTATTGATGTGTGCATGCATATATTTGAATTTTTATTGATTGGTCTCATTATTCTGTTGCTTGTTAATACAGGGTGCTGAGCTGTTTTTTTACGGACAAATCAGTTCTTGTGTACCCTTCCCTTCAGCACACACTGACACACATATAGTTTATTTGCAGCGTTTTTTCCTTGTTTTTATGGGTCGTCATCTACATCAAAACAATAGTTTTTATAAAGAAATTGTAATTAATGGCATTCCATGTTCATGAACCCCGATGAGTTTGTCATTATAGATATATACTACTCCAAATTTCCTCAATATTTACTAACTAAAGTTTGTATCATATGATTGATCAGTTTGTTTTAAAATCTCAAAATTCTATTTGGAGAGAGCGCTTGTTGGTTCTGACTGCCGATTAATATTATCAAAACATGCTTGCAGATTGAGAAAACAGAGTAATCGATCATCACTTGCAGTACTGAAGCTCCATGTGACGGACAATCATGTAAGTCCATATATAAATGAAGTATGATTATGTGCAAACTGAATTACAATACTAAAGCATATATATAAGACAATTAAACAATTTTAAATATTGAATTTCATTGGAGTTGCAGGTGGAGCTGGATAACGGCGTTGTTAAACTTACATTGATTGCATTTTCCACCGCCACAGGCCGGGTAGTACCAACTGTTCTTTGTACGGATACCAACGATCTCAGCTTCGCAGTGGAATGTTGCAGCCTACCAAACAACAGCTTGTTAAAAACAGATAAGGTAACATCGTATTACTCATAACACTATGTGTTTCATTTTTTAAAAAAAGTACATCTTTTCTTCGGTCACGGCCTAAAGCTAACAGTTTTTCATGCATGGTTTTCAAGTTGCATGATTGAATTTATATCTTCAAATTTGATGCATGGTTTTGATTGTCTTAAACATAAAATGGACGTCTGCAACTCGCATGTATATCTAGATGTAATACCCGGATTTTCAAGATAAATTTTTCGCGTTATTTTACCCGAGGTATAGTGTATAGTTTGGTATCTATACAAGATGGATAAAATAAATTGAGGACCGAGACGCTTATACTTGTGTAATTGACGCTTTGATTGACGCTATATTGAGGATTTGTCAGATCGTTGAATCGATTGGATATCGTGTATATCGTATGAGAATATTTTTGGATTGAGTATATGTATTGATTTTTGCCGTATGCTCGTGTTTGGTATGCCGTGACATCGACAGAATTGCCGAAATCGCTAAGTATGGAATTGTTACGACGTTAACAAGGTGAGCTAACGCACGTAAGATTGGCACCTGCCACGACGTTAAGGCTAAGGTATTACGTACGTAACGAGGGCATCGGATAAGACCGAGTCATGGTTGGCAGGTGGGACCCGGTGTCGGAAAATTTCGGCGGGGGATGTTGACAGGTGAGTCAACGTACGTGTTACGTACGTTATACAGGACGTGTTACGTACATAATACGACCATTGTACTATAGCAAGTCAACGTATGTATTACGTACGTTATGGTGAAAGTGTTACGTACGTAAGGAAATACGCAAAATAGGTCAGTTAACTCTGGACTGCCATTACGTACACTATCAAGGTAAGATAGCGCACGTAATAGGTTGTTACGTACGTTAACAAGGACTTGTTACGTACGTAACGAACAGAAATGTTTTATAAGGGGATGCCCGTCTTTCATTTCTCTTCAGTTTTTCACTTCGTTTTTCGTCTCCAAACTCTGAGAAAGGGAGATTTTGACTTTCCTAAGTTGATTATGAGCTTGGAAACATGGGATTGGAGCTTGGATATGGAGATATTGTTGATTCTTGAAGTGATTTGTTGTGTAATCCATCTTCTAAGAGGTATGTTGGATAATCCCTTCTTGAATTTCGGATTTTTGATGTTGTTATTGATGAATGATTCGTATGAAGATGATTATGATCTTGTTATTACGATTCTTGAGGATATATGAATTATATGTTGAAGGAAGATGGTGATATGATGGTTTGTATCTTCATTATGTTGGTTATGATTATGGAATCCTAGAGTTCTTGGTGTTCTTGGTAGTATTGTTGCGATTTTTGATGTTAGGAAGATCATATGTTGAAGAACATGATGATACACACCTTGAATTATGATTAAGGGTTGTTTAGATGTTAGAAAACATCGGGTTATCTTGTTTTATGGATTATGAACGTGAATTTGGATAATTCGTGTTCTCAAGAACTCGTGAGTTATACATGTCATGATTGTTGGGAAGATTTCGGATAATTGGATTGTGATTCTTCATGATAATAATTGGTAAATTGTTTCTTACGAATTTACAAGTATGAACAAGAAGGAATTTTGTCTTTGTATTTGGAGTTGAAGTGGGAAACGAATATGTTATAAAATCCTTGATGAATTGATCATTGATTTGATGAATACGTTTTAAAGTGTTGGTGTTTTGGATATGAATATGGAATATTTATATCTAGAACTAAGTTATGTGTTTTGGTACAATATTCGTATAGGAATACGAATGTGGTTCCGGGTTTGATAAGCTTATGATTCACTTTTGAGTTTGAGAATTCACACATATTGAACAAGTGTTCAATTCAGATAATGGAAATATTTGAAACCCTTGGAATATATTTATCTATGATTTTGAATTAATCGGATCGTTCGGATTGATGATGATAATCGGTAATTGGTTTAATTATGATTATACAAGGAGGAAACTTGTAATCGTATTTAAGATCAATATGGAATCGGTAATGCTTAGACTTGGTTAAATTGATTATTGATATGATCTTCGGATTGTGGAATCGTATTGTGGTTTTGAATTCATGTTTGATTGGTTCGGGTTGTTTGGATATGTGTTTAATCGGGATATTGTAGAACCGTTGTGTTTGTTGATCGGTTATTGGTTGTTATTTGTGACCATCGAGTTGCGACTTGTATCGTGGATATGGGTTCGTATTTGTTGAGTCGGATTATTTGGTATTATGTATATGATCGAGGTTTCATTGAACCGTTGAGTTTGTTGGTTGAGTATGTCGGTTATTTATTTTTATTGAATGTGTGTTAATCGGTTATTGCAATAGGTTGATATGTTTTGATCGTGGATTATGACCGTTGAGTTGTGGTTGAGGCTAAAGAGTTCGTAGATTGCTTTTGGTCGTAATGAGGAGCTCGTAGACGAAGGCAATGGATTTTGGTAACGGCTTCGTGGTATCGGTATCGAGGCAAGTTTATACTTGTTCAGTTTATAATATTTGATGAATGGTTTCGCTTTCATTTCATTTATAATTCGTATAGCAATGTTGTTAGAAATGTAAGTTGTCGGGATAATGGTTTGTATGTCGTACTCTGGTTGTAATAAATCATAAGGTATATGATTTAATTGTGTTCAAGGAAGACGTGAGTTATCTTTGGTCAAGGATATAGAATATCGGATATCGAGGATAGTTATCGTGATGACATAAGTATCGGGATAAAGGTTTATTGGTATTGAGTGGATGGTACCTTATTTGAGATTATTTGTATAACTGTGTATTCGTTCAGGGATGTTGTTTGTGGAAAGGATGTTGTCTTCGGCTTTGAGGTAATTTATGTATTGTTCAGTTATGAGATAATTATTATGTTGAGTTGTTGTATATGTTGTATGTTGAGGCTTCATATATTGAGATTCGTACTGGTTGTTCGTTGAGGGATGTTGATCCCAGGACTATTGTTGGTATTAATGGTTGTGTTGATCGTCTCATTGGGGAATGTTGATGGATATGGTCCTCGGCTTTGAGGTAATCCAAGTATTTGTTCAGTCATGTGGATAATTAGTATGTTGAGTTGTTGTATATGTTGAGGTTTCGTGTAATGAGTTTCGTATCGGTTATTCGTTGAGGGATGTTGATCCCAGGACTGTTGTATTGAGATCGTAGATCGTGTTGGTCATTCAATTGGGGATGATGATCCCAGGATTGATGTTTTGGATATTGATTAGTCGTGTCGACTTTTCATTGTCAGTCTGTTGTTGTTCACTTCGGTGATTCTTTTGATCCTTATTGGATATGTGTTTCTTTGAGTTTCGTTGTCATGTTGCATCGTGACATATCTGGAGTCATATCTGCGTGCCGATTGGTTATTGTGTAGGATTTTTAGCCGGGCACATGATGGTTATGTGTTGATATTTCAACATTGAACCGTGCACACGAGACGTAGTTCGTGAGGCTAATTAGGTACAAGACCACACGTGTATTTGATCTATACCCGGGGTGGCTTGTGCATGGACACATTTCCGGATCGGGCGTACTATGATTTCCATCTTTGAGCCATATTGTTTGGTCGTTCATCCTCCATTTATGGTTGGGTATGTTCGACGGTTTGTGACTGGTTGTTCATACGCCCGAGGAGTATGTTCGACAGTCGGAGTTATTTCTTTGAGATCCATTATTGTTGATCGTTTGGAGTTTACCTTGTTGATGGTATTCTCGGTTATTGTTGGTCCTTTGTTGATCATTTGGAGTTTACCTCGTGGAGGGTATTCTCGGTTATAGTTGATCATTTGTTAATCGTGTTGGGAGTTTATCATGTTGAGGGTACTCTCGGTTATCGTTGATCCTTTATTGGTCGTATTGGAGTTATCATGTCGATGATATTCTCAGTGATGTATTGGTTGATCAGTGTTATTGATTGTATGAGCATTCGGGATGTACGTCGTTGTTTCGGGATTTGTATTTATTGTTTTGTGGTAGTTGATCTACAGATATGTTGTGTATTATTGGTTTATCCAGGTTGAGTTTTGATTGTGTAATCCGACGGACAAAATTTGGCACAGATTGGATTGCTCCGTACTTGTGAGTTATGATAATGTTTTGAGGATACTTGGTATTGTTTGAATACAGTACATATAATTGTTGTTAAGTTCATTTCGTCATTTGAGAATGCGGAATGTGGATTATGGTAAGGATTGGATTGTTATGAATTGGTAAGATTATAACGGTAAGATTACTTTGGTAGTATTCTTACTATATTATTACATTGGTATGTAATTATTTATGATGATGTGATCGATATCATTGTTGAGTATTGTGGCTGACCCCGTCGTGGGCTTTATTTTAGGTACTCGGAGATCGAGCTAGTAGCGGTCGTGAAGGGGTGAGCTTCCCGGGTGATACTGGATGTGGCATGTTCCTGAGTATTGAGTATTTATTTCTGGTTGTTTTATTTCCGCTGCAAATGTGTATTTTGAACTGCATTTATCCGCTGCGTGTGTATATTTCAAAATGACTTTTTGGTATCTTTATCCGCTGCGTGTGTATATTTCAAAATGGCTTTTCGGTATCTTTATCCGCTACGTGTGTGTATTTTAAATGGCCTTTTTGGCACTTTGCGAACTTGGGTTATTTCGTTAAACCTTTTCCTAAACTATTTTATCAGTACGTTTAAGCGGCGTCTTAACGTATATTTTGAACTATCGAGATTTGGCACTTCGCCTTGTATTTTCAAATGGTATTTTATGACGGTATTTCAAAATTATGTTTTTGAAAATATTTGAGTATTTGCAAAATATTACCGTCATTGGCCTTTTGGCATTTTTGAACGTTTTTGGAAATGGATTTTAGCCTGGTGGGTTCCAGCGCGGGGCCCACGGCGCTGTAATATCCCGGATGGTTTTTGGGGTGTTACAGAAAATGGTATCGGAGCTTGGGTTTTGTGAAACCCAGGTGTGTGTGTTGTGTGGCTTTACCGGTACGGTAGTGGCGTGAGTTTTGAAAATGATTTTTCTAACTTTTGAGTCAAATCGATTTTTGGAGTTTCCAAAATTTTTGAGAATCTTTTCAAATTGCTATTTGTGATATTGGTGTATGTTCGTATTGTGTTGAGACTTCGTATGGGAGTCGTGTGCTAGTATCACGGGAGATCATCGGCTTCACGCACCTGTAAGTATATTGGTTTGGTTATTCGCTTGTGGCGACGCGTGATTGTTTTTGTGATGAGTTGGAAATTTTGGATTTATCTGTTGTTGGCGACAGGTTGCAAGTTTCGAGGACGAAACTTATTTTAAGGGGGGTAGTATGTAATACCCGGATTTTCAGTATAAATTTTTCGCGTTATTTTATCTGATGTATACTGTATAGTTTGGTATCTATACATTATGGATAAAATAATTTGAGGACCGAGACAGTTATACTTGTGTAATTGGCGTTTTGATTGACAGCTATATTGAGGATTTGTCAGACGTTGAATCGATTTGGATATCGTATATCGTATGAGAATGTTTTGGATTGAGTATATGTATTGATTTTTGCCGTATGCTCGTGTTTGGTATGCCGTGACATTGAACAGAATTGCCGAAATCGCTAAGTATGGAATTGTTACGACGTTAACAAGGTGAGCTAACGACGTAAGATCGCACGATTTACGCACGTTAAGGCTAAGGTATTACATACGTAACGAGGGCATCGGACAAGACCGAGTCATGGTCGGCAGTGGGACCCGTGTCGGCAACTTTCGGCGGAGGATGTTGACAGTGAGTCAACGACGTGTTACGACGTTATACAGACGGTTACGACGTAACATGACCATCAGATCAGAAGTCAACGCACGTATTACGACGTTATGGTGAAAGTGTTACGACGTAAGGAAGTACGCAAAATAGGCCGCTTAACTCGATCGCCATTACGTACGCTATCAAGGTAAGATAGCGCACGTAATAGGTTGTTACGTACGTTAACAAGGACATGTTACGTACGTAACGAACAGAAATATTTTATAAGGGAACGCCCGTCTTTCATTTCTCTTCAGTTTTTCACTTCGTTTTTCGTCTCCAAACTCTGAGAGAGGGAGATTTTGACTTTCCTAAGTTGATTATGAGCTTGGAAACATGGGATTGGAGCTTGGATATGGAGATATTGTTGATTCTTGAAGTGATTTGTTGTGTAATCCATCTTCTAAGAGGTATGTTGGATAATCCCTTCTTGAATTTTGGATTTTTGATGTTGTTATTGATGAATGATTCGTATGAAGATGATTATGATCTTGTTATTACGATTCTTGAGGATATATGAATTATATGTTGAAGGAAGATGATGATATGATGGTTTGTATCTTCATTATGTTGGTTATGATTATGGAATCCTAGAGTTCTTGATGTTCTTGGTAGTATTGTTGCGATTTTTGATGTTAGGAAGATCATATGTTGAAGAACATGATGATACACACCTTGAATTATGATTAAGGGTTGTTTAGATGTTGGAAAACATCGGGTTATGTTGTTTTATGGATTATGAACGTGAATTTGGATAATTCGTGTTCTTGAAGAACTCGTGAGTTATACATGTCATGATTGTTGGGAAGATTTCGGATAATTATATTGTGATTCTTCATGATAATAATTGGTAAATTTTTTCTTACGAATTTACAAGTATGAACAAGAAGGAATTTTGTCTTCGTATTTGGAGTTGAAGTGGGAAACGAATATGTTATAAAATCCTTGATGAATTGATCATTGATTTGATGAATACGTTTTAAAGTGTTGGTGTTTTGGATATGAATATGGAATATTCATATCTAGAACTAAGTTATGTGTTTTGGTACAATATTCGTATAGGAATACGAATGTGGTTCCGGGTTTGATAAGCTTATGATTGACTTTTGAGTTTGAGAATTCATACATATTGAACAAGTGTTCAATTCGGATAATGGAAATATTTGAAACCCTTGGAATATGATTATCTATGATTTTGAATTAATCGGATCATCCAGATTGATGATGATAATTGGTAATTGGTTTAATTTGATTATACAAGGAGGAAACTTGTAATCGTATTTAAGATTGAATATGGAACCGGTAATGCTTAGACTTGGTTAAATTGATTATTGATATGATCTTCGGATTGTGGAATCGTATTGTGGTTTTGAATTCATGTTTGATTGGTTCGGGTTGTTTGGATATGTGTTTAATCGGGATATTGTAGAACCGTTGTGTTTGTTGATCGGTTATTGGTTGTTATTTGTGACCATCGAAAGGCGACTTGTATCGTGGATATGGGTTCGTATTTGTTGAGTCGGATTATTTGGTATTATGTATATGATCGAGGTTTCATTGAACCGTTGAGTTTGTTGGTTGAGTATGTCGGTTATTTATTTTTATCGAATGTGTGTTAATCGGTTATTGCAATAGGTTGATATGTTTTGATCGTGGATTATGACCGTTGAGTTGCGGTTGAGGCTAAAGAGTTCGTAGATTGCTTTTGGTCGGGGCTGAGGAGCTCGTAGACGAAGGCAATGGATTTTGGTAACGGCTTCGTGGTATCGGTATCGAGGCAAGTTTATACTTGTTCAGTTTATAATATTTGATGAATGGTTTCGTTTTCATTTCATTTATAATTCGTATAGCAATGTTGTTAGAAATGTAAGTTGTCGGGAAAATGGTTTGTATGTCGTACTCTGGTTGTAATAAATCATAAGGTATATGATTTAATTATGTTCAGGGAAGACGTGAGTTATCTTTGGTCAAGGATATAGAATATCGGATATCGAGGATAGTTATCGTGATGACATAAGTATCGGGATAAAGGTTTATTGGTATTGAATGGATGGTACCTTATTTGAGATTAATGTATAACTGTGTATTCGTTCAGGGATGTTGTTTGTGGAAAGGATGCTGTCTTCGGCTTTGAGGTAATTTATGTATTGTTCAGTTATGAGATAATTATTATGTTGAGTTGTTGTATATGTTGTATGTTGAGGCTTCATATATTGAGATTCGTACTGGTTGTTCGTTGAGGGATGTTGATCCCAGGACTATTGTTGGTATTAATGGTTGTGTTGATCGTCTCATTGGGGAATGTTGATAGATATGGTCCTCGGATTTGAGGTAATCCAAGTATTTGTTCAGTCATGTGGATAATTAGTATGTTGAGTTGTTGTATATGTTGAGGTTTCGTGTAATGAGTTTCAGACGGTTATTCGTTGAGGGATGTTGATCCCAGGATCGTTGTATTGAGATCGTAGATCGTGTTGGTCATTCAATTGGGGATGATGATCCCGTGATTGATGTTTTGGATATTGATTAGTCGTGTCGACTTTTCATTGTCGATCTGTTGTTGTTCACTTCGGTGATTCTTTTGATCCTTATCGATATGTGTTTCTTTGAGTTTCGTTGTCATGTTGCATCGTGACATATCCGGAGTCATATCTGCGTGCGATTGGTTATTTATATATGGATGCAATTTACTTTACTTGGCAATTTGTTGTCTAATTTAGGTGTTTGATGGAGTTTTTAAGCTTAAGAAATAATTTGGATCATCAAACGGACCAAGCCAAGGTGATTTGGGCTTAAATAAAGAAATTGCCGCGACACCGGGTGGCCCAGGTCACCACGACCCAAAGGTCACCCCATTTAAAATAATCTTACTTGGGGCCCAAGAAACGACTCAAAAATCGCCCAATCAGTTCCACAAGGCAATAAATCGGTCCATATGCTGGAAAAGGGAATTAGAATAGATTTGGGAAGAAAGACTCCAAGGAAATTAAAACTCAAGAAGGAAGGAGTCCCAATTAAAGAAGGAAACTAAGAGATAAGGGATAAATATAAAAGGAGAGGAGGGCTGGAATAAAAACACACTCGGAACAGCAAATTCACGGTTGAAGGAGAAGAATTCACGGCTGGAGCAGAAGAAAATACAAGGGACGACCGAACCGAATTTTCACCAGAGCAACCGAGCCGATTCCGACGTGCGAAGAAGAAGACTATACCGTTTGAATTTCTTTCTTCTCATGTCTTTTATTAATTTGCTGTTTTCTAAAGCCAACATGTCCGGCTAATTTTATATTCTAGTTCTTAGTGAAGTTTGAAACCGTATTCGAAATATTCATGTTTTAATCCCGCAACGTATTCTCAACTCGAATTCTCTTGAATTACTTTTGTGTTATTGAATTCACGACTATGCCATTTAATTTCTTGATTTGGTTTGGCCAACTAGATTAGGAGTTTTATGTCTTATGCTAGAAATTGAGTTGTAATCCGTAATTGTTGCAATTTTAATTTCACAAGTAGCAAACAATTGATTTTTTTCCAATTGAGTAACACAAAATCGAGATCCCTTAAGTCGAGCTTATGAACTTAATATCTTGCCTATTCCATTATTTTGGTTTTTAATGCATCTAGCGAGCGAGATTTGAAGAGCTTGTTTTGAATCCACCGTATAGATAGGTTCGATTAAAGAGCTTGTTTTAATTGAATAAACTTAAGAAATAATTGGGGTCAACAGAGCTTGTTATTGGCTTCGGAATAGGAGTTCATGAGATTAGAGAAGAGATAAGCACTGCATTGAAACTTGAATTAATTCGAAACGGTGGATAACGGAGCTAAGGACTAGATTATTCCGCAATTGATATTTTCAACTTTTTATTTCCTTTGTTTATTTTATTTTAATTTATTTTACGCAATTTAGTTAAGATTAGAAACTGATATCCCCCCTCTCATTTTTTTTATTTTAATTGCTAAAAGTATTTAATCCTTAATTAGTCTAATTGATTTACTGTTCTCCGTGGGATCGACCCTTACTTGCCGATACTACTAGTTAGTAGAAGTAAGCCAAGGAAAATAAAAATAACTAATTTTGACGCGTCACGACAGCGCGGTCAAAATTTTGACGCGTCATGACTCATCCCTTGAGGAAAAATTGAATGAGCTAACCACTTTTGTTAGAAAACTTGCTGTAGGAAATAGCACACCAGTCGTACTCTGTCGTCTTTGCAAGACCACAGAGCATACAACGGACAATTGTCGGATTTTGCTTGATGAAATCGAGGTGCACGCCAATGCAGTTGGAACCGAAAATTCTTATGGGAGGAAGAACGATCCGTACTCAAATACATACAACCAAGGATGGAGGGATCACCCTAACTTTCGATGGAAAAACCAGCAAGAGGCGCCTCCGCAAAATAAAGGACAATTTTACAAGCAGCCCACTGAAAATCCGACACAATCTTTGGAGGATATGATGAAGACCCTTATGAGAAATACTATGCAATTCCAAGAGGGCATGAATCAGTTCCAGCATGACACTAAATCGAGTATCAAAATTCTCGAAAATCAAATGAGTCAACTAGCCACCACTGTGAGCCGTTTGGAGAACCAAAACAAGAGGGAAATTGCCATCCCAACTCGAACCAAACCCAAGGAACGTGAGTGCCAGAACTCTAAGGAGTGGGAAGCAGCTCAAGGAGCCTAAGAAAGTGGAGGAATCAAAACGAGGAGGAAAAATCCACGAATGTATCAACACTGGGACACCTGCGTAATCAAGACTCAAAGGCGTAATCACGACAAAGAAGTTAAAGTCGACCAAAACTGCTCCTTTTGAGACTAACGAGTTACCTTTTCCATCTAGGGTCAAAAAGGCAGCGATCGCGAATAAAGAGAAGCAAATCCTAGACGTATTCCGAAAGGTTGAGATCAACATTCCCTTACTCGACGCAGTTCAACAAATTCCAAAATACGCAAAGTTCCTTAAAGACTTATGCACCAGCAAACGGAGGCTAAAAGGGAACAAGAAGGTGGTAATGGGAGAAAATGTGTCCGCTGTATTCCAAAAGAAATTGCCACCAAAACGGGAAGATCCTGGTATGTTCGCTATTCCATGTCGAATTGGAAATACGGGTTTTGAACGAACTATGCTAGATTTAGGAGCATCAATAAATGTTATTCCACGCTCTATATACACCTCCTTAAATCTAGGACCTCTTCGGGAAACAAGGATAATTATACAATTGGCGGATCGTAGCCTTGTGTATCCCAAAGGGGTAATTGAGGACGTTCTTGTCCAAGTCAATAAACTTGTATTTCCAACCGACTTCTATGTTCTTGATATGCAAAACGAGTCATCAAATTCAACACCTAAATTGTTAGGAAGGCCATTTCTAAATACTGCCAATACCAAAATAGATGTTCGTGAAGGATCTCTCACGATGGAATTGTAACACCCTCAAGATATTCGAGGTATATTACAGCGCCGTGAATCCCTATATGGGATCCACCAGGCTAAACAGCATCATACTCATCGACTCACATAGACGCCAGAACAATACCATGTCCTAAAGACGCAAAACAGGATAATCCACCCGGTTCAACCGGTCAACATAACATTATCATCCAACACGACATAATAAGCCACAATACAATCTGAACGAACAAAAACCCTTAAGTACTCGAGTACAACTATTATTTCAAAAACCACAAAGGATGAATAGGTAAAAGACACTAAAACATCACTCGTGCACAATCATCACGCACGGCCATCATCCGTGTACTGGTCCAGCGCCCGCTCGTCCCGATGAACCTGACCTGAAATTCATAAAACGAATTTTCCCAAAACGGGTCCCCAGAGGGGTTAGCAATTACGCTAGTACAAGTAACCAGATGAACGACTTACATCTTACACATATAGTAATGCATGCAATTCAAGAAAACATAGTTCCAAAATACTCATTTCCGGAAATGTCAATATCAAATCACATTTGTAAAAATGCACCACAATTAACCGCGGACCCACAGCTTCGTGGATCCCTACCGAGACCCCGTCGGATCTAACCCACAGTGGTTAAAAGCAAGCTCGCGGTCCCACAGCTTCGTGGAACCCTACCGAGACCCCGTCGAGTCTAACCCGCAGTGAGCATACACACGCACACAATTTCTCATACAAAACTACTATGTCAAGATCGTAAGTTCATAAGGATACTTGCCTCGATTAAATAGACGATGACACGAACGGAACGGAAGGATCAAGCACAACCACGAGGAACCGACGAAAATGAACCTAACGATTCGAATATCACAATCACAACCACTTCTAAACGATTATGGAAATGGAATACACCCGGAAACCCGCCTACGATTCATGTATATTCATACCAAAATAACAACGAGGGCGGACCACAACCAAACCCTTTCGATTCCGTAAAAATCCACAAAATATCCATGAATCCGTAGGAAAACTAAAGATACTAACAATATCAATCGTATACATCATGAATCCACCAACAAAACGGAACGAATCGGAAGAAAAACCCAAAACCCCAAATTAATCGAAAATAGGGTTTTAGAATATTACCTAAGGAGATTCAAGTACCAAGATCCGTAGAACACGCGTTAGATTGATTGCCCGAGCCTTACAATCCGAAGGAAGATGATGAAAAATCGACTCGAAAGAAGAATGCTTGAGAGTTCTCCCCTTAGCTCTCTCTCTCTCTCAAGCAGTTGAAAATAGAGAAGAAGTCGGCCGATTTCGTCTAATAAAGACGAATTTGCACAATGATCAGCTGTGTCCGCGGCACACCCGAAGTGTGCCGCGGCATAGGCCGAAAATTTACTCCTGTGTTTTTCAGCCGCAAGATACCGCGTAGCCGCGCACCAGATACTGGGTTTAGGTCGCAGAAGACACACGAGTGTGCCGCGCACCAACAGTGTGCCGCGCACTGCTCGCACCGTGCCGCGGCACGGATGGGTGTGCCGGCACACGCATGCTTTGTCCGACCGACAATCGAAGGGAATTTGCAGCCGCGCACGCATATCTTGTGCCGCGCTCACACTTCACGGGTTCCAAAATGATAAAAATGATCCTAAAGAGAATAAAACGATAGGAATCAATATTTGGGGACCAATAACACGAAATGGATCCACGACAACCAAACGGCGGTTCCGCATCACAATAACGAGAATCGATCAAAAGATGATGGAAAAGTTACACCAAGGATACACGAGGGTCACTACAATCGAGAATTACACCGAAATACAATTACAAGGGAAAGAAAAATGCGGATATTACATTCTACCTCTAAAAATAAGTTTCGTCCCGAAACTTAAGAAACAAACAACTCCGGTACTTAGCACGCATGTCCGTCCCTGCTTCCCAAGTTGCTTCCTCGACACCGTGTCTCGACCACCGCACTTTGACCAAAGGAATGGTTTTATGCCTCACCGCTTCTCACGATGCTCCAAAATCTTCAAAGGACGCTCCTCAAAAGTAATATCTTCAAGAATATCGATCTCGCCATAATCGATGACGTGACTAGGATCCTAACATATTTTCTCAATCGGGAAACATGGAAAACGCTATGAACATGACTCAAGGCCGGAGGTAACGCCAAACGGTATGCCAACCCACCTACCCGCTCGAGGATCTCAAAGGGGCCGATAAATCTCGGACTCAACTTTCCTTTCTTTCCAAAACGGAAAACTCCCTTCGCCGGCGACACCTTTAGCAAAACGTGGTCTCCCACCTCGAATTCCAAAGGTCGACGACGGACGCCGCATACGACTGGCCGACTCGCGATCAACATCCGTTCCCGAATTAATTCTATCTTCCGTCTCGTCTCTGTAACGACATCGTGCCTGGGCCCCACCAAATCGGACGCCTCGTTCCAACAAATAGGTGATCGGCACCGCCGCCCATAAAGTGCTTCATACGGTGCCATCCGACCGACGCATGCCAACCGTTGTTGTACGTGAATTCGATCAGCGACAAATGCTCCTCCCACTACTACTCCAATCGAGAGCACAGCACACAACAAGTCCTCGAACGTCTGGATGGTGCGTCCGATTGTCCATCCGACCGGGATGAAAAGAGGTACTCAAATGTAAACGGGTACCCAACGCCTTATGCACCGCCCGCGAAGTGCGATACAAAACGGCCATCACGATCCGAAACAATAGACTTCGGGTACCATGAAGTCTCACGATCTGCGCGATAAACACAAGGGCTAACATCTCCGGGCCCCAAGAGTCCAAGATGACCAGAAAATGTGCCGACTAACTCAGACCATCGACAATAACCCATACCATATTCATGCCCTACCTCGATCTCGGCAAACTCGTAAAGAAATCCATCGATATATCTTCCCATTTCCATTCCTAACGGAAGTGATCGCAATAACCTACCGGTTGGCCGATGCTCGATTTTGACTTGGCAAGTCAAACATCTCGCTACAAGCTGCGACCTCATCCTTCATATCATTCCACGAAATTTCTTCTCGTGTCCTTGTACATCTTACTCGAACCAGATGAACGTAATAGGGTTTAGCATGGGACTCCCGTAAAATACTCTGACTAAACTCTGAGTCGTTTGGAACACAATGCCGAATATGGTATCTCTTAATACCATCCTCGTGTTTCACATACCCAGGAGACTTTCCCTTAAGTACGTTCTCTCGGATTTGAGTAATCATCGGATCCTCTGATTGCTTCAGCTTAATTTCATCGATCAAAGATGATGAAATCTCTAAAGCACAAAGTTGCCCGACACCTCCCGCAACGAGACCTCAACATCTAACTCGATCAAAGCCCTCCGAAGCTCGATCGAGATGTAAGGATCTCAAGCGTTCGCAATGCAACCGGTTTCCGACTCAAGGCGTCGGCCACGACGTCGCCTTACCGGATGATAAAGGATTTCGAGGTCATAATCCTTAATCAACTCTAACCACCTCCTCTCGCCTCATATTCAACTCCCCGAGTAAATATGTATTTCGGACTTTTATGATCGGTAAAAATCGACATGTAGAGCCGAAAAGGTAGTGACGCCAAATCTTGAGCGCAAATACGATCGCCGCTAACTCCAAATCATGAGTAGGTAGTTAAGCTCATACGGCCTCAATCGTCTCGACGCAAAGGCAATGGTCTTGCCGTGCCGCATTAATACGCACCCAAGACCCCGACCAAGCATCGCTATAAACGGCGAATCCTCGTTGCCACATGGCAACGCCAAAACCGGAGCTGAAGTCAAACGCTTCTTCAGCTCCTCAAAATCGAATCGCCTCTCGTCATTCCGCATTTAACTTCTCGGATTTCTGAGCAATCGTGTAAGTGGTCGAGCCGCCGAGAAACCTCGACGAACCTACGGTAGTAGCCACCAAACCCAAGAAACTACGGAGCTCTCTCACGTTTTTGGGCGGTGCCCAATCCAATACCGCCTCGATCTTCTCGCGGATCTACACGAACCCCCTACCAAATCACGTGACCCAAAAACATCACTTCCTTCAAATTAACTCACATTTCGAGAACTTCGCATAGAGTTGCTCGCCCTCAAAATGTCTAACACTATCCGCAAATGATGGGCATGCTCTTCCTCGTTCCTCGAATAAATAAGAATATCGTCAATGAAGACGACGACACACTTATCCAAATACTCGATAAAGACTTTGTTCATCAACGCATGAACACCGCCGCGCATTAGTTAACCCGAAAGGCATGACTACGAACTCATAATGTCCGTATCTCGTCCGAAAAGTCGTTTCTTGGCACATCGGACTCTCTCACCCGAGCCGATAGTATCCCGATTTCAAATCAATCTTCGAGAATACCGCAGCCTCCCTGCAACTGGTCGAACAGTCATCAATTCTCGGCAAAGGATACTTGTTCTTGATGGTCACCTTGTTTAGTTCGCGATAGTCGATACAGAAACGTAGTGAACCATCCTTCTTACGCACAAACAGGACCGGTGCACCCCAAGGCGAGGCGCTCGGTCGAACATACCCCGACTCAAGAAGCTCACTCAATCAAGCTTTCTTCAACTCGGACATCTCTCAAGGTGCCATGCGATAGGGCGCTTGAAATAGGAGCCGCACCCGGCTCTAACTCTATAGCGAACTCGACCTCGCGTTCGGTGGCAATCCCAGAACTCGTCAGGAAAAACATCAGGAAATTCATTAACGATTGGAATCGACGAAAGCTCGACTCCACTACTTTCCGTCTTCAAGGCGTAGCACCAATAGCCGGTACACCCCTTTCGAAGGAGACTCATCGCCTTCAAGGCGTTAATGATGAATTTCTGTTTCCCCCTCTTTCGCCCGGCGAAAGAGTGCTCGGTGCCATCCTCGGCTAACATGGTGATGATCCTCGTGCGGTAGTTCATGATTGCACCATGCCGCTCGAGCCAATCATCCCCGAGAATCAAATCCTCACCCTCAATATTCACAACAATAAGATTAGAGGGCCAAGTCCTCTCACAAATAAGTACAGAACAGTCTCGAACCTCCTGATCACCAACGATCCTATCACCGCTAGGAATCTTAACGATGAAGGGTTCACAAGGCATCAAACAGTAGAGACTCAAATGGCGTACACAATCCAAAGATATGAACGGATGCGTAGCACCGGAATCGAAAAGCACACTGACAGGATGAGAAAGAATATAAACGGTACCTGTCGCCACGGTAGCCGCTGGATCATCGGCTTTCCGCATCTCATAGACACGCGGGTGGGCTGAGCCGACACCGAAGCTCCCCTTAGAGGGTCGACCCGACCTCTTCCCCGACTAGCACTCGGCGGGGATTGAGGAGCAAACGATCCCTGGTTCACACTTGGTTCCCTAGGCGCTGGAATGGAAGCCCGGGCACCAAGGATTTTCTCCCTCTCAGCACAGAAAGCAGCTTTGTGACCCGACTGGCCACACTGATTACACGTCAGCAAAGGGTTCGGACAAACACGACTGATGTGGCCTGCCGCCACGGTTAAAGCATTTCACCTCTCGAGAAGGGGCACCGGCAGCCCTACGGGAAACCCGAGAGATCGAGCCGGGCCACCACCAGGAAAAGTTAGCAGATCAAATTTCACGACCCCACCTTTGTGGCCCGAAAATTCCCGGCGGACTGCTTACTCTCGCGGCCGCCTCACTCGCCGCTGCATATCGTAAGCAAGGGCCCCGCTCTGTAATCTTTCAAGGTAGTGCATACAAGCCCCGACATATAGTCCCGAATCGGCAACTTCATCCGTCTGAGAAATGGAAAATTTTGTCGCTTTCTCGACAACTGGGTCTTCACATAACCCAACTCCTTGTTAAAATCAGCAATGGCTTGAGATACGGGATATCCCGCGGTTGAGCATCATAAAAGCATGTACCCGAGCCTGTCCGACGGCCACGGCAATATTCGCCTCCATCAATTCTTGAAACTCACCCATGAAGCAAGATGATCTTTGGGCCCAACGGCCTCCCACCACCCGTAGCGTCCCTCGTGAGAAAGTATTGGGCAATAGGGACTTTACGTTCCTCGGGACGCTTAGTGGCAATGAAGACCTTAGATATCTCCTTGATCCACCCTTCCCACCCAATCGGGTCCAAGCTCCCAAACCGAGGAGGATGCATCTTGATAACATCTTGGAGCCAACGGTCCGCTCCGCCCCGATTAGCATGGGCCTGATCCGGGTTCAACCGCCCGAGCTATTGCCGCCATTTGGTTCACCATTTGTTGCATAACGGCCGCAATACCAAGATCGGCACGCTCGATAAGAAGCATGGTTATGACGGCCGCTGCATCGCCGGCCTCGAAGATCGTGGACGTGGCCGCCCCACCGGCCGCCCCACGTCCCCGGCCGCGTCCACGACCACGACCGCGACCACAACCTCTTCCGGCATCCATACCGGAGTTAAATAAGTAGCAAAAGCCATACGAGGATCGACAAGAAAAGAACAATTACAAGTCGAGAATCAAGGGTACGATACAAGGAATTAATGAACAGAGGAAGGAAAACTTACGGACACCGGTAGTACCGGAATCATGGCAACGTGACGATGATGTGCAAGACAAAACACCACAAGACCCAATAAACCGACAAGCCTAGGTATCCATAAACCTAGAGCGCTCGATACCATTTTACGTAACACCCTCAAGATATTCGAGGTATATTACATAGCCGTGAATCCCTATATGGGATCCACCGAGCTAAACAAAGATCATACTCATCGACTCACATAGACGCCGTAACAATACCATGTCCTAAAGACGCAAAACAGATAATCCACCCGTTCAACCGGCCAACATAACATTATCATCCAACACGACATAATAAGCCACAATACAATCGAACGAACAAAACCCTTAAGTACTCGAGTACAACTATTATTTCAAAACCACAAAGGATGAATAGGTAAAAGACACTAAAACATCACTCGTGCACAATCATCACGCACGGCCATCATCCGTGTCTTCGTCCAGCCCGCTCGTCCCGATGAACCCGACTGAAATTCATAAAACGAATTTCCCAAAACGGGTCCCCGTGAGGGGTTAGCAATTACGCTAGTACAAGTAACGGATGAACGACTTACATCTTACACATATAGTAATGCATGCAATTCAAGAAAACATAGTTCCAAAATACTCATTTCCTAAATGTCAATATCAAATCACATTTGTAAAAATGCACCACAATTAACCGCGGACCTGACAAATCTGGATCCCTGCCGAGACCCCGTCGGATCTAACCCACAGTGGTTAAAAGCAAGCTCGCGGTCCCACGGCTTCGTGGAACCCTACCGAGACCCCGTCGAGTCTAACCCGCAGTGAGCATACACACGCACACAATTTCTCATACAAAACTACTATGTCAAGATCGTAAGTTCATAAGGATACTTGCCTCGATTAAATAGACGATGACACGAACGGAACGGAAGGATCAAGCACAACCACGAGGAACCGACGAAAATGAACCTAACGATTCGAATATCACAATCACAACCACTTCTAAACGATTATGGAAATGGAATACACCCGGAAACCCGCCTACGATTCATGTATATTCATACCAAAATAACAACGAGGGCGGACCACAACCAAACCCTTTCGATTCCGTAAAAATCCACAAAATATCCATGAATCCGTAGGAAAACTAAAGATACTAACAATATCAATCGTATACATCATGAATCCACCAACAAAACGGAACGAATCGGAAGAAAAACCCAAAACCCCCAAATTAATCGAAAATAGGGTTTTAGAATATTACCTAAGGAGATTCAAGTACCAAGATCCGTAGAACACGCGTTAGATTGATTGCCCGAGCCTTACAACTGAAGGAAGATGATGAAAAATCGACTCCCGAAAGAAGAATGCTTGAGAGTTCTCCCCCCCCCTTAGCTCTCTCTCTCGCGCAGTGAAAATGGAGAAGAAGTCGGCCGATTTCGTCTAATAAAGACGAATTTGCACAGTTGACCGCTTCGTGTGCCGCGGCACAGCCGAAGTGTGCCGCGGCACAGGCCGAAAATTTACTCCTGTGTTTCGCGTTGTGCCGCAAGATACCGCGTAGCCGCGGCACCCAGATACTGGGTTTAGGTCGCAGAAGACACACGAGTGTGCCGCGCACTGCTCGGCACCGTGCCGCGGCACGATGGGTGTGCCGCGGCACACGCATGCTTGTCCGACCGACAACTGAAGGGAATTTGTGTGCCGCGGCACGCATATCTTGTGCCGCGGCTCACACCCCCTTACGGGTTCCAAAATGATAAAAATGATCCGGAAAGAGAATAAAAGGATAGGAATCAATATTTGGGGACCAATAACACGAAATGGATCCACGGCAACCCCGAAACAGCGGTTCCGCATCACAATAACGAGAACCAGATCAAAATATGACGGAAAAGTTACACTGAAGGATACACGAGGGTCACTACAATCGAGAATTACACCGGAAATACAATTACAAGGGAAAGAAAAATGCGGATATTACAGGAATTTGATGACCAAATCGTACGGTTTAATATTTATGATGCTATGAATTTCCTGAGGAAGATTGCTCTCTTTTTGCATTAAGCGTGATTGACCCTCTTGTCGAGGAAGTGTTTGAGTTGCATTGCAGGGGTAGACTCGAAGTGGTGCTTACTAAAAACTTGGAGGCTGATAAAGAAAATAGTTTTGCGGAGCTTCAAAGAGAATTACAGCCAATATATGAGGAATTATATGGAAAAAGTGAACCAGAGTTAGCCTTCGATGAGCATCGCAAGGGAGGAAAGTTTTCAATAAACACTCCGAGAAAGTTTGGTGTGGTTCAAGAAGACGAGTCATCAGTCGTACAT
This sequence comes from Orobanche coerulescens, assembly GCA_033398695.1. Lineage (NCBI taxonomy): Eukaryota > Viridiplantae > Streptophyta > Magnoliopsida > Lamiales > Orobanchaceae > Orobanche > Orobanche coerulescens. The sequence goes on along the minus strand of CM065805.1, from coordinate 8,923,169 downwards.
TTATTGAGACCCATACCCAAACCTCCTTAGTGTGTTCACTAAAAAGGAAAGTTCTTCGTCGAGCCAGCGATGTAAAAAAAAGGCGTTTGTTGGGAGGCAACCCAATTTTTTTACTTCTTTTATTTTTTTAGTCCAATTTTCTTTTTATTATTTATTTTTTTCTGCTAATTATATTTTAGGTAAGTGGTAATCTATTTCTTGCATTTCGTATTTTATTTCTACATTTCTTTATTTTTTTTATACTATCCCTTTTTTTTCTCTATTCTATTACTTCCCTTATTTTTATTTTTATTCCCTTCCTTCTCTCTTTTTCTTTTTCTCTCTCTCCGTTCTCTCTTTCTCGGTATCTTCTTTTTACTCTGCAACCCCTAACTTCTCCATCTCTTTCGCCGACATCAGCCCCAAGCGCCGCCCGTTCGAGATCGCCGTCAAGATGTTAAAGCTAATGAGACGAAGGTGCAAAGAAACATGGGATGAAGGAGCGAACCGAGCAGCTGGAAGCCCTTATCCCTCATTAGCCCGGTGATACCTACTCTAGACTTTTTACTATCTTTTATTTTCTTTTTCTCTTCCTTCCTTTCTTTAGAGTCGTGTGCAGAATTTTAAGTTTGGGGAAATTGGAGTCGAATGATTAATTGAATTTGGAAAGTGTGATGTAATATATTTAAAATTGTCCTTGGCTAAATTTGTGTGATTGAATCAAGTTCGTGTATTGGGGATTTAAGTATGGCCTGACATAGGAAATGAATATGATTGACTAGTTTGATTTTAATTAGGGTAGTTCACTAGTCTTGATTTTGGATTTGGATAAAAGTGTGATGGATTCATGGCACAAGCCCTTTTTATTCGTGAGTTTTGAGCCGTAGAGCAAAATACACACATATATAAATAATTATACATATACATGCTCACTATTTCTTCTTGTGGGATCGAACGTGTTGTGTTCATACTCGAACTTAATCAATTATTCATGTCAAGACTATGTTAGTGTTCTCATGCAGTAAAGTGATAAAGGCAAATTAGGAATAACCCACTTGGCTTATATTTTCCCACCTCGACATAATCACCATTAGAAGCCCATTTGGACCTAAGCCTTATTCTTTGATCCAGCACATTTGATTAGCCATTATCTAATTTTTGGTGAAAATTCATCCGTTTGAACCCTTGGTCAAGGATTGGTTGTGAATTAGGTGTATAACAAGTGCAGGGAAGGACGAGGAATTATCAAAAAGTGGGTGGTGAAGTGAAAAAAAAAAGTTCTGAAATGAAGATGAAAAAAATAAAGGCCGAAACAAAAAGAAAATATAAAAAAAATAGGGGGGCGTCCATAAAAATACCCCTCTCGATTAAGCCACTGACCTCAACTAATCTTTAGTGGCTATGCGATTACATGTGCCTAAAAGGGTGCTCAAGGAAAGGATGGTGATTCATTGTTTGTAGGACTTGTTATGCACTTAATTTCATGATTAGTCTTGACCAACGAATCTTTTATTTATCCTTTTTATCTTACCCATACCTAAAGCCCCGTTGCAACCATAAAATCTCTTTTGATTATATGCATGAGTTCATCTAAATAGTGGAGATTTGATTTTTGTGCGAGTATATGGTAAGGACACACCATGTTTTGACGTGAGTGATTGCTTAATAATCCCTATATCTACTTGAGCGAGAGTGACCCCTTGTGAGGCCATTGAATTTTCTCTCACTTAATGCCAATGAAGATGTTGATATTGTTGAGGTACTTTAATTTTCTTCTTACTTGTTCATGATTATTTATTCTCCCTTGAATATGGCTATCATCTTGAATTTTTCAATACATGCTTCTTGAAATTCTTTCACTCGAATTATGCTTGAGGACAAGCATTGGTTTAAGTTTGGGGAGATTTGATAGAACGAAAATAGTGTGCTAAAATCATTGTTAATTATAAGGTTTTAATGAATTTTATGTTGGCACACTTGGTTATTTTCCATATATTTATATTTTGGATGCAATTTACTTCACTTGGCAATTTGTTGTTTAATTTAGGTGTTTGATGGAGTTTTTAAGCTTAAGGAATAATTTGGATCATCAAACGGACCAAGCCAAGGTGATTTGGGCTTAAATAAAGAAAATGCCGCGCGACACTGGGTGGCCCAGTGTCAGTTCGCTGACCCAGTGTCAGTCCTGTTACGAAAATAATCTTACTTGGGGCCCAAGAAACGACTCAAAAATCGCCCAATCAGTTCCACAAGGCAATAAATCGGTCCATATGCTGGAAAAGGGAATTGGAATAGATTTGGGAAGAAAGACTCCAAGGAAATTAAAACTCAAGAAGGAAGGAGTCCCAATTAAAGAAGGAAACTAAGAGATAAGGAATGATTATAAAAGGAGAGGAGGGCTGGAATTAAATTCAATTTTGGAACATCAATTCATGGCTGGAGCAGCAGGAGAACGGCTGGAGCAGAAGGAGAAAGAGGACGACCGAGCTGATTTTCTCACCGGAGCAACCGAGCCAATTCCAACGTGGAAGAAGAAGACTACACCGTTTGAATTTCTTTCTTCTCATGTCTATTATTAATTTGCTGTTTTCTAAAGCCAACATGTCCGGCTAATTTTCTATTCTAGTTCTTAATGAAGTTTGAAACCGTATTCGAATTATTCATGTTTTAATCCCGTAGCGTATTCTCAACTCGAATTCTCTTGAATTACTTTTGTGTTATTGAATTCACGACTATGCCATTTAATTTTTTGATTTAGTTTGGCCAACTAGATTAGGAGTTTTATGTCTTATGCTAGAAATTGAGTTGTAATCCGTAATTGTTGCAATTTTAATTTCACAATTAGCAAACAATTGATTTTTCCCAACTGGGTAACACAAAATCGAGATCCCTTAAGTCGAGCTTATGAACTTAATATCTTGCCTATTCCATTATTTTGGTTTTTAATGCATCTAGCAAGCGAGATTTGAAGAGCTTGTTTTGAATTCACATGGTGTCTTGGTCCCAGCTGAACATCCATCAAAAACCAATAGGATTGTTGAAAATTAATGGATTCTATGATGGATTGTTAAATTTTCTCGACCATGCAGTGGAACAACATTTTATTACACCGTCTGCACGCAGTATTCTGATGTCAGCTTCAAAAGTTGAAGACTTATTAGATATATTGAAAGCATATGTTCCTGAGCCCGATCCTGCAGTAGCTCGAATTAAGTGGTCAAAGGGAAAGAAACGGAAGCTGAATATTGACCTGAACCTCTAAAATACCTTATCCCTTGTCGTTTTACTAGTTTTTTTATTGGGTTGTGTTCCATTCTAGTTGATCGCTTTTCGATTGTTGTGATATCATGTGATATCTTTAAGTATTATTTTTATTTTTATTTTTGATGGCAGAGTCAGGAGACTTCTCGGACTCTATTGAAGCGTATCTTGGTTGTGTGTTATACTTAATAGTATATGATTTTATTTCAACTTATGTTCTCAAAATAAATTCAAACAACATGAAAAAGTACTTCAAAACATAACACTTACTTGTACAGGGTATGCGAAGTCGGTGGATGCTTGACGCGCTTGGAATGATTGCAGTGTAGTCGAAAAGATATTTCTATAAAGATATTATTCTTGAAAATATGTGTAGTTGCCTCGCTTTTAGACTTAATTTTTTTTTTTTTAAAAAGTGTGTAGTTCGATTAACCTCTCTCCAATACCATCTACTGCAACATCCCCAAAATCTTGGGTAGCTACAGCGCTGTGGATCCCTCATGGGACCCACCAAGCTAGGTTATTCGTTTTTACCTCACAAGAACTTTTGGTAAAAATAATAATATTGGAATTGATAATAAATTTTCATCATACGAACAGGAAAGTTGAAGTACACACGATTTTAAAATTTAATACATGCTCTTTATTTCCGAAATAATTACCAAGGGAAATTTAATTCTATCCAGTCGTCGTTCTCAAGCATGCCCCGTCCCTTCGCATTCCCAAGCCTGTATTTCTGAAATTCCTGCAACTGGCAAGTATAACAATACCAGCCCATACCCGGGTCAGTCATAACACATTACAACAATATGCTCATATATACGAATTTTACAGTTCCAAAAGTATCAGTTAACAACACAATCACATATACATACAATAACACATAAGCACCTTTCCCCAATATCCGGATAGTGCAATTTCTACCACCCCCAATATCCGGGTGCACACCCCCAATATCCGGGTGCGGAACCAACGTTCGTTATAAATTTCTCTTTGTTCCCACTGGAACGACATAACTTTGCATCTCTTCACATTCATCACATAATACACAGAATCACAGCATCACAATTGGCACAACATAATCAATACACAATGAACACATAAAATTGCAATAATGCTAGGGCCGAGCAAGTTGAACGAACTTGCCTTGTGAGTCGTCGATAAGATGATTCCAATTAAATCTCGAGAGTTCGGCCGTCCGCTCCTAGATAAGGTATCGATCTCCTAATAATAATATGCTATTAGCATTTTGTTAAGACGTCTCAATTTAATTTAATGGCTCGCCCTTTATTTTATATTTTAACATAATCATCGTCTAAAAATTAAATGCATTGGTAAATAGCTCTTAGATATCATACTTGAATATTTTTAAAAATATTTTCAACAATTTATAATTTAACTATTACTTATGCTGTAATAAATCAAACAATAGTCCTTATAATTTATTTAACAAAGTAACTTTGAGAATAATTTCAATTTACTAATCTCAAATATTTCCAAAGGTAATACTTAATAACTTGAGTTGAAATAGAAATCCATTTCTTCCATTTCAAATATTCCTTAGAATAATTCTGGAGATTTTATATAAGAACATCAATTCATTTATTCCGGTTTAATTATCTTATAATTGCATATATAGAAAATGATACTTAAAATTGCCGTTAAAAATATAAGTACGTCATATGGGCAGATACGTAGTTCAATTGTTCATAGTGTCTGTTATCATTAAATTATTTAAGTTTAATTAACACGGAAATGGAGTCGGAAATTTTATCATTTCCAAAAATTAAAACAAAAATAACTATATATATATATAAATACGTCAACAGAAAAACGCACGAAACGTAATCGAAGAATGATTTACGAATCAAAAGTTATTCGCGATTTAAGTTACGTTTCTACACTTAAAATCAGCCTTGACTTGTCCAAAATAACTCAATTTTACATATCTACATGATGTCTAATATGATATTACAAAAGTTAATATTTTAGATATGTATTTTATATACAAAATACAAAAATGATATATCAAGAACTACTTACGGATTGGTAGATAATCGAACTCAAATATAGCACCTCGATCTGGATTTCAGAAATTCACTCGGGATTTTAATCGGACAGGTTCCAGTCAGTATGTCAAGAAAGCTGGCCTGACTCGCCGGAAAACGACCCCGTATCGTCGGCATAACGGACTTCTCTCGGAAATATAAAGTTGTATATTTATACATATTGAGTTTCTTTATATAGTTATATAAGTTTTCAGTATAATTGATTTAGGAAAAGGCTGTATTTAAAGGACAAAAAACAGGTGACCAGTCAATCTGACACAGCCGCCCTACGTCACACTGCCCTGGCCGAGCCACGTGCGCGGGCCCTATCGAGTCACTACCGATAGACCCGGCCGAGCCACGTGGGCGGGCCCTACCGAGTCACTATCGGCAGCCCCGGCCGATCCACGTGCGTAGGTCCCTCCCGGAAGATTCCTGGTGCTCGGCAGTTGGCAGTCTCCACTAAATCGATTCTAACTTTTTCGTTCGGACTCCGATTGACTCGCCGTTTGAACATTGGAAAGCTAACTAAATTCTCTACAACACTGTTAATTTATATAATTTTTTTAACTTCTCAAAAATCCTTGGTGATTTTTTTTCAAAGTTGATACTTGTCCACGATACTTCCCAGAAATTGTCCAAATATATATTTTAAAATTTATTATGTAATAATACCACAATAATTCATTTAAATCAAGATATCACTTTTATAAATAATTTCACTAATTATTGTCATATAATAGTATTTACTTTATAATTTATATAATATAAAATATTGGGATTTTACACTTTCGGCGGGTCTGTCGGTAGGTGAGGCCGTCCTTATCACTGACAGCTGCTGATGGGCTGGAGTCAACGATCCATATTCTGCGGCGCCATTCGCGGATCTGCACATGGGTCCTTTGCTTCGTGATCCAGTCTTCGTAGACTTGACGGATGATGGCCTTACTCGTGGCATAGGACGGTCGTCCATGGTCGGGCACCAGAGTCGGTCGCTAGGTACCAAGAGACGATCGCTCCGGGAGGTCGATTGCTATATACTCGAAGATGGACTGTTACCTTCGGCTTGGCAAGTTTGCCGTAGCTCATTTGGTCGTGAACTCGGTCGCTCGACCCTTATACCGATCGCCGTCGAGGCGTATAAATCGCCGCACAACAATTTCCCCCCAGCTCGCTCCGATGTTGTAGACGTGGGGTAAGGTGGTTCTACTGGCGATCGCTTAACTTTTGACGAGTGACTCGGCATTTTACGGAATAGGCGATCGTCTTTGAGCGGATTGGCTTTGAATTTGGACGACATGGTCGGTCGCTGAAATGAGCGGGAAATAAATAGCGGACTCGAAACTCCGTGGGAGTACGTGTCGCAAAGCGATTGGGGGAGTCCGACGGTTAGTTAAGACTCCTCGTCTGGCGTGTCCTTGAAACGACGCATACGCGGGATTTAAGGAAGGCATTGATTGCGACTTTATCCGACGGTTGTACTTCAGTCCTCGAGATTCTCCTTATTTGCACAGAAGCCCCCGCATTCTTTTATAAAAGGGTAAGGGTTGCAGTGCAAACCTCTTTAGGCGATTTCGTCGGAGAAGAAGATAGCCCAAATTTTTGAAGCTTTGCCTGCCGATCGTCGATCGATTCAATTCTTCGGTAAGAAACAATCCTCTTTCTCCTCTTCTTTTTGAGAATGTCTGGAGTACCTTCAACGTCTGGAACGGGCACCACCTCCGTCGCAGGGACTTCGATAGTCCGAGAAATATCCTCTGCGGAATTCCATATGGAGACGGCTGCCGAGGCTATCCGCGCCGGTATTAATCCCGTGGAAGTCGAGGCACTATTCAACGAGGCCGATGCTGCCAGAGAGGCGGCGGCCGAGCAAAAATGTTTGCTGATGGAGAAGGATTTGGCGGTGAGGGAATACTGGGAGCAACATAGCGCCTTTGGCCAAGCCTATTTGGCCTTCGCAGAAATGATGGAGAGGTTGACCGGTCCATGTCCCAAGTTCGACTATCGGGAGTACTCGATCGCCCATCCCTATCAATCCGCGAAGCAGTCGCTGTTCCGGGCCGCGCAACGCTCTCCGTGGTCCCTTGGCCAGATCAGGAGCTCGGCGACCAGGAAGGACTTGGCCATCTGGAGGTCGAGGTACCATGTCCCCTCTGATGTGGACCTTTTCGCGCCTGCCGAGAATGAGCGAGCCGACCAACCTTCGGAGGGCATGGTCGCCGTGAATGAGGCGATAATGGAGTTCGGGCTGTGATTCCCACTGTCGTTCGCCGTCTCCAATTTGCTGGTCGCCTGGAATGTGGCGCCGCTTCAGCTAACGCCGAACGCCTAGCTCCAGATTGTCTGTGCCCTCACTTTGTTCGGCGGTCACCGACTGTACCGCCTTCCCTCGCTGTTGGAGATGAACCACCTATTGAAACTGACGGTTCAGAAGGGGTCCATCGGTGGCTACCATATCCAAGGCCATTCTGGTAGGGTGATCTTTGGGGTCCCGAACATGATGCGGGGCGATCCGGCGAAATGGTTTTGGGTTGTCGGTGCATGGAAAGCATCTGTGAGCGACAATCCTACTGGCGAGATGGAAATTCTCACCGGCTTTCGGGAGAGGAATCCGAGTAAGGGTTTTGACTCTCCCTTTGTTCGGATATGTTCTGAACTGATCTAATTTGGTCTTCCTTTTGCAGGCTTCCATATTCCGGCGGCTGACGAGCTACCTTTTGACTTTTTGGTCATCTAGGAGCGAATACGCAGTCTACCGGACGACGATATAGACGCTCTCCAGATTAACAAAGAGAGCTGTTGGTTGGCTGCTCGGTTATTTTGTTTTCCGTGGCACCTTTCGGTCCCAGGTATGAATTTCCACGATCTCCTTTTGCTTGGCGATCGTCCTGCTTGAGGAATATGTCTAACCATTGTTTGATCGTTTCTTTTTACAGAAGTCCGTTTCCCTCGCTTTCTGGAGCCTCCGCCAGAGATTGCGAGTTTTGAGTCGCCTGCGCCAGAAGAAGTAGAGTCGAGTTCCCCCGGTGGCGCTACCTCTTATCCCGAAGGTGGGGCCCCATGTGGAGCCGACCGCTGCAGAGGAGGTGGTTCGGGAGGAGGGACTCCGGCTGAACCGCAAGCGACTGAGGTCGGGGGAATCCCCAGTCTCTGCCCCTGCTAGTGAGCCGCCGATCGCCGCGCCTCCGCTTACCGCGGTCCCCTTGGTGGACGAGCCTACGCATTCGTCGACTTATCTGCAGGCCATGGCGATTTCCGAGGCCGAGACCCCTCGCGGGAAACCGTTCTTCGGTCGTGACCCCGAGAAGGTCGAAAGGTAAAGCTTGGTTCATCTGTTGAGTTTTGTCACTTGCATAGGAGATGTACTGACCCCTTTGTTCTTGTTGCAGGGTCCGCCTTGCCGACCCGAATTGTTCGCCGATGGTGGTGGACTTTCTTGCGAGCAGGTCTCCCCGCGAGCCTAGCGACGTCCCTCACTACGTCTCTCGGGCCATCTCCGCCCTACTGAAGGCTTGGACGACCGACCTGGATGCCATCGCGCGCCGGTGGTCCGGAGACGCAATGCAGGCGACTCTTGCCCTGACCCTCCAAGCGGCGACGATGGCCGCTCAAGCTGTAAAGGATTATGAGGCGGCCTCTCTGCCGTCTCCATTCGGACCTCGAGGCCGCTCGGAAAAATAACTCCGGGTTTGCCGACAGGATCGTAGCTATGGAGAAGGATTCCTTGAAGCGGCTAAACGGGCAAGCCAAGATCTTGAACTGGCGAGACAGATTCGAGCGGGCCCGGGCAACGGTCGGCCGGCCGGGATCGGATAGCGAGGTTCGTCGGTCCTACGCGGCTGCTCAGAAGGAAGCCGATCAGTTGAAGGTGACCGTCGCTCGACTGACTAGGGAGCTGGCATCGTCGAGGGGGGAAATGGCTGCTAAGGAGTCCGAGATCCAGGGTGCGCACCAGGCGGTTGCGGAGTTGAGAGGAAAGCTGGAGGCGACCGAGGCCGATCCTTTTCTCAATGTGGAGTTCGTTAGCGAGTTCGCCTACTACATAGCGTTCGCAGACTCACTCCGCACCGCTAAGAAGGGAGGCCTGGAGGTCGGCCCTCTGGGTGAAAACTTCAAGGCTTACGCGCTGGAGCATCCTCTGCATCCAGCCTTCTCCGTGCCAATCTCAGACCTCTCGGATCTCAGCGTAGACCTAAGCTGGTATCTGATTCCCAAAAATCTCGTTCATCCAAATGCCTCAGAGGACGGGGAGGCCGCTCCGGAAGCCAGCGAGAGAGCGCGGGCCGATCCAGCAGTCGAAGGTGAAGGCCAGGCAGGGGCAGTCTGAGGTTTTACGTCCTTCTTTTTGTTTTTGTTTTTGGCTTGTAATTATTGTTGTTTTCCTTGTACTTCTGCCTTCGGGCGATCGTGTTTGTACTTTTGCGTTCCAAGTAATGAAATGAATATTTGTTTCTCTGATGTATTGCTTGAATGATTGTCTTTCTGAGTCTTTGCATGACTTTATACAAGTGTGTGAGGAAAGATTGTTGCGTGTACAGCTCCAAGCGAATTGATAAACTCATATTGATAACTTTTACAGCAAAATCGATCGCTGCACATACATCTGAAAAATGCCAATCTCCGTATGTAATTGGATAGGGACGATCGTGGTATATATAGCTCCGTCCTTCCCCCTTATTTTTGTTTACTTAGTGAAAGTAAGGGGACGAAAATAAATCGTTGAGTGAGCAGTCTTTAATTTTGCAGATTCCTCGAGGAAGGCCGACCATCCCGGCCTAGAGGAATCGTGCACGATCGCGGAGTTCGATGGAACTGACTTCCACGACCATGTCTTGTGTGCGAGCGACATTCCGTCTGATGGCCAAGTTCTCGCGACTCACTTAATTGTGAGGGTCCTCCGTAGGCTGCGCCCGCCTCGTATTTAAACGAAGGGCGTGCGGTCTTGGTCTGGAGGAGTCCTTGCACGGGGCGTTGTCGGATTAATCGACCCCAAGGCCACGGCTTGTTAGCAATTTCCTACCTCGGACCGTCATATAAAATGGCGATCCTCGACGCTATACGTTTTGACGGGGGGAGGGACGCGCCGCATTGTCCGGATCTACCATGTTAGGTGATGGACCTTTGAGGGCGGGCGAACGTGCCCACAGATCTGTTTTGGAGGGCTTTTTCGCTACGCCCGCCCCGTATTTAAATGAAGGGCGAGTGATCGCTGCCCAAAGGGACCTTGCACGGGCACAGAGAACGGTTCCATCGTCCTCCACAGCCATGTCGACACTCTTCTACCTCGGACCGTCATGTTAGATGACGATCTTCGGCGGTATACGTTGTGTAAGGGGAGGCGATCGCTTGCCTAGGTTCTTCATGTTGATGACGAACTTTAGAGGGCGAGCGAGTCATCCTTTGATTAGTTTTGGAGGGTCCTTCGGCTACGCCCGCCTCGTATTTAAACGAAGGGCGAGCGATCACTGCCCAACGGAACCTTGCATGGACGGATCGTCGGTTTCATCGACCCTCGCGACCATGGCGGCACTTTTCTACCTCGGACCGTCACGTTAGTTGACGATTCTCGACGGTATACGTTGTGCTGGGGGAGGCGGTCGCTGCCTAGCTCCAAAACAGATCAATGGACATGCTCGCTCGTCCTCGGATCCTTCATCTAACCTGATGGATCTATGCTTGCGATCGCGTACTTTCCACCGTCACAACGTATGCCCTCTTAGGCAGAAAAGTGCTAACAAGCCACGGTAGTGAAGTCAATTTATCCGACGACGCCCCGTGCAAGGAATCCTCCAGGCAGAGACCGTCCGCCTCATCGCTACTTTGCGAGGCAAAACGTAGCCTACGGAGGACCCTTACAATTAAGTGAGTCGCGAGAAGTTAACCATCAGACGGAATGTCGCTCGCGCACAAGACATAGTCGTCGGGGTCGGTTCCATCGAACCCCACGACTATGCGAAGTCTGTCCAGGACGGGACGTTCGTCCTCCATCATGGAATCAACAAAATTGAAGATCGCAAGAATCAAACTAAAAATAGCTCACTAAAAGAATTATTTTTGTTCCCTTACTTTCACCAAGTAAACAAAAACAAGGGGCAATACAGAGCCATACATGCGATCAGGAGGACGGAACCACATACGATCGGCTTTGTTCAAACACACATATGACGATCGGTTTTGTTCAGAAATTTACAAGTAAGAATTTTAAGTATACCAATACATTCGGAGCTATTCACACAACGACCGCTACTCAATGCTTGTGTAAAGTCAAAATGCGAAACGTTCAGACAGACGATCGTACAAGCAAGGCATCAGGTGCAATTATGTAAACACTTGTGTAAAGTCGTATGCAAAACATTGAATGAGACGATCGTACAAACAAGGAATCAGATGCAAATGCGCATTTTATTTCATTCAAGTCATTTGTACATACGCCCGAAGGCAAAACACGAAGAAACTGAAAAATTACAAGGGAAAAACAAAATGATAGCGGTCTGACTCAGGCCGCCCCCGCCTGGCCTTCGTCTCTAGCAGCTGGATCGGCATGCGCTTCCTCGCCGGCTTCCGGATGAACAAGTTTATCCGGCGATGGATACCAGCTCAGGTCGATCCCGAGGTCGGTGAGGTCAAGGATCGGCATGCAGAAGGCCGGCTGCAAGGGATGCTCAAGCACGTAGGATTTGAAGTTATCGATCAGAGGGCCGACCTCGAGCCCTCCCTTCTTGGCAGCGCGGATGGCGTCGGCGTAAACCATGTAATAGGCAAACTTGCCGACATACTCCACGTTGAGGAAGGGATCGGCTTCGGTCGCCTCCAACTTCTCCTTCAGCCCCGCGATGTTTTTGTCCGCATCTTGGAGCTCAACAACCTTGGCGGCCAGCTCCCCCTTCGACGACTCTAACTCTCCATTCAACCGATCCACCACCGCCTTCAGCCCGGTCACCTCCTCCTGCGAGGCAGCATGCAACCGACGGGCCTCCGTCATCTGATCGCGCATCCGATCGTTCGCCGCCCGGGACCGGTCGAGCTCTTCCCTCATCCGGTCGAGATCTTGTTTAGCCCGCTTGTCCGTCTCAAAATACTCCTTCTCCATCGTCGCAATCCTATCGACTAACTCAGCATTCCGGCTCCGAGCAGCCTCGAGGTCCGAATGGATACGGGCAGTAGAGGGCCTCCCCTCATAATCCTTTACAACTTGAGCGGCCATCGTCGCCGCTTGGAGGGTCAGGGAAAGAGTCGCCTGCATTGCATCTCCAGACCGCCGGCGTGCGATCGCATCCAGGTCGGTCGTCCAAGCCTTTGGAAGGGAGGAGATAGCCCGGGAGACATAGTGAGGGACGTCGCAAGCCTCGCAGGGAGACCTGCTCGCCAGGAATTCCAACACCATCGGCGAGGTGTTCGGGTCTGCAAGTCGGACCCTGCAACAAGAACGAAGGAGTTAATATGCACCCTACACAAGTGACCTAACTCAACAAGATCTACCCAACTTACCTTTCGACCTTCTTGGGGTCGCGGCCGAAATAAGGCTTGCCCCGTGGGGTCTCGGCGTCGGCGGTCGCCATGGCCTGTAGGAAGGCCGATGAGGGCGTAGGCCCCTCCGCCATTGGAACAGCAGAAATAGGAGGCGCGGCGACCGACGGCACCACTACGGGCGCCTCAGCAGCAACAGTTGGCAAGGGCTCCTCCGGCCTCTGCCTCTTGCAGTTGCGCTGAAGCTGCTCCTCCTCCCGAGCCTCCGGATCGACGATCAGCACTATGAGAGGTCTCACCTCGGGGATAGGACGGGTCGTCGTTGCAGGGGCACGACCCGCCTTCTTCCCTTGGCAGAGACGATTCATAAGGTTGGGGTTCGACATAGCAATCTCTATCGGCGGCTCGGAGTAGCGGGGGAAGTAGATCTCTATAAAAGAAAATATTCAACCAGGTTAGACATATCTTTCAATCAAAGACGACCGTCAAGAAAAAAGGAGATCGTAAATATTTGTACCTGGGACCTTCAAGTGGCGGGGGAAGCGAAACAACCAAGTGCCAAACCAATGAGCTTCGTTGTTGACCACGCGAGCGTCGATGTAATTGTCCGGTAGACCGCGGACTCGCTCCCAGACGATCAGAAAGTCAAATGAAAGGTCGCCAGCTGCTGGAAAAAGGGAGCCTGCAAAAAGAAAAACAAATTAGATCAGTTCAAACAAAGGGAGAGTTAAAACACTTACTCGGATTCCTCTCCCGAAAGCCGATGGGGATATCCAATTCATCCTTGGGTTTATCGCTCGCCGCTGACTTCCATGCTCCGCCGACCCAACACCATTTTGTCAGGTCGCCCCGGACCTTGTTCGGCACCCAGAGACCACCACGCCCATGCGACCACTGAATGTGGTAGGCTAATCGAACCCCTTCTGCGCCGTCAGCTTGAAGAGATAGTTCATTTCCAGCACAGAAGGAAGACGGAACAGCCGGTGACCGCCAAAAAGAGTCAAAGTACTGACGATATGCAACCAGGCGTTCGGCGTCAGTTGGAGCGGCGCCACATTCCAGGCGGTCCACAGATATGACACGGCGAACGGCAATGGGAACCGAAATCCGACCCCCATGATCAATTCATTAACGAAGACCATACCCTCGGGAGGTTGGTCGGCGTGCTCGTTCTCGGCGGGCACATACAGTGAGACATCAGAGGGGACATGGAACTCCGCCCTCCAACGACTCAAGTCCTTCTTAGTCGCTGAAGTCCCGATCTGACCGAGGGTCCAAAGTGAGCGGTCCGCGGCCCGAAATGATGTCCGCTTCACGGGTTCATAGGGGTGATCGACCGAGTATGCACGGAAATCAAACTGAGGACGTTGTCCGGCCAGCCTCTCCATAAGCTCGGCAAATTCCAGGAAGGCCCGTCCGAACACACTTTTCTGCTCCCAATACAGTCTCACCGCCTCATCCTCGTCTACCGGCGAGCCCTTCTGCTCCGCCTCCGCCGACCTCGCCGCGTCAGCCTCGTTGAAAATCTCTTCAAGCTCCGCGGGTTTAATCCCAGCGCAAATGGCCTCGACGGCCGTCTCCGCGTGAAAATCCGCATAGGTTTCATCCCTAGCAGACTAAGTCGCGATGGCGGAAGTGCTACCCGCCTCGTACACAGTGGATCCTCCTCCAGACATGTTCAAAGAGAAAGGGGGGAGAGAAGTTTTTGTTCTTACCTAGAGAGAACGTCGATCGACGCAGGAAGCTTCAAAAAATTTCGGCTAAAGTCTTCTTATAAAGGCAAGAGCGCATAAAGATCTAAACCCCAGTAGCCCTAGCCCCTTTTATAGGCGAGAGCAGGGACTTTTGGGCAAATAGGCGAAAATTCGAGGGCTGAAGTGCAACCGTCGGTGGGCCGCATTTAATGCATCCCTCGAAACTCGCGTACGCGTCGTTTCGAGGGCACGCCAGATGACAAGTCTGACAAAAACCGTCGGATTCCCCCAGCGGGAGCGCGACGCGTGTCCCAGTGACTTTTCAAAAGCCCGCCTTCAATTCCCGCTCTTTCCAGTGTCCGAGGAGATCGTCCAATTTCAAAATCAGTTCGTCCGGAAGATGATCGTCCACTTCATAAAATAGATGAGTTGCTCGTCTAAAACAAGCGATCGCCATCAGTTCCACCTCGCCCCACATCTTCAACATCGGAGCGAGATGGGGGGCAGTTGTTGTGCGGCGATTTATACGCCTCAATGGCGATCGTTATAATGGTCGGGAGCCAACCAAAGAAGACAGATGCTGGGCAAGCGCCTAGCAATCGACGTCCAAGGCTATCGTCTTTTGGCATTTGGCGATCTCCTCTAATGTCCGACCGGGGACGACCGTCCCGTGCCACGTGTGAATCTGACACCCGTCAAAGTCTGCGAAGACCGAATCTCGGGTGAAGACCCACGTGCAGATCCGCAGAAGGCGCCGCAAGAACAGACCCTACTCCAGCCCATCTGCAGCTGTCAGTGATAAGGACGGCCTCACCTACCGATAGACTCGCCGAAAGGTCCTAGGTGGGACCTCCCACGACATCAACGCGAGGCACCTATCGCCTCCTCATTGGTTCGCACGTCTGGATGCCAGCAGCAGCTGCGGACTTTAAGGAAACAGTCCCACATGCTGGGACGATCGCCCGCCTTATTTAAATACAGGAAAGGGCAATCGCCCGCGGTGGACAGGGACATCCCAGCAACCTCTTCTCCTATAAATAGAAGGCCTCCAACATTGGCAAAAAGGGTAAGAGTTACAACGTTAAAACAGTAACAGTGGTAACAATTACACACAGCAAAAACAATACAGAGAACTCCTCATCTTTGTAACAAGAACATACAGAGCTTCAACTCTGGTCCGGCAATCTTCAACACTCGATAGCTAAGATAACTAGGATCTTTACACTCATTTTAATTGCACTCTAACATTAATATTTGTACTCACAAGTATTCATATTAATAACATCTCACGAGAGCATTCAAGCCCGTGACTAACAACCCCGACAAATCTTGTGTTATTTATTTCCCCACGGACGTGCTCTCGCATTTTGTTTGTTACTCGTCCATTCCAGCATATCATCTCCGGATAATATTTTGGGTAACAACAGTATAGAAAAAGCGTGAGTTACAACATCTGTGGAATACAAATAATTTGGGAGTTATACCATTAAATAGGGGTGAGCTCGGTTCGGTTTGGTACGGTTTCTAGCTAAAACCGATACCGAACCGCATCTTATCGGCATCTAGCATTTGATTACCGAAATGATTCGGTTTTAAATCGGCTCGGTGTGATCGGTTTCGGTGTCGGTTCGGTAGCGGTTCGGTGTCAATGGGCTACTTAAGTTGGGCTTGCGCCAGACCCAAATTGAACTATTTGGGCTAAATCAGATAATTGTAAGTCCAAATAGAAGGATTTAGACATAATTAATACACTTTAAAGCTTGAATAAAAATAAAATCTACTTCAATAACATGATAATAACTAAGGATTCAAAAAGTCCAATATCAGATTAAACAAAAGTCTTGAATTTCCTCCTCAACACAAGTCCATCAATTCATAACAATTTGCACAAAGAAAAAAAAGTCTGCAGAATAGTCATATGTTTTATTGGTCCAGTTCGGTTTTTAAAGTCGTGATCCATATCTGAAACTGAAACCGAGCCGCATAATTTGGTTTTCAAAATTTTAAGAACCGTACCATACCAATATCTTATTGGTTCGGTTTTCGGTTTCGGTTTTTTTGGCATTTTCGGTATTATCAGTTTTTGTCGGTTTTTCTGCTCACCCCTAGCATTAAACATGATCTGATGAATTCCTTCCGGTGTCTTCCTCAAAAATTTATATTACACATAAAACATACACACATCACCCCCAAAATATTCATGATTCAAGATGTGAAGAAGGAGATCGGAAATTATCCTCATTCATAAGATGTGTTTGATGTTTTTATCTCTACCTTGAATAAAGATTGCTAAGCTGTTGTTGGATAATTAGTTCGTTAATTCTGATGCTTTAAATCGTCATAAAGAACTAACGTTTTAATTATTTTTAGTTATTTTGTTAAAAAGCTTATATTCTTATGGATGTGCGCTTGATTTGATTTATGTTGAATTGGGTTTCTTTTGTTTTCAGAATTTAGTAAGGATTTGGGGTCTCCGCAGCAGGTTTCGATTCATGTCAAATCAAAGCAGAAAGTAACTCAGGTCAGATCAGTTTCGTAATTAAAATCAATGAACATCATATGTTCGATAAAATGCTTGAATGAATTTCATAGTTTAGATATTGTAGCATTCAATGGTTTTTCAAGCACATGTGGATTATATGACCCTGATGAATGTGATCGGATTGTAGGCATGTTTCTTTTGGATATGTGGGTTGAATTGTATGACGAGGGAATGTATGATAGTAAATATATTCTTAATCTATCATTAAGAAATCTCATCATTCTATTTCGAGCAAGGTACTATGACATTTGAAAAAATCCCAGTACCATTAATATAAGAAAACAAAATCAACAGCATCCTTTCAAAACCTTTACATCGAAAACTTGGTATAACCCATTTTCTAATTCTTTCTTAATTTGTGTTTAATTTTACTAAAATCCAAGATGTGGGTTTTTTGTAAACTGTGATTTTTAATGTGGGTTTTAATTTTCATGTATATGATTCATTATTCGTGTAACTCAATATCGGGAATGCGCGCGACACTTTCTACGACTTTTCTTCGCTTGGCTATTATGATGTTGCTTTTGCCTTTCCTTGCCGCCAGGATGGTAAGATTCGATCTGATAAAAACATTTATGACAACTTTTGTAACATTGTAATAGTTTGTAGTTAGTTTAAGGGTGTTTGGTTAAGTTGGAATTTAAGTTTATTTGTGTGATTGATGAGTGGGAATGTGGGATTAACATTGCAATTTCCATGGGTTAATGGATATAATTTCAGGAACTAGCGCCTGACATGGGGTATCATAACTGTTAAAGTGTTCTGTATTCTAATTATTGTGTGGCAAATATTGTTATCTGATGCTAATTATGCTGTAAAAATAGGTTGAAATAATGATAAAATCACAAATGACCAGTAACTAGATATACAAGTGTAGTTGGAATAAATATATTGATGGGAGACACCAAAATGTTGCCCGATTATGTTGCATTTTGGGGCTGGAGTCATACGCGAGGATATACCAGTTCCTTCCATTACCACGCAATGCAACATGGGAGAGCGGGATTACTCACGAGGTGGTAAGAAAGTCATTTATAATGATAATAGTATCGATATTCTTACCTCGCCTTGGAGAACAAAAACAGGTACAGGTACTAATCCACAAAGCCTTTATGCAAGGGTAAGTTTCTATATGATAAACACTTCGCCTCCATTATTTCTTTTGCAATCTGATGAGTTTGATCAAATGATGAAAATTAAATTGATAGTATTAGGTTTCTTTTGATTTATAGAAAAGAAGAGGATCTCTTTGTTTTATTTAGGATTGGTGGCTGTGAATTCCAAAGAAAAATGATGCACTCAGCGGGTCAAACGAGTGTGACTATAAGTACATTATTGGCCTTTTTTTTTCAGTAGAGAGGAAAACTGGAGCTGCAATGATTCTGATTTGATGTCTTACAATAATAATATTGTAGTTTACTATTCCCTCCACCTCACCAATCTTAAGCATTTACTTTTCGCCACGAGATTTAAGAAAAGTTGAAAAATAGTGTGTAAAGTGATTGTATGAATATATATTATTTAAAGTTGTGTAATATAAATGTGTCTTAAAAACAAAATGACCTTGGGACGGCCCAAAAATAAATATGAACCAAGATCGGTGAGACGGAGGGAGTATTTTTTATTTCTATTTTTTTTAAAAATTACAATTTACATAATATCCTTATTATTTGAAATTGTATTTCCATTACTATTGTATTTATTATTATTATTATTTCTATTTTTTATTTTCAAGATAACCCTATTTAATAGCATTTGTACTTGAAGACTACTGAAATATTTTGTAATAAGATTGTTACTTTAGGCATTGTATATACATGTAGATTAATCATCTTTATCGAATCTATGTAGATTAATTTTGATATACTTCAAAATCTTGAAGGATATTATTAATTAAATATTATATATCATAATTAAAAAAATTTAAAAAACAACCATAATAATAAATACGCAACACTCAAATAAATATACAATCCAGACACAAATTATAGTGCTGATGTGGCAAATCTGGACGTGTATGTATATTTCAGGCTCTACAAAAAAATTACAAGCAGAGTATGAACCGGAATGTGTACGTATATTTCAAGCTGAAAAACAAAAATTGCAGCAGAAAAGATACTAATATAGCAATCGTTTCATATTGAATTTTAGTTTTTTCATTTTTTTCCATTTCCGTCGTGTTTCACGTTTTTACATTTTTACCATTTTTAAGTGGTTCATCTTCATTGTTGTGCATAAGAAATTTTTTCATCATTAAAAGATTATCATAAAAAATGGGCTGGAGAGAAATAAAATTACTATAGCAAGTAAATAAATATAATTGGGATGGACTGAAACATTAAATAAAAAATATAGCGCCTGACAGACACGCTCGACAACAGCTATGCTATAACAAAAACAACTAATACTTTTAAAAATATTAATTAATACTATTAAAGAAAAATAGCTTTTAAATAAAAAAAGTTAAAAAGTGGACCAACCACCCATCAAATCAAATGTCACAAGTGTATTTTTAGCAATGGTGGGTCAAACCAACGCTTGCTCTCATTCAAGTGGAGCTGCCCACTGACACTTTTTCTCTTGGTTTGGGTGCCCACCAATTCTTCTTACATGTAGCTGAACACGGGCATCTGATTGTTGCAAAAAGGTTTGTATCGAGTTTGGTTGTTAGCTTATCTAGCTGTATTTACTAGCCTTAAGGTATTGATTTTTGACTGAAAATGATGCCTTCATATATTTGAATGAGCAATGATAAATAGACCTACAAAACCAATATACAAATAGGCCTACACCACAATAATGTGACAAGTGTCACTTGTTAACCAATCCATAGTAAGTAATTGACACTTGTCATGTTTTGTATGGTGTAGGTCTATTTGTAGGTTGATTTTGTAGTCCTATGATTCATTTTTGTATTTGAATACCTTGCTTTGTAGTATAAGGAGAGTCAAAGATTCTGATATTGCGTATGCTAAACACTGGCTTAAAACCCATCTGGCTAGATGTGTAAATTTTGATCCATTAATTTATCGAATGGGTTGGTTGGGTTGTATAGAGTATAATACATCCGCGAAGATAAAGATAGTTTGTGGGCGTCAAATAGGTTGAATGAGCCAATTGAACTAAGGCATACATCAAAAGGTGTGTCCACTTTGGCAGATTATCCGACCTACCTAAACCATGTGGACAATCATAAATTGGATCAGCAGATAGTATACAGTATTATGACAGACTGAATTTGAATTATTTAAAAATTTAGAGTTGGTGATTAAAATATGTTTTTTTGTTGGTTCGGTTGGTTCAGTATGTTGGCTCAGCGGGTGGGTTCAGGGGGACGTGGTCAGGAACTGTGTACAGAGGTGTGTTCAGGGGTTTGGTTCAGCAGGTGTGTTCAGGGGTTTGATTGAGTAGGCTGTTTCAGTTGTTGCATCGACAACTGATAATTTTAATCATCAGAAAAGTATAACCCGTTAATAGACACAAGCATGAACTTTCGAGCTCTTATGGGGTCAGTGACAACATGCTCACAGTTAAACTTCTGTCATTGGCTGTTGTTTTCCGATGGTTTGCTGAAATTGTTTCTGAGAATTCAGAAGATACCATACAATCTTGGCACATTGATGGACGCTTTCTCTTTGTCATCGGGTAAGCTCAAGGCCTTTTTTTTATTATGCTCTTTTATACTAGCAACACGTATATTGGAAATCATCAGATGAACCCTATTGACATAGACCTATACTAATATGTATATTAATTGATTTTTTGTTTTATATACAGGAATTACCAAGCGACTCAAGGAAAATGTTTCTCCATCTTAGGCATAAAGCATGCCATTTTTTGTAAACAATAACAGCCATAATGTAAGTGCTTGCTTTCGTAAGAAATTATCGTCGTCGTTATTTCCATGGTAAAAAATTAGCAAAAAATGTGAAGTTTTACATCTTAAGTTAATTTGTATATAGCAAAAAAAGCCTACTTGGATTACTACATAATTTGGTGGTCATGTAAGTTATACATAACTTCTTACTGATTTCTTATCTACATTTGCTAAATTTCCTCTCTAAAACGTTCAAAAAGGACCTAATAAATAATTGTAATATTTTTTACTAAACGGAAGTGATCAAATTTACTACTATCAAATTCAAGTATATTATTATTGATTTTGTAACATGCACAAATTTCATATGAGATAGGACATTGCCAGAGTATTAAAGCGCTTTGGTAGTAATATTATTTTCTTCAATGGCTTACGAGATCCTTGGAGTGGCGGTGGGTAAATCTCTTTCCTTACTTTAAGTGTCATATCGAGTGTTCTTTTGTATGAATTGGTTGCATATTTTATTGTAAAGAGGGTAAATAACATATCGAAAAGCATTATTGCCATAGTTCAGTCAAAAGTGTAAAATCTTTGTGTTACGATAACTTATATCATTAAATGATAAAACAGGTTCCGCTCACCTGTAATATGTTCCTGATGAGTCGGTATATCCACTTGATTCCGGGATCATGTTTGCTCCATTGAATGAAGAGAAATATAAATGTTGGCTAGAGTTTAAACAAAGACTTGGGTGTTAACGGATTATGTATACACGATACTAGATTCTATTTTCTACATTAACATATACTATGTTTTATACTAATATAGTTTAAATTATTGTGACAGGGTGTATCATATGGGAAACGTAGATGATTTGCTATATTAAAGGGAGATATGCTCGAGTTGGATCATCCAATTTTTCTAGTTGTGAAAAACCCGTATTTCAAAAGACAAGTGTTTCCTGGACATGTGAAGCCAGAAAGGATCCTTTGAATAACCCTCAAGAGATGACGAGCACCGAAAGACAAGTGGAGATTGGGAAAATAAAGGAGAAAGCTTTGTTCGATTGTGAACGTGGTTGAAAAATCAAGACTGTTTATTTAGTACTACTAATGGTTTTCTAAGGAACTTTGCATGATGTAATCAACTATTCGAGTCTAATAAAATATGGTGCAAAAGATGTGTTTGGAGTTGCTTTTGATGTAACAAAGCATTGTGATCAACACGAAATCTCCGCGATCGAATGTGAGTTTCCATGTTATGCTAGGAATATATAAGCTATAAAAAGAAATATTAAAAGTCCATTCCAATTAAATGACCAATATCAAATTAAAACAAAATTTGAAAATAAAAAATAACTACAATAACTAATAAACTATAAACTAATAAAAAAAGTTAGATTTACAAAAACATAAAAAAATTCACGCGAAACACTTGAGAGCAGGTTTGTGCGTAGCACGGGTTCTGACTTACTCGTGTATATATATATATATATATTACTTTTAGCTATAACTTTCAAAAGATATTTATTAAATTGTACTTATGCACATAAATTTACACCAATTATTTGTTGCTCAATTTAGAAATTAAAAGCATAATTATTTTGATACTTTAAAATGTATTGATTGAATATTTGTGATCATATTCCCCTAATATATAATTTTATAATATAATTATCATTTTTGCATTAATTCAGCGAATCTGAATAGATTTAAATCTTATTATTAGTTAATGGAGATAAAACGCATTTATATTTGTACATAATATTAAGATTAGAAAAAATATAATAGAATATCTATTTTCTTGTATTTTGTGTAAATTGTTGGAGATGCGTTCTTAATTTCTTTATTTTTGTGTAAAGCTGTTGAAGATCATTGTTGATTTTACGTATTTTTGTGTAATTGTTAGAGATCGTTGTTGATTTTACGTATTTTGTATTTGAAGTTGCGGTATTTTTGTGTAAAGCTGTTGGAGATTGTCGATACCCAAATAACAAAACAAGCAAAAAAATGTCTCAAACGATTTTCAATCAATAATTTTCACAAATAGGATGAGAATGTCTAAGAAAAGTAAAATCTGCAACATTAATACAAAACCAGAGGTAGGGCAGATCTCACCCATCAAAAATGCTGAAGTGGTAGAATCGAGCAGAACAAAAATCCATAACAAGAACGAACACAAACAAAACTCGGGAAGACCACGAACAACAGAACTAGTGAGGCCAAACAAGAAGTAATTACAATAACTAGTATTTTTCTTATACTAAAATTTTAAAATACGACCTCAAGTTTAACACTTTTAGTAATTGAGGACCTAAATTTTCGAAGGTATCAAAATGGGACATACTCTTTGATCTGTTAGACCAAGTTAGGACCTCTGTTAATTTTTATCCGTTAATTCCTAACAGAGTGCTTATTTGGCAGTTAAGTGACACGTGGCAGATATTTATTGGCTGGTCAATATATGATGTAAAAATAATAATAAAAACTAATAAAAAATATAAAAAAATGGAAAAAATTTGGAAAATAAAAAATAGCAGAATTTCAGGTATTTTTTTTATATTTTGAAATATTAATATTAAAAAATTGAGTTTTTATTCAAAATTTGAAAAAAAAATTAAGAAAATATATGGATCTTATTTATAAAATATTTTAACAAAAATAGAAACTAAAATATTATTTTCCATAAAATAAATAAAAAATATGATCAGTTATCTTCTCCGGTGAAGTTGACTTCAAGTAATTAATCTTTAATCTGTTTTTTTCTTAGATTTTTAGATTATTTTTTAAAATAAAACAGTTTTTTTATGAAAAGTAAAAAAACTAAATAAATAAATTACTAGCTGGTTTTTTTTACAAATAAAATAAAATAATTCAGATTTTTTATTTATTTTGTGGAAAATATTCTAGTTTTTATTTTTATTAAAACAATTTATAAAGAAGATCCATAATTTTTGAATTTTTTATTTCCGAATTTTAAATAAAAAAATTCCAATTTTGTAATATTAATTATATTCCAGAATTTTAAAAAAAAACTTCAAGTTACGATATTTTTTAATTTTTCAGATTTTTCAAATAAAAAAATGAAGTTCTGATTTTTTTCTTAAGTTTCGGGATTTATTATTATTTTTAAAATTTTATATTGTTTTTTATTTTTTATTATTACGTCATATATTGACCAGCGAATAAACATCTGTCACGTGTTATTTAACTGCCAACTAAGCACTCTGTTAGTACTTAACGGACAAAAATTAACAGAGGTCCTAATGTGGTCTAATGGATCAAAGATTAGGTCCCATTTTGATACCTTCGAAAATTTAGGTCCTCAAATGCTAAAATTGGTAAACTTGAGGTCCTATTTTGATCATTTAGCCTTTTTTTTATTGGTAAATGTTAGTTGTTATTAGTTAGTTCACCAAACATCCGATACTCTAAGATTATATCATCAATTCGTTCCCAAATGGAATAGAACTCGGGTCTTCCACTAAGGGAAGAATTCGATGGCCAATGGGCTATTGTAATAGAGAAAATAACAGAATAGTAAATAGCAAATATTACATTCCTTTAAATATGATCTCTAATTCCAGAGGAAGAGAGATCGATTTCCAGTATGGAATGCTTGGTGCGATATTTAACTAAAAGCTAACACTAGTAAATGCAAACAAACTGAACTTCGATATTTGGTGGGTGGGTTTTATATCAAAGAGGTTACCCAATTTTGCGTTTTGTCACCCCTAAGTTCTGCACTATTTTTTTGTGCAAATGGGTTACTAGACTATTATTACCGAGTAAAATAGTGACCCAACTATCAAAAACTTGTTATAACCGGTTGGTTGCCATGCTCACCTCAAAACACACACTACATTAACCCTATAAAATTGAAATTTTCACGTTGACTGAATCCAGTTGCCATCTTCACAAAGAGGTATTATCTCATTCCCAATTATTGTGTTCTGAAGTACAATTAATCCCACTTTCTGTTTTGAAAAATTTGGGCAATTGATAATAATAAATTAGGGTTTTTATGTAAGAAATGTAATATCCGCGTTTTCTATTTTTAATAATTTCTATTTTCAGTGTATATTCGTTTCGGATAACTCGCTTGGCACTGTTTTGGAATTCTGAACCTATTTTGTTCTTGGAGTTTCTCCGCTTAGACGGGTCTCGATGATGCTTTTACGTAATTTCATCTTGTGGTATATTTTGTCTCATGCGTATTCGATTCTCCTTAAACTCGTTCGATTCCGTCACTTTCTTACTTCCATGAGTTAGTATGCTTGATTAGAGCATGTTGTGAGTTTCGGATGGTTAATCCGACGTTGTGTCGTGATTTTCGGATGTTTGGGCCGTTTTTGTAATTTCCTAGAAATTTAGGGAATTTGTTCCTTGTTCAACTTTGGTTGTGTACCTCAGATCGTTTTGGGGTTCCGTACTTCCATTTCGTGTTATTGTTGCCCAAATATCGATTCCTATTGCTTTTATTCTCTTTAGGATCTTTTTCGTCATTTTGGGACCCGAGGGTGTGAGCCGCGGCACAAGGATTGTGCGCCGCGGCACATACTACCCGATTGTTATGGCCAAGCGGTGTGCAGTGTGCCGCGGCACAAGGATTGTGCGCCGCGGCACAGTCGATGCCGCGGCACACTTGTCGGCCGCGGCACACCCGTGTGGCACTGCCGGCTAAAACCTCTGTCTGCGTGCCCGGCCACGGATCCGTGATCTGCGGCACATGCAGTCGAGCCGCGGCACACTCCGAATGAGCCGCGGCACAACGAGCGGTCACCACCACTGGCGCAATTTTTGGCCACGTGCATGGCATTGAGCCGCGGCACACAATGCGGTCAGCGCTATAACTGTGTGTTTTCAGCGAGATTCGCTCATTTCCTCCTTTTCTCCAACCGTGCACGAGAGAGAGAGGGTTGAGAGGGGATTTCTTCTCCATCTACCCTTTTGATTGTGTGTTTTTCTTCATCTTCCTTCGATCGTGTAGCTCGGATTGTGGATCTAGCACGTGTTCTTCGGATTATAGGGCTTGAATCTTCAAGAGGTAAGAACCCCTTTAACCCTAGTATGATTTTTGGGGAGGGTTTGGTGGTGATCTTGTGTTTTAATCCGAATTAACCGATGTTGTTGTTAGATTTTGATAGTGCTCTCGTGACCCTTGGTTTTCTTGTTTATGGTTGGGATGAAATTCCGTTAATTCACCGTTAACCGATTTCAATTCCCTACGCACTCTTGGTGTTCGATAAATTGTCCCAACGGGTAGAACTAGGAGTAATTTCTTCGTATTCATGATCTTGAGATTGATTGTATATCATTATTGTGTTAGGGTCGGATTTGAGAGGATTGTTTGGACCGAAACCTATTCCTTCGTCATCTCCTTCGCGTCGTATTACCAAGGCAAGTACCTCGATATACGAATTGTAACTGCGTGAGATCATTGTTGTCGAAGTGTATGAGTTTATGTGGATGTATATATACGTATGTGTATATATATATGTGTTTATATATAGTTACATGTTAAATATATGTATGTATATACGTATATTGATATATATGTTTATGTCGGTGATCGACGAGTGTTGAATTCTAACATTAATTGACGTACTCGACTTGGATTGATGGACGAACTATAATTACTCATATAATATAGTAAGGATATATATATATATATATATAAATGTGTATATATTCGGTTGAGTCGCAACATAGAGATATATGTGCGGTGTTGATTGAGTTTGATTGATAACGTGCATGTTATTGTTTATTTGTGTGGATATGGACTGGCGGAGAAATTGTGTGACTTGATGTACCGAGTTGAAAATTGTTGTGACGTTTGTCCGTGTGCTTGATGTTTGAACAATGTGGATACTTGTTGTGAGAAACGTCATATCCGGGAACCTCTGAGGGCGGGGCGGTGTACTCCGGCATTGTGTACTATTAAATGTGCGGCTACATATGTGTGGTGAACGACTGTGTTACATAATGCGTGTGTCAAGGCGGCTCTTGCGGGAGTGATCGCCGGCGCAGTGACATGTTCAAGGAGCGGCCGACATAGTGGAGTGAACGCCGGTGCAGTGTGCGGTGGAGGCGCTGGCGAGCTTATTGGTTACGGGTATTCGAGTGTTAGCTAAGACCCGTTCTGCGAACGATGTTCGTATCTCAAATTCTTTCAACTCATTTTTAATATTTGTCTTGATACGGACAATTCATGTTTTTGAAAGCTTGTTTCAAATTGTTTTTAAAGCGTTGGTATCGGGGTTAGTTAACCACGGAGGTTTGACGAAATCTCAGGGTTAATGTCGGGGTCTTGAGCAGGATATGTCGAATGAGAGTTTTGTACCTTTGATTGTATTGTGGTGCTATTCTGTGTTTTGGGTCGAGGACCCTGTGGAATGTTGAGATGATTGATTTCATGATGATGTTATTTGGAATGGGTTGAGAACCCGGTGAGATGTTGTAATGATTTCGTTTGTGACGGTGTTCTATAAATTGGGTCGAGAACCCCAAATAAGTTGACTTGGTTTTTGTGTAATCGTTTTCCATACGTTGGGTCAAGGACCCGAGAGTTTTTGAAATTATTTCCAAAAGTATTCCCTTTCGATTTTAAAAACCCCCAGACGGCCCGAGTCAACAATAATGTTTGCAAACTACCTTATCAAAACATTTTTTTTCCTTTTTCCAAAAGGGATTTTCCTGACTCCTTGGGCTTGGTTAAAATTTTATTGATGTTATGTTTCGTAAAGAGAATATGGCTATGTGATTTATCTTGCACCTTGTGTATGCGAGTGTTACTCTGTGTTGATTATGGGAATGTATGGTTTATGTTAAGGATTAACGGCGGTTTAATTTTATGTTTTTAATGTTCGTATTTCTTTTATATTATTTACTTGAACTAGCAAAATTCCGGTTGCTAACCCCGAGTTTCGGGGTGGGTGCTGTTATGCGCTCGAGTTTTGGCGGCTCGGGAGCAGTCACGGTATTGGCTTGGAAGGAGATGGAAGACGACGATGCTAATCACACCAGAGTCAGAGTCTTTTCTTTTGTATCATTTTGTTCGGTATTTCTTTGCCGTTCGAGTATTCACCCTTGCATGGGTGTAGTTATCATTTATTAAATTGAGTTGTCATTCTTTTCTATGTTCAAGTTTATTGTGGTCATTGTAATATGAATGTCGTTAGTTTCTGAATTGGTTTATGACCTTGTCGGTCTGTTTTCTATCTAATTTTGACCCCGGTCGGTCAATCATCGAGTAGTCTTTTGGAGTTTAGCCTGGTAGATCCTTGCGATAAGGGTCTACGGCGTGTGACATTCCCGGTCATATTCTGGGGGTGTTACATTTATGGTATCGGAGCTTAGGTTTGCGAAAAACCTAGGCCGTTGGGTCAAGTCCATGTCTTGTGTAAGTCGCGCGCATCAGAGTTGTGATTAGTATCGTGGTTCCGACATCATCATAACGCAATCCGTGATGGTAAGCCTCCCGATCGTAAGTCCCCTTATACACGTATTTGATTACATTGTGCTAATATGCTTAATGTGAACTAGGAATTGGAACTTGTTGGTGATATTATCGTTTTAGGATATTACATGGAAGTCGAACATGTTTATCATTTCGGTACTTTATTAGAATGAATTTACGAATGACAATTTTATCCACCGCATGAGTATTTTAAGATGGCTTTTAGTATCTTGCAAACCGAGTTTTGACATTTTGGTCTTGCATGTTTTTATAGTATTCTTATGACGGTATTTGATGTTTTATAAATGACTTTTGGGAGTATTTGAGAATATTACCGACTTCGGCCTTTTTGGCATTTTGATCATTTTTTTTAAAATAATTTTTAGCACAGTGGGTTCCAGGCCGGACCACGGCGTAGTATCACGAATATTTTAAAGTGATGCTTTGAAATTTTCTAACATTGTGTAAAGCCATGATTTAATATCGTCATGTTAATTGGTCACGTATCTCGGTGGAAAATTCTTTCAAATAAACATTTTGGAAGAAGAGGAAAGATTTTCAAAATTGTGGTATTTGGGACTCAACATTCTTGAAATATTTCAAATTAGTTACGAAATTATTTTCAATTTTTTTTTCTTTTATACATCACTCGAAAATAATTTTTAGAGTCGTTATATAAACTTCCTCTTCCGAAATAAAAGACAGTGTTTACAAGTCTTGGGCGCAACGTGACTAGCCCTCTTTTTCAAAAATTTGTTTTCATTAAGTGCATACATATAATGACCGTCCTCGTCGAGGAACTCGAAATTGACTTCATAAAACTTTATGCTTTACGATAGTACCGTTATTCTAAGGATGCTAACTAAAACTCGGGTTGATAATTGTGGTATATTATGCAGTGATAAACTAATACTGTTGATCGGTGTTATCCGTATTAGTATGTCAAGCCTCGGCGGACGTGGACGTGATGATGGAAATGGAAGCGGCAAGGTGGTTCGTACGACCACGATCCATGCTACGGTGAAGGAGTATCTAGATCAATCGATATCCTATGAAATCTCCTCAGTGGTCGAGCCCACGAGCGAAGCCAAGAGACCGAGGATATCTGGGAAGTTTTTGGGCGGTGAAGAGTCTAAGGCTCCCAAACCCCCACGTCGTCCGAATGCGTCGTCTTCGCGATCGGGAGTGAGCGCTTGGAATCCCAAGCCAGCATCGGTGACTCTCGGTAAGAAGGGAGGGTGCTTCAAGTGCAATCGTCAGGGACATGTTCGTGCAAATTGTCCCTTTCCACTCTTGACTTGTTACCGGTGCAGGTGTGAAGGTCATCGGGAGAAGCATTGTGAGATAATTTCCGAGCTGGCAAAGAATGCTACCCTATTGGCGAACAGAGCAAGTGACTGGAGAATGTCCCGAAACCCTATGTCTCCTTCTGAAGAACCTAACATGGGAGGATGAATATTTTGTAATATGCCCTAATCGTTGCTGTTTTGGACAATCGTGACTTTGATCGTTCTTCATTTCATTGCTCTATGTTACCAACTCTTGCTGTTCTAAGTTCGGGATCGAAATGTTTTCTTAGTATGGGGAAATGTACTACCCGTACTCTTCATAGTGTTTTCAGTGTTGGGTGACTTTCATTCTTTGGTACTTCATCTATGACCCTCTCGATAATTTTTTAAACTACTGTTGTACTTAGCCTACCGTTCTCCGAACGAATTTGAACCGTGTTGTTAGACTCCGTGAATTATTGTGGTCTTTCCACATCTGAGCTTGATTCTTGCAGAAATTTTGTTCGAAGCTAATATTCCCTCGCGTGCAATTAACATTTCCGAATGTATTATGAACTTGGATGCGGTTGGTTGAGCTCGAAACATGATTTTCAGGACGTCTGAACTATTTTGTGATTTTCTTCACTCTGGGAGCTTTGGTATCCAAATTCATACTCCTCCACCTCAACTTATCGTGTTCCCATACAGTTTTATCGTCTCGACTCACGTATCAGATGCTTGCTAGGTCAGTTCATCGTATTTCTGGAACCTTGCATTCGCGCTTTGCTCGTGATGATTTGGGGCTGAGCAAGTAGTTATTTCCTTGATTGTTCCGCCGCTCTCTATTTTAAGTTTCGGGACGAAACTTGTTTTAAGGAGGGTAGAATGTAATATCCGCGTTTTCTATTTTTAATAATTTCTATTTTCAGTGTATATTCGTTTCGGATAACTCGCTTGGCACTGTTTTGGAATTCTGAACCTATTTTGTTCTTGGAGTTTCTCCGCTTAGACGGGTCTCGATGATGCTTTTACGTAATTTCATCTTGTGGTATATTTTGTCTCATGCGTATTCGATTCTCCTTAAACTCGTTCGATTCCGTCACTTTCTTACTTCCATGAGTTAGTATGCTTGATTAGAGCATGTTGTGAGTTTCGGATGGTTAATCCGACGTTGTGTCGTGATTTTCGGATGTTTGGGCCGTTTTTGTAATTTCCTAGAAATTTAGGGAATTTGTTCCTTGTTCAACTTTGGTTGTGTACCTCAGATCGTTTTGGGGTTCCGTACTTTCATTTCGTGTTATTGTTGCCCAAATATCGATTCCTATTACTTTTATTCTCTTTCCGGATCTTTTTTTCGTCATTTTGGGACCCGAGGGGGGGGGGTGAGCCGCGGCACAAGGATTGTGCGCCGCGGCACACATACTACCCGATTGTTGGCAGCGGGTGTCTGTGTGCCGCGGCACAAGGATTGTGCGCTTCGGCACACCGAGTCGATGCGCGGCACACTTGTCGGCCGCGGCACACCGTGTGGCACTGCCGGCTAAAACCTCTGTCCGCGTGCCCCGGCACGATCCGCGGTGCCGCGGCACATGCCGAGTCGAGCCGCGGCACACTCCGAATGAGCCGCGGCAACGAGCGGCCACCACCGGGCGCAATTTTTGGCCCTGTGCCGCGCACACAATGCGTGGCGCTATAATCATGTGTTTTCGGCGAGATTCGCTCATTTCCTCCTTTTCTCCAACCGTGCGCGAGAGAGAGAGGGTTGAGAGGGGGATTTCTTCTCCATCTACCCTTTTGATTGTGTGTTTTTCTTCATCTTCCTTCGATCGTGTAGCTCGGATTGTGGATCTAGCACGTGTTCTTCGTATTATAGGGCTTGAATCTTCAAGAGGTAAGAACCCCTTTAACCCTAGTATGATTTTTGGGGAGGGTTTGGTGGTGATCTTGTGTTTTAATCCGAATTAACCGATGTTGTTGTTAGATTTTGATAGTGCTCTCGTGACCCTTGGTTTTCTTGTTTATGGTTGGGATGAAATTCCGTTAATTCACCGTTAACCGATTTCAATTCCCTACGCACTCTTGGTGTTCGATAAATTGTCCCAACGGGTAGAACTAGGAGTAATTTCTTCGTATTCATGATCTTGAGATTGATTGTATATCATTATTGTGTTAGGGTCGGATTTGAGAGGATTGTTTGGACCGAAACCTATTCCTTCGTCGTCTCCTTCGCGTCGTATTACCAAGGCAAGTACCTCGATATACGAATTGTAACTGCGTGAGATCATTGTTGTCGAAGTGTATGAGTTTATGTGGATGTATATATACGTATGTGTATATATATATATGTGTGTTTATATATAGTTACATGTTAAATATATGTATGTATATACGTATATTGATATATATGTTTATGTCGGTGATCGACGAGTGTTGAATTCTAACATTAATTGACGTACTCGACTTGGATTGATGGACGAACTATAGTTACTCATATAATATAGTAAGGATATATATATATATATATATATATATCTATATATATAAATGTGTATATATTCGGTTGAGTCGCAACATAGAGATATATGTGCGGTGTTGATTGAGTTTGATTGATAACGTGCGTGTTATTGTTTATTTGTGTGGATATGGACTGGCGGAGAAATTGTGTGACTTGATGTACCGAGTTGAAAATTGTTGTGACGTTTGTCCGTGTGCTTGATGTTTGAACAATGTGGATACTTGTTGTGAGAAACGTCATATCCGGAACCTACGAGGCGGGCGGTGTACTCGGCACGGTGTCTGCAATGTGCGGCTCCATATGGGTGGTGAACGCCGGTGTTACATAATGCGTGTGTCAAGGGGCGGCTCTTGCGGGAGTGATCGCCGGCGCAGTGACATGTTCAAGGAGCGGGCGACATAGTGGAGTGAACGCCGGTGCAGTGTGCGGTGGAGGCGCTGGCAGGCTTATTAGTTACGGGTATTCGAGTGTTAGCTAAGACCCGTTCTGAACGATGTTCGTATCTCAAATTCTTTCAACTCATTTTTTAATATTTGTCTTGATACGAGACCGCAATTCATGTTTTTGAAAGCTTGTTTCAAATTGTTTTTAAAGCGTTGGTATCGGGGTTAGTTAACCACGGAGGTTTGTGAAATCTCAGGGTTAATGTCGGGGTCTTGAGCGGGATATGTCGAATGAGAGTTTTGTACCTTTGATTGTATTGTGGTGCTATTACGTGTTTTGGGTCGAGGACCTGTGGAATGTTGAGATGATTGATTTCATGATGATGTTATTTGGAATGGGTTGAGAACCCGGTGAGATGTTGTAATGATTTCGTTTGTGACGGTGTTCTATAAATTGGGTCGAGAACCCCAAATAAGTTGACTTGGTTTTTGTGTAATCGTTTTCCATACGTTGGGTCAAGGACCCGAGAGTTTTTGAAATTATTTCCAAAAGTATTCCCTTTCGATTTTAAAAACCCCCAGACGGCCCGAGTCAACAATAATGTTTGCAAACTACCTTATCAAAACATTTTTTTTCCTTTTTCCAAAAGGGATTTTCCTGACTCCTTGGGCTTGGTTAAAATTTTATTGATGTTATGTTTCGTAAAGAGAATATGGCTATGTGATTTATCTTGCACCTTGTGTATGCGAGTGTTACTCTGTGTTGATTATGGGAATGTATGGTTTATGTTAAGGCTTCACGGCGGTTGAATTTTATGTTGTTACTGTTCGTATATCTTGTATATTATGTACTTGCACTAGCAAAATTCCAGTTTGCTAACCCCCGAGTTTTCGGGGGGTGGGTGCCTGTTATGCGCTCAGGTTTTGGCAGCTCGGGAGCAGTCACGGGATTGGCTTGGAAGGAGATGGAAGACGACGATGCTAATCACACCAGAGTCAGAGTCTTTTCTTTTGTATCATTTTGGTCGGTATTTCTTTGCCGTTCGAGTATTCACCCTTGCATGGGTGTAGTTATCATTTATTAAATTGAGTTGTCATTCTTTTCTATGTTCAAGTTTATTGTGGTCATTGTAATATGAATGTCGTTAGTTTCTGAATTGGTTTATGACCTTGTCGCTCTGTTTTCTATTTAATTTTGACCCCGGTCGGTCAATCATCGAGTAGTCTTTTGGAGTTTAGCCTGGTAGATCCTTGCGATAAGGGTCTACGGCGTGTGACATTCCCGGTCATATTCTGGGGGTGTTACAAGAAATGTCAATTAACCTTAATCTTGTTTGATATTTGTCACAGATGGCATCGTCATCTAAATCTTCCAATTTTGTGATAACTTCCATCGTGGTGGTTCATTTGCAAAAACCCCGCTTACATATGACTTTGAAATCCTCTCAAAGGTAGAGGAGGTCGATCTCTCTTCTATGGACTTTGAAGCATTAGTTACTTTCATAGGAGAACAATTTTCTGGTGTTGTTAAAAGTTTGTTTTATTTGCTTCCTGGTAAAGATTTGGATAGTGGTTTAAGGTGTTTAAAGTCTGATGCTGATTTAAAGGAATGTGTAGAATGTGGTACAAAAAATGAATGTGTTTTGGATATTTATCTATCAAGTTATGTGTTTGAGTTAAATGATGCAACTGGTGAAATAGATGGTAGTGATAGTGAACTAGAAGATGATGAATATGATTATTTTAGTGAAGATGATAGTGATACAACTTCTATTGATCATTTGTCTGATAATGAGGAAGAAGTATTTGAAGTTAGGACTAAAAAGGCAGCCCCTAAACCTAGGCATAAATCCTCAAAATTGTTTGATACAACCTTTTTAACTAGGGTATACAATGCCTTGGAGATGGAGGAATTTGTTGATAAGGATATTGACCAAACCATAGAAGATTATGATATGGAAGGTGAGCAGTACCCAATGCATGATCCAAATATTAAATGGAACTTGATGACACCAGTGCTAGGTGAAAGGTATGAAAGTCCTGAACAGTTGAAAAGAGCTTTGATCTTTTATGCTTTAAGAAATGGATATAAGTTGTATTTTGAAGTTAATAACCCTAGGAAACTACATGCTAAATGTAGTAGAGATGCAGGAGAAAACAAATGTCCTTTTAGATTATGGGCATCATGGATGAAAAATGAACGTTCTTTTCAAATTAAAACACTTGAAGATAAGCATACATGTTCTAGGACATTTGAGTTTGGGACTTTGATTTCAAGCAATTGGATTGCTAGGAATTATGCTAAGAAGATCATGCTGAATCCAAATATTAAGATAAGGGATATTGTGGCATTAATTTTGAAGAAATACAAATGCAGAGTTGGTCTTACTCTAGCTAGGAGAGCAAAGGTTAAAGCTTTAGCCCAATATCAGGTATGCTTAGAGGATCATTATGGTATGCTGTGGTCATATGCATCAGAGATTTTGAGATCTAATCCTGGTAGTACTTGTAAGTTAGTTGTAGAACACATGCCTGATGGAAAAAATTACTTCAAGGCATTTTATGTTTGCTTTAATGGTCTGAAAGAAGGATGGTTACAAGGGTGTAGGAGGGTTATAGGTCTAGATGGGTGCTTCTTAAAAACCATATGTAAAGGAGAGTTATTGACAACTGTAGGAAGGGATGGAAATAATCAAATATATCCCATTACCTGGGCAGTTGTCAGTATTGAGAACAAGGAGAATTGGACTTGGTTTATGAAATGCTTGATTGAAGACTTGGGAATAGAAGGTGGTGCAGGTCTTACTATCATCTCAGATCAGCATAAGGTAATTGTATTTACTAATGTATTCAAGTGGAGCTGCCCACTGACACTTTTTCTCTTGGTTTGGGTGCCCACCAATTCTTCTTACATGTAGCTGAACACGGGCATCTGATTGTTGCAAAAAGGTTTGTACCGAGTTTGGTTGTTAGCTTATCTAGCTGTATTTACTAGCCTTAAGGTATTGATTTTTGACTGAAAATGATGCCTTCATATATTTGAATGAGCAATGATAAATAGACCTACAAAACCAATATACAAATAGACCTACACCACAATAATGTGACAAGTGTCACTTGTTAACCAATCCATAGTAAGTAATTGACACTTGTCATGTTTTGTATGGTGTAGGTCTATTTGTAGGTTGATTTTGTAGTCCTATGATTCATTTTTGTATTTGAATACCTTGCTTTGTAGTATAAGGAGAGTCAAAGATTCTGATATTGCGTATGCTAAACACTGGCTTAAAACCCATCTGGCTAGATGTGTAAATTTTGATCCATTAATTTATCGAATGGGTTGGTTGGGTTGTATAGAGTATAATACATCCGCGAAGATAAAGATAGTTTGTGGGCGTCAAATAGGTTGAATGAGCCAATTGAACTAAGGCATACATCAAAAGGTGTGTCCACTTTGGCAGATTATCCGACCTACCTAAACCATGTGGACAATCATAAATTGGATCAGCAGATTAGGGGTGGACTCGGTTCCATTCGGTTCGGTTTTTGACTGAAACCGAGGACCGAACCAAATATTCGGTTTCGGTTTGGTTCGGTTCTTTTTGAAGTTCGGTTCGGTTAGGTTCGGTTTTTTAAATATTCGGTTCGGTTTCAATTTGGTTTGATGTTTTTTCGGTTCATTTTTTTAACTTTCAAGAAATCCATGATTGAAATGTATAATGAAGACTTTGGTTTAAAGTTCCTCGTTATATGAGGACTAATGGAAATGTAAAACTTTATAGAGATTATGAGAAGAATTACATGACGGTGAATTCAATGCAAAAAAGCGAGACAACAATACATCAATAAGCGGGAGGAATTCAATGCAAAAAAGCGATAAAGAATACATCAATAAGCAATACAATACAGCAATAAGCAAGTCAGTAGTACAGCAAGGCAACAAGCAATACACCAAGGAGTGCAATAAGCAGTACAGCAAACTAAAATATCAAATAAAATCCTCAATATAAATTCAAATTTTAAAAATTAGCAAAAATCTTGAAATCAATAAACGTTTCTTAGTCACTTTCATTCTCTTGGTCACTCCTTGGAGACGACATTTCACTTGTAATACATGACTTGTCCAATATTTCTTCATAGATCATGCACAAAAAAAAAATATAAATGTTAGACGGTAATAAGAAATAATAATATCAAACAAAAACTCAAAAAATAAGTAATAAACTAAACTATTTCGGTCCATATTGGTCTGGTTCGGTTCGGTCCGTCCTGGAACCGAGAACCGAACCGAACTGTTTCGGTCCGGTTCTGTTTTTCTATTTTTCGGTTCGGTTTTCTTCGGTTTCGGTTTTTCGGTTTTTTTTTCGGGTTTTCTCGGTTCGGTTTTCGGTTTTCGGTTCCGAAATGCCACCCCTACAGCAGATAGTATACCGTATTATGTCAGATTGAATTTGAATTATTTAACAATTTAGAGTTGGTGATTAAAATATGTTTTTTTGTTGGTTCGGTTGGTTCAGTATGTTGGCTCAACGGGTGGGTTCAGGGGGACGTGGTCAGGAACTGTGTACAGAGGTGTGTTCAGGCGTTTGGTTCAGCAGGTGGGTTCAACGGGTGGATTGAGTAGGCTGTTTCAGTTGTTGCATCGACAACTGATAATTTTAATCATCAAAAAAGTATAACCCGTTATAGACACAAGCATGAACTTTCGAGCTCTTATGGGGTCAGTGACAACATGCTCACAGTTAAACTTCTGTCATTAGCTATTGTTTTCCTGTAACACCCCCAAATTATTCAGGGATATTACAGCGCCGTAAGCCCTGCCGTGGGACCCACAAGGCTAAACATACGCGGAACTATAAATTTTTGACCGATAAGGTCTACATATAATGGAAGGAAGAACAATACAAAGAGTATTCAAAACATAACCAATGTATCCAAAGACATCACAACACAAATCAATACCTCGGCAAACACAGGCCGGAACATCAAGAAAAATGGGAAACAATATTCGAGTATTTAATAACCATTCCAGTACAACAACACTGAATGGAAAACTCAAAACATAACCGGAGGAAAGACATAGTATCACTCTTGCCCACCATCTTCATGCCGACCCGATACCTGCCTGTCCGCTCTCCTGGAACCTGAAATACATAAAAAGTATTTCCCCCATAAAGGGGTTAGCCGTCGAATAGCTAGTGCAAGTATATCAAGTATGAAACACAATACTTCTCGACAATAAAGTACATGTAACCGTCAATTCATCAGTTCAAGACTAGTATTCCGGAATAACTAAATCTCATAACATCACATCAAGACGTATATGAATACCGTGGAAACGGTTCGTTCATATCATCCATCATCAATACATATATGAATACCGTGGAAACGGTTCGTTCATATCATCTGTCATCAATGCATATATGAATACCGTGGAAACGGTTCGTTCATATCATCCGTCATCAATGCATATATGAATACCGTGGAAACGGTTCGTTCATATCATCCGTCATCAATACATATATGAATACTGTGGAACCGGTTCGTTCATATTATGCCATCAATATAACTTACTTTCAAAGTCGAGAACGTACAATCATAAATATATACTTGCCTTTGAGACATCGAGAAATCGAATGGAAAAAGGGTATGAGTTCGGTAGGTCCAAGAACGCGCTTCCGGCACCTAAACGATTCGCAAGGAATATGATAATCAATTATCCATATTCAAATTACACGAAGAAAACTCCCAAAACCCGTCTACGATTTATGGAAGTACATAGATAAATAACTAGAGGTTGGAAAATCGTCCAAACCCTCACAAGTCCAAAAACGGCATAATCCAATCCGTAAAATCGTAGGAAAAGCATGCATATGGGATAGATACATCATAATCTCAAGGTTCTCAAGCTTCAAAACGGGTAAATCGGACGAATCTACGAAAAACCCCAAAATTCCCAAAAGGTAGGGTTCTGAGGATTTTTACCTTGATTCGTACGATAGGATGGATTAGATGTTGTATAATCCTTGTTATCCAACCCAAGATGACAATATCTGAAGGAGGACTGCCTCAAAAAGCCCCAAATCGCCTCTCCCGAGCTCTCCCGATCGGAAAAAGTGGAAATGATGTGAAATGGCAAGTGCAGGGGTTGACTGTCCCCTTATATACTGTCCCAGTCTAGCGCACGCTACGCCTCAATATTAGCGTGCGCTAACGGCTCACCTGGTAGTCCAGTGGATACTGTCATAAGACGTTAGCGCGCGCTACGAAACATCCCTAGCGTGCGCTAACTGCTGTCCTGCCAAAATCTCAGCTTACTGCCTCGGCCCGCTAGCGTGCGTTAATACTGAGCACTAGCGTGCGTTACGCAACACATATAGCGTACACTAGCCGCTGCCTAGCGTGCGCTACCTGCTAGTCCAGAAACCTGGCAACCTCACTGCCTCTGCCGACCTGGCCATTAGCGTGCGCTACGGACGGATGTTAGCGTGCGCTACTAACCACGAATAGCGCGCGCTAACGAACTCCTAGCGTGCGTTAATCCGCCAGTCCAGAGAGCAGTCTGAGTTACTGGTTCTGACCTGACTGGTCCCTTAGCGCGCGCTACGGCTCCAAGCTAGCGTGCGCTAATCAAGCTGAATTAGCGTGCGTTAGCCTAGGCCTAGCGTGCACTATTCCTCTGGCCCAGAACACTTCCGCAAGGTCTAAACAATACGATCGTGACCTAAACAAGGCACAAAACTTAATAACAATATCAACAACATCTCCATGCGTTTACAGAGCGACAAAATAAGGAGAACGACAAAGTCAAACAGTCAATAAAAGTACGGGTATTACATTCTACCCCTCTAAAAAGAAGTTTCGTCCCGAAACTTAAGAAATAAATAGTTCGGGATATTCCACCCGCATCTTCTCTTCCGTCTCCCAAGTCGCCTCCTCGACTCCATGTCTCGACCATTGCACTTTAACCAGTGGAATGGTCTTATGTCGAAGTTGTTTCTCGCGATGCTCAAGGATCTTCACGGGTTTCTCCGGAAAGGTAACATCCTCGGCTACGTCAATCTCACTGTAGTCGATAATGTGGCTCGGATCCGGTACGTACTTTCTCAACTGAGACATATGAAAAACACTGTGGACGTGACTCAAAGCTGGAGGCAACGCCAAGCGATAAGCTAAATCTCCAACTCTGTCCAAAATCTCGAAGGGTCCGATATACCTCGGACTAAGTTTCCCTTTTTTCCCGAAGCGGAAAACTCCTCTGGTCGGCGACACCTTGAGTAAGACATGATCCCCCACTTCAAACTCCAAAGGTCGACGACGAGTATCAGCATAAGATTTCTGACGACTCTGGGCAGTCAGCAATCGGTCCCGGATAATAGAAATCTTTTCCTTAGTCTCCATCAACATATCCGGTTCCGTTCCAACTAGCTCGAAAGCCTCGTCCCAACACAATGGAGACCTACATTGCCTACCGTAAAGTGCCTCAAAGGGTGCCATTTTGATCGACGCGTGCCAACTATTATTGTAAGCAAACTCGATCAATGGCAAATGAAGCTCCCAATCATTACTCCAGTCTAAGGCACAAGCCCGCAACATATCTTCCAACGTCTGAATCGTCCTCTCTGTCTGACCGTCCGACTGAGGATGAAAGGAAGTGCTCAAACTCAACTCAGTGCCCAAAGCCTGATGAACGGCTTGCCAAAAATGCGATACGAAACGGCCGTCTCGATCAGAAACAATCGTCTTGGGGGTTCCGTGTAACCTCACGGTCTCAGCAATAAAGGTTCGAGCCAGTCTATCCGGTCCCCAAGTATCCTTAATACCCATGAAGTGTGAAGACTTGGTCAACCGATCGACAATTACCCAAATCATATTCATTCCGGCCCGAGTCCTCGGCATGCCAGTGATGAAATCCATAGAGATGTCTTCCCACTTCCACTCGGGAATGGGAAGCGGTTTCAACAACCCCGCTGGTCGTTGATGTTCGATCTTGACTTGTTGACACGTCAAGCACCGTAGTACAAACTCCATAACATCCTTCTTCATATTATTCCACCAAAAATTACGCTTCAAATCTTTGTACATCTTACTCGTCCCGGGGTGGATTGAGTAAGGCGTAGCATGAGCTTCTCGGAGAATTCTCTGCCTCAACTCTAAATCGTTCGGAACACAAAGCACATACTGAAATCTCGAGAATACTATCCTCGTGAACCATAAAGCCAGAGCTTTTCCTTTAATTACATCTCCCTTCGGTTGAGAAATCATCGGGTCACTCCACTGCTTCCCTTTGATATCATCAATCAAGGATGAAGTAATTTCGAGTACACAATGTCCTCTGTACTCGCTGAAGCCAAACTTCTATCCCTTGCTCAATTAAATCTGGCGAATTTTAAATGCGAGACGTAAGAACCTCGAGCATTTGAAGAGATGCCGATTTGCGGCTCAAAGCATCCGCAACGACATTAGCTTTTCCGGGGTGGTCAAGAATTTCCAAATCATAATCCTTTATCAACTCTAACCAACGTATATGTCTCATATTCAGCTCCTTCTGACTGAAAATATATTTCAGGCTCTTGTGATCAGTATAAATCCGACACGGGGAACCATACAAATAATGCCGCCAAATCTTGAGTGCGAAGACAATTGCGGCCAATTCCAAATCGTGAGTAGGATAATTCATCTCATAAGGCTTTAATTGTTGTGACGCAAAAGCTATCGTCTTATCATGCTGCATAAGCACACAGCCCAAACCTTGACCCGAAGCGTCACTATAAACTGCAAAGCCCTCACTACCATGTGGCAAAGTTAAAATCGGTGCTGAAGTCAAACGCCTCTTCAGTTCATCGAAGCTCTGTTGTCTTTTATCCGTCCAAACAAACTTTTCGGTCTTCTGGAGTAATTTCGTAAGCGGCCGAGCGAGTTTCGAGAACCCCTCGACAAACCGCCGGTAATACCCAGCAAGGCCTAAAAAGCTACGAACTTCCTTAACATTTTTAGGCGGTGCCCAATCTAGCACTGCCTCAATCTTCTGCGGGTCTACACGAACCCCTTCGGCCGAAATCACATGGCCGAGAAACATAACTTCTTCCAACCAAAATTCACATTTCGAGAATTTTGCATAGAGGTGCTCGGTTCTCAAAATATCTAAAACCATACGCAAGTGTCGGGCATGTTCCTCCTTATCTCGAGAATAGATCAAGATGTCGTCAATAAAGACGACTACACACCTGTCGAGGTACTCGATGAATATCTTATTCATTAACTGCATGAATACTGCCGGTACATTAGTCAACCCAAAAGGCATGACTACAAATTCATAATGCCCATATCTCGTCCGAAATGCCATCTTCGGAACGTCGGACTCCCTCACCCTGAGTTGATAATACCCGGATATTAAATCAATCTTCGAGAAAACCGCAGCCCCTTGCAATTGATCAAATAAATCGTCTATACGAGGCAAAGGATATTTGTTCTTGATGGTTAATTTGTTCAGCTCACGGTAGTCGATGCACAAACGTAGTGAACCATCCTTCTTCCTCACGAAAAGAACAGGCGCGCCCCAAGGCGAAGCGCTCAGTCTGATGTACCTTCTTTCCAGAAGTTCTCCGAACTGATTCTTCAATTCTTGCATCTCGGAAGGTGCCATCCGATAAGGTGATTTAAAAATCGGAGCCGCATCTGGCTCTAAGTCCACTGCAAATTCTATCTCTCGATCTGGCGGTAATCCCGGGAGGTCATCCGGAAAAACATCGGGGTACTCACTAACAACCGGAATCGAAGAGAAATCGATTTCGTTTCCTTCCGTTTTCAAGGCATAACACCAATAGCCCGTACAACCTTTATTCAAAAGTTTTACGGTCTTCATGGCACTGATAAGTAACTTGGATAGTCCCAACTTACGCCCCAAAAATGAGTACTCGGATCCGTCTTTAGTCATCATGGTGATAACCTTGGTACGGTAGTTCATAATCGCTTGATGATTATCAAGCCAATCCTCGCCGAGGATCACAT
Source organism: Orobanche coerulescens (assembly GCA_033398695.1). Classification (NCBI taxonomy): domain Eukaryota; kingdom Viridiplantae; phylum Streptophyta; class Magnoliopsida; order Lamiales; family Orobanchaceae; genus Orobanche; species Orobanche coerulescens. The sequence continues at coordinate 8,880,726 of CM065805.1, read as the reverse complement.
CCTCGCCTTCTATATCAACTACAATCAGATTCGATAACCATTCCATACCGGATATAATCACCGAAAAATCTCTAATCTCCCGGCTTCCCACAATTCTATCCCCGCTAGGCAGTTTCACGATGAAGGGATCGCAAACATTCAGACAAGTTATATTCAAACGGCGTACACACTCCAAAGAAATAAAAGAATGTGTAGCACCCGTATCGAAAAGCACACGGACTGGATGAGATAAAATATGAATGGTACCTGAAGCTACCGCCGCGTCGGGTTCGTCTGTTCGGCGCATCTCATAAACCCGTGGTTGTACCGAACCGACGCTAGAGTTCCCCCTCCAGCGTTCTGACCCCGTCCCCAGCCCCTGCCGAAATTCTGCTGAGGTTGACCAAAAGATTGTCGTTGGTTCATACTTTGATCAAGTGGTGCTGGGGCAGAAGCCCGAGTGTCCAAAGTCTGATTCGGTTCGAAACAATAAGCCGCCCTATGTCCCATCTGTCCGCACGTGTGACACTTCAATGGTGGAAAGTTGCATTCCAAACTGACGTGACCTGGACGGCCACAATTATACCAAGTCACCGTGCGATTTGTGGTGCCCGGAGTAGGACGGTAACCCCTCTTTCCTTTATTAGAACGTGACGACTGTCCGGCATAATGGTTAGTCGTCTGTGACCTCTGAAAGTTGCCACCCTTAGAGCCAGAAAAATTCCCCGCGACTTTCTGCTTCTTCGGTTCTTCGACGGTATCGTTGTCGGGGCTTAACATATCATGGGCTAAAGCTTTGTCCTGATACTCCTTCAGTGTGGTACAAGCGAATCCGGCCATGTACCGTCGTAAGTCCAAATTCATCCGCATATCAAAATAGCGGATCTTATCACGCTCGTTCCGTACTTGATCCTTCACGTGGATCAGTTGTTGGTTGTACTCTACAATCACTTGCGAAACAGGAATGTTCTGCAGTTTAGACTCGAAAAAGGCTCGGATTCGGCTCTCTCGTACCGGCCAAGGACAAAACTCGGCCTCCAAAAGCTCCTTAAATTCCTCCCACGTGGCAATGCGATCCTGTGGCTTGATGACCTTCCACCAGGTAGCGGCCTCCTTGGTGAGGAAATACTGAGCAATCGGTACTTTCCTCACTTCGGAGCAATCAACCGCCTCGAAAATCTTTTCCAATTCCGCTAGCCAATCTTCCCATCCTAACGGGTCTGTGGCACCGCCAAATTTTGGAGGGTGCATACGAATTACATTCTGAAGCAAGGCATCCGTGTTCGGGTTCGGATTATTCAGCTGAACAGTTTGGGCTAAAATGGTCATCTGGGTAGCCAATTGTTGAAGTACATTCGCAACTCCAACGTCCGCGTTGTTCCCCTGGCCATTCAATTGGTCGTGTTGACTTTCGGTGTCGGGATGCACTGAGTTTGACAAGCTGGGGTTGGTTGACCCCGCAACAGAACTGATGGAAATGGCCGCGCCACGACCTCTTCCACGTCCACGGCCACGACCACGACCACGGCCCCTACCAGCTGACATACTGAAGAACACACAAGTCACGTAAGCACAATTCAATTACACGTCATCAAAGTGACCGATTCTCATGAATACCAATAAAAGGAAGCAAAGCGAATAAGGAAACACCAGAAGAGTGAGAGGTCTTACAAGCACCGGTCGCACTGTGATGATGGCAGGGTAGTGATACTGCGAACAAATGACGACTCGATCGACCCAAAAGACCGACAGCCTATGTATCCATAGACCTAAGCTCTGATACCATATTATGTAACACCCCCAAGTTATTCAGGGATATTACAGCGCCGTAAGCCCCACCTTGGGACCCACAAGGCTAAACATACGCGGAACTATAAATTTTTGACCGATAAGGTCTACATATAATGGAAGGAAGAACAATACAAAGAGTATTCAAAACATAACCAATGTAACCAAAGACATCACAACACAAATCAATACCTCGGCAAACACAGGCCGGAACATCAAGAAAAATAGGAAACAATACTCGAGTATTTAATAACCATTCCAGTACAACAACACTGAATGGAAAACTCAAAACATAACCGGAGGAAAGACACAGTATCACTCTTGCCCACCATCTTCATGCCGACCCGATACCTGCCTGTCCGCTCTCCTGGAACCTGAAATGCATAAAAAGTATTTCCCCCATAAAGGGGTTAGCCGTCGAATAGCTAGTGCAAGTATATCAAGTATGAAACACAATACTTCTCGACAATAAAGTACATGTAACCATCAATTCATCAGTTCAAGACTAGTATTCCGGAATAACTAAATCTCATAGCATCACATCAAGACGTATATGAATACCGTGGAAACGGTTCGTTCATATCATCCATCATCAATACATATATGAATACCGTGGAAACGGTTCGTTTATATCATCCGTCATCAATACATATATGAATACCGTGGAAACGGTTCGTTCATATCATCCGTCATCAATGCATATATGAATACCGTGGAAACGGTTCGTTCATATCATCCGTCATCAATACATATATGAATACCGTAGAACCGGTTCGTTCATATTATGCCATCAATATAACTTACTTTCAAAGTCGAGAACGTACAATCATAAATATATACTTGCCTTTGAGACATTGAGAAATCGAATGGAAAAAGGGTATGAGTTCGGTAGGTCCAACTCCAAGAACGCACTTCCGGCACCTAAACGATTCGTAAAGAATATGATAATCAATTATCCATATTCAAATTACACGAAGAAAACTCCCGAAACCCGTCTACGATTTATGGAAATACATAGATAAACAACTAGAGGTTGGAAAATCGTCCAAACCCTCACAAGTCCAAAAACGGCATAATCCAATCCGTAAAATCATAGGAAAAGCATGCATACGAGATAGATACATCATAATCTCAAGGTTCTCAAGCTTCAAAATGGGTAAATCGGACGAATCTACGAAAAACCCCAAAATTCCCAAAAAGTAGGGTTCTAAGGATTTTTACCTTGATTCGTACGATAGGATGGATTAGATGTTGTATAATCCTTGTTATCCAACCCAAGATGACAATATCTGAAGGAGGACTGCCTCAAAAAGCCCCAAATCGCCTCTCCCGAGCTCTCCTGATCGGAAAAAGTGGAAATGATGTGAAATGACAAGTGCAGGGGTTGACTGTCCCCTTATATACTGTCCTAGTCTAGTGCACGCTACGCCTCAATATTAGCGTGCGCTAACGGGTCACCTGGTAGTCCAGTGGCTACTGTCATAAGACGTTAGCGCACGCTACAAAACATCCCTAGCGTGCGCTAACTGCTGTCCTGCCAAAATCTCAACTTACTGCCTCGGTCCGCTAGCGTGCGTTAATACTGAGCACTAGCGTGCGTTATGCAACACATATAGCGTACGCTAGCCGCTGCCTAGTGTGCGCTACCTGCTAGTCCAGAAACCTGGCAACCTCACTGCCTCTGCCGACCCGGCCATTAGCGTGCGCTACGGACGGATGTTAACGTGCGCTAATAACCACGAATAGCGCGCGCTAACGAATTCCTAGCGTGCATTAATTCGCCAGTCCAGAGAGCAGTCTGAGTTACTGGTTCTGACCTGACTGGTCCCTTAGCGCGCGCTACGGCTCCAAGCTAGCGTGTGCTAATCAAGCTGAATTAGCGTGCGTTAGCCTAGGCCTAGCGTGCGCTATTCCTCTGGCCCAGAACACTTCCGCAAGGTCTAAACAATACGATCGTGACCTAAACAAGGCACGAAACTTAATAACAATATCAACAACATCTCCATGCGTTTACAGAGCGACAAAATAAGGAGAACGGCAAAGTCAAACAGTCAATAAAAGTACGGGTATTACATTTCCGATGGTTTGCTGAAATTGTTTCTGAGAATTCAGAAGATACCATACAATATTGGCACATTGATGGACGCTTTCTCTTTGTCATCGGGTAAGCTCAAGGCCTTTTTTTAGTATGCTCTTTTATACTAGCAACACGTATATAGTATATTTCCAATCTCAACATACAACTAAGAGAGCCGAGCTCAATAATGTCAAGATTGTTACAAGGTCCAGCCCATGCCTACTTGGATTACTACATAATTTGGTGGTCATGTAAGTTATACATAACTTCTTACTGATTTCTTATTTACATTTTCTAAATTTCCTCTCTAAAACGTTCAAAAAGGACCTAATAAATATTAATTTGTAATAATTTTTACTAAACGGAAGTGATCAAATTTACTACTATCAAATTCAAGTATACCATTATTGATTTTGTAACATGCACAAATTTCATATGAGATAGGACATTGCGAGAGTATTAAAGCGCTTTGGTAGTAATATTATTTTCTTCAATGGCTTACGAGATCCTTGGAGTGGTGGTGGGTAAATCTCTTTCCTTACTTTAAGTGTCATATCGAGTGTTCTTTTGTATGAATTGGTTGCATATTTTATTGTAAAGAGGGTGCTAAATAACATATCGAAAAGCATTATTGCCACAGTCGAGCCAAAAGTGTAAAATCTTTGTGTTACGATAACTTATATCATTAAATGATAAAACAGGTTCTGCTCACCTCTAATATGTTCCTGATGAGTCGGTATATCCACTTGATTCCGGGATCATGTTTGCTCCATTGAATGAAGAAAAATATAAATGTTGGATAGAGTTTAAACAAAGACTTGGGTGGTAACGGGATTATATATACACAATACTAGATTCTATTTTCTACATTAACATATAATATTGTTCCATACTAATATAGTTTAAATTATTGTGACAGGGTGTATCATATGGGAAACGTAGATGATTTGCTATATTAAAGGGAGATATGCTCGAGTTGGATCATCCCATTTTTCTAGTTGTGAAAAACCCGTATTTCAGAAGACAAGTGTTTCCTGGACATGTGAAGCCAGAAAGGATCCTGGGATTGACCCCTGAAGAGATGACGAGCACCGAAAGACAAGTGGAGATTGGGAAAATAAAAGATACAGCTTTGTTCGATTGTGAACGTGGTTGAAAAATCAAGACTGTTTATTTAGTACTACTAATGGTTTTCTAAGGAACTTTGCATGATGTAATCAACTATTCGGAGTCTAATAAAATATGGTGCAAAAGATGTGTTTGGAGTTGCTTTTGATGTAACAAAGCATTGTGATCAACACGAAATCTCCGCGATCGAATGTGAGTTTCCATGTTATGCTAAGAATATATAACCTATAAAAAGGAATATTAAAAGTCCATTCCAATTAAATGACCAATATCAAATTAAAACAAAATTTGAGAATAAAAAATAACTACAATAACTAATAAACTAGAAACTAATCAAAAAAGTTAGATTTACAAAAACATAAAAAAATTCACACGAAACACTTGAGAGCATGTTTGTGCGTAGCACGAGTTCTGACTTACTCGTATGTGTATATATATACATATATATATATTACTTTTAGCTATAACTTTCAAAAGATATTTATTAAATTGTACTTGTGCACATAAATTTACATCAATTATTTGTTGCTCAATTTAGAAATTAAAAGCCTAATTATTTTGATACTTTAAAATGTATTGATTGAATATTTGTGATCATATTCCCCTAATATATAATTTTATAATATAATTATAATTTTTGCATTAATTCAGCGAATCTGAATATATTTAAATCTTATTATTAGTTAATGGAGATAAAATGCATTTATATTTGTACATAATATTAAGATTAGAAAAAAATATAATAGAATATCTATTTTTACTGTATTTTTGTGTAAATTGTTGGAGATGCATTATTAATTTCTTTATTTTTGTGTAAGCTGTTGAAGATGCATTGTTGAATTTCTGTATTTTTGTGTAAGCTGTTAGAGATGCATTGTTGATTTTCTGTATTTTGTGTTTGAAGTTGCAGTATTTTTGTGTAAACTGTTGGAGATTGTCTCCATACCCAAATAACAAAACAAGCAAAAAAATGTCTCAAACGATTTTCAATCAATAATTTTCACAAATAGGATGAGAATGTCTAAGAAAAGTAAAATCTGCAACATTAATACAAAACCAGAGGTAGGGCAGATCTCACCCATCAAAAATGCTGAAGTGGTAGAATCGAGCAGAACAAAAATCCATAACAAGAACGAACACAAACAAAACTCGGGAAGACCACGAACAACAGAACTAGTGAGGCCAAACAAGAAGTAATTACAATAACTAGTATTTTTCTTCGACTAAATTTTTAAAATGGGGACGCCAAGTTTACTTGATTTTAGTAATTGAGAAGCTTAAATTTTGAAGGTATCAAAATGGGCCTCTTTCTTTGATACATTAGGCCAAGTTAGAACTTAGTTAATTTTTATCCAGTTAAGTCTGTAGTGCTTATTTGTGATTAAATGACACATGTCAGATGTTTATTGGCTGGTCAATACATGATGTAAAAATAATAATAAAAAATAATAAAAAATATAAAAAAATTGAAAAAAAATCTGGAAAATAAAAAATAGCGGAACTTCAGGTAATTTTTTTTATATTTTGGAATATTAATATTAAAAAATTGAGATTTTATTCAAAATTCAAAAAAAAATTAAGAAAAAATATGGATCTGTTTGAGGAGAAAAGTAAAGACAGTAAATCAATTGTATTGATAACAATGAATAGAGGGGCCTTTATATAGGCATTACAAAGAGAGTCTTTCCATACATGGGATTCCTAGTTAAGGTAAGACATCTAACAGGATCACCTTCCATAACTCTTATCCCCCTACAACTAGTATTAGGTAAGACACCAATACGGGAAGGATTTCCCGGAACACTCCCCCTGTGTCGAACGCTAATACTAACATGGTGCACACGGTGTTGCCTCGGTAAAAAACCTTTCCAAGTCAAATAAAACCCCGTGGGAAAAACAAAGACTTTGGTGAGGAAAAAGAGCGCAACGCACCAACTACAAATGTCAGAATCATGTGAAGTATACTCCCCCTGAGGTATACATGATAGCTCATTCCATCGAGCCATCTTTAGTTGAGCTCGGATAATCGACACATGCCGATGCTTCTCACATGTTTCTCAAATGTAGATTTCGGCGAGACTTAGTGAACAAGTCTGCGATATTCTCATCGGAACTCACTTGTTTCACTTCGATATTCGACAATTTTCTTTGCTGCGATTATAAAAGAACTTGGCGCAATATGCTTGGTATTGTCACCCTTTATGAAACCTAACTTCATCTGCTCAATGCATGCCGCATTGTCCTCAAAGATGCAAGTAGGGGTTCTTTGTAGTGGGATCTAATCCACACATTCCTCGTATATGGTCTATGGTAGAGGAGCTAAATGCACTCCCTTACGGATTCGTGCAATGCAATTATCTCTGCATGGTTCGAGGAAGTAGCAACCGAGTCCGCTTGGTAGATCGCCAAGATATCGCCGTATTCCCAATGGTGAACACATAACCGGTTTGGGAACGTCTTTTATGCGGGTCGGAGAGATAACCGCATCGCAAATCGAACTAACGTGTCGTTAGGATTCTCTCGCATAAGGGGTAAGCTTGCTCGCTTTAGCACTTACGGTAGTCAAGCTACCATGCTTAGTGCAATATCGGAGGAAGATCGACGGTCGGTATGCATCGTCTTAACCTCAACAATTCCTTTTGGAATATCACTCTCTCTTGCGTAGGAAAGAACAATCCAAGGTCACCGGAGCCTTTCAAGTATCGAAAGATGTGTTTTACTCCATTCCAATGCCTTATCGTGGGAGCGGAGCTAAATCTCGCTACAGATTCATAGAGAATGCGATGTCCGGGCGAGTACATTGAGCCGGATACAACAACGCACCGATTGCGCTAAGGTACGGTGTTTACGCTCCAAGGACCTCTTCATCCTCCTCTTTAGGGCGAAACGGATCCTTGTTCATTTCCGGACTTCGACCAATCATGGGGGTAGCAAGAGGATGTGCCTTGTCCATGCTAAATCGCTGAGCATTTTGTGGACATAGGCGGTGATGAATGAGTATACCATCATCTCGATGTTCTAGCTCTAAGCCCAAGAATCGAGTCCTCCCCAGATCTTTCATCTCGAATTCGGATTTAAGGTAGCGGGCCGTTTCATTGACCTCATCTATGGTACCGATGACATTCATGTCATCTACATAGACGGCTACAATCACGAATCCTGCATCTGTTCTTTTCACGAATATGCATGGACAGATGTCACCGTTCTTGTATCCCTTCCCAACCAAGTATTCACTTAGGCGGTTGTACCACATCCTTCCGGATTGTTTCAAACCATACAGTGAACGACGCAATTTCACAGCGTACGCGCTCCGTGGTTTAGAGCTACTTGATTTGGGCCATGAAATCCCTTCGGGGACTTTCATATAGATATCCGTATCTAGATCCCCATAAAGATACGCTGTAACCACATCCATAAGCTGCATGTTCAGTTTTTCGGACACTACCAAACTGACTAAGTAGCGGAAAGTGATGATGTCCATAACGGGAGAATACGTCTCCTCGTAGTCAATGCCAGGGCACTGCGAGAAGCCTTGGGCAACTAGTCTCTCTTTGTAACGCATGACCTCATCCTTATCATTACGTTTACGAACAAAGACCCATTTATGTCCAACTGGTTTAACGCCCACGGGTATTGGCTCGATACGGCCAAGTACCTCACGTTTAGCCATTGAGTCTAGTTCAGCCTGCATTGCATCTTTCCATTTCGGCCAATCGGCTCGTTGTTGACACTCAGCAACCGAGCGCGGCTCAGCGTCGTCGTCTTCAATAATTTCTTGAGCGACGGAGTAGGCAAAAGCATCGTCGACTAGCGTGGGCGGCACATCGATAATGCGTATTCAATCGTACATTGCATCGAGATTTCTTTATTTTCCGACATCAACAAAGTTTCCAGCGCGTCGTCGATTGTTCCATTGTTGATTCGAGGACATATCCGTAGTCGAGATAATCTCGTGTGGCCAGTCACCGTGTCGATGATGAGAGGATTTTGTGCCTCCGTTCCTCTTCTCTTTCGAGTTCGGTATCCTTTCTACCCACCGGCCTCCCCCTCTTTCGAGCGGGGATAAGAGCGGCCGAAGCGGCCGTCCCACCACTAAGGTTGACGCCGGTGGCATCATTCCTTTGGGTGGCTGAACCTTGCCCTATAACTGGGACTTCTAACCTTGCGGGAACATTCGCGGCGGGAATGGTAGATCTTGTCACTTTCGCGATGTCGGTAAAGGCGCCGGGCATCGAATCCGCAACTTTACGAAGGCGAGAATACGTTGCACTTCTAGCTTGGGTCAGGCGTGCGGGGATCTTGATGAGGCAAGGAGGATCACACTGCACAATTTCTGGCGTTCAATGGAATCGTTCGATTCCTCTCTCCCCCTAACGACGGGAAGTTTGTCTCATCAAAGTGACAATCTGCAAATCTTGCGGTGAATGATCTCCTGTCAAAGGTTCCAAATAGCGGATAATTTTAGGCGATTCATAGCCAACATATATACCTAATCGTCTTTGCGGACCCATTTTAGTCTGTTGTGGGCGTAATTGGCACATATACCGCACAACCAAAAATGCGTAAGTGTGAAATATCGAGGCTCGTATCCGATTACCAACCGGTACGCACTAAACAGTTGATTGGCGGTGGGTCGGCGAATAAGTATAGCCGCATGCAAAATTGCATAACCCCGCGTAAATCGGCAAGTTGGTGCGCAATACCAATGCTCGGGCGATAAGTCAGAACCGCTTAATCATAGCCTCGGCAAGGCCATTCTGCGAATGAACGTGGGGGACGGGATGTTCAACATCAATCCCAATCGACATGCAATAGTCGTCAAAAGACTTTGACGTAAACTCTCCAGCATTGTCCAATCTTAATGACGAGATTGGGAAGTTGGGGTGGTTAGCCCGTAACTTGATGATTTGTGCTAGGAGTTTAGCAAATGCAGCGTTTCTCGTGGATAGCAGAGCGACGTATGACCATCGCGTCAATGCATCAACCAGAACCATAAAATATCTGAATGGTCCGCACTCTGGTTGAATAGGTCCACATATGTCCCCTTGAATTCTTTGTAAGAAGCGAATATTTTGTGTTGAGTCTTTAGCAAATGACGGAGAGGGTATCAACTTTGCTAGTGAACATGCTTTACAAAACGATTTATGGGCATTAGAAATTGCCACGGAAGCCTCGGGATTTAGAAGAGATGCACCGTCAACCTTATCAGGGCGTGCGATCTTTAGTCCCGGTGATACGGTATCAAGCTCACTCACATCAATCCCGATATCGAGTGGTGCTTCCAATCGTTTTCTGGACTTGAAAAACGGATGACCATGTGAGTTTTTCAAAATGCGAATCATCATGTCGCGTCCAGGGTGACCGAGTCGGTCATGCCATAGTTGGTATGCTTCGGAATCACACAGTTCGTGACTCACAGCATAGGATTCAATAACCCTTATTGTAGTCTGGTATAAACCACTACTTAGACTCATAAGTTTCTCGAGAACGCGGCGTCTTCCGCATTCTGCCAGAGTAACACATAAAATTCTGTCCCATTCTCACAATGTGTATCAAGGTGATAACCGTTGGCACGGATGTCCCTAAAACTTAGCAAGGTTCGGTTTGCTCTTGGGGCATAGAGAGCATTTGTGACATTAATATGCGTACCATTAGGTAGCAAGAAATGAGCAGGTCCCCTCCCTTGAATTACTTGGGAGGAACCAATCATTGTTGTCACTGAGGATATTTATGGCACAATATCCTTGAATAATTGCCTATTCCGAAGAATAGTGTGGGTTGTTCCACTATCAGCAAGGCACTCAATTTCGCCACGAGACATCTACAATAAGACATGAAACTCGATTAGTCCTATGATTAGATACATAGCGAGAACTCATTTACATCGAGTTTGGGGAAATTCGACCAAGTTGGTTAGGATCAAAGTTAGCACAATCGCTGGAAATAATTTCCGCGCAGATTGACCTTTGTTCACTAAAATAGCAATAACTTCTTCGTTAAGAAGGCTATGGACGAACGGTCAGTTTTTTTGGAAACTAGACTTCCGTATCTTTTTTTCCATAGGTCGTGCACTTTCTGGATCATTAAACTCAGATCTCAGTGCTCGTTTCAATTTGCTATTTTGGTATTTCCCTATTGTTGAGTGATAGAACAAGGTTGAAGCCTTTTTCAAAGGCATTATTGTTGATACAATACTATGAAAATATGGCCATAGGAGCGTTTAAATACTTTAAAACGCATCTTGGTTTTCGATTTATATCTCCACTAATGATCCTTTCGGTAACTCCAACTTGGTAGACTTGCAGAGAAAGTAGGAATGTCGGTACAGCTAAGGCTGTTTAAAAACCACTGATTCCGTTTGAACTCTCAAAGCATAAACAAATACCAAGGAGGATGTGCCTAGTCTTGATCAAAAGTTTTGATGAAATCCTACCAATGTATCAAATTTTTAACCAAGCAATTCATTGCTAGCAATTATTTTGTGATAAACCAAACATGCTTTCGAAGGGAAAAAATAAAATTCATCTTTGCACAATCACAGCAATTAAAAGAATTTTATTCATCATGGCCAACTTTATTACATTCATGAAAATCCAAAGTAGTTCTCGGAAACTAGAAACAAGACAAAACATAACCAAAGCGTAAAACTAGTCAAAGTCGGCAACATCCATATGTTGGTCTTTGTCCGCAATGGTGAGAGGAGGGATCTCAGTCTGGATCTCAATATGGTTCACCTCCGTATTCTCATTATCTTCTTCCATGTAATTCGACTCTTGAGTCAAATATTGTTTATAGTGCTTGTAGTAAGCTTGGATGTTCTTTGGCGCTTTGCAATTGCGGTAAGTATGCTTCTTCGATCCGCAAGTATAGCAATTCCGGCCTTCCTTTGGAGTGGTTCCATTCCCGGTGGCAGGAGGCGGCCCACGTGGTTGGGTTCCACTAGGTCCCGTGGCCGAGCCACCTTGCCTCTTCCACACGTTGGAACGACGACCTCGTCTTTTCCCTCGCTTGCTCGAGTCATGCATCCGTGGTGCTTGCAAAAACTGAGTAGCGTTGCCTTTTCTATTTTGTCGTGGTGCTTTCCTGTGGGTAGCCTGATTCACTTCCGGAATCGGCTTCGTACCAGCTGGGCGCGCATTGCTATTGAGAATAATTTCATGGTGCCTTTCTTTTTTCGCGAGGTGGGAGATAAGGTCACTAAAGTTCTTAATTCTCCCTTCCTTATAGGCAACGCGCAGCTGATGAGAAATTACACTTGCTCCTACGGGAAACGTGTTAAGAGTCTTCTCGATCAAATCTTGATCAGACTTCTTGACACCACAAAAACCAAGATCAGCGCGAAGATCGAGGATAGCTTGATTATAGGCTTCCACATTCGCATAATCCAAAAATCGGATTTGCTCCCACTTAAGTTGCAATTCGGGGAAGCGCTGATCATGCACATTATTAAATCGTTGTTCGAGTGTATCCCATAGTTCTTTGGGGGTTTGCAAGTTCATATAACACTTTTTCAACAACGGATGTATATGTCTACGCAAGTACATCAGTGCATTAGCCTTGGTTTCCTCGCTCGGTTCTTGAGCGGTAGGCTCGTTAGAGGGAAATATGGTGGTGGTAAATCTCTTACCGACGAACGCCAAGCGAACGTCTGAGACCCACCTATGGTACTCCTTACCAGCATGGTCAAGGATGTCGAACTCCGGATGAACATCGGAGCTTTGTGCCATCTACAAGATATAAACAAGAGGAAGTTAGTCTTGTTGGATTTTCAGTGACAATGTAAACGGTCACAATCGATGCTTTTAAAAGTGTGTAACATAACCGTTACTCGATTTACTTCCCTTAATTGTTGTTTAGTAAAGTCGACAAAAAAAACGGCGATATCAGATCGCACCCAGATACGTGGTGTATGCAACAACCACAAGTATCGACTTTTCAACAATTCCATGACTCCTCCAGGACCGTCACACAGTTTTCTTCGACACGCAGAGATACCGACTTCTCTCGCGGTCTCATCCACCGCAAAGTAGCGTGGGGGATAAAGAACCCAAAACCCGTGTCCCCAAAAGAAAAATTCCCAAAAGGAGAGAATTGAAATAGGGACAAGTTAGATAATTACCTCGATTATAAAATTAGGCACGTGCTGAATCTGTGGTGTGCTTCGATCTACCGGTTGGTACTCGATGCGACGACGTGAAACCGGAGGCGCAATTTTGGCTTAGAAGATAAGTTGATGTTCGGGTTTTGGTCCGAGAGTCGAACCGGTCGGACTAGGCCGGATCGAGCCGGTCGGCGCGGCCATGGCGCGGCGCGGCGGCGGTCGGTCGGCGGCGTGGCTGGGCGCTGGGCAGTGTTAAGCGGCGGCCGGTGGCGGCGGCGGCGTGAGCGGTGGCGGCAGCGGCGGTGTTTCGGCGGAGGTTCTTGGCGCTGGCGTCCGGCGGCTCTGGCGGCGGTTGTCTGGGCGCTTTAGGCGGATTCGACGGCGGCGGTGGCCAGTGGCGGCATCGGGCGGCGAGCTGGCGGGCAGTTGTGGTGGCACTGGGCGATCGCAGCTGGCGGCGGCATGGAAGCCGGCGCGGTGGGCGGCGACGGCTGGTGGCAAGAAGCGGCGATTGAGTGGTAGCACTGGCGGCGACGGCCAAGGTGGCGGCGGCGGCGACGGCCGGTGGTAAGATCGGCGGCGACGGCTGGTGGTAAGATCAAGTGGCGGCAGGGCGGCGGAGGTCAAGGTCCGGTGGTGGCTGGCACCGGTGGCGCTGGGCGGTTCTGGGCGGCGGTGTCAGCGGGCGACGGAGGCTGACGGCGGCGGTGCTCGGCGGTAGGGCTTGGCCGATTTTTTTTTTTCGTTCGAGTTACGTGCTGATAACGTGTTTGAGAAGAAAAGTAAAGACAGCAAATCAATTGTGTTGATAACAATGAATAGAGGGGCCTTTATATAGGCATTACAAAGGGAGTCTTTCCATACATGGGATTCCTAGTTAAGGTAAGACATCTAACAAGATCCAACTACTTATGGAAGAGTCTAGAACCTTCCATAACTCTTATCCCCCTACAACTAGTATTAGGTAAGACACCAATACGGTGTAACACCCCCAGGATATCCGAGGTATATTACAGCGCCGTGAATCCCTATATGGGACCCACCAGGCTGAACAAGCATCATACTCATCGACTCACAGAAACAACAGAAAAATACCTCGTCATAAAGACGCCCAACAAAATAATCCACCTGGTTAAACCGGTATAACATAACACCATAATCCGACACAAACATAATAACCAACAATACAATCCCGACGAGTAAAAGTTCTTAAGTACTCTAGTACTTCTATTAGTTCAAAGACCACAAAAGGTAAAGAGATAGAAAGCAATAAGACACCACTCGTTTACAATCATCACGCACGGCCATCATCCGCATACTGGTCCAGTAGCCCATTGCCTCGATTAACTCCGACTGAAATTCATAAAACGAATTTCCCCAAAACGGGTCCCCAGAGGGGTTAGCAATTACGCTAGTACAAGTAACCAAAGGAACAACTTACATCATACACATATAGTAAATGCATGCAATCAAGAAAACAATAGTTCCAAGACACTCATTTCCGGAAATGTCATAATCAAATCACATTTGTAAAATGCACCACAATTAACCGTCGATCCACGTCTCTGTGGACCCCTACCGAGACCCCGTCGGATCTAACCCGTAGTGGTTAAAAGAAAGCTCGTCGATCCACGTCTCTGTGGACCCCTACCGAGACCCCGTCGGATCTAACCCGTAGTGAGCATACACACACACACACCATTTCTCACACAATACTATTGTAATACCCGGTTGTAATTCAGTCATTATCATTCAGTAATTTCATTCGGTGATTGTCACTCAGTGGATTTTCACTCAATTATAATCATTCATCAATCATGTTCATTCACCGTGTTCACCGTTCGGAAAAACTTCGAGTTGTGTATCGTTATTGTTCATTATTTCAACTTTCCTCATATAAGTTCGACTTTGTTAGATCACCATTAATTTTTGGTAACTCCAAAAATTCTAAATCTTCGCAATATTATAGAGCATCGAGTTAGCTTTCCAATGGTTCAAACGGTGAGTCAATCGGAGTCCGGACGAGAGAGTTATGGTCGTTTTAGCTCAACCGCTCATTTTTCAGTATTGGCCGATCACTGCCGAACGAACTCGGCCGTGTCGTCCGACACGCCCGTGCATTTCGTCCGAAAATGCCGAAGTCTCTGCCTCAGGACCCGACCGTGTCGTCAGCACGGCCGAGTCGGACTCTTCCGGATAATCTGTAACCGATCGCCAGACGCCCGGCCGTGTCGCCCTGCACGGCCGAGTCATGCCGAGTCATTGCCGGACGGGTCATCGCTTTAAGGCCCTCCACGCCGCGACCGTGTCAAGCGAGACACGGTCGAAGTCCTGTCGGCCACCGGCCGGTGTGCGACACGGCCGTGCCGATCGGCACGGGCCGTGTCCGGCAGGGTAGTCAACCCCTATAAATTCATTTTTTGAGTATTTCAGCTCATTCCTTCCAGTTTTTTCCACCTTTTACGAGAGAGAGAAGCTTGAGGGAGAGTTTTCTTCATCAATTATCATTTGAGTGTGTATTTTTCATCACCTTCAATCATTTGGGAAGCTTGGATACTCGATTAAACGCGTGTTCTTCGGATTAAAGTACTTGGATCTTCAAGAGGTAATTCCTTCATCACTTTGGACTTCGATTTTGTGTTGAGATATGATGTTTTGGACGTTATAATCATGTTATATGAAGGGATATGTATATGATTATGAGTTTGTATAAGGATTCATTGGATTATTGAGGGATTATTCAAGAACACCTTGAATATCGAGTTGGAATTGGGGATTTTCGACTAATTGTTGTTATAATCACATTTTTGGATATTCATAACGGATTATTGATCGTATTGGAGATGTTTTATTGGTTTGAAACACTTCTTGGGGATTTGAGGTTGGTATTGTTGAGGTTTAGTTGTAAACAATCGGAGTTTGGCCACAACGTATTCGATATAATGCCCCAATGAACTTAGTTTAATCGTATCGACGTTTTGAGTTCGTTATATTCGTGTTTAATTCGTATATTGATCGGATTGTCGGTAATTGTATTGAATTAAGGTTGTTCGTGCGACCGACACTTCATTTAGGACATTTGTTCGTGGAAGGACTTTCTTCATCGGTATTTTGTAAGTTAATTCTTACTCGGTTAAAAGGATATTCATACCTTTTGTTGTTGTTCATTCATAATCATAACTCATTCATCATTATATTAACCGTATCAAAACTTGTTGTTGTCAATTAATTACTTCAGTCATAAGGAACGACGGTTCCAATCTTTTCATTGAGCTGTCATTTTTTTCATTACCATTCCACCTCGGTGAGTCATTATTCATTTTCGATGTCACTTTTGTTATATCGTGGCATTCCGGGTCATACTGGCGTGCCGGTTGGTATGTGTTGGATTTTCATGTCGGGCACGTGATGGTCATGTATTGGGAGTGATACATTGGACTGTGCACACGGGTCATATTGTCTCGTGAGACTGATTAGGTACAAGACCACACGTGTATTTGATCGATACTCGTTGGTGGCTTGTGCACGGACACATTTCCATCCCGGGCGTAGTGTGGCGCCACCCTTTGAGCCGTACTGTTAGTTGATTCATATAGCATATTTGATTGCGTATGTTTCGACAAGATATTTCATAATTTCAGATATAATCATGATTGTGTATTTTCAACCCTTGAGGATTGTTGTTCTTTGTAACTGACCCCGTTTGGGGATTTTGTTTTTCAGGTCATGGCAAAGCAAACGCACGGGAATAGCATGTTGATGTCGAGGAGTCCTAGTGATACTAGTAGGGGGCCCCGATCTTTCAGTTATTCATGTTATTGTTCTTTATTTTCCGCTGCAGACTTTCATTTGAATACTCCGTTTCATTCAGTGGTGTGTATTTTATCTTCATATAAAATACACTAGTATTCGGTATTGTCCTGGTGTGTTGTAACTAAACTCCTCATCGGAGTAATTATTGCTGTAATGTAGTTCGGTACTACATTTATCTTGTGTAATTCATTCATTTTCATTTGCCTGGTGGGTCCCAGTTGGGGATCTACGGCACTGTAATATCCGCCTAGTTTGGGGTGTTACAGAGTTGGTATCGGAGAGTGGTTTTGAATACTACCCTCCAAGTCATGTCTCATTTGAAATCATCGTCATCGGACTAGTATCATTGGACTTTCGCGTCACGTGTGACCTGTGCAGATGCCGAGCCAATCAGACCGAAAGAACTGTAAGACTTCTAACGCCATGGTATAATTTCTGGCAATAGTCATTCATTCATCATTCATCATTTAACAATCCTCAAACATCATCATTCATTATGATCGGGACGATCATATTAACTCATCAATCACTTAATTCATTTCATTACTCAGTTAATAATCAGGACGATCATGTTAACTCGTTAATTACTCAATTCATTTCATTACTCAGTTGTCAATCTGGATGATCATATTATCAATCTTGTTAAGTTATTCAAGATAATCATTTCAAGAATTTCATCAGATAATCATGTAACTTCAGTAAATCATTCATATAATCACTAAGTTAGAGCATGTGTACTCATTTTCATCATCTCATGACATAATCATAACGTGCTAATCATGCGGGAAATATAATCATTATGCGACCTTCCTACTTCAGTATGGAGAGAGCTGTCAGGGGATGCACGGGGAGAGGCCGCGGTGCGGACCAAAACCCGAGAAATAATCACTCGCTGCCGGCAAATCGTGCCCAGGACTCGGCTCGATCAGATGATGTTTGGGTTGATCCACTCACTTTTATGCAGGCCATGATGACCCATGTGCAGTTGCTCAATCATCATTGCGCCACTCTGACCGGATTAATCGAGAGAACTCTCCCGTATGAGCCAGCTGTTAAGGAAAGTGCTGAACAACAACCTTCATTTGCCGGCAAGAAATCAACGGCGTAATCAACCCAAGGCGGTCACCAACCTTCAAGAAGCCTCGTGCGAGTCCTATCGTTTACGGCGACCTCTACGGCGCATAATCGTGCGGGATCTCATTCCCGGCGGCGCCGGCCATCACTGTTTCAATTGTGGAACGCCGGTCATTTCAGCACTGAGTGTCTCAAACCGTCTATCACGTGCTATAATTGTGGGAATTTTGGGCATAAGGCCCGTTTTGCCAAAGGGACTCCAAGTCGGCTCGGCGCATCTCAGTTCAAGCAATCGCCTTTCGAATCGATCGCTTTGTCAACGCTGCGTTTAAGACACCGGAAGCAAACGAGTTGGAGCTCGTATTTATCAGACGGGAGCGTCCGGTTCGGGGGCCGGCAAGTCTCAGATTTATATGATGAGGAGGATCGACGATCCGGTGGTCCGAATGATTTCAGGTATACTCGTAATTTTATTTCAACTTGTGTGTACCTTTTGATGCTGGTACACCGCATTCATTCATTTTCGAATCATGCTTGAATAGACTTATTTCGGGATAGTCCTATTGCTTGTGGACCTCATACCATCGGTCTACCTGACGATGGAAGAATTTTCGGAATCATACCTAAGTAAGCTTAGTAACCGCGATTGGTTGGTGGACCTAATCGTGGTGAATTTATCTTAGGACGATGTAATTTCGGTATTAGTTGGTTTAACCGTCTTGATACTATCCTCAGTATTTGTTAGCGTTTGGTCGCTATCTTTCCGTCGTTGGTTGTCGAATGTGTGCTTCAGGGAAGTAATCCCCGTTGTTCCAGTAGAATTTCTATTATGGCGGAAGCAGAGAAATTCCGTAATCGAACTATTCAAGCATTCATTATATCATTTTCATCGATTGGCCTTTCTAAGGCAATCGAGTTATTCAATCATTCCTTGTATCATTTCCATCGATTGGCCTTTCTAAGGCAATCGAGTTATTCAATCATTCTTTGTATTATTTTCAACGATTGGCCTTTCTAAGACAATCGAGTCATTCAATCATTCATTGTATCATTTTCATCGATTGGCCTTTCAAAGGCAATCGAGTTATTCAAACATTCATTGTATCATTTTCATCGATTGGCCTTTCTAAGGCAATCGAGTTGTTCAATCATTATTGGTATCTCTTTTTATCGATTGACCATTCTAGGGCAATCGAAATGTTCAATCATTCGTGGTATCATTGTCATCGATTGACGATGTATTTCCAGACGAGTTATCTAGTTGCCTTCACATAGAGTAGGGGAATTCAGGAGTGAGTGGGAGCCGATACGTCCCATTTATCGAAGGCACCGTATCGGATGGCCCCAACCGAAATGCGAGAGTTGAAGAATCAACTTGAGGAATTGTTCGAGAAAGGTTATATCCAACCGAGTACGTCCCCGTGGGGAGCACCAGTGCTGTTTGTCAGAAGAATGATAGTTCTTTTCGCTTGTGTATCGATTACCAGGAGTTGAATAGGGTGATGATCAAGAGTAGTATCCCTTACCCCGTATTAATGATCTTTTAGAGCAACTTCAGGGAGCCTCAGTATTTTCCAGGATCGACTTAAGATCTGGATATCACCAATTGCGGATTCGAGAGTCGGATATCGCGAGGACAGCGTTTTGTACACGCTATGGTCATTATGAGTTCGTAGTTATGCCGTTCGGGCTAACTATTGCACCTGCGGTATTCATGGAGTTAATGAATCGGGTTTTCATCGACTTTTTAGATCAGTTTGTTGTTGTCTTCATCGACGACATTTTGATTTATTCTCGTAGCCAGGAGGAACATGAGGTTCATCTTCATCAGGTTCTCGACGTGTTGAGACGAGAGCAACTTTATGGAAAGTTTTCCAAATGTGAGTTCTGGAGGTCCGAAGTGATTTTCTCGGGCATGTAATTTCATCTGACAGAGTTCGTGTCGACCCTCAGAAGACGGAGACTATCCGAGATTGGCAACCTCCGAAAGATATTAAGTAAATCCGAAGTTTCCTCGGATTAGTTGGTCAATTATCCAACCCACGACCTGGAGCTAGCAGCCGTGGTTTTCGCGTTGGGGATTTGGCGTCGTTACCTTTATGGCGTCACCTTTCAGTTATTCACCAATCACAAGAGTTGAAGGATATATTTACTCACAAGGAGTTAAATATGCGACAGAGGCGGTGGTTGGAACTAATCAAAGATTTTGATATCGTGATCCTTTACCACCTGGGCAAGGCGAACGTTGTCGCCGACGCCTTGAGTCGTAAGTCCGTTTAGGAGCAGATGCTTGCTCGTTTAACAGTTCAGAAGGAGCTTCAGTAGGAATTCCTTAGACCCGAGATCGAGGTCTGGCTTCAATGAGTTTAGGGACATCTTTGTATGTTAGAGATTTCATCGTCACTTGAGGAGGTAATCAGAGAGAATCAGAGTTCAGACCCTTCATTGTTGCGCATCCGTGAAGATGTGGCTCAGGGGAAACCCCTGGATTCGTGGTCCACGAGGATGGACTTTTGAGGTTTAAGAACCGGTTGTGTACCGGCGAATGACGAGTTGAAAAACTCTATTTTGAGAGAAGCTCATGCTACCCCTTATTCTGTTCATCCGGTCCAGAAGATGTACAAGGACTTGAAACAAAATTACGGTGGAGTAATATGAAGCGAGAAGTCGCGGAATTTGTTTCGAGATCTTGAACTTGCCAACAAGTCAAGATTGAACATCGGCGATCGTGGGTATGTGAAACCTCTCCCTATTCCAGAGTGGAAGTGGGAAGACATTTCTATGGATTTCATCACGAGTTGCCGGCCAGTCGTCGTGGCATGAATACGATCCGGTGATTGTGGACCGCTTAACTAAATCAGCTCATTTCCTTGAGATCAAGGATACGTGGGGTCCCGAGAGATCGCCCGATTATTTATCAAGGAGATAGTGAGACCGCACGGTACTCCTAAGAGTATCGTTCCGATCGTGACGGTCGATTTGTGTCTCATTTTGGAAATCGTTCTTCGTGCTATGGGAACTCGGCTTAATCTCGATCGCCTTTCATCCTCAAATTGACGGACAATCGAGAGGACTATTCGGACATTAGAGGACATTTTGAGAGCTTTCGTCCTCGATTGGAAGGACGATTGGGAAGCCCAACTACCGTTGATCGAGTTCACGTATAATAATAGTTGGCATGCTTCCATTAAGATGGCACCTTACGAGGCCTTGTACGGTCGTCTTTGTCGATCTCCTTTGTGTTGGGATGACTTGTCAGAATCAATCGGCACCGAGCCCGATATGCTTATAGCCGCCCGAGAGAAGGTAGCTTTGATCAAGAGTCGTATGTTGACATTTCGTAGTCGGCGAAATCATATGCGAGATAATCGCTGCCGACCACTGGAGTTCGAGACGGGTGATCATGTTTTGGTCAAGGTATCCCCGAGTCGAGGTATTTTCCGTTTCGGAAAACGGGGGAAGTTGAGTCCGAGATTCATTGGACCGTTTGAAATTTTGGATCGAGTAGGCGAGTTAGCTTATCGATTGGCGTTACCTCCGGCGTTGAGCCGAATTCATAATGTGTTTCATGTCTCTCAGTTGCGGAAGTATGTTGCCGACCCGAGCCACATACTTCAGTTCGACGAAATCGAGATCGCGGATGATCATTCGTACGAGGAGCGTCCTGTACGAGTGTTGGAGCGGCGAATCAAATAGTTGAGGAATAAGACGATCCCTTTTGTCAAGATTCAGTGGTCTAGACACGGAGTCAAAGAGGCTACTTGGGAAACCGAGGATAGTATGCGGGAGGGTTATCCCGAGTTGTTTGACCCTTAGTTTCGGGGACGAAACTCTTTTAAGGGGGGGTGTATGTAATACCCGGTTGTAATTCAGTCATTATCATTCAGTAATTTCATTTGGTGATTGTCACTCAGTGGATTTTCACTCAATTATAATCATTCATCAATCATGTTCATTCACCGTGTTCACCGTTCGGAAAAACTTCGAGTTGTGTATCGTTATTGTTCATTATTTCAACTTTCCTCATATGAGTTCGACTTTGTTAGATCACCATTAATTTTTGGTAACTCCAAAAATTCTAAATCTTTGCAATATTATAGAGCATTGAGTTAGCTTTCCAATGGTTCAAACGGTGAGTCAATCGGAGTCCGGACGAGAGAGTTATGGTCGTTTTAGCTCAACCGCTCATTTTTCAGTATTGGCCGATCACTGCCGAACGAACTCGGCCGTGTCGTCCGACACGGCCCGTGCCGTACTCGTCGGAAAATGCCGAAGTCTCGCCTCGGGACCCGACCGTGTCGCACAGCACGACCGAGTCGACTCTTCCGGATAAGCGAACCGATCGCCCGGACGCCCGACCGTGTCGTCAGCGCGGTCGAGTCATGCCGAAGTCATTGTCGGACGGGTTCTTGTCGGAAGGCCCTCGCGCCGCGACCGTGTCAAGCGAGGACACGGTCGAGTCCTGTCGCCACCGGTCGGCCGTATGCGACACGACCGTGCCGATCGGCACGGGCCGTGTCCGGCAGGGTAGTCAACCCCTATAAATTCATTTTTTGAGTATTTCAGCTCATTCCTTCCAGTTTTTTCCACCTTTTACGAGAGAGAGAAGCTTGAGGGAGAGTTTTATTCATCAATTATCATTTGAGTGTGTATTTTTCATCACCTTCAATCATTTGGGAAGCTTGGATACTCGATTAAACGCGTGTTCTTCGGATTAAAGTACTTGGATCTTCAAGAGGTAATTCCTTCAACACTTTGGACTTCGATTTTGTGTTGAGATATGATGTTTTGGACGTTATAATCATGTTATATGAAGGGATATGTATATGATTATGAGTTTGTATAAGGATTCATTGGATTATTGAGGGATTATTCAAGAACACCTTGAATATCGAGTTGGAATTGGGGATTTTCGACTAATTGTTGTTATAATCACATTTGTGGATATTCATAACGGATTATTGATCGTATTGGAGATGTTTTATTGGTTTGAAACACTTCTTGGGGATTTGAGGTTGGTATTGTTGAGGTTTAGTTGTAAACAATCGGAGTTTGGCCACAACGTATTCGATATAATGCCCCAATGAACTTAGTTTAATCGTATCGACGTTTTGAGTTCGTTATATTCGTGTTTAATTCGTATATTGATCGGATTGTCGGTAATTGTATTGAATTAAGGTTGTTCGTGCGACCGACACTTCATTTAGGACATTTGTTCATGGAAGGACTTTCTTCATCGGTATTTTGTAAGTTAATTCTTACTCGGTTAAAAGGATATTCATACCTTTTGTTGTTGTTCATTCATAATCATAACTCATTCATCATTATATTAACCGTATCAAAACTTGTTGTTGTCAATTAATTACTTGATCATAAGGAGCAGCGGTTCCAATCTTTTCATTAATTGTCATTTTTTCATTACCATTCCACCTCGGTGAGTCATTATTCATTTTCGATGTCACTTTTGTTATATCGTGGCATTCCGGGTCATACTGGCGTGCCGGTTGGTATGTGTTGGATTTTCATGTCGGGCACGTGATGGTCATGTATTGGGAGTGATACATTGGACTGTGCACACGGGTCATATTGTCTCGTGAGACTGATTAGGTACAAGACCACACGTGTATTTGATCGATACTCGTTGGTGGATTGTGCACGGACACATTTCCATCCCGGGCATAGTGTGGCGCCACCCTTTGAGCCATACTGTTAGTTGATTCATATAGCATATTTGATTGCGTATGTTTCGACAAGATATTTCATAATTTCAGATATAATCATGATTGTGTATTTTCAACCCTTGAGGATTGTTGTTCTTTGTAACTGACCCCGTTTGGGGATTTTGTTTTTCAGGTCATGGCAAGGCAAACGCACGGGAATAGCATGTTGATGTCGAGGAGTCCTAGTGATACTAGTAGGGGGCCCCGATCTTTCAGTTATTCATGTTACTGTTCTTTATTTTCATTATGAGACTTTCATTTGAATACTCCGTTTCATTCGGTGTTGTGTATTTTATCTTCATATAAAATACACTAGTATTATATTGTCTGGTGTGTTGTAACTAAACTCCTCATCGGAGTAATTATTGCTGTAATGTAGTTCGGTACTACATTTATCTTGTGTAATTCATTCATTTTCATTTGCCTAGTGGGTCCCAGTTGGGGATCTACGGCACTGTAATATCCGCCTAGTTTGGGGTGTTACAACTATTATGTCAAGAATGTAAGTTCATAAGGGTACTTGCCTCGATCAAATAGACGGTGACACGAACGGAAAAGAAGAATCGAACACGACCGCGAGGAACCGGCGGAAATGAACCTAACGTTTCGAATAACACAATCACAACCAATTCTAAACAAATACGGAATTGGAAAACACTCAAAAACCCGCCTACGATTCATGTATATTCGAATAAAAATAATAACGAGGGCGGACCACAACCAAACCCTCCCGATTTTGCAAAACTATGAAAATATATCATGAATCCATAGGAAAACTAATGATATCAACAAGATGAATCATATTCATCTTGAATCCAACAACAAAACGGAACGAATCGGAAGAAAATCCCAAAAACCCCAAATTATCCAAAAGTAGGGTTCTAAGAGATTTTACCTTGATTTGACGATGAACAATGAATGATTAGATATAGGTTGATGATATGAAGCTTGAATACACTTCTACAATGGTGTTTGGGCGAGAATCGGGTGAAACCTAGCTCTCCAGGTCGTTCCCGTCGCGAAGAGAAGTGAGAGAGGTGAGAAATGAGGAAAAATACGGCTGCTGTCAGTTTATATACTGGCCGGTGTTACGGCCGTAACATCCATAACATACGGCCGTAACATATGAACATTACGGCCGTAACTCACCTGCCTTACGGCCGTAACTGTTCCAGGAATGAAACTGGGCAAAATTTACGAATGACACATACGGCCGTATCAAGATACCATTACGTCCGTATCGATACTTACGGCCGTAACTAGAGCATGATACGCCCGTAACTCGGAACTGGACTAGGGGGGATAAGAAACGAAGCCTTGTTACGGCCGTATGAAGGAAGCTTACGGCCGTAACTCTCGATTATTACGGTCGTAACATATACGGCTTACGGCCATAACATGGCATGTGACAGCAGGCCAGTCTGAAACACTGCTCGACGAGAAGACGATCGAAAAGAGAAAATAACAAGGTGTATCCATGACCACCGGATACACTCACCACGGATTTAAGTCAGAAATCAAAACGTTACGATGAAGCGTAATTCCGAATGCCCGAAGGTTCAGGAACAACAAAGATAACAAGAATACCCTAAACTTAGGGAAAATTACGAAACAGCCCAAACGTCCAAAAATCGCGATACAACGCCGGATTAATGAACCGAAACTCACAACATGAATAACTCAACTATAAGAACTCGTGAAACCAAAGAAAATACAAAAGCGAACGGGTTCTACGAGAAACAGACATCCATGCCATAATACATGATATAAAACAGAATAATATTAATACATCTCCGAAACTCGTCAAAATGGAGAAACTTCAAGAATAAAATAGATTCAAAATATCGATAAGGTTACACGCGAGTCGCTAAAAACAAAAATTCACCAAAATGGGAATATCGGGAAAAGAAGAAAAATACAGATATTACATTCTACCCCACTAAAAATAAGTTTCGTCCCGAAACTTAAGAAACAAACAACTCGGGGTACTTAGCACGCATGCTATCCTCGGTTTCCCAGGTCGCCTCCTCGACACCATGCCTCGACCACTGCACCTTGACCAAGGGAATGGTTTTATGTCTCAGTTGTTTCTCGCGATGCTCCAAAATCTTCAAAGGACGTTCTTCAAAAGTAACATCCTCAGCGACATCAATCTCTCCATAATCGATGACGTGACTAGGATCCGGGACATATTTCCTCAACTGGGAAACATGAAAAATGCTATGAACATGACTCAAGGCCGGAGGTATTGCCAAACGGTATGCCAACCCACCGACTCGCTCGAGAATCTCAAAGGGTCCAATAAATCTCGGACTCAACTTCCCTTTCTTCCCGAAACGAAAAACTCCCTTCGTCGGCGACACCTTTAGCAAAACGTGGTCTCCCAACTCGAATTCCAAAGGTCGACGACGGACATCGGCATACGACTTCTGTCTACTCTGGGCATTCAACATCCGTTCTCGAATTAATTCTATCTTCCGCCTCGTCTCCAAAACGACATCCGTCTCGGTCCCGACCAAATCGGACATCTCATTCCAACAAATCGGCGATCGACAACGCCGCCCATAGAGCGCCTCATACGGTGCCATCCGGATCGACGCGTGCCAACTATTGTTCTACGTGAATTCGATCAATGGCAAATGCTCCTCCCAGTTGCTACTCCAGTCGAGAGCACAAGCACGCAACATATCCTCAAACGTCTGGATAGTGCGTTCCGATTGTCCATCTGACTGAGGATGAAAAGAGGTACTAAAACGCAACCGAGTACCCAACGCCTTATGCACCGCTTGCCAGAAATGCGATACAAAATGGCCATCACGATCCGAAACAATAGACTTCGGAGTACCATGAAGCCTCACAATCTGTGCAATAAACACACGAGCCAACTTCTCCGGGCCCCAAGTATCCTTGATGCCCAGAAAATGTGCCGACTTGGTCAGGCGATCAACAATCACCCAAACCATATTCATGCCCGATCTCGATCTCGGCAGACTCGTAATGAAGTCCATAGATATGTCTTCCCATTTCCATTCCGGACGGAAGTGACTTAATAACCAGTGATCGTTGATGCTCGATTTTGACACTGTGGCAAGTCAAACATCTCGCTACAAACTGTGCGACCTCCTCCTTCATATCATTCCACCAGAAATTCCTCCTCAGGTCCTTGTACATCTTACTCGAACCAGGATGAATGGAGTAAGGCGTAGCATGGGCCTCCCGCAAAATACTCTGTCTCAACTCTGTGTCGTTCGGCACACAAAGCCGACTCTGGAATCTCAAAATACTATCCTCGTGAATCACAAACCCAGGAGACTTTTCCTTAAGAACGTTCTCTCGAATTTGAGTAATCATCGGGTCCTCTAACTGCTTCAGCTTAATTTCATCGATCAAAGATGACGAAATCTCTAAAGCACAAAGTTGCCCGACAGCTCCAGGCAACAAAATCTCAATATCTAACTCGATCAAATCCCGACGAAGCTCAGACTGAGATGTAAGGATCTCAAGCGTTCGCAACGCAACTGGTTTCCGACTCAAGGTGTCGGCCATGACGTTCGCCTTGCCCGGATGATAAAGGATTTAGAGGTCATAATCCTTAATCAACTCTAACCATCTCCTCTGCCTCATATTCAACTCCCACTGAGTAAATATGTATTTCAGACTTTTATGATCGGTAAAAATCTGACATGCAGAGCCGAAAAGATAGTGACGCCAAATCTTGAGTGCAAAAACAACTGCCGCTAACTCCAAATCGTGAGTAGGGTAGTTAAGCTCATACGGCCTCAACTGTCTCGACGCATATGCAATGGTCTTGCCGTGCTGCATCAATACGCACCCAAGACCCTGACCCGAAGCATCACTGTAAACGGCAAAACCCTCGTTGCCACATGGCAACGTCAAAACCGGGGCTGAAGTCAAACGCCTCTTCAGTTCCTCAAAACTCGACTGCCTCTCGTCATTCCAGACGAACTTCTCGGATTTCTGGAGCAACTGCGTGAGTGGCCGAGCTAGTTTCGAGAATCCCTCGACGAACCTACGATAGTAGCCAGCCAAACCCAAGAAACTACGGAGCTCTCTCACATTCTTGGGCGGTGCCCAATCCAACACCGCCTCGATCTTCTGCGGATCTACACGAACCCCCTCGGCTGAAATCACGTGACCTAGAAACATCACTTCCTTCAGCCAGAACTCACATTTCGAGAACTTCGCATAGAGTTGCTCGGTCCTCAAAATGTCTAACACTACCCGCAATTGATGGGCATGCTATTCCTCGTTCTTCGAATAAATAAGAATATCGTCGATGAAAACGACGACACACTTATCCAAATACTCGATAAAGACTTTGTTCATCAACTGCATGAACACCGCCGGTGCATTAGTTAACCCGAAAGGCATAACTACAAACTCATAATGTCCGTATCTCATCCGAAAAGCTGTTTTCGGCACATCGGACTCCCTCACTCGGAGCTGATAGTACCCCAATTTCAAATCAATATTCGAGAATACCGCAGCTCCCTGCAACTGGTCGAACAAGTCATCAATTCTCGGCAAAGGATACTTGTTCTTGATGGTTACCTTGTTTAATTCGCGATAGTCGATACACAAGCGTAGTGAACCATCCTTCTTCCGCACAAACAGGACCGGTGCGCCTCAAGGTGAGGCACTCGGTCGAACATATCCCGACTCAAGAAGCTCGCTCAACTGCTTCTTCAACTCTGACATATCTGAAGGTGCCATGCGATACGGAGCCTTAGAAATCGGAGCCGCACCCGGCTCTAACTCTATAGCAAACTCAACCTCACGGTCCGGTGGCAATCCCGGCAACTCGTCAGGAAACACATCAGGAAACTCACTAACGATTGGAATCGACGAAAGCTCGACTCCACCACTCTCCGCCTTCAAGGCGTAGCACCAAAAGCCAGCACACCCCTTTCGCAGGAGTCTCATCACCTTCAAGGCGTTAATAACGAACTTCTGGTTTCCCCTCATTCGCCCCGCGAAAGAGTGCTCGGTGCCGTCCTCAGCTAACATAGTGATGATTCTCGTGCGGTAGTTCATGATCGCACCATGCCGCTCGAGCCAATCATCCCCAAGAATCAAATCCTCACCCTCGATACCCACAACAATAAGATTAGAGGGCCAAACCCTCTCACAAATAAGCACAGAACAGTCTAGAACCTCTTGATCACCAACGATCTTATCACCGCTAGGAAGCTTAACGATGAAGGGCTCACAAGGCGTCAAACAGTCGAGATTCAAACGGCACACACACTCTAGAGATATGAACGAATGCATAGCACCAGAATCAAAAAGCACACTGACAGGATGAGAAAGAATATGAACGGTACCTGTCGCCACGGTAGCCGCTGGGTCATCGGCTCTCCGCATCTCATAGACACGCGGGTGGGCTGAGCCGACGCTGGAAGCTCCCCCCTTAACGGGCTGACCCCGAACTCTCCCTCGACTAGCACTCGGCGGAGATTGAGGAGCAAACGATCCCTGATTCACACTTGGTTCCCTAGGCGCTGGAATGGAAGCCCAGGCACCAAGTATTTTCTCCCTCTCGGCCTGACGACCTTGTGACCGGTGGCCACTGCGATTACACGTCGGCCAAAGGGCTCAAACAAAGTACGACGTGGCCTATACGGCCACAATTGAAACACTTCACATCACGGAAAGGAGCACTGGTAGTTCCACGAGGACCCCCAGCGGAACGAGCTGGACCACCGCCGGCGGGGAAGTTAGCAGATTGGGATTTCTGCTGACCCCCACCCTTGTGGCCCGAAAAATTCCCGGCGGACTTCTGCTTCTTGCACTCGCGGGCCGCCTCGCTAGCTGTCACTGACATATCGTAAGCAAGGGCCCTACTCTGATAATCCTTCAAGGTAGTAAAGACGAGCCCCGACATATAGTCCCGAATCGACAATTTCATCCGTCTAGAAAAATGGAAAATTTTGTCGCTCTCCTCGACAACTTGGGTCTTCACATAACCCAACTCCTTATTAAAATCAGCAATAGCTTGAGATACGGGGATATCCCGTGGTTGAGCATCATAGAAAGCATGTACTCGAGCCTGTCTGACCGGCCACGGGTAATATTCGGTCTCCATCAATCCTTGAAATTCGGCCCACGAAGCAACATGATCTTTGGGCCCAACGACCTCTCACCAATCCGTAGCGTCCCCAGTGAGAAAGTATTGAGCAATAGGAACTTTACGGTCCTCGGGACAGTTGGTAGCAGTGAAGACTTTAGATATCTCCTTGATCCACCCCTCCCAGCCGATCGGGTCCGAAGCTCCCGAGAACTGAGGAGGATGCATCTTGATGACATCCTGAAGCCAGCGATCCGCTCCGCCCCGATTAGCGTGGGCCGGATCCGGGTTCTGAACCGCCTGCGCTATCGCCGCCATTTGGTTTACCATTTGCTGCATAACAGCCGCAATACCAAGGTCGGCGCGCTCATGAGAAGAAGCATGACTGTGACGGTCGCCGGTACTGCCGGCTCCTGAAGTCTGCGACGTGGCCGCCCCACCGGCTGCCCCACGTCCCCGGCCGCGTCCACGACCACGACCACGACCACGACCACGACCACGACCTCTTCCAGCATCCATACTGGAGTTAAATAAGTAGCAGAAGCCATACGATGGTAAGTACAAGAAAAGAACAATCACAAATCGAGAATCAGAGGTATGATACAAGAGTATAAGGAACAGAGGAAGGAAAACTTACGGGCACTGGTAGTACCGGAATCATGGCAGCGTGACGATGATGTGCAAAACAAAACACAACAAGACCCAATAAACCGACAAGCCTAGGTATCCATAAACCCAGTGCTCCGATACCATTTTCTGTAACACCCCCAGGATATCCAAGGTATATTACAGCGCCGTGAATCCCTATATGGGACCCACCAGGCTGAACAAGCATCATACTCATCGACTCACAGAAACAACAGAAAAATACCTCTTCATAAAGACGCCTAACAAAATAATCCACCTGGTTCAACCGGTATAACATAACACCATAATCCAACACAAACATAATAACCAACAATACAATCCCGACGAGTAAAAGTTCTTAAGTACTCGAGTACTTCTATTAGTTCAAAGACCACAAAAGGTAAAGAGATAGAAAGCAATAAGACACCACTCGTGCACAATCATCACGCACGACCATCATCCGCATACTGGTCCAGCGCCCGCTCGTCTCGATGAACCTGACCTGAAATTCATAAAACGAATTTCCCCAAAATGGGTCCCCAGAGGGGTTAGCAATTACGCTAGTACAAGTAACCAAATGAACAACTTACATCTTACACATATAGTAAATGCATGCAATCAAGAAAACAATAGTTCCAAGACACTCATTTCCGGAAATGTCATAATCAAATCACATTTGTAAAATGCACCACAATTAACCGTCGATCCACGTCTCTGTGGACCCCTACCGAGACCCCGTCGGATCTAACCCGTAGTGGTTAAAAGAAAGCTCGTCGATCCACGTCTCTGTGGACCCCTATCGAGACCCCGTCGGATCTAACCCGTAGTGAGCATACACACACACATACCATTTCTCACACAATACTATTATGTCAAGAATGTAAGTTCATAAGGGTACTTGCCTCGATCAAATAGACGGTGACACGAACGGAAAAGAAGAATCGAACACGACTGCGAGGAACCGGCAGAAATGAACCTAACGTTTCGAATAACACAATCACAACCAATTCTAAACGAATACGGAATTGGAAAACACTCAAAAACCCGCCTACGATTCATGTATATTCGAATAAAAATAATAACGAGGGCGGACCACAACCAAACCCTCCCGATTTCGCAAAACTATGAAAATATATCATGAATCCGTAGGAAAACTAATGATATCAACAAGATGAATCATATTCATCTTGAATCCAACAACAAAACGGAACGAATCGGAAGAAAATCCCAAAACCCCCAAATTATCCAAAAGTAGGGTTCTAAGAGATTTTACCTTGATTTGACGATGAACAATGAATGATTAGAGATAGGTTGATGATATGAAGCTTGAATACACTTCTACAATGGTGTTTGGGCGAGAATCGGGCGAAACCTAGCTCTCCAGGTCGTTCCCGTCGCGAAGAGAAGTGAGAGAGGTGAGAAATGAGGAAAAATACGGCTGCTGTCAGTTTATATACTGGCCGGTGTTACGGCCGTAACATCCATAACATACGGCCGTAACATATGAACATTACGGCCGTAACTCACCTGCCTTACGGCCGTAATCGCTCGGGAATGGCCAGGCAAAATTTACGAATGACACATACGGCCGTATCAAGATACCATTACGGCCGTATCGATACTTACGGCCGTAACTAGAGCATGATACGCCCGTAACTCGGAACTGGACCAGGGGGGTAAGAAACGAAGCCTTGTTACGGCCGTATGAAGGAAGCTTACGGCCGTAACTCTCGATTATTACGGCCGTAACATATACGGCTTACGGCCGTAACATGGCCTGTGACAGCAGGCGACCAAACACTGCTCAACGAGAAGACGATCGAAAAGAGAAAATAACAAGGTGTATCCATGACCACCGGATACACTCACCACGGATTTAAGTCAGAAATCAAAACGTTACGATGAAGCGTAATTCCGAATGCCCGAAGGTTCAGGAACAACAAAGATAACAAGAATACCCTAAACTTAGGGAAAATTACGAAACAGCCCAAACGTCCAAAAATCGCGATACAACGCCGGATTAACGAACCGAAACTCACAACATGAATAACTCAACTATACGAACTCGTGAAACCAAAGAAAATACAAAAGCGAACGGGTTCTACGAGAAACGGACATCCATGCCATAATACATGACATAAAACAGAATAATATTAATACATCTCCGAAACTCGTCAAAATGGAGAAACTCCAAGAATAAAATAGATTCAAAATATCGATAAGGTTACAGGCGAGTCGCTAAAAACAAAAATTCACCAAAATGGGAATATCGGGAAAAGAAGAAAAATGCAGATATTACATACGGGAAGGATTTCCCGGAACAGGATCTTATTTATAAACTATTTTAACAAAAAGAGAAACTAAAATATTATTTTCCATAAAATAAATAAAAAATATGATCAGTTATCTTTTCCGGTGAAGTTGACTTCAAGTAATTAATCTTTAATCTGTTTTTTTCTTAGATTTTTAGATTTTTTTTAATAAAACACATTTTTTATGAAAAGTAAAAAAACTAAATAAATAAATTACTAGCTGGTTTTTTACAAATAAAATAAAATAATTCAGATTTTTTATTTATATTGTGGAAATATTATAGTTTTTATTTTTATTAAAACAATTTATAAAGAAGATCCATAATTTTTGAATTTTTTATTTCTGAATTTTAAATAAAAAATTCCGATTTTGTAATATTAATTATATTCCAGAATTTAAAAAAACTTGAAGTTACGATATTTTTTAATTTTCGAGATTTTTCAAATAAAAAAATGAAGTTCTGACTTTTTTCTTAAGTTTCGGTATTTATTATTATTTTTAAACTTTTATATTCTTATTTATTTTTTATTATTACGTCATATATTGGCCAATAAACATTAAATCACGTGTTATTTAATCGCCAACTAAGTACTCTATTAGTACTTAACGGACAAAAATTAACAGAGGTCCTAACGTGGTCTAACGGATCAAAGACAGGCCCCAGTTTGATACCTTCGAAAATTTAGGTCCTCAAATTTTAAAATTAGTAAACTTGAGGTCATATTTTGGTCATTTAGCCTTTTTTCTATCGGTAAATGTTAGTTGTTATTAGTTAGTTCACCTAGCACCCGATACTCTAAGATTATATCACCAATTCGTTCCCAAATGAAATCGAACTCGGGTCTTCCACTGAAGGAATAACTCGCTACTGTAATAGAGAAAATAACAGAAGTAGTAAATAGCAAAAATTACATTCCTTTACATATGATCTCTAATTCTAGAGGAAGAGGGATCGATTTCCAGTATGGAATGTTTGGTGCGATATTTAACTAAAAGCTAACACTAGTAAATGCAAACAAACTGAACTTCGATATTTGGTGAGTTCATTATATGCATGCTATTTACCTGCATCTTTCAACACGTGGGGATATTTCGATAGGGCTGGAATTTTTA
Organism: Orobanche coerulescens; assembly: GCA_033398695.1. Taxonomy (NCBI): domain Eukaryota; kingdom Viridiplantae; phylum Streptophyta; class Magnoliopsida; order Lamiales; family Orobanchaceae; genus Orobanche; species Orobanche coerulescens. The sequence continues at coordinate 8,846,905 of CM065805.1, read as the reverse complement.
CCCGAAGAACCGAATTTTAATAAGAACCGAACCGAAAAATTCGGTTTCGATTTCGATTTTTTTATTATTAACCGGTTCTGGTTCTTAATTCGGTCCGGTGCGGTTCCTGTTTTATGATGTTAGAAAAAACCGGTTTGGAACCGGTTATATATATATATATATATAATAATAATAATAAAAATAATATTATATATAAATTTTTACATAATATAGGTATTAAATAAAGTAAATTAAATGTATTTTGTTCAAAATATTACAAATTAAATTCGGTTTCTATTCAAAATTCGGGTTTTTTATAAAATTTGGTTGTTTTGCACAATTCGGTTCCTAAAAGAACCGAAAAACCCAGTTTTTACATATTAAATTTGGTTCCGGTTCCTAATTCGGTTCATAAAGAAAAAACCGGTTTTTTCGGTTTCGGTTCCTAATTCGGTTCCTGAAAAAAAGTGGTCAAAAACCGAACCGGTATATATATTTAAAAATCAGTTCCGGTTCTTTAATTTTTTACCAAGAACCGAACCGGTCCCAACCCTATATTCCGGTGTTGGGCGTAAATGAACCGAACATTCGTGAAAAGGTCGTGAATACGTTCGGTCAACGTTCAGTTCGTATTCGGTTCGGTCAAACTCGAACAGTTCGCGAACATGTTCGTTACATACACAAACTGAACACGAACAAAATAATATATATTCGTTAGTTCGCGAACAGTTCGCAAACAAAAGGGGTTTTATATATTTATTAATAATATTACAATAATTAATAAATATAAGTAATAGTTTTACAATAATTAATAAATATATATACAAAATAAAACCTACCATTCCAAAATCCCTAATTTCTAAATATATATTCTCTTTTTATTTTTTTGATTATTATTGCTTTTACTTTTGATTTTTTTTATATTTTGGAACACAAACTAATAAATGAACGATCAAAACGAACCGAATAATCGAACGCTAATGAACGAATACGAAATATGTGAAATTTTAACGAACCGAACACGAACAAGTGGTTTGCATTTTTATCAAACAAACATGAACTGAACAAACGAACGTTCGTTAAAGTTATTATTCGGTTTATTCGATTCGAAATACACCTCTATCGTGGTGCAACCCAATTTAGAAGGGCTAGCGAGTGAGAGAATTGGAAGGAGGGTTAGTGTGAAAATAATAAGATGGTAACAAAGTAACATTAGCTAATGTATTTTGGACTAAAATATCTATGTATTTTCGGATAAACAAAAGAGAATTTGGTTGGATTATTAAATAATTAACTCCATAAAAGACTTATAAATAATCATCTATTTTTCCAAATAATGTCATTGATGACGAGATTAAAACACATGTTATTGTAGAGCAAGTCACTGATAGATTGGAAAAATTGCTACATTACTAATATTGACCTCGTGAACAAATTCACGATATAAAACATAATATTTTATAACATTATATATTTGTATATATTAAAATTTTGTATCATTCTATTTATTCAAATTTTTAATAAAATGATAAGTTAAATAGTTGATGTGCTGAAACTCCACTACCATAAAAATAGGATACGACATCGATTTTTTTAGTTGATTCACATCGATTCTATAACCGATGTCGTATCCACCGATGTCAATTTTTCACATCGGTTAAAACCGATATTGATTTACATCGATTTTTAACAGATGTGAAAATTTCTTATTCACATCGATTTTCTAACCATTCACATCGATTTTCAACCGATGTGAAAAATTCTTATTCACATCAGTTTTCTAATCGAAAAATTCTTATTTCACATCAGTTTCACGTGGTAGAATGGAGCTGAAAAGTGATGTGTAGATATCTTGCCATTTTTTTAGCACAAATCGAGTAAATTTTGATCCTAATGAGTATCGTCTTCTTATAATGAACGATAGATACGAGAATGAGATCTTGTATCATTGCGAACTATATAAAATTAGTTATAATATAGAGAAGTCAGGTAAATATGAATGAGATGTTGAGTAATTGTCCGGTGAGAAACTAACAACGTAGTAATATTTATAAAATAAATAAAATAACCGAATAACTACAATTAATTAACTAAAAATAATAATTAATATATATTTGTAATAATTAAAATAACAATTGTCCGTGAAATCGAAATCACATTACTCTGTGTGTGTGTGTGTAATCTTATAAAAAAAGAATGGAGAATCATCAAGAAACAAGACATACAAAAGTCAATTCTTCAAAAAAAAAATAGTACAATTGATTGAAGAAATTCATTTTTATATAGGAATTATCATTTTTTATTATTATAATTTCATAATATGTGAAAATAATTAATACTATTATCCGTAAGAATTACATATATATTCCATATTAGATGAGAGATTAAGAATTACATCTTTACGGATTGCATGTCTAAATATCCGGACAGTAATAATAGACTAGTATTTTTACCTGAACTAATGTCTCGAAAAATATACTGCATATAATAGTAATTACACTGCTATAAAATAACCATTTAACAGCGGATATTTAACAGCAGTTATGCCAAAACCACTGTTAAATTTGTGCGGTGGCACAAATCATAAATATTATGAAAAATTAACAACGGTTAATATAGAAACCGCTGTTAAATTCGGAAAATTAACGTCGATTGCCTAAAAACCGCAGTTGTTGTTCCTCATTAGCGGTTGCTTATAAACATGGTTGTTTTCCTCTGTGCAATGATTTGTCGGCATAACCGTTAAACATTTTTTAATTTTAACGGTTTTTATAACATTGTTAATGTTCTATTTAACTATACCCGGTCTTCTTTCTTTCTTCTTTCTTTCTTCTTTCTTCTTTCTTTTTTCCTGGCGCTTCTGACTCCCCCGACGCTTCACAATCGACCCGCGACCTCCGGCGACCTCCCGACCTCCGCAACCCCCGCAACCTCCCCGACGCTTCGCAATCGACCGCGGTCCTCTACATCGAAATCAAGTAATTATTCCGAACTCTCTTCCTTGTTTTTATTTGGTAATTTTATCTAGTCTTTTAAGGATTGTTGTGTGTTGTGTGTGTTTACTATGTGTGTTGTGTGTGTTGTGTGTGTATGTGCGTGTATAGGTGTGGCAGTGTGTGTGTAGTGTGTGTGTGTGCAGTGTGTGTGTTGTGTGTGTGGCTGTATTGTGTTGTGTGTTATGTGTGTGTATTGTTTGTGTGTGGCAGTGTGTACAGTGTGTGTGTGTGTGTGTGTATGTGTGTGTGTGCGCGGTGTGTGTGGCAGTGTGTGTGTGCACATCAACAACCTATCAAGATACTACGATCAACAACCTCAATAAAACCACAATAACCACAAACGTAGTATTCAGATGCACATAATGGACAAAATATGTATGTGCGTGTGCACTATGTGTATGTGAGTGTGTAATGTAGTTTTACGTGTTATTTTCTTCTTGTTTGTTGTATAATTTAATCGATTTAGCTGAGTGTGTGTTTAATTGTGTGTGTTGCTTTTGACAACACTATTTTGTGAAATACGAATTATTTTGGGATAGATGTGGTTAACTTCTTAAGGATCTTCTCCCTTTGGGATAGATGTTAACTTTCGTCTTAAGGATCTTCTACCAACAGTTCGTGCAGATAGAGTTAGCAATCTTGACAAAACCATAAGTTGACGTAGTATACAATTAATTCTATTTTGACAACCGTCGTTCATCTTTCTATTTTAAACAACAGCTATAGGACAACCATACCTTTGCCATTCTCTGTTAAAACAATTTTCAAAAAGTTAGTAATCATATAGAAATGAAATTCTTTCCCTTATACAAAACAATAGCAAATTGAATTTCATAGTATGTGTAACAGAAAAGAAGAAATGGATCGAAGTTGGATGAATGCAAGCCATGCGAGTGCGGAGTATGACAATGGAATTGAGCAATTTCTTAAATTTGCTCGACCACAGCGCTCGGAACCCGATGAAAGATACTTTTGTCCTTGTGTGAAGTGTATGAATGGGAGACGACATGAGGCTGACACAATTCGTGAACATCTTGTTTGTGAGAGGATAAACACCAACTATACGGTGTGGATATGGCATGGCGAAATAGTAGATGTTCCAACTGGAAACACTCATGTAGATATAGATGGTGATCAATTTGAAAAAATGATTCGTGATGTCGGACAAGAATCATTTCAAAGAGTTCATGTTTATGATGCGTTGAAAAGTGATTCAGAGACTCCAATGTATCTGGGGTGTGAAAATTTCACACGACTATCTGCCGTGTTGAAGCTGGTTAATTTGAAGGCAATAAATGGGTGGAGTGACAAAAGTTTCACCGAATTGCTCCATTGATGAATGAGATGCTACCAAAAGGCAATACATTGCCTAAGCGTACCTATGAGGCGAAGAAGGTTTTGTGTCCGATGGGTATGGAGTATAAAAAAATACACGCTTGTCCCAATGAATGCATATTGTACAGAAAAGAGTTTGAAGAATTGCATAAGTGTCCTAGGTATGGGGTATCACGATATAAAGTGAAGAATGATGGAGAGAACACACAACAAGGACCTCCCGCGAAGGTGTTATGGTATCTTCGGATTGTTCCAAGGTTCAAGCGATTGTTTGCTAATAGAGATGATGCAAAGAATCTCACATGGCACGCAAATGAGAGAAAATGCGACGGGCTAATTCGTCGTCATCCGGATGATCTTTGCACAATGGAAGAAAATAGATCATTTATTTCCAGATTTCGGGAGTGACGCAAGAAACCTTAGGCTTGGACTTTCCACAGATGGAATGAATCCATTCGGTAACTTAAGCACCAAGTATAGCTCTTGGCCTGTTTTACTTGTGATATATAATCTACCTCATTGTTTATGTATGAAACGGAAGTACGTTATGTTGTCAATGATGATTTCAGGATCAAAACAACTAGGAAATGGCATAGATGTTTATCTAAGTCCGTTGATTGATGACTTGAGAATGATGTGGGATGAAGGGATTTACGTGTTTGATGGTTACCGCCAGCAAAGTTTCAAGTTACATGCAATGTTATTTTGTACGATTAATGACTTTCCTGCATATGGAAACTTGAGTGGATATAGTGTGAAGGGACATCATGCATGTCCTATATGTGAAGAAAACACAAGCTACATCCAGTTGAAACATGGAAATAAAATAGTTTACACTCAACATCGGAGGTTTCTCAGTCGCCATCACTCGTATCGTAGATTGCGAAAAGCTTTTCATGGATTCCCTGAAAATGGACTTGCACCGATGCCCTTAATAGGTGAGCAAGTATACGATCGTGTGAAGAACATAAATACTATATTTGGAAAAACTAAAAAGAAGGTTTCTATGACAAACATTTGGAAGAAGAGGTTAATATTTTTCTATCTTCCTTACTGGAGACATCTAGATGTTAGACATTGCATAGATGTTATGCATGTCGAAAAAAATGTATGCGATAGTGTGATCGGCACACTCCTCAATGTTAAACACAAAACAAAGGATGGTGTCTAGGCTCGTCAAGACTTAGAGGAAATGGGTATACGTCCTCAGTTGCATCCGCAAGTAGTCGGTAAACGAACTTATCTTCCCCCGGCATGTTATACTTTATCCAAAAGAGAGAAAATCAGCTTTTGTAATTGTTTACAAAGCATTAAAGTACCACAAGGTTATTCGTTGAATATTTAAGAGTCTTGTATCGATGCAAAAAATCTGACATTGGTCGGCTTAAAGTCTCATGACTGTCATGTCTTGATGCAACAACATCTAGTTGTGGCTATACGTGACGTCTTGCCTAAAAAAGTGAGAAATGCCATAACTCGCTTGTGTTTTTTCTTCAATTTCTATATGTAGCAAAGTGATTGATCCTTTGGTTTTGGATGAGTGGAAAAACAAGGCTGTTGTTATCTTGTGTCAATTGGAGATGTATTTCCTCCTTCTTTTTTTTGATATTATGGTTCACTTACTTGTCCATGTAGTTAGAGAGATTGAAGAGTGTGGCCCCGTTTATTTGCGATGGATGTTTTCAATTGAGCGATACATGAAGATTTTTAAAGGGTATACTAAAAACTCATTTCGTCCAGAAGCATCTATTGTTGAGAGGTATATTACAGAAGAAGCAATCGAGTTTTGCACAGATTACATGTCACAAACACCATCTGTAGGGCTTCCGAAGTCTCGACATGATGGGAAACTTAATGGAAAGGGTACACGGGGTGTTAAAATATTAACCAAGAATCGCGATTGCTTCAAGCACATTTTTACGTTTTGAATAACACTGATAAGGTTCTTCTGTACTTGTCTACTCACAAGAATATTTTGAAGACAAAGAATTCCCGAATGATCGAGAAATGGTTGTTGATTGAACATAATAAGACTTTCTTGAGGTGGTTTAAGGTACAAATCTCCGAAAGTGATAGCGCATCTGAAATGTTAAAATGGCTAGCTTACGGGCCGAAGTCCGATGTCATAACTTGGAATGGATATGATATCAATAAGTACTCATTCTATACAAAGTTACAATATGATAAAAGTTCGGTACAAAATAGCGGAGTTACTCTTCAAGCCGAGTCCATGCACTTTTCAAGCTCGAAAGATAAAAATCCAGTTATGGCATCGACAAGTTACTATGAGTTATTGAATATATGTGGGAACTTGATTATGTTAAGTTTAGAGTGCCTATTTTTAAGTGTAAGTGGGTTGATAATAACACGGGTGTGGTAATCGATGAACTGGGCTTTACATTGGTAGATCTTCATAAGATAGCTTACACTGACGAGCCTTTTATCATGGCATATCAAGCTAAACAGGTTTTTTATGTCAAGGATCCATGCAATGAAATATTGTCAGTGGTCATTCCGGGTAGAAGTGTGGATATTAATGAAACTGAAGAATCAAGTTTTGACATTTGTGAGTTTATTCCTTTATCAGCACGGATTCCCACTATCGTTGAAGAAAATGAAGCAGACGACATACATGCCATTAGAGATGATCATGATGAAGGCATATGGGAAAATGTTGTTATCTAGAGTCAAGTTAGATAGTTGATGATGAAGGCGCAGTCGATTATGTTGAATTGTAGTATTAATGTTCACTTTTGTGACATTGTTAATGATAAAGTTGGTTTTGTTGAATTTTAGTATTAATGTTGAACGTTGTTTTGGTTTATGAGCTTTTATATTTTAGTATTTAAGATTTATTTCATTATTTATTATTAAAAAAAATGTGTGTGTATATGCAGTGTGTGTAGTGTGTGTAGCATGGTTCTAAAAAATGCTAGGCGCTAGGGGTTCGGATTGTTAACGCCTAGCGCCCAGATGATTACTCGGGGATTAATCAGACTAGGTGGATTTAATTTTTTATTATTATTTTAATTATTTTTATATATAAGAAATTATATGTATGTAAAAAAATTAAAAATATATAATATTTAAATATTTAAAAAATATATAATTGATCATATATTAAATTTTCAAATAGGTATATATGTCTAAAGTAGTCCATACTATCTAAATTTAAGAATTTATAGTACTTCTAAAATAAAACAAATAAAAAAAAATTATAAAAAAATGCTTACCCACCTAGGCACCCGTCTAGCCGCCTAGATTCCCACCCATCTTGCCTTTCTAGGCGGCCGACCAGCCCGCCTAGGCGGCCGATTAATCACCGAAACGCCCAAGACAAACGCCCAGGCCGTAATCGGAACGCCCGGGGGCCGCCTAGCGCCTAGGCGCCACCTAGGCGGCCGCCCAGACCGATTTTTAGAACAAAGGTGTGTAGTGTGTGTGAGTGTGCAGTGTGTGCACAATGTGTGTGTGTGCCGTGTGTGTGAGTGTGTGCACAATGTGTGTGTGTGTGTGAGAGAGAGAGAGTGCAGTGTGTGTGTGTGCAGTGTGTGTAGGTGTGTGAAGTGTGTGATTGTGTGCAGTGTGTGTGAGAGTGCAGAGTGCAGTGTGTGTGAGAGAGTGCAGTGTGTGTTTGAGAGTGCAGTGTGTGTAGTGTGTGTGCAGTGTGTATGAGTGTGTGCAGAGTTTGTGTGTGTGCAGTGTGTGTGCAATGTGTGTGAGAGTGCAGAGTGCAGTATGTGTGTGTGTGTGAGTGCAGTGTGTGTTTGAGAGTGTAGTGTGTGTGAGAGTGCAGTGTGTGTAGTGTGTGTGCAGTGTGTGTATGTGTGCAATGTGTGTGTGTTTTATGTGTGCAGTGTGTGTGTGTGTTTTATGTGTGCAGTGTATATTGTGGTTGATGATTAAATTTATTTGTTTATGCAGGCACATGGTGTCTCCTTCTCGTTCCACTCACACTCCTCCTCCCGCTCGTTCTTTTCATTCCTCCCGGTCTCCCGATGCTCATACACGTAGTACTTCTACATCGAGAAATCCCACGCGATGTAGAAGTATGTCAAAACGTCGTGTTAACAAAAAAAAATTACCTCTTGACATTGATCCAGTACTGGGAAAGATCAAATACGAACACAAATTGAAGTTAAGTACATACTTGGAAAAATTTGCCAAAGATCATGTGTCGATACTGTACAAGAGTTGGAAGGAAGTATCCGATAAGCCGGATAAAGAAATGTTGTGGCAGGATATATTGATACATGTCTCTCTTTTTGTATTAAGAATTGTGTGTGTCGTGTTCCGTTGTGTGGCAGTGTGTGTGTTTGTGTGTTGTTTGTGTGTGTTTGTGTGTGTACTGTGTGTGTGTGTGTGTTTGTTTGTTTGCTGTGTGTCTGTGTTACTTTGTGTGTGTGTGTGTACTCTGTGTGTGTGTGTGTGTGTGTGTGTTTGTGTGATGTGTGTATTTGTGTGATGTGTGCGTTTTTTTGTTTGTGTGTGTACTGTGTGTGTGTGCTGTACTGTGTGTGTGGCAGTGTGTGTGGCAGTGTGTGTGTTTGTGTGCTGTCTGTGTGTGTTTGTGTGTGTACAATTTGTGTGTGTGTGTTTGTGTGTTGTACTGTGTGTGTACTGTGTGTTTGTGTGTGGCAGTGTGTGTGTTTGTGTGCTGTCTGTGTGTGCTTGTGTGTACTGTGTGTGTGTGTGTTTGTGTGCTGTGTGTGTGTGCGTGCTGTGTGTCTGAGTGTGTGCTGTATGTGTACTGTGTGTGTACTGTATGTGTGTGTTTATGTGCTGTGTGTGTTTGTTTGTGTGTTGTGTGTGTGTGAGTGTGTGTATGTGTGCTGTGTGTGTGTGTGTGTGTGTTTGTTTGTGTGTTGTGTGTGTGTTTGTTTGTGTGTTGTGTGTGTGTGTGTGTGTGTGTGTGTGTTTGTGTTTGTATGTTGTATTGTGTGTGTGTGCTGTGTGTGTGTGTTTGTGTGCTGTGTGTACTGTGTGTGTGTGTGTGTTTATGTTTGTGTGTACTGTATGTGTGTTTGTGTGTGTGTAATGTGTGTGTGGCTAACTTAGTTTTTATTGTCAACGAGGAAGCATGGCCCGTGCGATGCACGGGCTTTGTTCACCGTAAAGAATCACCAATTTTGCAAAGGTTATGCTTATTTAGTTATTATGGTTAGTTTCGAACAGGCTACTCCACTGAATAAATGGAGTTTGTTTAAGTAAGTTTTTGAAAATATAATGTCTCAAAGAAAAGGTATCAAATACGTGAGTGACTTTCATCATCGTTACGCAAAACATGTTATTTCAAACACATAGTTTATACTACACACAACTTAGGCATTTTTCTTTTTGTCTCTTACACCAAAACTGATGTACCAGCTTCGAGTCTTGTCTTTCATCTGTAACGATTGCGTCGTTATATCCCCAAGTAGTATCGGTTCATATAGACATCCTGTAAATTAAATTTGTAACCAAGTATTAAAAAGCTGATATATTTATAGAAGATTGTCTCAATATTAATTCTATTTATATAAGTTGTAAAGATATTGGATTCTTATTGGGGGTTCAATGGTCTATTATATCAAATTAGTTAATTAATGAATGAATAAGTAATTTTTCAAAACAAACACCCGCTTGTATTTTTATTATAACTTTCATTTGATTTTTTTCTTTTTCCCTCTCCACCTCAAATCAACAGCCAACCCATTCGTAAAATTTTCACAAAATTAAGCAAACACATTAGATCAATAAAGTATATATAATCGAAAACACTGTGTATAATCTTTTCCCACAAAATCTGTTTGGCAAGTTGGATCCTTTTATGGTGGGAGTAAATGGTGTACGCGTAATTGGTTGATTTCAAACAACAATCGAAGATGTCTTTAACAGGTTTGCACTTGATTCAAATCACATAATATTGTTTTTGATTGCTTTGAAAAGTGGTTTAGTTTTTGTATTAATGGCCTACTGTCATTCAAGATAAAAATAATTAAATGTGAATAAGTATGAAGTTTCCCATGTAAGAAAAGTGATGATAAAAATGGATGTAAAATACCTACATATACCTAGGCTCTTGGCTTTAACTAACTGATTATATGGTTATCTAATGTTTGACTTCAAGTTGCAATAATCCAAACTACACCTAAAATGTGAACACTTTGTATACGCATAAAAAAAGGAGGAAAAATTTTGTACCTTGATATTGTCGTCTTATTAAGATACAAAAAGGTGCATAACGTGTGTAGTGTTCAGAAAATTCTGCACTTGTTTTCTATGTTTTAGAGTATACGTGAAAGCAAAGAGATAAATATTAACCTCAACTAATATTTGAAATCAAATAATTTGTGTGGTTTTTAGTTTACCTTTGGCTCTTTATCAAAGAAAATTAATACTCCCTCCGTCCCACATATATAGACCCGACTTTCCTTTTTCGTCCGTCCCCAATATATAAGCTCATCCTATTAATAGTAAAGATACTTTATCCCTTATCCCCATCTTTTCATTTTATTTATCAAAAAAACCCAAATAATTATCTGCCTAACCTATTAACTTAACTAATAGTCAACTAATCTAATTATTTCTCCTTAATAAATTTCAAGAAAATGAATTAAATTCTCCAACCACCACTCACTCTCCTCTCTATCCAAACCCTAGTTTTTTCTCTCTATCTCTATCATCCATCGGCCCTGAGACCATCGACTTCGACTCTATCACCACCGTCTCGGAGACAGCCGACTTCGACTCCGTCACCACTGTCCCTGAAATGCCCGACATGGTTGGTCCCATTTCTAAATTGGAAGATCCATGTCTTCTTGAGTTCGGATTCGCTGATCCTACCCTCGGTTTGGTGGGTGTCTCTGCTGCAGTTGAATGGATCCCAGAAAGGAAGAAGCACCTGAAATTGATTGACATTTTTTCCCAAGTGTGTTGTTGCTCTTGGACAAATGAGGTATGCAAATTCCCATCTGTGCGATTGCTTGGTTTCTGTGGGTTATGGTGGTTCGAATCCTGTGTTGTAACCCTATGATGTTTCTTTAGTTTTGATTTCTGAGGTTTTTTTGGAGTATGTTTCTCTTATTTCTGAATAACAAACATGGAGCCACTATTAGGGATATGAATCCCTAATTCAGCTTAATTATGCATGTATATCTAGAACTAATTTGGAAGTGGATTTGAATATTTGTAATGAATTTGGAACATCAGAGATTGTGACACTGATTGTTCGGGGCTTTGTATTTGTATTTTGGATGTTCTTTTATAATAATGGTTGAATTGATTGCTTGGGACTGATTCTTTGAGCTTTTTTTTTTGGACAATTATTTTCCTTCCAAGCCGTATATTATTCAGGATTACTTAATCTCTAGTACTAGATTTTGCCATTATTTTTTAGGTCAATTGTATATGAATGGTAATCCGTAATTGTTTTGATTATATGTGCATGGGTCAATTAAGATGTGTGCTTTGGTCTGCATTAATGGAGTTGTCCTTCTCATTCTGCTTGTGGACAGTTTTTTTCCCTTTGGTTTATCACTTCATCTTTGTTTTGTAGTTTGCAATCATGGCTGGAATAGCACCTGAAGGTTCTCAATTTAATGCTCGCCAATTTGATGCCAAAATGAATGAGATGTGAGTTCTTTTCTTTAACTGTAACTTTCAGCAAGTTGAGAGCATGAAGAAGCAGTTTATTATGATTTTCTCTTACTCTTGGCTTTTAGTAATTATATAATTCTATGGTTACAGACTTGGAGCAGATGGAGAGGATTTTTTCACAAGTTACGATGAGGTGTTTGACAGTTTTGATGCTATGAGCTTGCAGGAAAATCTTCTGAGGGGCATCTATGCATATGGTATATACTATATAACTACCCAATTGAAAAACTTACAATCTTGTTTTGAATTTATTTTACGTTTGTGAATTGATAATTTCATTTCTTCATGAAGCATTTGTTGCATTCATTCCTCTCTTATGCCTCAATTTTCTACCATCTTTGATGTTACTGGATTGTTGGGTTGATAGAGTGAGTTTCTTTTGTATATTCTCTTTCGACATGTCATCAGTGAGCTGACAGATACGGCTTATTGATGTGTGCATGCATATATTTGAATTTTTATTGATTGGTCTCATTATTCTGTTGCTTGTTAATACAGGGTGCTGAGCTGTTTTTTTACGGACAAATCAGTTCTTGTGTACCCTTCCCTTCAGCACACACTGACACAAATATAGTTTATTTGCAGCGTTTTTTCCTTGTTTTTATGGGTCGTCATCTACATCAAAACAATAGTTTTTATAAAGAAATTGTAATTAATGGCATTCCATGTTCATGAACCCCGATGAGTTTGTCATTATAGATATATACTACTCCAAATTTCCTCAATATTTACTAACTAAAGTTTGTATCATATGATTGATCAGTTTGTTTTAAAATCTCAAAATTCTATTTGGAGAGAGCGCTTGTTGGTTCTGACTGCCGATTAATATTATCAAAACATGCTTGCAGATTGAGAAAAGCAGTAATCGATCATCACTTGCAGTACTGAAGCTCCATGTGACGGACAATCATGTAAGTCCATATATAAATGAAGTATGATTATGTGCAAACTGAATTACAATACTAAAGCATATATATAAGACAATTAAACAATTTTAAATATTGAATTTCATTGGAGTTGCAGGTGGAGCTGGATAACGGCGTTGTTAAACTTACATTGATTGCATTTTCCACCGCCACAGGCCGGGTAGTACCAACTGTTCTTTGTACGGATACCAACGATCTCAGCTTCGCAGTGGAATGTTGCAGCCTACCAAACAACAGCTTGTTAAAAACAGATAAGGTAACATCGTATTACTCATAACACTATGTGTTTCATTTTTTAAAAAAAGTACATCTTTTCTTCGGTCACGGCCTAAAGCTAACAGTTTTTCATGCATGGTTTTCAAGTTGCATGATTGAATTTATATCTTCAAATTTGATGCATGGTTTTGATTGTCTTAAACATAAAAATGGACGTCTGCAACTCTGCATGTATATCTAGATGTAATACCCGGATTTTCAGTATAAATTTTTCGCGTTATTTTACCTGAGGTATAGTGTATAGTTTGGTATCTATACAGTATGGATAAAATAAATTGAGGACCGAGACAGTTATACTTGTGTAATTGACGTTTTGATTGACAGTTATATTGAGGATTTGCTGTATCAGGTTGAACTGATTTGGATATCAGGTATATCGTATGAGAATATTTTTGGATTGAGTATATGTATTGATTTTTGCCGTATGCTCGTGTTTGGTATGCCGTGACATTGGACAGGAATTGCTGAAATTGGCTAAGTATGGAATTGTTACGTACGTTAACAAGGTGAGCTAACGTACGTAAGATTGGCACGGTTACGTACGTTAAGGCTAAGGTATTACGTACGTAACGAGGGCATCGGATAAGACCGAGTCATGGTTGGCAGGTGGGACCCGGTGTCGGAAAATTTCGGCGGGGGATGTTGACAGGTGAGTCAACGTACGTGTTACGTACGTTATACAGGACGTGTTACGTACGTAATACGACCATTGTACTGTAGCAAGTCAACGTATGTATTACGTACGTTATGGTGAAAGTGTTACGTACGTAAGGAAATACGCAAAATAGGTCAGTTAACTCTGGACTGCCATTATGTACACTATCAAGGTAAGATAGCGCACGTAATAGGTTGTTACGTACGTTAACAAGGACTTGTTACGTACGTAACGAACACAAATGTTTTATAAGGGGATGCCCGTCTTTCATTTCTCTTCAGTTTTTCACTTCGTTTTTCGTCTCCAAACTCTGAGAAAGGGAGATTTTGACTTTCCTAAGTTGATTATGAGCTTGGAAACATGGGATTGGAGCTTGGATATGGAGATATTGTTGATTCTTGAAGTGATTTGTTGTGTAATCCATCTTCTAAGAGGTATGTTGGATAATCCCTTCTTGAATTTCGGATTTTTGATGTTGTTATTGATGAATGATTCGTATGAAGATGATTATGATCTTGTTATTACGATTCTTGAGGATATATGAATTATATGTTGAAGGAAGATGGTGATATGATGGTTTGTATCTTCATTATGTTGGTTATGATTATGGAATCCTAGAGTTCTTGGTGTTCTTGGTAGTGTTGTTGCGATTTTTGATGTTAGGAAGATCATATGTTGAAGAACATGATGATACACACCTTGAATTATGATTAAGGGTTGTTTAGATGTTAGAAAACATCGGGTTATCTTGTTTTATGGATTATGAACGTGAATTTGGATAATTCGTGTTCTTGAAGAACTCGTGAGTTATACATGTCATGATTGTTGGGAAGATTTCGGATAATTGGATTGTGATTCTTCATGATAATAATTGGTAAATTGTTTCTTACGAATTTACAAGTATGAACAAGAAGGAATTTTGTCTTTGTATTTGGAGTTGAAGTGGGAAACGAATATGTTATAAAATCCTTGATGAATTGATCATTGATTTGATGAATACGTTTTAAAGTGTTGGTGTTTTGGATATGAATATGGAATATTTATATCTAGAACTAAGTTATGTGTTTTGGTACAATATTCGTATAGGAATACGAATGTGGTTCCGGGTTTGATAAGCTTATGATTCACTTTTGAGTTTGAGAATTCATACATATTGAACAAGTGTTCAATTCAGATAATGGAAATATTTGAAACCCTTGGAATATATTTATCTATGATTTTGAATTAATCGGATCGTCCGGATTGATGATGATAATCGGTAATTGGTTTAATTATGATTATACAAGGAGGAAACTTGTAATCGTATTTAAGATTGAATATGGAATCGGTAATGCTTAGACTTGGTTAAATTGATTATTGATATGATCTTCGGATTGTGGAATCGTATTGTGGTTTTGAATTCATGTTTGATTGGTTCGGGTTGTTTGGATATGTGTTTAATCGGGATATTGTAGAACTGTTGTGTTTGTTGATCGGTTATTGGTTGTTATTTGTGACCATCGAGTTGCGACTTGTATCGTGGATATGGGTTCGTATTTGTTGAGTCGGATTATTTGGTATTATGTATATGATCGAGGTTTCATTGAACCGTTGAGTTTGTTGGTTGAGTATGTCGGTTATTTATTTTTATTGAATGTGTGTTAATCGGTTATTGCAATAGGTTGATATGTTTTGATCGTGGATTATGACCGTTGAGTTGTGGTTGAGGCTAAAGAGTTCGTAGATTGCTTTTGGTCAGGGCTGAGGAGCTCGTAGACGAAGGCAATGGATTTTGGTAACGGCTTCGTGGTATCGGTATCGAGGCAAGTTTATACTTGTTCAGTTTATAATATTTGATGAATGGTTTCGCTTTCATTTCATTTATAATTCGTATAGCAATGTTGTTAGAAATGTAAGTTGTCGGGATAATGGTTTGTATGTCGTACTCTGGTTGTAATAAATCATAAGGTATATGATTTAATTGTGTTCAAGGAAGACGTGAGTTATCTTTGGTCAAGGATATAGAATATCGGATATCGAGGATAGTTATCGTGATGACATAAGTATCGGGATAAAGGTTTATTGGTATTGAGTGGATGGTACCTTATTTGAGATTATTTGTATAACTGTGTATTCGTTCAGGGATGTTGTTTGTGGAAAGGATGTTGTCTTCGGCTTTGAGGTAATTTATGTATTGTTCGATTATGAGATAATTATTATGTTGAGTTGTTGTATATGTTGTATGTTGAGGCTTCATATATTGAGATTAAATCTTGGTTGTTCGTTGAGGGATGTTGATCCCAGGACTATTGTTGGTATTAATGGTTGTGTTGATCGTCTCATTGGGGAATGTTGATGGATATGGTCCTCGGCTTTGAGGTAATCCAAGTATTTGTTCAGTCATGTGGATAATTAGTATGTTGAGTTGTTGTATATGTTGAGGTTTCGTGTAATGAGTTTCGTATCGGTTATTCGTTGAGGGATGTTGATCCCAGGACTGTTGTATTGAGATCGTAGATCGTGTTGGTCATTCAATTGGGGATGATGATCCCAGGATTGATGTTTTGGATATTGATTAGTCGTGTCGACTTTTCATTGTCAGTCTGTTGTTGTTCACTTCGGTGATTCTTTTGATCCTTATTGGATATGTGTTTCTTTGAGTTTCGTTGTCATGTTGCATCGTGACATATCTGGAGTCATATCTGCGTGCCGATTGGTTATTGTGTAGGATTTTTAGCCGGGCACATGATGGTTATGTGTTGATATTTCAACATTGAACCGTGCACACGAGACGTAGTTCGTGAGGCTAATTAGGTACAAGACCACACGTGTATTTGATCGATACCCGGGGTGGCTTGTGCATGGACACATTTCCGGATCGGGCGTACTATGATTTCCATCTTTGAGCCATATTGTTTGGTCGTTCATCCTCCATTTATGGTTGGGTATGTTCGACGGTTTGTGACTGGTTGTTCATACGCCCGAGGAGTATGTTCGACAGTCGGAGTTATTTCTTTGAGATCCATTATTGTTGATCGTTTGGAGTTTACCTTGTTGATGGTATTCTCGGTTATTGTTGGTCCTTTGTTGATCATTTGGAGTTTACCTCGTGGGGGGTATTCTCGGTTATAGTTGATCCTTTGTTAATCGTGTTGGGAGTTTATCATGTTGAGGGTACTCTCGGTTATCGTTGATCCTTTATTGGTCGTATTGGAGTTATCATGTCAATGATATTCTCAGTGATGTATTGGTTGATCAGTGTTATTGATTGTATGAGCATTCGGGATGTACGTCGTTGTTTCGGGATTTGTATTTATTGTTTTGTGGTAGTTGATCTACAGATATGTTGTGTATTATTGGTTTATCCAGGTTGAGTTTTGATTGTGTAATCCGACGGAAAAAATTTGGCACAGATTGGATTGCTCCGTACTTGTGAGTTATGATAATGTTTTGAGGATACTTGGTATTGTTTGAATACAGTACATATAATTGTTGTTAAGTTCATTTCGTCATTTGAGAATGCGGAATGTGGATTATGGTAAGGATTGGATTGTTATGAATTGGTAAGATTATAACGGTAAGATTACTTTGGTAGTATTCTTACTATATTATTACATTGGTATGTAATTATTTATGATGATGTGATCGATATCATTGTTGAGTATTATGGCTGACCCCGTCGTGGGCTTTATTTTAGGTACTCGGAGATCGAGCTAGTAACGGTCGTGAAGGGGTGAGCTTCCCGGGTGATACTGGATGTGGCATGTTCCTGAGTATTGAGTATTTATTTCTGGTTGTTTTATTTCCGCTGCAAATGTGTATTTTGAACTGCATTTATCCGCTGCGTGTGTATATTTCAAAATGACTTTTTGGTATCTTTATCCGCTGCGTGTGTATATTTCAAAATGGCTTTTCGGTATCTTTATCCGCTACGTGTGTGTATTTTAAATGGCCTTTTTGGCACTTTGCGAACTTGGGTTATTTCGTTAAACCTTTTCCTAAACTATTTTATCAGTACGTTTAAGCGGCGTCTTAACGTATATTTTGAACTATCGAGATTTGGCACTTCGCCTTGTATTTTCAAATGGTATTTTATGACGGTATTTCAAAATTATGTTTTTGAAAATATTTGAGTATTTGCAAAATATTACCGTCATTGGCCTTTTGGCATTTTTGAATGTTTTTAGAAATGGATTTTAGCCTGGTGGGTTCCGGCGCGAGGCCCACGGCGCTGTAATATCCCGGATGGTTTTTGGGGTGTTACAGAAAATGGTATCGGAGCTTGGGTTTTGTGAAACCCAGGTGTGTGTGTTGTGTGGCTTTACCGGTACGGTAGTGGCGTGAGTTTTGAAAATGATTTTTCTGACTTTTGAGTCAAATCGATTTTTGGAGTTTCCAAAATTTTTGAGAATCTTTTCAAATTGCTATTTGTGATATTGGTGTATGTTCGTATTGTGTTGAGACTTCGTATGGGAGTCGTGTGCTAGTATCACGGGAGATCATCGGCTTCACGCACCTGTAAGTATATTGGTTTGGTTATTCGCTTGTGGCGACGCGTGATTGTTTTTGTGATGAGTTGGAAATTTTGGATTTATCTGTTGTTGGCGACAGGTTGCAAGTTTCGAGGACGAAACTTATTTTAAGGGGGGTAGTATGTAATACCCGGATTTTCAGTATAAATTTTTCGCGTTATTTTATCTGAGGTATACTGTATAGTTTGGTATCTATACAGTATGGATAAAATAAATTGAGGACCGAGACAGTTATACTTGTGTAATTGGCGTTTTGATTGACAGTTATATTGAGGATTTGCTGTATCAGGTTGAACTGATTTGGATATCAGGTATATCGTATGAGAATGTTTTTGGATTGAGTATATGTATTGATTTTTGCCGTATGCTCGTGTTTGGTATGCCGTGACATTGAACAGGAATTGCTGAAATTGGCTAAGTATGGAATTGTTACGTACGTTAACAAGGTGAGCTAACGTACGTAAGATTGGCACAGTTACGTACGTTAAGGCTAAGGTATTACATACGTAACGAGGGCATCGGACAAGACCGAGTCATGGTCGGCAGGTGGGACCCGGTGTCGGCAACTTTCGGCGGAGGATGTTGACAGGTGAGTCAACGTACGTGTTACGTACGTTATACAGGACGTGTTACGTACGTAACATGACCATTGTACTGTAGCAAGTCAACGTACGTATTACGTACGTTATGGTGAAAGTGTTACGTACGTAAGGAAGTACGCAAAATAGGTCAGTTAACTCTGGACTGCCATTACGTACGCTATCAAGGTAAGATAGCGCACGTAATAGGTTGTTACGTACGTTAACAAGGACATGTTACGTACGTAACGAACAGAAATGTTTTATAAGGGAACGCCCGTCTTTCATTTCTCTTCAGTTTTTCACTTCGTTTTTCGTCTCCAAACTCTGAGAGAGGGAGATTTTGACTTTCCTAAGTTGATTATGAGCTTGGAAACATGGGATTGGAGCTTGGATATGGAGATATTGTTGATTCTTGAAGTGATTTGTTGTGTAATCCATCTTCTAAGAGGTATGTTGGATAATCCCTTCTTGAATTTTGGATTTTTGATGTTGTTATTGATGAATGATTCGTATGAAGATGATTATGATCTTGTTATTACGATTCTTGAGGATATATGAATTATATGTTGAAGGAAGATGATGATATGATGGTTTGTATCTTCATTATGTTGGTTATGATTATGGAATCCTAGAGTTCTTGGTGTTCTTGGTAGTATTGTTGCGATTTTTGATGTTAGGAAGATCATATGTTGAAGAACATGATGATACACACCTTGAATTATGATTAAGGGTTGTTTAGATGTTGGAAAACATCGGGTTATGTTGTTTTATGGATTATGAACGTGAATTTGGATAATTCGTGTTCTTGAAGAACTCGTGAGTTATACATGTCATGATTGTTGGGAAGATTTCGGATAATTATATTGTGATTCTTCATGATAATAATTGGTAAATTTTTTCTTACGAATTTACAAGTATGAACAAGAAGGAATTTTGTCTTCGTATTTGGAGTTGAAGTGGGAAACGAATATGTTATAAAATCCTTGATGAATTGATCATTGATTTGATGAATACGTTTTAAAGTGTTGGTGTTTTGGATATGAATATGGAATATTCATATCTAGAACTAAGTTATGTGTTTTGGTACAATATTCGTATAGGAATACGAATGTGGTTCCGGGTTTGATAAGCTTATGATTCACTTTTGAGTTTGAGAATTCATACATATTGAACAAGTGTTCAATTCGGATAATGGAAATATTTGAAACCCTTGGAATATGATTATCTATGATTTTGAATTAATCGGATCATCCAGATTGATGATGATAATTGGTAATTGGTTTAATTATGATTATACAAGGAGGAAACTTGTAATCGTATTTAAGATTGAATATGGAACCGGTAATGCTTAGACTTGGTTAAATTGATTATTGATATGATCTTCGGATTGTGGAATCGTATTGTGGTTTTGAATTCATGTTTGATTGGTTCGGGTTGTTTGGATATGTGTTTAATCGGGATATTGTAGAACCGTTGTGTTTGTTGATCGGTTATTGGTTGTTATTTGTGACCATCGAGTTGCGACTTGTATCGTGGATATGGGTTCGTATTTGTTGAGTCGGATTATTTGGTATTATGTATATGATCGAGGTTTCATTGAACCGTTGAGTTTGTTGGTTGAGTATGTCGGTTATTTATTTTTATCGAATGTGTGTTAATCGGTTATTGCAATAGGTTGATATGTTTTGATCGTGGATTATGACCGTTGAGTTGCGGTTGAGGCTAAAGAGTTCGTAGATTGCTTTTGGTCGGGGCTGAGGAGCTCGTAGACGAAGGCAATGGATTTTGGTAACGGCTTCGTGGTATCGGTATCGAGGCAAGTTTATACTTGTTCAGTTTATAATATTTGATGAATGGTTTCGTTTTCATTTCATTTATAATTCGTATAGCAATGTTGTTAGAAATGTAAGTTGTCGGGATAATGGTTTGTATGTCGTACTCTGGTTGTAATAAATCATAAGGTATATGATTTAATTATGTTCAGGGAAGACGTGAGTTATCTTTGGTCAAGGATATAGAATATCGGATATCGAGGATAGTTATCGTGATGACATAAGTATCGGGATAAAGGTTTATTGGTATTGAATGGATGGTACCTTATTTGAGATTATTTGTATAACTGTGTATTCGTTCAGGGATGTTGTTTGTGGAAAGGATGCTGTCTTCGGCTTTGAGGTAATTTATGTATTGTTCAGTTATGAGATAATTATTATGTTGAGTTGTTGTATATGTTGTATGTTGAGGCTTCATATATTGAGATTCGTACTGGTTGTTCGTTGAGGGATGTTGATCCCAGGACTATTGTTGGTATTAATGGTTGTGTTGATCGTCTCATTGGGGAATGTTGATAGATATGGTCCTCGGATTTGAGGTAATCCAAGTATTTGTTCAGTCATGTGGATAATTAATATGTTGAGTTGTTGTATATGTTGAGGTTTCGTGTAATGAGTTTCGTATCGGTTATTCGTTGAGGGATGTTGATCCCAGGACTGTTGTATTGAGATCGTAGATCGTGTTGGTCATTCAATTGGGGATGATGATCCCAGGATTGATGTTTTGGATATTGATTAGTCGTGTCGACTTTTCATTGTCAGTCTGTTGTTTTTCACTTCGGTGATTCTTTTGATCCTTATTGGATATGTGTTTCTTTGAGTTTCGTTGTCATGTTGCATCGTGACATATCTGGAGTCATATCTGCGTGCCGATTGGTTATTTATATATTGGATGCAATTTACTTTACTTGGCAATTTGTTGTCTAATTTAGGTGTTTGATGGAGTTTTTAAGCTTAAGAAATAATTTGGATCATCAAACGGACCAAGCCAAGGTGATTTGGGCTTAAATAAAGAAATTGCCGCGCGACACTGGGTGGCCCAGTGTCAGATCGCTGACCCAGTGTCAGTCCTATTACGAAAATAATCTTACTTGGGGCCCAAGAAACGACTCAAAAATCGCCCAATCAGTTCCACAAGGCAATAAATCGGTCCATATGCTGGAAAAGGGAATTAGAATAGATTTGGGAAGAAAGACTCCAAGGAAATTAAAACTCAAGAAGGAAGGAGTCCCAATTAAAGAAGGAAACTAAGAGATAAGGGATAAATATAAAAGGAGAGGAGGGCTGGAATAAAAACACACTCGGAACAGCAAATTCACGGTTGAAGGAGAAGAATTCACGGCTGGAGCAGAAGAAAATACAAGGGACGACCGAACCGAATTTTCACCAGAGCAACCGAGCCGATTCCGACGTGCGAAGAAGAAGACTATACCGTTTGAATTTCTTTCTTCTCATGTCTTTTATTAATTTGCTGTTTTCTAAAGCCAACATGTCCGGCTAATTTTATATTCTAGTTCTTAGTGAAGTTTGAAACCGTATTCGAAATATTCATGTTTTAATCCCGCAACGTATTCTCAACTCGAATTCTCTTGAATTACTTTTGTGTTATTGAATTCACGACTATGCCATTTAATTTCTTGATTTGGTTTGGCCAACTAGATTAGGAGTTTTATGTCTTATGCTAGAAATTGAGTTGTAATCCGTAATTGTTGCAATTTTAATTTCACAAGTAGCAAACAATTGATTTTTTTCCAATTGAGTAACACAAAATCGAGATCCCTTAAGTCGAGCTTATGAACTTAATATCTTGCCTATTCCATTATTTTGGTTTTTAATGCATCTAGCGAGCGAGATTTGAAGAGCTTGTTTTGAATCCACCGTATAGATAGGTTCGATTAAAGAGCTTGTTTTAATTGAATAAACTTAAGAAATAATTGGGGTCAACAGAGCTTGTTATTGGCTTCGGAATAGGAGTTCATGAGATTAGAGAAGAAATAAGCACTGCATTGAAACTTGAATTAATTCGAAACGATGGATAACGGAGCTAAGGACTAGATTATTCCGCAATTGATATTTTCAACTTTTTATTTCCTTTGTTTATTTTATTTTAATTTATTTTACGCAATTTAGTTAAGATTAGAAACTGATATCCCCCCTCTCATTTTTTTTATTTTAATTGCTAAAAGTATTTAATCCTTAATTAGTCTAATTGATTTACTGTTCTCCGTGGGATCGACCCTTACTTGCCGATACTACTAGTTAGTAGAAGTAAGCCAAGGAAAATAAAAATAACTAATTTTGACGCGTCACGACAGCGCGGTCAAAATTTTGACGCGTCATGACTCATCCCTTGAGGAAAAATTGAATGAGCTAACCACTTTTGTTAGAAAACTTGCTGTAGGAAATAGCACACCAGTCGTACCCTGTCGTCTTTGCAAGACCACAGAGCATACAACGGACAATTGTCGGATTTTGCTTGATGAAATCGAGGTGCACGCCAATGCAGTTGGAACCGAAAATTCTTATGGGAGGAAGAACGATCCGTACTCAAATACATACAACCAAGGATGGAGGGATCACCCTAACTTTCGATGGAAAAACCAGCAAGAGGCGCATCCGCAAAATAAAGGACAATTTTACAAGCAGCCCACTGAAAATCCGACACAATCTTTGGAGGATATGATGAAGACCCTTATGAGAAATACTATGCAATTCCAAGAGGGCATGAATCAGTTCCAGCATGACACTAAATCGAGTATCAAAATTCTCGAAAATCAAATGAGTCAACTAGCCACCACTGTGAGCCGTTTGGAGAACCAAAACAGTAGGAAATTGCCATCCCAACCTGAACCAAACCCAAGGAACGTGAGTGCTGTAACTCTAAGGAGTGGGAAGCAGCTCAAGGAGCCTAAGAAAGTGGAGGAATCTGAAAACGAGGAGGAAAAATCCACTGAACAGATCAACACTGGGACACCCAGTGCAGAATCAGCACCCAGTGCAGAACTGCCGGACAGCAAGTTAAAGTCGACCAAAACTGCTCCTTTTGAGACTAACGAGTTACCTTTTCCATCTAGGGTCAAAAAGGCAGCGATCGCGAATAAAGAGAAGCAAATCCTAGACGTATTCCGAAAGGTTGAGATCAACATTCCCTTACTCGACGCAGTTCAACAAATTCCAAAATACGCAAAGTTCCTTAAAGACTTATGCACCAGCAAACAGAGGCTAAAAGGGAACAAGAAGGTGGTAATGGGAGAAAATGTGTCCGCTGTATTCCAAAAGAAATTGCCACCAAAACGGGAAGATCCTGGTATGTTCGCTATTCCATGTCGAATTGGAAATACGGGTTTTGAACGAACTATGCTAGATTTAGGAGCATCAATAAATGTTATGCCACGCTCTATATACACCTCCTTAAATCTAGGACCTCTTCGGGAAAAAAGGATAATTATACAATTGGCGGATCGTAGCCTTGTGTATCCCGAAGGGGTAATTGAGGACGTTCTTGACCAAGTCAATAAACTTGTATTTCCAGCCGACTTCTATGTTCTTGATATGCAAAACGAGTCATCAAATTCAACACCTAAATTGTTAGGAAGGCCATTTCTAAATACTGCCAATACCAAAATAGATGTTCGTGAAGGATCTCTCACGATGGAATTTGATGACCAAATCGTACGGTTTAATATTTATGATGCTATGAAATTTCCTGAGGAAGATTGCTCTCTTTTTGCATTAAGCGTGATTGACCCTCTTGTCGAGGAAGTGTTTGAGTTGCATTGCAGGGGTAGACTCGAAGTGGTGCTTACTAAAAACTTGGAGGCTGATAAAGAAAATAGTTTTGCGGAGCTTCAAAGAGAATTACAACCAATATATGAGGAATTATATGGAAAAAGTGAACCAGAGTTAGCCTTCGATGAGCATCGCAAGGGAGGAAAGTTTTCAATAAACACTCCGAGAAAGTTTGGTGTGGTTCAAGAAGACGAGTCATCAGTCGTACATTTATTGAGACCCATACCCAAACCTCCTTAGTGTGTTCACTAAAAAGGAAAGCTCTTCGTCGAGCCAGCGACGTAAAAAAAAGGCGTTTGTTGGGAGGCAACCCAATTTTTTTACTTCTTTTATTTTTTTAGTCCAATTTTCTTTTTATTATTTATTTTTTTCTGCTAATTATATTTTAGGTAAGTGGTAATCTATTTCTTGCATTTCGTATTTTATTTCTACATTTCTTTATTTTTTTTATACTATCCCTTTTTTTCTCTATTCTATTACTTCCCTTATTTTTATTTTTATTCCCTTTCTTCTCTCTTTTTCTTTTTCTCTCTCTCCGTTCTCTCTTTCTCGGTATCTTCTTTTTACTCTGCAACCCCTAACTTCTCCATCTCTCTTTTCAGTCGACATCAGCCCCAAGCGCCGCCCGTTCGAGATCGCCGTCAAGATGTTAAAGCTAATGAGACGAAGGTGCAAAGAAACATGGGATGGAGGAGCGAACCGAGCAGCTGGAAGCCCTTATCCCTCATTAGCCCGGTGATACCTACTCTAGACTTTTTACTATCTTTTATTTTCTTTTTCTCTTCCTTCCTTTCTTTAGAGTCGTGTGCAGAATTTTAAGTTTGGGGAAATTGGAGTCGGAATGATTAATTGAATTTGGAAAGTGTGATGTAATATATTTAAAATTGTCCTTGGCTAAATTTGTGTGATTGAATCAAGTTCGTGTATTGGGGATTTAAGTATGGCCTGACATAGGAAATGAATATGATTGACTAGTTTGATTTTAATTAGGGTAGTTCACTAGTCTTGATTTTGGATTTGGATAAAAGTGTGATGGATTCATGGCACAAGCCCTTTTTATTCGTGAGTTTTGAGCCGTAGAGCAAAATACACACATATATGAATAATTATACATATACATGCTCACTATTTCTTCTTGTGGGATCGAACGTGTTGTGTTCATACTCGAACTTAATCAATTATTCATGTCAAGACTATGTTAGTGTTCTCATGCAGTAAAGTGATAAAGGCAAATTAGGAATAACCCACTTGGCTTATATTTTCCCACCTCGACATAATCACCATTAGAAGCCCATTTGGACCTAAGCCTTATTCTTTGATCCAGCACATTTGATTAGCCATTATCTAATTTTTGGTGAAAATTCATCCGTTTGAACCCTTGGTCAAGGATTGGTTGTGAATTAGGTGTATAACAAGTGCAGGGAAGGACGAGGAATTATCAAAAAGTGGGTGGTGAAGTGAAAAAAAAAAAGTTCTGAAATGAAGATGAAAAAAATAAAGGCCGAAACAAAAAGAAAATATAAAAAAATAGGGGGGCGGCCATAAAAATACCCCTCTCGATTAAGCCACTGACCTCAACTAATCTTTCGTGGCTATGCGATTACATGTGCCTAAAAGGGTGCTCAAGGAAAGGATGGTGATTCATTGTTTGTAGGACTTGTTATGCACTTAATTTCATGATTAGTCTTGACCAACGAATCTTTTATTTATCCTTTTTATCTTACCCATACCTAAAGCCCCGTTACAACCATAAAATCTCTTTTGATTATATGCATGAGTTCATCTAAGTAGTGGAGATTTGATTTTTGTGCGAGTATATGGTAAGGACACACCATGTTTTGACGTGAGTGATTGCTTAATAATCCCTATATCTACTTGAGCGAGAGTGACCCCTTGTGAGGCCATTGAATTTTCTCTCACTTAATGCCAATGAAGATGTTGATATTGTTGAGGTACTTTAATTTTCTTCTTACTTGTTCATGATTATTTATTCTCCCTTGAATATGGCTATCATCTTGAATTTTTCAATACATGCTTCTTGAAATTCTTTCACTCGAATTATGCTTGAGGACAAGCATTGGTTTAAGTTTGGGGTGATTTGATAGAACGAAAATAGTGTGCTAAAATCATTGTTAATTATAAGGTTTTAATGAATTTTATGTTGGCACACTTGGTTATTTTCCATATATTTATATTTTGGATGCAATTTACTTCACTTGGCAATTTGTTGTTTAATTTAGGTGTTTGATTGAGTTTTTAAGCTTAAGGAATAATTTGGATCATCAAACGGACCAAGCCAAGGTGATTTGGGCTTAAATAAAGAGAATGCCGCGCGACACTGGGTGGCCCAGTGTCGATTCACGACCAGTGTCAATCACATTACGAAAATAATCTTACTTGGGGCCCAAGAAACGACTCAAAAATCGCCCAATCAGTTCCACAAGGCAATAAATCGGTCCATATGCTGGAAAAGGGAATTGGAATAGATTTGGGAAGAAAGACTCCAAGGAAATTAAAACTCAAGAAGGAAGGAGTCCCAATTAAAGAAGGAAACTAAGAGATAAGGAATGATTATAAAAGGAGAGGAGGGTCGAATTAAATTCAATTTTGGAACATCAATTCATGGCCGGAGCGGCAGGAGAACGGCCGGGAGCAGAAGGAGAAAGAGGACGACCGAGCCGATTTTCTCACCGAGCAACCGAGCCAATTCCAACGTGGAAGAAGAAGACTACACCGTTTGAATTTCTTTCTTCTCATGTCTATTATTAATTTGTTGCTTTCTAAAGCCAACATGTCCGGCTAATTTTCTATTCTAGTTCTTAATGAAGTTTGAAACCGTATTCGAATTATTCATGTTTTAATCGTAGCGTATTCTCAACTCGAATTCTCTTGAATTACTTTTGTGTTATTGAATTCACGACTATGCCATTTAATTTTTTGATTTAGTTTGGCCAACTAGATTAGGAGTTTTATGTCTTATGCTAGAAATTGAGTTGTAATCCGTAATTGTTGCAATTTTAATTTCACAATTAGCAAACAATTGATTTTTCCCAACTGGGTAACACAAAATCGAGATCCCTTAAGTCGAGCTTATGAACTTAATATCTTGCCTATTCCATTATTTTGGTTTTTAATGCATCTAGCAAGCGAGATTTGAAGAGCTTGTTTTGAATCCACCGTATAGATAGGTTCGATTAAAGAGCTTGTTCTAATTGAATAAACTTAAGAAATAATTGGGGTCAACAGAGCTTGTTGTTGGCTTCGGAATAGGAGTTCATGAGATTAGAGAAGAGACAAAAGCTGCATTGAAACTTGAATTAATTCGAAACGGTGGATAACGAAACTAAGGACTAGATTATTCCTTTAATTGATATTTTCGATTTTTATTTCCTTTATTTATTTTAATTTATTTTACGCAAATTATTTTAGTTAAGATTAGAAACTGAAATCCCCCCTCTCGTTTTTATTTTATTTTAATTGCTAAAAATATTTAATCCTTAATTAGTCTAATTGATTTACCGTTCTCCGTGGGATCGACCCTTACTTGTCGATACTACTAGTTAGTAGAAGTAACCTAAGGAAAAATATAAATAACTAATTTTGACGCGTCACGACAGCGCGGTCACTCATAGAAGTCAGGATTATGGTGTAGTTTCCGCAATTATCAGGTTTCTTTTTTGGCAGCTCATCTCCTAATTTTCCCCATAATGTCATTTTTAGGCTGGGTATGTTTTGGTTGTAAGTGAAAAAATATGGTGTGATTATAGAGTTCTTAGGCATACCTTGATATGCTAGGGCAAGTTGTTAAAAGTCTCTTTATAGACAATGTTTCGTGTGTGATGCTTTAAGTTCTCGTGTCTTCCATATTAATAAATAGTGTTTTGATGATTAAGTTGCTAAACAAAGCAAAACAACAAAGAGGCGAAGCAAAACGACAAAGGAATCGAAGACGCAAAAAGCTGGATAAAATACAAAGATAGCGCACGCTAGACATTTAAGTTAGCGCACGCTAACGGGTCCCGGCTGCAAATCAAATGAGTTTGAAGTAACTTGAAGTGAAGTCACCTGATGAGGATAGCGCACGCTACACCATGTTTACTAGCGCTCGCTATCGAGCCCATATTACCGTTGTGAAGAGAATTCAAACGCAGAATGACGTATGCAGTGAAGTCAGCTTAGCGCACGCAACAAGTTATATTTAGCGCACGCTAAATATCAAGTTTGAATCAAGTCAATCAATCCGTTGGGAAGAATCTGCTGCAAGTCAAAAAGTATAAACGGATACATGACGCATGCAATGATGCAAGATTAGCGCACGCTACAAGGAAGTATTAACGCATGCTAATAGTCAGAGACAGTAGCCACTGGACTGAAACTGAAAGACGTTAACGTACGTAACATGGAGTACATAACGTACGCTAAGACAAAAATGCGCGATAGCGCACGCTAAAGGGAAGATCCAGCGCACGCTAGCAAGTTAACTTACAGCAACAGCTAGTTTGTGGAAGAAGGCTATAAATACCAAATGAGTTGGTATCAATCTACACAACAACATTGAGCAATTTATATACACTTGAGATATCATTGTAAACATTATAGTTGTTGTTCTTGAGCTTAAATTAGAGTGATTGAGTGTTATACACAAAATCATACATGAGTGATAAAAAGAAAAAGATACGATTGGATTTGGTGTTATTAGGATCAAGGATCCGGCATTGTTAGAATCACAATCGCTATCTTAGTGAGGTTTATCTAGTACCAATAGAAAGCTAGAGTGGTTGATTCCTTGTCCAATAGAAAAGGAAAACGATTTTACTCGGACCGATAGAAGACGAGCTTGTAACGGTAATCCCTCGACCGATAGAAGAGAGGTGCAGAGGTTTTGATCTTTAACCTATAGAAAAAGATACATCGAGAGAGGACGTAGGCAGTTTGGCCGAACCTCTATAAATCCGTGCGTCATTTAATTTCCACATTTAATTTACTCTTCCGCACAAACGGCGCATATACCGATCTTGCTCCAATAATTGGTAACGAAACGATCAAAGTCGAAAACTTTGAAACGTACACACACACATATATATATATATATATATATATGTATATATATATTATTTTACAGGTTTTATCCAATTCAAAGGTTGTTTTGTAATCATCAAAAAGGGAGAGATTGTTGAAATATTTATTCCACATATTAATAAATAGTGTTTTGATGATTAAGTTTCTAAACAAAGCAAAACAACAAAGAAGCGAAGCAAAACGATGAAGGAATCGAAGATGCAAAAAGCTGGACAAAATACAAAGCTAGCGCATGCTAGACTTTTAAGTTAGCGCACGCTAACGGGTCCCGGCTGCAGATCAGACGAGTTCGAAGTAACCTGAAGTGAAGTCACCTGATGAGGATACCACACGCTACAACATGTTTACTAACGCACGCTATCGAGCCCATATTACCATTGTGAAGAGAATTCAAATGCAGAATGACGTATGCAGTGAAGTCAGCTTAGCGCACGCAACAAGTTATATTTAACGCACGCTAAATATCAAGTTTGAATCAAGTCAATCAATCTGCTGGGAAGAATCTGCTGCAAGTCAAAAAGTATAAACGGATACATGACGCATGCAATGATGCATGATTAACGCACGCTGCAAGGAAGTATTAGCGCACGCTAATAGTCAGAGACAGTAGCCACTACACTGAAACTGAAAGACGTTAACATACGTAACATGGAGTACATAACATACGCTAAGACAAAAATGCGCGATAGCGCACGCTAAAGGGAAGATCCAGCGCACGCTAGCAAGTCAACTGGCAGCAACGGCTAGTTTGTGGAAGAAGGCTATAAATACCAAATGAGTTGCTATCAATCTACACAACAACATTGAGCAATTCATATACACTTGAGATATCATTGTAAGCATTATAGTTGTTGTTCTTGAGCTTAAATTAGAGTGATTGAGTGTTATACACAAAATCATACATGAGTGAGAAAAAGAAAAAGATACGATTGGATTCAGTGTTATTAGAATCAAGGATCCGGCATTGTTAGAATCGCAATTGCTATCTTAGTGAAGTTTATCTAGTACCAATAGAAAGCTAGAGTGGTTGATTCCTTGTCTAATAGAAAAGGAAAACGGTTTTACTCGGACTGATAGAAGACGAGCTTGTAACGGTAATCCCTCGACCGATAAAAGAGAGGTGCAGAGGTTTTGATCTTTAACCTATAGAAAAAGATACATCGATAGAGGAGGCAGGCACATTTGGCCGAACCTCTATAAATCCGTGCGTCATTTAATTTACGCTTCCGCACAAACGGCGCATATACCGATCTTTCTTCAACACCTTCCGGGCTTGTGACTCTAGATATCGCCACATATAGTTATCCATGTCTAAATACGGGTGCTGGTAAATACAGGCCTACAAAATTAAGTGATTGGACTTGACTCTTGTTGATGGTCATCGCATAGCATGGTTTAATGGGGAACTGCCTTCTTTTCATGATGAATGGCCACTGATTTTTGTTTGATGTTAGAGAAATACTTGGTATCAACACCACCCTGCCGATATTTGAGCCGGTGATGATTTTAGCCTAAATAACAAATTCTCCTAGATGTGTGATAATCATCCTAATACCATTGCACATGCCTTGGGACGGATTTACATTCCTTAACAGCATAACTGGTAGCTCCCCTTTTAGCTTGAGGTCGTGCGGCGGAATCCCTTGGAACTTCAAAGAGTTTAAGAACTCCGGCGGGTATAACTGCTCCTGATCTAATGAATCGGTTGATGCTTTACATATTTCGTCCGAGCTTTTATAGGTCATCGATTGACCTTCCATCTTTTTAAACATATGTTCGTTGATGCCGTCTGCATCATCCTTTTTTGGGGTTAATATTGCCCTTTCTCTTAGATAGCCTTCGTTTGTTTGCCTCGTGGTGAAGTATGGAAATGTTTCTTTAACAATTTCGTCTATGGGACACGTCCATTCTTTAATTAGGAAATTTTCTGGAATTTGGATCCAAGTTAGTTCATCTTCTCCTTCTTTCATTTTCGCTAGCACCTTTCCATCCCCAACATCTAAAACCCACTGATTAAACTTCTATTTGTCAGTGTAAATGCGTTTGTGCGTGTCATATCTGTAACACCCCAATACACCAATGGGACGTTACACGCCGTAGAACCCTCATGAGGTCTACCAGGCTGACACTTGACACATAAACCACAATATAATCCCAAATGATGCATTCAAAAAGTAAGTAAGGCCGTGGCCTCGGCCAAAACATTTTAACGGAGTACATGAATGTAAGATAAATACCGATTCATTGCCCACGCAGGGGACTTAAACCAAGTTTCAAAGTAAACAGTCTAACTCCGGTACTCGACAAATACAATGACACAACATAAAAGTACTGACTCGAGCCACATCATCAAGCCATCCCATCCTTTACGTGCGTGCCCCGCGCCTGCTCCTCAGCTCTCCCGGTACCTGAAATGCATAAGACGCATTTCCCCCATTTAAGGGGTTAGCATTCGAATAGCTAGTGCAAGTACACAATTACACAACATTATATACAAAAATACGGTTTTACACAATCATCTCAAACATAAGTCATTTGCCACATATATATTCCGGAATACTACATTGGCAATCACATCGATTTACTGATCATCACGATATCACAAAATCACAATCGTATCCCGTGGCCGCACTTTAGTATCGACCCCGGACATCCCGTCGAACACTCCGGGTGGGATACCACTTCCGCGGCCGTACCCCTTAGTATCGACCCCCAGACATCCCGTCGAACACTCCGGGTGGAAGTTCAATCACACACGCACCCAAGTCCACTTCCGCGGCCGTACCCCTTAGTATCGACCCCCAGACATCCCGTCGGACACTCCGGGTGAAAGGAACACAACTCACGCACCCAAAAATCACCATTCATCATTCATTTCGAAAATCACAATATACATAACGAAATGTAATACATGTACTTGCCTTGAATGAAACGAAACAAAGGACACGACGACGGAATAGGTTTCGGTCCGAACAATCCTCCCAAATCCAATCCTAACACAATAACGGTATACACAAGTCTCAATAATGCGGAAAGGTAAGAATTAATCCTAATTCTACCCGTTGGGACAATTCATCGGACACCAAGAGTGCATAAGGAAATGAAATCGGTCAATGGTATAACAACGGGATTTCATCCCAATCAAAACAAGAAAACCATGGGTCGCGAGAATACTATCAAAATCTAATAACAACATCGGTTAATTCGAATTAAAACACAAGATCACCACCAAACCCTCCCCAAAATCATACTAGGGTTAAAGGAATTCTTACCTCTTGAAGAATCAAGCATTCAAATCCAAAAACCACGTGTTAGATCCACAATCCGAGCCACCCGATCGAAAAGGAATGAAGAAATCTACACAATTAAGTGATAGATGGAGGAACTCTCCCTCTCAAGACTCTCTCTCTCTCTCGCACGGTTGAAGAAGGGGAAGGAAATGAGTGATTCTCGCTGAATAAGAAGCAGATATAGCGCTGACCGCGTTGTGTGCCGCGGCTCAGCTAAACTGTGCCGCGGCACAGAGCCAAAAATTGTGCCCAGTGGTTGGCTGACCGCTCGTTGTGCCGCGGCTCATTCGAAGTGTGCCGCGGCTCAGACTCGGCATGTGCCGCGGCACTTCCGGACTGTGCCGCGGCACGCGGTACAGTCGATTTTGGCCGGCAAGTGTCACACGGGTGTGCCGCGGCCCGGACAAGTGTGCCGCGGCACTGACTCGGCTGTGTGCCGCGGCGCACAATCCTTGTGCCGCGGCACACGGTACAGTTTGTTTAGGCAACAACTGAGTGATGTGTGTGCCGCGGCTCACAATCCTTGTGCCGCGGCCCACACCCCCCCTCGGGTCCCAAAATGACGAAAAATGATCCGGAAGGAGAATAAAAGCAACAGGGATCGATATTTGGGTAACAATAACACGAAATGGAAGTACGGAACCCAAAACGATCTGAGGTACACAACCAAAGTCGAACAAGGGACAAATTCCCTAAACTTCTAGGAAATTACAAAAACGGCCCAAACATCCGAAAAATCACGACACAACGTCGGATTAACAATCCGAAACTCGCAACATGCTCTACACAAGCATACGAACTCATGGAAGTAAGAAAACGACGAAATCGAATGAGTTTAACGAGAATCGAATACACATGAGACAGAATATAACACGAGATGAAATTACGTAAAAACATTATCAAGACCCGTCTAAACGGAAAAACTCCAAGAATAAAATAGGTTCAGAATTACAAAACAGTGCCAGGCGAGTTGTCCGAAACGAATATGCACCAAAAATAGAAATGACCAAGGATAGAAAACGCGGATATTACATTATCTCCCCCTAAAAATAAGTTTCGTCCCGAAACTTACAACACGAATAACTCGGGGTATCTCGACTCATACTCTCCTCTGTTTCCCACGTGGCCTCCTCGGATCCATGCCTCGACCACTGCACTTTGACCAAAGGGATGGTTTTGTGCCTGAGTTGCTTAACTCGACGCTCTAAGATCTGAATCGGCCTCTCCTCGAAGGTAATGTCGGGCCCCAACTCGATCTCTCCAAAATCAATAATATGGCTAGGGTCCGATACGTACTTCCTAAGCTGGGAAACATGAAATACGTTATGCACGTGGCTCAGGGACGGCGGCAAGCCTAACCGATACGCGAGTTCTCCAACTCTATCTAAAATCTCAAACGGCCCGATAAATCTCGGACTAAGTTTACCCTTCCGACCGAAGCGGTAAACTCCCCGTGTCGGCGACACCTTAAGCAAGACGTGATCTCCCACCTCAAACTCCAACGGTCGGCGACGTGTATCGGCATAAGACTTCTGCCGACTGGGCCGTCACCAATCTACCACGAATCAGGGTAATCTTCTCCCTCGTCTCAACTATCAGGTCGGGCTCGGTACCGATTAGCTCGGACGTATCATCCCAACACAACGGTGATCTGCACCTCCTTCCATACAACGCTTCTAATGGTGCCATTTTGATCGAGGCATGCCAACTATTGTTATACGTGAACTCGATCAACGGCAAGTGTGTCTCCCAATCATCCTTCCAATCTAAGGCACAGGCTCTCGATATCCTCTAGCGTCAGATCGTCCCGCTCGATCGTCTGCCTGTCTGAGGGTGGTAGGATGTACTAAGTCTCAACTCGGTTCCCAAATCTCTATGAACGGCCTGCCAAAAATGTGATATGAACCGGCCATCACGATCCGAAACAATGCTCTTAGGGGTCCCATGCAATCTCACTATTTCCGCAACAAACACTCGTGCAAGCCTCTCCGGCCCCCAAGTGTCCTTAATACTTAGAAAATGAGCTGATTTGGTTAGTCGATCAACAACGACCCAAATCATGTTCATTCCCGTCCGAGTCTTAGGCATACCGGTAATGAAATCCATAGTAATATCCTCCCATTTCCACTCCGGGATAGGAAGTGGTCGTAACAGCCCCGCGGGTCGCTGATGCTCAATCTTAACCTGTTGACAGGTCAAACACTTCGCCACAAACTCGCTAACATCCATCTTCAAATTACTCCACGGTAGTTACTCCTCACGCCCTTGTACATTTTACTCGTACGGATGTATGGAGTAGGGCGTGGTATGGGCTTCGCTCAAGATTTTCTGTCTCAGCCCAATATCACATGGTACACAAAGTCTGCCGCGAAACCTCAAAACTCCATCATCGTGAACCACAAATCCAGGGGCTTTCCCTTTCCTCACATCCTCCCTCAGCTGGACCAAAAACGGATCGTCATATTGCTTCGCCTTGATATCATCAGTCAAGGACGAAGTGATCTCTAATGCACATAACTGGCCCTGAACTCTCTGAACCCAAACCTCAATATTCTGACGGATGAAATCTCGCTGGATCTTACTCTGCGGTGTAAGTACCTCTAACATCTGCAAAGCCATCGGTTTTCTGCTCAACGCATCAGCCACTACGTTGGCCTTACCCGGATGGTAAAGTATCTCGAGGTCGTAATCTTTAATTAGCTCTAACCACCTACGCTGTCTCATGTTCAACTCTTTCTGGCTGAAGATGTACTTCAAACTCTTGTGATCCGTAAAAATCTTACATGATGACCCATAGAGGTAGTGCCTCCAGATTTTTAAGGCGAAAACGACCGCAGCTAATTCCAAATCGTGCGTGGGATAGTTTACTTCATAAGGTTTCAATTGGCGGGACGCATAAGCAATCACTCCGTCTCTCTGCATCAAAACACATCCTAGACCAAGGCCCGAAGCATCACTATACACTACGAAGTCCTCGTTCCCCTGAGGCAATGCTAAAACGGGCGCGGTAGTCAGACGTCTCTTTAACTCGTCAAAGCCGCCCCGCCTGCACCCACTCGAACTTCCGAAGTTTTTCGGAGCAACTGAGTGAGTGGTCTAGCGATCTTAGAAAATCCCTCAACGAATCTGCGGTAATAGCCGGCGAGACCTAGAAAACTCCTCACCTCCTTCACATTCTTAGGCGGCTCCCAAGCCATCACTGCCTCTATCTTCTGCGGATCTACCCGAACTCCCTCTGCTGAAATCACATGCCCGAGGAACGTCACTTCCTCGAGCCAAAACTCACACTTAGAGAACTTCGCGTACAACTGCTCAGTCCTCAAAGTGTCTAATACAATTCGGAGATGTAAGGCGTGTTCCTCCCGACTCCGTGAATAGATAAGAATATCGTCGATAAAAACGACTACGAATTTGTACAGATACTCAATAAAAACCTTGTTCATCAACTGCATGAACACTGCTGGGGCATTGGTTAGCCCGAAAGGCATAACCACAAACTCGTAATGGCCATATCTCGTCCGAAAGGCGGCTTTCGGAATATCGACGTCCCGAATTCTCAACTGGTAGTAGCCCGATCGCAAATCAATCTTCGAAAAGACTGTCGCCCCCTGAAGCTGATCAAACAAATCGTCAATCCTGGGCAAAGGGTATTTATTTTTGATGGTCAGCTTGTTTAATTCTCGATAATCGATGCATAAACGAAGCGACCCATCTTTCTTCTTAACGAAAAGTACGGGCGCACCCCAAGGCGATGCGCTCGGTCGAATATACCCTTTATCTAACAATTCTCCCAACTGGTTCTTCAACTCTAACATCTCCGACGGTGCCATACGATACGGTGCTCGAGAAATAGGGGCTGCATTCGGCTCTAGATCGATAGGAAACTCCACCTCTCGTTGTGGTGGTAACCCCGGCAAGTCGTCTGGGAAGACATCGGGATACTCACTAACAACTGGAATTGACGACATGTCAACTCCACCATCTTCCGCCTTCAGAGCATAGCACCAGTAGCCGACACAGCCCTGGTTCAGAAGTTTCATCGCCTTCAAGGCGCTAATCACGCTCCCCGATCTACCCGGCTTACAGCCGATGAGAGTATGCTCGGTGCCATCCTCGGCCACGATCGAGATAGTACGAGTCCGATAGTTCATGATAGCACCGTGACGCTCTAACCAATCGTCCCCGAGGATTAAATACCCACCCTTGAGGTCGATAACAATGAGGTTCGAGGGCCAATCTCGGCTCCCGATCCTCACGGGGCAATCCCTAACTTCCCGGTCCCCAACCATACGATCCCCGTTAGGCGTACCCACCACAAACGGTTCACACTCAAACAAGCAGTTAAAGCCAATACGATTCACACAATCCGACGCAATAAAGGAATGGGTAGCACCCGAATCAAAAAGCACGGAAACTGGATGAGTAAGGATCTGAGTGGTACCTGACGCCACCGGAATGTCTGCCTCCTCTGTGCGCCTCATCTGATACAGTCGGGGGTGGACTGAACCCGAGCTCGAGGCTGCGCGACGATCCGTCCCCTCGACCTCTACCGCGACCCGAACCCTGCGGAACCTGAGTAGCTGGAGTATTATGATCCCTCTGATCGGTAGTGGTAGTCGGAACTCTAGCAGCCCTGGTGGCTCTCTCACAATGAGTCGCCCGATGCCCGGTCTGCCCGCAAGTGAAGCAAGCAACGGGGGGAAAAGGACAATCCTTCATCAAATGCTCATATTGGTTGCAGTTAAAACAAACCCTGCCACCCGAAGCGACGGACTGAACTGAACGGTTACCCTGAGATCCACCGGCCTGATGGAACGGCCTCTTCCCCGGTATGGGAGCAGAACGAGACCTCGAAAACTGACCACCCTTCCCGGTCGAGAATCCACCGGTAGTCTTCTGCTTCTTAGCTTCCAAAACCGACTCTGATTCCGGAACCGCCATCTCGATCGCTAGGGCGCGATCCTGGTATTCTTTCAAAGTGGCACACATGAGCGGTGCCATACTCTGCCTAATATGCGGCTTCATGCGCATATTGAAGTAACGGATTTTATCAGCCTCCGTCCTTACCTGATCTCTCACGAAACCCAACTGCTGATTGTAAGTAATGATGGCCTGAGAAATAGGCACGTCCTGAGGTGTAGCGGTGAAGAACTCCACAATTCTGCGCTCCTTAACTGGCGGTGGGCAATATTCTGCTTCCATAGCAGCCTTGAATTCCTCCCAAGTAGCTCGACGGTCTCTGGGCGTAACGGCCTCCCACCATTCCGCAGCCTTCCTTATCCAGAGGTACTGGGCAATATGTACCTCTCGTCTTCGTGACAAGCTACGGCATCGAAGGTCCTGGACAACTGAAAGAGCCAATTCTCCCAACCGAGGGAGTCAGAGGATCCGGAGAAACGAGGAGGGTGCATCTTAGTCACCGTCTGAAGCCACTTACTAGCCTCCTCTTCCGGTGTCAGGGGCGGATTCTGGCGTCCACCCTGAGCTATCTGAGCAAGCTGAGCTACTAATCGCAAGTACGGCAGAGCTCCCAGATCGGCATTATTACCCGACGGCACTGAGTGAGAGGCTGAGTCCGCAGAGGACTGAGAAAGTGAGCCCTCTTCATTATCAGCACCCCGACCACGGCCTCGGCCGCGTCCCCTAGCTGGTCTACCACCACGACCTCTCAACATACTAGAGGAAGAATGAAAAAGGACAAAATCATCAAGATTCACAATTGACAAAGTTGGTATCACAATTCACAATCCCAAACAACGCAAGAAAACGAATTACAGGAATATAAGAGTTCGAGGAGACTTACAGCCACGGGTCGCACGAAAAGACGGTAGCATGATGATATTAGGCTCAATGACTGACTCTAAATGACGCCACTAACAGACCCAAATTTAACCGACAGCCTAGGTATTCAAAACCTGGCGCTATGATACCATAAATGTAACACCCCAATACACCAATGGGACGTTACACGCCGTAGAACCCTCATGAGGTCTACCAGGCTGACACTTGACACATAAACCACAATATAATCCCAAATGATGCATTCAAAAAGTAAGTAAGGCCGTGGCCTCGGACAAAACATTTTAACGGAGTACATGAATGTAAGATAAATACCGATTCATTGCCCACGCAGGGGACTTAAACCAAGTTTCAAAGTAAACAGTCTAACTCCGGTACTCGACAAATACAATGACACAACATAAAAGTACTGACTCGAGCCACATCATCAAGCCATCCCATCCTTTACGTGCGTGCCCCGCGCCTGCTCCTCAGCTCTCCCGGTACCTGAAATGCATAAGACGCATTTCCCCCATTTAAGGGGTTAGCATTCGAATAGCTAGTGCAAGTACACAATTACACAACATTATATACAAAAATACGGTTTTACACAATCATCTCAAACATAAGTCATTTGCCACATATATATTCCGGAATACTACATTGGCAATCACATCGATTTACAGTCATCACGATATCACAAAAT
Source organism: Orobanche coerulescens (assembly GCA_033398695.1). Classification (NCBI taxonomy): domain Eukaryota; kingdom Viridiplantae; phylum Streptophyta; class Magnoliopsida; order Lamiales; family Orobanchaceae; genus Orobanche; species Orobanche coerulescens. The sequence continues at coordinate 8,807,534 of CM065805.1, read as the reverse complement.
CACAACTGGTATCCCGTGGCCGTACCCCTTAGTATCGACCCCCAGACATCCCGTCGAACACTCTGGGTGGGATACCACTTCCGCGGCCGTACCCCTTAGTATCGACCCCCAGACATCCCGTCGAACACTCCGGGTGGAAGTTCAATCACACACGCACCCAAGTCCACTTCCGCGGCCGTACCCCTTAGTATCGACCCCCAGACATCCCGTCGGACACTCCGGGTGAAAGGAACACAACTCACGCACCCAAAAATCACCATTCATCATTCATTTCGAAAATCACAATATACATAACGAAATGTAATACATGTACTTGCCTTGAATGAAACGAAACGAAGGACACGACGACGGAATAGGTTTCGGTCCGAACAATCCTCCCAAATCCAATCCTAACACAATAACGGTATACACAAGTCTCAATAATGCGGAAAGGTAAGAATTAATCCTAATTCTACCCGTTGGGACAATTCATCGGACACCAAGAGTGCATAAGGAAATGAAATCGGTCAATGGTATAACAACGGGATTTCATCCCAATCAAAACAAGAAAACCATGGGTCGCGAGAATACTATCAAAATCTAATAACAACATCGGTTAATTCGAATTAAAACACAAGATCACCACCAAACCCTCCCCAAAATCATACTAGGGTTAAAGGAATTCTTACCTCTTGAAGAATCAAGCATTCAAATCCAAAAACCACGTGTTAGATCCGCAATCCGAGCCACCCGATCGAAAAGGAATGAAGAAATCTACACAATTAAGTGATAGATGGAGGAACTCTCCCTCTCAAGACTCTCTCTCTCTCGCACGGTTGAAGAAGGGGAAGGAAATGAGTGATTCTCGCTGAATAAGAAGCAGATATAGCGCTGACCGCGTTGTGTGCCGCGGCTCAGCTAAACTGTGCCGCGGCACAGAGCCAAAAATTGTGCCCAGTGGTTGGCTGACCGCTCGTTGTGCCGCGGCTCATTCGAAGTGTGCCGCGGCTCAGACTCGGCATGTGCCGCGGCACTTCCGATGCGCGGCACGCGGTCTGATCGATTTTGGCCGACAAGTGTCACACGGGTGTGCCGCGGCCCGGACAAGTGTGCCGCGGCACTGACTCGGCTGTGTGCCGCGGCGCACAATCCTTGTGCCGCGGCACACGGTACAGTTTGTTTAGGCAACAACTGAGTGATGTGTGTGCCGCGGCTCACAATCCTTGTGCCGCGGCCCACACCCCCCCTCGGGTCCCTTATTGACTACAAATGATCCGTAAGGAGATTAAACGCAACCGGGATCGATATTTGGGTAACAATAACACGAAATGGAAGTACGGAACCCAAAACGATCTGAGGTACACAACCAAAGTCGAACAAGGGACAAATTCCCTAAACTTCTAGGAAATTACAAAAACGGCCCAAACATCCGAAAAATCACGACACAACGTCGGATTAACAATCCGAAACTCGCAACATGCTCTACACAAGCATACGAACTCATGGAAGTAAGAAAACGACGAAATCGAACGAGTTTAACGAGAATCGAATACACATGAGACAGAATATAACACGAGATGAAATTACGTAAAAACATTATCAAGACCCGTCTAAACGGAAAAACTCCAAGAATAAAATAGGTTCAGAATTACAAAACAGTGCCAGGCGAGTTGTCCGAAACGAATATGCACCAAAAATAGAAATTACCAAGGATAGAAAACGCGGATATTACAATATCCATTAACTCTCATACTTCGTGTGAGTTTAAACACGTTACAGTTTGCCCATAGTTTTGATCTATTGATGCAAGACTTGATCACTTCTTGTCTATTCCCTTTTGGGATGACTGGTAAAATTTGCCGAAAGTCACCTCCAAGTAAAACAGTCATTCCTCTGAAGATCCGTTCTCTGTTTTCCACATTTGGGTATCCTAGTATGTCCCTAAGAGTCTTATCCAATGCTTCGAAGGCGTACCATTAAGTCATTGGTTCTTCGTCCCATATTATTAAGCTGACTTGTTTCATCAACTCTGCCAGGTGCGTGTTCTGTTTTATCCCGCACATGCTATTTTCCATTAACTCGAGCAGTATAACAAATCTGTTGTGAGCCGTTCTCTCTCCCAGAAGAAGCAACGAAGCTATTCCTGTGGCATTGTGTTAATCATAAAGCAACAAAAGCAATTTAGTCGTTGGTATATTATTTGTTGCAAGTAAGAGTATGTTTTAGGCTGTTGGGTACCTGACGATGCAACGACAAGAACAATCATTTTCTACGATCTTAATCAGGAAATGATGGTCTTGTACAAGAATGTTTTTCCCATGCCCCCGGGTCCATAGACAAAGATAAAGTCTCCCGTTTTTGCTGCACAGAGGTAATGACTTTGTCGTAGATTACACGTTGATCTAGGTTCAGCAATGCGTGCAACTTTTCATGTTCAATCTTCAATTCTTCATGTTGTAGCTTAACTCTTCCCTGATCATACGGTTGTCCATGTTTGTTAGAAGGGCAGGGTCAGGTTGTGAAAGATCACTAAAATCTGATAATGAATTTCCATTCCTATGCAAGAGTTCCTCCGTTAGTTCTAAAGCTGGATACATGAACTGTTTTCGCTTCTTATACAAAATATCTTCGGAGATAGCTTCCCAGGTTTGGTCCCATAATCGTCGCGGGCTATTTAGGTCACAAAATAGTAAGATCGTCACAAATAAATCTCTTAGTTGTATACCGGAAGACCAGAAGCTTGCCTCCAGTATAGCTTGCGTCCGTTCCTTGTCATCACTGATTAAGCCCCAAGCGGAGCAAGATTCTTTAAATATTGCATAGTATGTGCCATTGTGTGTCTTAACCTCTTCAAATGACCGAGCACCTTTAACCACGTTTAATAACGTTCTTAAATAGTAGCGTTCACCTGATGCGGGGTGACAGTAAATGATGCGACCAATACATTCTCTCTGTTTTCGTGGTTTCCAAATTTTGTCTTGCTCATGCCAAATATATTTTGTAGGTATTTGAGCATACGTGAGTCCCCTCGCATTTTCATCTCTTTTGTTTAACTCAAACCACTCTATGAACATGGTATCTCTGATACTTTCTCGCCCAAGCAATTCCGGCAGGCTCTCCAAGTCACGAAGTGTGATTGTTTGCTGGTTTGGTAAGTGGAAAATGAGCTTCATGACTGATGGGTAGCAGTGGTTGATATTGAACTGGTAGATATGCCATACTACCTCACATGGGGCCAAAAAATGACACTCCAAGTAATTATTTATTTCATCCACTGCCACAACTTTCTCTGACCCCGATTCCAAGGTAACGTTCTCTTGTATAACGATAGTGGCTCGGTCTGGTCCCTTGTTTAAATATTTAAACAAATACTTAATCTCCCTAGATCTGTTGCACCATTCCACGTTAATGTGTGCATGGTATTTGAGCAAAAGGTATCTATTGTATGGGACGACATATGAGTTATCATACGTGTATTTACCTTTAATAGTGCAGACTGCATTGTCCCTTCAGTGGTAAATAGGGTACCCATCATCGTCAATCATTGTTTCTGGGTAGAATGCCTTGGGGAAATGTTTGACACACTTTCCTTCGATCGTGCAAGAAGCACTGTTTGTTTGTGTGCCACATGGACCATGAAACATGTAGTCTGTAACAGCTCTGAATCCTTCCGGATCGCGTGTTGGTGATGGTATTTCAGCTGAGATTATATCATCTATATCGCTTGGGGTTTTACATTTGTACATGTCTTCAAGCCATAGCAAGATATAGGCATGTGGGAGGCCACGTTTTTGGAACTCGATCACGTACGCAACTGTGCAATAGTGCATGGAACAATATTCTGTTAATATAGGCTCACTAAAATGACACAACTGGGTAGATAAAGACTTTTATATACCTGCTTGAGACTTGCCAAAACACTGGTTCTGTGTAATATCATCCAGCAGGTCAGTTAACTTCATCTTGAATACCCTAGTGCCAACTTCCGGCCGATCAGGGGCTTTCTGCCCAGGAATATGAGCCAACATGTCGTCAATTTCTGGCTATTTAGGATTCGAAGTGAAAGTTATGAAGAGGTCTAGATTGCCATATGCGCGGCATAAAGCCATTGCATCTTGGTAATTTTGCATCATATATCATGGGCTACCTGTGAAACTCGAGGGTAAAACTATTCTTTGGACAATCGCTTCAGCCCTGATATCTCCTCGCGTGACTGCGTCATACAAATTATAATAGAGATCAACGCGCAAATCACCTTGATTGTTTCTCGTCCATCTAAGCCTTTGCTCTTCAATTGCGGTGTAAGCATCCACCAGAAATGGCTGATATAAGCGCCCACCTCTTAGCAAAGTAGTCCCCTCATTATCTCTATATTGAATCACATAACAATAGTGCTCTCGCATTGTCAAAAATCCACGGGTAGTTTTCCGCTTGCCTGAATTGAAATAGCAAGGTATCTTATCATGAAAGTTGTCCTCTCCAAAAGGAAAAAGCAAAGGATATTGTAGCGCCATGTATGATGGATGCAACTCTGATATTCTTTTTGGGCCACTATCCTTGTTGTTTACAATAATATCTCTCGTTTCATTAGCGTCTCCAAAATCATTTGTTATTAGAATCGCCACTTCAGACACAGATGGCGCGTTATATTGCCTGGAAATTGTTCGCTGCCCTAGGAGCCGCAATTGAAAATCATATGAGTTGTTTTGGGCGCACCAATCTCTAGCCATCCTAAATGCTTGGGCAACAGAGATGAATTCATTCAGCATAGCAATTAGGCTTCTCGCTATTGCTTCTTCAGGCCCTTCCGTTGTGTGATTGTCAATGAAAGACGACATACGATTGGCCGTCTCATTTTGTGTGTTAAAGAAGTAAGCTGAGAAAACTTTGGCTGAACATCCTCTTCCGGAAGCAGAGATCCCATTCGGTGATAATTTTGCCTATTTATTCTAAATGTTTATAGCCCCTGCCCTTGATTTACTGAGTGATCTATATTTGCTCCAAAAGACGTGAAGCAAAACATGCCATTATCTATTCTGATTTGGTCTCTAAATTTCGATGTTGCAGGATCGTCAAAGTTCATAAATCTGTCGAGTGGTGGAGGGGCATTTTTGAATCTGGGTAGGCGTACTTTACCATCCTCGCAGCACATGGAGAATGTTGGAGTCGCAACTCTATTTGCCTTTTTGGTCCTTTCTTCACGCCACATGTATGCCTGACAGTTAAAACACTTTGTAGATGGAGCTCCTAGGTTACGGTAAGAAACGTGGACACCTTGCAGATCAAATGAGTTACGATACATTTTTAGGTTTAATTTTCAGACAACTATAGTTATAGCACACATAAACTGAATTAATCGCCGCTAACAACATATTTGCTTACCTGTTGAGCTAAGAGCTGCTTTTGTGGGGTCTTTTCTAGGACGACGACTACCGCTTGGACCTATATTAATGGAAGTAAGCCATAATTTAGATTCAAGGTATATATCTCACTGTTTTAATTTCTCTAATAAGGAATGGGCAATATAAGGGACACACGTAAAATAGATTTGAACTAATGACCTGGTTGTGTATGTTGATGTTTTCTATTCTGGTTAGAATTAGGGCCATATCTTGATGCATGTGATGGTCCAATTCCTGCAACTTCTACATCCGATGCTTGACCTAAATGTTCATCTCAATTTATAAGCATAAATAAAAGCATGTCATTTCCAAATTTGGTTAGAAATTGGCAATTATTAAGGGAAGCATGAATTTCTTATTTCACCTAGTTGTTGCGTGGACAGTTCTGTTAGCCTGAGCCCACAAAAAGCGGCGACTTTTCCATCCAGTCGTATATTTGTCACCAAATGAATGCTTAGAGAGTTGTTCAGCATGTTGGGGATGGTTGAAATGTTGCTGATGTTCGTATTTGAATCTGCAGCATAGAAGGACGGCTAAAGCACATGAAGGCTCGGAATTATTTGCAATAACATTGAATGGAATGGACTTGTTAGTCTCAAGCATCTGGTTAAGGTAACACGAGTAGATGGCAAGTGGTAAGTTTTAGGAATTTCTCAGATTTCTAATGCATTGTACACAATTTACTAATCAAGTAACTTACCAACCATTTTCTCCTAATCAGATAATAATTCATCCTGCTGCAATAAAATTCTGCAAGGTCGCACGAAAACTTTTGTATAGAATACAAACCTTGAGCCATCACTGTAGTAAAGCTTTTAGAGTGTCTACAATATGATTATACTCACTACAATACCTGTGTCATGGTCTAACCCAAAGTATGACAACAGTTTGCTTTAGAACCTTTTTTAGATCAAAATCTATGTTAGGAACAGGCCAAGTGACCTTTGGCTCACTTAATAGTCCTGTAGGAATTTCAAAAGTTCATGTAACTCATTTGTTACTACTTTTTACCCTCCCTTATTTATTTTACCCATCAATAAGATGTGATCTCAATCAAGTGGCTGATGGCTTTTAAGTCAATGCAATAAACAACCTACTTAGTGTAACAGTTCTGTAGGAATTTCCAAAGATCATGAAACTCATTTGTTATTTATTTTATCAATCAATAAAGTGTGATTTTAGTCAAGTGGCTGATGGCTTTTAAGTGATCATAATTTCCACCTTCTCAGACATTTACACCGTTGTTAATGCCTTAAATGCAATAAACAACCCACTTAGTGTAACTGCAGAGCAGTTTAGCCCTGTGATGAATTAAATGTGAAATATCTTATGACTATGCAATCCATGTCAATTAGCCCATAGGTCGAAACAGCCCACTTGTCAATGTTTAATTATGTGATTAGCTAAAAAATGGGAATTGAATGCAAACCCAGGGGAGCTCTTATGGCCGAAAATATATCACCAGGGGCATTTTTCTAGTATATGTTAGTTTGCTCTAGTTATCATTCCTTAACATATGGATCAATATACTCACACATGTATAGTTAGATGAGGATTCAATGTTCTGAATGAGGAAAAATTTATGATTGAGAAAATTAGCGTTCTTGACTATAGTTTATAAGCGAGTCAGAACCCATCGATACTATTATGACATATTTTCTTACCTATTTAGCTAAGAGCTGCTTTTTTGGGTCTTTTCTAGGACGAAGACTGCGCTTGGACCTATATTAATGGAAGTAAGCCATAATTTATATTCAAGGTATATATCTCATTGTTTTAATTTTTCTAATAAGGAATGGGCAATATAAGGGACACACGTAAAATACATTTGAACTAATGACCAGGTTGTGTCTGTTGATGTTTTTTATTCTGGTTAGGATTAGTGCCATATCTTGATGCATGTGATGGTTCAATTCCTGCAACTTTTACATCCGATGCTTGACCTAAATGTTCATCTCAATTTATAAGCATAAATAAAAGCATGTCATTTCCAAATTTTGGTTAGAAATTGGCAACCATTAAGGGAAGCATGCATTTCTATTTCACCTAGTTGCTGCGTGGATAGGTCTGTTAGCTTGAGCCCACAAAAAGTGCCGACTTCACCATCCGGTCGTATATTTATCTCCAAATTAGAGAGTTGTTCAGCATGTTGGGGATGGATGTAATGTTGCTGATGTTCGTATTTGAATCTGCAACATATAAGGACGGCTAAAGCACATGAAGGCTCGGAATTATTTACAATAACATTGAATGGAATGGACTTATTAGTCTCATGCATCTGGTTAAGGTAACACGGGTAGATGGCAAGTGGTAAGTTTTAGGAATTTATCAAATTTATAATGCATTGTACACAATTTACTAATCAAGTAACTTACCAACCATTTTCTCCTAATCAGACAATAATTCAGCATGCAGCATTAAAATTCTGCAAGGTCGCACGAAAACTTTTGTATAGAATACAAACCTTAAGCCATCTCTGTAGTAAAGCTTTTAGAGTGTCTACAATATGATTATACTCACTACAACTCTTGTGTCATAGTCTAACCCAAAGTATGACAACAGTTATGTTAGGAACAGGCCAAGTGACCTTTGGCTCACTTAATAGTCCTGTAGGAATTTCAAAAGTTCATGTAACTCATTTGTTACTACTTTTTACCCTCCCTTATTTATTTTACCCATCAATAAGATGTGATCTCAATCAAGTGGCTGATGGCTTTTAAGTCAATGCAATAAACAACTCACTTAGTGTAACAGTTCTGTAGGAATTTCCAAAGATCATGAAACTCATTTGTTATTTATTTTATCAATCAATAAAGTGTGATTTTAGTCAAGTGGCTGATGGCTTTTAAGTGATCATAATTTCCACCTTCTCAGACATTTACACAGTTGTTAATGCCTTAAATGCAATAAACAACCCACTTAGTGTAACTGGAGAGCATTTTAGCCCTGTGATGAATTAAATGTGAAATATCTTATGACTATGCAATCCATGTCAATTAGCCCATAGGTCGAAACAGCCCACTTGTCAATGTTTAATTATGTGATTAGCTAAAAAATGGGAATTGAATGCAAACCCATGGGAGCTCTTATGGCCGAAAATATATCACCAGGGGCATTTTTCTAGTATATGTCAGTTTGCTCTAGTTATTATTCCTTAACATATGGATCAATATACTCACACATGTATAGTTAGATGAGGATTCAAAGTTCTGAATGAGGAAAAATTTATGATTGAGAAAGTTAGCGTTCTTGACTATAGTTTATAAGCGAGTCAGAACCCATCGATACTATTATGACATATTTTCTTACCTGTTTAGCTAAGAGCTGCTTTTTTGGGTCTTTTCTAGGACGACGACTGCGCTTGGACCTATATTAATGGAAGTAAGCCATAATTTATATTCAAGGTATATATCTCATTGTTTTAATTTTTCTAATAAGGAATGGGCAATATAAGGGACACACGTAAAATACATTTGAACTAATGACCAGGTTGTGTCTGTTGATGTTTTTTATTCTGGTTAGTATTAGTGCCATATCTTGATGCATGTGATGGTTCAATTCCTGCAACTTCTACATCCGATGCTTGACCTAAATGTTCATCTCAATTTATAAGAATAAATAAAAGCATGTAATTTCCAAATTTTGGTTAGAAATTGGCAACCATTAAGGGAAGCATGCATTTCTATTTCACCTAGTTGCTGCGTGGACAGGTCTGTTAGCTTGAGCCCACAAAAAGTGCCGACTTCACCATCCGGTCGTATATTTATCTCCAAATTAGAGAATTGTTCAGCATGTTGGGGATGGATGTAATGTTGCTGATGTTCGTATTTGAATCTGCAACATATAAGGACGGCTAAAGCACATGAAGGCTCGGAATTATTTACAATAACATTGAATGGAATGGACTTATTAGTCTCATGCATCTGGTTAAGGTAACACGGGTAGATGGCAAGTGGTAAGTTTTAGGAATTTATCAGATTTATAATGCATTGTACACAATTTACTAATCAAGTAACTTACCAACCATTTTCTCCTAATCAGACAATAATTCAGCCTGCTGCATTAAAATTCTGCAAGGTCGCACGAAAACTTTTGTATAGAATACAAACCTTAAGCCATCTCTGTAGTAAAGCTTTTAGAGTGTCTACAATATGATTATACTCACTACAACTCTTGTGTCATAGTCTAACCCAAAGTATGACAACAGTTATGTTAGGAACAGGCCAAGTGACCTTTGGCTCACTTAATAGTCCTGTAGGAATTTCAAAAGTTCATGTAACTCATTTGTTACTACTTTTTACCCTCCCTTATTTATTTTATCCATCAATAAGCTGTGATCTCAATCAAGTGGCTGATGGATTTTAAGTCAATGCAATAAACAACCCACCTAGTGTAACAGCCCTGTATGAATTTCCAAAGATCATGTAACTCATTTGTTATTTATTTTATCAATTAATAAAGTGTGATTTCAGTCAAGTGTCTGATGGCTTTTAAGTGATCATAATTTCCACCTTCTCACACATTTACACAGTTGTTAATGCCTTAAATGCAATAAACAACCCACTTAGTGTAACAGCAGAGCAGTTTAGCCCCATGATGAATTAAATGTGATATCTCTAATGACTATGCAATCCATGTCAATTAGCCCATAGGTCGAAACAGCCCACTTGTTAATGTTTAATTATGTGATGTTAGCTAAAAAATGGGAATTGTATGCAAAACCAGGGGGGTATTATGGTCGAAAATATATCCTCAGGGGAATTTTTCTAGCATATGTCAGTTTGTTCTAGTTATCATTCCTTAACATATGGATCAATATAGTCACACATGTATAGTTAGATGAGGATTCAGAGTTTTGAATCAGGAAAGATTTAAGATTGAGAAAGTTAGCGTTCTTGACTATAGTTTATAAGCGAGTCAGAACCCAGCGATACTATTATGCTTTTTACATTTAAGGTCAAATGGGGACGATCGGGTTACTTGGGGGTGATATTGAGTTACCTGCTATGAGTCAGTTTTTGGAGCACTTGACATATGTGGCTGCTCGCTTTTATGAGTACTGCATGCTAATGTGGAAGATGGCAAATCAATATATGTATTACTGCCATCAACTCAATTACTTTGAAGTCTATCACCTGTTTAATATAATGCAAAGTAGAAATGATGGGCAACTTAAATTGATCTTTTGGAGTTTGTTGTTGCTATTTTCAGGCACGTAGATTAGTGATTGGATTCAAATGAGCAGCAGGAGTAGCAATCTGCTAGCGAGGACATGGATACGTGCTTAAAGCGGGCTTGCATTTGTAATGAAGCGCGGTACTTGCAGTGCAAGAGTCCTAGAAATAAGTCAATTTTGCAGGGGGGATTTGTTTTTTTAAACGGTATAAGTGACATACATGTATATGTGACCTACGATTGAAAAATGTTTTATGATTGGAAAAATTAGCGACGTAACTGCTCTTTCTTTTGGTTTTGTTGCAAATATTTTTTTGCATCACACTGCGATGCGCTTTTCAGAGACATCATCCTTGGTGTTTAAATGGTCTCGCCAAAACCTTGCTTTATGATAGATGCACAGGGTTGGCTATTCAAGACGGTAAGCTTGTAAACTTAGTGGTTCCTAATATCTACAGTTGTGTCAATGTAGAGGAAAACAATATGAATAGGACAAAATAGGAATGGAAACGCTATTGTATATCATAACTAACTCCTTTAATTAAATATTAACCAAACATAGGGGTATACAAATAACAACAGGTGGATCACCGCTTAAAAAAACTCAGGCCAAAACATTAGCCATAGATTATTTTTTATACTTGTTCCATTTAGTCTCTAACATGCTTATCCATCTTCACTCGTGCAACAGGTGCCTCTCCCGTAGCTGAGTCCTCTTCAATGTACCTAAAATTAAGAACAGCACAGACAGGAAGCAAAAGACGATCGCAAACCAAAACCAAGCTGTCCAATCGTGCAATAGGCAAATGAAAAAATATTCGGAGTACAGCAGCTGGAATACCGATTTATTAAGCTGAGAATAAAACATTAGCTGCAGCGTATCATCTAAAATCTATCCTTACACTCTCAAAATCAAAACATCTGCCAGTTCATAAATCGCATGACAAAAAAACCCAAATGCAAGAAAAAACATTTTTAGAAACATCTATTTCTTCATGGACAGTCATTGTAAGCAGCCCCCATTATCTGTGGGGTCTTTGTCATGTCTATCCAGCTGAACGGCCGCAACATGTGCTTCTTCCGTATCGGTGTCCTCTTCGATTTACCTTAAACAACATGCAACAAAACATTTGTGAATGCATGTAATATTCAGATTTAAGCGTTCTATTTTATATTGTAACCTGAAATTTAACCTGTGCTATTTTTTGCCATCATTGGCTTAGCGGGATACGTTAGCTGTGGACCCCGCACCAGCCGTTTCATACCGGGATTGACGACGTTGCTGCTGCCTTCAGGGTGGAAATCATCATAGTTATCAGGCGCATCGTGGACGTCCGAAATTATGGAATCATTGATTGGAAACACACCGGTGCAGGTAAAGCTCTCAAATTCCCCATAGTTATAATATGAGTGCGACCTAATTTCAAACACATGTTTTGTATTGTAGGTTTGTCAAAGCATTTGGAAGCACCGGGGCCTCGTCTTCAACCTACACATTCAAATGTGTATATATAGATTGCAGACACAGGAACCTATAACTGAAAATCGAATTGCAAAGCTACCTCATCTAACTCATCAAGCAACGCCTTGGCGCTCGACTTTGTCAACTCCGTAGCTATCTCATCCCACAGCACGATCACAACCTGGGTGGTCTCATCCTTCACGTCTACCTCAAGCCTATATCTGCCGACATGTGTAAGTAGCCCACTAATGGTAAGTATCATCTTTCATACATGCTATACGAAGATTAAACACATATCATAACCTGGGTTTGGGGTAGTTCACAGGCTTATTGCACGCGTCGCACCAAAGTTGTCCATCCTTGCGGGTCACCCCCTTCTTGCATTTCCCGCCGCCACAGGCCGGGTAGTACCAACTGTTCTTTGTACGGATCCCAATGATCTCAGCTTCGTAGTGGAATGTTGCAGCCTGCCAAACAACAGCTTGTTAAAAACAGATAAGGTAGCATCGTATTACTCATAACACTATGTGTTTCATTTTTAAAAAAATGTACATCTTTTCTTCGGTCACGGCCCAAAGCTAATAGTTCCTCTAGTGTAGCATCTTGTGATTTAGTCTCCGAAATAGGCACGGTTGGCTCAGCAGCATCAACCCCGCTGCATTTTTTAATCTTTGTTAGTCCTTAATAGTTTTAAGCTATGAATATTGTTATATGTATGATAATGAATACCTTATTTGGGACTTAAAGGCAACGATAGTGGGGATCTCGTCACTATCTAGGAAAAGCGTTGATGAACAACTTGATATGCCTAACTGATCTGTAAGATAAACATGGTTAAAAAAGTAGGAGCAACAGATATTCTAGCGCTATACAACCCGCACAACCTTATACTAACCATTATAATATTTAGCACTCATGGAGGTGAGAATGATAGTGTACTTTCCAGAATGACTCGCCATCATCTTCAATAGTTGATCGCCCAATTTCCCCCATAAAGTGACCCTTAGCGTGCGGCCCCTAATTCAGGAAAACACTGGTTATTTATGCTTCCAGTTTAAAAGTTAAGTTCCATACGTCATCCACGTGTGAATACACAAAGCAGTCAGTGCCTTTCATTTATAAGCAGGATATCAAGGTTCTTTGAGCCAGTCCTTGGTTGTGCAGTTTTTCCCATAGTTGTAACAAACCCAATCACATCTGCCACATACAAACCATGCATATAAAGATAACAATACAGACAAAATAATCACAACAGACTTATTTGGGTCTACATAAAAAGGTCTACATAAAAAAGTTTTTACCAATAAGATAATTTTTCTCTGTAGGTTGAATACTCTCAAAGTCCATGAGCTGTAACAGATGCCTTAAAAAGCCGCCAACTTTGTTGCAAACTTTGCGGACCGCTATGGAACCATTAAGATCAAGAAAGTAGTCATTCTCTCTGATTATGCGATACTCATATCTTCCCTGCACAGCAAAAGACCTCATTGAAACCACTGTTGTGATTCGGTGCCTAAAACGAAGGCCCAGCGGAAGCGGTAAAACGAAAATTAATTCGATCCGAATCCCTACAAGGATCGATCGAGCTACGTATATACGAATATGTAAATGAAATACAAGAGAATACGAGAAACATACCCTTTTAGTCCGTTGATTACACGGTATCCTTTTCTTGAGCTATTCCCCAAGCTTTGTTGATTTCCCTACGAACCAATCCGCTCCAAGCTCTTGGATGATCCAACGCCGAAAGAACCGCATCTCTACTAGCCACGCGCCGGAGAGACGATCGGAATGACTAAACCTCGTTATCCTCTAAGGATACGGCTAGAACAAGGTAGTAGAAGCTTGTTTATCAAGATTATAACACTCTAAGTATATAATCTTTGATCTCTCTATATTGATCCTTTTGATTTTTCTCCAAGAATAATCAAGAACTAATGAAGAAGAAGAAGACTTCGAGAAGTTTTCTCTCTCTCTTTTTTCTATCAAAAACGTGAGCCACCAAGTGGTAAGGTAAGAGTTTTTGTCTTCACTCCTTTTCTTATTCATTTCATCTCAAGACTTAATCACCTACCTTTAGATATCTCAAGGATATTGTTCCCCACTAGCCTTAAGTCTTCCACCTATTAAGGTGAAGACCATGACCAAGGGGGGAGGTAGGTAAGGGGGCGGCCATCTAGAAGGAATCGGACGAGTTCGGTTCGTTTCGGACTCCCGCGAGTCCAAACAGATAAACTCTAATTCCATTTCGATGTATTTATATCAATTAATTAATCCAATTAATTAATCATGTCAAATACAATATAATTAATTTCTCCAAGAAATAATTATATCTATAAATTAAATTAATCACTCAGTAATTTATTTAATTCATTAGGCCGTAAATTAATTTATCCAATAAATTAATTTGACATCCAATGTCCCAAATTTAATTAGACATCAAATGTCCAATAAATTAGATATCCAATATCTAATATTTATAAAGAGATAATAAGCTTGTTTCATTCCGTCGTCAATCCTATTGCGCGACTCGGTAGGTTCGTCTCAGTCAGCAATGGGAGGAACCAAAGAGTAGTAGCACCACCTAGCCAGCCTAGCGGCCTACACTGTACCCCAACTGAGAACGAATGATTGGGATCATTCAAGAACCATTCTGTCATGAATACCAGTATACGTATAAACCATTCTTTCAAATGTCCCGATCAAGTTATAGGGTCACGGTCAGTCAAACCCTATCTGTACTTGACGTTATGCATGCGTTAATGCAAATCGAGATCATTGAGCTCTCGTGTATCCAATACAACTAGCTCCAATGCTTTGGCTAAAGACTTATTATCTCATCTGCCAATAACCGCATAGGACATATAACCCGCTCACTAACGGGAGAAAGAATTCTATCTTGGTATTCAGTAGGACCTGCTACTTGCCTGTCAAGATGCACGTCGAGGTTGACCCTCGCCTTCCGGTTTACAGGGTCGAACTACTCTAATGAAAATCTTGACGTCACAAGCACATCCCTACTAAATCCTCAAGTCGAAGGTTCACGAATACCTATCACAACCTTTCGATTCCGTCATTGACTGTCCCGGAGTGAAATCCGTATGACGAATCGAGGGTGAGTCGGTTCGAGTATACTACTCCGATTAGCATACCTATAACGTGTGCTCTGTTGGAACATTTTGTTCCATACATAAATTAAAAGTGTTTTGATGATTAATGTTGATAAGCAAAACAAAACAACAAAGAGACGAAGAAAAGCATCGAAGGAATCGAAGTACAAAAAGCTGGAAAATCTCAAAGCTAACGTACGTAACAAGGGTATGTTAACGTACGTAATATGGGCAAGCTAACGTACGTAATGGAGGTTGAATAACGTACGTAAAGGAGTTCAAACAAGTGAACGTTGGAGAAGTCAAAGTCAGCAAAGCATCCAACGGATATATGACGTCAGCAGTGACGTAATGTTAACGTACGTAACAAAGGAAAGGCTAACGTACGTAACTCAAAATGACGAATCTCACTGGACTGAAACTGGACTAGGCTAACGTACGTAACCTAGGGAGGTTAACGTCGTAATGAAGCTTACGTCGTAATATGAATGTGATAGCGTAGCAAAGCAAAGTGCGCGACTAACGGCTAGTTTGATCATGAAGCCTATAAATACCATGTCTATGGTATTGATTGAGTACAACAACTTCAAGTATACTACACTTTCATCTGAGATTGATATTCATTGTATTGTTGTTGCAATATTGAGCTTACATTGAGTGATTGAGTGTTATACACAAAATCATACACGAGTGGTAAAAGAAAAGATACGATTGGATTCGGTGTTATTAGGATCAAGGATCCGGTATTGTTAGTATCGCAATCGTTATCTTAGTGAGGTTTATCTAGTACCCATAGAAAGCTAGAGCGGTTGATTCCTTGTCCGATAGAAAAGGAAAACGGTTTAACTTGGACCGACACAAAGACAAGTAAGAGTGGTTTATCACGGACCAATAGAAGACGTGATTGTAACGGTTATACCTCGACCGATAGAAGAGAGGCGAAGAGGTTGCTATCTTTAACCTATTGAAAAAGATAAAGAGAGGACGTAGGCTCGTTTATAGCCGAACCTCTATAAATCCTTGCGTCTTTTATTTTCCGCTATTTTATTTACACTTCCGCAACACGGCACAATATCCGATCCCGTACCCAACAATTGGTATCGGAGCGGTACTCCAATACGCGGCTTAACATCCAAGGAGAAAAGATCCAATGGCGTTTCAATTTGCTCCTGTCGAAGGCCTTGCTCTCAACCGACCACCATTCTTCGATGGCTCCAATTATTTGACATGGAAGAAAAAGATGTCGATCTTTATTCGTGCATACGACATCGAAATTTGGAAGATTATTTGCCTTGGCCCGAAAGTTCCAATCAAATCCGACGGTACGCTCAAATCTTTTGAAGAATACGACGATGCCGATTGGAAAAACGACCATCTAAATTGTAAGGCCACCCAACTTTTATTTTGTGCCTTAAATCCCGAAGAGGTCAATCGAATCTCGTCGTGTGAAAGTGCGAAAGAAATATGGAAAATTCTTGAAATCACACACGAAGGGACAACTCAAGTCAAGGAGACGAAGATCAATATGCTTCTCCATGACTACGAGCTATTCATGATGAAGGGTGACGAGTCCATCACCAATATGCTCGACCGATTTTCGGTCATCACTAATGGACTTGCTTCGTTCGGAAAACCATTATCTAGTAGTGAAAAAGTTAAGAAAATTTTACGATCACTACCTAGCGAATGGGACGGCACCGTGACCGCAATTATGGAATCTAAAGATCTCAACACGCTTGATTTTAGCGCCCTCGTTGGTTCGCTAATTAATTATGAGATCGTGTTAAAATCACGAAGTGTCAAGCCGAAACCGAAAGAAAAATCGTTAGCCATGAAGGCTAAGATGTCGAAAAAGAAAGAAGAAATCCCGGTGGAGGAAAGCGACGAAGAAGCGGCATATTATGCCAAGAATATTAATAAATTCCAAACTTTATTAAACCGGAGGAAGAAGGATATCTCGAGCGAATCTAAGAAGTTCGACAATTCTTTTCGACTATGTGGAAAACCAGGCCACTTCGCTAAGCATTGCCGTGCCAAACCCAAGAAGGAGGTCCTCGTGGCAACATGGAGCGATGAAGACGAAGAAGATGATTTCATCAATCAAAATAATCTCGCTCTCATGGCCCGAAGTTCGTTCGACGACAGCGACGTCGAAAGCCAGGTTAGTACATCCTCCCGTGATGAATTATTTGATGCATTTGAGTTATTACATACGGATTTCCAAAATGCTTTATCGGAAATTAAATCCCTTAAGTATAAAATTAAATCCTTGGAAATTGAAAATTCCAAAATTATCGAGAAGGGAAAATTTGTCGAACTCGATCATTCGAAATGCATTGAAAATGAAAATATTTTGAAGAATGATCTCGCTAAAATCCAAACCGAGCTTAAATCTTTGACAAAGAAATTCTCGTGCGGAAGCGAAATTTGAACAAATGCTTGGTGTTCAAAAGTTTACTTTGAATAAAGAGGGGTTAGGATTCAAAACTCGTTTGAAAAACGAATCCGTTAATTTCAAGATACCCCATTGCGAAAAGTGTTTGAAAATCGGGCATCATATTTCAAGTTGCAAAAGCCCGAGACGAACGATAAAAATTAAGAAAATTTGGGTTCCTAAAGGAACAATCGTTTCAAATATCGTCTACGTTTCTAAACAAAAACCAACTTTATGTTGGATCCCCAAAAATTATTGTTTGTATTTTACTCAGGGGGAGTATTTTTTTAAGGTAAGATATTATTCTCGGGGAGTTTTTACCCTTTTGCATTTATTCATAAATTTTATCATGCATATTTTATATTTTGGTATTATTTATTTCAATTGATATTTTATCCACTTTTTGATGAAAACAAAAAGGGGGAGAGAAAGGAGGAAAATGGGATTTACCCTGAAAGGGGGAGAATCGAAGGAATTGAAAAATGAAGAGGAGAAGTGAAAAATGACAGAAAAAGAAAAATGAGGAGACGTCGAAAAGACGATGAAAAATTCGAAAAGTGAAAGGTAAGGAGAAAGAAGGAGTCGAAAAGTAATGGGAGAAGATTCTAACGAAACGGACAAAGTCGAAAACTTTGGTCTCAGAAGATATACATATATTTGTATTTTTGCAGGAAAATCCCATTGTCGGAGTGTTGTTTTGTAATCATCAAAAAGGGGGAGATTGTTGGAACATTTTGTTCCATACATAAATTAAAAGTGTTTTGATGATTAATGTTGATAAGCAAAACAAAACAACAAAGAGACGAAGCAAAGCATCGAAGGAATCGAAGTACAAAAAGTGGAAAATCTCAAAGCTAACGTACGTAACAAGGGTATGTTAACGTACGTAATATGGGCAAGCTAACGTACGGAATGGAGGTTGAATAACGTACGTAAAGGAGTTCAAACAAGTGAACGTTGGAGAAGTCAAAGTCAGCAAAGCATCCAACGGATATATGACGTCAGCAGTGACGTAATGTTAACGTACGTAACAAAGGAAAGGCTAACGTACGTAACTCAAAATGACGAATCTCACCGGTGAAATCGACTAGGCTAACGTCGTAACCTAGGGAGGTTAACGTGCGTAATGAAGCTTACGACGTAATATGAATGTGATAGCGCATTTAGCAAAGTGTGCAGCAGCTAACGGCTAGTTTGATCATGAAGCCTATAAATACCATGTCTATGGTATTGATTGAGTACAACAACTTCAAGTATACTACACTTTCATCTGAGATTGATATTCATTGTATTGTTGTTGCAATATTGAGCTTACATTGAGTGATTGAGTGTTATACACAAAATCATACACGAGTGGTAAAAGAAAAGATACAATTGGATTCGGTGTTATTAGGATCAAGGATCCGGCATTGTTAGTATCGCAATCGTTATCTTAGTGAGGTTTATCTAGTACCCATAGAAAGCTAGAGCGGTTGATTCCTTGTCCGATAGAAAAGGAAAACGGTTTAACTTGGACCGACACAAAGACAAGTAAGAGTGGTTTATCACGGACCAATAGAAGACGTGATTGTAACGGTTATACCTCGACCGATAGAAGAGAGGCGAAGAGGTTGCTATCTTTAACCTATTGAAAAAGATAAAGAGAGGACGTAGGCTCGTTTATAGCCGAACCTCTATAAATCCTTGCGTCTTTTATTTTCCGCTATTTTATTTACGCTTCCGCAACACGGCGCAATATCCGATCCCGTATCCAACATGCTCCCACTAACCATTAGCGTTCGACAGGCACTCTCCATGTCAAATAACACGTCATACAAGTCTTTACATAAACTTAACGCCCAGTCAAGTTTCATCGACTTGCGAACGATTAAGTATTTGAGCTATAAACCTTTCCAGTACCGGCCCCCTTATCTAATAAGGAGTAGAACGTTTTGCTCTCAAATACACGGACTAGTTTCTATATGTATATTTATGAGTTAGGAATGCCAGTAACTACCAGTAAATAAAGAAATATTCATTGCCTTATATTAGTGATTTACATAATTACAAGTATAATGCCCTCACTCAATCATCCTCTGAGTGGCATTCGAGGGCATACTCCCAACAATCTCCCACTTGCACTCAATGCCACACACTATGGTATCTAATACCCATGTTCTCCAGATGACGCACTAAGCTAATCTGAGAAAGTGGCTTGGTCAGTGGATCAGCGACGTAGTTGACTGACTCTACTCTATGCAGCACAATGTATCTCATTGCGAACAAATGCTCTTACGAGATGATACTCTCTCTCAATATGTTTGGTACTATTGTGAAACCTCGGCTCCTAGGTTTGTGCGACCGCTCTGGTAGCGCAGCACAAGGTGTCACATGAAGTTTACCAAGTATTTTCTAAATTCTTCGTTTGGAGGCCTCCGAGGCCGCTTTATACTCAGCCTAACAGGTGGAATTAGCAGTCGCACTATTACTTGGCACTATGCCAAGATACTGCTCTTCCATTAAGAGTAAATGTAGCCAGAAGTAGACATATAATCGTCTTTCTGTCCTTAGAAGTCCAATACAGTGAATCCCACCACATTCTGTTCTCCACCACCATATATAAGAATCAGATCGCTTAGTACTTCTAAAGTACTTGAGAACATTCTTTACGGCGGTCTAATGTTTCCTGACTGGGTTAGCCCGAAACCTACTTACCACGCTTCCAGCATATGCAATGTCAGGTCTTGTACACAATATAGTATATATATAAGGCTACCCACTGCCGAAGCATATGGTATATAACTCATTTCCTTTCATTGTTCCTCACTATAAGGACACATCTTCAAGGTGAGTTTTATTCCATGTCGCATCGGAAGGAACCCTCTTTAAGATCTAATCTATATAGAGGGCTTTGGAAAAACTTATCATTCTATTCGATCTATCCCAGTGGAGTCGAATCCCAAGAATGTAGGTTTCTTCTCCCAAGTCTTTCATGGAGAAATTACTCGAAAGCCAAGCTTTCACAGAACTGATCATTCCCACATCATTTCCTATAAATAGAATGTCATCTACACATAGTACTAAGAATGCGATCTTGCTCCCACTAACCCTCTTGTATTGACAAGATTCCTCTTCATTTTGCACGAAGTCAAACTCTTTGACTACCTCGTCAAAACGAATGTCCCAACTACATGAAGACTGTTACAGTCTATATCATAGAGTCTACATCCACCATTGCTAGGTCATTGGTCGCAGGTTGGTCTCTTGTTTATCACCTGGAACCTCATGGAAACCCAGTTCCTCCAAGTGCATAAAACTATACCTCTCAGGTAAATGAGATACCCTACTAGACCTACGAGGTGGTTGTACTTGTGTTTCAGAAGGTTCGGTCCCATTTTCTTGAACAGGTGTCTCCTGAAGAGTTTCATTGTATTCTTCCAAAGAAATATTTCTACCTGTTCCGCCTTCCTGAATGAATCTTTTGTGCCAGGAAGTGTGCTTGTAAAGCAACAATGATCTTTCAATCTTCGGGCATGTAGAATAGATATCCCATCGTCCCAGACGGGAATCCAATGAAACTTCCCTTCGCGGACCTAGCTTCCAACTTCTCCACCTTAGTCTTCTTGACATAGGCGGGACATCCCCAAATCCTAATATGATTAAGACTTGGTTTCCTGCCCTCCCACATCTCATGTGGAGTTTTAGGAACGGATTTGGAAGGATATCTGTTCAAGATGTAAGCGGCAGTCAGGAGTGCATACCCCCACAAGTAAATCGGTAAGTCAGTATAGCCCAGCATGGAACGGACCATGTTCAACAAGGTCCGGTTCTTTCTTTCTGACACACCATTTAACTGAGGAGTACCTGGAGGTGTTAGTTGTGAAACTATTCCATGTTCCTTAAGGAACTCGTCAAACTCCATACTCATATACTCGCCACCTCGGTCCGACCGAAGTGCTTTGATATGATTACCAGTTTGTTTCTCTACTAGGGCCTTGAATTCCTGGAATTTCTCAAAAGCCTCGGATTTATGTTTCATTAAGTATACATAACCATACCTAGTATGATCATCCGTAAACATAATGAAATATTGATATCCGTCACGTGTTGCTTCCAAAGCACCACATACGTCGGTATGGATTAATCCCAGTTTATCAGCGGCTCTTACAAAAGTCCCTGTGAAGGGGGACTTAGTCATTTTGCCTTTAAGGCAAGATTCACAAGTAGAAAAAAGATCCGATCCCAATGGACCCATAAGTCCATCTTTTTCCATTTTGTAAACCTTGGTCTGACCAACATGGCCAAGTCTTAGATGCCATTTCAAAACTTGATTGGTTTCATCCCTACCACGTTTTCTAGTCATAGTATTCACAACTACTTTGTTGCTGAGATTTAGATGATACAATCCATTTAACAATGTAGCAGTACCCACTATTTTATTTTTGAAATAAATTTTATAGGAACCATCACCAATGAAAAATGAAAAGCCTTTTCGATCCATGACCAGAATGGATACAATGTTTTTGTGCCCCTTGGGCAAAACAAGTACATCTTCTAAAGTCAACACAAAGCCGGATTCTAAACCCAATAGAAGTGATCCTATGTCGGTCACCTCGACACTGTGCCCGCTTCCGACTGTGATCATAACTTCTCCATATCCAAGCTTCCTACTTTGTTCCAGATCCTGATTCACGGTATAAATATGAGAACTAGCACCAGAATCCAGTATCCAGGAAGTAGAAAATACAGTAGCAGAACAATTTGTTTCCAAAACTAAAAGTTCTGTACCTGAAATGCCATGAAGAATCGGACAGTCTCTAGCCCAGCTCACCACACTTGAGACAAGTATCTTTCTTCGTCTTGCCTTTCGGAACCATCGGGGCCTTGCCCTTTCCTTTAAGGTCCTTAACTTGTGGTCCAGTCTGCTTCTTGGTCTTTTTCTTTTTATTCTTAGACTTCAGAAGTCCAGAAGAAATCACAAGGGCAGACTCCTTCATCCGCGAAGTCTTCATCTGAGACTGAGCGGTCACCACTTTGTTCATTAGCCCATCTAAGTTACATGCAATCTCACTGCAGTTGAAGTTCATAACAAACTGCGAGAAGGAATCAGGGAGAGACTGAAGGATAAGGTCGGTTTGGAGAGAAGTACCCATTTTAAAATCAAGAGCCTCCAATCTCTCGATCATGGATATCATTTTGAGGACGTGTTCCCCAACCTTCTCACCTTCCTTCATCCTTGCACCGAACAGTTGCTTGGATATCTCATATCTAGCAGTTCTGCTGTGCTCACCATAAAGTTCAGTTAAGTGAGATAGAATCTGCCTAACAGAAGTCATTTTCTCATGAGCTCTCTGAAGCTAATTAGACATAGAAGCCATCATGTAAGCACAGACTTTTATGTCATCCTTAACCCACTTTTCGTGGTTTTCAATCTCTTCCTGATTGGCTCTGGTCCGCACAGGAGGCGCCGGAATGTCCGTCTCTATACTGAGGACGATCATCAGATTGCGGAGCCAATCCACAAAGTTAGGTCCGATTAAGGTGTTCTTTTCATGTAGAATTGCGAGTGGGTTCATTGTCATATTGAGAGTTATGTCTGCATTAAGTACGACATATTAATTAGTGACTCGTTCAATTATGTTCTGAGTATAGAATTAAGGTCTTTTCTATTCTTGTTACCTAGCTCCCACTATTTTTATCGGAATAACACACTCCCATGCGAAATCCGGAAGTATCGTCGCTCGACTTCATAGTGGTGATCGAGTTCTTTATAAATCTTAATAGAGGGCAACCGAACAGGTTTCTAGTCTATTAATTTTCATAAAGTGGTGTCCAACACCAACCCATCTAATGGATGATTCGATCTTCTTTTTCCCCTTGTTCACTCCCCTCAACCTATACAGTTTCTATGGTTCGTGAACAAGTTAAGTTTATACCATCGACGCAGATCAGTTTCACAATTGAATCTTATCTGGCAACCTATCAGGTTTCTAGGGATAAAATTTGCTCCAACCAAAGGCATCTAATACGCTCCCGGTAATTTATCCGTCCTCCCCGAACGACTACCCCGATAACACATCCGGTTTAGATTTCAATTTCCCGAAAGCTCGATGGAGGGAAGGAAAACCTTGAAACCTTATAAACTTAATAATTTGTTGTGGGAGAATTATCGCGATTAATGTTACACTTTGCACATTAATTCATTTAAGCGCGTGTGTAGCATTCATACTGTAACACCCCCAAATTTAACCGGAAATATTACAGCGCCGTGGGCCCCGAGATGGAACCCACAAGGCTGAAGGAAATTTTCGTAAACAATTTACAAACGCCCAAGAGGCCAACGACGGTACTATCTTTAAAACATTTTAAGACTATATAAAATTTGTTTATCAAAACCGTCATAAAATCTCGTTTGAAAGGACAAGGCCTGAAATGCCAGACTCAACAGTTTAGAAAAATATTTCCAAAGCAACCTCAGTTACCAGATACCAAAAGGTCATTTCAAAATACTCACGCAGCGGAAAAAGACCAACCATAAAGATACTCTAGCAGCGGAATACAAGAACCAATCAAGAAACTCAATGTACAAAACATGTCCTAGCCAGTATCCTCCGGGAAGCTCATCTCTTCACAACCGCTACAAGCTCGATATCCAAAGAACCTAAAAAGAAAGCCCACGACGGGGTCAGCCATAATATCCAACAATGATAACCATCACATCACGTCAATAATTACATATCAATGGAAATACGGAACATACCTCAAGATATGAAATACCATTACCATCACGTCAGTCTAATTCGAGATCAGATCAACACAACATACGGACATGGCCCTAACACAAGACCTACAAATCCATACTCATATGACAACGTCAATACGATCACAACAATAACGACAATGTATACTTATGGCAAACCCATAATATACATATGCACAACAACAATACATATGGTAATCCAACGATCCAGCGCACACAGCTATAGATTCCCATGATGATCCCGTCGGACCAACGCATGGTGGCATTACCTATCCAGCGATCCAACGCACACAGCTATAGATTCCCATGATGATCCCGTCGGACCAACACATGGTAGACATATGACAACAATGCACAACTGCACAAAACAACAGTACACAATACACGACAACAACAATGCACAAATGCATGACAACAACGATACACGAATGTATCACGACATGAGCTACACAAATGATAAAAATGATTAGAGTACTTGCCCCGAGTCCTTCGAGAATGATCTCAATGTCTAAACCATCACGAACCATTATCCTCAATACTCGACAGTCCATAGTATCACGAATATGCTGATAATTCATATCTTCGTCTTTATCACAATATATCCTCGATATACAAGTACACCAATAACAAAAGTAAATCATATACATTATGATTAGATTCCCAAAATTCGAATATGATTTATAATCCCAAATCTCCTGTGATTACGATTATAAACATTGCTATACGAATTATAAACGAATGAAATGGAAACCATTCATTAAATACTATAAACTGAGCATGTAATAACTCACCTCGATACCGATACAACGAAGAGGAAGCTGTTACCAAATCCATTGCCATCATCTACAAGTCCCTCGGTCCCGACTAAAGTAATTCATGAACATACTCGAACACGACCATAGCATATGGTTATAACCACCGATCAATATTCTCAACCTAGTAATTCGAGAAACAACAAGTTCGATAACAATCAACAATCGATAAAAATCAATTCACAAACCCAACGGCTCAACCATATCTCGATTAACCACAAGTCTGATCAAACCAACTTAAACAATCACGAATTCATAACCGAAATAGAATATACTACCCTGCCTATTGACTTAGCGCACGTTAATACCTTAACGTAGCGTGCGCTAAGTTACTCTCGTTAGCGTGCGCTATCCAGTAGGCTTAGCGTGCGCTAATGCTGTACAGTTTGCATGCTTTTCAGGTACCGATCAACATATGACAATTATCAAGAACACTAAGTGATTCAAAACCATGTTTATTGTTATCAAAACAATGAAATCTGATATCCTTTAACATATAAACAATCATCCAACTTATAATCCAAGTTCTATATCCATATATCATCTTCCTTAATATCAATACATGAAACATGAAGAACGTAACAACACTTCCTTAATCTTTCATTACAGAGAGTAATCAACGACAATAACATCAACATCCGAAACTGAAGAGAAGGATTCACCAACTTATCTCAAGAAAACTAACTACATAATTCAAACCACACGAATCATATTAATATCATCATACTCCGGTAATCCATCTCATAATCATGCTTGTCAACTTGTTTACATAATAATTATCAACTCAAGAACATCAACATTCAATCCAAAACGAAATCCAAAGATGAAGAGTGATTACCTTTTTGAAGGAATGGATTGAATCCCAAGTTTGAATCCATTTCCAAGAATCGCCAATGATTTAAAGAACAAAGATTTAATCCATGATTTCCATCTTTAATCTTGTTAAAGAGGATCATCCCTCAGTGTTTAGGAACTCCAAAAGTCCTCCCAAGGTTCTCTCTATCAGTTGCAAGAAGAGAATGGACGAAATGCTTCATAATACCCGTCTGTCCCTTTATATAGAATACATTACTACCGTGCGCTAACATCTCATGTTTAGCGTGTGCTACGACTTTAGTGTGCGCTAACTGACTTTGTTAGCGTGCGCTATCGCAGTTTAGGGGCTACTGTCTGGCTTCGTACATGTGCTTACGTACGTAATGCCCATGCATTAGCGTACATAACTTACACTCTCTAGCGTACGCAAGTCCTTGCGTTTAGCGTGCGCAAATATCAGTTGACTCGTTTGTCTGTATGTTCCGAAGACTGGTCCACACGCCGAAAGTGCTGACGAGGATAAGATTCCTTTTTGTCCAATATACCATTAGCGTGCGCTAACCTTTAGGGTTTAGCGTGCGCTAGTACTACATTACAAACATCCGTTGACTTATCAGAACGTGCGCCGAAAGTGGCCTGGTCCACACGCAGATTCCTTCCAATCTTACTGCATTAGCGTGCGCTATGATTTTACCTTTAGCGTGCACTAACCCTTCATGGTAGCATGCGCTAAGCTTAACTATTAACGTGCGCTAATAAGGCTATACTTAGCCATTTTTCAGCTATTCTTGTCCAACATCTCGACATATCGGATACGTATACATGACGCACTATATCCTCAAATACAATTGTCGACCAAGTACGGCAATTATACCGATACTGACATCCCAGTCCTTCTTTTATTTTATCTATACTGTACAGATTCCATACTGTACAATATAAATCGGATAAAATAATATTAAACAACGGTAGTTGAAATTCTGGATATTACATACTACACCACTTAAAATAAGTTTCGTCCTCGAAACTTGCATTCCGTCATAGAAAAACAAACAAACCGTTCAACCAAAATATTTCGAAACCATCACGACAACGATCAATCATCATAATTCATGAATAACCGAAACATCATACATACCAATGCGCAAATTCGACGATCTCTTGAGATACTAGTATGTGACCTCACTGTACAGTCTCAATACGCTTACAATCACAATTCCTTGAGTCTCAACAAAATATATCATCTTCGGATGAAATAATCTATTCATGTCGAATCCTGTCTGCCTGATTGCACAATCAAATCCCAATTCGGATACAAATCAATAATACACGATACATATGTGAAACAACTGCCCAAAACAACGACATAAATTCCGAAACATCGACACAAAATCTGAACGCTTATATGATCACCAACAATGATCAACCAATAAATTAACTGGGAATATCATCGACATGATAAACTCCGATACGACCAATCCAAAGGTCAAAACGCAGCCGAGAACATCATCAACATGATAAACTCCAATATGATCAACCAGAGGTCAAAACATAATCGAGAATATCATCAACATGATAAACTCCAATATAACCAACGAACGATCAACGATAATCGAGAATACCTTCACACGGTAAGTTCCAACATGATGAACACAGAACCACAGAGACAGATACATGAAAGAGCAAAATTCTCAAAACGCTAAACAAATCACATACAGTAGATCTCAAAGAAACACACCTGGCTGGCGAACATACCCCTTAGCATATGAACAACCAATCACAAACTGACGAACATACCCAATCATACACAGAGTGGGAAACGACCAATCATTATGGCTCAAAATTCAAAAGTAGTAAATCACGCTACCACCACATCAATAGAGCCACATAGCACATATGCTCCAATTTCACAAAATCCAAAGTTCCAAAATCACATCCTGTGCATGAACCTACAACACGCAGTATATTTCTCTTATTCAATAAATCAACCGATCATCCCTGGAAAACCAAACTACCATACTAGAGTTCGAATCTCTTTTCATCGTACCACACCGATGAAATATCCAGTTCGAGAGTCTCGCTCAGAACTTCACCACGATATGTTTTATGCACTAAATGCGTATGTACATCAATCACATTTTCAAGACCAGTTTGAAATCATATAATCTTGTCACGAAGACAAATTTTCGAAAGTTCTTTCAAAAATTTCAAAGCTCAAAACCCAAGTTTTGGTAAGACCATAAAATCAATTTTCAAAAATTAAATTGTCTCGATGGCGCCAAGTATTCGATAACAGTTTCCTTCGATTCCACATGATTTCGAAGTTTAAAATGAAAACTATGCAAATGCTGGACTACATCCATACTCTTGTATACCAATTCGGTTCGTCACCAATATCCACTGATATTCCATCGGAAAAACCACACGATAGACTTCCAAAATCTCAAATATAAACTCCGACCAAAAACTCCTTTTCCACATATGACTCGCAACGTCAATCATTAATCCATCCTGGATCACCTCAACCATGCTATGCCAAAACATCGAATAATTAATAAATCAAACACAACGAAAGACTTCCCGAGAAGTCTCATTTGAACAAACGAATCAAAACCCCGAAAGGTAGTAATAAAATGCATAAACAATTGGTAAAGTATTTTACAAATCTCGGGAGTTTTAGAAAACAGAAAATCTTTCTTTTGAAACATTAGGGTCTCAGTCTGTATCTCGTTCCGCATTACAAGAAGTTAAAAAAAAAATAGAAAACCCTTTTCGGACTCCAAGTCCTGGGTTATAAAACTATTTTAAAATCAATTGGGTCTCGGCCCAAAAATCATTTTCCGTAAAACATCTGTAAAATATTCATTTTGAAAAGTATCATTTTCAAATGCTCAAAAACAGTTCATATATCTCAAAAATGAACTAACATGACTACAGGTTCTCCTCAACCATCCTCAACATTTCTCCCAAATGCACAACTCTGTTTCCAAAATTTAACCGACATATTGATTTCCAAAATCATAACTTCTCAAGATCATCAATCCTGTCCCAACTCTGTCACCTTATACTGTAACGCATAATATTTGCAGAATCTCAAAGCATATCAACTTAGAACGGCAATACATCTCACTATAATTCAAGAATCCAAATACTTATAGATCGTGAAGCCGACGATTCCCCGTGATACTGGCACATTTCTCGACTCAAGAAAATACTCGACACAGATATTTTCAAAACACACATTTTGCAAACTCAGTTCAACTCGAGAACACAACACAGCTCTATCTGAAGAAACACGTTAACACCATTTGGAAAAGTTACAACAATCCCAGTACCATACTGGTAAATCATATAACACACAAGCCCGAGTGAACAACAAAAACCCAGAGCTCAAACACTTGTCAACCGACAATTCGAATGGCACGACAAAAGCACGACCCAACTCGACCCGACTGCCTAGGTTTTCACAACCTAAGCTCCGATACCATATTCTGTAACACCCCCAGATTTAACCGGAAATATTACAGCGCTGTGGGCCCCGAGATAGAACCCACAAGGCTGAAGGAAATTTTCGTAAACATTTTACAAACGCTCAAGAGGCCAACGACTGTACTATCTTTAAAACATTTTAAGACTATATAAAATATGTTTATCAAAACCGTCGTAAAATCTCGTTTGAAAGGACAAGGCCTGAAATGCCAGACTCAACAGTTTAGAAAAAGATTTCCAAAGCAACCTCAGTTACCAGATACCAAAAGGTCATTTCAAAATACTCACGCAGCGGAAAAAGACCAACCATAAAGATACTCTAGCAGCGGAATACAAGAACCCATCAAGAAACTCAATGCACAAAACATGTCCTAGCCAGTATCCTCCGGGAAGCTCATCTCTTCACAACCGCTACAAGCTCGATATCCAAAGAACCTAAAAAGAAAGCCCACGACGGGGTCAGCCATAATATCCAACAATGATAACCATCACATCACGTCAATAATTACATATCAATGGAAATACGGAACATACCTCAAGATACGAAATACTATTACCGTCATGTTAGTCTAATCCGAGATCAGATCAACACAACATACGAACATGGCCCTAACACAAGACCTACAAATGCATACTCATATAACAACGTCAATATGATCACAACAATAACGACAATGTATACTTATGGCAAACCCATAATATACATATGCACAACAACAATACATATGGTAATCCAACGATCCAGCGCACACAGCTATAGATTCCCATGATGATCCCGTCGGGCCAATGCATGGTGGCATTACTCGGCGATCCAAATAAGACACAAATATAGATTCCCATGATGATCCCGTCGGACCAACACATGGTGGACATATGACAACAATGCACAACTGCACAAAACAACAGTACACAATACACGACAACAACAATGCACAAATGCATGACAACAACGATACATGAATGTATCACGACATGATCGACACAAATGATAAAAATGATTAGAGTACTTGCCCCGAGTCCTTCGAGAATGATCTCAATGTCTAAACCATCACGAACCATTATCCTCAATACTTGACAGTCCATAGTATCACGGATTTGCTGATAATTCATATCTTCGTCTTTATCACAATATATCCTCGATATACAAGTACACCAATAACAAAAGTAAATCATATACATTATGATTAGATTCCCAAAATTCGAATATGATTTATAATCCCAAATCTCCTGTGATTACGATTATAAACATTGCTATACGAATTATAAACGAATGAAATGGAAACCATTCATTAAATACTATAAACTGAGCAAGTAATAACTCACCTCGATACCGATACAACGAAGAGGAAGCTGTTACCAAATCCATTGCCGTCATCTACAAGTCCCTCGGTCCCGACCAAAGTAATTCACGAACATACTCGAACACGACCATAACATACGGTTATAACCACCGATCAATATTCTCAACCTAGTAATTCGATAAACAACAAGTTCGATAACAATCAACAATCGATAAAAATCAATTCACAAACCCAACGGCTCAACCATATCTCGATTAACCACAAGTCTGATCAAACCAACTTAAACAATCACGAATTCATAACCGAAACAGAATATACTACCCTGCCTGTTGACTTAGCGCACGTTAATACCTTAACGTAGCGTGCGCTAAGTTACTCTCGTTAGCGTGCGCTATCCAGTAGGCTTAGCGTGCGCTAATGCTGTACAGTTTGCATGCTTTTCAGGTACCGATCAACATATGAAGATTATCAAGTACACTAAGTGATTCAAAACTGTAACACCCCCGAGATATTCAGGGTATATTACAGTGCCGTGGACCCCTATATGGGACCCACCAGGCTAGACAAAATTTACCACAGTAAATATACACATTATCCAATTGGACACAAAATCACACGCCCGGTACAACCGGCGGAATAATCCACAATGGCAACATAAATAACTTGACGAATATAAATCTTAATCCGAAGAGAAAAGCCTAAGTACTCACGAGTACAATCTATAAGTTTCAAAAGTGGACAACAACCATATCGAATGGAATAATGGAAATAAAAGGACTCAAACGCATATGTCAACGACCCTGGCCAACATCCTCGTACTGTCCCAGCGCTCGCTCGTCCGGATGATCATAACCTAAAATCTGTATCGGTAGCGTGCGCTATCGACCAATAGCGTCTTGCCGCTGGACATCGACCAAGTCGGTGGCAAATCTGCCCGATCGACAGTCACACTAGCGCACGCTACCGGGCATCTCAGCGTGCGCTAGACCCCGACATTAGCGTGCGCTAGACTACGTAGCGTACGCTAATCCGCCAGTCCAGAGGGATGGAATCAACACTGCCACTCCTAGGGCTGGCTCTCTAGCGCGCGCTACGAAGCAGTCGTAGCGTGCGCTACTAAGGGACCCTAGCGCGCGCTATGTAGAAAAAATAGCGTGCGCCAGGTACGAAACATAAGCGGTTCAAAACACTGGAATATAAACGAAACATCAAACGGAACATCTCCAAAAGCATCATAACATAGAATGGATTCATGGCAACCCCAAAACGGTGGTTCCGCACAACAATAACGAGAATCAGATCAACAGGTGGCTGAAAAGATACACTAAAAGATACACGAGGGTCACTACGACCGAGAAATACACCGAAAATAAAAATACAAGGGAAAGAAAAATGCGAAGAAAATGAGCCCTGGTTCACACTCGGCTCCATAGGTGCTGAAAAAGAAGTCCGAGCACCAAGAAGTTGTCTTGCCCGCTCACAAAAGGAAGCCTTGTGGCCCGACTGACCACAAGTATGACAAATCAGAGGCGGACGAGGACACTCCCGGTTCCGATGGCCCGGCTCGCCACAGTTAAAGCATTTGGTATCTCGAACGAAGGCACTGCAGTACCTCGATAGCCCCCAGATAAACGAGCCGAATTACCACCAGGAATATTCGCAGACTGAGACTTCTGCTGACCTTCACCCTTATGACTCGAGAAATTTCCGGTAGATTTATGCTTCTTGCTCTCTCGGACCGTCGCACTGGCTGTCACCGACATATCATAGGCAAAAGCTCGACTCTGATAATCCTTCAGGGTAGTGCAGACAAGTCCAGACATGTAGTCCCGAATCGACAGTTTCATCCGTCTAGAGAAGTGAAAAATTTTGTCGCTCTCCTCGACAACTTGGGTCTTCACATAACCCAATTCCTTGTTAAAATCGGCAATAACTTGGGATACGGGAATATCCCCGAGGTTGAGCATCATAGAAGGCATGGACTCGAGCCTGTCTAACCGGCCACGGGCAATATTCAGTTTCCATCAATTCCTGAAATTCGGCCCACGAAGCAACATGATCTTTGGGCCCAACGGCCTCCCACCAATCTGTGGCGTCCCCAGTGAGAAAGTACTGGGCGATAGGAACTTTACGGTCCTCGGTACAGTTGGTGGCAACAAAGACTTTGGATATCTCCTTGATCCACCCTTCCCAGCCAATCGGGTCAGAGGCTCCCGTGAACTGAGGAGGATGCATCTTGATGACATCCTGGACCCAACGGTCAGCTCCGTCCCGAGCAGCATGGGCCGGCTTCTGGACCGCCTGGGCAATCGCCGCCATCTGGTTTACCATCTATTGCATAATAGCCGCAACACCAAGGTCAGCGCCACCTTGAGAAGAAGCATGGCTATGCTGGTCACCGGTACTGCCGGCTCCCGAAGAATGCGACGTGGCCGCCCCACCGGCTGCCCCGCGTCCACGACCACGACCACGTCCACGACCACGGTTTCCTCCGGCATCCATACTGGTGTTAAGAGATATCAGAAGTATATTGATGATGAGTAAGGGAGGAAAAAGCAACTACGATTAAAGAAGCGGAAATACAATGCAAGGAAACAAAGAACCGAATAAGAAAACTTACGAGCACTGGAAGTACCGAGATGCTGGCAGCGGTGTGACAATATGCAAAACAAAACACAACTAGACCCAAATAACTGACAAGCCTAGGTATCCATAAACCTAGATGCTCTGATACCATTTTCTGTAACACCCCCGAGATATTCAGGGTATATTACAATGCCGTGGACCCCTACATGGGACCCACCAGGCTAGACAAAATTTACCACAGTAAATATACACATTATCCAATTGGACACCAAATCACACGCCCGGTACAACCGGCGGAATAATCCACAATGGCAACATAAATAACTTGACGAATATAAATCTTAATCCGAAGAGAAAAGCCTAAGTACTCGCGAGTACAATCTATAAGTTTCAAAAGTGGACAACAACCATATCGAATGGAATAATGGAAATAAAAGGACACAAACGCATATGTCAACGACCCTGGCCAACATCCTCGTACTGTCCCAGCGCTCGCTCGTCCGGATGATCATAACCTGAAATCTATAAACAAGAATTTCCCCACAACGGGTCCCCAGGGGGGTTAGCAATTATGCTAGTACAAGTAATCAAGGCAAACCAATCGCTTACACATTTCATAGTACATGCACCAATATCATTTCAAAACCAAAAATCAGACATGTCCTTTCCAAAAACAAACAGTCAAATAATCAATTTGCCTAGGACCAGGACGCCACCATGAATCCCACCCGAGGCCTCTAAGGACCCTCCCGAGCTGGCCATTTTATAAAACAAGTCACGCAGAGGCATCGCCTAGGACCAGGACGCCACCATGAATCCCACCCGAGGCCTCTAAGGACCCTCCCAAGCTGGCTAGCGAAACAAACTCGTCAATCCAGAGTGAAGTCATAGATTCCCCCGAGGCCCCGTCGGACCCTCCCAGGGTGAGTATAGCACACACAATATACATTACCATTTCATGTTAAGCATAAAGGTTTCCAAAAATACTTGCCTTGAATTATTGACGACGTAACGAACGGAAGGAAAAACACCGACGAACGCTAGGAACCAACGGAACCGAACCTAACGATTCGAAGAACACAATCACAACCAACTCTAGACGAATACAGAAATGGAATACACCCAAAAACCTGCCTACGATTCATGTATATTTGTATAAAAATAACAACGAGGGCGGACCACAACCAAACCCTCCCGATTTCGCAAAACCATGAAAATATACCATGAATCCGTAGGAAAACTAATAATATCAACAAGATTAACCATATTCATCATGGATTAACCATCAAAACGGAACGAATCGGACGAAAATCCCAAAACCCCCAATTTATCCAAAAGTAGGGTTCTAAGAGATTTACCTTGGATTAGGATGAAAGATTTGTGTTGATGTTGATAATATACACCAAGAACTCAAGGAAGTTGATGGTTGAGATGATCGGGGGAAGAAATCGCCAAGAAATCGCCCGAAATCGCCTTAGCCGCGGAGAGAAGGAAGAAATGAAATAATACGTTCATCTCGGTCAACTCCCTGGTTTATATAGCCAGGGAGTGTTAACGCGCGCTAATCCTCAAAGTTAGTGTGCGCTAACAAAACAAACTCCAGTCCAGTAGTCAGATTTCTGGCCGTTAGCGTGCGCTACTCCAAACGTAGCGTGCGCTAATAACCTCTCGGTAGCACGCGCTATCGACCCATAGCGTGCGATACCTGGACATCAGTCGAGTCCAGAAGCAACTGTCAGAGCACACCTGATCCGGTTAGCGCGCGCTATCGACCAAATGTAGCGTGCGCTAAAGTGTATCGGTAGCGCGCGCTATCGACCAATAGCGTGCGCTACCTGGACATCAGTCAAGTCCAGTGGCAAACTGTCCAGTATAGGACAGTCACACTAGCGCACGCTACCGGGCATCTCAGCGTGCGCTAGACCCCGACATTAGCGTGCGCTAGACTACGTAGCGTACGCTAATCCGCCAGTCCAGAGGGATGGAATCAACACTGCCACTCCTAGGGCTGGCTCTCTAGCACACGCTACGAAGCAGTCGTAGCGTGCGCTACTAAGGGACCCCTAGCGCGCGCTATGCAGAAAAAATAGCGTGCGCCAGGTACGAAACATAAGCGGTTCAAAACACTGGAATATAAACGAAACATCAAACGGAACATCTCCAAAAGCATCATAACATAGAATGGATTCATGACAACCCCAAAACGGTGGTTCCGCACAACAATAACGAGAATCAGATCAACAGGTGGCTGAAAAGATACACTAAAAGATACACGAGGGTCACTACGACCGAGAAATACACCGAAAATAAAAATACAAGGGAAAGAAAAATGCGGATATTACAAAAACCATGTTTATAGTTATCAAAACAATGAAATCCGATATCCTTTAACACATAAACAATCATCCAAGTTCTATATCCATATATCATCTTCCTTAATATCAATACATGAAACATCAAGAACGTAACAACACTTCCTTAATCTTCCATTACAGAGAGTAATCAACGACAATAACATCAACATCCGAAACTGAGGAGAAGGATTCACCAACTTATCTAAAGAAAACAAACTACACAATTCAAACCACACGAATCATATTAATATCATCATACTCCGGTAGTCCATCTCATAATCATGCTTGTCAACTTGTTTTCATAATAATTATCAACTCAAGAACATCAACATTCAATCCAAGACGAAATTCAAAGATGAAGAGTGATTACCTTTTTGAAGGAATGGATTGAATCCCAAGTTTGAATCCATTTCCAAGAATCGCCAATGATTTAAAGAACAAAGCTTTAATCCATGATTTCCATCTTTAATCTTGTTAAAGAGGATCATCCCTCAGTGTTTAGGAACTCCAAAAGTCCTCCCAAGGTTCTCTCTATCGGTTGCAAGAAGAGAATGGATGAAATGCTTCATAATACCCGTCTGTCCCTTTATATAGAATACATTACTAGCGTACGCTAACATCTCATGTTTGACATGCGCTACGACTTTAGCGTGTGCTAACTGACTTTGTTAGCATGCGTTATCGCAGTCTAGGGGCTACTGTCTGGCTTCGTACATGTGCTTACGTACGTAATGCCCATGCATTAGCGTACATAACTTACACTCTCTAGCGTACGCAAGTCTGTATGTTCTGAAGACTGGTCCACACGCCGAAAGTGCTGACGAGGATAAGATTCCTTTTTGTCCAATATACCATTAGCGTGCGCTAACCTTTAGGGTTTAGCGTGCGCTAATACTACATTACAAACATCCGTTGACTTATCAGAACGTGCGCCGAAAGTGGCCTGGTCCACACGCAGATTCCTTCCGATCTTACTGCATTAGCATGCGCTATGATTTTACCTTTAGCGTGCGCTAACCCTGCATGGTAGCGTGCGCTAAGCTTAAATATTAACGTGCGCTAATAAGGCTATACTTAGCCATTTTCAGCTATTCTTGTCCAACGTCTCGACATATCGGATACGTATACATGACGCATTATATCCTTGTTGTTACCCAAAATATTATCCGAAGATAGTATTGCTGGAATGATCGAGTAACAAACAAATGCGAGAACACTTCCGTGAGAAAATAGATAACACAAGATTTGCCGGGGTTGTTAATCTCGGGCTTGAATGCTCTCGCGAGATGTTATTAATAAATATACTGTCGAGTACAAATATTAATGTTAGAATCTATTACAATGAGTGTAAAGACTTCTAGTTATCTAAGCTGTAGAGCGTGTAGATTGCCGGAAGAACCAGATGTGTAGATCTGTGAGTTCTTACTTGGGATGTATGATAATTGTATATGAATATCACTATGAATGTGTGAGTGATTTCCAGATGAGTCTTTTATTCTCTCTCTGTTTGTGTTTTACACTATATTCACGGTAATAATCGCATGATTCCCTGACACTTGTTGTGAGCCTCCTATTTATAGGAGATAAAGCTGCTGGGACCTCTCCGGCGATCGCGGACGACCGCCCTTTTCTATATTATAATAAGATGGCCGACCGTCCCGTCACGTGAGGTTGTTCCCTTAAAGTCTGGGGCTGCTGTTGGCGACCAGCTGTGCGGGCTAATGGGAAGCCTACACGCGTCCTGAATCGCTGTCCGGGGAGGACCCACTTTGTACCTTTCGGCGGCCCTATCGGTAGGTGAGGTAGGTGACAGGCTGGGGTCAAATGTTTTATCTGTCGGTGCCTTTTGTGGATCTGCATGTGGGCCATCCTCTAAGATTAGGTCTTCGACGACTTTGACGGATGTTGGATCCATACGTGGAAAGAGATGATCGTCTCTGGTTCGGACATCAAAGACGATCGCTAGATATCAAAAGACGATCGCTGCGTACCAAAAGACGATCGCCGTATGTGCCGATCGCTGGGCGTTGCCCAGAGTATGTCTTATATTGTTGGCTCTCTGATCGTTTAGGCCGATCGCCATCGAGGCGTATTAATCGCCGCACAAAAATTGCCCCCCAACTCGCTTCGATGTTGAAAACACGGGGTGAGGTGGTACTGTTGGCGATCGCCAATGTTTAGACGATCAGGCGATCTGATTTCAAATTTGGACGATCTCCTTTTACGCTGGGAGCAGCGGGAAACGGAGGCGGGCTCTCGAAACGTTGCAAAGACACGCGTCGCGCTACCATTGGGGGAGTCCGACGGTCTGTCAGACTTGTCCCCTGGCGTGCCCTCGAAAAGACGCGTACGCGGGATTCGAGGGCTGCATTTAATGTGTCCCCCCACTGACGGTTGTATTCCAGTCCTCGGACTTTCGCCTATTTTCATAGAGACCCCCGCTTCCATCTATAAAAGGGGCTAGGGCTACTCCATTTTTACTCTTCACGCGTCCTTGCCTTCTTGCTGAAACTCTGCAGAAAATTCCGAAGCTTGTTGTGCCGATCGTCTTCCTAGGTTTTAGGTAAGAAAACAAATCTTCTTTCTCCCTTTATTTTTTATAATATGTCTGGAGGATCTAAGACCTTCGAGACCGGAAGCACTTCCGCCGCCGCGGCTTCGCCTGACCGGGAGGAGATTCCCGTGGGACTTGATATGGAAACGGCCGTTGAGGCCATTCGTGCGGGGATTGAACCCACAGAACTCGAAGAGCTCATCAACGAGGCCGAAGTGGCGAAAACGGCGGCGACAGCGGAGCAGGGGGCCTCGCCGGCGGACAAAGATGAACTGGTGCGGATGACTTGGGAACGGGAAAGTGTATTCGGCCCCGCCTATATGGCTTTCGCCAAGATTATGGAGGGGATCGCCGGACCCTGCCCGGAATTTGACTTTGAAGCTTACTCCGCCGCTCATCCTTACGAACATGTGAAGCGGACGGTGTTTCGGGCCGCCGACCCATCTCAGTGGACCCTTGGTAAGATTCGGGGTTCGGCGACCTGGAAAGACTTGGGCCGCTGGAGGGCAAAATATCATATTCCCTCTGACGTTTCTTTGCACGTGCCCTCGG
The DNA here is from genome assembly GCA_033398695.1 of Orobanche coerulescens. Lineage (NCBI taxonomy): Eukaryota > Viridiplantae > Streptophyta > Magnoliopsida > Lamiales > Orobanchaceae > Orobanche > Orobanche coerulescens. The sequence continues at coordinate 8,768,769 of CM065805.1, read as the reverse complement.
AAAATGAACGTGCCGATCAACCGCCCGAGGGTCTGGTCGCCGTTAGTGAGATGATTATGGAGGCCGGTCTGCGGTTCCCATTGCCGTTCGCCGTCTCCTATTTATTGGTCGCTTGGAATTTGGCGCCGCTCCAACTGACGCCGAACGCCTGGCTACAGGTCATCTGCACTTTGACACTCTTCGGTGGTCATCGGTTGTTTCGGCTTCTTTCAGCGATGGAGATGAACTATCTCTTCAAGCTGGCTGCGCAGAAAAGGTCGATCGGCGACAATCACATTCAGGGTCGAATGGGAAGAGTGGTCCTTGGTGTGCCGAACAAGACCCGGGGCGACCTGGCAAAATGGTGCTGGGTTGGCGGAGCGTGGCGATCGGCATCGAGTGACAGACCGGAAGAGGAGTTGGAGATTCCCACCAATTTTCGGGAGAGGAATCCGAGTAAGGGTTTTAACTCTCCCTTTGATCGGACTTGTCTTGGACTGATCTAATTTTGTTTCCTTTTTGCAGGACCTCTTGTTCCAGCGATCAGCGATCTCCCTTTCGACTTCTTGATCGTTTGGGAGCGGATTCGTTCCTTTCCGGATTCCTTCATAGACGTTTGCTCACTCGGTCACAAAGTTCATCGGTTGGGGGCTCGATTATTTCGCTTCCCACGTCATCTGAGAGTTCCAGGTATAAATTTAATTTCTTCTTCCTTGCTTGACGATCGTCTCCAGGAGGTCATAACGTCTAGGTAGTTGTCTAACTTGTCTGTACTTCTTCTTTGACATAGGTTCACTTTCCCCTTTTTGCCGAGCCACCACCAGAGATCGCCATGTCTAACCCAGGACTTATCGGTCACCTTCACCAGGGTAAGAAGACTGGTCGTGTTCCTGCGACGACGTCTCACCCCGTTCCCGTGGTGAGGCCCGCTGTGGTGCCGGTCGCCGAGCCAGAAATTCAAGAAGAGGAGCAACTCCAGCGCCGCAAGAGGCGGAGGCCGGAGGAGTCCCTGCCGACTACTGAGGCGGACGTGTCTATTCTGGAGCCTCTGGTAGCTGCGGCCCCTATCTCCGCCGTTCCGATGGTGGAGGGATCAGGCTCTAGGCCCTCGGCGTCCGGCTCTAGGTCATCAGGCGGCTTCTCAAAAAAGGTGGCGATCGCCGAGGCTGAAACTCCTCGGGGCAAGCCCTATTTTGGCCGCGATCCCGAGCTGGTCAACAGGTAAGGTTGGATTGAACTTTCCGAGTTAGGTATTTTGAGTAAGGTATAGACTAACTCCTTGGTCTCTTTTGTTTGTGCTGCAGGGTCCGTCTTGCTGACCCGGACGTCGCTCATATGGTGCTGGATTTCTTATCGAGTAAGGCTCCGCAAAAGTCCCTCGATGTCCCTACTTACGTCCAGAAGGCCATCACCTCACTGCCCAAGGCTTGGACGACCGATCTCGATGCGATCGCTCGTCGGCGATCTGGAGATACCATGCAGGCGACCATTGCCTTGGCTCTCCAGACGGCGACGATGGCCATCCAAGCTGCCAAGGATTTTGAGGGGCGACCTTCTTCCGCTCGCCTCCATAGCGACCTCAAGGCCGCCCGGAACACAAACATTGAATACGCCAACCGGATCCAGTCTATGGAGAAGGAGTACATAGAGACGGCCAAACGAGCTAAACAGGACGTCGACCAACTGAAGCAAGAACTGAGCCGCTCCAAGGAAGCGGACGATCGGTTCCGTGACCAGGAGAAAGAAGCTCGCCGGAAGCATGCGGCTTCGCAGGAGGAGGTGGTCGGACTGAAGGCGACGGTGGATCAGATCAACCGTGAACTGGAGGCGGCGATAGGAGAGCTGGAGGAGGCCAATGGGGAAACGGCCGCTAAGGTGGTCGAACTGGCAGAAGCTGAGAAGACGACCGCTGAGCTGAGAGGGCAGCTAAAGGCGATCGAGACCGATCCCTACCTCAACGTTGCACTCGTTGGCGAGTTTGCTTATTACGTGTCCTATGCCGATGCTGCCCGAGCCGCAAAAAAGGTAAGGATCGAAATCGGTCCTTTGATGGAGAGCTTCAAAGTCTATGCACTCGAGCACCCTCTGCACCCGGAGTTCTCCCTGCCGATCCTTGACCTCGTCGACTTGGGGATCGACTTGAGTTGGTATCCTTTCCCGGACAAACTCATTTATCCTGAGGCCGATAGGGGAGCTCGTGCCGATCAGCCACCTGAGGGTGAAGACTAGCCGGCGGGGCCCTGAGAGATCTCTTTGTTTTCTTCCACTTGTAATTTTCTGCTTTCTCTTTGTATTGCCTTCGGGCTTTGTAATGTATGAACCCTTTGTTATGAATAAAATACGCTTTTTTCGCACTTTGTGTCTTTTCATGTACGATCGCCTTTGAATGTTTGCATGCAAATTTTTTCGAGTATGTGTATGATTGTTTCCGACATCTTGTTCACCCGACCGATTGTATGTATTGACATGTTTGGAAAATCTTACTTGTAAATTTCGTCGAACAAAACTGATCGTCTTGCGTGTGTTAGAATGAAGCCGATCGGGTACGGTTCCTTCCTTCCGATCGCCTTTAGGATTAGCTCCACCTCTTTCGCCCCTTGTTTTTGTTTACTTATTGTAAGTAAGGGAACAAAAATAGTATGTTTGGTGAGCTATCTTCAGTTTTGCCGATTCTGAAGAATCGTGCACGGTCGCGGAGTTAAATGGACCGACCTCCGCAACCGTGTCTTTGTGTGCGAGGGACATTGCCTATCCCACGACTCACTTTATTGTGAGGGTTCCCCATTAGGTTGCGCCGCCTTGTATTTGAACGAAAGGTGGGCGGTCTTGGTCTGGAGGAGTCCTTGCACGGGGCGTCGTCGGCTTATTCGACTCCACATCCGTGGCTTGTTAGCTCTGCTTCCACCTCGGCCCGCCATGAAGATGGCGACCCTCGATGGTGTACGTTGAGACGGGGGTAGTGGCACGTTTCATTGTCCGGGTTCACCATGTTAGATGATGAACCTTTGAGGGCGGGCGAGTGTCCACTGATTAGTTTTGGAGGGTCCTTCGGCTACGCCGGACTCGTATTTAAACGAAGGGCGGGCGATCTCAGCTCAAAGGAACCTTGCATGGGCGAGGCTATCGGTTCCATCGACCTCCAGGACCATGGCTGCATTGTTTCTACCTCGGATCGTCATGTTTGAACGACGATCCTCGACAGTATGCGATATGCCTGGTGGGGCGATCGCCAGAATAGATGGAATAGGAAAAAATTTCATTATATTCCTTGTACATTTGGCAGTTGAAACTGAATACAAAGTTATCACTGGTAGTATTTTTTTCAGATGCACGGCGTTCCAGGGATATTGGTCCGGAGTACCATCAGGGTGTTCAAGTTCGTAGGCTCCCTTGGTTAGCCATTTAGATATCCTGAAGGGGCCTTCCCAGTTCGGGCCAAAAACACCTGTGTGGGTCTGGATCTTTTTGAGGACGAGATCGCCCACTTGAAACCTTCTCTCCTTGACCTTCGAATTGAAGAACTTATCGAAACTCCTTTTGGGGATTATGTTCTTCATTTCTGAGGTCAATCGTCGTTCTTCGAGCATGTCGAGGTCGATCCATCGGGCCACATCATTTTTGGTCGTCATATCTTGTTCGGTTCGATGGCTGAGGACGGCGATCTCCGAGGGGATCACTGCTTCTGTTCCGAAGGCGAGGGCGAATGGTGTTTCGCCGGTTGAATTACGGGTCGTCGTTCGATAAGACCACAAAATGCCTGGGAGTTCGTTCGCCCATCGTCCTTGCCTGGACTCGAGTCGCGCTTTAATCGTGTGTTTGAGGATTTTGTTCACGGCTTCTACGTGCCCGTTCGTCTGAGGGTGGTAGGGGGCTGAGAACAATCTCTTGATTCCCCACTTCTCGCAGAATTGCATGACTTCTAAGCCATCGAACTGCTTTCCATTGTCGGAGATGATGGTCTGGGGTAGACCGAATCGGCATATGATGTTTTTCCAGATGAACTTGATTACTTGCTCTTGGCCGATCCTGTTTAGCGGTTCGGATTCAGCCCATTTGGTGAAGTAGTCGACCCCTACGATGGCAAACTTACAGCCCCCTGGCGCCGTCGGCAAGGGACCTATAAGGTCGATGCCCCATTGGGCGAAAGGCCAAGGGCTGTACATCGAAGTGAGTTGCTCGGGGGAGAGTTTGATGTTTGGTCCCATTACTTGACATCTATGACATGATCTGGAATAGGCGATCGCATCCTTCTAAAGTGACGGCCAGAAAAAACCTTGCCTGGTTGTTTTATGGATGAGAGCTCGTCCGCCAGCATGGTTTCCACAGATCCTGTCATGGATTTCGGCTAAAACGAGTCGACCTTACTCCGGTGTAATACACTTGAGGAGGGGAAGGCTGAAAGCTCGCTTGTAAAGCCGGTCGTCCAATAGGGTGTATCTGGTCGCACAGACCTGGAGTTGGCGAGCTTTGATTTGGTCGTCAGGGACTATTCCATCTTTTAAGTATCTGACGAACGGATCATCCAGTTCTCCTCGGCAACGGCGACTGTGGTAACTAGGTTTCTGTCGATCGCCGGCCTTGCTGATTTTGTAATTTGGATATTAGAGAAGTCGGCTGCCCCATCTGACGACGCTAGCTTAGATAGGGCATCATCCTGGGAGTTGTGCTCTCTCGGGACTTGTTCGATTAGCACTTCCTCAAATTTCGTGCATATTTCGGCGACCAATTCTTGGTATTTGACCATATGTTCGCCGCGCGCCTCATATTCTCCCTTGACTTGGTTCACGACCAAGAGGGAGTCCATGAAGATATGGAGGCGACGAATATCTAGGGCGAGGGCTAGATCGAGCCCGCCTACCAAGGCTTCATAGTCGGCTTCATTGTTAGTCGCACGAAACCCGAAACGCACGGCATTTGTGAAACTTTGGCCGTCGGGGCTGATGAGGACAATCCCTGCCCCTGCTCGCGAGTTGGTCGCCGAGCCATCCACATACAGCTTCCAGGCACGGCGACCGACCTGGGACGGACTATGAGGGAATGTTAATTCCACCATGAAGTCCGCCAGAGCCAGGCCTTTGATCGCCGTGCGGGGAGCGTAGGTGATACCGTATTGGGCGATCTCCAGTGACCACTTAAGGAGTCGTCCGTTGGTGTCCGGTCGGTGTAGAACTTGCCTTAGGGGGAGAGTCGTCAGAACCTCCACTTAATGTTCGAAGAAGTAAGCCCTTAGCTTGCGAACACTCATGACTAGAGCGTAGGCGATCTTCTCCATTGGAGTATAACGTGTCTCAGCATCGTGGAGCGCTTGACTAACATAGTAGATCGGCAACTGGACTTGTCCCTCCGCTCGGACCAAAACGGCACTCAGTGCGACCTCCGAGGCTGCTAGGTAAAGGAATAATTTCTCACCGGGGATCGGTTTTGCCAGGATCTGGGGCTTAGATAGGTATTCCTTGATTTTGGCGAACGCTACTTGGCTTTCCTTCGTCCATGCGAACTTCTTGTTCTTTATGGTCGCGAAGAAAGGTTTACTTTTATCGCCGAGCCGAGATATGAAATGGTTGAGGGCGGCTAGACAACCTGTGAGGCGTTGCACCTGCTTGACGTTCCGTGGTTCCTGCATGTCGAGGATCGCCTGAATCTTGGTGGGGTTCGCCTCGATTCCCCTTCGGCTCACGATGTGCCCCAGGAATTTTCCGGAGCCCACCCCGAAGTTACATTTCTTGGGGTTCAGTTTCATGTTGAACTTCTCGAGGATGGCGAACGTCTCGGCGAGATCATTGAGGTGATCTTCCTTCTTGAGGCTTTTGACCACGATGTCGTCAATATAGACTTCCATGGTCTTGCCGATCTGATTGGCGAACATTCCGTTGACTAAACGCTGGTAGGTTGCCCCCGCATTTTTCAAACCGAATGGCATTCGGACCCAAAAGTATATATCCTTTTCCGTGTGGAAAGATGTGTGCTTTATGTCTTTCTCCACCATTGGGATTTGATGGTATCCAGCGAAGGCATCCATGCACGATATCATTTCGCAGCCTGCAGTACTATCGACCAAGTGATCAATATGAGGCATCGGAAAGTGATCTTTTGGACATGCCGCATTGAGGTTGGTGAAGTCGATGCACAACTTCCAGGAGCCGGTTGGCTTTTTGACGAGCACCGCGTTGGCGACCCACTATGGATCGTCTGTAGCTACTCCAATTAGTTTGTTGTTGAGTAGCTTTTTGACTTCTACGTCGAGCGCTGCGTACTTCTCAGGACCGAATTTCCTACGTTTCTGGTGAACAGGCTTCCTTGCCGGGTCAATCTTTAGATAGTGGCAAGCGTGTTCAGGACTTATGCCGACCATATCTTGATGCGACCAGGCAAAGACTCTGATTTTCTTACGTAGTAAATTGATCAGGTCCTCTTTTAATTCACGATCGATGCTTGCGCCGATCTGTACTTCCCGCTCCGGGCGATCCGGATCTATCGTTATACTTTCCAACTCTTCGACGGGGACGGTCGTCTCTTGTTTGGAACAATTTCCGGACTCGATCCTAGGATCGATGTCGAGACTTAGCTCGAAACCGATCCTTGGCTCGATGTCATCCGTTAATCGACGTGGGACGGCGTCCCTTGAGTCGGGTTAGTATGAAGTGCTTGGTTCGTCGATCTTCATGGGTTGATCGTCGATTGTTTCAATGTTACACATAGCATGGGAATTATTGAAAGAAGTAACGACATAGGAGTAATTCAAACATCTTTTTGCCATTAGCTGATCTCCTTTTACAGTACCGACCGTCCCATCGGCAGTGGGGAATTTGATACAGTAAAAGAAAGACGAGGCGACCGCCTCAAAGGTTTCCAGAAAGGGGCGACCTAGGAACCCATTATAGATGCTGGGCCTATCTATGATTACAAAATTTAGGTTCCTAGTAATCCTGACCTTGGGATCGTAAAATCATATTAGCTCGACAGAGAGCTTGATCCTTCCGTAGGCTTGGACTGTGTTGTCGCCGAACCCTTGGAGCACGGTGTCGAACGGCTTGATGAATTTGGTCAAGTTGCCGAAATTTGGTCAGGCGGATTTGAATATGATGTTGCAGAAACTTCCATTGTCGACCAGCACGCGATCGACCATCTTCCCAAGGATACAAGTAGAGATCACCAGTGCATCCTCTTTGGGGCATTGCACTCCCTCCCTGTCCTTGTTGGAGAAGGTGATGAGCGCGTCTTTAGAAATGGTCGGCTCCGGAGGTACCACAACATGGACCCCGGCGAACGCCCTCAGCTCGGCCTTTCGCTTCCTGTTTGACATGGTGGAAACCGGGGAAAGGCCCCCGAGGTTTCCACCTCCTGCTTGAAGCATGTTGATCCGACCGCCAGGGTTGATCGGAGGGATCGATTCATCAGAATACTCTGGCTCATGCTCGATCCTGGCGACCGGATTGGGAGGGGTCCTTTCGTTTTGTCGGCGCTCGCGCCCTCCGGTCCTCTCTGTCCTAAGTTCTGGCCTGGTAACCAAGTTGTCCAATTTGCCTTCCTCAAACAGTCGCCAGAGTTGTCTGAGGAGGTCGCGGCATTGGCTGGTGTTGTGGCTGGGACTTTTGTGGTAGGCACAAAATTTGCTGCGGTCTAGGTGACCATTGTCCCTTATCGGCTTTGGTTTGTTGAGCCATTCGCGCCCCTTGATGGCATTAAAGATATGGGCCAGAGATAGATTGAGGTTGCGGAGGAGGTGAACTTCCACATCCTCGAAGGCTTTGAACTCCCCGGGCGGCTTTGCGACCGCCTTTCTGGGCTTGGCGACCGCCTTTTTCTGGATGGGGGATGGCGCCTTCCCTTCCCCAGCAGATCCCTCGCCTAAGCGGAGGGAGAGCATCTTCTGCCTGGCCAGGAAATCAGCGGCCCTGACACGGAAGACCGTGTAGGTCGGGGGGATATCCTTAGTGAGGTGCCTGAACATGGGCGAGCGGCCATGGAATCCCCCCAGGATTGAGTGGAGAGCAAGCTCGTCGCTAATAGGCTCGTCGGTAAGGATTATTTCGTCCACCCGGTCGATGTAGTCTTCATCGGGCTTGTAACACCCCCGATATATTCAGGGATATTACAGCGCCGTAAATCCTTTACATAAGAATTTACAAGGCTGAATAAAAGAAAAGACACTAACAGAAACCGATTTATAAAATTACTGAAATAAAATACAACCGTCTGGTTCAATACCGAGAATATAAATATCCAATGAAGAGTTATTATTACATCACTAAAATCCAAACATTATAAACTGACGACGTACTCGAGTACTTATTGAAATAACCAACAAACAACAGACAGTAAACCCGGCCAGAACATCACTCTGCACCCTCGTCATCATGCATCTCCAGTGGTTGTTTCCCCGCTCTCCTGGATCCTGAACATACACAAATGTTCACCCCCGTATGGGTTAGCACAACGATGCTAGTACAAGTACAATAATCATACAACAGTGATATAATCAACAATTATATCATAACAAGTTTCTCCAACGAGAAATATCCACAACACATATCATATCATAACAGTTTCAACATACTGATGGTATTCCAACGATCCAGTGCACACAGCTATAGATTCCCATGATGATCCCGTCGGACCAACACATGGTGGAACTACCTGTCCAACGATCCAGTAGCACACACTATAGATTCCCATGATGATTCCCGTCGGATCAACGCATGGTGGACATATAATCACAACATATTTACACGATACAATCACATCATAATTGTCATAATATAAACAATTCTAATTAGAGTACTTGCCTCGGTTCGTTGACAAGAATAAAACTTCCACGAATATCAAAATACTCAAGGTCGTCCCCTTCGATCAACCACGTGTTAAGCCCGAACCTTAACAAAAGAAATAGTATAGAATTCATCTCGGGCCGTCAGACATCTAACAATTCAAATATTACGGTAGGAAGTCCTTAATATGCAATGCATGCGGATCGCTTAACGCACGCTACGAATCCTATGTAGCGTACGTTAATGCTACTCGTTAGCGCACGCGATGCACACGACCTAGCGTCGCTAACCGGGCGTGGTCGGTGTCTCACCGATCGGCCCGGTGACTCGGATCGATGGCCTAACGTACGTTACGTACCAAACGTAGCGTACGTTAACTCATGCTCGATAGCGCACGTTAATCTACATAGGTTAGCGTGCGCTAACTATGCATGGCAGTTTACTACTGGGCAGTAGACGGATCTCAACATGATCAAACCAAATGAAATCCTCAGTGTTAATTCATGTTACCTCCATGAATATCATGTTCATACGGTTATGAATGATTTTACGGATAACAACAACTTCGGATTCAAGAATATGTATACTATTATGAAACCATATTCCATTTCAAATACCATTCTTCATGCGATGATTCGGAAGGCTCTAACAGTTGATATCAACATCTTCATATCAATGAAAACTATCACTCTGAAGTTTTAATAATGATCCATCTTTACAAAATAAATCCTTCCATGATCAACCCTATAGATTCGTCTAACAATAATGATGTAAAAGTCAAGTCCATGATTGTTATGAAAACACCTACTAGATTCGGATTACCAATGATAAAAGCTTCCTCTACTTGTTCAATTTAATAAGATTCAAATCATGATGTTCATAATCAAGGTACTTAAGGCATATTCATCTCAATATTCCAAACATGATGTACTTTGGATAATTCCTCCAAGAAGATCAATATTTGCTAACATGATCATCTTATTCTCCATAACACGAATCTAGAGTTGAAGATAGAATCAACATACATTAATATGACGAAATCACTGAACCACAAGGTAGAATCCGACTCCGGTTGGTTATGTGCCACTCCAAGGTGTTACTTCTCTTCAATGATCACTCACAAGTGATAACCAATATTCAAGGATCACTAAGATGTGTTCTAAGTGTGTTAGAAGGATGATTATAGCTCTCTGGCCTCTCAAGAATGAAGAATGGACGAAGGAAATGTAAGCCAAAGCGGGTTGTTGTCTCATTTATAATATTCTGCACTTTATCTAATTAGCGCACGCTACAATACATACTTAGCGCGCGCTAATAAGCGTTGACTCCAAATCTGTCTGTGTTCGTCATGGAATCTTATCCGGACCCATGTCCCGGCTGGTGCATGTGCTAGCCGCCTACCTCAATAATTCAGTGTCTAGTGCACGCAACTCCTACATACGTAGCGTGCGCTAGTAATAGCCGATAGCGCGCGTTAAGCTACATTCTTAGCGTGTGCTATCACGAGTTTGCATGAGAAAATTTGCATGTTGTTATACTTAAGTACAAGGATGACAATGCAAGAAATATCATACTCCAATAATCAAAACCACAAATCCGAATAATACAGGGTTTGAATACAGATGAAATACACAGTAATAAATCCGGATATTACAGGGCTCGTCCTTTCCCTGCCTGATTTTTATCATGCGGTGGGGACCTTCCAGCCGAGCAGCTTTGGCGGTGAAGTACGACGTGAAGTCGTTCGCCAGCTTCTCAAAGCAATTGATTGAGCGGGGTGGTAGTGAGATGTACCACCTGTGGGCGAGGTCGCCCAGAGTTAACGGGAATATTCGACATTTCGTCGCATCTGATGCTCCACATCCGGTCATGTAGATCCGGAATTTGCTCAAGTGGGTCTCCGGATCTGACCTCCCCTCATATAGAGGCGTTTGTGGGGGAGCGATCTTTGGTTGAACTGGGGCGAGCTCGATCTGAACCGCGAGTGGTTCATTTAGCCCAGCGATCGATCTCCTGGCGCCTGCCCCAGTTTCCAGGAGCGCCTTCATCTCGTCGAGCTGGCGCTGCATGGCGGCCATTGCCGTCGCCTGACTGCTCGCTGATTGGCTCCCGGAGCGCGAGCCGAGGCGATCGTGCACAGATCCCCTGGCTCCATGGTGGACGATGAGCTCCCTGCCAGTGGGTTCATTTCTTGGGCGAGCGGGGGCTCGCTGACCGGCTTGTCTCCTGGGAGTCGGATATGCCGAACTCCTGGTAAAGGATTCGGACTCCGATGTCTCCCAGCTGGGGCCCGAGTGCCCGGGTCGCCACGAGGGATCGCTCTCGAGGTGGCTGAAGACGGAATCGTCCCGCCTCATGAGAGCCTTGTCCTGCGGCTCGGGGCTTTCCGTTGATTTCTCAACATAGATCCCCTTAAGCTTCCGCTTGCCTGCCCGGCGGATGGCCGACGGAGTAATGGTGGGTGAGTCGCATGCCATCCGTCCCTCCCTGAGGATGGCTATAGCCTCCTCAATCTGTTCCGCGGTCTGGAACTGATCGAGTGAGAGGCTAGAACCGTCCCTCGGGGGCGGGAGTGAGAGCCTGGCGTCACAGCGGTCGCCTTCCGCCGTGGGCTGGGATTTGGTCCGGGCCGGAATGATTTTTCCGGCAGATCTGAGGGTGGCTCTCTTGGAGGTCGTTGCAGATGTCATTTTTCTGAAGGTTTTTCTTTTGAAGGACAGTGAGTGTTTCTTCAAGTATATGTCCGGAGAACAGTGAGTGTTCTTCGAGACGGTAGGAATAAAAATGAAGGTTTAGACCCCCTCCTTCTAGCGCCAATTGCTGTTAGCCAAAATATTATCCGAAGATAGTATTGCTGGAATGATCGAGTAACAAACAAATGCGAGAACACTTCCGTGAGAAAATAGATAACACAAGATTTTCCGGGGTTGTTAATCTCGGGCTTGAATGCTCTTGCGAGATGTTATTAATAAATATACTGTCGAGTACAAATATTAATGTTAAAATCTATTACAATGAGTGTAAAGACTTCTAGTTATCTAAGTTGTAGGGCGTGTAGATTGCCGGAAATAACATTTTTAAAAATAACATTTTTCTAATCTTTATATTACACTTTAAATCAGTTTTTCAAAAGAAAAATAGATTTACATTGTAACATAAAATCATGAAAAAATAATTTTTGGATGAACAATAGAAAATCAACGATTAATACGATTATGATTCCAAATCATACACCATCTAAGCAAGCATTCCAAATGCCAATATTGTATATACGATCGCAAGACCTACGCTCCGATACCACTGTTGGGATTCGGTGCCTAAAACGAAGGCCCAGTGGAAGCGGTAAAACGAAAATTAATTCGATCTGAATCCCTACGAGGATCGATCGAGCTACGTATATACGAATATGTAAACGAAATACAAGAAAATACGAGAAACATACCCTTGTAGTCCGTTGATTAAATGGTATCCTTCTCTTGAGCTATTCCCCAAACTTTGTTGATTTCCCTACGAACCAATCCGCTCTAAGCTCTTGGATGATCCAACGCCGAAAGAACCGCGTCTCTACTAGCCACGCGCCGGAGAGACGACCGGAATGACTAAACCTCGTTATCCTCTAAGGATACGGCTAGAACAAGGTAGTAGAAGCTTGTTTATCAAGATTATAACACTCTAAGTATATAATTTTTGATCTCTCTATATGGATCCTTTTGATTTTTCTCCAAGAATAATCAAAAACTAATGAAGAAGAAGAAGAAGACTTAGAGAAGTTTTCTCTCTCTTTTTTCTCTCAAAAACGTGAGCCACCAAGTGGTAAGGTAAGAGTTTTTTGTCTTCACTCCTTTTCTTATTCATTTCATCTCAAGACTTAATCACCTACCTTTAGATATCTCAAGGATATTGTTCCCCACTAGCCTTAAGTCTTCCACCTATTAAGGTGAAGACCATGACCAAGGGAGGAGGTAGGTAAGGGGGCGGCCATCTAGAAGGAATCAGACGAGTTCGGTCCGTTTCGGACTCCCGCGAGTCCAAACAGGTAAACTCTAATTCCGTTTCGATGTATTTATATCAATTAATTAATCCAATTAATTAATCATATCAAATATAATATAATTAATTTCTCCAACAAATAATTATATCTATAAATTAAATTAATCACCCAATAATTTATTTAATTTATTAGGCCGTAAATTAATTTATCTAATAAATTAATTTAGACATCCAATGTCCCAAATTTAATTAGACATCCAATGTCCATTAAATTAGATATCCAATATCTAATATTTATAAAGAGAGAATAAGCTCGTTTCATTCAGTCGTCAATCCTATTGCGCGACTCGGTAGGTTCGTCTCAGTCAGCAATGGGAGGAACCAAAGAGTAGTAGCACCACCTAGCCAGCCTGGCGGCCTACACTGTACCCCAACTAAGAACGAATGATTGGGATCATTTAAGAACCATTCTATCGTGAATACCAGTATACGTATAAACCCTTCTTTCAAATGTCCCAATCAAGTTATATGGTCACAGTCAGTCAAACCCTATCTGTAATTGACGCTATGCATGCGTTAATGCAAATCGAGATCATTGAGCTCTCGTGTATCCAATACAACTAGATCCAATGCTTTGGCCAAAGACTTATTATCTCATCTGCCAATAACCGCATAGGACATATAACCCGCTCACTAACGGGAGAAAGAATTCTATCTTGGTATTCAGTAGGACCTGCTACTTGCCCGTCAAGATGCACGTCGAGGTTGACCCCGCCTTCCGGTTTACAGGGTCGAACTACTCTAATGAAAATCTTGACGTCACAAGCACATCCCTACTAAATCCTCAAGTCGAAGGTTCACGAATACCTATCACAACCTTTAGATTCCGTCATTGACTATTGTTGTGTCGAGAATTATACTCTCTGACCGGCGATCGCCTCAGAGATCGGGCGACCTAGTCATAGCCGAACAGCCGAGTCAGAACTGCCGACCAGCGACCAGGCGACCTAGCCTTAGCCCGGCAGCCAAGATAGATCGGCCGACCGAAGGTCCCAGGACAGGTCCCGGTGCCGAGCGATCGACATCTAAGACGATCGTCTCTCGGCACTTGGCGATCGACCCCTGGTAACCGACTGATGCCGTCCCCTGGTGATTAGCTGATGACGATCGCCTCATGCCGCTCGAAGCCGATGGTCATCCAGTCAGCAAAGGCCGAAGTCCAGGACAGAACTCACGTGCAGTGTCGAGACAAGATCCTCATATCACGAATCGTTGACCACAGCCTGTCAGCATCTCCCCACCAGCCGACAGGCCCGCCGAAAGGTGTCCGTGGGACCGCCTGTGACAGCAACTCCGAACGCGTGCTGGCTCCTCATTGGACCGCACAGCTGGCTGCCAGCAGCTACCTTAGACTTTAGGCCGACAGCCCCTGTGACTTAAAGACGATCGCCCCATTATTATATTGGCCAAAAGGTGATCGCCCGCCAGGAATCAAGGCTCCTCAGCCCCTATAAATAGAAGGGGACGGCACTGGTCCAACTCTTTGTCATTCTCGCCATTCACGCATAACACAGAAGTAATACACACAACTTGGCTTTCTCCTACTCTTGGCAACAGCTATCTCTCGGTTCATTCTTCTCTCTCATCCTCTCTCACACAGAAGACGATCGGCCGAGAGCAAGAACACCAAGGATTCGCTCAAGAGCTGGATTAACAGGGTCTTTTTACACTCATTGTACTTAGATTCTCACATTAATACTTGTATCCACGAATATTTGTATTAATAACATCTCGCGAGAGCATTCAAGCCCGGGCCTAACAAACCCGGCAAATCTTGTGTTATTCACACCCTCTCGGAAGTGCTCCCGCAACCTTGTTTGTTGTCCGTCCATTCCAGCAGTATTTCATCTTCGGATAAATATTTCGGGCAACAACAATTGGCGCTAGAAGAAGGGCCGCATCTAACCCTCAATTTTTATTTCTACCGTCTCGAAGAACACTCACTGTTCTCCAGGGCATATACCTGAAGAAACACTCACTGTTCTTCAGAGAAAGCTTTCAGAATCATGTCTTCTGCCTCCGCGTCGAAGAAAGCCGCTGGCCAGCCCGCCAGACGCCTCGTTCCATCTCATTCCGAGCCACAGCCGATGGCGGAAGGTAGCCGCCGCGGTTCGAGACGCTCGATCCTGCCCCTGGGGGTCGGCCCAAGTCTCTCGCTCGATCGGTTCCAAACCGCGGAACAGATCGAGGAGGCCATGGCCGTCCTACAGGAGCGACGGAGTGCTCTCGACGCGCCTCCCGCTATCACCCCCTCGGCCATCCACCGGAAGACCAAACGGAAGTTCAAGGCATTGCTGACCGGGCGATTGCTAGGAGGCTCCCATCTGCAAGAAGAGGCGCTCGCCAGCCGGGGCACCTCTGTTTTCGATCGCCTGGGCAGCGACCCATCTTGGCGACCGGGGCAGTCCGGCCCCAGCCACGAGACGACGGAGTTCGAATCGATCACCAGGAGCTCGGCCTATCCGACTCCCAGAAGGCAGCCCAGCCGTCTGGCTCCCCCTCGCCAAATAGCCGAGGTCGGCAGCAGCAGAGTCAGGAGATCGGTACACGATCGCCTCGGCTCCCGCTCCCAAAGCCGATCCGCGAGCGACCGAGCCACGGCGATGGCCACGATGCAACGCCAGCTCGACGACATGAAGGAGCTCCTGGAATCCGGGGCAGGCGCCAAGAGCAAGATCGCCGAGCCGAGCGAGCCGCTCGCGGTCCACATCGAGCTCGCCCCCGTGCAGCATAAGATCGCTCCTCCGCAAACACCTTTGTACGAGGGGAGATCAGACCCCGAAACACACCTGAGCAAGTTCAACATCTATATGACCGGGTGTGGGGCATCAGACGCGACCAGGTGCCGAATGTTCCCTCTGACGCTGGACGACCTCGCCCACAGGTGGTACGCCTCATTGCCGCCTCGGTCCATCGGCTCCTTTAACTAACTGGCGAACGTCTTCACAGAGTACTTCGCCACCAAGGTCGCTCGGCCAGAAGGTCCCCTTCGCATGATGCAGATCAGGCAAGGGGAAGAAGAGTCCGACTCGGACTACATCGACCGGGTAGATGAGATCATCCTCAACGGCGAACCCATAAGCGATGAGATCGCCCTCTACACGGTCCTAGGAGTATTCCATGGTCTTTCGCCTATGTTCAGGCATCTTACGAAAGACCAACCCTCGACCTACGCGATCTTCCTAGCTAAGGCCGCAGACTTTCTAGCCAGGCAAAGGTTTCTTCTCAGCCTATGAGCAGCGCGATCGGCGCCCGAACGACCATCGGCAGTCAACGCGATCGGCGCCTGATCGCCGGTATCAACCTATGAGTAACGCGATCGGCAGCCGAGCGACGATCGCCAGTCTTCCAGCCCGATCGCCATTATCAAGCAACATCCCCAAAATCGGAGGACTCGTTCGCCATCGACAGTTCACCATCTGTTGTGCAGCGATTAATACGCCTCGATAGGCGATCGGCATCGCGATCAGAGAAGCCAATCATAGAAGACATGCTCGGTGCAAACGCCCGGAGATCGGCACATACGACGATCATCTTTTGATACCTTGCGATCGTCTTTTGATGACTGGCGATCGCCTTTGATATCCAAACCAGAGACGATCGTCTCATGCCACGTATGGATCCAACATCCGTCAAAGTCGTCGAAGACCGAATCTTGAATGGTGGCCCACATGCAGATCCACAAAGGTCGCCGACAGATAGGACATTTGACTACTGCCTGTCACCTACCTCACCTACCGACAAGGCCGCCAAACGGTACAAAGTGGGTCCTCCCCGGACAGCGACTCAAGACGCGTGCTGGTTTCCCATTGGTTCGCCCAGTTGGCCACCAGCAGCAACCTCGGACTTTAAGGGAACAGCCCCACGTGACGGGACGATCGGCCATCTTATTATAATATAGAAAACGGCGGTCGCCCGCGATCGCCTGAGGGGTCCCAACTACCTTATCCCCTATAAATAGAAAACTCACTGCAGTGGCCAAGAGGGACGCGATTTTACCGTGAATACAGTGCAAAATACACACAGAAAGAGAATCAAAGACTCTTCTGGCAACCACTTATACATTCATAGTGATATTCATACACACTTATCATACATCCCAAGCAAGAACTCACAGATTTACCTATCTGGTTCTTCCGGCAATCTACGCGCTACAGTCTAGATAACTAGAAGTCTTTACACTCATTGTAATAGATTCTAACATTAATATTTGTACTCGACAGTATATTTATTAATAACATCTCGCGAGAGCATTCAAGCCCGGGATTAACAACCCCGGCAAATCTTGTGTTATCTATTTTATCACGGAAGTGTTCTCGCATTCGTTTGTTACTCGATCATTCCAGCAACACTATCTTCGGATAATATTTTGGGTAACAACAATTGGCGCTAGAAGGAGGGCATCTAAACCTTCATTTTTATTCCTACCGTCTCGAAGAACACTCACTGTTCTCCAATAGAAAAGCCTTCAGAAAAATGACATCTGCAATGACCTCCAAGAGAGCCACCCTAAGATCCGCCGGAAATCTCGTTCCGTCCCGGACCGAATCCCAGCCCATGGCGGAAGGCGACCGTGGCGACGCTAGGCTCTCACTTCCGCCCCCGAGGGACGGTTCTAGCCTCTCACTCGATCAGTTCCAGACCGCGGAACAGATTGAGGAGGCTATAGCCATTCTTAGGGAGCGACAGAAGGCCTACGAATCGCCCACCATCACTCCATCGGCCATCCGCCGGGCAGGCAAGCGGAAGCTTAAGGGGATCTATGTTGAGAAATCGACAGAAAGCCCCGAGCCGCAGGAGAGGGCTCTCGTTAGGCGGGACGATTCCGTCTTTAGCCGCCTAGGGAGCGATCCCTCATGGCGACCCGGGCACTCAGGCCCCAGCCGGGAGACATCGGAATCCGAATCCTTTACCAGGAGTTCGGCATATCCGACTCCCAGGAGACAAGTCGGTCAGCGAGCCCCTGCTCGCCCAAGGAAGGAACCCACTGGCAAGGAGCTCGTCATTCACCATGGGGCTAGGGGATCAGTACACGATCGCCTTGGTTCGCGCTCTGAGAGCCAATCGGCGAGCAGTCAGGCGACGGCGATGGCCGCCATGCAACTCCAGCTCGACGAGATGAAGGCGCTCCTGGAAATTGGGGCAGGCGCCAGGAGATCGATCATTGGACCAAGCGAACCACTCACGACTCAGATCGAGCTCGCCCCAGTCCAACCAACGATCAATCCCCCACAAACACCTCTATATAAGGGGAGATCGGATCTGGAAACCCACTTGAGCAAATTTCGGATCTACATGACCGGATACGGAGCATCAGATGCGACCAAGTGTCAAATGTTCCCATTAAC
Source organism: Orobanche coerulescens (assembly GCA_033398695.1). Taxonomy (NCBI): domain Eukaryota; kingdom Viridiplantae; phylum Streptophyta; class Magnoliopsida; order Lamiales; family Orobanchaceae; genus Orobanche; species Orobanche coerulescens. The sequence continues at coordinate 8,750,624 of CM065805.1, read as the reverse complement.
ACTGGGCGACCTCGCCCACAGGTGGTACATCTCACTACCACCTCACTCAATCAACTGCTTTGAGAAGCTGGCGAAAGACTTCACGTCGTACTTCGCCGCCAAAGTCGCTCGCCCTGAAGGCCCCCACCGCATGATGAAAATCAGGCAGGGGAAGGACGATTCAGATGAAGATTACATCGACCGGGTAGATGAGATAGTCCTCACCGGCGAGCCCAACAGCGACGAGCTCGCTCTCCACTCAGTCCTGAGCGGGTTCCACGGACGCTCGCCCATGTTCAGGCACCTCACAAAGGATATCCCCCCGACCTACTCGGTCTTTCGCGTCAGAGCTGCCGACTTCTTGGCCAAGCAGAGGATGCTCTCCCTCCGTTTAGACGAGGGACCATCCGGAGAAGAAAAGACGCCATCCCATGTACCGAAGAAGGCAGTGGCCAAGCCTGGAAAGGCGGTCGCCAATCCGCCTGGCGAGTTCAAAGCCTTCGAGGATGTAGAGGTCCAACTTCTTCACAACCTCAACTTATCTCCGGCCCACATCTTCAACGCAATCAAGGGTCGCGAGTGTCTCTCCAAACCAAAGCCGATAAGGGACCACGGTAATCTAGACCGTAGCAAATTCTGTGCCTACTACAAGAGTCCCGGACACAACACCAGTCAATGTCGCGACCTCCTCAGACAACTCTGGCGACTGTTTGAGGAAGGCAAACTGGACAACTTGGTCACCAAGCCAGAGCCTAGGACGGAAAGGACCAGAGGTCGCGAGTGCCGACAACACGAGAGAACTCCTCCCAATCCGGTCGCCATAATCGAGCATGAGCCGGAGTACTCTGATGAGTCGATCCCTCCGATCAACCCTGGTGGTCGGATCAACATGCTTCAAGCAGGAGGTGGAAACCTCGGGGGTCTTTCCCCATTTTCCACCATGTCAAACAGGAAGTGAAAAGCCGAGATGAGGGCGTTCGCCGGGGTCCATGTCATGGTACCACCGGAGCCGACCATCTCTAAAGACGCACTTATCACCTTCTCCAACAAAGACAGAGAGGGAGTGCAATGCCCCAAAGAGGATGCACTGGTGATCTCCGCCAGTATCCTTGGGAAGACGGTCGATCGCGTGCTGGTCAACAATGGGAGTTTCTGCAACATCATATTCAAATCCGCCCTAGACCAACTCGGCAACTTAATCAAATCCATCAAGCCGTTCGACACCATGCTCCAAGGGTTCGGCGACAACACAATCCAAGCCTACGGAAGGATCAAGCTCTCCGTCGAGCTAATATGCTTTTATGATCCCAAGGTTAGGATTACTAGGAACCTAAGTTTTGTAATCATAGATAGACCCAGCATCTATAATGGGTTCCTAGGTCGCCCCTTTTTAGAAACCTTTGAGGCGGTCGCCTCGTCTTTCTTTTACTGTATCAAATTCCCCACTGCCGATGGGACGGTCGGTACTGTAAAAGGAGATCAGCTAATGGCAAAAAGATGTTTGAATTATTCCTATGTCGTTACTGCTTTCAATACTTCCCATGCTATATGTAACATTGAAACGATCGACGATCAACCCATGGAGATCGACGAGCCGAGCGCATCATACCAACCCGACTCAGGGGACGCCATCTCGGTTCGGTTAACGGACGACATCGAGCCAAGGATCGGTTTCGAGCCAAGTCTCGACATCGATCCGAGAATCGAGTCCGAAAATCGTTCTAAACGAGAGGCGACTGTCCCCGTCGAAGAGTTGGAAAGTATAACGATAGATCCGGCTCATCCAGAACGGAAAGTACAGATCGGCGCAAGCATCGACCGCGAACTAAAAGGGGATCTGATCAATTTTCTATGTAAGAAAATAGGAGTCTTTGCCTGGTCGCATCAAGATATGGTCGGCATAAGTCCTGAGCACGCTTGCCACTATCTAAAGATCGACCCGGCAATAAAGCCTATTCACCAAAAACGTAGGAAATTCGGTCCCGAAAAATATGCGGCGCTCGACGTAGAAGTCCAAAAATTACTCAACAACAAATTAATCGGGGTAGCTACAGACGAACCATAATGGCTCGTCAACGCGGTACTCGTCAAGAAGCCAACTGGTTCCTGGAGGTTATGCATCGACTTCACCGACCTCAACGCGGCATGTCCAAAAGATCACTTTCCGATGCCTCATATTGATCACTTGGTCGATAGCACAGCAGGTTGCGAAATGATGTTGTTTATGGATGCCTTCTCCGGATATCATCAAATCCCAATGGCGGAGAAAGACATAAAACACACATCTTTCCACACGGAAAAAGACATATACTTTTGGGTCCGAATGCCGTTCGGCTTGAAAAACGCAGGGGCAACCTACCAGCGACTAGTCAACAGAATGTTCGCCAATCAGATCGGCAAGACCATGGAGGTCTACATTGACGACATCGTGGTCAAAAGCCTCAAGAAGGAAGATCACCTCAATGATCTCGCCGAGACATTCGCCATCCTCAAAAAATTCAACATGAAACTAAACCCCAAGAAATGCAACTTCGGGGTGGGCTCCGGGAAATTCATGTGGCACATTGTGAGCCAAAGGGGGATCGAGGCGAACCCCACCAAGATACAGGCGATCCTTGACATGCAGGAGCCGCGAAACATCAAGTAGGTACAACGCCTCACGGGTTGTCTAGCCGCCCTCAACCGTTTCATATCTCGACTCGGCGATAAAAGCAAGCCTTTCTTCGCGACCATCAAGAACAAAAAGTTCGCATGGATGAAGGAAAGTTAGATAGCGTTCGCCAAAATAAAGGAATATCTATCTAACCCCCAGATCCTGGCAAAGCCGATCCCCGGTGAAAAACTATTCCTTTACCTGGCAGCCTCGGAGGTCGCACTGAGTGCCGTATTGGTGCGAGCAGAGGGACAAGTCCACTTGTCGATCTACTATGTTAATCAAGCGCTCCATGACGCTGAAACACGTTATACACCATTGGAGAAGATCGCCTACGCCCTTGTCATGAGTGTCCGTAAACTAAGGGCTTATTTCTTCGAACATCAAGTGGAAGTCCTGACAACTCTACCTCTAAGACAAGTTCTACACCGACCGGACACCAACGGGCGACTTCTCAAGTGGTCAATGGAGATCGCCCAATACAGTATCACTTACGCTCCTCGCACGGCGATCAAAGGCCAAGCTCTGGCGGACTTCGTGGTGGAACTAACGTTCCCTCACAGTCCAACCCAGGTCGACCGACCTGCCTGGAATTTATATGTGGATGGCTCGGTGACCAATTCGAGAGCAGGGGCAGGAATTGTCCTCATCAGTCCCGACGGACAAAGTTTCACTAATGCTGTGCGTTTCAGCTTTCATGCGACCAACAATGAAGCCAAATACGAAGCCTTGGTAGGCGGGCTCGATCTAGCCCTCACCCTAGATGTTCGTCGCCTCCATATCTTCATGGACTCCCTTTTGGTCGTGAACCAAGTCAAGGGAGAATATGAGGCGCACGGCGAACACATGGTCAAATACCAAGAGCTGGTCGCCGAAATGTGCACGAAATTTGAAGAAGTGCTAATCGAACAAATCCCGAGAGAGCACAACTCCCAGGCCGATGCCCTTTCCAAACTAGCGTCATCGGATGGGACAGCTGACTTCTCCAATATCTAAATCACAAAGTCAGCAAGGCCGGCGATCGACAGAAGCTTGGTTACCACGGTTGCCATCACCAAGGAGAACTGGATGACTCCATTCATCAAATACTTAAAGAACGGAACGGTCCCTGACGACCGTGTTAAAGCTCGCCAACTCCAGCTCCGTGCGACCAGATATACCCTATTGGACGACCGGCTTTACAAGCGAGCCTTCAACCTTCCCCTCCTCAAGTGTATTACACCGGAGGAAGGTCGGCTCGTTTTAGCCGAGATCCATGATGGGATTTGCGGAAACCATACGGGCGGGAGAGCTCTCATCTATAAGACAACCAGGCAAGGTTTTTTCTGGCCATCACTTCAGAAGGATGCGATCGCCTATGCCAGATCGTGTCATAGGTGTCAGATAATGGGCCCCAACATTAAACTATCCCCCGAACATCTCACCTCCATGTATAGCCCTTGGCCATTTGCGCAATGGGGCATCGACCTTATAGGTCCCTTGCCGACGGCTCCAGGGGGCTGTAAGTTCGCCATCGTAGGGGTCGACTATTTCACCAAATGGGATGAGGCCGAACCGCTCAACAAGATCGGCCAAGAGCAAGTGATCAAGTTTATCTGGAGAAACATCGTATGCCGATTCGGTGCCCTGTGCCATCATCTCGACAACGAAGCGATTCGGCGGCTTAGAAGTCATGCAATGCAGAGAAATGGGGAATCAAAAGATTGTTTTCAGCACCCTATCACCCTCAGACGAACGGACAGGTAGAGGCTGTGAACAAGATCCTCAAACACACAATTAAAGCGCGACTCGAATCCAGGCAAGGGCGATGGGCGAGCGAGCTTCCAGAAGTTTTGTGGTCTTATCGAATGACGACTCGTAATTCAACCGGCGAAACCCCATTCGCCCTCGCCTTCGGAACAGAAGCGGTGATTCCTTCAGAGATTGCCGTCCTCAGCCATCAAACCGAACAAGAGATGACGACCGACAACGATGTGGCCCGACGAATCGACCTAGACATGCTCGAAGAACGACGGCTAACCTCAGAAATGAAGAACACAATCCACAAAAGGAGAGCCGAGAAGTTCTTCAATTCAAAGGTCAAAGAAAGAAGGTTTCAAGTGGGCGATCTCGTCCTCAAGAAGATCCAAACCCACACAGGCGTTTTGGTCAGGCGGGAAGGACCTTTCAGGATATCTAAATGGCTAACCAAGGGAGCCTACGAACTTGAACATCCTGACGGTACCCCGGATCAATATCCCTGGAACGCCGTGCATCTAAAAAAATACTACCAGTGAAAATTTTGTATTCAATTTCGACTGCCCAATGTACAAGGAATATAATGAGATTTTTTCCTATCCCATCTATTCTGGCGATCGCCCCACCAGGCATATCGCATACCGCCGACGATCGTTGATCATGACGATCCGAGGTAGAATCAATGCAGCCATGGTCCTGGAGGTCGATGGAACCGACAGCTTCGCCCATGCAAAGTTCTTTCGGGCTAAGACCGCCCGCCCTTCGTTTAAATACGAGGCCGGCATAGCCAAAGGACCCTCCAAAATGATCAGGGGACACGTTCGCACGTCCTCAAATTACGTCATCTAACATGATGTACTCGGACAAGGTGACGCATCCCTACCCCGTCACAACGTATACCGTCGGGGGTCATCATCTAACGTGCCGACCCGAGGTATAAAGGTGCTTACAAAGCCACGGACGTGGAGTCGAATAAACCGACGACGCCCCATGCAAGGAATCCTCCAGACCAAGATCGCCTACCTTTCGTTTAAATACAAGGCAGGCGCAGCCTAACGGAGGACCCTCACAATAAAGTGAGTCGCGGGATAGGCAATGTCCCTCGCATACAGAGACACGGTTGTGGAGATCGGTCCATCGAACTCCGCGACCGTGCACGATCCCTCAGAGTCGGCAAAACTGAAGATAGCTCGCCTAACAAACTTGTTTTTGTACCCTTACTTACGATAAGTAAACAAAAACAAGGGGGCAGTGGATAGGGGAGCTAGTCCTAAATGCAATCGAAAGAAAGGAACCGCACCCGATCGGCTTCTCTCAAATACACGCAGGACGATCGGCATTGTTCAAACAATATCTACAAGTAAGAATTTCGATTCGAAACATGTCAATACACTTGACATTCAAACAACCGGTCGGACGAACAAGACATCGGATGCAATCATACACGTACTTGTAAAAATTGCACGCAAACATTCAAGGGCGATCGTACGTAAAAACACAGTGTGAAAAAAGAGTACTTTATTCATAACAAAGATGTCGTACAAGGTGGAGCCCGAAGGCATTACAAAAGAGAAAGCAAAAATTACAAGATACAAGAAAAACAAAAATATCTCTCAAGGCCCCGCCGGCTGGTCATCGCCCTCAGGTTGCGGATCGGCTTGGGCCCCCCCATCGGCCTCAGGATGAATGAGTTTGCCAGTATACCAACTCAAGTCGATCCCAAAGTCGACAAGGTCAAGGATCGGCAGAGAGAACTCCGGGTGCAGAGGGTGCTCAAGTGCATAAACCTTGAAGCTCTCCATAAGAGGACCGACCTCGATCCCTACCTTCTTGGCGGCTCTGACAGCATCGGCGTAGGCCAAATAATAGGCGAACTCGCCGACGAGTGCCACATTGAGATAGGGATCGGTCTCGATCGCCTTCAGCTGCCCCTTCAACTCCACGGTCGTCTTCTCAGCCTCCGCCAGCTCGACCACCTTGGCGGCATTCTCTCCCTTGGCCTTCTCCAGCTCCTTCTTCGCCGCCTCCAGCTCACCGCTGAGCCGATCCACCATCGCCTTCAGCCCGGCCGCCTCCTCCTGCGAAGCCGCATGCTTCCGGAGGGTTTCCTTCTCCTGATCACGGAACCGGTCGGCAGCCTCCTTGGAGCGGCTCAGCTCCTGCTTCAATCGGTCAATGTCCTGTTTAGCCCTTTTGGCCGTCTCCACATACTCTTTCTCCATAGACTGGATCCGGTTGGCGTATTTAATGTTTTTATTCTGGGCGGCCTCGAGGTCGCTATGGAGACGAGCAGTGGAGGGTCGCCCCGCAAAATCCCTAGCAGCTTGGACGGCCATCGTCGCCGTCTGGAGAGCCAGGGCAATGGTCGCCTGCATGGTATCTCCAGATCGCCGACGAGCGATCGCATCAAGATCGGTCGTCCAAGCCTTGGGCAGAGAGGTGATAGCCTGCTGGACGTAAGTAGGGACGTCGAGGGACTTTTGCGGAGCCTTACTCGACAAGAAGTCCAGCACCATAGGAGCGACGTCCGGGTCAGCAAAACGGACCCTGCAGCACAAACCAAAGAGACCAAGGAGTTAGCCTATACCTTACTCAGAATGCCTAACTCGGAAATTTCGATCCTCTCTTACCTGTTGACCAGCTCGGGATCGCGGACAAAATAAGGCTTGCCCCAAGAGGTTTCCGCCTCAGTGATCGCCACCTTCTTCGTGGGGCCGCCCGATGATCGGGAGCCGGACGCCGAGGGCCTAGGGCCTGATCCCTCCGTCATCGGGATGGCAGAAATAGGAGCCGCAGCAACCGAAGGCTCAAGAATGGACACATCCGCCTCAGTAATCGGCAGGGACTCATCCGTCCTCCGCCTCTTGTGGCGCTGAAGTTGTTCCTCTTCCTGAACTACCGGCTCGGCGACCGGCACCTCAGCAGGCCTCATCACCGGAGCAGGGCAAGACGTCATCGCAGGAACGCGACCAGTCTTCTTACCCAAGTGAAGGCGACCGATGAGTCCTGGATTCGACATGGCAATCTCTGGTGGTGGCTTGGTAAAGAGGGGAAAATGAGTCTCTGTCAAAGAAGAAATACAAACAAGTTAGACAACCACTTAAACGCTACGACCTCCTGGAGACAATCGTCAAGCAAGGAAGCACCACTTCGGCTCATACTTGGAACTTTCAAGTGACGAGGGAAGCGAAACAATCGAGCCCCCAACCGATGAAGTTCGTTACCAAGCGAGCGAACATCAATGAAGGAATCCGGCAAGGCACGAATCCGCTCCCAAACTATCAAGAAATCGAAAGGGAGATCGCTGATCGCTGGAACGAGAGGTCCTGCAAAAAGAAAACAAAATTAGATCAGTTCAAGACAAGCTCAATCAAAGGGAGAGTTAAAATCCTTACTCGGATTCCTCTCCCGGAAAGTAGTGGGGATCTCCAACTCCTCATTCGGCCTGTCACTCGATGTCGATCGCCACGCTCCGCCGACCCAGCACCATTTCGCCAGGTCGCCTCGGGACTTGTTCGGCACACCGAGGACCACTCTCCCCATTCGACCCTGGATATGATTGCCGCCGATCGACCCTTTCTGCGCGGCCAGTTTAAACAGATAATTCATCTCCAGCGCAGTAAGGAGGCGGAACAACCGGTGACTGCCAAACAGTGTCAACGTGCAGATGACTTGTAGCCAAGCATTCGGCGTCAGTTGGAGTGGCGCCAAATTCCAGGCGATCAACAAGTAGGAGACGGCGAATGGCAGAGGGAATCGCAGTCCGGCCTCCATAATCATCTCGCTGACGGCAATCATATCCTCGGGCGGTTGATCGGCACGTTCATTCTCCGAGGGCACGTGCAGAGAAACGTCAGAGGGGATGTGATATTTTGCCCTCCAACGGCTCAGGTCTTTCTTAGTCGCCGTACTCCGGATCTTTCCGAGAGTCCACAGAGACGGGTCGGCGGCCCGAAACACCGTCCGTTTCACATGTTCATAAGGGTGAGCGGCGGAGTAGGCTTCGAAGTCAAATTCCGGACAGGATCCGGAGATCCCCTCCACCATCTTGGCAAAAGCCATATAGGCGGGGCCTAATACACTCTGCCGTTCCCAAGTTAACCGCTCCAGTTCTTCCTCATCCGCCGGCGATCCCCCCTGCTCCGCCGTCGCCGCCGTCCTCGCCACTGCGGCCTCGTTGAAAAGCTCTTCGAGTTCTGCGGGTGCAATCCCCGCACGAATGGCCTCAACGGCCGTTTCCATGTCAACTCCAACGGGAATCTCCTCCCGGTCAGGCGAAGCCACGGCGGCGGAAGAACTTCCAGTCTCAAAGGTTTTGGATCCTCCCGACATATTATAGAAAGTAAAGGGAGAGAGAAGATTGATTTTTCTTACCTAAAGAAAAGAAGACGATCGGCACAAGAAGCTCCAGAAATTTTCGCAGAGTTTTGGCTATGGATGTAAGGACGCGTAAAGAGTGAAAGAGAAGAAGCCCTAGCCCTTTTATAGAAGGAGGTGGGGGTCTAAATGCAAATAGGTGAAATCTCGAGGGCTGGATCGCAACTGTCAGAGAGGGGACGCATTAAATGCTGCCCTCGAATCCCGCGGACGCGTCTTTTCGAGGGAACACCACGCGACAAGTCTGACAAACCGTCGGACTCCCCCAACAGAAGCGCGACACGTGTCCTTGCAGCATTTCGAGAGCCCGCCTTCATTTCCCGCTGCTCCCAGCGCAAAAGGAGATCGTCCAGATTTGAATTCAGATCGGCTGATCGGCTAAACATCGGTGATCGCCAACAGTGCCACCTCACCCCGTGTTTTCAACATCGAGGCGAGCTGGGGGGCAATTGTTGTGCAGCGATTAATACGCCTCGATAGGCGATCGGCATCGCGATCAGAGAAGCCAATCATAGAAGACATGCTCGGGGCTAACGCCCGGAGATCGGCACATACGACGATCGTCTTTTGATACTTTGCGATCGTATTTTGATGACTGGCGGTCGCCTTTGATATCCAAACCAGAGACGATCGTCTCATGCCACGTATGGATCCAACATCCGTCAAAGTCGTTGAAGACCGAATCTTGGATGGTGGCCCACATGCAGATCCACAAAGGGCGCCGACAGATAGGACATTTGACTACTGCCTGTCACCTACCTCACCTACCGACAAGGCCGCCAAAAGGTACAAAGTGGGTCCTCCCCGGACAGTGACTCAAGACGCGTGCTGGTTTCCCATTAGTTCGCCCAGCTGGCCACCAGCAGCGACCTCGGACTTTAAGGGAACAGCCCCACGTGACGGGACGATCGGCCATCTTATTATAATATAGAAAACGGCGGTCGCCCGCGATCGCGTGAGGGGTCCCAACTACCTTGTCCCCTATAAATAGAGAACTCACCGCAGTGGCCAAGAGGGACGCGATTTTACCGTGAATACAGTGCAAAATACACATAGAAAGAGAATCAAAGACTCTTTTGGCAACCACTTATACATTCATAGTGATATTCATACACACTTATCATACATCCCAAGCAAGAACTCACAGATTTACCTATCTGGTTCATCCGGCAATCTACGCGCTCTACAGCCTAGATAACTAGAAGTCTTTACACTCATTGTAATAGATTCTAACATTAATATTTGTACTCGACATTATATTTATTAATAACATCTCGCGAGAGCATTCAATCTCGGGATTAACAACCCCGGCAAATCTTGTGTTATCTATTTTCTCACGGAAGTGTTCTCGCATTCGTTTGTTACTCGATCATTCCAGCAACACTATCTTCGGATAATATTTTGGGTAACAACACCATCCAACATGATGGACTAAGGCACGATATCGCCTCCACCGCACAACATACAGCCATGGTCCTGGTAGTCGATGGAACCGGCTGCTTCGGCTATGCAAGGTCCCTTTGGGCCAAGATCGCCCGTCCTTCGTTTAAATACGAGGCCGGCGTAGTCTGAGGGCCCTCCAAAACTAATCAGTGGACACGATCGCCCGCCCTCAAAGGATCATCATCTAACATAGTGAACCCGGACAATGCGATGTGCCACTACCCCCGTCTCAACGTACACCGTCGAGGTTCGCCATCTTCATGGCGGGCCGAGGTGGAAGCAGAGCTAACAAACCGCGGATGTGGAGTTAAATCATCCGACGCTGCCCCGCGCAAGGACTCCTCTAGACCAAGACCGCACGCCCTTCGTTTAAATACGAGGCGAGGCGCAGCCTAACAGAGGACCCTCACAATAAAATGAGTCACGAGACACTCAATGTCGTTCGCGCACAAGACACGGTCATGGAGTCGGTCCATCGAACTCCGCGACTGTGCACGATTCCCCAAATGACGAAACCATCAAGTTTCTGAGGGGGACCGGCCAATGTTGTTTTTTGCAGGTACAAGACCGAAAGATAGCTAGCCAATCGACCAGATCTCCCAAGTCCGAATCCAAAGTCAGCTCAACGGATCGCCCGTCCTCACCTTACATGATCGCCAGCAAGAACCACCTTGCCCCATGTCTTCAACATCGGAGCAAGTTGGGGGCAATTGTTGTGTCGAGAATTATACTCTCCGACCGGCGATCGCCTCAGAGATCCGGCGACCTAGTCATAGCCGAGTAGCCGAGTCAGAATTGCCGACCAGTAACTAGGCGACCTAGCCTTAGCCCGGCAGCCAAGATATATCGGCCGACCGAAGGTCCCAGGACAGGTCCCGGTGCCGAGTGATCGACATCTAAGACGATCATCTCTCGGCACTTGGCGATCGACCCCTGGTAACCGACCGATGTCGTCCCCTGGTGATCAGCTGATGACGATCGCCTCATGTCGCTCGAAGCCGATGGTCATCCAGTCGGCAAAGGCCGAAGTCCAGGACAGAACCCACGTGCAGTGCCGAGACAAGATCCGCATATCATGGATCGTTGACCACAGCCTGTCAGCATCTCCCCACCAGCCGACAGGCCCGCCGAAAGGTGTCCGTGGGACCGCCTGTGACAGCAACTCCGGACGCATGCTGGCTCCTCATTGGACCGCACAACTGGCTGCCAGCAGCTACCTTGGACTTTAGGCCGACAGCCCGTGTGACTTAAAGACGATCGCCCCATTATTATATTGGCCAAAAGGCGATCGCCCGCCAGGAATCAAGGCTCCTCAGCCCCTATAAATAGAAGGGGACGGCACTGGCCCAACTCTCTGTCATTCTCGCCATTCACGCATAACACAGAAGCAATACACACAACTTGGCTTTCTCCTACTCTTGGCAACAGCTATCTCTCGGTTCATTCTTCTCTCTCAGCCTCTCTCACACAGAAGACGATCGGCCGAGAGCAAGAACACCAAGGCTTCGCTCAAGAGCTGGATTAACAGGGTCTTTTTACACTCATTGTACTTAGATTCTCACATTAATACTTGTATCCACGAATATTTGTATAATAACATCTCGCGAGAGCATTCAAGCCCAGGCCTAACAAACCCGGCAAATCTTGTGTTATTCACACCCTCTCGGAAGTGCTCCCGCAACCTTGTTTGTTGTCCATCCATTCCAGCAGTATTTCATCTTCGGATAAATATTTCGGGCAACAACAACTGTCCTGGAGTGAAATCCATGTGACGAATCGAGGGTGAGTCGGTTCGAGTATACTAATCCAATTAGCATACCTATAACGTGTGCTCCCACTAACCATTAGCGTTCGACAGGCACTCTCCATGTTAAAGAACACGTTATACAAGTCTTCACATAAACTTAACGCCCAGTCAAGTTTCATCGACTTGCGAACGATTAAGTATTTGAGCCATAAACCTTTCCAGTGCCGACCCCCTTATCCAATGAGGAGTGGAATGTTTTGCTCTCAAATACACGGACTAGTTTCTATATGTATATTTACGAGTTAGGAATGCCAGTAACTACCAGTAAATAAAGAAACATCAATTGCCTTATATTAGTGATTTACATAATTACAAGTATAATGCCCTCACTCAATCATCCTCTGAGTGGCATTCGAGGGCATACTCCCAACAACCACAACACCGGGCTGGATCTTGTCAACAAAGCAATGAGATATATTGCTCTTCATAGAACAGTGCATGACATTTTCCTGAAAAGGAATCAACACACATTATTTGATCAACCAACGCTAATTAAAACACTTGCAATGATGCAACAACGGCTGATTATTTTCACCTTCTCATCCGACACAACAAAATCAGTGCTGAGGTATCTTCATTAATATTATGCACGTACCACATTCGGCAAATCATCACCACAATGGAACCCTCATCTCCCTCCTTCGGCTGATCTAGAGTCTGATTTTGGACTTGCTTTTTGGTTTACTTTGACATAATGTGACTACAGGTATAGATGGGAAGTACTGTGATAGCAGGAGGCTTATTTATACAGCTCCAGGCACATGAAAGCTAACTGGTAACATTTGATCCCGAGAATATGGAAGGAAGAGGCGATGGATAGATGAAAATGTATTCTTTGTAGCAGTTTTTTAACTACATGAATCAGATTGTTGGGCTTCTTATGGAGGAGGACTGGAAGCAGTTCTTGTATACTTTTTTTTCGTTTAAATATTTCTGGTTTGTAGTTGAAAGCTATTAAAAGCTTTCAAATTAAGCTTAACATTATCGAGCTTTGGTAGCTTATCTTGTATAAAGGATTTTTTTAGCTAAAGACATAAATGCTCACATTCAATGATGGAACTCAAAAGAGGCGATGGACAGATGAAAAGGTATTTTTTGAGGCAGTTTTTTAACTACAGGAATCAGATTGTTGGGCTTCTTATGGAGGTGGACTGGAAGCAGTTTTGTATATATTTTTTTTTCGTTTAAATATTTATGGTTTGTAATTGAAAGCTATTAAAAGCTTTCAAATTAAGCTTAACATTACCGAGCTTTGGTAGCTTAGCTTGCATAAAAGAGTTTTTTAGCTAAAGTCATAAATGTTCACATTCAATGATGGAACTCGATCTTTATAGATATATAGATATGTAGGCCAATTTTGATGTTAGCCAGATTAGCAACCTTGGTCATTTTCAAAAGAAGTCTTTACAGTCAATTGGCGTAAAATGGAGGCAATTTAAGTCTGATTTGACTGGTGAGTACATATATGGTCCAAACAAAGGAAAATCTCCTTGTGACAAGTATGGTATCTTCGAGGAGGACTGGAGAGACTTGAAAAGATTCGTGAGGACTCCGCTTGGGAGGTATAACCGAAAAAAATGTTTTAATTTTTTTTAAGTTCAGTGCTGAAAATAATGAACACACAATCAAATAAAATAATTTTTTATTAAGAACATAAAATTTGAAATAAGAAAAAAGGTTTTAGATTTGAATATTATATATATTACAATAATCTGAAAATAATTCACAATAATCAAATAAAATAATTTCTAATTAATAACATAAAATCTGAAATAAAAAAATGTTTTAAATTAAAAATATTTATAATATATATTACAATATTCATAAAAGGATTGTACAATAATCTGAAAATAATTTTACAAGAATCAAATAAAACAATTTCTAATTAAGAACATATTTCTAATTAAGAACATAAAATCTGGAAAAAAAATGTTTTAAATTTGAAAATATTTATAAAATTGTTTATGGATTATTTGATACTTGTAACAGGAACAAAGAAGTAAGAAACACGAATTAGCAAAAATGAACATTATGCATTATATGGCTCGAGGAGGGTATGACTTAGTGGATGTACGGGAGATGGAGAGGAAGATGAAGGAGCATCGAGAAGCATCTAAATATGAAGAAGATATTGTTATTGATCCCCCATCTCCACCTACGCGTCATCAAAGGTGGAAGCTTGGTCATACAAAAAGACAGGGGGTACGTCATCCGATGCTGTACGGGAGATTGTCCAGAGGATTGTAAGTTCTTTTTTAGGAATTATTTTTTCTTGTAAGAAGAATAAAAAGCTCCACTTTTTTGTTGCTAAGTGTTAGCAAACACTAAAAATTTGAGGTAAATTATTTACTTTATTAAATGTAAATAACCACTTTTTTACCCAATTACTTTTATCTACATTCTTGTATTGTTTTTTCTCCTTCATCAACTTGTATTAGTTGTTTGCATATTTCAAAATTTTGTTATATGGTGCCAAATTAAATTTTTGTAGGATGATTTGGAGGAGCAGTATACACAAGGTACCTTCATTCCTGAGGGACGACAGGATATATTGGCGGCTGCCATTGGAAGACCCGAGCACCCTGGTCGTGTTCGTGGCATTGGTTTTGATGTGGGTATTCGCGATTACTTTGGACGATCATGTGGACTGACGTCTTCCGTAACTGAACATGTGTTGGCAGGCTCGTCACAATGACGGGTCGAGGACCAATGATGACATCATGAAAGACTTACCTAGTGTTGCGTCGAGTCTTTATAATAATCCATTATCAGTGCCGTGGGATGCAGCTATCTTTGGTTGTGGTGGTGATGATGTTCCATTGTACATCACTCATACTGATATTTTAGAGATCGTTCAAGAAAACGAGTAGCTTAGTTTATCAGTTGTACAACTTTGGACTATGTGAGTAATTTCCTTTATGGATTTTTTTTATATTCGTAGTATGTGTGTGTGTACATTGTGTGTTTGTGTGTGCAGTGTGTGTGTGTACAGTGTGTGTGTGTGTGTGTTTTACTGTGTGGTAGTATTTTTTTTATTGTGTGCAGTGTGTGTGTGTGTGTGTGTGTGTGTGTGTGTGTGTGCAGTGTATGTGTGTGTTTTATTGTGTAGCAGTGTGTGTGTTTGTGTGCAGTGTGTGTGTGTTTATTGTGTGGCAGTGTATGTGTTTATGTGCAGTGTGTGTGCAGTGTGTGGAGTGTGTGTTTTTTTATATTAATATTTTTCTTAACATATTAGGTATTTTTCTAATATGAATGTGGGCACGATGGACGAGGATTTATATGAATATTTTGATCCTCAATCTATAAAAAATATGGGACAGAGGAGAGAGGAGATCTCGAGATATATATCGACGCGTATGCTTGAGTCGAAGAAGCAAATATACATGGGAGCTTACCATCATAAGTAAGTTAAAGATTGTAAATTTCAAAATGTTTTCTGTTTAACAAAACTATTTTTTTATTTCTTTTACAACATAGTTTAGTAATATATTTTTTCTTTCAAATGCATTTATCAATGTAGGAATCATTGGCAACTTCTGGTCATTATAGCAGCAAGAGGAACTATTATATGGTTTTGCTCATTACATAATAAGCCTGACTCTCGCATTAAGGCCATACTCCAAAAGTAAGATTTTATTTATAACATATTTGCTTGAAAAATTTATATCGACGACTCAATATATTATTGTTACTTTTAAGCAGTGCCGTGACCGCATTCAAGACCATGGATGATATGCATATAAGTAAATCAAAGCAGGCGGTTAGTTGGATATATCCCAAGGTAATACATTTAATTACATGAGTGTACATATGTGTGTTTGTGTGTGTAAATATTTGAGTGTGTACGACAATATTATTTTTGAAAACACGAATTATTTTGGGATATACGTGGTTAACGTCGTAAGGATCTTCTCCCTTTGGGATAGATGTTAACGTTCATCTTAAGGATCTTCTCCCAACATATCGTGTATGAAGTGTCCGTTTGTTTGTGTTGGTGTTTTTTTCTGTACAGTGTGTGTGTGTGTGTGTGCGTGTGTGTTTGTTTGTGTTTGTGTGTGTTTGTGTGCTGTCTGTGTGTGTTTGTATGTACTGTGTGTGTGTGTTTGTGTGTTGTGTGTGTGTGTGTGTGTGTGTGTTTGTGTATGTTTGTTTGTGTGCAGTGTGTGTGTTTGTGTGTGTGTGTGTGTGTGCTGTGTGTGTGTGTGTGCGTGTTTGTGTATGTTTGTTTGTGTGCAGTGTGTGTGTTTGTGTGTGTGTACTCTCTCTCTGTGTGTGTGTGTGTGTGTGTTTGTGTGTTGTATTGTGTGTTTGTGTTTGTATGCTGTATTGTGTGTGTGTGTTGTGTGTGTGTGTGCACTGTGTGTTTATGTTTGTGTATACTGTGTGTTTGTGTGTGTGTTTGTGTGTCGTGTGTGTTTGTGTGATGTGTGCGGTTTTTTGTTTGGAAACACGAATTATTTTGGGATAGACGTGGTTAACGTCGTAAGGATCTTCTCCCTTTGGGATAATGTTAACTTTCGTCTTAAGGATCTTATCCCAACATATCGTGTATGAAGTGTCCGTTTGTTTTTGTTGGTATTTTTTTCTGTGTTGTGTGTGTGCAGTGGCACTGTGTGTTGTGTGTGCAGTGTGTGTGTGTGTGTGCAGTGTGTGTGTGTTGTGTGTGCTGTGTGTGTGCAGTGTGTGTGTGCAGTGGCAGTGTGTGTGTGTGTGTGTGTGTATGTGTTTCCTGTTTGTGCAGTATGTGTAGTGTGTGTGTGTTTTTACTGTTTGTGCAGTGTGTGTGTGTGTGTGTGTGTGTGTGTGTATGTGTTTGTGTGTGTTTGTGTGTTGTCTGTGTGTTTGTGTGCTGTTTGTGTGTGTTTGTGTGTTTATGTGTGTGTGTGTGTGTGTGTGTGTGTGTGTGTGTTTGTTTGTTTGTGTGCAGTGTATGTGTTTGTGTACTGTGTGTGTGTGTGTGTGTGTGTGTGTGTGTGTGTGTGTGCTGTGCTGTGTGTTTGTGTTTGTATGTTGTACTCTCTCTTTGTGTGTGTATGTATGTGTGTGTGTGTGTGTGTGTTTGTGTGTTGTGTGTGTGCGTGTGCGTGTGCTGTGTATGTTTATGTTTGTGTGTGTACTGTGTGTTTGTGTGATGTGTGCAGTTTTTTGTTTGAAAACACGAATTATTTTGGGATCAGGGGCGGATCTATGTAGATTCTGCCCTGGGCTCCAGCCTAGTGCAATCCCATAATAAATCTTTATATATATAGCTCAAAATGAGCCCAAACCAATTATGAGTCCACCATAAAAATGGGAATTATCACCAAATTCAATAATTGTTCTCAAATTTATCTAATTTTAAGTGGGCTTATCATTATAAAATGAAAATCTCATTTTATATTTGGTACATTGTTTTATTACTATGTTTTTATATAATTGACTGTTTATTTATTATAGGGTTTCCTGTAATTATTTTTAATTTATTTATTTGGAATTGCATATCCAATTGGGTCCGATAGTCATAAATTGTGTTGTGTGTTGAAGCCTTTAAATTGCGGGAGTTTTCACTGAATTGGCAAGTTCCATAAAACTTTTAATTAAATTATATTGTCAAGTTGGTACGAATTATTAAAATTTTTGTAGACTTAGATTAGTCTTAATATGAGATTAAATTGTTACTTGTAGATGAGTTATTCGTAAAAAAAATTATAATTTGCTTTATTGGATTAATTATGAGGAGTTTAGGAAGACATTTTTAAGTTAGATTTTTCTTTTCTTTTGTAATTTTCTAGGAAATTTTATAATTTCTTTAAATTTGTTTAAAAATATTGTGTGAAATTTAATACGTCAAATATTTAACTCTCAGCCCACCCCACTATCAATTCCTGGATCCGCCCCTGTTTGGGATAGACGTGGTTAACGTCGTAAGGATATTCTCCCTTTGGGATAGATGTTAACTTTCGTCTTAAGGATCTTCTCCCAACATATCGTGTATGAAGTGTCTGTTTGTTTGTGTTGATGTTTTTTTTTCTGTGTTGTGTGTGTGTGCAGTCTGTATGTGCAGTGGCAGTGTGTGTGCAGTGTGTATGTGCAGTGGCAGTGTGTGTTTTCTGTTTGTGCAGTGTGTGTGTGTGTGCAGTGTGTGTGTTTGTGTATGTTTGATTGTGTGTTGTGTGTGTGTACTGTGTATGTGTGTGTTTGTGTGATGTGTGTGTGTGTGTGTGTGTTTGTGTGTTTGTGTGTCGTGTGTGTTTGTGTGTTGTCTGTGTGTGTTTGTGTGATGTGTGTGTTTGTGTGCTGTCTGTGTGTGTTTGTGTGCTATCTGTGTGTGATGTGTGTGTTTGTGTGCTGTCTGTGTGTGTTTGTGTGCTATCTGTGTGTGTGTGTGTTTGTGTGTTTGTGTGCTGTGTGTGTGCTGTGTGTGTGTGTGTGTGTGTGTGTTTGTGTATGTTTGTTTGTGTGTAGTGTGTGTGTGTGTGTGTGTTTGTGTGTGTGTGTGTACTGTGTATGTGTGTGTTTGTGTGCTGTGTGTGTGTGTGTTTGTGTGTGTTTGTGTGCTGTGTGTGCTGGGTGTTTGTGTGCTTGTGTGTTTGTGTGCTGTGTGTGTGCAATGCGTGTCAATGTATGTCAGTGTGTGTTTTTTATTGTGTATTCAGTGTGTGTTGATTTTATTTACTAAAAGCGACTCATATAATTGTGTCTTATTTTGTTTTAGTGTAGTAAACAAAATGGAGGTTGGGAGTGTGGTTATTATGTTATGCACTGGATGTCGACTATCGTTCGAGCGCGTATTTTGGATGGTTGGATGGAGGTAGTATATTTTTAACTTGAATTGGTGATAAAACTGTTTACTTGTTTACATTTAAAGTTTGCTTATTATACGTTTATATGTACAGATGTTTGATGATGTTGGAGCACTGTCTCATGATGTTATTAATAAAATTGGAGCTGATTGGGGACACTATTTCTTGGAGGTTCGAAATCGTCTTACGACATGATTTTGGTGTTTTTGTGTGAATTATTGTATGAATTATACATTTGATGTTTGTATGAATTATTTGGATGAATTGGTGTTTTTTTTATTATCTTTTTCAATGAATTGGTGGTT
Source organism: Orobanche coerulescens (assembly GCA_033398695.1). Lineage (NCBI taxonomy): Eukaryota > Viridiplantae > Streptophyta > Magnoliopsida > Lamiales > Orobanchaceae > Orobanche > Orobanche coerulescens. The sequence continues at coordinate 8,731,541 of CM065805.1, read as the reverse complement.
CAATGAATTTGGTGTTGGTTAGTTCTTTTCGGTGTGTTTGGATTCAATGAATTGGTGGTTTATTGATTATTACAGTTTGATCCGAGTTCAGGTACTGGATTGTGCAAAATAATGCCAAAATCTGGTAAAAATCTGGACAAAATAACAGCGGTTCCAGCAAAACCGCAGTTAAACTTCTTGAAACTTCAACAGCGTTTTTGTCGAAACCGCTGTTAATTTGCAAAAATAACGACAGTTTTCGACCTAAAACCACTGTTAAATGGTATGTTTAACAACGGTTACAATGAACCGTCGTGGCATGTTTAACAGCGGTTACAATGAACCGCCATTACTTGTCAAATTCAACGGCGGTTCCGAAAACCGTTGTTAAAATTAACAACGGTACATATAACGGCAGTTCCAGAACCCCTGTTAATTGACCCATATAACCGTTGTTAAAAGCCTGTTTTGTAGTAGTGTTAGTACACATTTCAAAATAAAATTATAATATGTTAGTCTATTATCTCATTTAATTTCTTAATATATGATAATTTTATTATTTATCTTAGAGATTGATTCTTTATTCACCGTAAATTACATATTAGACCGCAAGTATTTTATCTCATCTAAATTTTTATAACATGGGTTAAATTAATGTGTATTAATTAATTTCTATAATAATATGATTTTGATAATTAAATACTTTCATAAAGTATTTAATATTATTTCTTTATAAATTTCATTCAATTAAATTTTTATTAAATATAAATGTATTTTTTAATAATAATTTATTTTAAAATTATGAAAAACTAAATAAATTATGGACATCCCATTCAGACAGAAGAATCATAGATATGTATATGCTAAAATAGATGTTAAAAATAATATATTTTATCACAAGTTAATAGTTTTGTTAATTTAACATGGCAATTTTGGGTTAAAACTTAATTTATTTATTTGTTAAAATTTCAGTTATTTATAATACTAAACTTTATTTTTCTTACTTGTTTTCATTTTTCAGATTGTATAATTAATTCTTAAGAATATAATTATATTATTTTTCTTCAACTGCTTTATAATGTTGTTTATAATATTTCTAATTTTTAATTTTCTATTTCCCAACTTATTAACTAATTATTTAAATTAATTTAGAAATACTTATATATTTGACAGATTTTTAATTTTTTTATTATTATAGAATATGACGTTGCTTCGTAATCAAATTTATTGCTACCTCAGTTTCAATTTGTCAAAATTATAAAATTTATCATTAGATTAATACAACTTGTTAATACAATGGTAAGACAATTGCCTTTGGGGGAAAAGACCAAGGTTCGAATCTTGGTAATGGAATTTCATGTAATAGGAGAGTATAAAAAGTCAATTTCCAAAAAAAAAAAAAAAAAAAACTTGTGAATTGATGACACTGGTTCTTGAAGAATGTGACTACTAATATAATATTTCTAAAGTTATGTGACTAAAATTACAAATTTAAGATTTAGTTCAATCATAACTAAACACATCTAGTGTTGCAATTATTAATAATTAATTTTAATATGTACTCCCTCCGCCTGCGTGTTATATTTTGACTTTTTTTGTCAAAATTTACCTAATATCATTATAAATTGTTTAATCTATATTTTAATGTATCTTGAGAGGGATTTTAAGATATTATTGTGATTATCATATTGGGAAGGCTTATCATATTGGGAAGGCACGTATAACTCTTTTGAAACCAATTCAGATTAAACCTAGCAATCGACGGAAACCTAGCCTTAGAATCTACCCTTTGAAACTCTAAACATTCTCTGTAATTCGAATAATGCAACCTGTTCAAATTAGTTTTATTATTTTTACCGTTTAGATAACCATTCTTTCAATTTATCAATTATCTGGATAAAATCGGAATCACTATGATTTAGTAATTAATAAAATAGAAGTAATTAGTCTTTGTGGAATACGACATTGCTCGCCACTTTCTACATCTACTCCGTACACTTGCGGGTACTTAAAACATAGCGAACAATATGATATTGATAATTACATACTTTCATGAAATATTTAATATTATTTTGTTATAAATTTCATTCAATTAATTAACCTTTTATTAAATATAAGTGTATTTTTTAATAATAATTTATATTAAAATTATGAGAAATTAGATAAATTATGAACATTTCATGCCTACAGAAGTCTTTCATAGATATATACGTGCTAAAATAGAAGGTAAAATAGATGGTAAAATGATATATTTTATCACAAGCTAATAGTTTTGTTAATTTAACATGCTAATTTTGGGTTAAAACTTTATTTATTTATTTGTTGAAATTTCAGTTATTTATAACACTAAACTTTATTTTTGGTACTTATTTTCATTTGTCAGATTGTATAAATAATTCTTAAGAATATAATTATATTGTTTTTCTTCAACTGCTTTATAATTTTGTTTATAATATTTTTATTTTTTTATTTTCTATTTCTCAACTTATTAAGTAATTATTTAAATTAATTTAGAAATAGTTATATATTTGACTGATTTTTTATTTTCTTTATTATATAAATGTGACATTACTTTGTGTTGATAGTCCATCCACCTTGTAATCCGCGTAAGTACTCCAGGCAGCTGAACCGGCCGAGCAGAACAACAAGCCGGACCAGGTACGAACCCAATTTTCTCCCGGGCTCGTTAAAAATAGGACCAGGCAGAGACGTCAAAGCCGACCCGGTAAACGATCAGGAGGGCCGAGCCGATCGAAGATAAAAATGCTTCGATTCAAGATTACAACAAGGCCGACCTGAACGGCGGGAGACCCGAGGACCGACCCCAGCGGATAAGCATCGCCAGAAGCATGCGGGATAGGCCCGCATGCCAAATAACGCATTCAATCATGCCCCTTCCCAAGGCAATCCTTAGAGGCCGCCACGTGTCTAAGGCATATTTGCAGGCTGACAAGTGTTTTGGGCATATTCCCCAGCATTCGCCAGCTGTCATCTCCTGACTGGCCCAGATTGTCTATATATAGAAGGAATGTACAGTGAAAGAGAACTTTTGGATTTTAGGCATTTATGATAAAAAGAGAGAAAAAAGAGAGAATCTGTAACGAGAGAGAAAAGTAGATATACCGACTAAAAAATAATCAGCTCGGCTCTACTTCATATTAAGGTCATTAATAAAATTTAGTGATCCAATCCTTTTCATCTTATTTATTATTTTCTACGTGGCTTCGATCCATTCGTCCAGATCAGCACACGTAACGTTGACCAAATCAGACGTCAACAGATTGGCGCTAGAATGAGGGCGGGGGCACCTTCGATAAAAAAAATATATACTACTCACCGGAGATGTCTCACGACAGTTCAAAAAACCCTCAGCCCGCGACGGAGGAAGAAAACCTCCACAAGGTGGTAGAGTGCTTTAAACACCCAGCCTATATCCAGGGCATGGCGGCCCTTATGGCGAGGGTTACAGGGGCGGGACCCTTCAAAAACCCAAAGACCATGTCGAGGCGGAATCTCAGATGACCCGCCCAGCTGCCTCGGGACGAAACAAAAAGAGGACAGCCTCTAGGGTCGCCGGAGAAAGGGCGGAAAGCCACGGCGAAAGCTCGCATCCCTCTCGAAAAAGTAAGCTTTCGCGCCCCATATCCGTTTTTGATCGCCTTGGGGCGGGGAAGAAAATCGAAAAAGCAGCGCCGGCTCCCACTATCCAGAGTCAGAGCCGTAAAGAAAAAGCTCCCCACCAGTCCCTAAATCCGACGCAAGTATTACCTCCAATTCCCGGCGATAACTCGAGTGAGATCGAGTTTCTTAAAAAATGCCTTACGGAGCTCGAAAACAAACAACTCCAGCCATCCCAAAGTTCGGAATGGCTTAACAACCAGGAGAGTCCCCTGGCCCCCAGTGTTCTGGCAGAACCCCTCCCGGAGAAGTTCAAGATTCCTCAGATTCCGCCTTACAGTGGGGAGACAAACCCCAACGCCTCGGACATTATAATTCCTGGATGGACCTACACGGGTCTCAGGATGCGTTCCAGTGCCGAATGTTCTCCTTGACTCTGGGGGAGAGGGCCCAGAGATGGTATCGGACGCTGCCCCACCATTCTATACAGACATGGGCCCATCTCTCGGCGACGTTCCAATCCCATTTCATGGGGTCCCTTGTGCGAGTCGCCTCGCGCTCATCCATCGCTTCCGTCGTAAAGGGTCCGAACGAGTCCCTTAAAGATTATGTATCTCGTTTCAATAAACGGATATTGGAGACGGAACCTACGTAGGATGATGCGCTGGCCATTATTGCCCAGGCCGGCCTCCTCAAAAATTCTTTTTTTCGCTGGACGGTGTGCCAGAATGTCCCTCACACCTACCAGGAATTTTTGGAGCGCGCCAGCTCCCATATAGCTGTCGAGGAAGCTATGTCGGTGCCAGTTTTAGTCATGCCCTCCGATCAGAAAGGGTCCTACAAAAAGAAAGAGGATAGGCATGACTACAAAGAGGCCCGTCAAGAATCTGGCCGGGAGAATAAGGCTTCCGCCTCTTCCTCGACAGCCCCAGCGACTCAGAGCTATCGGGAGCGTAGGCCCGAGCTCATGGCTAATTTCGCTGAGATATATTCCGTCGGAGCCGTGGCCATATTTGATCAAATAAAGGACAAAAATTTGCTCCTGGTTCCTCGGCCGATCTATAAGGATCAGAAGGACATGGATCAGACCCACTTTTGTAAATATCATGAATCAGCGGGTCACAACACCGAATAGTGCCGAGACCTCGTCGCCGCCTTGATCGCGATATGCGACGATACAGGCCTAAGGCGATTTACCCGGAACCCACCCCGGGATCGCCAGGATCGGGCCGACCCGACAAGAGCCAAGAATGATCGGGTGCCTCCAGCCCCCAAATCCCCCCGGGAAATTCTGACCATTATGGGAACAGCCGAGGTCGATGATCATCGGTCAAAGCAGCAGAAAAAGGCATCCATTCGAGAAGCTACCACCTCCTATCAACGGACCGAACGCCGAGCAGAGGGGTTCCTATCAGTGGCCAAAGAAGCCCCCCAAAACCCCCAGCTGGCAGTTACTTTTGAAGAGTCCGATGCAGATGGCTTGGACCATCCCCATTCAGATGCCCTTGTCATCACCCTGCCCATAATGGGGATCCCGGTCCACAGGGTGTTGGTAGACTCCGGGGCCTATGCCAGCATCATCTACCTTCATACCCTTCGTAGGATGAAGGTAGACCAATCTTATCTCCGGCCCTGCAACGAGGACATTAGGGGATTTGCCAACTGCCGCACCTCACCACTGGGGGAAATCGACCACGCCTTGGAATTCGGTCAGGGGGCGATCAGAAGGACGATGATCACTACCTTCAAGATCATCGATGTGCACAGTGACTATAATGCCATCATAGGCCGGCCTGTGATGTCTAGGCTGAGGGCCACTCAGCTCACATATCACATGTGCATAAAGTTTCCCACCCCGGACGGCGTCAGGGTGCATAGGGGAGATCAAAGGGCCGCCCGGGAATGCAATCTCAGCATCCGGGCTCGCGAAATCAACGCCGCAGAGGGCATCCCGGAAAATCTATCAGAAGAAATGGGGGCCACCAACTTCGAATAGCTGGCGGGAGACACCCTACTCGAACAGGAGACCGAAGGTCCCGGGGCCGCGCAAACCCTCGAAATAAGCCCGGCCGGGAAGCGGGCCAGGGCGCGAGGCCCGGTAAGGAGCCGATCCTAGAAGAGGATCCTGTCGACCCGCGATACCATAATCCGAAAGGAAAAATTTGCCATGCTGAGCCAACAGAAGAATTGGACCAGGTCGACATGGACCCATCTGATCCCGTCCGACGGCTAAGGATCGGCCACAACCTCCAAGAACCGATCCGCTCTGAGCTAATCTTCCACCTGAGACAGAATTTGGATGTCTTCGCGTGGACCCATTCGGACATGCCGGGGATTGACCCGGAACTTGCGTGCCACCGCCTGAATATCGACCCCAGTTCAAAGCCGGTTATTTAGAAAAGGAAGAAAATGGGGCCCGAACTACAGAAGGGGCTGGAAGAGGAAATAGAAAAACTGATCGACAACGGGTTCATCCGGGAAGCCTAGTACCCGACCTGGCTGGCCAACCCGTTCCTAGTAAAAAATTCGACCGGTCTATGGAGGCTCTGCATTGACTTTTCTAATTTGAATAAAGCCTGCCCGAAGGATAGTTACCCCCTTCCGCATATCGACTACATGGTGGATGCAACGGCCGGGCACGAGCTAATGAGATTTATGGATGCATATTCCGGATACAACCAGATCCAAATGCATCCCACTGATGAAGAAAACACCTCCTTCTACTCGGCCCGGGGCCTATACTGTTACCGAATGATGCCTTTCGGGCTCAAGAATGCCGGCGCAACATATCAACGCCTGGTAAATAAAATGTTCAATAGCTTGATAGGCCATAAAATGGAAGTGTATGTAGATGATATGTTAGTAAAGTCTTTGCGCTCGGCCGATCATGTAAATGACCTCAATAAAATATTTGCTATTTTGCGAGAGTATAAGATGAAGTTAAATCCGAAGAAATGTTCATTTAGGGTAGGTTCTGGAAAATTCCTCGGCTACATGGTGAGTCAAAGAGGGATTGAAGCCAACCCCGATAAAATTAAGGCAGTGACCGAACTTGTTCCTCCAAATTCAGTCAAAAAGGTGCAGAGCCTAACTAGCCGACTAGCCGCGCTAAGTCGCTTTATCTCTCGCTCAACTGATAAATGCAAACCTTTCTTTGAGGCGATAAAAAAGAACACAGACTTTCAGTGGACAGAACCTTGCCAAAGAGCCTTCGAAGCTATCAAGAGCAGAAGCCCCGACCGACCCAAGGGGAACTTCTCAGCTTATATCTCGCGGTATCCGACTCTGCGATCAGCGCCGCTCTGATTCGAATGGAGAATGCAGTTCAACATCCAGTCTATTATATTAGTCAGGCCCTTCATGATGCCAAGCTCAGGTATGCCCCAATGGAAAAGCTCGCTCGTAATGGCATCCCGGAAGTTAAGACCCTACTTTTTGGAACATCAGGTAGTCGTCTTAACAAACTACCCTTTAAAGCAAGTCATGCACCGACCTGACGTTTCTGGCCGGATGGTCAAATGGGCCATCAAACTCAGACAGTTTGACATAACTTATGAATCGCGCACTTCCATAAAGGGACAAGCCCTTGCGGACTTCATTGCAGAGTTCACACCAGCAATCGCACAAGAGGATGACCGATCAGAAGAGTGGTGACTCTATGTAGATGGATCCTCAACCGCCGACCGGTCAGGTGCAGGAATAGTCCTCGTCAGTCCCGACCAATGTCTGTTCTGCTCGGCTATTCGCTTAGGTTTTCCGACCACCAACAATGAGGTAGAATATGAAGCTCTCTTGGCCGGTCTAGAAATGGCGACCTCCCTCGGCCTTGCCCGCCTCACTATCTTGAGTGATTCTCAATTAGTGGTAAACCAAATCAATGGCGAATACGAAGCCAAGGAGCCTAAACTGGTTAAGTACCTCAGACTGGCACGGGCCCGGCTGCAAGATTTTCGGGGAACTATACAACACATCCCCAGAACTGAGAACATCCAAGCCGACTCTTTGGCCAAACTTGCATCCAGCTCCGGAGCCGAACATATGGACGAGGTCAGCATAGGGTATCATGCCTCATCATTACAGAAATCGCGAAGTCAAGGCGGTGAACAATCAGAACCGCAAGGGTGGATGCAGCCTATAATCCAATATCTTCAAAGCGGCATTTTACCCGAGGACCGAGCCCAAGCGAGATCATTACGAACTCAGTCCGCTCGGTTCACCATCGTGGATGGAACCTTATACAAAAGAGGATATTCGGTTCCATTGCTGAAATGCCTGTCCGAATCAGAAGCAGAATATGCCCTCAGAGAGGTGCACGAGGGTATATGCAGTAATCACTACGGCGGCCAGGCATTGGCCAATAAATTTATCCGACAAGGATATTATTGGCCTAATCTTAAAAAAGATGCCATCACGCTCGTACGGAAGTGCGACCGGTGCCAAATCTTCGCTCCACAGATCCGATCCCCACCGGAAACCCTCAATTCCGTATATTGCTCGTGGCCATTCGCCAAATGGGGGATCGACTTGATCGGCCCCTTACCTAAAGGACGGGGAGGAGTACAATACGCCATCGTCGTTGTTGATTATTTTACGAAATGGGCAGAGGTCGAGCCTATGGCGTGGATAACCGAGCTGAAAATAGTTGATTTTATATGGAGGTCACTCATCTGCCGGTTCGGGATCCCTCAATCTATTGTCTCTGATAATGCAAAGCAATTTGATAATAAGAAGTTTCGGGCCTTCTGCGACGGCCTCCAAATACGAAATAACTTCTCCACACCATACTATCTGCAGTCCAACGGGCAAGTCGAGGCGGTCAACAAAATCCTAAAACTGCATCTCAAGACACGCCTTGAAGAACTCAAGGGTTCCTGGCCCGAGGAACTCCCCGGATCCTTATGGGCTTATAGAACGACGCACCAGTCCGCCACCGGAGAAACGCCTTTCTCCTTGGCTTTCGGCTCTGAAGCCGTCATCCCGGTGGAAATCGGAGCGCCTACCTACCGAATAGCCCATTTCGAAGAGAAAGATAACGACTTGGCCCTCCAAGTAAACCTGGACCTCCTTGCCGAAAAACGGGCCCAGGCGGAAATGCGGAACGCCGTCTACAAAAGGAGAAGCGAAAAATATTAAAACTCCAAGGTTCATCATAGGAGTTTCCAGGTCGGAGACCTCGTTCTTAAACGGGTATTGGGCCCGGATCCCGGACCACTCAAGCCCAAATGGGAAGGACCATATAAAGTTAGCGAAGTCCTTCAGAATGGAGTCTACCGGCTGGAATATCTGAACGGCCAGAGATTAACTTACCCATGGAATGCTATGTATTTAAAGAGGTATTATCAATAAAATTTGACGTTATTCCATTTTTTTAATATTGGTACACCTCATAAGACCGGCTCATCCGACACTATAAGACCGAGCTCGTCTCGGTACCTCATAAGACCGACTCATCCGGCACTATAAGACCGAGCTCGTCTCGACGCCTCATAAGACCGGCTCATCTGGCGCTATAAGACCGAGCTCGTCTCGGAACCTCATAAGACCGGCTCATCCGGCATTATAAGACCGATCTCGTCTCGGCACCTCATAAGACCGGCTCATCCGGCACTATAAGACCGAGCTCGTCTCGGCACCTCATAAGACCGGCTCATCCAGCACTATAAGACCGAGCTCGTCTCGGCACCTCATAAGACCGGATCATCCGGAACTATAAGACCGAGCTCGTCTCGGCACCTCATAAGACTGGCTCATCCGGCACTATAAGACCGAGCTCGTCTCGGCACCTCATAAGACCGGCTCATCCGGCACTATAAGACCGAGATCGTCTCGGCACCTCATAATACCGGCTCATCCGGCACTATAAGACCGAGCTCATCTCGGCACCTAATAAGACCGGCTCATCCGGCACTATAAGACCGAGCTCGTCTCGGCACCTCATAAGACCGGCTCATCCGGCACTATAAGACCGAGCTCGTCTCGGCACCTCATAAGACCGGCTCATCCGGCACTATAAGACCGAGCTCGTCTCGGCACCTCATAAGACCGGCTCATCCGGCACTATAAGACTGAGCTCGTCTCGGCACCTCATAAGACCGGCTCATCCGGCACTATAAGACCGATCTCGTCTCGGCACCTCATAAGACTGGTTCATCCGGCACTATAAGACCGATCTCGTCTCGGCACAATCAGCAAGTGATGAACGTGATAGAAAGGCAACGGCCCAACCAATTGGGCCCAAACATCCAAAAAAAAAAAAAAAAAAACAACAACAGATACTACAAGGAAGATTTTATTCACTTAAGGCATTTTTTCATAGTACATAGGATGAAAACAGAAAACAAAGACAGATTGGCACGCAGGCCGTACATGAAATAAAACAAAAAATCTATTCGGCCCCGCCCTCCTGGCCGGCCGCCTGGAAGGACTGTCCCTCACCTTGTCCTTGCGGAGCCAACCCAGAATCTTCAACCTCGGCGACCTTTGGCTCATCGGCTCCAAGGATATCAACATGCAGATCGGTCGCCTGGGAGGCTATATAGGCCTCGATCTCCTGAATAGTCTTCCCTCCCTTCATGAGATCTAATATCTCGTAACAGGTGGAGATGTAATTCAGATTGATCAGCTCCTCGAACGCAGGTGTCTCCTTAAAGGCCTCCGCCCCTTCGGCAAGACCCTTGGCATAGCCCGAAGCCTCGCAGGTATTAACACGCTCGGTCAGACTTTCAAATTGGGCCTTGGTTTCTTTCAAATAAGCCTCATGCTCGGCCCTGACGTCTAAGTATTGTTTATGCGCCTGCTCGGCCGCCGTGGTCATCTACTCGACCTTTCCTTTCCAAATATCGGCCTCGAGGGCCCGACTTTCCAAAATCTCCATTTTACCCTTCATGGAGGTCATGTCCTCTTCCAGAGACTTGATCAGTGAAGGGAAGAGATGACGCTCCTCCTGCAAGGCCTTGAGATCGGCCTCCGCCTTCTTGTGCTTCTCGACTAGGGCCAACAGCTCCCCAGTGGCCTTTATGTAAGTACACAACGCACGGCCCATCAGAGCATTCCCGAATTGGATCTGCTCGTCCGGACCCATGTCGTTGTTCACCATCTCCATCTTGGGCGTCCAGCCCCTCATAGGGACATGACTGGAGTCAACCACTGCCGGGGGGACCCGGTCGAGCATCTCAGCGGTCGGAGTGGCTGCCCGGACGTAATCCAGAAACCAACGCGGCCGTCGCCCCTTCATTTGGGCACAAGGTTCCTCCCGGTCCTTATTAACCGGGAGATAGTGGCCCTCCAAGTCAATTGCGGGCTCCTTACCGGTCGCACGACCCGTCTGGACAGGGCTCGGGGCGGATACAGCAACCGAGAGCAGGCAGCCCTCGCCTTGGTCGCGCTGTCCTCAGGCTCGGCCTCTACCCTCTTCCGCTTGCCAGCATGCTCCCTCCGCTCGGCGGCCTCAGCAGCCAGCCTCGCCACGCGCTGCGCGGGCGTCTCTTTCCGTCCGGACGAAGTCTTGGCCCTAGGAACTGGAAAAACCAGACATGTCAAAAAAAAAAAGAAAAGCTACCTGATGAAGACATAATATTCGGATCAGTTGATCGAAGTCCGGCCGCCCAGAGATTTTCCTCGGTAACCAAAAGATGTGACTTCCTTTGCTCAGTAGGAAGGTCCAAAAGCTGTTCAACCCGGTCGTCGAACTCGGAGGAGGTCTCTTGCGCCGGGATGCGTTCTGCACATGCAATAAATGATGAGCGTTAGACAAAAAAGGAACAGGAATACGAAACACGACACTTACTCATTTTGGCAGTGAAGTGCTCTGGGACCCGAAGCTCGGCATCTATCACACCAGGCTCCCACTCATCCGCCGAGCTGCTCCACGGTCCCCCTATGTAGAACCACTGCTCCTTCCAGCTATGAATGGTATCCGACACATCCACTAAATCTTTATGCATGGCATACCGGGCTGTCAGGTAAAACCAGCCAGACCCGGATCTGCCGACCGACCTCCATAGGAAGAGACTGTTGAACTCCTCAAAGCTGGGCTCGGGCCAGCCGTGCTGGTTGAAAAGAATAAAAAGACCCACCACCCGAGCCCAGGAATTCGGATGAATCTAGGGGACCGGAAGGCCCCACTGCCTTAGCCAGCGGGAGAAAGCTAACGGGAGCGGAAACCTCAGCCCTGCCAGCAGAGAGCGGTAGTATACCACCGTACACCCGACGGGCGGAGTGTGAGGCCTCTCCTCGGGATTCGGAATGAACATCCGCACCCTAGCCGGGATCTTAAATCGCAGCCGCCAAGCCGCTAATTGCTCTTCCGTAACGGTGCTCTGAATCGAGGCCGAATCCCACTCCGCCTCCACGAAAGGGGACGGCCGAGGGCGAGTCCAAGCCTCCACCGACTCAACCCTCTCTTCCGCCTGAGTCCCAACAACCGCCGTCAACGGCACCGCCATCTCCACCTCTCCAGATCCCGGCGACCTCGCGATCTCGCCTTCTCCTTCCTCAACACTCTAGTCGACAGGAACTCCGCCTACCGACAGATCCGCCACACCCGTGCGGTCCGGCGACACGGTCAACTCCGCCGCTGTCTCGCCCCTCAGCTCCGACATCTTAAATGAAAAAGGGGGGGAAAGAGCTTACCGAGAAAGTCTCTATAAAATCGGGAAAAGAACGCCGAAAAATTTTCTCTCTCTTCTCTGCAACAAGACTCAAAAATGGCGAAGGGAATAAGGAAGGAGACCTCCTATATTTATAAGAGAAAAAGGGCATTAAATGCCAGGCGCGTGGAGCGACGATTCGTACTGAATCGTCGCGAAATTAGAGGGCGCGTGAACGCGTCATCAAATCAGATTCCGCCACGCGTCTCCCTCATCATGACGCTTAATGACCCTGAAATCGAATCGACGCGACTCTCGAAGAGGCGTCCCTTCGAGAGATCTTATCCTCCCACAAGCCGGATCGGCCTCAATATGAAACGACCCTAGCCACAGCCCAACCGGCACGGCCACTGGACTCGGGGCCCTTGTTGATAGCCCATCCACCTTGGAATCGCGTAAGCCGCTGCGAGTTTGAGCCGTGAAGCGAGAACAACAAGCGGACGGAGCAGACGAACCCGATTTTCTCTCGGGCTCGTTAAAAATAAGACCGGGCAGAGACGTCAAAGCCGACCCGGTAAACGATCAGGAGGGCCGAGCAGATCGAAGATAAAAACGCTCCGATTCAAGATTACAACAAGGCCGACCTGAAGGGGCGGGAGACCCGAGGACCGACCCAGCGGATAAGCATCGCCAGAAGCATGTGGGACAGGCCCACATGCCAATTAACGCATGCAATCATGCCCCTTCCCAAGGCAATCCTTAGAGGCCGCCACGTGTCTAAGGCATATTTGCAGGCTGACAAGTGTTTTGGGCATATTCCCCAGCATTCGCCAGCTGTCATCTCCTGACTGGCCCAGATTGTCTATATATAGAAGGAATGTACAGTGAAAGATGACTTTTGGATTTTAGGCATTTATGATAAAAAGAGAAAAAAAAAGAGAGAATCTATAACGAGAGAGAAAAGTAGATATACCGACTAAAAAATAATCAGCTCGGCTCTACTTCATATTAAGGTCATTAATAAAATTTAGTGATCCAATCCTTTTCATCTTATTTATTATTTTCTACGTGGCTTCGATCCATTCGTCCAGATCAGCACACGTGACGTTGACCAAATCAGACGTCGGCTCATGTCTGAAAGGAGCAGGATCCGACTCATTAATAGATCCATTTTTTTACGCTTACAGGCGAATGAGACACTTTTGCGCTCTTTGATAGGCCGAACTCGCACTCCGAGACAAGAGGGGTGGGATTGGCACACTTTGTAATCAAAATTATTGCTACTTCAGCTCCAATTTTGCCAATATTATAAAAATTTATCATTAGATTTGTTGACGTCTGGTTTGGTCAACATCACGTGTGCTGATCTGGACGAATGGATCGAAGCCACGTAGAAAATAATAAACAGGATGCATAAATAGAATGAAAAGTATTGGACCATTAAATTTTATTAATGATCTTGAAAAAGAGTGGGGCCGGGCCGAAAATATTTTGGCCGGTCCGTTTTGCTGGTGCTTGCTAATTACAAGTCTTATCCTTTTCTCTTTTCTCTCTTTTTTATCTCTCTTTCTTTCTCTCTCTATCTCTTTTTTTATCTTTTTGAAAAGTCCTTTTAGTGTACATTCTACTGGCATATATATAGCCAACATTAGCCATTCATGAGATGACAGCTGGAAGATTCAGGTGAATATGCTTGACATTTGTCACAGTGTAGTGACTTCTTCGCCGCGTGTCACCTTCTTAGGTTTGCTTTGGGAAGGGATATGACAGCCCTCCTTTATTGTCCTGTCTGCCTGTTCTTCGTGCTTTTGGCAATACTTATCTGTTGCGACCGACAACGGGGTCGGCCCTCGAGCTTCCCGCTATTCTGGTCGGTCTTGTTTATGATTATGGTTCGGAGCGTATTTATATAGGGTCTGCTCGGTCCTTCTGGGTCGGGTTCCGGGTCGGCTATAATGTCTCTGCCCGGTCCGGTTCTTTGTGAGCCCGAGAGATAATCGGGTCTATAACCGGTTCGGCTCCAGGATCTGCTCGGCTGGTCGGCTGTCTGGAGCGCTTAAGTGGATGCTAAGGTGGATCGACTACCAACAAGGGGCCCTGAGTCCAGGGCCGTGCCGGGTTGGCCGGTGCTGGAGTCGTTTCAGATTGAGGCCGATCCGGCTTGGGGATGGATAAGATCTCTTGAAGGGACGTCTCTTCGAGAGTCGCGTCGATTTGACTTCGGGGTCTTCAAGAGTCATAATAAGGGGGACGTGTGGCGGGACGTAATTTGTCGTTATGTTTCACGCGTTTTTGATCTTCGTGATGATTCATTATGAATCGCCGCTTCATGTGCTTTGGAATTTAATGCCCTTTTTTATCCTATAAATATAGAGACCTTCTTCTCTATTGCTCTTTTCGCCATTTTTACGTGTTGTTGCAGAGAAAGATATTTTCCGGCGATTTTTCTTCTTTTCCGATTTCACATAGACTTTCCCGGTAAGCTTGCTTTTCCTCCTCTTTTTCCTTTTCTATTTAAGATGTCGGAGATCAGGGGCGAGATAGAGGTCGGTTTGACCGTGTCGCCGGACCGCACGGGTGTGACGGATCTGTCGATGGGTGATGTTCCCGTTGACTGGAGCGACAAGGATGGCAGCGAGGTCGGGAGATCGCCGGATTCTGGAGACGTAGATTCTGGAGACGCGGGGGTGGTGACGCCATTGACGGCGACTGGTGTGACTCAGGCCTGGATTCGGCCTCGGCCGTCTCCTTTTGTTGAGTCGGAGTGGGATTCGGCCTCGATACGCAGCACGGTCACCGATGGGCAGCTGGAGGTTTGGCGGGGGCGATTTAAGATACCCGCGGTGGTGCGGATATAATATCCGTAATTTTTCCATTTTTAGCAGTTTCCATTTTTGGTGTATGTCTATTTTTATCGACTCGCTTGTAACCTTTTCGACATTTTGAATCTATTTTGTTCTTGGAGTTTTTCCATTTGGCTGAGTTTTGATGATGTTTTCACGTAATTTCGTTTTATGGCAGTGTTTTGCCGTATGAACATTCGATTCTTATAAAACTCATTCATTTTCGTTGTTTCTTGGTTTGTACAAGTTCGTATGGTTGAGTTGGTCATGTGGAGACTTTCGGTTGGTAAATCCGACGTCGTTTCGCGATTTTCGGGCACTTGGGCCATTTTTGTAATTTCCTAATAGTTTAGGGAATCTTAGTTTCGTTGTCGCATTACGGACCCTCCGGTGGTCGGAATTGTATTTTCTTTCAGCGCTTAGCTCCGTCGTCTTGTATGCTTCGCGTCTATGTTCCTGGATTCTGGTCTCGTCGTGCGTTTCGTGTTTTATACCCATGGCGGCGGCTGCTGGCGATGTGACATTAGCGATCTTTGAAGCTGCATGTAGGTAGCGCACGCTACCACTGTTCCCTTGCGTGCGCTACCGATGTGCAGTTAGTGTACGCTAACGCCCTATTGTTAGCGTACGCTAACGAAGGGTGGTAGTAGCCACTGGACCTGTCAAGGCCCCGTTAGCGCGCGCTACATATGACGGTTAGCGTGCGCTAACTCCACTTAATATAAGTCAGCGGACAGTTTCAGAACAGCAGTTTATTTCTTTTCTCTTCGTTTCTTCGACGTGCGACCTCAGAGATGATTTCCACCGGTTCTATTCGGAGTTCTCTTCAAATTCCATCACCGTAGAGTCGTGCTAACATATTATCATCAGCATAATCGTCATCCATCATCCGAAATCAAGGTATTTTCGTCTAGAACCCTAACTCGTCAAATTTGGGGGGTTTTCCGGGTTTTGCTAATTGGACTCGAATTATTCGAGTATGTTATGATAATCTTCACCGATTGTGATTATTGAGTGATTCCAAATCCAATTTCCTTGATTTTAATCCGCGAATTATCAATACGTGGAGATTTTGCGTAAACCCTCGCCCGTATCAATTGATCGTACATTGTCGTATTATGTAATCGGGGTTATGGGTGTTTTCCACTAGAGTATTGTTGTCCGTTGGGACTGAACTGTGTTGATCCTTCGTTTAGGAACCGTCGTTTTCCACCCGGACCGTTCGTAGTCGCGTTTCACTTATGTTTCTTCAAGAATGTCTCAAAGGCAAGTACTTTACAGTTGTTTACATGTTCTAGTATTTGAATTATGGCTGTATCGTGGTTGTTGTGGATGGTTATGTGTATGTTCACCTAGGGACGGTCCGATGGGGCCTCTAGGGATACGTATTGCCGTGAGTGTGCGTATCGCGAACTGTGGTTAGCCACCCAGGGATGTCCGACGGGGCTCTGCGGGGTACGGTGGCCGTGAGTCTCGTATCAACGGTTAACTTTGAATTGTGATTTGTTGGAGATAATGTGTTTTGTGATTGTACATCATAAATATTCCGAAATATAAAATGTTTTCTAAAATGACTTTTTGGCGCATATATTCATCTGATTAGAATGTAGTTCAAATGGATTGTACTTGCACTAGCAGTTGTCGCTAACCCCTTAAATGGGGGAAATACTTTTTGTATTTCAGGTACTGATCGTGGGGATAAGCGAGCACCCGAGCTGTATGAGGATGATGGGCAAGCATGATATTATCCAGTATTTGATTTCCGGAGTTATGTCCGTCGGTTATTATTGATGTCTGATTTTGGGATTATGTATTATAAAATTGGTTTAAGTACTCGAGTACTTCCTATTTAAACTTGTTACTGTTGTGTCCCCATTTGGGAAATGGATTTGATGACAGAATTTTATTTGTCGGTTATAGTCTTTTATTTAGCTTGTCGTTTTGTTTATGATGGTTTGTCGTTGTCGTATGTCATGTTCGGTACGTTAGCCTGGTGGATTCCACAGTGTGGGGTCCACGGCGCTATAATATGTCCTCAATGTCTTGGGGGTGTTACAGAATATGGTATCAGAGCTTAGGTTTATGGATACCTAGGCTGTCGGTTATTTGGGTCTAGTTAAGTGTCGTTTTTGGGACAGTATCACTGCTATGCCATCATCTCAGTACGTCGGTGCTCGTAAGTTTTCCTAACTTGACTCATTTCATCGTTATGTTCTATTCCTGTCTTGGTATCTTTTTGCGTTTTGCGTTTGAATTGTACTTACCCGTTGCTTCTTCAGAATTCCTGCTGGTAGAGGACGCGGACGCGGTCGCGGATGCGGTAGGGGACGTGGCGCAGCCGATGGGGCGGTCATGTCCGATCACTCGGGAACTGATTCGGCGATGCCTTCCTTGTCGAACAGTGTTTCCCCTAGTTCCGGAGGTCAGCAGGACCAGTCTGCTAGCTCCGGTAATGCACATGAGAATGTTGGAGTGGCCAACATTTTGCAGCAGGTAGCGAACCAGATGACGCTACTGACTCAGGTCGTTCTAGTCGGCCAAGCTAATGCCAACCCGGTTCCGCCTACTGGATCCGGTAATGATAAGCTACTTCAGGACGTGATTCGTATGCGTTCTCATGATTTGATGGTGCTTGACCCTTGGTTGGGAGAATTGGCTATTCGAGATGAAGAAAGTGTTTGAGGCGCTAATTGTTAGGAGAGGAAAGTACCCATTGCTCGGTACTTCCTCGCCAAGGAGGCGACAACGTGGTGGCAAGCGGTGAAACCGCGTGGCCGAGCGACTATGTGGGCGAGTTTCGAGATCGATGGAAGGCAGTGCATCCTTGGCCAGTGAAAGAGGGAAGGATCCGAGCCTTCTTTGAGGCTAAACCCCAAGATGTTCCTATATCTCAAGCTATCAAAGACTACAATCAACAGTTGCATTGTGTGAGAAACCAAGTCCGCGATGAGCTTGATAAGATCTGCCACTTTGATATGCGGATGAAACCGAGGGTGCGCCACTACATGTCTGGTCTGGGGTGCACGACCTTGAAAGATTATCAGCATAAAGCGATGGCTTACGAGATGTCGTTTTCTGCGACAGAGACGGCAGCTGAAGGAAAGAAGCAGAAGACCTCCGATCAGTTTTCGGGAGGCAAGTCAGGAGGGTATCCGAAGGCTCAGTCTGGTTCGCGAGTCTTCGGGAGTCAGTCACCATCAGTTGGTCGAGGAAATAGTTCTAGGTCTGCTCCTGCTGGTTCCGTTCGTGGTCCTAAGTGTTTCAACTGCATTCGTCCGGGCCACATGATGAGTGAGTGTGATAGGCCTCCGATTCAGTGTCTTGCTTGTGGCCGTATGGGTCATCGTGCTAAGTTTTGTACGGATGTAGCTCGGGCTCCAGTTACTCATATGTCAGCACCAGCCACGGGAGAGCCGAGTGTGAATCAGGCACCGACAGTTCCTCAGCCACAGCAGAGTTTTGGTAGAGGTCGAGGACGTGGTCAGCCTTCTAGAGGGGGAGCTTCTAGTGCGGGGTTTGTTCGGCCCCGAGTGTACGAGATGAGACGAGCAGGGTATCCTGACGCGACGGTGGCTAGAGGTACCGTCCACATCCTTGATCATCCTGTTTCCGTATTGTTCGATTCTGGCGCTACGCATTCTTTTATATCTATGGATTGTGTGCGTCGTCTGCATGTTGATTGCCTTGTTGCTTTTGAGCCTTTTGTTGTTAAACTTCCTAGCGGGGATAGCATCGTGGGGGATCGTGAGATTAGAAATTTTTCTGTGAGTATCGCGGGGAGGGATTGGCCTTCTAATCTGATTGCGGTAGATATTAGAGATGAGGATTTGATTCTGGGTGAGGATTGGTTGGACCGTCATGGGGCGATCATGAATTATAGATCGAGGCGTGTCGATGTTAGCCTCGGCAGTGCAAGCATTCTTTTGTGGGGCGTAAGCGGAGTAGCCGGATTGCGATCGGCGCCTTGAGGCGGTGAGACTTCTTCGAGGAGGTTGCACGGGCTATTGGTGTTACGCTTTGAGATCGGAAGAAGGAGGAGTCGAGCTCGTCTATTAGGTAGTGTGTGAATATCGATGTTTTCCAAGCGAGTTCTTTGGGTTTTCCGCCGGATCGAAGTTGAGTTTACCGTCGATTTAGAGCCGGGTGCGGCGCCGATTTCTAAGACGCCATACCGTATGGCGCTGCCGAGATGCTTGAGTTGAAGAAAGCTTGATTGGGAGGATTCTTTGGACATGGGGTATATTCGACCGAGTGCTTCACCTTGGGGCGCACCAGTCCTGCTTGTGAAGAAGAAGGATGGGTCACTTCGTTTGTGTATCGACTACCGAGAGTTGAACAAAGTGACCATAAAAAACAAGTATCCGCTCCCGAGGATTGATGACTTGTTTGATCAGTTGCAAGGGGCAACCGTGTTTTCGAAGATTGATTTGAGATCGGGGTATTATCAGCTCCGAGTGAAGGATACCGATATTCCGAAGACGGCCTTTCGGATGAGATACGGACACTACGAGTTTGTGGTTATGCCTTTTGGGCTAACCAACGCCCCAACCGTGTTCATGCAGCTTATGAAAAAAGTCTTTATCGAGTACCTCGATAAATGTGTAGTCGTCTTTATCGACGATATTCTGATTTACTCGAGGAACGAGGAGGAGCATGCCCGTCATTTACATATTGTGTTAGAAATTTTGAGAACTCAGCATCTTTTTGCGAAGTTCTCAAAGTGCGAGTTTTGGTTACGGGAGGTTATGTTTCTCGGTCATGTGATCTCGGCCGAGGGTGTTCGTGTGGACCCACATAAGGTAGAGGCAGTGTTGGATTGGGCACCGCCCAAGAACGTGAAAGAGGTCCGCAGTTTTCTGGGATTAGCCGGGTATTACCGCAGATTCGTCGAGGGGTTCTCTAAGCTCGCTCGACCGCTGACTCAGTTGTTACAGAAGTCAGAGAAGTTTGTGTGGACCGATGAGAGGCAGAATAGTTTTGAGGAGTTGAAGAAGCGGCTGACGACCGCTCCCGTTTTGGCTTTACCGAGTGGTAATGATGGTTTCTCCGTTTATAGTGATGCTTCGGGCCAAGGGCTCGGATGCGTACTTATGCAGCACGGGAGGACGATTGCCTATGATTCTCGTCAGTTGAAACCGTATGAATTGAATTACCCTACGCACGATCTTGAGTTGGCCGCAGTTGTTTTTGCGTTGAAAATTTGGCGTCATTACTTGTATGGCTCGTCGTGTCAGATTTTCACCGATCATAAGAGCCTGAAGTACATTTTCACGCAGAAGGAACTTAATATGAGACAGAGGAGATGGTTGGAATTGATTAAGGATTACAATCTCGAGATCCTTTATCATCCGGGCAAGGCTAATGTGGTAGCAGATGCCTTGAGCCGGAAATCAGTATCGCTTCGAGCGCTTGAGTTGCTTACGGCCCAGTCGGGACTTCAACGAGAGTTTATGAGGTTGAGCATTGAGTTTGTACTGCCAGAGAGTTCTGGGCAGTTGCGTACTCTTGAGATTTCTTCATCTCTGGTCGAGGACATTAAATCGGGACAGTTGGAGGACCTGATGTTTATTCAGCTTCGGGAGAGTGTAGGGAAGGGGAAAGCCCCGGGATTCGTTATTCATGAGGACGGTGTGTTGAGATTCCGAGGTCGGTTGTGTATTCCGAACGACTCAGAATTGAGACAGAGCATTATGCGAGAGGCTCATGCGTCACCTTACTCAGTCCATCCGGGCTCGAGTAAAATGTATAAAGATCTGAGGAAGAATTTCTGGTGGAACGACATGAAGAAAGAGGTAGTTCAGTTTGTGGCTAAGTGTTTGACTTGTCAGCAAGTCAAGATTGAGCATCAGCGGCCAGCCGGATTATTGAAACCACTTCCCGTTCCGGAATGGAAGTGGGAGGACATCTCTATGGATTTTGTCACGAGTTTGCCGAGGACGAAGACTGGTATGAATATGGTGTGGGTGATTGTAGACCGACTGACTAAGTCGGCACATTTTCTGGGCATCAAGGATACTTGGGGTCCAGAAAAGTTGGCTCGTATTTTTATCGCTCAGATAGTGAGGCTTCATGGTACGCCGAGGACCATTATTTCAGACAGAGATGGCGATTTGTATCGCATTTTGGCGGGCGGTACATAAGGCATTGGGGACACGATTGCGTTTGAGCACTTTCCATCCCGGACCGATGGGTAGTCCGAACGTACCATTCGGACGTTCGAGGATTTCTTTGCGTGCGTGTGCGTTAGATTGGAGTAGTGACCGGGAGGATCATCGGCCTTGATTGAGTTTACTTATAATAATAGGCACGCGCGTCGATTAAGATGGCACCGTATGAGGCACTTTATGGCCGACGTTGCCGATCACCGATATGTTGGGATGAGCCGTCCGATTTGGTTGGCACCGAGCTGGACCTTGTATTAGAGACGAGGGAGAAAGTCGAATTGATTAGAAAGAGGATGTTGGCTGCTCAGAGTCGACAAAAGTCTTATGCGGATGTTAGGCGTAGACCTTTGGAGTTTGAAGTGGGAGATCATGTTCTGTTGAGAGTGTCTCCGACGAAAGGAGTTTTCCGTTTTGGGAAGAAGGAGAAACTCAGCCCGAGATATATTGGACCTTTCGAGGTATTAGAGAGAGTCGGTGAGTTAGCGTACCGTTTGGCGTTACCTCCGTCGCTGAGTCATGTTCATAGCGTATTCCACGTTTCCCAGTTGAGGAAGTACGTTCCTGACCCGTCCCACATTATTGACTTTGGGGACGTGGAGATCGAGAAGGATATTACGTTTGAAGAGAGGCCCGTCAGAATTTTGGAGCGTCGTGACAAGCAGTTAAGGCACAAAACCATTCCTTTAGTTAAGGTGCAATGGTCGAGGCACGGAGTAGAAGAAGCGACGTGGGAGCTAGAGGAGGAAATGCGTTCGAGATACCCCGAGCTTTTTGATTCTTAAGTTTCGGGACGAAACTTTATTTTAGAGGGGGAGAATGTAATATCCGTAATTTTTCCATTTTTAGCAGTTTCCATTTTTGGTGTATGTCTATTTTTATCGACTCGCTTGTAACCATTTCGACATTTTGAATCTACTTTGTTCTTGGAGTTTTTCCATTTGGATGAGTTTTGATGATGTTTTCACGTAATTTCGTTTTATGGCATTGTTTTGCCGTATGAACGTTCGATTCTTATAAAACTCATTCGTTTTCATTGTTTCTTGGTTAAGTTCGTATGGTTGATTTGGTCATGTGGAGACTTTCGGTTGGTAAATCCGACGTCGTTTCGCGATTTTCGGGCACTTGGGCCATTTTTGTAATTTCCTAATAGTTTAGGTAATCTTAGTTTCGTTGTCGCATTACGGACCCTCCGGTAGTCGGAATTGTATTTTCTTTCAGCGCTTAGCTCCGTCGTCTTGTATGATTCGCGTCTATGTTCCTGGATTCTGGTCTCGTCGTGCGTTTCGTGTTTTATACCCTCGGCGGCCTACTGCGATGTGATATCGGCGATCTTTGACTAATCATGTAGGTAGCGCACGCTACCACTGTTCCCTTGTGTGCGCTACCGATGTGCAGTTAGCGTACGCTAACGCCCTATTGTTAGCATACGCTAACGAAGGGTGGCAGTAGCCACTGGACCTATCAAGGCCCCGTTAGCGCGCGCTACATATGACGGTTAGCGTGCGCTAACTCCACTGAATATAAGTCAGCGGACAGTTTCAGAACAGCAGTTTATTTCTTTTCTCTTCGTTTCTTCGACGTGCGACCTCAGAGACGATTTCCACCGGTTCTATTCGGAGTTCTCTTCAAATTACATCACCGTAGAGTCGTGCTAACATATTATCATCAGCATAATCGTCATCCATCATCCGAAATCAAGGTATTTTCGTCTAGAACCCTAACTCGTCAAATTTGGGGGGTTTTCTGGGTTTTGCTAATTGGACTCGAATTTCCAATATGTTATGATATTCTTCACCGATTGTGATTATTGAGTGATTCCAAATCCAATTTCTTTGATTTTAATCCGCGAATTATCAATACGGGGAGATTTTGCGTAAACCCTCGCCTGTATCAATTGATCGTCCATTGTCGTATTATGTAATCGGGGTTATGGGTGTTTTCTGTAACACCCCCAATCCACTCAGGGATATTACACACCGTAGACCCTCTCCTCGAAGATCTACCAGGCTGGTAACAACATTTAACACCTCGACAATGCCTTCAAGGCTAAATGACTCAGTAGACTGATTTGGTCTTTCAATAAAAATATACAACTCAATTACAACATATACCCACGCAGGGGTCAAAATACAATAAACTCCCGTATAACGGGGAAAAGATACTGCAGCGGAAAAGAAAAATACAACTAGACCAATACGACATCAACGGATCCTCGTGTGATTAGTATCGTTCATCTTTCATCATCCTTCGTGCCGACCCTATGTTATGCTCCAAAACATTAATGCAAAAATAGACATCCACCCCCTGAATACTCGGGGGTTAGCAAAACTCCACTGTTTTGCTAGTGCAAGTACAAAGTGCAAATACGAGCCATACAATTCACATTCCACGAACGATAATAATTCGGAATCCTCAAAGGTTCAAATACAACAAGATGAACACTTCCCGAGGCGAGAGTTTGAGTAAAGACTTCCCAAAATTTCAAGATCAAAACATCCAGGGAAACAATCTATAAAATGATTTGAAATACCATCGGGAGTTTTAATAGAAAATGATTTAGGATTATCAAATCCTACTTTTCAAAAACCCAAAATACGAAAGGGGTCACCGCCCCAAAGGTTTACTTTCCGAAAAACGACCTTCACCAAACAGTTGGGATTTTAGCCCCAAATCCATAAAATAACTTTTACAAAACCATTGGGATTTTAGCCCCAAATCTCATCAACTCACAGTACACAAGAACGACCACAAGGTTCGTCTCCCAACATCAAAATCCACAAATAAAGGATTTAACACAAACAACAAAATAATCTAGAGCCATCCTAGCCAAGTAGGCCAAACGAACAACTTACCTCTTACACACTTAGTCAATGCATGCAATCATGAAAACCGTTCAAAAGCACTCATTTCTGGAAATGCCATTATCAAATCACATTTGCAACATGCACCACAATTAACCGCGGACCCACCCCTCCGTGGATCCCTACCGAGACCCCGTCGGATCTAACCCGTAGTGGTTAAAAGCAAGCTCGCGGATCCACCCCTCCGTGGACCCCTACCGAGACCCGTCGGATCTAACCCGTAGTGAGCATACACACACACACGTTACTCATGCAATACTAATATGCTAAGAATGTAAGTTCATCAAGAATACTTACTAGAGATGGCCATTTATCCGACAACATTATCAACTCTCCAAAACACAATAACAAGATTAAACACGGAATACACAATTCCATAACTTTAAACAATAGTAATATCATCAAAGCCTTCAACGTTCAAAATAATCAATTCCCAAAACACAACGTTCACAAAACACACACGCGTTTTGAAAGAGAGCCTTTAACGAGGCCAAACCGAAGTCTTTTGAAACTTCATTTCAAACAACCAAATAAACACACCAAGACGATCACCGATCATCATATCCATAAAATAAGAAAAGTATGGGCAAGGTACTTGCCTCGATATCACGAGCAATGGAAAAGTGAACGGATACGGCCGGGTAGCCCTCAAATTCCCGAACACTATCTAGAACGCGATAGCACCGAAATTACTACGGGAAAACACCACATGAATCATCAATCACCAACGGAATTCAACATCGGAATCATCGAGCACCTATAATCCTACGTAAGGAATAATAAAACATGATTACGACGAGAATCAAGGCCGAAAACAACGGAAATCCCAACAAACTATCAAAGGGAACTCATTCGAACATTTAATCGAACATTAAATGTTCAAGACCCTTCAAGAACAAAGAAATCACCCCTCGGGTTGAACGAACCAAAGATACGAGTATCCAATCCATAGAACAAGTTCAAAACAACGTTTATACAACAATTAATTGATTAAAAACGGATTGGAATCGAAATCAAAAAGCAAAATCCCCAAATCTACAAAAACAAGGGTTCAAGCCAAAATACCTTGATTTGGATGAATGATTCAAGTAGAGGTCGAAAATCTACAACAAGACTTGAGGTGGATGATCTCTACAAGTTTGGGAGCACTCAAATCGCCCTTGAAATCGCCTAGAAGGGTAGGAGGAAGAGGAGAGGAGAAAATGAATGTTTCTCCTCGAAAATTTGCTCAAAAACGCAGAAAAAGCATGTGTGCCGCGGCACAGGATAAGTGTGCCACGGCCCAGGGCCACAAAAAACGCCCAGGAATCAGCTTAGTGCCGCGGCACAGCTGAAGTGTGCCGCGGCACACGGTACAGTCCACTCCAACACGAAAAAGGCACATCGTGTAGTCTTGGCTATTTCGACCATAACTCCTTTGTCTGGACTCCGATTGACTCACCGTTTGAACCATTGGAAAGCTAACTTGATGCTATATAATGTTTCACAGATTCAGAATTTTTGGAGTTTCCAAGAATTAATGGTGACTTTACAAAGTCGAACTCCCACGTGAAAAAGTCGATTAAGGATACGGAACTCAACAAAACGACACCGAAATGAACTCGGATGACAAAAAGTGCAGAATTAATCATTCTCGGAATGACGAAATGGTCAGGAGAGAGTCGTCAAAACGAACTTCCGCTGAAAAAAGAAAATTACCGAAATTCGAAATTGCGGATATTACATTCTACCCTCCTTAAAAGAAGTTTCGTCCCAAAACTTAAAACAAGTAGGGAGAAGCAATATCCCGCCAGGAAAACTCAATGAGATATGCAAGGAAACGCGTAACTTATGCCCATCGGCGAAACGTTACAAGCAACGCAAGGAATATACGGCGTGAAAACAGGCTCCACGACGATCAACACAACGTCGCCGTTAAGGATATAATAAAACCAACAAGTGACAAGCGTCATCAAATAGATAATACAATCAAGTCAATTATCCGAACAATCACAAAACACAACGAACGAAAATCAATACGATTGACCAACCCAACGGTACATCAATCAAAACGCGAGCCAATCGCTGAACAAATACGAAATTCCACCGCCCAAGGGTTGGAAGATCGAAAACGAGACTAATTTACCAAACTTAAGGGAATTAGGAAGGAGCCTGAATGCTCAACGATCACGAAACGAGGACAAAAACCGAACAAACAAACGACCGAACCACAACGGTCGAGACAACAAAAAGCGAACAATCATGTTCGAATCACGAAGAACAATAAAATTCAAACAACAACTCCAAGGTTCACATCTCGACTCGAGACAATATATGATCCGGTGAAAACAACAACATATGCATTCACATAAGATCCACATGAAAGGGAATAGAAATTGAAAAGTCACAACGACAAACGAGCTATTCCGAAATAATACCACACTCGTTCGATCAACAAAAGCAAGGGGCAGGACAAGCTCAGAAATGTCAACGAACATGATGAGTCGACAAAGTCGAAAACACAAGAGTCCCAAATCCGATCCACTTCGAATAAAAGAACTAATAGAACTAGATGATGTCACTTAGAACAAGGTTCACAAGAATCGAACCGAACTCGAAAAAAATCACATGATAACCAGATCAACCCACAACAAGATCACAGTTCGTTCGGACGATGAAACCGAAATACAGAACAAGTTCAGAAAGTATCAACGAATACGAGCGAGTCAAAAGAATGGAGAAAGAGAAAATATAGAAGTCAAAATAGTACGGGCATTACCTCCGACCTCGTCCACGAAATTCACAAAAACGGGAGCAAGGTAACAAGACATTAAACAACCGACACATAACGGAACCATCACCGATGCACACGGTCATACCAACCCAAGCTCTAACAGCTCGCACATGCGCGACAACGCAGAAATCACCACGAGACGACAACATTCAACACCAACATCCCACCTCTCACGGGGGCTAGCACAACAAATGTGTGGAAAGCGACTCAACGCTCACACCGCCAATTCGATCATACTCGGGAGTAAACATCATAATGACAACGCGAACATCATACATACATACCCAGCCCTCAAACGGGAATGGATGGGTTTTTAAAAAAAAACGAAAACCTCATTTTGAAAATAATTTAGAAGAACACCGGTTGATCTTGAGTATCACCCTTCAAAAAGTACAAACGTGAAACATTGTTATCGAGACTTTGGAGAACCATTTCTCATTTGGTAAAAATGAGGACACTTTCTTTTAGTGAAAAGCTTTCAGAATATTCGACCCTCGGGTCTAAATAAAAGTGTTTCTAAAATATTGAAAATATCTCAAAACATTTTGGTCCTCAGTTGGAGTAATTTTGAAACATATTGCGGCACTAGAAGGCACCTTGAAATCTTGAGAAAATAATTCATTTTAAAAGTACGTCTCGAAATTTATTTTCTAAGATACTCAAGTTTTCAAAGATAATTCAATGGGCTAGAATGCCCAAAAATTTCAGGTAATTACACAAAATATTATAGCGCCGTGGGTCCCGCGCCGGAACTCACCAGGCTAAAAACCATTTACAAAAACGCCAAAAAGGCCGATGACGGTAATATTTCAAAAACTCACGAAAGCCATTTACAAAATACTAAATACCGTCATAAGAATTTCGCCAAAGCGATCAAGGCCATAATGCCAAAAAGTCGGTTAAGGGAATCGGTTATCGAGATAAAACTCGGTCGGTAAAATACCGAAAGTCATTACAAAAGAACTCACGTAGCGGATAAAAGAAATACAGTTCAACATGCACAATCCAACAACACTACTCCTCATAAGAACAAAATATTAGAGTCAAATAACCACATTCAGAACAAAACCACTGGCCCCATTCGAGGCCTCTAAAGACCCTACCACACTGGCTAGTGAACAAGTCGAACGTGTATAAGCACAAAGCTTCCACAAGAGAACTTGTAAAACGTGCAAATCGATTCGAAAATCATCAGCAACGGACAAAAACAACAATAAAAAGACATCACAAGCGATGACACTCCTCGTATAAATCAAATACGAGAGTCGATTAAATACATATCGTGAAATCAAAATGCACATAAGGATTCCATTACTTAACAAATAATCATAAAATAGCTCGTGTCACACGAGGCATAACACAAAGAAGGGAGACTTACTTCCACAGGTCGCACGAAGATGATGATCGCCCACGATACTAATCACGACCAACAAACTCAGACGACGCGTCGCGACACGACTTAGTCAGACAAAATCCGACGAGACAAAGACTCAAACAACACGACTTCACCCGATAGCCTAGGTTTCCTCAACCTAAGCTCCGATACCATTTATGTAACACCCCCAATCCACTCAGGGATATTACACGCCGTAGACCCTCTCCTCGAAGATCTACCAGGCTGGTAACAACATTTAACACCTCGACAATGCCTTCAAGGCTAAATGACTCAGTAGACCGATTTGGTCTTTCAATAAAAATATACAACTCAATTACAACATATACCCACGCAGGGGTCAAAATACAATAAACTCCCGTACAACGGGGAAAAGATACTGCAGCGGAAAAGAAAAATACAACTAGACCAATACGACATCAACGGATCCTCGTGTGATTAGTATCGTTCATCTTTCATCATCCTTCGTGCCGACCCTATGTTATGCTCCAAAACCTGAATGCAAAAATAGACATCCACCCCCCGAATACTCGGGGGTTAGCAAAACTCCACTGTTTTGCTAGTGCAAGTACAAAGTGCAAATACGAGCCATACAATTCACATTCCACGAACGATAATAATTCTGAATCCTCAAAGGTTCAAATACAACAATATGAACACTTCCCGAGGCGAGAGTTTGAGTAAAGACTTCCCAAAATATCAAGGGAAACAATCTATAAAGTGATTTGAAATACCATCGGGAGTTTTAACAGAAAATGATTTAGGATTATCAAATCCTACTTTTCAAAAACCCAAAATACGAAAGGGGTCACCGCCCCAAAGGTTTACTTTCCGAAAAACGACCTTCACCAAACAGTTGGGATTTTAGCCCCAAATCCGTAAAATAACTTTTACAAAACCATTGGGATTTTAGCCCCAAATCTCATCAACTCACAGTACACAAGAACGACCACAAGGTTCGTCTCCCAACATCAAAATCCACAAATAAAGGATTTAACACAAACAACAAAATACTCTAGAGCCATCCTAGCCAAGTAGGCCAAACGAACAACTTACCTCTTACACACTTAGTCAATGCATGCAATCATGAAAACCGTTCAAAAGCACTCATTTCCGGAAATGCCATTATCAAATCACATTTGCAACATGCACCACAATTAACCGCGGACCCACCCCTCCGTGGATCCCTACCGAGACCCCGTCGGATCTAACCCGTAGTGGTTAAAAGCAAGCTCGCGGATCCACCCCTCCGTGGACCCCTACCGAGACCCCGTCGGATCTAACCCGTAGTGAGCATACACACACACACGTTACTCATGCAATACTAATATGCTAAGAATGTAAGTTCATCAAGAATACTTACTAGAGATGGCCATTTATCCGACAACATTATCAACTCTCCAAAACACAATAACAAGATTAAACACGGAATACACAATTCCATAACTTTAAACAATAGTAATATCATCAAAGCCTTCAACGTTCAAAATAATCAATTCCCAAAACACAACGTTCACAAAACACACACGCGTTTTGAAAGAGAGCCTTTAACGAGGCCAAACCGAAGTCTTTTGAAACTTCATTTCAAACAACCAAATAAACACACCAAGACGATCACCGATCATCATATCCATAAAATAAGAAAAGTATGGGCAAGGTACTTACCTCGATATCACGAGCAATGGAAAAGTGAACGGATACGGCCGGGTAGCCCTCAAATTCCCGAACACTATCTGGAACGCGATAGCACCGAAATTACTACGGGAAAACACCACATGAATCATCAATCACCAACGGAATTCAATATCGGAATCATCGAGCACCTATAATCCTCCGTAAGGAATAATAAAACATGATTACGACGAGAATCAAGGCCGAAAACAACGGAAATCCCAACAAACTATCAAAGGGAACTCATTCGAACATTTAATCGAACATTAAATGTTCAAGACCCTTCAAGAACAAAGAAATCACCCCTCGGGTTGAACGAACCAAAGATATGAGTATCCAATCCGTAGAACAAGTTCAAAACAACGTTTATACAACAATTAATTGATTAAAAATGGATTGGAATCGAAATCAAAAAGCAAAATCCCCAAATCTACAAAAACAAGGGTTCAAGCCAAAATACCTTGATTTGGATGAATGATTCAAGTAGAGGTCGAAAATCTACAATAAGACTTAAGGTGGATGATCTCTACAAGTTTGGGAGCACTCAAATCGCCCAAAATCGCCCTTGAAATCGCCTAGAAGGGTAGGAGGAAGAGGAGAGGAGAAAATGAATGTTTCTCCTCGAAAATCTGCTCAAAAATGCAGAAAAAGCCCGTGTGCCGCGGCACAGGATAAGTGTGCCGCGGCCCAGGGCCACAAAAAACGCCCAGGAATCAGCTTAGTGCCGCGGCACAGCTGAAGTGTTCCGCGGCACACGGTACAGTCCACTCCAACACGAAAAAGGCACATCGTGTAGTCTTGGCTATTTCGACCATAACTCCTTCGTCTGGACTCCGATTGACTCACCGTTTGAACCATTGGAAAGATAACTTGATGCTCTATAATGTTGAAAAGATTCAGAATTTTTGGAGTTTCCAAGAATTAATGGTGACTTTACAAAGTCGAACTCCCACGTGAAAAAGTCGATTAAGGATACGGAACTCAACAAAATGACACCGAAACGAACTCGGATGACAAAAAGTGCAGAATTAATCATTCTCGGAATGACTAAACGGTCAGGAGAGAGTCGTCAAAACGAACTTCCGCCGAAAAAATAAAATTACCGAAATTCTAAATTGCGGATATTACATTTTCCACTAGAGTATTGTTGTCCGTTGGGACTGAACTGTGTTGATCCTTCGTTTAGGAACCGTCGTTTTCCACCCGGACCGTTCGTAGTCGCGTTTCACTTCTGTTTCTTCAAGAATGTCTCAAAGGCAAGTACTTTACAGTTGTTTACATGTTCTAGTATTTGAATTATGGCTGTATCGTGGTTGTTGTGGATGGTTATGTGTATGTTCACCTAGGGACGGTCCGACGGGGCCTCTAGGGATACGTATTTCCGTGAGTGTGCGTATCATGGCGTGGTTAGCCACCGGGGATGTCCGGGGCTCTGCGGTACGGTGGCCGTGAGTCTCGTATCAACGGTTAACTTTGAATTGTGATTTGTTGGAGATAACGTGTTTTGTGATTGTACATCATAAATATTCCGGAATATAAAATGTTTTCTAAAATGACTTTTTGGCGCATATATTCATCTGATTAGAATGTAGTTCAAATGGATTGTACTTGCACTAGCAGTTGTCGCTAACCCCTTAAATGGGGAAATACTTTTTGTATTTGAGTGCGATCGTGGGGATAAGCGAGCACCCATTGTATGAGGATGATGGGTAAGCATGATATTGTCCAGTATTTGATTTCCGGAGTTATGTCCGTCGGTTATTATTGATGTCTGATTTTGGGATTATGTATTATAAAATTGGTTTAAGTACTCGAGTACTTCCTATTTAAACTTGTTACTGTTGTGTCCCCGTTTGGGAAATGGATTTGATGACAGAATTTTATTTGTCAGTTATAGTCTTTTATTTAGCTTGTCGTTTTGTTTATGATAGTTTGTCGTTGTCGTATGTCATGTTCGGTACGTTAGCCTGGTGGATTCCACAGTGTGGGGTCCACGGCGCTGTAATATGCCCTGAATGTCTTGGGGGTGTTACAGCGGATGTTTGCTCCGAATCCAGAGGAGAGACCTCACATCCCGCCCGTCGGCTGCACGGCGGTGTATTACCGCTCCCTGTTGTCAGGGCTGAGGTTTCCGCTTCCGTTGGTGCTCTCACGGTGGTTAAGGCAGTGGGGCCTTTGTATTGCCCAAATTCATCCGAATTCTTGGGCTCGGATGGTGGGCCTTTTGATCCTTTTCAGTCAACATGGCTGGGCCGAGCCCAGTTTTGAAGAGTTCAACAGTCTCTTCTTATGGAGGTCGGTCGGCCGATCCGGTTCTGGCTGGTTTTACTTGACAGCCCGACACGCGATGTATAAAGAATTGGTGGATGCGCCGGAGACCATCCATAGTTGGAAGGAACAATGGTTCTATGTGGGGGGGCCGTGGAGAAGCTCGGTTGAGGAGTGGGAGCCTGGTGTGATAGACGCCGAGCTTCGGGTCCCAGAACACTTCACTGCTAAAATGAGTAAGTGTCGTGTTTTGTATTGCCGTTCCCTTTTTTGCCTAACGCTTATCATTTGTTGCATGTGCAGAACGCATCCCGGCTCAAGATACTTCCTACTTGTTTGAAGACCGGGTTGAACAACTCTTGGATCTTCCCGCCGATCGGAGGAAATCGTATCTTCTGGTTACTGAGGATAACCTTTGGGCAGCGGGACTTCGATCAACTGATCCGAGCAGAATGTCTTCATCAGGTAGCTCTTTTTTCTCTTTTTTTTTTAACACGTCTTCCTTATCCAGTCCCTAGGGGCAGGAGTTCGTCGGGGCGGAAAGAGACATCTGCGCAGCGGGTGGCGAGGCTGGCTGCTGAGGCCGCCGAGCGTAGGGAGCGCACGGGCAAACAGAAAAGAGTAGAGATTGAGCCTGAGGATAGCGTGACCAGGGCTGAGGGTTTCTCTATTCCTGAAATTGTTGTGTCCGCCCCGAGCCCTGTACGGACGTGCCGTGCGAAGGGTAAGGAGCCCGCGATTGATTTGGAGGGCCACTATCTCCCGGTGAATAAGGACCGGGAAGAACCTTGTGCCCAGATGAAGGGGCGGCGACTGCGCTGGTTCCTTGACTACGTCCGGGCGGCCACGCCAACCGCCGAGATGCTCGACCGGGTCCCTCCAGCAGTGGTTGAGTCTAGCCATATCCCCATTTTGGGTTGGACGCCGAAAATGGAGATGGTGACCAATGACATGGGTCCGGATGAGCAGATCCAGTTTGGAAATGCTATGATGGGCCGCGCGTTGTGCACCTATGTAAAGGCCACTGGGGAGCTGATGGCCCTGGTTGAGAAGCACAAGAAGGCGGAGGCCGATCTCAAGGCCTTACAGGAGGAGCACCACCTCTGCCCTTCGCTTATCAAGTCTCTGGAGGAGGAGATGACCTCTCTGAAGGGTGAGATGGAGCTTCTGGAAAGCCGGGCCTTCGAGGCCAATATCTGGAAAGGGAAGGCCGACGAGATGTCCACGACGGCCGAGAAGGCGCAAAAACGGTGTCTGGACATAAGGGCCGAGCACGAGGCCTATTTGCATAGCACTAAGGCCCAGCTTGAGCAATTGACCGAGCGGGCCCATACGTGTGAAGCTGCGGGTTATGCCAGGGGCCTTGCCGATGGGGCGGCTGCTTTCCAGAAGACACCCGAGTTCGAGGAGTTGATTAACCTTAACTATGTCTCCACCTGTTATGAGATATTGGATCTCATGAAGGAAGGGAAGACCGTTGAGGAGGTCCAGGCCTATATAAAGTCTCAGGCGGCCGACCTGAAGGTTGAATCTCTCGGAGATGATGAGCCGAAGGCCCCAGAAGTTGTCGAAGATCCGGTGTTGATTCCGTCCGGTGAAGGTGGACAGACTTCTCAGGCGGCCGGTCAGGAGGACAGGGCCGAGTAGATTTTTTGTTTTATTCCATGTATGGCCTGCGAGCCGTTTTTCCTTGGTTTCCTTTGTATTCTGATGTAGAACGGCTTATTTTAAATGAATGAAATCTTTTTATGGCCTCTGTTGCTTTTCTCTGTATGTTTGGGCTCGGTTGGTCTGGCTGTTGCCTTTTCTGTTCACCATTTGTTGACTGTGCCGGATGGGCTGACCTTATGAGGTGCCGAGGCGAACTCGGTCTTATAGTGCCGGGGGAGCCGGTCATTCGAGGTGCCGAGGCGAGCTCGGTCTTATAGTGCCGGGGGAGCCAGTCATTCGAGGTGCCGAGGCGAGCTCGGTCTTATAGTGCCGGGGGAGCCGGTCATTCGAGGTGCCGAGGCTAGCTCGGTCTTATAGTGCCGGGGGAGCCAGTCATTCGAGGTGCCGAGGCTAGCTCGGTCTTATAGTGCCGGGGGAGCCAGTCATTCGAGGTGCCGAGGCTAGCTCGGTCTTATAGTGCCGGGGGAGCCGGTTATTCGAGGTGCCGAGGCTAGCTCGGTCTTATAGTGCCGGGGGAGCCGGTCATTCGAGGTCCCGGATGGGCCGGTCTTATGAGGCGCCGAGGCGAACTCGGTCTTATAGTGCCGGATGGGCCGGTCTTATGAGGTAACGAGGCGAACTCGGTCTTATAGTGCCGGATGGGCCGGTCTTATGAGGTGCCGAGTCGAACTCGGTCTTATAGTGCCGGATGGGCCGGTCTTATGAGGTGTCGAGGCGAACTCGGTCTTATGAGGTGCCGAGGCGAACTCGGCCTTATAGTGCCGGATGGGCCGGTCTTATGAGGTGCCGAGGCGAACTCGGCCTTATAGTGCCGGATGGGCCGGTCTTATGAGGTGCCGAGGCGAACTCGGACTTATAGTGCCGGATGGTCCGGTCTTATGAGGTGCCGAGGCAAACTCGGTCTTATAGTGCCGGATGGGCCGATTTTATGAGGTGCCGAGGCGAACTCGGCCTTATAGTGCCGGATGGGCCGGTCTTATGAGGTGCCGAGGCGAACTCGGTCTTATAGTGTATTAAATTTAAAGATGAAATAGAGCTGGATTTTATTGATAATACCTTTTTAAGGACATGGCCTTCATCGAATGAATTAATCCTTGGCCATTCATATACTCTAACTAGCAAACTCCGTTCTGAAGGGCTTTGTTACTCTTGTACGCCATGGTCGCGGGTAACCGAGCAAAAAATAAACAATCTTATATGAAAGTCGACTGTGATGACGGCGTAGTGTTACCTCAACTTCATCTTCTAGATGGGGGGGGGGGGGGGGGGGGGCGACCCGGACGATCGTCCCTTTGACGGGTGGCGGTAGGCCATAAACGTAAGTGGGTTTCATACGAGCTTTGGATCTAAGAAGCGAAGGTTTGGCATCGTGCGTATCTTTACTCCAGCCCAATAGCTCCTTTCTCTGTTCCGGCTAGTAGCGTCCTTGTCGAAGTAATTTGTCGGCCGATATTGGGCCGCCGAAGGGGTTGTCGTGTGTCCGCTTGGGCACCTTACTAAGGGCGTATTCGAATAAGCCCTTTCAGCGGCCGGTCTGGATTCCCCTGTGTAAGGCTCCTCCCATGGCGACCCGGATGGGTCACGGTTTGAAGTACTCTAGTTCTTGTGGGTACCCTGCTGTGCTGGGGGCGTGGAACTGGAGGCCGCACTTGTCCTTGCAATTGACATTGTTCGGCTGCCGATTGGTCGGTTCGGTTGTTTCTTGGTTCACAGAGGGCGTTACAGTTCCTTGATAATCTTACCACCAGGTCCGGGTCGGGTCGAGGAAATTGACCAAACTGGGTTTTCGGACTGGCCCAGAGGGCTTCATATTCCGTCTTGTAGTTGGTGGCTAGAAAACCTGGGCAAGTGGCCGAGCAGAGCAAACGTTGGTCGGGGCCGGCGAGGGCCATTCCTGCGCCTATCTTCAGGGGGCTAGTATGAGTGCATAGACCAGCTCTACCGGGGCGTATCCGAGCTCGGCATCAGATAGGCCGGATATCGGACCGTGTTTTCCGATCAGGCGAAGGCGGTGCAGATTGCAGCGGGATTCTCCTCGGGTCGGCAGTGGCAGGATTGTTGGTAACTCGGTCAGCCGGGCCCCTCTTTCCTTATAAAAATTATACCTTTGCTTATTTCAGTTTTACTAACATGTCCCACTTTCTGCTGTTTTTTCATCATCTCGAATTTTAAGTTTCGTTGTTGGCCTCCTAATGGCCGTTATTCGGGCGCTTATGCGGAAAACTCATTAGGTTCCGGTGATTCCATCTGACCTCAGCCTAATCTTTGCCCAATAATGGCTTGAGTTTTCTCGCCTGCATCCCAACAGATTATTCTTTCCGGATTACCAGGATCTTTGTGAGGATATGTCGGGAATTCCGAAAGAGTTTGCAGATATTATGGTGTATGTTGATTGCAACTTTAATTTGAAGGATACGAGGGCTCTTTGAGAAATTTTCTAGAGCTTTGAGTTGCGCTCGATATCCTTCGAGTTATGACCTTCAACAGGTCAGCCGAGTCGAGCAGGAACTCATGGTCACAATGGCTCTTGTGCTTTCAACTCCTTATTACGATGATTCCTATGCTTTCGACTCATAATTACGATGATTCCTATGCTTTCAAATCACCACTTATTGGTGAGGGTGGTTATTACCGGATGAACGCAAGGTATGCCAAAGCGCTCCGTCAACTTGAACGGGTTTCCCTTCTTGGTGGCGGGCTGTTTATATTCAGAACTTGTAGTTATAGCTTGAGTGAGTGGTTCAAGATTCCGGAGCCCTCCTTCTAGCGCCATTCTGTTGACGTCTGGTTTGGTCAACATCACGTGTGCTGATCTGGACGAATGGATCGAAGCCACGTAGAAAATAATAAACAGGATGCATAAATAGAATGAAAAGTATTGGACCATTAAATTTTATTAATGATCTTGAAAAAGAGTGGGGTCGGGCCGAAAATATTTTGGCCGGACCGTTTTGCTGTTGCTTGCTAATTACAAGTCTTATCCTTTTCTCTTTTCTCTCTTTTTTTATCTCTCTTTCTTTCTCTCTCTATCTCTTTTTTTATCTTTTTGAAAAGTCCTCTTATTGTACATTCTCCTGGCATATATATAGCCAACATTAGCCATTCATGAGATGACAGCTGGAAGATTCAGGTGAATATGCTTGACATTTGTCACAGTGTAGTGACTTCTTCGCCGCGTGTCACCTTCTTAGGTTTGCTTTGGGAAGGGATATGACAGCCTTCCTTTATTATCCTGTCTGCCTGTTCTTCGTGCTTTTGGCAATACTTATCTGTTGCGGCCAAACAACGAGTCGGCCCTCGAGCTTCCGCTATTCCAGTCGGTCTTGTTTATGATTATGGTTCGGAGCGTATTTATATAAGTGCTTTCGGTCCTTCAGGTCGGGTTAAGTCGGCTCTAATGTCTCTGCCCGGTCCGGTTCTTTGTGAGCCCGAGAGACAATCGGGTCTATGACCGGTTCGGCTCCAGGATCTGCTCGGCTGGTCGACTGTCTGGAGCGCTTAAGTGGATGCCAAGGTGGATCGACTACCAACAAGATTAACACAACTTTGTGAATTGATGACACTGGTTCTTGAAGAATGTGACTTCTAATATAATATCTCTAAAGTTATGTGACTAAAATTACAAAATTTAAAATTTAGTTCAATCATAAGGTAACACATCCGGTGCTGCAATTATTAATAATTAATTTTAACATGTAGATTTGTTATTTATACATATATCCTTTTTGCCTATTTAGTATTTAGTTTAGCTAATTTTTAATACATGAATAACACATATAACATCCACCACACATAACAGCCGCACATGTGTTAAATGCAGGGATGTAGGGCTGTAATTCGACTCGAGCGAACTGAGTTTCGAGTCGGGCACTAAACGAGCGAGGTTAATCTAGTCGAGTCGAGCCGACTCGTTTAACTAATGGAGCCTAAACCTCTGCCCGAGCTCGACTTGTTTAATTTTACGAGTCAAGTCGAGATGGCTCGTTTAGCTAAACGATCCGGTTTTAACGAGTCGGGCGAGCTGGCTCGTTTAATTTTACACTTAATTGAGCCCAAACCTCTGCCCGAACCCGGCTCGTTTAATTTGACGAGTCGAGTCGGGCCGGTTCGTTTAATTAAACGAGCCAAAACCTCTACCCAAACTCTACTCGTTTAACTAAATGAGCCGAGTCGAGCCCAGTTAACGAGTTCGTGCCGCCCGACCCGAATTACAGCTACAAGGATGGGATATAAACACGTATATATAGATAAAATGGGCACTTGCATATTATGTTTAGCAAAATGCCGCCTTAAGCATCGTACTAGATTAGTTCGCGGTTCTTATTTTTATGAATGTCGTAGGTATGCGAACGAGTCTACTTATAAGGGTATTTTATATATTTTCTGTATGAATAGACTAAAAAGACACATTTTGCTTTTATTATTATGGTATTGTATTATTGTTGATTGAGAATATGATAGAAACTTAAATTTTCAATTTTATGTATTAATATTTTAATACTTTTAAAATATAAAATAAAACTTAGTGATATTTTTATTATTTTATTTTTTATTTATAAATTATTTTTATTATGACGGACCAGGTCTGATACCCGCCCTATCCGAACCGATTTTGCGGGCAATCGAAAAGCTGGAATCCCTCGTCTATGAGCCGAATCATTGTTTTTTATTTTGCTGAACTGGTGAGAACAGATCAGTTCATAGAGATTGGTCATAGACCGGGTATCCGGTACCTAAACACCCCTAGTTGTGTGTAACAATTTTTGTAGTTAGTTCTACCCACCTAAAAATGGACTAAGAAATACAATATTTAACCCACAAAGATAGTCGAGTTGGTGGAGTATGTGAGCCCGGAACTGAAAGATCACGAATTCGATTCCTCCTGCCTACACTTTCTCGGTTGAACCTGTCACGTAGAGTTTGCCTAATGTGATTTAATTAGTTGACTTAATTTGCAGACTATTACGTTCAGTCGAAAATTTATTTTAATACGCGCTTGAAGAATAGCAGCTATCGGGAAAAAAAATAAAAAAATAATATATTTAAATAGCCAGGAGTCTTTGTGCCAAATCGATGGTAATTATAGAAGCTGTCTTTGCTTTGCATTAATCGATTGGAACTTCTAAGCATGCGCGAAGTGTACGAGAAAAGGCATTGGGAACCCTGAAATTGCTCGAGCGACTCGCGATTTACTTCTCTCAATGGGTTAGGAGTGGGTTCATTGAGAGACTATGATTAGTCCGACTAAGCTGGGATCACCTAATTATAAAAAAAATAAAAATAAAATAAAGGAACACAGAAAAAAAAAGAGCAAAATAGTGCCTCCATCCGCACAAAAGTTTGTCCCGGTCATCGTGGTCAGTGGTTAGTGGATGCTGGATACAGAGAAGACTGGAAGATCATGCGAGTGTGTATATATATAATATAAAAGCCTCCACGCAACAAATTCATTTTCGGATTCACCAACCAAAAACCGCATAAATCCACCACCCACCACCACTAATTAAACCCCCACTGCTACAAAAAAAAAAAAAAACCGTTCAACTCAAAACGCCGCCGTCGGGCGTGTAATTTTTTTCCAGCTATTCCCTGATGGAGGGGCAATCGCGCAAATGGATGATCCTGGTGGCGACGATATGGATCCAGGCCTTCACGGGGACGAATTTCGATTTCTCGGCGTACTCGTCGGAGATGAAGGCGGTCCTGGGGATATCTCAGGTGCAGCTCAATTATCTGGCCACCGCGTCGGACCTCGGTAAGGCGGTGGGATGGTCGTCTGGGCTGGCGCTGATGTGGCTGCCGCTGTGGGCGGTGCTGTTCGCGGCGGCGGCTATGGGGTTGATTGGTTACGGGGTGCAGTGGCTCGTCCTTACGAACGTGGTCGCCTTACCGTATTTCGTGGTTAGTTATTTCGTAGCCCCTCAATTTCCGGTCCTTCAGTTGGGTGATTTTATTTTATTTTTTTGTCCTGTTTTTAGTATTTATTAAAACTAAAATTTAATTAATTTATTAAATAATTGTTTTAGGTAATTTTCTAAAGAGAACATGAGAATTGCTAGCTTGGTCTTTAGGAGTTTGTTTTGATGGTTAGTCTTCGTTTTTACACAAAATGTTGTTTTTACGCTAAATATTGTTATTACACATTTATTAGCTAACAAAAGGCTTACAATTACACCTATTAAGTGAACGTTAGAAAAGAAGAATGGTCTTGTTGGTGTGAGTAGTAACATCAAATCTTAGGGGGGAGTGGTCACCTAATACCTTAGGTGCCACATCACTCTATCCAATAAAAACCCTCCAACTCAAAACTACCGAATTCTACCCTAACACTACCCTAAGTGGAGGGAGTAGTCACCTATACTACCCGATTTTTTTTTTCATACATAAAATCACATACAATATTAAAATAAAAACATACCATTTCATTAAAAATAAAAATATTACATAATACTTAAAAAAAAACATTACATAAAAACATACCATTTTCTCACCAAAGCCGCTCGTGTTCACAAACCGAACAACATACCCGATCGTGCTACCCGATGAGGAGGGGACGGTGTTGTCGATCGGGTAACACAAACCGATCAGGGTACCCGAACCCACTCCCTCCCCCCTTATAAGTCTTTAGGCTGTGTTTAGTAAAACTAGCTGATAAACTTGTTGGTAACTGATAGGCTAGCTGATTGGGTAGCTGATAAGCTAGCTGATTATGTAGCTGATAAGTAGCTGATTTTAATGTAGATTTTTAGCAAATTAGCTGATAAGTTGGTTTTTTTTATAAAATTACATAAAATGACATCACTTTTATTTTTCTATTAATTTTTAAACTTTCTCATTATATTTTAACAATAATTGTTATAAAATAAAATAAATGATATTTTTGTCTATTATTATTTTAATATATACTACCTCTAAATTACACTATGTACTACTCACAGTTCACTGTCACTTTGAAAAGTCATTGATAATTTATTTTTGATGGTTTAAAATTGCCGCTGAATAGGACTTGTGTGTATAATTTTAGTTACGAACAAGTTCACAACAACAATAGGTATCAAAAAGATTCCGTAAAATATAAAAGATAAATCGAACACAATTATTGCATTATATTTATAACAAAGTAATTCATTAGCAAGTGTAATAGAGTGATGATCAGACTAACCATAATTTTTTGCGTTCACCACTCATCTGAAGCCTCAATTTTTCCTGAAAAATTAACGGATGGTGGGTTTATCTGTAATATGTCAATTACTCGGAGGGTGTTTATGTAAAAAAATCCATGTTTTTATTTAGGTCACGGACATATATGGAATATATAAAGATGAGAAGCTAGCTTCTTTTTTTCATAAGCTTGAAAAACTAGCTTATCAATCAACTAGCTTATAAGCTAGCTGATTTGAGAAGCTAGTCGTTTACGAAACGAACTTTTTTTTAGTCAATAGTCAAATAAGCTCTTGAAGCTTATAAGCTAACTGATAAGCTAGTGCTAAACACAACCTTACGTTGTGTTTAGCACTACTAGCTGGTAAGCT
Source organism: Orobanche coerulescens (assembly GCA_033398695.1). NCBI lineage: Eukaryota > Viridiplantae > Streptophyta > Magnoliopsida > Lamiales > Orobanchaceae > Orobanche > Orobanche coerulescens. Next base: position 8,690,180 of record CM065805.1, on the reverse strand, counting down.
AGGTGGTAGCTGATAAGCTAGCTGATAGCTGATTGAGTAGCTCATAACCTAGCTGATTATGTAGCTGATTGGGTACCTGATAAGCTAGCTGATTTTAATGTAGATGTTTAGCAAATTAGTTGATAAGCTAGCTGGGTTTTTTTTTTTGGCGTCGGAGTTGGTACGCCATGAAGAGTTCGCTCAAACGTTGCATATGTTTGTGTACATAGCTTCATCGATTTCATGCTCCATTTCTTCGTCAATGTTATGCAGTTGATGATGATTTGGGATACGTCGAAATCCCCGAGGGTCAACCTCTTCTTCACTAGTAGTTGTTGTACTACCATAATATATACTTTCATGTGTCGTAGCATCATATTCAGCTTCTTGATTTTCATTTTCAAAACAGGGTGGAGATTGGTTTTGAGGCTCCCGAATAGTTATACCAGATGTTTTTTTTTATTTGCCCCAAAGAGCCATTCGTTCTAACTTGGACATTTTGAATTTTTTGGGAGACGTAACAACACCCGTTCCCTTGTGAAAGCTCGATATAATGATAAAATGATAGTAGAAAGAAAGAGATATTAAATTATAAAAAAAAAGATTTGAGAGCTAGATATATTAGATTGAGAACGGGTGTGAAAAATGAGAGAGGTTGGGGGATATTTATAGATATAATTTTTTATTTCTATTTTTTTTTTGTTGAAAAAATTTAAATTTTTCTGTTGAACCCGCCGGGTCTCAGGTTCGACCTGCCGGGTCCAACGGGCATTTTTCTCAAAAAATATTATAATTTCCAGGCGGGTCGACAGGTCGGACCTGGCGGGCCGGACCCGGCGAGTCGCTAAATGTAGGACCCGGACCTCACCCGTGTATACCACGGGTCCGAGTCGCTGGGTCCGACGGTTGGCCGGCTCTAGGTCCTACACGGGTCCGGCAGGTCCGGGTCGACGGGTCGACCTGCCGGGTCCAAGTTTTTTGGACACCTTTACCGGCAGAGCAATCGGTGGCAGGTCTTCGGTGACGGCTATTTGTTTTCCTTTTATTTTGTGCCGCTTGAGGTCAATATATTTTTTTAGCAAAGTAATCTCGTTATTTGATTGTTTTAATCTAATTATGGCACTGCCACTGTGTCATTATGACATAGGTTGTCACTAGTGTGTAATATAAATGACACTATTTCTTTTGGTCGTAATGTGCACCTGAACGGATTATTTTACCCGTAGTGTCTTTTATTTTCTGATCGTGCACACCTGCAACGATCCTTCATTTACAATCATGTATTCTTGTACAATAAGACAAAAAGACAATATGTTCAATGTACAACTATTGTGTAAAGAACTAAGGGGCTGTTTACTTGTGACTTAATCAGTTTAATGGGTAAAATGTCTTAGGCCCTGTTCTTTTGGACTTATTTTGATTTTGATTCGATTGATTGATTCGATTCGAGTCCATTCGATTCGATTCGATTCGATTCGAGTCTATTCGATTGATTCGATTCGAATCGATTCTTGTTCTTCTTCTTATTATTATTAATCTTAATTATTATTATTGTTATTATTACTAATAATATTACTATTATCGTTGTTGTTGTTAATTATTATTATTATTATTTACCATTATTATTATTATTATTTACCCTTAATATATATTTCAGTTCAATTCAGTTCATTTGATTCGATTCGATTCCATTCGATTCAATTGATTCGATTCGAATCCATTCGATTGATTCGATTGAATTCATTCGATCCAAAAGAACATAGCCTTATTCGCTCAGACGTTTGGAGGTGTTTACTTGTGGCTTAATGGCTTATCCGGGAAGACAAAAATGGCTTATTCATTAAGCATGAAAAGGGTGTTGTCCCCATTAAGACAAAAAAATGACTCCCCTACCCCTAATTGAAAACCGCACATTTATATATACAATATAAATAATTTAGGACAAAAAAATGACTCTCCTGTTCCCATTATATATACTCATTTATATATACAATATAAAAATTTAGGTCTTAATATAAATGAATGTAATATATATTATTCATATATAAATAATATACATTATTAATTTATATATAATATTTGTTACTATGTAGTATTGTATAAATAAACTTTTGTATATACAAAATATCATATATATTATGAATATATAAATAAATATTATATATTACTTATATATTAACATTTATTCATATGTATAATATTTATTATATATGTTCTTATATATTTAAAATATATTTCTATATATAAATATATATTGTAAATTTTACGTATGATTTATATACGTATTAAATATTTTATATATTACTTACATACAAATTTTACGTATGATTTATATACGTATGAATTATTTATGTATAATATTTTGTTTAAATTTAAATAATATATATTTAGAAGATGAGTCAAACTTGATTTTTCAATAATATTTAAATTTGTCTACTTTGTGTTTGAATTTGGCTTCTTTGTGATTGAACTTGACTTTTTTGTGTTTGAAATTGGATTTTTAAGTACTTTATGAATTTATGTTTTGATTTTTGGATTATATCATTTATATTGCTTAAAAAATAAACAATAATTTATAAAACAGTTTATAATTCATATTCAGGGGTAAATCGGTCATTTCTGTTATTCAGACAGTTTATTCAGATGAAAAAGTAAACAACAGCATCAATTTACCCAGACAGATAAATTTAACCAGACAGACATAATTTACCCAGACAGACAAGTTTGATAAACAGCCCCTAAATGAGCGCACTTCATCGATTGATACTTTTTTTTTACTAAATTACGTTAGTTATTTTTGTGATTTGAAGAAAGTATTAATTTATGATATTGATGAGACCACTCATTTGTATAGAGATTTTTTAGAAAATTATATCTTATCAAAATTGCTAAATTATTTACCCGATCCAAGTCCAGACCAGAAAAAATTATTAATTAGGGAGTTACTGATTTATAGTGTATAAATTTATGGAGATATTACGCCATATTCTCTTTACTCGACTTTTATTCAACTTAGATTAATTTTACTGAATAAATTGATTGAAACTGATTTTTGTTATTGAAATTGATTTTTAGTGATTCACAATATATTTTATTAAATGAAGTTACTGATTTTACTGATTATAACCTATTTTACCAATTAGAACTGAATTCGCTGATTTAGAATAATTTTTATTGATTGAAATCAATTTTTACTGATGAGTGGAAAAAGCTTTCGTGCTAACAGGGCCATGTACTAACACATGCTAACAGTACTGAAATGTATATGTGTACTCGAATATTTATATTTTGAGTACTGAACTAAGTATTTGCAGAGTATATATGTACTCAAATCTTTATGTTTTGAGTACATATGTACTCTCATTATTTTTCAGAGTATATGTGTACAAATGTTTATGTTTTACTTAGCTAGAAGGCATCAATGGGCGATCCGAAAGGCTCATGGCCTAGGTTGCTGACCTCCATTGCACTTGGGAGGGGTGCCTGCCTAAGGTCGACCCAAAGTGGTCGATCCTACGTCATAAATGTATGTTTTGAGTACATATGTACTCTCATATTTTTACCTCCTAAAATATTAGCATAGTCAGCATCAATTGGTGTTAACACCATAGACGAGCCCACAACTCATGGTGAAATGATAAGAAAACAGGCATATACAGTGTAAAACCGAGTTAACTCGTTTAAAGAAAGGTTTTCTAATTGTAACAAATAATTTCTTCTATTATACTCCCTTCGTCCATAAAAATACTTTGATCGGTCTTTTCAAATATACCTTTGATCATTAATAATTTTAATTATACATGAATAAAAATTATAAAAAATAAATATTTGGGAATACATATTAAGACAAATCAAACAATTACTTACATTACTATAATTTTTTATAGATTGGTCGCAATTATGGTCAAAATTTATGAATTTTGATCTGTAAAAGTTAAAATGGACATATTTTTGGTGGACGAAAAAAAAAAAAAAACTAAATCACCTCATTTTCACCTTTCGGTTTTGCAGGTATTTCTACTCTGCTTGTTAGCCGGAACCAGCATCTGTTGGTTCAACACAGTTTGCTTTGTTCTCTGCATAAAGAATTTCCCATCCACCGTCCCGCTTGCCCTCTCCCTCACCGTGAGTTTCAACGGCGTGAGCGCAGCCCTATACAATCTCGCCGCGATCTCACTCAACCCTCATTCAAGCGCCGTCTATCTTCTCCTCAACGCCCTAATACCTTTCTTCACATCAACCGTCGCCCTAATCCCCATCCTCCGGCAACCTCCCGACGAACCCCAGCCGTCCGATCTCATCAAACGCGACCAGCTCACATTCCTCAAGCTAAACCTACTAGCTACCGCCACCGGCCTTTACCTTCTTCTCCTCCATCCATCATGTCCGTCGACTGCATGTGTTCTGTTTTCCGGCGCCGTTTTGCTTCTGATTCTCCCGCTAGCCGTCCCGGGCGTTATCTACGCTCGGGATTGGTTCGAACGGACGGTTTGTTACTCCAGCTTCCGTCTCGACGGCTCGGGTTTTATTCTCGTCCATGCGGATGATCTCGAAGCGCATAAAGAGCTCTTGGGCTGTCCCGATAAGGTCGCTGACGGAGTGACGGATTCTAATGATTTGGTCGGGAAGGACCGGCCGGTGGTGCTCGGGCAGGAGCATAATGTGGGAATGCTTGCCCGGAGATTGGATTTTTGGTTGTATTATGGAGCATATTTCTGTGGGGGTACTATTGGGCTGGTGTACAGCAATAATATCGGGCAGATAGCGCAGTCGCTTGGGCATAGTTTGATGAATTCGAAGCTCATCACGATATATTCGTCCTTCTCCTTCTTCGGCCGCCTGCTTTCGGCTGCGCCGGATTTTGTACGGATGTAAGTGAACAATACAAGTGTTTCATATTAAAAACAACTTATGGTTTTAGGGGAATCTAACTTAGTTTACTTAGAATAGGAAACTCAATGTTTAAACAATTATTTAATTTAAACAACCTACAAGGGCACGTGGGAGCGGAAGCTCTTGGATAATCTAGTTTTTTAATACGAAATTACTACTAATAATTATTTATTAATTTAGTTATTTAAATTTAATCTTTAACATTTTCGAAGTAATTTTTATTATTTATTAAAACTAAAATTTATTTACTTTATTAAATAATTATTTTAGGTAATTTTCTAAAGATAACATGCGAATTACTAGTTTGGTCTTTAGGATTTTATTTTGATTGTTAGTCTTTGTTTTTACACAAAATATCGTTTTTACGCTAAAATATTGTTATTAGACATTTATTAGCTAACAAAAGGCTTACAATTACAACTAGTCGCCTCGAAACTTGCACCTTGCTTTCTGGCAGGCAAACGCCTAAGTTTACGCCTCCGCCTTTTTAAAAAATTGAGGAAAATAGTTGAGAATGGTGAACGAGTTGTAGAAGTACTTTATTTCATTATTTGTGTGCCAAAGTAAAATCAGGAATCGGAAAATCTCAATCGACCATTTCCATGCATTAGGATTTTGATTAAGTTATATAGAACGAGAAGTAGAGTTCACTTAGTATTTGAAGAAATACTAATGGTCGATTAAGTTATGCAGGAAGTTCTACTTTGCAAGGACCGGATGGCTCGCCATCGCGCTCCTTCCCACGCCGATTGCCTTCTTTTTCCTCTCTTCATTCGGAGGCGACTCGTGGGCAGTCCAAACCGGGACAGCACTAATCGGTCTCAGCTCGGGCTTCATATTTGCTGCTGCAGTTACCGTGACATCCGAGCTTTTTGGGCCCGAGAGCCTAGGCGTAAACCACAACATTCTCATCACAAACATTCCCATCGGATCTCTTGTCTATGGATTCCTAGCCGCAACGGTTTACGATACCAACGCCTCGAGTCGTGTAGGCCTCATGACTGATTCTTTTGTGTGCATGGGAAAAGAATGCTATTTCATGACATTTGTGTGGTGGGGATGTATTTCCCTGCTGGGTCTAGGATCTAGTGTGCTGCTGTTCTTGAGAACGCGGCCGGCTTATCACAGATTTGAACGGAGTCGGAGATCGACAGTTTTGTGTTAATGAGTTTTTTGTTTGGTAGATTATCTTACGGAATTTTACAAAATGGACCATTTACACCTACCCCTGTATTTTTAAATAGGCACATTACCGTGTTTTCAAAAAGGTGCAACCTGTCCCCTCTATCGTCTTATGCACACAAGGGGTGTGATTTGCACCGTCTGTATAAAACATAGGGGTTTAATCTGCAACTTTTTAAGAATACAAGTGAGTAATGTGCCTATTTAATTTATACAAGGGTAATTGGCCTATTTCTTATTAAAGCATAGGGGCTATTTAATTTATATCGGAAGGTAAACTGCCCGTTTTATAGAACACAGAAGGGTAATCCGCCATTCACGAATATGATATGAAATACTACCATTTTTTTGCCACCAGTTATTAACTTGCAGGAGGAGGGCGTTATATATCTCTTTCGTTCGAGTTGAAAAGTTTACTTGCAAAAACATAATTTTTATTCTAGTAGAAGAGTCTACTTCCAAAATAAAATATTAATCTCTATTTAAAATTTATATAATGTTCCTTAAGATTTTTTTTTTTGCTAAATAAATTACAATATTAGTTGATTAAAATAATTTTTTGAAAATGAATCAAAATGGGACGGAGGAAGTAGCTTGCAGACAATATTCGAAATTAATTCAAAATTGAAAATGATATTTTTGTTGTTCGAGTAATTTAGAAATAAGTAAAAAAAGAAAGAAAATAACCATTTTCAGATAGCAATGCCTAAGTAAATATATTGATAAATATTAATATTTACGGTGCATTTGGTAGTTTAACTAAGATAACCTAGCCGTTCTAATTTATTGAGATGCTATTTTGAGTAACGCCTCGATAAACTAACTTATAAACTAACTTATTTTTACCATATATTTTGGGGCGCCATGAGTCATGCCAACCGCTGGTGCCATAAGTCTTGCCCAGCATTAACACCATAACAGAACATGTATCTACTAAACATAAAGCCTAGAATGATGAAGATGTTGACATTCTGAACCCAAGATGCAGTTGATGGATCCAATCCGAATAGGAAATTCCTTCCCAACCGGCTCGAAATGACTCGAACCCAGGGTTTAAAGCCTAGACATTGGTCGTTGTTACCACTTGCGCTAACTCACTTTGTCGATCATTTTATTTCCATGCAAAAATAATAATTTCATATTGTATTCATCGAATATAAATAACAAAAGAAAAGAGTTTGGATGAACAAAAAAAAAAGAAAAATTAATCTAAGTAGAATGGTACATACAAAATGTTTGATTCTTGATACAAAGAAACAATCTCTCATAAGCCAAAGCCATCTTTCGTGCCGTGAACATAGCACTTGCATATTCCCTACAAGCCTTTCCTCTCTGTGCCAACCTCTTAACCCCTTCTCCCACAACCAATTCCAATGCCTCTTTCAAAGACTCGACGTTCGGCGAAAACATGAAACCAAACTCATCATCGACAACAATCGTCCCCTTAATGCTAGGAAATCTCGACGCCATAACCGGCTTCCCACTCATCATCGCCTCCATGAGCGTGAGATCGAGCCCTTGTGGCCTAAGAGTCGGATTAACAAAGATGTCGATCGCGTTGTAAAAGCCGCGCAACTCTATTGGATTCATTGACCCCAACACTAAAACTTGAGGCCCCAACTCTTTATATCTACTTTGCCATGGGCCGGACCCGGCCACGATCAAGTACACATTAGGGTTCTTGAGCTTGAGCTTGGAAAATGCCTCATAGAGCAATGGATGGCCTTTATCTTTCACTAGTCTCCCCGCGATACCAAGAACTAGACTAGCATTACGCGGGACGCCGATCCTTAACCTAAATTCTTGTCCTAATTTTGAATCTTGGATGAAGTCATCCTCATCGACGCCATTGACAATCACATGAACCCTCTTGGTTGGAATCTGGTAGACATCTCTTAGCATCTCCCCACAACTATCACTTATGGCTACATGGTGTGCATAGTTTGAGAAGAATCTTATTTCATTCAATACTTTAGGAATCATACCTTGTAGACTATTGTTGAAGGCGGGGGATATGTGCTCGTCCGGCTTTCGAGTTAAATCTTGGTAGATGCTCGATTGCACACTCTCGAGGGCGATCCCATGCCACGAGACGGCTAGGTTTTGAACCCCCGCAGCCAGCCAGAATGGGAGAGCCACACTCTCCGAGTGGATCACATCGAACGGCTTGCGTTGGTTCTCTTGTTGGAATTGTTCCCATGCCTTGTTGTACCGCCATTTGTCAGGTTCGCCCTCGTGCCAGTGTATGACCGGCGACGATGGCGGACTCTGAATAATCATCATCCAGAAAAACATTTCTAGTGTCATTATCCATCTCTTCTAGATATTGTACCAATGAATATATAAATTATACTCTTATATTTGTTTTAAAAATTATTTCATAATAGTATTTTCTTAATAAATTTTTTCATGATATAATTAAAAAATCATTTATGATCGAAATTTCATATCAAAAAGCAAAAACGATGTCTACTAAAAAACATAGATGATATAATAATATCTATTATCTAAAATTACCTTTTCTCTTACTTAAATAAAATTAGATCTTGTTAGTAATTTTTCAACTTTTCTTGGGATACAACGAAAATACTATACCTCCATATTTTATTAAAAAATATATATAATTATATATATTCATTCCAAATAAAATTTAAGATTTTAAGTTTTGAACCCCATAAATCACCAGGTGGCTACTAGAGTTAGTACCTGTCCCGCAATTGGTGTCGCCGCCTGATCGGCCGGAGGGGACGTGAAGACGTGTACTTGATGCCCCCGCCGTGCCAGGGCGGTGTAGAGCGTGTACGCGTGGCGCTCCATGCCGCCGGGCGTCGTGGTGGTGGGCCATTTCCGGGAGAAAACGGCGATTCTGAGAGCCGTCGGGGGAGGACGCGCCGCGTCGAATGCGAGCTTGTTCCACGCGAACTCGGCGCGCCGAAGGTCGCCGGACCACGGCTTGTTGTCGTTGGATGAGAGGTTTGTGCATATGTAGCTTGATGGGGTGTGGAGGAGAAGCAAAGCTGGGATTGTGAAGACCACTATGAAGAATAGAGTTATGGCAAGATTGGAGTGAAGGTTGACTAATGGTTTCTTGGTTTTGTTGGTGTTGGTGGTGCTGGTGGCCATTTTAGTTTGAAATTATGGGGTTCTAATTTGTTCATCAGTGTGTGTTTTATTTTGTTTTTTTTGGGAAGTTTTTGAAGGAAAAGTTAGGCAAGAAATGAAGCAAAGTGTAGGGGTGGTTCGGTACCGTATACCAAAAATTTTTATTCATACCGTATACCGTATCGAAATTTTCGGTATACCGATTTTTTGATATACCGAAAATTTCGGTATGACCTATTTACATACCGTTATTGTACCGAAATATCGGTATACCGAAATCAAGCCGGTATGCCGTTAATTTTTCGGTATATCGAAACTTCTGCGGTATACCGAAAATTTTAAGATATATCAAAAAAATTCAATATACTATACAGAGTTTGGTATACTGAAAAATTTCGATATACCGATAATTTTTCGGTATATCGAAAATTTTCGGTACATGTCGAAAAAAATTTCGTATACCGAAAATTTTCGGTATACCTCGGTATATCGAAAATTTCAAAATCTCATACCGTTACCGTACCGAAAATACCGGTAACGGTATCATACCGTACCGAAAAAATCGATATACTGAAAATTTCGATATTTTCGATATTTTTCGATATGATATTTTCGGTATTTTGATATTTTCGGTATTTTTCCCAGCCTAGCAGTGTGTGTGTGTTTTTTCTTAGGCTGGAAGATTGGCTTTTTGGTGCATGTATCATGCCCCCAATGTGGGGAGGGGGAACGTGAATTCTTAAAGCCTTTCACACCATTTGACTTGCTTATAATAAGAATAAAAAAATACAAAGAAAAAAAAATAAGAAAATGCACAAAATTTAATTAACAATAACCTTTCTGATACTTAAATGGTTTGTTTTTTTATCTTTGTTCGAATATATTCGAATCACTAATTCGAGTAGCATATTGGAGTTACATATTTGGGTCACGTAAAATACATTTGGGTCATCTATTCAGATATATTGTTGTAATCAAATCGAATCAATAAAGTTATTTACGAATACGAATACGAATCGTGTTCGAATATTAATTTTGGTTTGAATTTGAATACTTGAACAATTTCACGAATTCGAATCGAATACTCGAATCTATAGATAAAGGAGATGAAGAACGACTCGTCGAGATGAAGAATGTCACGTAAAATACATTCGAGTCATCCATTCAAGTAATCTAACTTTCATTCGAGTCACCTAATTACACCGGAACCACCAAAAATACATTTGAGTCACATATTCGAGTCATCTAAATTACATATGAGTCACATAAATTACATTCGAGTAACATGTTCGAGTCACTTAAATTACATTTGAGTCACCTAAAGTAAATTTGAGTCACTTATTTGAGTCGTCTAATTAATATGAGTCACTTAAAATAGATAACTCAAATGTCTTCGAGTAGAAGTTATAGTCGATACTCTAGATATAAAAAATATTGTCATTAAACTTGAGGTAAAAAAAAAATTACTCGAATATTTTAAAGAATACAGATACATATTTCCACACAAGAAAATTCGCTTATATATCTTATCTTTCATCATTTAAAGATACTGAATGCATCAAATAAACTTACAATAATTTTGGTTAAATATTTTTATTTTACAAATTGAGTAGCAAAGCAAATATTTTTAAATGATTTTTTTTATTGATATAATTTTATTAACCATAAAGGTGATCTTTTAAATTTTATCCCTAGATATGTTAACTATATAATAATCCAAAAAAAAAACACTCTCGCCGTCCCACCCATCTTGAGCATTTGCTTTTCGGCACCGAATTTAAGAAAAGCTGAAAAGTATTGTATAAAGTGATGGTATGAATATATATTATTTAAAATTTTGAGAGATAAAAATGTCTTAAAAAAGAAATCACCAAGTATCTTGGAACGGTCCAAAAAAGAATATGAACCAAGATCGATGGGATGGAGAGAGTATATAAGATTCACCTCGGGATAGGATCCTCTGCAGTACACAGCACCATGCTGTGCACTGATGTGCGTATGATCCAACACGTACACACACCCATGCGGGTGTGTGTAATTCAACGGCTGGCATGCAGAGGATCCTATCCCGATTCACCTCTCTTGTTTGATGCTTTAAACATAGTACTTTATAGGGGTGTTCAAAAATATCCGATATCCGATATCCGATCCGAAATATCTGAAAATCCGAAGTTTCGGATATCCGAAAATTCGGATATCCGATAATTCGGATATCCGAAGTTCGGATATCCGGTACTTCAGATTCGGATATCGGATAGTAGTTTTCAGAAAAATCGGATATTCGGATATCCGAAATATCCGAAAAATCCTAAATTTTTTATTTTTTTATATTTTTAATAATAAAAAGTATTCGGATATTCGGATATCCGATATCCATATCCGTAGTTTTTTTCGGATATTCGGATATCCGATATCCAAATCTGAATATTTTTTTCGAATATAAGGATATCCGAATAAAATTTTTATTTTTTTTCGGATATTCGGATATCCGATATCCGTAACCGAAATTTTGGATATCCGAAAACCGGATATCCGAAATTTCGGATACGAATATCGGATATCAAAATCTACTATCCGAATTTTCGGATATCCGAAAATCCGGATATCCGGTTTTGAACACCCCTAGTACTTTAGATTGGTCCAAGTCCTAATTAAAATACCAAATTTATAAGTACAATAGTTTAATTTAAGGCCATTCAACAGTGGCGGCGGCACCACTTGGCCATGTTCGGTTGTTGTGATTAGATGAAATCAATTTACTTCAATTTGATAATAAAAATTGAAATTAATTTATTTATAGAAAATCTAAAGATTAAATAGTACGATTATAAGGTGAGCCGGTCTAAATCTAAAAGAAAATGTGAAATGAATTATTTTTTTATTTTTTCTCACACACCCGATCTAGTAGTGTTGGTGGGATTTGAACGCATGACTTTAAAAAAATACACAAAGCTTAAAAATATAATTTTTTAAATAAAAAATTAAGCTTTATATTATTTTATTAAAAATAATGACACGTTGAGAGGTCAGTTATTATCAAAGATCAAACGAGATAATTTGATGATAAAATACGTGAGGCTTAAAAATGTAAATTTTTTTCAAATAAAACTAAATAAAAACTAAGTCTTATAATATTTTATTTAAAATATTAACACGTTGATTGACGGAATAGAATTCAAATGTTTGTCGTATTTTCAATCAACAAAAATCCAATAACAAAGTAAAAAATACTCCCTCCGTTCATGAAAGTGTGGCTCAGAGAGAGTGATACGGATTTTAAAAAATTAGATAAGAGGTGTATTTTTTTAATGAAGAAATTGGAGGAAAAATGTATTTTTATATCAAAAAAAGGTAATATTTAAATGAGGTCATTTTCATTTATGAAAATACCATACTTTTTGTGAACGGCCTAAAGAGAAAATAAGACCATATTTTTCGTGGAAGAGGGGGATTATTCCCTGTCCTGAGTACTCCCCAAAATGCTCGACTTCATCCCGATCTAGAGGTAAGTTTTCCAGCATGACTTGTTCGCCTCATGGTTCCCCGCTTGAATTACAGGCCCGCACTTACTGAACCCAGTTCTCGGATTAATGATTTCATCCCCGAACAAGGGTCCCAACAAAATAACAAGGAGGGTATAGTGCATTGCAAGGTTTCTTTTACTAATTGTACAATAATATAATACAACTACATGACCAATATAATAATGACTCTACTCCGTCTTTTCTTTAGTTTTTCCTTTTTTTATACTGAGGTTCCAAACTTATACCTGATTAGTTCTCGGGATAACAGTCTCGGTCTCACAAAAATGCTGCCTGTTAAGTCGCTAGATGTGTATCCGGCTCCCAAATTCTTAAATATTCTCAACTATCGCGCACAATGAGTCGTCTCCCAAATAATTACTTAATGCTGGACCTCCTCAAATTCAACCACAGGATCCCATCGAGATCTGACCAGGTTCTTAAATATCCTCAACTACCTCACATAAAGATTCGTCTCCCAAATAATTGCTCCATACTTAACCCCCTCAAATCCAACCGCATGATCCTATCCAGATGTGACCTCCTTTCTTTCCATGGATAAAAGGAGTAGATTTAAGTAATTAAACGTAGAGGTCCCTTCACTCCAGTGCCCAAAGTCAACGACTATAGTAAACTAGATTAGAAGTTATGACAAAATAACGTGGTTAACCAAATTTTTTTCGGGCTTTTCCACAGTTAAGCTAGAAAAATTTAGTCTCAAGTTATGTCGTATTAAAATTACATTCTTGTTTATATTTAATGATTTTAATTTGTATGTTCTTCTTATTAGGATTGAATCATGCGGATTGAAATTAATAAATATAAATAAAATATATAATTTAGTATCGGTTTAATATAAGATCAAATTTTCCCGACCTCATGAAAACTGCATCTTAATTATACTAATATAACTATAATTTGGTATTATTGCAATCGCATAATTCAATTCTAACAGGAAAATATACAAAGTTGGAATCAACAAATTATGAACAAATATATAATTTTCGTACCGGCCTAACATCAAACCAAGTTTTTCTGGCCCGACGATAGAAAAATCCATCTATTTCAGATATCAATTTTGGCAATTCAAAAGTGCCGGTAAAGTGATTCGCATGCATTTTATACCGTAATTTCATTTTAATGGAATAAATTTAAGTTTAAATTTATTTGGTGAATGTCCATTCATTAACTTATAAAGTATCGGAAATGATGAAATAGTTCTACTCTCTTATTTTTATTTCCGCTATCTTATTATAATTTATTTCCATTATACGTCAATATTATCGTAACCTAAATATTTGGATTTACTGACTTTTTATGTCATTTTGTAATATATCAGGTGCCTTATCAATATAACGTATCAAACACCCAAAGAATGATCTATTTTCTTTTAAGGTTTTAGATTCTAAGTTATTTTTATCAATTTTCAAATAATTTATCAGATTTCAATCACTTTATCAGTCAATTTTATCGGAGAGAGTCTAAATAATTCTCAAATCTATACTACATAAAGCTTGAGTGGCTTAATTGAATGTGGAAGAGGATTTGTGCACAAAGGAAAGTACGGTATAACATCATTCAACCATACTCTCAATTGTGTATAAACTACATTCGTGGGTTGAAATCACTAGTGGAAAAATACCATTTTACATCGCACTTTCTAGATCGGTTGCAGTATAACCGATTTAGAAAGTGATTAGGTTTCATTTTACATCGGTTATTTGAGTACCGATTTAATATATCAGTCTTTTACATCGGTTAATAGAGAACCGATTTATTATATCAATCTTTTACATCGGTTAATAGAGAACCAATTTAATATGTCTATGTTTCACATCAGTTAATAAAGAACCGATCTCATATACCAATACATTAAACGGCCCCCCACTGCCCAATTTAGGTTATTCAACCTTCTCCTCCGCTTTCAACCTTCTCCTCCGCGATTCATCTCCTCCCCTCACCATACTACACCCTTTATGCGCCTCTAGAGCATAATATAGCTTCGAAACTCTTCTTCGAAGCAGTGGTTCCAATCGGAAGGAAAAAATATTTCTCTGCCACTTTTTTGGCTTCATACATCTCTGATGAAACAAAAAGAAAGCATTTATGCGCCTTCTAGAGCATAATATAGCTTCGAAACTCTTCTTCGAAGCAGTGCACCTCCTAAACTCGTTAAGGAGCCCATCTTCAGATTCGCACTGCACGATATCTCGCCGAAAGGTCTCGATGTGAATTCAATTTAGAATTGCGCGTCTCATTCACCCTGGTTGGCTTATTAAGTTCTGTTTTATGTATATAGAGAACTAAATAGAGGCCCAGTTGTCGCAGGCGATTCTGTAAAGCAAAACCCACAGCGGCATAGCCCCGTCGCGGCAGCAGCGGCGGTGAAAGACGAACACTCAAGCTGTGAGTTTCTCCCTGTCGATTTTTATTCTACACATGGATTTGAGGCGAAAGTTAGTATTTTAATAAAATTTTATTTAATTTCTCATGTACTTAGTGATCCATGGCAATTTGTATAAAATTTTTATTTTGATTTTTTTTTAAATAATAATAATTTGTTTATTTCTTATTTTGCATTTTGATTTCACTGACGTGTGTTATATTTAGAGTTGAATCTAAACTGGAAAATGCACGACCTTCCCTGATCCAACAATTATATTATATCAGAGTAGGAAAAAAGATACAGAAAAAAATTAAGATCTGTGAAATTAAGCAGATTTTTTAACTGTAATTTCTGTAAAATACACGACCTTCCCTGATACAACATTTTTTTTAACTGTAATTTCTGTAAAATTAAGCAGAATTTGACTGGAATCAAAGGGCTGCCTGAGGCAAAAGTTGATAAGATCTGTGAAGCTGTAGAGAAGATGGTGGTTAGTGATTTTATTTGATAATAATAGTTAATAATTAGAATCATAAACTTTTGGTGTATGCTGGCACTTTCTTTTCACTCCTTCAATCAACAGAACTTTGGTTATATGACTGGAACTGGAAGTGATGCTCTGCTCAAAGTGAGGATTTCTCTCTTTTTTTTTAGTTCCTTTGAGTAATTTGTGGAGCAAACTTTAGTATTACTGTGCAGTGTATCAAAGTTACTTAAAATCTGATATGATGAAACTTATGCTGGTTGCACAGAGAAAATCAGTAGTTCGAATCACAACAGGAAGCCAAGCTCTTGATGAACTTTTAGGTATTGAAAGTGCTGTTCATATCAATTTATTTTCATGGTATGCTCGTCATTTATTTTATTGCATGCTGAAGGTGGGATAGAAACTCTAGCAATTACAGAGGCATTTTGAGAATTCAGGTGACAAGCTACACTATGTTCCATTGGCTTGATCATCAAATAAAATCTGCAAGAAAAAAAAATGAATGAGTATATATTATTTTGAATGATGGCTGCTGCTGGGAAACGGCGGCGGGATCATTCAGAGCGATTAGTAAGAGGCTAAAAAACTGATGTGCAGTGCAGTCGTAAAAGAAACTGATGTGCAGTGCAGGCTAAAAAACTGATGTGCAGTGCAGTGCAGTTTAATGAAGATAAATTACAAAACAATTTTAAGTGGTAGAAACGGTTACAAAACGTATTGTACCATTAGGTGTTGGAGACGATGATCAATGCATCGAAGATGATTTTTCTGCTTGGTATGCTGTATACTTGCTTATTACCTACATACACCTGGAGTTTGATTTGTCTGGAACTGGTATAACGTAAGTCTTCCAGGTTCTTACATCGTCTCAAACTTTAAATATTACTATTCTATATGTATAAGGTCTCAGGTCTATCTATCTTTTTAAGTGGGTGAAAGGCTGAATATATTATCTCTTCTCTTGTGGCTTTGTTCATCTATGGAACTGGAGATCACGTTGGTGTTTGTGCTGAAAATTGTAGTGCAACTCTTGAAGAAGCAGCAAAATTATTGTCCGGCCTTTGGATTTACTAGGTCTGTTCACTCTGTCAAAGAGGATGGTATATCCCTAGGAGGCTCACTGCCTCATTCGTCGACTCATTCGAAAAGGTACTTTGTTTACGTCACGTAGAAGTGAGGCTATAAAAAGGCATTGGCCACTGGTTTCTTGTTTACTAGTAAAAAAAAAATAGCTGGTTTGGGCATTTACTGTGTACAACCCACTGTTGTATTTTGGTGTATTATTTACTTTAGTTTGACATAAATATTTAGAAAATAGAACCCCCATCCCGCTTCTTTTCTGTGTTTTTACCATAAAAATGGTTGTTGACAATAAAAGGAGAAATGGCAAAATATCAGTTGTTCAAAATCAAAGACATTAAAATGTTTATGGATATTTGATCAATTTGTGGCCTCTTGTTAATTTGCAGACATTTGATATGGCAGAGCCTTATTCGAAGGATGATATTGATGACGTACGAAGACGTTGGACTCAATATTTTCTAAATTTTACATCTTTATCGAAGTTGTAAGAGAGAAATATGGGAATCGGGTACGTAGGGATTTGCTGCGTAGGGATCATTCATCATATTGTGATTGTACTTTTTTTTGCAAGATTTATAAATCTCTTGTAGTAACTGTTGTTGTACATTTTTTGCAAGATGTAAAGACGGTTTTGTAATAGAATAGTGTGAACTTGCTAATTTGGGTAGAATATATGGCGTCTTGTTGGAGATTTTATTGTTCATATTATGTTTTATAGGAGGAATTCTGTCGTGATCTGAAAATTGCCACTTTTGTGAACAAAGCTTTTCTAAATCTGCCATTTTTTGAACCAGAATATCAATTTTTCTAAATCAGTTAAAGCAGTAACCTATTTAGAATATTACACATTCTAAATCGGTTAAAGCAGTAACCTATTTAAAATATTACACATTCTAAATCGGTTAAAGCAGTAACCTATTTAGAATATTACACATTCTAAATCGGTTAAAGCAGTAACCGATTTAGAAACTAAACATTCTAAATCGGTTATATCAACTTACTAAATCGGTTAAATAACCGATGTTAAAAGTATTTTTTACATCAGCTAAATAACCGATGTTAAATGCGTCGATTTTCTACATCGACTGGATCTATAACGGTTCGAGACCCGATTTAAAAGGCCTATTTTAACCGATTTAAAAGGTGTTTTTTCTAGTAGTGAATCATTCAATTCGTACAATTGAATTTTGTGAAGGATGGTGTTACGGAAGGTCAATAGGATGCAAGAGTTAAACCACATGGCATACAAACCATATGGTGGTTACAACAGTCATAAATTGTCTTAACGAAGATTTTAGGCCTTCTGCCTTCCACCAGGAGCCTATAAATGACAACCACATAAACCTCGGTTTACACATAATCGGTCGAAACCAAAACTCATCACTCCTCAACCCTCGTCGAGAGTAGCTAGGTATTCACATACCTTCAACAAAAGTTCATGTTGTAGACACATCCAGGGCCATGGTGTTACCCTCGACGAACTCGATGCTCTTGATGCCGGTGGAGAGCTTCGGAAGAACCTGGTGGGATTCGGTGATCAAAGCCTTGAACAATCTGCTTTCAGACACCTTCAGTTTCACATCATGAACGAAACTTTGCACACCCATTTTTCTTCTCCAACAAGGAGTCTTGGAATATATATATATATATATATATATAAGCAAGCAGAGAAAAGAAAACACTTATGGAGAATACATGAGCAGCTAATGATATTTATAGGCAGAGGAAATTAAAATGAATATTCATAATAATATATATCAATTAATTCGACCGAAAGTTTTTTTTCCCTAAATCAGTCAAAGATGGATAGCTCGGAGGATTATTCACGTGGTGGAAATATTATATGATTACGGTGGTGTCGGGATGTATCAAAATTTCATATTTAAAATTTATTTCGATTCGCTTATACTAATTAATAATATTGATAAGTAAGTGTCGAATACGCATGGATGAATCAATGATAATTATAGAGTTGAAAGTTTTTTGAAAGCAAAAATACAACTACTATCTATATCTATACTATTTAAACCTTGAGTGGCTTAATTGAATGTGGAAGAGGATTTGCTTATTTTAATATCCGAATATTTTAAAGAAAAAAACAAAACCAAACGGTTTTCATTCTTACTTTCATTTGGTTAAAGAAAAAAAAAACGAAACAAACCAAAAACTTTCACCCATCTTAGATTCGTTTGAGTTCTTATCATCGATTTATAGAAGCAAATAACTTCTTTTAATATCCGAATATTTTCAAGAAAATAACAAAACCAAAGGGTTTCCATCCTTACTTTAATTCGGTTTAAACAACAAACACGATCACCTACCCGAGACCCTCTAAAGGATCTTGAAGCCATTAAAAGGCTTTCTTGATTTGGATTTGCGCAGAACATAAAGAGATAGGTTGTGTACGGTTTGTGTTTGTATGGTGATTCGAAGGGCTTATTACTACCTCCGTTCTCTTATAACTGCAACATCTGTACTTTCACGTTTGCCAATGCACAACTTTGATTATTAATATCTTCAATTCTTTACTTTTAAAAATTATACGAAGTTGATATTTTGAAAGTATTTTTCGAGATGAATCTAACAAGATCCCACATGACTATATCTTTTCATATGTATAAATCTCAAAAGATGGTCAATCGAGAGTATGTGAACAGTGTAATAGTCAACACGTTGCAATAATAAAAAAACGGAGAAAGTATTTGATTGATTCGGATTGATGAAGAAGATGAGATGAGAACTAGATGAGTTTTTGTGGTGGGAGAGAAAATGGTGGTGATGGGGGCGGATAATACAAAATGTCTGTTTTTAGGGTTAGGTTAAAATGAGTAACCTTTAGTTTGTATAAGTGTAACTTTTTGTTTCTTTAATAATAATTCTTTTCATGCACAACAGTATGAGTTCACGGGACAATTTCATGGTATGAATGTTGGAAAAGCCATGATGACAACTTTATAAGGGTTCTTAAGAACTTAAATTAATAACTTGGTTCCCATGTATTAAATAATTGAGTAGATAATTGAGTACGAGTTCTTAAAAAGTATAAAATTTAGTGATAAAGTGTATAAAATGTTAAAGTGTTTGGTTGAAAGTTTATTAACTAATGTATTGATACATTGTGTGCACTTTAGTATTTTATTTGGCAAAAAGAGTGGTATTTTGGAATTATAAATTTTATCGGAATTATTTTTACACAGTTAGAATTTGTACAAATTAGCATATGCGACTACGGAGATTATTCTTTATCATTTATTTGGGTTTGAAGTGACGTTTTGTAGGTGCATGTACTTAGTCAATACATTGTTCTATATTGTGTTTGTATTCGCAATCAACAATTAGATACAATCGGTGCAACACACAGATTCGTAAAACCTCGTAATTCTTAAGATCATGTTTTCTGTTGACTTATTCTAACTTATATTTATAGCCTCACGCGTATTGTCAAGTTAAAATCTGTGAAGTTGGAATTGGAATTTAATTTGAAACTTGGTTTTAAGGAACCTTTGACCAATTTGCGTACTTGGTACTCCATCCATACTAAAATGTAAGAAAGATTCGTTTATTTATTTATAATAATAATAGAAATGTTGTAATTAATGTATGAATGACCTTTATGTCCCTTAAACCCTAATTGTGTACCTATAAATAAAGGCCTTTGTCCCTCATAATAAGACAGGCCATTCTTCTTCTCTTTTATTTTCCTCTTTGTTCTCTCAAGTTCATAATACGTTATCAGCACGATCTCTCTCAGAAAGAATTTTTTTTTAGTGAGCTAAGCCAGATCTTTCTCTCCCGGATGTTAAAAGTGAACTTGCTCTACCGGAATTAACAATTCACTTTCAAGCTCTACCACAGGGGGAAGATTAATAAGGCTAAACGCCCTGAAGCTAACTCTTATGCCTTGTTCTTCCTCCTACCCCGCCAGACATCACCCCTGTTTTGATTTTGCATCAGACCCATTGCTTTGAGGACCGGACCCACATATCATTATATTTTACCATCGACCTCTATGTCGTGCCCACGTACTCTATTTTCACAGAAAGATAGAATTGCGTTCTGAATTTCTTTTATCTTCTTTGTGTTTTATTCTCGATCTGTATTCTTATGACTATGGCTACAGATCTGTATTCTTCTTCTTCCAAAAAAAAAAGTTCTGATTATATGTAGATTTAGACTTAATTATATAATTGTTATTTTAATGTAGATTATATGCATATTTCATATATTCTCTACTAATTATTCTGATTTCACTATCATCATACATAAATAATATATATGATGATCTGAGAAATCTATTATCAAATCAATAAATTGTTGTTTCCTGAAGAAACAAGATCTAACAATTCTTAATAGTCCAGAAGATTATTAAGTTAAAAGATTCTTGAACAAATATAATATTATTTCGTCATATCCTAGTTGAATATGGTGTGTTCCTGAAGAACACTACATCTAAAAAAATTGTGTAAATTCGATGAAGGACACAAAATAATATTCTGAAGAATATTATCCGGCTCTTGAAGAAGCACTTTCTTTTTATTTATTTTATTTTGCACTATTTTGTTATCGTGTAATTTTATTTCTTAAAATTATTGCTCCAGAAGTAGCACAATTAATTGCAATACTATTGACAAATATACTTGTTCTAATATTATTTCTTGATCTTGAATATCATAATATTTAATATTTGGGTCCCGAAGATTCAAAGGTCAATAGTAACCTGCAGTTTCCAATGCTTTATATGCGTTATTGATGCTCAAAAATGATCAAGACGAGCAATCATCGTGTAGTAAAATTGAAGAATCGATATTAATCGAGTTATTTTGGTGTTTTTGTATAGATTTGCTGTAGTTCAGTAAATCGAGTGTATAGCTCTCATCCGAACTCCGAATGAGGTGTTCTTGGATGATTTGGAAAGCTAACAAAAGATTCTACAACTTTCATGTTTTCAGTTTTCTCAGATTCGGATAGTAGCGATGCTTAAATCGAGAATCAAGTGGCTGCTCCGAATTGAAGTTTGTGATCAATTGTTGTCCACTAAATTGATCGTATCTCAGTCATCCGAAGTCTGATTTAAACGTTTTAAGATGATTTAGAAATCTGAAAGATAAATCTACGACTTTCATGTTTTGACTTTTTTTTAGATTCTGAATTATTCAAATAATATTCTTACAAAATTTGTACTCCCGAAGTGGTACAAATAACATGTTATCCGCTCCTCAAGTAGCCGATGATATTTCTATTAACTATATTGACACTTGCTGTTTCATTAGTAAAGCACATTAAGTTATATGTCAATTATGCACGTCTAGATAAGTAAATATGAGACCCGAAGTTTCATATGCTTTGCAAACATTACGTGAATAAATTTGAAACCCGAAGTTTCATCTGTTACAAGTATCTCGCGAATAAATTCTGAAACCTGAAGTTTCAATATTAGTATGACCATGTTATATGTCAAATATTTAAAGATCTTTATACAGAAACTTGTAGTTTCGCTTTCACATGATAAGAATCTAAAGTTCTACATAATATTCACCATTTAAATATGAACTTGCAGTTTCCCATAGTTTAATTGAAGGACACGATGTTCTTCTTAATAATGATTTGAAACCAGAAGTTTCATATCAAAATTCTTGAACTTAAAGATGAGAAGTATCGAATATTATATTATTGAAACTCGAAGTTTCATAACGAAACTACATTACAAATTAGAAGCATAACATTATGTTTCAACTATTAACTCGAAGTAGCAGGATTGATATATGGTTACGATTTATCATAATCATAAAGATTACACATCGTTGCTCCCGAAGTAGCACGATTATCTTGAGCTGTTTCACATATTTATTCACGACAGTTCTACCTCATATTATCTAATTCTTTTTGGATCTATGGTTCTACCTTCTCCATTCTTTTGGTGGATCGACTTCCTAGAGGTATGAAGCTATAGATTTAAATTTGATATTGTATTAACATTATTACCGATAGAAAGTTACGAAAATTGAAAGAATTTTTCAAAAATAACTTTTGATGATATTTTGATTGAATAATTGTGGATTAAGACATATTGTACAATTTAAAATATGATATGAATATTTTGATTCAGCGCTTGAACAATTATCTATGAATGACTTAAAATATGACAGATTCAATTGATTCATTTTCTTATGATTATACTATTAAGGTATGTTGTGTCATAATTATAGAACAAAAAATCAATGGATATAAAAACTATTGTTAATAATATATACATTTCATAAACTGCAAATCATGATATTAAAATAGAAGTATTTTGTTACTTGTGCAGAAATTGTGATTTGCTCAATTGCATCGACATGTTTTGATTATTATAAATTTTTTATAATGCATGTCTTTCTGTTGCTATATGATTTAATTATGCAATTGATTATATTGCACTAATTTTGTAGTTTCTAGAAGAAACATAAATTACAATATTCTTAATAATCTTGAAGATGATTAATAAATAAATAGTTGATGTTCTTAATGAACACATCAATATCTTATCATACTAAAAACAATGTGTTTATGATGAACACATTAAATAAGTTATTTAATATTCTTGAAGAATATTAAATATTGGGGTTGCAATTTTTTAAACTTTACTTTGAGCATTTGTACTCCTTCTCGTTATTAAATTATTTTTACAGTTATCATTATATTGATTTAAATTGTTGCTCCTGAAGTAACACAATGAATATTCTTGATGAATATTACAAATTCTCGAAGAATAATTCATATCGTAGGTGATATATGTTTATCCCTCTAACTAGTTTCTTGAAAAAACACAAATTTGCAATCTCAATAATCTTGAAGATAATTAAAAATAAATAGTTGAAGTTCCCGAAGAACAACACAACGATATCTCATCATAATTTTATAATAAGTTTATGATGATCACGTCAAATAAATTTAATATTCCTGAAGAATATTAAAATTTTGAGATTGCATTTTTCTATGCTTTATTTCGAGCATTGTTATCTTCTATTCTCATTATTTAATTATTTTAATCATTATCCTTATATTATTTTAATATTTTAGGTGATATGTTTATCTCCAATGAAAAAAAATGCAATATGTCATATTAACATTGATTTGATCAATCTTATTTGTGGAATGATATTGAAATTGATTTGCAATATCTTATTAAAATAATCCCTGAAGGATTGGTAGAATTCAAATGATAATATTCTTATTATTATCTCTCGAAGAGCTTCATTAATCCTTCGACGAGAATCAAACTAGTTATATATTGATTCTACAATGAGTATCAAATAATTACATGATGTATTTTGCATCCAATGACCATGTTGCGATAAATTTATAATTCAAGGATCCAAATTATTACCAAGGCATGAATATTTGGATCAATATGTAATCAGTGCGTGATTAAATACCTCCGGAAGAGGATTTCTCATATGATAATTTCACGTATCTATATGGGCTACATGAAAAATACATGTATACTTTGTCAAAATACATATTTAGAGCCTAAAATTGAGGTCAATTGATCATTTGATACGCTGATTTTATAATCTAACTCAATATTCCCGACATTAGGGGGAGATATGAAATATAAATAAGAGAAAGTCGGAAAATTCTCGTTGGGTTGGATATTTAAATTTACGCACTATGAACTCGAAGTTCAACAAGTTATGATTGTCAAAGGAGTGATGAAATCTTATATACCAGTTGTATATGTACCATAAAGAATTAAAGTCGAATATGAACGAAATATATTTGTTGATACTCCTCGACGCTTGAGCGTGAGAGACATATTCTTTATTGGTATTAAAGATAAAATCCATGAATACAAATTTATTAAACTAATAACATCACTTCAAAAACCTCCTGAAGAGGATCATCTCGAAGACGAGAATCCCAATACCTTAATTTGCACGTGCACTAAATAATTATAATATTGGGATTATGGGACGACCAAATCAAATGTTATGGGATGAATATTTGATTTTGTTGAAGTTGTCATGAACTTTGTGAATATGGGAGAATTGTTTATAAGAATGATACTTGTCGACAACACTTTATGTCTCAACAATTGCTAGTGGAGTGCCTGAAGCACTAAATAAAATATAAGTAATTGAGACAAAGCTTAACTCGCAAAATAAATAAAGTGGTGAATGATAAGCGAGATTAGCATATCAAGGGTTTAAGCGCATACCCAAAACATATTCTCCCGTTGGCACTACATCTCGTCATTTAATATACATATGACAATTATTATGAATATAGATATTCAATTAGTGACGTCATCACCACATTTTTCTATGGGTCATTGGACGCGAATATCTATATGAAAGTCCCTGACGGACTTGAGGTTCCTAAAGTAATAGGAACATGAAATTCGCAACATGTACTATTTTGAGTTATAAATATTTATACATTTTAAAATAGTCTGGTGGATCAACCGACTAAGTGAATTCCTCCTGAAGAGGATATATGTGAATTATTTGAACTCATGTCTAAAGACAAGTTCAAAATGAAAAACTTTGATAAAACTAAGTATTAGTATTCTCTCGACTTGTAGATCGAGCATATATGATGGAAAGATTTTATCCATTTAGCTACCTAAAGGTTGTCTTACCACTTGAAGTGGATACTGACTCATATAGATCTCAAAAATAACAAAGATATAAGAGGACCAGAAGTTCCGTACTTGTATGCTATTGAAGCATTACATTATTAGGCCTGATATACAATTTGAAGTTAACATGCTAGCAAAATTTAATATTTCTCCATGAAGGAGAATGTGGAATGGTGTTAACCATATTGGTCTATTACATGAAAGAGATCGAGATTCGATATTGGTGGCTATTAGGGTATTATGATCTCATATTTGTTCTCATACTGCCTATTTATTATGATGAGAAATATTCTCCATTTATGTGTTGCATATAATGGTTGGGCAAGTAAGATGAAATTTATCCCACATGAGCTTCAGAAGAGCAATAATGATAATCTAGCAGATTTATTCACTAAATCTCTCCATGTCTGAAAATTATATTCATGGTATTGGAGTGCAAGATTGTTATCTTGAGGGGGAGAAGTGATAACTTTTAAATTAGTTTGAAGATTATGTCGACCCTGAAGGTCAAAAGGTCATGAAGAGCAAATGGTTGTACTCTTTTTCCCTTTCTAAGTTTTTTCCCACCGGGTTTTCTTAGTTAAGGTTCTTAACGAGGCAACCAATGCAACACATGAGCAAATTTATACTATGTACTCTTTTCCTCTATCGGTTTTTTCCCACAGGGTTTTTCCGAAGGAGTTTTGATGAAGCATGAACATGATAATATTCAAGAGAAAATATTGTATGAAGACAATGTCACTTGTATCTCAAAGGTAGATACATCAAATATTCACTTAAGTGATTAGCCGGCGAACTTATTCACAAAGGCGTTGCCGATATCAACATTCAGAAGACTAGTACACATGATCGGAATGCGTCAACTCAAAGATCTTATGTAATCGATTTCGGAGTAGTTGTACTCTTTTTCCTTCGATCGGGTTTTTTCCCACCGGGTTTTAAAACAAGGTTTTAATGAGGCAGCATGTATTAAAAGTCATTCAAGGGGGAGTGTTGTAATTAATGTATGAATGACCTTTATGTCCCTTAAACCCTAATTGTGTACCTATAAATAAAGGCCTTTGGCCCTCATAATAAGACAGGCCATTCTTCTTCTCTTTTATTTTCCTCTTTTTTCTCTCAAGTTCATAACAAGAAGTAAAATATATAACTTGAGAAGTTGACTTCTAATAATAATAAGTAACATGTCACTCGTGTAATATAGGTGAATATAAAAAAAATCCATATGAAACACATAATATATAAGTCATTCATCATAAATTTCGTGGCATCATTCTTTATAGATTACGTCAGTTATTTCATTTACGAATACACTATTCTGATCACAATAAAAAATTCAAATCTTTCGTGGTCTTCACTTTGATATGGCTACATAGTGCTGACTATGATTGAATACGGTTCTTGACAGATACATGTCCACATGAGAGAGTGTATAATCATGAAAAAACATAATTAGTGGTAATTGTCGTCCTTGAAATGTAAATATCTATCTACTATCTGATGACTTTAATATTATTTGTGCAATAAACACTTAACTATAATATAAAAACTCATTACCTAACATATATAAATATTCTGGAAGCAATGCAAATGTGCATCATCTAAAGCATATGAGAAAATAAAATAAACAACATAAACTCTCTCACGGAATCAATTGTTGCAATATCACAATCGAAAAATTACCTTATATTCTCACACAAGTTTCCTATTTTTTGAGTGAAAATTTAACATAAATAAAATATTTATCCGCACACCTCTTTAAAAGGTTAATAATCATTTTTTATTCTCTATCCCTTTCTTACATAGAGGTGATTCTATTGATTAATATGTTATCAAAAAAATAATTATGCACATATTATAGGAGGAAAAATTACAACTTTAGTCCTACGAGAACTTTTGAAAAAACAGATTTGGTCCATTTTCAATTTTGTCCTTTTGTTTTGCAAGAAGAGTTCGACTCGCTAAATATTTAACAATTTTTTTTAAATGGCTAAAAAAGAGGTAATATAATCTTTATTTGAAACTGAAAAATTACACAAACAATTTGGATATGATTTAATACAAAAACAAATTCAGAATTTACAAAAGTATAGTTGATTTTCAAAGTAAATAAGTATATAATAATTTGGAACTATAAAATATAAAACATCTAAATAAAAATTGAAAAAATATTTAAAAAAATATATTGAAAAATAATCAAATATAAAATCTGTAAAAATAAATAAAATTTATTTAAAAAAAAACTCAGCTGAAGCTAAACTAAATTAGATAAAGATTTTATTAAAGGAATCTAAAAATTCATTATATAAGATTGCATGTTAATACTTTTTTAGTTTAGTTATTTAAAATATTTGGTTGATTTTTAATTATTTTTAGTTGTTTTAGTGTTAATTGATTTTTGACGATTTTTTAGTTGATTTGGATAATATATACTTTTTAATACAACTGTATTTTAATAGCTTTTATAATTTTATTATTTTTGAAGGCTTATTTCTTAATACATTCAGACTGTTTACCTTTTATTTAGATATTTTTAAAATTTAGTTGTTTTTGATATTTTTCACATATTATTTATATTTATGAAGATTATTATTTTATTTATTTTTTCTATACTTTTGTAGACTTTATTTAAAAATTTTAAAGAACTTCAATATTAATAAAAATGAAAAAAAATTATAAAACATACAATTAATTATCAATAAAATATTAATACACTCTGCATATAATATAATGATAAAAAGATTCAAACCCAAAAGGAATTATGGAGAAATTTGGGAAAAAATAATCTTATGGGATCATTTCTGCTAAATACACGTAGCATTCATATATTAGTTTTGGACCAGTTGACAGAGTATATATATATATATATATAGGGATAGGTTCAGGTAGGAAAACTTTTTTCCGTAAGAAATAAGAATGATTCTGGGCCCTTGATCTTTGGTGATTAATGACTGCGATTTGTGCACGTTGTGCTAAAGAGTTAGCCTAAGTGTGCTACGCGGAATATTTTTGAGGGGATATTTTTGTAATTATACAGATTTTATGTTTGGTATTTCCTACAATCATGGGATTTCATATCCCACTTCTTATCTCTTTCCAAATTTTAGCACCTTTGATAATATTATTTTGATAATTATTGTGATGTCATTTGTGTGATAGTTAGCACTTAAATCTGTAAAATTTTGCATTGTTAATACATTTTATTTCTGTTAATGTTTTAATAGTACGAGTTTAGCATTAAAATGTTATTTGTATTAGCACATTTAATAGGTAATACTAGCATATATGGTATGTAATGCTTGCATAGCAGTTTATGGGATTTACAAACGGAGTCTTATTGTATTTATTGTATTTTTTAGTAAATGACGCGAAAATCATTTTGTACCTATACTTGAAAACGAGTATGATTATTTATCTTCTCAAAAAATAAAGCACAACACATTGTATCAAAATTGACTGTATTGTACACAATAAAGCATAACAAAAAAATCACATAATTGGAATATAACCAGAACCGCACTCTGCTTTCCAATTTGCAGCACACACAAAACAAATGGTTAGCACAACAGTTCCGATTTTTAAAAATAAAAATCAAATAGAAAAAAAAGATAATGTTAGTTTTTAAAAAAATAAAAATAAATACACCAAAAATATAAAATATATGAACGACTAAAAAATATGAAATCCCATAAAAAATAGATATTAACCTAAAATATGAATCCCATGAATATAGTAATTTCCCATGATTTTAGTAACTTCCCATAAGATAAATTAGTCAAATTACATTTAGATTCTAATAATTAAATTCGTTAAGACTCTAGTTTAAGGTGTTAGACACCGTAACGAAATGCAGGTCATTAATCTCCAAGAATTAATGGCTTACAATCATTCCTATTTCTTACACTTATACAATTTCACTCCATAACCCACCCCTATATATATATATATATATAACATACTATATATATATATGTATATATAATATATATATAGTATATATATAATATATATATGTATATATAACATACTGTATATAGTATATATTATATAGTATATAGTATATACTATTTCTATATGTTACCATGATTTCTTATTTGTGCCTTAAGTTTGAATCTGGTCATCATATGACAATTTAATTTGCTTATAATATGTTAAATTTATTGTTATGCATTTTTTTTTCCAACTTTTGTGTTTTCTTCAAAAAACGCGCTTATCGCGTTGCGCATTGCGCTTATGCTCCAGAAGGCCTTTGCGCTTGAGTGCGCATATCGCGTTTAACAACACTGCCCAAGCAAGATTCAAACCATGAAAAAGAGCCAACAACTCCACATGAATAACATTTGAAACTCCCACGCCTCCCATGAATCCAACAATCCGATTACCATTTGCATGTCCAAGAACACCACCAAAACCAGCTGCCCCAGGACTACCCAAACTACTACCATCGACGTTAATTACCACCCCAATACTCGCATCAACATGCCAAACCACTTCTCGAGGCAACAAAAATAACTTGTTGACTCAATTTCCCAAACTTGGACCAAGGGGTAAACCTGATAGAAGAGCTACCATTACCAATTCTGAACTCATAGCCTTCCCGCAGCTCCACTCTACTGTATCAGCTCTCTTGCTTAGTTCCGCCGCCACCTTTCGTCCCTGAGAAAGGTTTTCAATGGCATGACTTTGTCCTTGTTTGCCTTTTGCATAATTCCGTGTAATGTGTCCATATCAACCACAAGAGCCGCAAATGATGTGCAATCCCTCATATTGGACTTTGTACCAAAAACCATTAATGTTTACCTTCCCCACAACCGGCTTTGTGAGATCAATTTCGACGCATATACGAGCAAAACGACCACGTTCCACATTCAAGGTAGTGGAGTCAACCTTGATAGGGGTACCTATAGTTCCTGCTAGAGCCATCAAGAAGCTCTCATCATAATAGAGCAAATTAAGTCCCGGGAATCTAACCCACACCATAGTTTTTTCAACCTTCGCCTCCGGTGAAGCAAATTCCGGCGTCCACTGAGACACTGCGAGATAGTGATCAAATAACATCCATGGGCCAGCAGATATTATTCTCTCTCGATCGGCAAGTAAATCACACTTCACCATATGAAAACCTTGGTCAATATCCATCATCTCAAAACAACCAGTAAGTTTCCAAAGCTTCTTCAATCTCTCCTTAAGGACATGATATCCGACATTTTGTTGGTGATTTTAGTGTCATCATTCATTTGGTATAATTGGAACTAATATATGAGCCAAGGGGTTTATAATTTGTATTCTAATATATGTTCGGATATGTGTGGAGTGCACACATGTATAAGATCGAATTATAAACCTAGTGCAGTAAATGTCGGGTCAGGCCGTGGGCGTGTTCTAGGGACAGCGCCCTGGCGGGGTCCATGGGCGGGCCAGCGGTGGTCCATGGGGCAGAGCCCCAAAAAGGTCTTCGGAAATTTAGACTGGTAATTTAGTGATATTTTCGAATTTTAGAGGGAGACTATGGTAAAATTGACTAATTTCGTCAATTTTGATAAACCATCCGTCAAACCCTAATTTCGGATCACTAATGACGGCGCCGCTCTCGTAAATCCTAAAAATCGACCTAATGTAACCCTAATCCGACATGTATAAATAAGGCTCTCCTATTGAGTCTTAGATATACCTTTTTCTGAGCTCTCTCTTTCTGATAAACACAGAATTTCTCTAGCAATTTGACTTACTTTTTTGTGCTTAGATTCGTAAGTGTTCCATTGGATTATCCTAGGCTGAATTTCTTGTAACCCGGGCATAGGGTAAAAATATCAGTTCGAAAAGTGTTTACACGATCCATTGAAAATCCGAATCTCCATAATAAACCCTTATACCCCAACAATTCTTACCCAGCAGTTTTAACCACTAGCGCTTCCTTCCAAGGAGTACACAAATCTTCGAAGTATTTGTCGTCCAATGTGACTCGAGGAAGGAGTCGGTTCCCTCCCTCATACGATATCTTCACCAACCCCTTCTTCACCAAGTCAACTTTCACCTTGGCAGGGATCTTCTGTTTTTCCTTAGTGAGTATATCCCTAAAGGAGACTTTCTTCTTAATCTGTATCGTATCTTCTTTATCTGGTGGCTTTTCCTCCATTGCAACATGCAAGCTTTCTGCTTGGAAAACGAAGGGCTGCATTTCTTCTTTTGGTTCCGCCCTGATGATTTGAAAAGAAGTCTTCACAGATGATCCACACCAATGATCTATCGACGAGCTATAATAATATGCAATTTGGTGAAATACTTTTACCACTTTTATCACATTATTAATTGTAATTTAATAATGTATATAAATATCACAACAACAATGCTTATATATGTTAAGAATATATCTTTAAAAATTAGTAAAATTGGTAATTGTATAATCTAAAGTTACTAAATTTGTCTAATTTGTTATGAATTGTGGACTTTAGCACAACTAATTATCAAAGAAGAAAAATGTTGCCCACAACTTTTGACAAACCAAGAGGGATTGATTCAAACTTTGAGTGTGGACAAATTGGAATTGTAGTGTACCATTGTTGACAATTGATGTACACATTTATTGAAATGGTAGTATAACTTTGCCTATAAATAGCTTGCTCCAAGATGTAATGTTACACCATTGAGAAAGAAAGAAATATACTACTACTACAAAACATATTCTACATATTATCAATCTCCATATTTTACATATTGTTATTTATTTTGTGTATCTTATAAAATATAAATTATAAAGTATTTCACAACACGTTATCAGCACGAGTTATTGCTCGGAAAAGGTTAGTATTATTCGAGTTTGAATATATTTATACTAACTCGTTTTTATCCTTGTAGAGAAAATGGCCGGAATTGAAAACAAAAAATTCCAGATCCTCGATGTCACTGGAAATAACTATCTATCATGGTGCCTTGATGTTAAATTGCACCTTCAAGGTATGGGATTGGCTACTACCTTGGAATCTGTGGAACTTGCTAATGCCGATATTAAAAATGAGGCAAATGCAATGATATTCATGCGCCATCATTTATCCGAGGATCTGAAGAATGAATATATACAAATTGAAAGGCCTTCTGAGCTCTGGAAGAAGCTCAAAGACAGATTTGATCACACAACTGTAATATTGCCACAGGCTCAATATGAATGGCAACTACTAAGATTGCAAGATTTTAAATTTGTTGCTGATTATAATTCAGCCTTATTCAAAATTGAGTCTCGACTGGCCTTGTGCGGTACACAGCTATCTGAGACTGATAAGCTGGAAAAAACATTCACCACGATGCACTCCTCAAATATGGTGCTTCAACAACAATACAGGCAACGATAATTTCAAACATAATCTGAGCTAATTTCAGTTCTTCTCACGGCTGAGAAGACAAATGAGTTATTATTAAAAAATCATGAACTATGACCCTCTGGGTCCCGTGTCGAACCTGAAGCACATACCAGCTCTGGTAGAGCTGCCGGCCGGTTCAAGAGCCGTGAAAATAGACCCGGGCGTGGAACCTAAAAAAGTGGTGGACGTGGTGGCTACCGTCAAAATAATTACAGAAATGACCGCGGCAGACGTAACTATAATAATCGTGATAATTATCATTATTCCCGTCAAAATAAATATTCCGACAGACCAAGGCAGTCAATTCACGGTCATCGTGATAAAGGAAAAATGCCTATGGAAAATTCTGGTGATGATCCATGTCGTAGATGTGGTATAACTGGACATTGGGCTAAATATTGTCGTACTTCCCAACACCGTGTGGATTCATACCAAGCATCGCTAAAAAATAAAGGCAAAGATGCCCAGGCTCATACCACCGAAACATTCGAGCCATCCAAAGTTATTGAGGCCAACACATTTGGGAACATATTTGATGAAAATCCTGACCAGGACTAGAAATCACTTGAGCTAGCAGATTTCCTTGAAGATCCTGGTTCAGTGGGACATGACGATGAATGGCTGAAATAAAATATTTATGCAAATATATGTCGTATATTTACTTTGTGGCTTGTAATACCACAATTATTTTTGTGTGTATTTCTTTATGTATAATATAAACACCAATAAAATCATCTATATTTTTATATTAAAATTCTCCCACTTCCAACGGCTATAAACGGCTAGTAATAGTGATTTTTGATTCTATAAATATGCACACATTTTATTCAACAACTCACTCATATTCTCTACCCTCTTATAGAAATTCTTAAGTATCTTCATCCGACTTTCTTCGAAAATGATTAACGGATCTCTCGTCTTTATTTTCACAATGATCAGCATGCTCATAATATTGATGTTTAGCAAAGACTTCCCTCCGGAATTATTCTGGATTGGTGTTTTATTTATCATTTATATTGTTGGCCTTGTATCGGCACTAATGATACATACAAAAATGTATTATTGAAAAAAAAAATATGTATGTTTACATTTCCATTCTCAATAAAAAAATGTTTCATGTCTTAAATATTTATTATATGATGATTTGATTCAACAGAAATACAAATGGAAAGTATCGAACAGGTATTGTTGATAGTGCAACAACGCACTCAATATTTACAAATAAAGTATATTTCTCGAGCATGAAATTATGCAAGACACACGTTACAACTATATCTGGTCCCGTAGAGATTATTGATGGCTCCGGGAATGCAACTGTGATGTTGCCTAATGGAACAATTTTACACATTGAAAATACGTTATTATCTGGTAGATCAAAACGAAATCTACTGAGTTTTAAGGATGTACGCCTAAATGGCTATCACTTGGAAACAGTGATTGAGAATAATAAAGAATATCTATGTATCACATCCTATAAAATGGAAACTCGACTTGTCCACGAGAAGATTGAAGCAACAACTTCTGGACTGTATTGTGTCCCTATTCGAGGTTTTGAAACCTACGCTACCATGGCTTGGAAGCTGGTGAATCCTGATATATTTGGGTTATGGCATGATCGCCTTGGGCACCCAGGAACTTCTATGTTACGTAGGATTATTGAAAATACTCATGGACATCCATTAAAAGGCACAAAAATGCTAATGTCCAAAGATTATTTCTATGAATCATGTTCACGTGGAAAACTTATTACTAAACCTTCTATGGAAAAAGTTGGTTATTAATCACCATCATTTTTACAACGCATTCATGGTGATATTTGTGTACCAATACATCCAGCAAGTGGACCATTCCGATATTTTATGGTCTTAATAGATGCATCATCCAGATGGTCCCACATATATTTATTATCTACCAGAAATGTTGCTTTTGCACGACTCTTGTCCCAAATTATTAAACTCCGAGCACATTTTCCTGAATATCCTATAAAAAATATAAGAATGGATAATGCCGGAGAATTCACATCAAGGACTTTTGATGATTATTGTGAAGCATTGGGAATTAATGTTGAGCACCCAATAGCACATGTCCATACTCAAAATGGATTGGCGGAATCCATGATTAAACGAGTCCAAATCATTGCTCGTACATATTAATGAGATCAAAGCTCACTAGTGCAGTGTGGGGTCATGCAGTATTACATACATCAGCACTCATCAGATTACGCCCCACTGCTTATCATATGCACTCCCCAATGCAATTAACTCTAGGCTTTGAGCCGAATATTTTGCACTTACGCACATTCGGATGTGCTGTTCATGTGCCAATTCCACCTCCTCAAAGGACAAAAATGGGTCCTCAACATCGGCTTGGCATATACGTTGGATTTGATTCCCCATCAATAATTCGGTATTTAGAACCAACAACGGGTGATTTATTTACCGCTCGGTTTGCCGATTGTCATTTTGATGAGACGGTGTTTCCATCAATTGGCAGGGATAAGAATGTTCTTAACAAAGATGAACAAAAACCAGTTGAGGATATCTCCTGGAATGTACAAAGCTTATCCCACCTAGATCCACGTACTACAGAATGTGAAAATGAGGTGAAGAGAATCATCCATTTACAAAATATTGCTAATAGACTTCCTGACGCATTTAACGATGCAAGTAAAGTGACAAAGTCTTATATTCCAGCTGTGAATGCTCCAGCTAGGATCGTTGTTCCTCATCAAAATATGAAAATGGATGATGATGCCCCACGATAAAAGCGTGGTAGACCTGTTGGTTCGAAGGACACTGTTCCTCGAAAATGAAAAGGAAGAAGTAATGGGATCACAAACCAAGATCATCCTAGTGAGCATGCTGCATATGAATCTATAGAGCATAATACTGCAAATAATGAAGGGATCATGGTTTCTGAAAACACCGAGAATGCCATAAATCATTACAATGAGATATGGGATCGGAAAAATATGGTAATCGATAATTTATTTGCTTTCTCGGTTGCACAAGAAATTATGAATGATGATTATGATAATGAACCACATTCAATAATTGAATGCCGTCAAAGGTCAGATTGGCCTAAATGGGAGGAAGAAATACAATCTGAATTAGCTTCCCTAGAAAAACGAATGGTATTTGGGCAAATTACTCGAACACCGAATAATATAAAACCAATTGGTTACAGATGGGTGTTCGTTCGAAAAACAAATGAGAAAAATGAGATTGCGAGATATAAAGCCCGACTCGTAGCCCAAGGATTCTCCCAACGGCCTGGGTTTGACTATGACGAAACGTATTCACCAGTGATGGATATAATCACTTTCCGTTTTCTTATTAGTATGGCTGTCCATGAGTGTTTGGACTTGCGACTAATGGATGTAGTCACGGCATATCTATATGGTTAATTAGATTATGATATCTATATGTAAATTCCTGATGGATATAAAATGCGAAAATCTGCTACTACTCGTGAGCTATACTCGATCAAACTACAGAAATCACTGTATGGATTAAAGCAATCCGGCCGCATGTGGTATCACAGATTGAATGAATACCTTTCTAAGGAAGGTTATAAAAATGATCTTAAATGCCCATGTGTTTTTATTAAAAGATCCAATACTGGATTTGCTATAATTGCAGTCTATGTGGATGACATAAATTTAATCGGAACTCCTAAAGAGTTATCCGATGCCGCTGAATATTTGAAGAAAGAATTTGAGGTTAAAGACCTTGGAATAACAAAACTCTGTCTTGGTCTTGAGTTCGAGCATAAAGATAATGGAATACTTGTCCACCAATCTGCGTATACCAAGAGATTGCTCAAACGATTTAATATGGACAAGGCTCATCCTCTGAGTACTCCTATGGTCGTACGGAATTTAGATCCTAAGAAAGATCCTTTCCGACCTAAGGAACCAAATGAGGAAATTTCGGGTCCTGAAGTGCCTTATCTCAATGCTATTGGAGCACTGATGTATTTAGCACAATGCACCAGACCCGATATTTGTTTTGCGGTAAATTTACTTGTAAGATACAGTTCTGAACCAACTCGAAGGCATTGGAATGGTATCAAACACATTTTTCGTTATCTCAATGGTATGTTTATCCTATTCAAATGAGGCTACTAACTCTGGTTTATTTGGTTATGCTTATGCGGGATACAAATCCGATCCACATAAGGCTCGCTCACAGACCGGTTATTTATTCTGCTATAATGGTACGTCTATATCATGGAGATCGACCAAACAAATATTAGTAGCTACATTTTCCAATCATTCTGAGATAATTGCTCTCTATGAAGCTGGCAGAGAAAGTGTTTGGCTAAGATCAGTTATAGCTCATATACAAAATGAATGTCGATTGAAGCTTGTGACAGACACTCCCACAATCATTTATGAAGACAATGCAGCATGCATAGCACAAGTCAAGGGTGGATATATAAAATGTGATCGGACCAAGCATATTTCACCGAAGTTTTTCTACACACATGAACTACAGAAGAACGAAGAAATAAATGTTCAACAAATTCGCTCCTATCATAATCTCGCTGATTTATTTACAAAATCATTGCCGACATCAATATTCGAGAAGATGGTATACGATATAGACATGAGAAGAGATAATCTTAACCAAGATTGATAAATCAGTTTGACAGCATATATTCTTTATTTCAGGGGGAGCGAATCAATATGTGCGTTGTACTCTTTTTCCCTTATGACTGGTTTTTATCCCATTGGGTTTTTCCAGCACAGGGGTTGGATTTAAGTTGTGTACTCTTTTTTCCTTCTGACCGCTTTTATTCCCATTGGGTTTTTCGGCTTAAGGTTTTTAACGAGGCACACTTATCCAACTCACATTGCTACGTCCAAGGGGGAGTGTTATGAATTGTGGATTTTAGCACAACTAATTGTCAAAGAAGAAAAATGTTGCCCACAACTTTTGACAAACCAAGAGGGATTGATTCAAACTTTGAGGGTGGACAAATTGGAATTGTAGTGTACCATTGTTGACAATTGATGTACACATTTGTTGAAATAGTAGTATAACTTTGCCTATAAATAGCTTGCTTCAAGATGTAATGTTACACCATTGAGAAAGAAAGAAATATACTACTACTACAAAACATATTCTACATATTATCAATCTCCATATTTTATATATTGTTATTTATTTTGTGTATCTTATAAAATATAAATTATAAAGTATTTCACAACATAATTATGTATAAATCCTAGGGTATGGGTTGTTCCAAATAGTGCAAATGCACATCATTTAAAGTACAGTAGAAATTAAAATAAATGAATATAAAAATTCTGAGAATTATATTGTTGCAGTAGCACAATTAAGAGTATCTTAATTTTCTAATTGATTAAAATATTAAGATGGTTAAAATAATTATTCATTCACATTAATCAATTTAATCAATTTCTCTTCTCTCAAAATTAGTTCATATTCATATAATATTATTAAATTAATATTTTTTATATATTTTAGGAACATATGTTTGAAAATTTATAAAATCAGGAATCGTAGAATTTAATATTATATATAAATATATATGTATATATAATGCTAGGACAGAATTGTAATAAAATAGTAATGTGGATATCCTAGTACAGAAGGAAATAATTGTGCAATTACATAACTAAATAATTTCTCTACTTCTCACACAAATTTTTTATATTTTGAAAGATTGGAATTTTAAGATATTTTTTCATTTACATTTAGAAAGATTTTGTTAAGTTTGTCCATTAAATTTTCCTCCCATAAAGGATGATTATATTGGTTAACAAGTTTATTATTTGTCCAACTTTGCTCTAATGTAGGTCAGAACACATGAAATGACATTGTTCGTGCCGACAAAAATTAGGATTTTCCGGCGAGTTGGTAACTTTTGCTGCTTGTGGCATTTTGAATTTATTTTTATTTTTCTACTTAAAAACTAATATGAGTTTCTTCCCAAATAAAAAAAATGCAAAAATAAGAATAAGAAAAGGAAAGGCAATCATAGCCAACAATAGACGTAATTAAAGTGTTAATGGACATATTAGACCAACTTAAAAATCAGCGATGTTGTTTTATGTAAAAATACATAGGCTTGATCCAACACGTGCGATGCACGGTTTTTGGTTGAATATCTACGTGTTTTGTACGTAATGTTGGGACAGACGGTTGAATCGGATACGAATTTAAACGCTTTTGCAGAAGTTTATATATTTTTTTATCATATATTGTCCTTTTATTTTAGTCTATGTAATTAGTTATATGAAATGAGGCTTTACTAACCCGTATGTTGCTCCAGGGTTGTTTTTGATTTATTCAACCCGTGCGATGCACCGATTGTATCTAAGATTTCATAGCTAAAATTTAACCATCTTGAAATTTATACTATCATTTAAAAATTCATTTTAATCACCTTGTGTATTAGAAAGTGCACGTGTTTTGTACGTAATGTTGGGGCAGACGGTTGAATGAGCAGATGACAGAATTTAAATGTCTTTTAGAGAAGTTTATATATTTTTTTATTGTTATTGTCCTTTTATTTTAGGGGCTGTTTGGCAGTTGCTGAATGATTTAGTGCAGAATGGTTGAGAGGTCAGAATGGTTGAGAGGCTCTGTATGATTGAGTGCAGATGAAATTTGGTTGTTTGGTAACTGTTCTGAATGGTAACTCTGAATGGTAAAAAATTACCATTTTACCCTTTTGTATTAAAGTAGCGATTAAAAATCCCATTTTTCCTTTCCTTGCGTACCAAAACCTCTCCTTTTTATAAATAAAAACCCTAATTTTTATAAATAATTGTGCATAATATTTTTAAATTTAATTCATTTAAAATAATAATAATAATAATTATTATTATGTATAATATTTTTAAATTTAATTCATTTAAAATAATAATAATAATAATTATTATGTATAATATTTTTAAATTTAATTCATTTGAAATAATAATAATAATTATGCATAATATTTTTTAATTTAATTCATTTAAAATAATAATAATAATTATGTATAATATTTTTTAATTTAATTCATTAGAAAATTATAATAATAATTATGTCTAATATATTTTATTTAAATTCATTTAAAAAAATAATAATAATAATTATGAATAATAATTCTTAATTTATGAGGAGGGGTAAATCTGAAAATTGTTTGCCTCTTAATGGTTGAGAGAGGGTATGAATGCTTAATGGTTAAGAGGTTATTGTAATCATTAAGAAGTCATATTTTTTTTGCCAAACAGTCATGGCCTCTTAGCGATTGAGCTAGGCTCTTAATGTAACCTTTAAGTTAAACAAACATGAAATTTGTTTGCGGTCTTGAATGATTTAGTGCGGAATGGTTGAGAGCAGGAATGGTTGAGAGGCTCTGTATGGTTAAGTCACAGAATGAAATTTGGTTGTTTGGTAATCGCTACGAATGGTAACTCGAATGGTCACAAATTACCATTTTACCCTTCTGTATAAAAGTAGCGATTAAAAATCTCATTTTTCCTCCCCTTGCGTACCAAAACCTCTCCTTTGTATAAATAAAAACCCTAAATTTTATAAATAATTGTGTATAATATTTTTAAATTTAATTCATTTAAAATACTAATAATAATTATTATGTATAATATTTTTAAATTTAATTCATTTAAAATAATAATAATAATAATTATTATTGTTATTATGTATAATATTTTTAAATTTAATTCATTTGAAATAATAATAATTATTATGTATAATATTTTTTAATTTAATCCATTTAAATAATAATAATAATGTATAATATTTTTTAATTTAATTCATTTAGAAAATTACAATAATAATTATGTCTAATATTTTTTTATTTAAATTCATTTAAAAAATAATAATAATAATTATAAATAATAATTCTTAATTTAAGAGGAGGGGTAAATCTGGAAATTGTTTGCCTCTTAATGGTTGAGAGAGGGTATGGATGCTTAATGGTTAAGAGGTTATTGTAACCATTAAGAAGTCATATTTTGTTTGCCAAACAGTCTTGACCTCTTAGCAATTCAGAGGTAGGCTCTTAATGTAACCATTAAGAGCCAAACAAACAGCCACTTAGTCTATGTAATTAGTTATATGAAATGAGGCTTTACTAACCCGTATGTTGCTCTGGGGTTGTTTTTGGTTTATTCAACCCGTGCGATGCACCGATTGTATCTAAGATTTCATAGCTAAAATTTAACCATCTTGAAATTTATACTATCATTTAAAAGTTCATTTTAATCACCCTGTGTATTAGAAGGTGCACGTGTTTTGTACATAATGTTGGGGCAGACGGTTGAATGAGCAGATGGCAGAATTTAAATGCCTTTTAGAGAAGTTTATATGTTTTTTTATTGTTATTGTCCTTTTATTTTAGTCTATGTAATTAGTTATATGAAATGAGGCTTTACTAACCCGTATGTTGCTCCGGGGTTGTTTTTGGTTTATTCAACCCGTGCGATGCACCGACTGTATCTAAGATTTCATAGCTAAAATTTAACCATCTTGTAATTTATACTATCATTTAAAAATTCATTTTAATCACCTTGTGTATTAGAAAGTGCATTTGCATTGTGATGGATGTTTCATGTGTTCCGGCCATAAGTATTATATAGTATAGATGTTTCATGTGTTCCTGCCAATATTTACACCAAAATTGGACTATTGATAAACTTATGGGATCCAAATTGTACAACCGAAAAGTTAATTTGACAAAAATTATAGAGTTACAGTGTATTCGCTGGAAACCCCCAATTTTGGCCGGCAGGTGCGTCGCACGTGGCATAAAACGACGTTGTTTCACTTGATATGGCCAAAATTGGTCCAAAATTAAATAATTGTTATACATAAAGGATTAAAATTGGATGATAGAGTAGTTAGTGGGACCAATTTGGTACTCACATTTATATATGTTTATTTGCCTTCGGTCTTTTTTATCTTTTCTCTATTTTTTTTAGCTTTTTTCTTCTCTTCGTTTTTGTTTATTGATCTTTTGATGACTTTTTTCTTCTTCCTCTTCTTCTGTGGCTTGTCCTTATGATTAGCGTATTTATTTTTTGCAACACTCCAAATAAGAAGGATATGTGTGGGATTTGTGGGTTATATCGGGTTTATCACGCCATGTGCTACTTATGTATGCTTAGTTAAAATGCTGGCTGTTGTGCTTTCATCTTTTTTACATTTGAAAAATCTCATCAGTTCAATCATTTAGGTCATGAATGCGGGTACTCATTTGTATATTTCAAAACAGTTGTTATTGGGTTGCCCTTGGAGTATGAATTTGCGCATTTGGACTTTGGATAAATTTGGAGTAAGGAGTAATAGATTGGACATGCTTAAAATTCTTATCTGCTTTTGGCTGGTCTGAAGCTGGGGTAAAAACCTTTCCTCTTCAAACTTATGCAGTTCAGACATTTTAGGTTGGGTATAGCTTTTTTACAGACACAAACATGATCAATTATCTGCTCAAAGGGAAATTTGGATATAATGCTTTTAGATTTTGTGATTCATTGATTATCAGTTTCATTTTTTATCTGAATCAATGAATTTCAGCAGGTTAGGCCTGTTATGTCAGCTTGTCCATTGGATTTGAGACATCCATTAGAAGTAACTGCAGCGTGCCACAATGTTGCTGCCCCTAGTCCTTCATGTTGTAGCTCACTGAACAATTACATAGCAGGAATACAGAAGCAAATGCTAATAACAAATCAGCAAGCAATTATGTGCACAACTATGTTTGGCTCTATATTGCAAAAGGGTGGTGTGATGTCAAATGTTTATGAGCTTTGTTATGTGGATTTAAAAGATTTTAGTCTGCAAGGTTTGATTCTGGATCACTTATTGTCTTATCAATCAATCTCTTATTTGACATTTTTTTCGGTGTTTTGCTGATCATTGCTATTTTCTATTATTCTTTTTTTGTCTTTTGCTGGAGCAGCGTATGGGCAAGAAGGTACTCATTTCTGCCTTATTATGCTCTGTTTTACCGAATACTATGATGTGATGTTTTATACTTTAATTTCTGCTCGCGTGAGATCCAGTAAATTAGATTTC
Organism: Orobanche coerulescens; assembly: GCA_033398695.1. Lineage (NCBI taxonomy): Eukaryota > Viridiplantae > Streptophyta > Magnoliopsida > Lamiales > Orobanchaceae > Orobanche > Orobanche coerulescens. The sequence continues at coordinate 8,647,517 of CM065805.1, read as the reverse complement.
GACGTGGTTTACTTTAACTAAGCACCAATGACACTTTATCGGGCTATAAGATACCAAATTTGTGTTATGCTCCAAATTTAATTGTGGTTAGAGTTCTTATGTTTGTTTTTCAAGATTACAGGAAATTATAGGTGATAATATCCAATTCGTCTAATAATTTCCTAATATTGGCAATATCGTCTGATATAATCAGGATTCAGTAATGTTAGGTAAGAATTCCAATTTGGGGAATAATTTCATGGTAGTATTGAACATTCCCCATTTGCTACGTCCGGTCTGGATGCATAACGGTCTTTACCGTAAAACATGCACGGTACCTATAATTAATTTGTAAGTTTTTTGATACACATGCAAGTAGTACATGTTCTTCATAATTAGTTTGTGTGTCCTGGATCTACATTCAATTCGTTTTTATATACATGTTTACAATTTGAGGGCAAAGCTAAATATTCAATGCATATCTTGATTAGATATCATGGGGGAACATTACATAGCTGTGCTAAGATAGGTTGCTGAAAGTTTCCTTGAAAACATTGTTACACGTGCAGTGCGTAAGTTCCGGGTCCTTGTCTTCGATCATTAGTATTTTAAGGCCATCAGGACTAGTAACTCTAGATAGCGCCACATAAAGTTGTCCATGACTGAATACGGGAGTAGGCAAATAGAGGCCAACGTAATTAAGTGACTGGCCCTGACTTTTGTTAATGGTCATTGCATAACATGGCCTTACAGGGAATGGTCTCCGTTTTAGGACAAATGGCCACTTGGATTGTGTTGACGTGAGTATAATCGTGTGTATAACGACATTGTCCCCTATATTTAAACCTGTTAGGACCTTAGCGTGAATAACAAACTGGCCTAGATCTGTGATGAGCATCCTTGTTCCATTACATAGCCCTTTGCTTGGATTGACATTCTGCAAGAGCATAATGGGCAGTTCCTTTTTTAAGTGAAGAGCATGTGGGGGCATCCCGGGGAAATTTAAGGAATTTAGAAATTCAATCAGATAGAGGGCGTGCTGGTCTAGACTATCTGTAGATGCCTTGCAAATCTCATCTGTGCTGTTGTATGTGACAGTTTTCCCTTCTAACTGTTTAAACATATACTCATTGATGGCATCAACATCATCATTCCGAGGAGTTAGAATTGCTCTTTCTTTGAGATACACATCGTCAGTTTGTCTTGTTGTAAAATCAGGATATGTCTCTGCAACAATTTTCTCGATAGGAGAATCCCATGATTTAATTAGGAAGATTTCAGGAATGTCAATCCAAGTTGGCTCATCCTCACCTTCTTTGCATTTTGCCGGTAACATGCCATCCCCCACAGCCAAAACCCATCTATTGAAATCCTGTTTTCGAGTATCAATCTCCCCATTTTCACTATAATCATTGACACGCATGCTGCGCGTAAGGGTGAAGACCTTGCAATGCTTCCATAACTCAGACTGGTTTATGCAGGATTGAACAATGTCGGCCCTGCTTCCTTTTGGTATAACTGGCAGAATTTGTCGAAAGTCACCTCCCAGTAAGACCGTCACGCCTCCAAAGATTCGACTCCTACTGTCCGGGTCATGATATCCTAAAATATCCTTTGGCGTCTTGTCCAATGCCTCAAAAGTATATTTTTGAGTCATTGGAGCTTCATCCCAGATAATAAGCTTAACTTGCTGCACGAGCTCTGCCATAATGTGTTTTGTTTTATGCCGCATGTACTGTTCTCCAATAATTCAAGCGGTATGACAAAACGGCTATGCGCGGTTCTCCCCCTGGTAGCAACAATGAAGCAATTCCTACACAAATTGAGGCTATTAGTTAGTCATGTATTTTTTAAGTTTTCAAATTAGTTGATTGTTTCATTTTATTATTCATTTGTACCTGAAGATGCGACAGCAAGTACTATCATACGTTCTAATCTTAACCTTGAAATGATAGTTTTGTATAAAAATATCTTCCCGGTTCCTCCTGGCCCATATACAAAGTAAAAATTCCTTTTTTTATTATGGACGGATTCAATCACCTCTTCATAGATTAAACGCTGTTCGGGATTTAACAATGAATGAAGTTGTTGATGTTGAAGCTTACTCTTCTTCATATCATAATTCAATGCTTCTCTGATGAGACGATTGTCCATGTTGGTTAGTAACTTTGGGTCAGGTAGTGGTAGATCTCGAAACTCTGATAAAGATCTTCCATTCCTATTTAACAACTCTTGGATTTCTAGCAAACAATAGTTTTGTAGTTGTTCATCCGTCAGCTCCAAGTTAGGATAATTAAAAATTTTCCTTTTCTTATGTAGGATATCCAAGGACTCCCGGTTTTCTTCCCATAATTTTAAAGGTCTGCTGACATCGCAAAACAACAAAATTGTCATGAATATGTCACGTAGCTGTGGTCCGAACGCCCATACACTTGCTTTTGATATAGCATGCGTCCATTCTGTGTCATCATTCAAAAGGCCATATGCAGAACAGGCTTTCTTGAATGTGGAACATAGTCTATTGTTAACAATCATGAGTTTTTCAAAAGATTGATGCCCTCTCACAATGTTCAACAGCATTCTAAGATAATAGCGTTCTCCAGAAGCCGGGTGCGAGTAAACAATCTTCCCAATGCATTTTTTCTGTTTTCTTGGTTTCCACATTTTGTCTTTCTCATGCCACACATAATGTTTAGGTATCTCAGCATACGTGTATTCCCTCGCCGCTGCATGACGCTTGTTTAATTCAAACCAGTCAGTGAACATAGTTACGTCGATACCTTCCCTTTGAATTAGGGTGGGTAAGCTTTCTGAGTCACGAAGTGTGATTGCATTCTGATTCGGAAAGTGGTAATTCAGTTTCATGACTGATGGATATGAGTAATGGATGTCATAGGAAAACAAATGCCACACCGCCTCACATGGAGCTAAAAAGAACAATTCAAATAATTCTTTATTTCGTCCACCTCCAAAACCTGGACATTTGCCAAATCTCCATCGTGTCTAACATTCTCTTGTATAACGATTGTAGCTCTATCGGGACCTTTATTTAAGTACTTAAATAAGTACTTAATTGTCTTTGATCTGTTGCACCATTCCACATTAATGCGGGCCTGGTACTTCAGGAGGAGATAACGATTGTGAGGAACCACATATCTGTTATCGTATTTGAATTTTCCTTTGATATGGTAAGCTTTATTATCCCTTCGACGATAAATAGCATATCCATCATTATCAACTATTGTTTCTCCCCCCAAAGGTTTAGGGAAATGTTTCGAGCACTTACCCTCAACTGTACACAGTGCGTGCTTAGCATCTTAACCGCAAGGGCCATGTAACAAATTGAGTTACTACTTTATACCCCTCTGGATCATTTGCTCGAGATGGTATCTCTGCTGTAATTATGTCATGTATCTCAGCTGCAGTTTTTCATTTCAAGTCTTCTTCTATCCATAGTAGGATATGAGCTTGTGGCAGGCCACGTTTTTGAAATTCTATGCATATACAACTGAAAGGAAATGGAAGAAAATCATAAGATGATGCATAAATTTGGTGTAGAAGAGTAGACAGATTGGCATTATGAGCTAAGTTTTATTACCTGCCCGTGACTGGCAAAAAATATGGTGTTTTGTAAGATCGTCTAACTGTTCAGTCAGTTTAATCTTGAATACACGGGTTGCCACTTCTGGACGGTCATGACCATTTTGTCCCTGGATGTGCTTTAACATTTCAGCAACCTCGGGCCATTTTGGATTGGCGGTGAAAGTGATGAACATGTTTGGATTTCCATAGGTTCGACATATAGCCATTGCATCTTGGTAGTTTTGCATCATATACGTTGGGCCGCTGTAAAACTCCTTGGTAGAATGATTCGTTTTCCCAGCCCTGCTGCACTTGTATCACCCCTTGTTACAGCGTCACACAGGTTATGATATATATCTACGCATAACATATCTTGATTTTGCCTAGCCCATTTAAGTCTTTGCTCCTCAACAACCGTGTATGCATCCACCAAGTATTGTTGGAATAATCTCCCACCTCTAAGCAAGGTAGTACCTTGGTTATTTCGTTGTTGTATTTTGTATGCGTAGTACTCTTTCATTGTGATAAAAAGCCCTTTTGGTCTTGCAGGCACCTGTGTTGTTGTGATACGGTATCTTTTCACGAAATCCCTTCTCTCCATACGGGAATAATAATGGATATTGGAGGGCCATGTATTCTGAATGTAACTCAGAAATACGTTTCAGACCTTCATCCTTGTTACTTACAACAATATCTGTTTGGGAATACCATCACCAAAGTCGTTAGTAATCAGAGTTGCTATTTCGGGCACGGTCAGGGTGTTGTATTGCCGTGATGCACTCCGACCACTTAGCAGGCGTAGTTCAAAGTTGGCTGAATTCTGGGAGTCACACCAATCCCTGGCCATTCAAAATGCCTTGGCAATTGAACTTGATTGATCGAACATTTGAATCAGGCTTGCTACTATCTTTTCATCCACCACTTCGCCACTCTTCTCGTCTATAAAAGCTACCATCCGGTTATTTACTTCATTTCTAGTGTAAAAAGAGTATAGCTGCGCATATTTGGGCTGAGTACCCTGTGTAGGCAGTAGAGAACCTATTCGATGATAGCTTTGGCCATTTAATCTAAAGGTGTATGGTCCCCTACATGTGTTAATTGAATGGTCTATTTTGGCCCCAAAAGATGTGTAGCAAAACATGCCATTATAGACTCTAATCTGCTCTTTAAACTTTAAAGTTGCGGGATTGTTATAGTCCATAAGCTCTTTAAGAGGCGAAGGTGCTTCATTAAATATGGGGAGAAGCAGCTTACCCTCTTGGCAGCAAAGGGAGAATTTTGGGTTGCCAGTGCTCCATGATTTCTCACTTCTCTCCTCATACCACATAACCGCCTTGCAATTTCGACATTCAAACGATGGAGGGCCAATATTATGGTAAACCACAGGAACACCTTGCCAAAAAGGTTAAATATTATTGTGAAGAACACCATTTTTATGCATAAAATAGCAGGGGGCAAGATTTATAATATGTGTAATTACTACATATGCAAATGCGGCTCCTCGTGGGATTTTTTTAGCCGCACACAGATGGACCGGTCTTGTAAGAAGCACCGTTATGGTAATAATCAATTGTATGAAATCAAAGGTCTGCCAAATGTACAACATTTCTTAAGAGGGATTCAGTTTTGCTATCATTTGGTTAATTAATCACCTGATGATCTTCTTTTTTTGTACATGATGGGATTTTGGAAGTAGAAGCCATTTGGTTCGGTGGCAGATCTGTTAATGTGCCTACCGGGCGTGACCCTTGGCCTAACAAATTATGTTGAAAATGCAACATTCATGAATCAGGTATGCATTTTGGCAATATTTTTGTAATTGCATAATGCAAGTAAAGGTTTGGTGCTAGTGTTTACCTGTAAATGGTCCAACAATTTCAGCCAGTTTTAAACCACAATAGCTTTGTACTCTCCCATCTTGAATGACGATTGTTTTTGAATGAATGACCAAGGATTTGTGCAACATGCCTGATAGGGATGGAACTTCAGCATTTTCGGCCCGTGATCCTGTAACACACAGACAAAGATGGCTTTAATCAGAGAAATAATTGCAACATATGGAAACTTGTAAAATTCAATTGTACCTTTATTCATTTTGGTAATGCGTTTTATTTAAATATTCACTAAACGCGTTCTGGTTCAGGTATATAGATCAAAGATTGGTTTCAAATGAATGGCAACAGCAGCAGTTTAGCGGAATGCAATGATGTAGCATTGGAAGTAAGTCAATTTCTCTGCATTGTTGCACATGTTTATATAATGTCAAGTAGGAACGACTGTCTTTTAAAAATGGGCTTCTAAGAATTGCTTATAAGGCATCTATTATGGTTGAAACATTAATTTCCCATGTGTAACTTAAACCATGGTATAATAGGATGTAACACCGTATAAATAGATGGAGGGTTGGAAACCCATAGAATGAATAATAGATTGGGATGAAGTATCAAATTTAAACATTCATAATTTAGTTTTCAACATTTAGTTAAACCGGGATCTTTCAAGGGCAATTCTCACCTAATCTTGTTCACTACATTCAGCACCATAACCATCAAACTTAAAAATTCATTATTTATTTTTCAACATTTAGTTAAATCGGGATCTTTCAAAGGCAATTTTCAGCTAATCTTGCTCACTACTGCAACTGTGTAGCCACACTTGGTGTCGGTGGGTTTGTTAACAACAATACCAAACTCATGGTTTTATTTCTTTTGTATTTAGCTTTGAAATAACACTGTCTCAACCTTTTGGTACTTCCGGCAAGTTCTGAATCAGGGTTTTCTTCTATCCGCCTCTTTTCTTCTTCCAGACTTGTTATGATTTCTTGACTGTTCCCAACAACTTTTGCACCTCCATTCTCAGCCTATAATGCAAGATAACTTTGTGAGTAACCTAAAAACAAAATGTTAGCTTCAATTGAATTCTGACCTGGAGAGTGCTAATTAATAATTGTATACTCTTCAGCTTACGATGGGGCCAACATTGAATACCCAGTTCTCATCAGTGATCATTTACCTAGTGGCATGTAGTAGTATTGTGCGATCATTTCTCTACTGAATGCCATGAGTTTGGAATATGAATGACGACTGGATGAGTTGGGAAACATGGTATAATATGACTTTTAAAGGCCTTGATAATCCACTGATATTCCACGTAGTTTAACAGGTTTTGTAACTCCTAGTTATCCATAAACACTATTTATTAGATATTCAAAATAAATTCTGTAACTGAATTTATGCAGTTAAGTGACCCTTTATGTATTACAGTTGTCTTTGAGATATGTTTTTGGTTGAACTATCTATCTAAGCCATCCAGAAATTTAAGCAACTATCTAAATTTCATTATACTAATTCATCTGAAAACTGATTTGTACACAACCTATTGATTTCGTGGTCTGTTTTGGGTTTTTGTTCCTTGAATTAACATCATCTTATGGACCCTGGATATATATATCTGAGGACTATACAATAATTTGTTTTGCCTGGTTGATTGAAATAAAATGATGTCAGTATTTCTGTTCTGGTTGCAAATACCTTTTCACATCAAAGTGTCATGAGCATCAAATACTAAACACCAGAGCGGAAGTTTCGTTCTACAATACATGTGCAGGGATGGATACACAGCATGGTAAGGTTTTAAATAGGTTGGTTGGTACTTGAAAGGGTACGATAAGAGCATGAAATATTAATTACAAAAGCACATTTACAAAATTATAGCGAATTGCATTTCATCACTTAGAGATTTAGTTATACACCAAGCCTAGGAAATAGTATACATAGATCAACATTTGGACCATTGATTTTAAAAAATAGGATGATCTTATATATTAGACATAGCATATTCTTCAAACCATATGCAGACAATCTTTAATTCAGAACATTTGCCCATTAAACCTAATGAAAAAATCCACTAAAAGCCCTTTTTGCCTTCATGGTCATTTATTAATGGAAACACGCATATCCATTTGATCTGGAAACACCGGTTCCGTGTTGGGTAGGTGGAATAAATCCTCAAAAAGAAACAAAAATAAAATAAAATACAATGAATCAGTTGAGAGTTTTGTATCCTCCAAACGACAATAACAAAGAATCCCAAAAACAGTTTTAATCAAACATATTATTCTTGTCCTAAGTGTTTATTTTAAAAAAGGCTTCTTAGGGTGCAGCCTGTTCGAACTCAGTCTGAATCTACCACCACAAACCTGACAACAAAATATAGTAAGGAAACCATGTTAATATGTGGACAAACTTAAAACAATGAGTGACCAAAGGGTGTGCGCAACATGTGCTCACCGTCTTGTCTTCTTCTTGTCAATTGGGGTGATGGCTTCACCTTGGCCATCATCCACAGGAATCAGCTTGTTTTACGCATCCGAATCTTCAATCTCTACCCTGCAAACAATGGAACCATGTTTGTCATGCTCACTTTATTGCAGCAGTAAGAGTCTTTAAGGAAAAACACGTTGTCCTGTTTTGCATTTTTTTGGTAGGCAAATATTATATGCTTTGCTTACCTCTTTTTTTTCTTATCCTAAGTAGACTTGGACGGTGTAGCGACTGATGGGGCCTTGGTCTGTGGTTTGGATGATGTGCCTGCAGCGACAGTTCCATCATCAACGGTGCTTGAGCTGGCGCTTTCCACTGACGGATGAGGCGACTCCACCGTCCAACACGTAAAACTCTCAAAGGTTCCATACTCATAATAGGTATGAGTCTTGATTTAAAAAACGTGTGTTGTGTCAATGAGGTTGGCTATAGCAAGTGGCAAATTTGCGTGATCTTCCAAAGTCTGTAGGGTAAGGCCTGAGTAATGGGTGGTGGAAATGGACAGGAAGTTTATATATATACCTCATCCTCCTCTTCCAATATTGCTGCAGCTGGGAACTTCACCAATTTGGTTGCGGGCTCATCAAAAAGCACCACCACAGTCTGTTCGGTCTCATCCGAGATACCAAGATCAAGGTGATACCTAGGGAGGGTATGTTGCAAATGGTATGTGTCAACGTGAGTCAGTTTATTTATTGAATACAAATGCATACACTATAAGTGCTAAACATAACATTACCTTATTACCGGGTATTCAACTGGCCTTTCACACGCATCACACCAAAACCGCCCATCCTTTCTAGTTGCACCTTTTTTGCATTTTTCACCTCCACATGATAGAAAATTCCATCCCTTCCTAGTCCGCACATTGTTGACTTGGGCCTTACAGATGAAAGTTGCAGACCGTGTAGAAATATACTATATCAATATTATGTAGTGAAATGAGTGTACAGACATGGCGGATGCAAAAGAAGACATACATCATTTTTCGATTGCGGGCCCATATGAGGAGATTCTCGATCGTCCCTTCCCTTGGTTCATAATTCTCTACACGCGAAGCTGCTTTTGAAGACTCAACGCTGCTAACAAACAGGTAAACGATTTTTATAAGTTTGTGGACTGTAGGAACTTTTCAACAATAAACATTAAATTTAAACATCTTCCTACCCGGTGTCTGATTTCAATGCTTTGATTGCAGGGATCTCAACATCATCCAGTATCAAGGTGGATGAACTACTGGATAAATATAGCTTATCTGGAAGGTAACATTAAAACATAAATTAGCATGTGAAAGTTGTCTAACATGGATAAGCTAAATGGTTCATGCCACTCACTGTTATAATGTTTTGCAGACGTCGAGGTCACCACAACAGAAAACAGGCCTACATGTTTTGCTTTCTTCTCAATCAATATATCAGCAAGGCCTCCCCATAGAGTCACCCGTATTGATTGGCCCCTTGGTGCACAGGACACAAAATTGCAACAAACGGTGAGTTCCTTAATAGATATTGGCAAAGAAGTCATCAATTTTACAACATCAACTGTAAAACATAAATATAACAACCTATGATTGGCGAGGTAGAAATCAAGGTTTTTTTAGCCTGTTTTCGTATGGTTCGTCCTTCCAACGTTCGTCACATAGCTTGCAACATCTGAAAGGTAACAGTTTTTATGGCAGTATAGCAACACTATTTAAGGACAAAAAAATTGAACATATATAAACAAATAGAAAATTACCAATGAGATACTTGTTGGTTGTAGGTTCGAGGTGATCAAAATCCACCAGCTGGAAAGGATACCTGACAAACCCTTCTGGCTTGACCATGACTTTCCTTGTGGTCGTTGCTCCATCAAACTCAAGCATAAAGGTATCGTTCTTCCTAATGCGAAAGTCTTCCTTGTTATGCATGACCACAAAATTTTTAACCGAGTACACACCTCCCTCTTTTAACCTCAAAAAATTGTGAGCCACCATTCCCTTGGCAGTACAATGGATAACATTACCCTGCAACAAAAGCGTGTTAAAAACGGCTATAATGAAAATAAGGGAAATTGTTCAAGCTGTTTGACGCTACGTTATATGGATAATATATGTTGTAATGGTTGTTGCTAAACAATATAGATTCTTAATTTTTTTTATGTATTGGTATTACACAGACATCAGTGTGTTGCTTAGGCTGGAAAGGGTTTTCCTGGGCTTCCCGTGCTACTTTCATGGTAATTTAATTTCATTCTTTAAGGTAATATTAGTCCAGTTTTGCTAAACTCCCTTGCTTGTTTATACATATGCTTCTGTTGTACTCCCTTGCTTGTCTAGACATATGCTTCTGTTGTATGTGCATTTTGATTTCATAATATTTTGCTCATTTTGTGGGCTGGACTTTAAAATAGTAACTAATTTTTCGTGCTAGACTGCGTGCATAATAGCTTTATAAAATGGTGATTGGGGAATCACACTATGAATAATCTTATTGATTTACATTATTTAGATGGAAATTTATTTGGTACTGAAACTCAATTTATAGTACTTAAGATATCGCCAATATTCGAAACACTAAAACAAATGAAATCTTCAAATTCAAACCACTAATATGAAGGAATAAAGGTGAGCGTGATTTAAATTTGAGGAATAAAAATACAACTTCGGTCAATAATTTATGTTTCATGATCAAAGAATTTATATAGTTCAATCTTGAAGGGACATGAACAAATTTTCTCTTTTTACAAAGGTCAAATTAGCTCCCTTCATTCACTAACATGATAAATATTGTGGAATATATTATCTATTATATATGTATTATATGTTGTAATGGTTGTTGCTAAATAATATAGATTCTTAACTTTTTTTTCTGTATTGGTACCTTAGCATCAGACACCAAAAACTCAGTGCTCAAGTAGCGCCCGCTAATAGCGCTTACATCCCACATCCTACACAGCATCACCACAATCGTACCAGTGGCATCCAACTTGGGTCGTCCAGGAACAATTCAGAGTTCGCACTTCCAACTTCTGCAGCCATGATGATATACTGATTGGACCTCTTAATTTTACTGCTATTACAATTTCTCGAGAGGCAATGAGCTTCATGCCTCATTTATGCATCCTACATTTAAGAGAGATGTAATTGAAGGTTGATTTTATATTCTTTGAGGTTGCAAAACGGTAGACCTTTTGTGTTCTGTAACATTACATCTCTTCCCCATTAAATTAAGCCACTCAATTGTAAAATTGTAGACCTTTTGTGTTCTGTAACAACACATTAAACAATACTTCATACGGTACATTCAAATCCAGCTCCAAAATTTAATCTATTGTTAGGGTGTATACCGTAGATAGATTTGTGCACATTCACTCTTCTACATTAAATTAAGCCACTCAATCTTTAAGTAGTATAGATATGTTATTACTAATAATTAATTGCTAAAATATATTTAAAAATTTATAACAATAATAATTATGTAATTTAGTATAATTTAATACAAAATATATATAAATGCTAGTGTAATAATTGAACAGAAATAGTTCAAGTAAGAATCTATCAAAAAATATAATAGAAAATAAATAAATAAAAATTAACCCTCACCATAATGAATTAGTCTTGCAATTACATAATTGAATAATTTCTTTATTTTCTCATGTAAATATTTTTTTTAACCATTGAATATTTAGGATTAGTTAAATAATAATCCAATCATATTTAAAAATATTTTAATTTTATTCTCTAAAGAAAATGGCCGGAATTGAAAATAAAAAATTCCAGATCCTCGATGTCACTGGAAATAACTATCTATCATGGTGTCTTGATGTTAAATTGCACCTCCAAGGTATGGGACTGGCTACTACCTTGGAATCTGTGGAACTTGCTAATGGTGATATTAAAAATGAGGCAAATGCAATGATATTCATGCGCCCTCATTTATCCGAGGATCTGAAGAATGAATATATACAAATTGAAAGGCCTTCTGAGCTCTGGAAGAAGCTCAAAGACAGATTTGATCACACCAGAACTGTAATATTGCCACAGGCTCAATATGAATGGCAACTACTAAGATTGCAAGATTTTAAATCTGTTGCTGATTATAATTCAGCCTTATTCAAAATTGAGTCTCGACTGGCCTTGTGCGGTATACAGCTATCTGAGACTGATAAGCTGGAAAAAACATTCACCACAATGCATTCCTCAAATATGGTACTTCAACAACAATACAGGCAACGACAATTTCAAATATATTCTGAGCTAATTTCAGTTCTTCTCACGGCTGAGAAGACAAATGAGTTATTATTAAAAAATCATGAACTACGACCCTCTGGGTCCCGTGTCGAACCTGAAGCACATACCAGCTCTGGTAGAGATGCCGGCCGGTTCAAGAGCCGTGAAAATAAACCCGGGCGTGGAACCCGGAAAAGTGGTGGACGTGGTGGCTACCATCAAAATAATTACAGAAATGACCGCGGCGGACGTAACTATAATAATCGTGATAATTATCATTATTGTCAAAATAAATATTCCGACAGACCAAGGCAGTCAATTCACGGGCATCATGATAAGGGAAAAATGCCTATGAAAAATTCTGGTGATGATCCATGTCGTAGATGTGGTATAACTGGACATTGGGCTAAATATTGTCGTACTTCCCAACACCGTGTGGATTCATATCAGGCATCAATAAAAAATAAAAGCAAAGATGCCCAGGCTCATACCACCGAAACATTCAAGCCATCCAAAGCTATTGAGCCCAACACACCTGGGAACATATTTGATGAAAAATCCTGACCAGGACTGGAAATTACTTGAGCTAGCAGATTTCCTTGAAAATCCTGGTTCAGTAAGACATGACGATGAATGGCTGAAATAAAATATTTATGCAATTATATGTCGTATATTTACTTTCTGGCTTGTAATACCCCAGTTGTTTTTGTGTGTATTTCTTTATGTATAATATAAACATCAATAAAATCATCTATATTTTTATATTAAAATTCTCCCACTTCCAACGACTATAAATGGCTAGTAATAGTGATTTTTGATTCTATAAATATGCACACATTTTATTCAACAACTCACTCATATCCTCTACCCTCTTATAGAAAGTCTTAAGCATCTTCATCCGACTTTCTTCGAAAATGATTAACGGATCTCTCGTCTTTATTTTCACAATGATCAGCATGATCATAATACTGATGTTTAGCAAAGACTTCCCTCCGGAATTATTCTGGATTGGTGTTTCATTTATCATTTATATTGTTGGCCTTGTATCGACACTAATGATACATACAAAAATATATTATTGAAAAAAAATATGTATGTTTATATTTCCATTATCAATAAAAAAAATTCATGTCTTAAATATTTATTATATGATGATTTGATTGAACAGGAATACAAATGGAAAGTATCGAACAGATACACAATTGTCTTGTTGATAGTGCAACAACGCACTCAATATTTACAAATAAAGCATATTTCTCGAGCATGAAATTATGCAAGACACACGTTACAACTATATCTGGTCCCGTAGAGATTATTGATGGCTCCGGGAATGCAATTGTGATGTTGCCTAATGGAACAATTTTACACATTGAAAATGCGTTATTACCTGGTAGATCAAAACGAAATCTACTAAGTTTTAAGGATATACGCCTAAATGGCTATTACTTGGAAACAGTGATTGAGAATATAAAGAATATCTATGTATCACATCTTATAAAATGGAAACTCGACTTGTCCACGAGAAAATTGAAGCAACAACTTCTGGACTGTATTGTGTCCCTATTCAAGCTTTTGAAACCTACGCTACCATGGCTTGGAAGCGGGTGAATCCTGATATATTTGGGTTATGGCCTGATCGCCTTGGGCACCCAAGAACTTCTATGTTACGTAGGATTATTCAAAATACTCATGGACATCCATTAAAGGGTACAAAAATACTAATGTCCAAAGATTATTTCTGTGAATCATGCTCACGTGGAAAACTTATTACTAAACCTTCTATGGAAAAAGTTGGTTATGAATCACCATCATTTTTACAACGCATTCATGGTGATATTTGTGGACCAATACATCCAGCAAGTGGACCATTCCGATATTTTATGGTGTTAATAGATGCATCATCCAGATGGTCCCACATATGTTTATTATCTACCAGAAATGTTGCTTTTGCACGACTCTTGTCCCAAATTATTAAACTCCGAGCACATTTTCCTGAATATCCTATAAAAAATATAAGAATGGATAATGCCGGAGAATTCACATCAAGGACTTTTGATGATTATTGTGAAGCACTGGGAATTAATGTTGAGCACCCAATAGCACATGTCCACACTCAAAATGGATTGGCGGAATCCATGATTAAACGAGTCCAAATCATTGCTCGTACATTATTAATGAGATCAAAGCTCACTACTACAGTATGGGGTCATGCAGTATTACATGCATCAGCACTCATCAGATTACGCCCCACTGCTTATCATATGCACTCCCCAATGCAATTAACTCTAGGCTTTGAGCCGAATATTTTGCACTTACGCACATTCGGATGTGCTATTCATGTGCCAATTCCACCTCCTCAAAGGACAAAAATGGGTCCTCAACGTCAGCTTGGCATATACGTTGGATTTGATTCCCCATTAATAATTCGGTATTTAGAACCAACAATGGGTGATTTATCTACCGCTCGGTTTGCCGATTGTCATTTTGATGAGACGATGTTTCCATCAATTGGCATGGATAAGACTGTTCTTAACAAAGATGAACAAAAACTAGTTGAGGATATCTCATGGAATGTACAAAGATTATCCCACCTAGATCCACGTACTACAGAATGTGAAAATGAGGTGAAAAGAATCATCCATTTACAAAATATTGCTAATAGACTTCATGACGCATTTAACGATGCAAGTAAAGTGACAAAGTCTTATATTCCAGCTGCGAATGCTCCAGCTAGGATCGTTGTTCCTCATCAAAATACGAAAATGAATGATGATGCCCCACGACAAAAGCATGGTAGACCTGTTGGTTCGAAGGACACTGTTCCTCGAAAAAGAAAGGGGAGAAGTAATGGGATCACAAACCAAGATCATCATAGTGAGCATGCTGCAGATGAATCTGTAGAGCATAATACTGCAAATAATGAAGGGATCATGATTTCTGAAAACATCGAGATTGCCATAAACCATTACAATGAGATATGGGATCGGAAATGTAACACCCCAAACTAGGCGGATATTACAGTGCCGTGAATCCCCGACTGGGACCCACCCGGCGAATGAAAATGATGAATTAAATAATATAATTGTAGTACCGAACCACATTATATTACCCAAATACTCCGATGAGGAGTTTAAGTACAACACACCAGGACAATACCGAATACTAGTATATTTTATATGAAGATAAAATACACAACACTGAATGAAACGGAGTATCGAAACGAAAGTCTGCAGCGGAAATTAAAGGACAACAACATGAATAACTGAAAGATCGGGGCCCCCTACTAGTATCACTGGGACTCCTCGCCGTCAACATGCTATTCCCGTGCTTTTGCCTTGCCATGACCTGAAAAACAAAATCCCCAGCCGGGGTCAGTTACACAGAACAACAATCCTCAAGGGTTGAAAAATACACAATCATGATTTAACTGAAATTATGAAATATCCTTAGTTATGAATTACGCTGAAGAGGAGTATCATAGTACGCCCGTAGTGTTCTGTGCAAGTGTACAAGACGAATGACCGGACACACTCGTCCTTGTACCTAATTAGTCTCACGGAGGTAATCTGTTACCGTGTGCACAGTCCAATGTATCACTCCCAATACATGGCCATCACGTGCCCGACTAAAAATTCCACACATCCGCACCCGGCCACGCAATATGAACCCAGAAGGTCATATGAACGAGAATGACCATAATGAATATCAATGAATAATAAAAATTTGACAAAGCCAAGAATGACTCACCGAGATGAAAGTGATAATGAAGTGATTGATAGTTTCAATGAAATGATTGGAACTGCCGTTCCTCGTTAATGAAGTGACTATTCGACAATTACAAGTCTCAATATGATTAATATAATGATGAATGAGTTATGATTATGAATGATCAACAACAAAAAGGAATGAATATCCTGTTAACCGAGTAAGAATTAACTTACTCAATACCGATGACAAAGTCCTTCCACGAACAACGTCATAATCGAGATACCGGTCGCTCGAACAACCTTGAATAACAATAATTACCAACAACCGTTCAATACACATATCAAGCAACAAAACACGACTAACCCAAAGGTCGAAACAACGATAATCAAACTCATAGGGGCATTCTAACGAATACGTAACCAACCACACAACTTCAAAAATATCCAATCCCGAATATGTCGAAACCAACACCAAAATGAGTATTACAAACCATCAAAACACTTCCAATGATATCAATAATCCCATAGGATTCCACAATTCAAGTTTACAACAACAACAATCGGAAAATTCCCAAATTAACCGAAGTCAACCCCAAGGGTTCTTGAAATAATTCCGAAAATAGCTATTAAATCCGTAGGAATATATTTATCCAAGGTAGGTAATACATATCTAACATATTCCAATAATAACCCAAGCTTACATGAAGAAATCGGAAGGAAAAACCCAAAAATCCGAAATTCTAGATCCAAGAGATTAATACCTTTGATTTGATGTTTTGGAGATGATGAAGTGATGATTAATCCAACTCAAAGACTTGAAGATGATGATTGATGATTACACCTTGAAGAATACCCTCTAAATCGCCCAAATCACCTAGAACCGACGAGAGAATGAGAATAGATGACAAATGACGAAATGTGGGTTAGACTGTCCAATATATAGTCACTCCAGGTTAACGTGCGCTAGCCCTTATGCGTAGCGTGCGCTAACGGGTAATTTGGGTAGTCCAGAACCCACTGTCCGAAAACGGTAGCGCGCGCTACGTACCTTTTGTAGCGTGCGCTACAACCATACCATTAACGTGCGTTAATACCCATAGTTAGCGTGCGCTAACGAATTATTTGATGCCCAGTACTGGAATCCAGAAACTGTCAGTCCTCTGTTCTGACCTCGGTAGCGTGCGCTACGACCAACAAGTAGCGTGCGCTACTACACCGCTTGCGTGGGCTACAACCAACAAGTAGCGTGCGCTATTAATTAATCCAGTGCAGTCCAGTAGCCACTGGACTCAACCTGATCCGTCCTTAGCGCGCGCTACACCAACTATTAGCGTGCGCTACTACAACCCACTAGCGCGCGCTACTTACCATTCGTAGCGTGCGCTACTTATAACTCACCTGCAGTCCAGTACCTTCTGGACTGTAGCCAGGGTAACATTAGCGTGCGCTAATGCTGAATGGTAGCGTGCGCTACCTGTACTCAATTAGCGTGCGCTAAGAAGAGTACGTAGCATGCGCTACTCCTCACGCACAGCCCACAACAAAAATGACAATGATGATAAACACGGCACGAGACTCCAATTAAATTAATGATGAATGACGATTGATACACGATACAATCACTCTGAATGATGAATACAATGACTGAGTATGAGTGACAAATGATCATTAATGAGTGAAATTACTGAATGATAATTACTGAATTACAACCGGGTATTACATATACCCCCCCTTAAAAGAGTTTCGTCCCCGAAACTAAGGGTCAAACAACTCGGGATAACTCTCCCGCATACTATCCTCGGTTTTCCAAGTAGCCTCTTCCACTCCGTGCCTAGACCACTGAATCTTATCCAAAGGAATCGTCTTATTCCTCAACTGTTTGATTCGCCGCTCTAAAACTCGCACAGGACGCTCCTCATATGAATGATCGTCGGCGATCTCGATTTCATCGAACTGAAGTATGTGACTCGGGTCGGCAACATACTTCCGCAACTGAGAGACGTGAAACACATTATGAATTCGGCTCAACGCCGGAGGTAAATCCAATCGGTAAGCTAACTCGCCTACTCGATCCAAAATCTCAAACGGTCCAATGAATCTCGGACTCAACTTTCCCCTCTTCCCAAAACGGAAGATACCACGACTCGGGGATACCTTGACCAACACATGGTCACCAGCCTCGAATTCTAATGGTCGACGACGGTTATCTGCATATGATTTCTGTCGACTCTGAGCGGTCAACAAACGACTCCTGATCAAAGTTACCTTCTCACGGGCGGCTATAAGCATATCGGGCTCGGTGCCGATTGATTCTGATAAGTCATCCCAACACAACGGAGATCGACAACGACGACCATACAAGGCCTCGTAAGGTGCCATCTTGATCGAAGGATGCCAACTATTATTATACGTGAACTCGATCAATGGTAGTTGGGCTTCCCATCGTCTTTCCAATCGAGGACACATGCCCTCAACATGTCCTCTAATGTCTGAATAGTCCTCTCTGATTGCCCGTAAGACTGAGGATGAAAGGCGGTACTGAGATTAAGCTGAGTTCCCATAGCACGATGAACTGATTTCCAAAAATGAGACACAAACCGTCCGTCACGATCGGAAACGATACTTTTAGGAGTACCGTGAAGTCTCACTATCTCTTTGATGAAAAGCTGGGCAAGCCTCTCGGGACCCCACGTATCCTTGATCTCAAGGAAATGAGCTGATCTGGTTAAGCGGTCCACGATCACCCAGATCGTATTCATGCCACGACGACTCGTCGGCAAACTCGTGATGAAATCCATAGAAATGTCTTCCCACTTCCATTCAGGAATAGGAAGAGGTTTCAGCATACCCGCCGGTCGCTGATGTTCAATCTTAACTTGTTGACAGGTTAAGCATCTCGAAGCAAATTCTGAGACTTCTCGCTTTATATTACTCCACCAGTAATTTTGTTTCAAGTCCTTGTACATCTTGCTAGACCCCGGATGAACAGAATAAGGGGTAGCATGAGCTTCTTTCACAATCGAGTTTTTCAACTTGTCATTCGCCGGTACGCACAACCGATTCTTAAATCTCAAAAGTCCATCTTCGTGGACCACAAACCCAGGGGCTTTCCCCTGAACCACATCCTCACGGATGCGTAACAATGATGGGTCCGAACCCTGATTCTCTCTGATTGCCTCCTCAAGTGACGATGAGGTCTCCAACATACAAAGCTGTCCCTGAACTCGCTGAAGCCAGACCTCGATCTCGGGTCTAAGGAATTCCTGCTGAAGCTCCTTCTGAACTGTTAAACGGGCAAGCATCTGCTCCTGAATAGACTTACGACTCAAGGCGTCGGCGACAACGTTTGCCTTGCCCGGGTGGTAAAGGATCTCGATATCGTAATCTTTGATTAGTTCCAACCACCGTCTTTGTCACATATTTAACTCCTTCTGAGTAAATATATACTTCAACTCTTGTGATCAGTGAAGATCTGACAGGTGATGCCATAAAGGTAACGATGCCAAATTTCCAACGTGAAAACCACGGCTGCTAGTTCCAGGTCGTGGGTCGGATAATTAACCAGCTAATCCGAGGAAACTTCGGATTTCCTTAACATTTTTCGGAGGTTGCCAATCTCGGATAGCCTCCATCTTCTGAGGGTCGACACGAACTCTGTCTGATGAAATTACATGCCCGAGAAAAGTCACTTCGGACATCCAAAACTCACAATTGGAAAACTTTCCATAAAGTTGCTCGCGTCTCAACACGTCGAGAACCTGATGAAAATGTACCTCGTGTTCCTCTCGATCCCGAGAACAAATCAAAATGTCATCGATGAAGGCAACAACAAACTGAAAAGTCGATGAAAACCCGATTTATTAACTCCATGAATACCACAGGTGCATTAGTTAGCCCAAACGGCATAACTACAAACTCATAATGACCATAGCGTGTTCGAAACACCGTCCTCGCGATGTCCGACTCTCGAATCCGCAACTGATGATATCCAGACCTTAAGTCGATCTTGGAAAATACTGAAGCTCCCTGAAGTTGATCTAAGAGATCATCAATACGGGGTAAGGGATACTTATTCTTGATCGTCACCCGATTCAATTCCCGATAATCAATACACAAACGAAACGATCCATCCTTCTCCTTGACAGATCACACTGGTGCTCCTCACGGGAACGCACTCGGTCGGAGATAACCTTTCTCGAACTATTCCTCAAGTTGAATCTTCAACTCCTGCATTCTGGTCGGGGCCATCCGATACGGTGCCTTCGATAATGGGGACGTACCGGCTCCAACTCATTCCTGAATTCCACTACCCTATGTAAAGGCAACCAGATAACTCGTCTGGAAATACCTCGTCAATCGATGACAATGATACCACGAATGATTGAACATTTCGATTGCCCTAGAATGGTCAATCGATAAAAAGTGATACCAATAATGGTTGAACAACTCGATTGCCTTAGAAAGGCCAATCGATGAAAACGATACAATGAATGATTGAATAACTCGATTGCCTTAGAAAGGCGAATCGATGAAAATGATGCAATGAATGATTGAATAACTCGATTGCCTTAGAAAGGCCAATCGATGAAAATGATATAATGAATGATTGAATAACTCGATTGCCTTAGAAAGGCCAATCGATGAAAATGATGCAATGAATGATTGAATAACTCGATTTCCTTAGAAAGGTCAATCGATGAAAATGATACAATGAATGATTGAACAATTCGATTGCGGAATTTCTCTGCTTTCGTCATAATAATACTTCTTCTGGAACAACGGGGATTACTTCCCTGAAGCACACATTCGACAACCAACGACGGAAAGATAGCGACCAAATGCTTACAAACACTGAGGATAGTATCATGACGATCCATCCAACTAATACCCAACATTACATCGTCCTAAGATAAATTCACCATGATTAGGTCCACCAACCAATCGCGGTCACTAAGCTTACTTTGGTATGATTTCCGAAAATTCTTCCATCGTCAGGTAGACCGACGGTATGAGGTCCACAAGCAATAGGACTATCCCAAAATAAGTCCATTCAAACATGATTTGAAAATGAATGAATGCGGTGCACCAGTATCAAAAGGTACACACAGGTTGAAATAAAATTCCGAGTATACCTGAGATCATTCGGGCCACCGGATCGTCGATCCTCTTCATCACATGAATCCGGGACTTGCCGGCCCCCGAACCGGATGCTCCCGACTGATAAATACGAGTTCCAACTTTATTTGCTTCCATTGTCTTAAACGACGCGTTGTGAGCGATCGATTCTGAATCGCTAATTGCTTCGGGGCCTGAGATGCCGCCGGAGCCGACTTGGAGTCCTTTCGGCAAAAACGGGCCTTATGCCCAAAATTCCCACAATTATAGCACGTGATAGATGGTTTCAGACACTTAGTGCTGAAATGACCCGGCGTTCCACAATTGAAACAGGTGATGGCCGAACTGGCCGCTCGGGACTGAGATCCCGCACGATTATGCGCCGTAGGAGGTCGCTCAGAAACGATAGGACTCATACGAGGCTTCTTGAAGGTTGACTGACCGTCTTCGGATTGATTACGCTTCGTTGATTTCTTGCTAATAGATGAAGGTTGTTGTTCAGCAAATTCCTTAGCAGCCGGCTCATACGGGAGGGTTCTCTCGATTAATCCGGCCAGAGTGGCGCAATGATGATTGAGCAATTGTACATGGGTCATCATGGCCTGCATAAAAGTGAGTGGATCAACCCGAACATCTTCTGATCGAGCCGAGTCCTGGGCACGATTTCCCGACAGCGAGTGATTATTTCCCGGGTTTCGGCCCGCACCGCGGCCTCTCCCCGTGCATCCCCTGACAGCTCTCCCCATACTGAAGTAGCAAGGTCGCATAATGATTACATTTCCCGCATGATTATCACGTTATGATTATGTCATGAGATGATGAAAATGAGTACATGTTCTAACTTAGTGATTATATGAATGATTTACTGAAGTGACATGATTATCTGATGAAATTCTTGAAATGATTATCTTGAACAACTTAACAAGATTAATAATATGATCATCTAGATCGACTACTGAGTACTGAAATGAATTGAGTAATTAATGAGTTAACATGATCGTCCTGATCATTAACTGAGTAATGAAATGAATTAAGTGATTAATGAGTTAACATGATCGTCCTGATCATAATGAATGATGATGTTTGAGGATTGTTAAATGATGAATGATGAATGAATGACTATTGCCAGAAATTATACCATGGCGTTAGAAATCTTACAGTTCTTTCGGTCTGATTGGCTCGGCATTTGCACAGGTCACACGTGACGCGAAAGTCCAATGATACTAGTCTGATGACGATGATTTCAAATGAGACACGACTCGGCAGGTAGTATTCAAAACCACGCTCCGATACCAACTCTGTAACACCCCAAACTAGGCGGATATTACGGTCTGGTGAATCCCATTAGGACCCACCGTGAATGAAAATGATGAATTAAATAATATAATTGTAGTACCGAACCACATTATATTACCCAAATACTCCGATGAGGAGTTTAAGTACAACACACCAGGACAATACCGAATACTAGTATATTTTATATGAAGATAAAATACACAACACTGAATGAAACGGAGTATCGAAACGAAAGTCTGCAGCGGAAATTAAAGGACAACAACATGAATAACTGAAAGATCGGGGGCCCCTTCTAGTATCACTGGGACTCCTCACCATCAACATGCTATTCCCGTGCTTTTGCCTTGCCATGACCTGAAAAACAAAATCCCCAGCCGGGGTCAGTTACACAGAACAACAATCCTCAAGGGTTGAAAAATACACAATCATGATTTAACTGAAATTATAAAATATCCTTAGTTATGAATTACGCTGAAGAGGAGTATCATAGTACGCCCGTAATGTTCTGTGCAAGTGTACAAGACGAATGACCGGACACACCCGTCCTTGTACCTAATTAGTCTCACGGAGGTAATCTGTTACCGTGTGCACAGTCCAATGTATCACTCCCAATACATGGCCATCACGTGCCCGACTAAAAATTCCACACATCCGCACCCGGCCACGCAATATGAACCCAGAAGGTCATATGAACGAAAATGACCATAATGAATATCAATGAATAATAAAAATTTGACAAAGCCAAGAATGACTAACCGAGATGAAAGTGATAATGAAGTGATTGATAGTTTCAATGAAATGATTGGAACTGCCGTTCCTCGTTAATGAAGTGACTATTCGACAATTACAAGTCTCAATATGATTAATATAATGATGAATGAGTTATGATTATGAATGATCAACAACAAAAAGGAATGAATATCCTGTTAACCGAGTAAGAATTAACTTACTCAATACCGATGACAAAGTCCTTCCACGAACAACGTCCTAATCGAGATACCGGTCGCTCGAACAACCTTGAATAATAATAATTACCAACAACCGTTCAATACACGTATCAAGCAACAAAACACGACTAACCCAAAGGTCGAAACAACGATAATCAAACTCATAGGGGCATTCTAACGAATACGTAACCAACCACACAACTTCGAAAATATCCAATCCCGAATATGTCGAAACCAACACCAAAATGAGTATTACAAACCATCAAAACACTTCCAATGATATCAATAATCCCATAGGATTCCACAATTCAAGTTTACAACAACAACAATTGGAAAATTCCCAAATTAACCGAAGTCAACCCCAAGGGTTCTTGAAATAATTCCGAAAATAGCTATTAAATCCGTAGGAATATATTTATCCAAGGTAGGTAATCTATATCTAACATATTCCAATAATAACCCAAGCTTACACGAAGAAATCGGAAGGAAAAACCCAAAAATCCGAAATTCTAGATCCAAGAGATTAATACCTTTGATTTGATGTTTTGGAGATGATGAAGTGATGATTAATCCAACTCAAAGACTTGAAGATGATGATTGATGATTACACCTTGAAGAATACCCTCTAAATCGCCCAAATCGCCTAGAACCGACGAGAGAATGAGAATAGATGACAAATGATGAAATCTGGGTTAGACTGTCCAATATATAGTCACTCCAGGTTAGCGTGCGCTAGCCCTTATGCGTAGCGTGCGCTAACGGATAATTGGGTAGTCCAGAACCCACTGTCCGAAAACAGTAGCGCGCGCTATGTACCTTTTGTAGCGTGCGCTACAACCATACCATTAGCGTGCGTTAATACCCATAGTTAGCGTGCGCTAACGAATTATTTGATGCCCAGTACTGGAATCCAGAAACTGTCAGTCCTCTGTTCTGACCTCGGTAGCGTGCGCTACGACCAACAAGTAGCGTGCGCTACTACACCGCTTGCGTGCGCTACTACACCGCTTGCGTGCGCTACAACCAACAAGTAGCGTGCACTATGAATTAATCCAGTGCAGTCCAGTAGCCACTGGACTCAACCTGATCCGTCCTTAGCGCGCGCTACACCAACTATTAGCGTGCGCTACTACAACCCACTAGCGCGCGCTACTTACCATTCGTAGCGTGCGCTACTTATAACTCACCTGCAGTCCAGTACCTTCTGGACTGCAGCCAGGGTAACATTAGCGTGCGCTAATGCTGAATGGTAGCGTGCGCTACCTGTACTCAATTAGCGTGCGCTAAGAAGAGTACGTAGCGTGCGCTACTCCTCACGCACAGCCCACAACGAAAATGACAATGATGATAAACACGGCACGAGACTCCAATTAAATTAATGATGAATGACGATTGATACACGATACAATCACTCTGAATGATGAATACAATGACTGAGTATGAGTGACAAATGATCATTAATGAGTGAAATTACTAAATGATAATTACTGAATTACAACCGGGTATTACAGGAAAAACATGGTAATCGATAATTTATTTGCTTTCTCGGTTGCACAAGAAATTATGAACGATGATTACGATAATGAACCACATTCAATAATTGAATGCCGTCAAAGGTCGAATTGGCCTAAATGGGAGGAAGCAATAGAGTCTGAATTAGCTTCCCTAGAAAAACGGATAGTATTTGGGCAAATTACTCGAACACCGAATAATATAAAACCAATTGGTTACAAATGGGTGTTTGTTCGAAAAAGAAATGAAAAAAATGAGATTGCGAGATATAAAGCCCGACTCATAGCCCAAGGATTCTCCCAACGGCCTGTGATTGACTATGACGAAACATATTCACCAGTGATGGATATAATCACTTTCTGTTTTCTTATTAGTATGGTTGTCCATGAGTGTTTGGACATACGACTAATGGATGTAGTCACGACATATCTATATGGTTCATTAGATTCTGATATCTATATGAAAATTCCTGATGGATATAAAATTTCAAAATCTGCTACTCCTCGTGATCTATACTCGATCAAACTACAGAAATCACTGTATGGATTAAAGCAATCCGGCCGCATGTGGTATCATAGATTGAATGAATACCTTTCTAAGGAAGGTTATAAAAATGATCTTAAATGCCCATGTGCTTTTATTAAAAGATCAAATACTGGATTGCTATAATTGCAGTCTATGTGGATGACATGAATTTAATCGGAACTCCTAAAGAGTTATCCGATGCTGCTGAATATCTGAAGAAAGAATTTGAGGTTAAAGACCTTGGAATAACAAAACTCTGTCTTGGTCTTGAGCTCGAGCATAAAAATAATGGAATACTTGTCCACCAATCTGCTTATACCAAGAGATTGCGCAAACGATTTAATATGGACAAGGCTCATCCTCTGAGTACTCCTATGGTCGTACGGAATTTAGATCCTAAAAAAGATCCTTTCCGACCTAAGGAACCAAATGAGGAAATTTTGGGTCCTGAAGTGCCTTATCTCAATGCTATTGGAGCACTGATGTATTTAGCACAATGCACCAGACCCGATATTTCTTTTGCAGTAAATTTACTTGCAAGATACAGTTCTGAACCAACTCGAAGATATTGGAATGGTATCAAACACATTTTTCGTTATCTCAATGGTACCATTGACCTGGGTTTATCCTATTCAAAGGAGGCTACTAACTCTGGATTAGTTGGTTATGCTGATGCGGGATACAAATCCGATCCACATAAGGATCGCTCACAGACCGGTTATTTATTCTGCTATAATGGTACGGCTATATCATGGAGATCGACGAAACAAACATTAGGAGCTACATCTTCCAATCATTCTGAGATAATTGCTCTCTATGAAGCTGGCAGAGAAAGTGTTTGGCTAAGATCAGTTATAGCTCATATACTAAATGAATGTCGATTGAATCTTGTGACAGACACTCCCACAATCATTTATGAAGACAATGCAGCATGTATAGCACAAGTCAAGGGTGGATATATAAAAGGTGATCGGACCAAGCATATTTCACCAAAGTTTTTCTACACACATGAACTACAGAAGAACGGAGAAATAAATGTTCAACAAATTTGCTCCTGTCATAATCTCGCTGATTTATTTACAAAATCATTGCCGACATCTACATTCGAGAAGATGGTATACGGTATAGGCATGAGAAGAGCTAATCTTAACCAAGATTGATAAATCAGTTTGACGGCATATATTTCAGGGGGAGCAAATCAATATGTGCACCGTACTCCTTTTCCCTTATGACTGATTTTTATCCCATTGGGTTTTTCCAGCTTAAGGTTTTTAACGAGGCAACTTATGCACAAGGATTGGATCTAAGTTGTGTATTCTATTGAAATGAGCATTCCAAGGGGGAGTGTTATGAATAAAATGTGAAATGCTCATGTGAAAGGAAGAAAGCCTTCATATAAATGTGAAAATGAGAAATTATCAAGTCTTCATTTTTGAGCTACATTCATAGCCATATATTGATGACTTTGAAGGTTGACAATTTTGTCATTTCATACCCCAAAATTTACTATAAATAGATGTGTTTTGGTAGATGGAATACACACCAATTCTAAGCATTCTTGAGCTATAGAATTCCCCCTCATTTTCTCTCCTCTTTTAATATAGAAAACCCTTGGTAGTTTTTGCTATAAAGTTTAAGGGTTATAATCATTGTAAATATCCTTCAAATATATTAGTGAAGTTTCGTATCCCTCCGATCGTGGACGTAGATCATTTGATCGAACCACGTAAATTCTTGTGTGGTTTATTTATTCTTGTTTTCATAACATAAAGTAGATTTTAAAATGTATCAAAGTAGGGACTCAAGTTTATTCCGTTAGACACGTTAGGACCTCCGTTATTTTAATAACGTTAAGTTTTAACGGATTGCTGACATGACCGTTAAGTACCATGTAGAATCTGATTAGGTATATTTATCACATCAAAAATATTTTCTGTACTACCAAGATTTGAACCCATGACTCTTGGTTATAAAACAAGACACTGACCAACTAGAACATGTCAACTTTTTATTAAGATATGTTTTTTTTTTTTTTTAATATAGCATAACTCAACTTTTATATCAATATTGTACATTTATTTTTCCACTTGTCATATATGATTAATTCATAGATTATCTCTCTTATATTATGTGTGTTATTTTCAACATATTTTTAACTATTAATAGTTAAATTTATTATTCTTGTATATATGTGATTTAAAATAAAATTTTCATACTTTTCAATACTAATTTATTTTTGAAATATTTTTTTGATAATTGTATTGATTTTATTTTTAACAACCAACTAATTTAATGATTTGTACAATTTATTTACTATTACCATTGTATAATCATAATTAGCTACGAAACAAAGAAATATATCAGTATTATCATAAACGAATTTAAATATAACATCGATATTATCAACTTTTCAAAAATATTACTATTTTATATAAAACAAATATTATAAATAACAAAATATAAAATGTGATTTTAAAATTATTCTATAAAAATATAAAAGAGATACTAAATAAATTAATCATATATGACAAATGAAAAAATAAATACAATATATATAAAAGTTAAATTATTTTACATTAAAAGATATAAAAAACATATCTTAACGTAAATTTAATTTGTCTTAGTTGGTTATTGTCTTATTTTATAACCGAGAGGTCATGGGTTCATATCCTACTAATACATAGATTTTTTCAATTTAATAAATGTACATAGTCCGATTCCACGTCATTGGCATGTCATAAATCCGACTAATAAAATGCTGACACGTGGCGCTTAACGATCATATCAGTAATCCGTTAAAACTTAACGGATTAAAAATAATGGAGGCCCTAACGTATATCACAGAATAAACTTGAGTCCCTATTTTGATACACTTTAAAGTTTAGTCTCTTATGATAAAGACGCCAAATTTCAGTCCCTCGTAGAGCTATTTTGCCAATATTTTATATCAATTGAAGCATATGAGGCTAACACATAAGCAACCGAAGCACCATAACATGATATATGCCACCCGAAGCATGAGAAGCAGCCATGTAGGCTAAGCTTATTCTGCATTAGTGTATAGGGGGATATATTAAAAATGCTCGTTGAGAACTTGTAATTTGTTATAAAACTGCATATTATAAAGAGACACTAGAAAGAATTTAGAGAGAATTAGATTCTCAAGTATGATTTTATTAGGACTGGGACTTAAAAATAAAATATCTGAAAAACCGAACCGAATTGGTGAAAACGGTTCGGTTCAGTTTGATTATTAAAAAAACTCGTGAGGATTTTGGATATTTAGATCCTACTTTCAAACTGAATTTCGGATAACGAGTATTGTTTTTTTAATTTCAAATAACTGGAAAATTAAAATACCATATTTAAATTAAAATAACCAAAATACCCGATTATATATATCTTTGGTTATTTATTTATTTATTATTTATAATCAAATTTTTGCTATTATGTAAATTCGGTGAGCTAAAGTCACAAAGAGGCTTTCATTGCAGGTAAAATAATAAAATACAAGTTTATGTATAGAGAGAAAATAATCGAAGAACCGAAAAATACCCGATAAAATTTCGGCTTGGGTATTTTTGAGTAACGTAAAAAATGAGGAACCGTACCCGGATATTTAATACGGTTCGGATATCGAGTATGACAATTTTTTTCCAATAACCAAAAAGAGTGGAGTAGGAACCTAGCCATATGGACCCTTTAGACTACAAATTTTGTCATGCAACTTTATATTGTCAAATTTTAGCCAATTTCATGAATTGTGGACAACTTTGCCCTTACTAAAGAGTGGATTTTTTTTTGTCAAAAAAAACCTTATGGCTTCTTACGCATGAATCAAGGTTTTTTTTTCATTTATTAGTTGTCACTTTCTCTCTCTCTCTCTCTCTCTCAAAATTCTCTCACCTTCTCCTCTCGTCAGAAATCTCCTCTCTCAAAATTCTCTCATCTTCTCCTCCCTGTTCCAAAAATCCTATCTCCATCTACTCTGTTCCATGGCTTCCGGGAGCGTCCATGAGGAGCAACCCCACGGAGAAGCCGAACCAAGCCCCACTGATTCCGGCGACCAACAACACAAAGCCGCCGCCTCTGAAGCCGCTACCGCCGCCGCCTCTGAAGCCGCTGCCGCCGCCGCCGCTGAAGCCGCTGCAGGCGCCGAGTCGGATTCAAGTGCCGATGCCACCAGACAACGAAAGTAGAAGAGGAAAATAGTGGAATCCGATCCCGCAAAGAAGAAGAAAAAAGAAGACAAGAAAATAGGGAAGAAGATAGTTGAGGAGGAAAAAAGTGAAACGAGTGGAGATAGTGAAGCAACAGACGACGGAGAAGACAACGAAGAAGAAGAAGAACAACAACCTCGTCGGCCCCTCCCATACGAGAAACGCTTGGTAAAAATTTCGAATTTTTCATATCCCGGGCTTGAGACGAATTTCTTGACTTAATCCGCTAATTTCTTGAACCTAAGTTTTTCTCAGATCTGTTACCCGTGTTACGAAAATAGAATTTCGTATTGCATATTCTGTTACGATTTTATATCTTTGTAACACATCTGTACCGATTTGAATTTTTTTGTATTGGAGTTTTGGTTAAATGTTACGAATTTTCACAGTTCGTAACGTCATGTGATGTTGTTTTGTTTCTTAGTACGATTTAGTAAGAGTGTAAAATCTGCTGTTACAAATAGCTGGTGTTACGAATTTATCAATACGTAACTGACTCTGCAATGTGAGAAGTTTATGTTAAGTTACAAAATTTGAATTTCGTAACACTTTTGTGCCGTTTTGATAATCTCGTATTGAATGTTTCCTATACATGTTACGAAGTATCATGAACTTTGTATCATCATGTGATGCTTGTTGGGTTTCTTTGTGAGATTTAGTTACATTGTAAATTCTGATGTTACGGTTTATAATTTCGTAACATGTACCTTTTATATGTCTTATGACACCTGTTACGAAATTATCATTTCGTAATGTTGTTTGTAATTTCGTAACATGGGTTACATTTTCTGAATTATTGATTTGGTTAAATTGTTTGTTTTTTGTAGAACAAATGGGTTTGCAAACGACAGAATCTGGCCCATTTGTATTTAAAAGGAGTTACGATGAAAATCAAATGAAGATAATTTCAATTTTATTCTAGCATTCAGATCTGTTACCCATGTTACGAAAATAGAATTTCGTATTGCATATTCTGTTACGATTTTATCTTTGTAACACATCT
Source organism: Orobanche coerulescens (assembly GCA_033398695.1). Taxonomy (NCBI): domain Eukaryota; kingdom Viridiplantae; phylum Streptophyta; class Magnoliopsida; order Lamiales; family Orobanchaceae; genus Orobanche; species Orobanche coerulescens. The sequence goes on along the minus strand of CM065805.1, from coordinate 8,617,099 downwards.
GTACCTATTTGAAATTTTTTGTATTGGACTTTTGGTTTACATGTTACGAATTTTCACAGTTCGTAACGTCATGTGATGTTGTTTTGTTTCTTAGTACGATTTAGTAAGAGTGTAAAATCTGCTGTTACAAATAGCTGGTGTTACGAATTTATCAATACGTAACTGACTCTGCAATGTGAGAAGTTTATGTTAAGTTACGAAATTTGAATTTCGTAACACTTTTGTGCCGTTTTGATAATCTTGTATTGAATGTTTCCTATACATGTTACGAAGTATCATGAACTTTGTATCATCATGTGATGCTTGTTGTGTTTCTTTGTGAGATTTAGTTACATTGTAAATTCTGATGTTACGGTTTATAATTTCGTAACATGTACCTTTTATATGTGTTATGACACCTGTTACGAAATTATCATTTCGTAATGTTGTTTGTAATTTCGTAACATGGGTTACATTTTCCAATTATTGATTTGGTTAAATTGTTTGTTTTTTTGCAGAACAAATGGGTTTGCAAACGACAGAATCTGGCCCATTTGTATTTAAAAGGAGTTACGATGAAAATCAAATGAAGATAATTTCAATTTTATTCTAGCATTCAGATCTGTTACCCATGTTACGAAAATAGAATTTCGTATTGCATATTCTGTTACGATTTTATATCTTTGTAACACATCTGTACCGATTTGAAATTTTTTGTATTGGATTTTTGGTTTACATGTTACGAATTTTCACAGTTCGTAACGTCATGTGATGCTTGTTTTGTTTCTTTGTGCGATTTAGTAAGAGTGTAAAATCTGCTGTTACGAATAGCTGGTGTTACGAAATTATCATTTCGTAATGTTGTTTGCAATTTCGTAACATGGGATACATTTTCTGAATTTTTGATTTGGTTAAAGTGTTTGTTTTTTGTAGAACAAATGGGTTTTCAAACGAAAGAATCTGGCAGACGAACACCACCGGATCATGGTAACCGGTGGTGAGAGCACAGTGAAGGATATACGGTGTGTCCTCGATTCATTCAGCAAAAAATCAATCAAAGAATTGAGGCAATCAGCAATTGGGGCATTCATGAAGCTCCCCGACATTGTCTCGAGATCCGGCAGGGCTCTACATTACATGATATCTCGCCAAGTGACACCACATCCGGAGGTTGATGAAACAGCCTTGTGGTTCCAGGTCAAAGGGAGAGTTCTACGGTTCTCAAGACCCGAATAGATTTGGTTGATAGTTTTTTGTTGTGAAGACCCGAATAGATTTTGTTTTGGTATTACGTCTTGTTAAGATTTTATTAATTTCATTGCGAATTTATCTTTACGTACAATTTAGTGTGTTAATTTGTCTATTTCGAACCAAAATGATTTTTAGCGATTTTGTTTTTATGTTAAGATTTGATGATTTCGTTACAAAACATTTTGAGCGATTTTGTTTGTGTTACGATTTGTGGATTTCATAATGAAATAATTTCTTACGATTTCTTTTTGTGTTACGATTTGCGTTACGTAACGAAATAATTTGTTACCTTGTTACGAAATTGTGTTATTCGTAACATGTTTTTTTAATGGTTATGATTTTTTTATATGATATGTTACGAATCTGTGATATTCTTAACATTATTCTTCGATGTTACGAACATATCATTTCGTAATCAAGTTACCATATTGATCGGTGTTACTAGTTACGAATTTAACATTTCGTAACTAAAATTTATTGTGTTTATAGTTATCTTATTACTTTCTGGTATGTTTGTGCGGTTTACCGACAATCTCCGAGGTCATATGTGCATCGTTATTACTCGACTCAGACGTGGCTTGAAAATTATTTGTTACAAAATTATAACTCTTACAAACCAGATACGAAATATGAATTTCGTAGCAGTAACATCTAATAATATGAAACTCTTACAAAACAGGATACGAAATATGAATTTCGTAACAGAGTAACATCTAATAATGCGTAACTATTACAAAACAGGCCATAGAAATATTGTTTCAAAAATTACTTTCTAATACCATGGGAATGGGTTCCTCGGTGCTGTGAGCAAATATAGTTCTCGCAATGTGGTCACGATAATTATGGGCGTCCTGTTCTTTTTCAAGTTTTTGGGCGGTGGGGTACTCGGCAGATCTGCTTCACATACTTCAATGCATAGAGCCCACATTTTACATTACCTTGTTGTTTGAAAGGATTCTTTGTCTTTGGTGGTAAAGTCAACTCCCACTGTGTTGGAATCGGTTTTTTTATGCGATGATGCTGGAAGTATCCGATTTCCTTCAATATCTGAGGGAGTAGCCTTGCAATGGGTTTGTGATGTGATGATCCTCGAATATCCACTGAAATGAATCGTACAACACCAATTTTTGCTTTTTGAGATCCATTAGGAGCGTGCCCCAGTGTTCTTTGTAGTTGCAGATGGCTACCACCTACAAGGCAGTGAGACGAAAATAAATTCGTAACATCAAATCATAACAAACTGATAAGAATTCACAAAATCATAACATGAAATTATGACAACGTGATACGAAATCATAAATTCGTAACATAGTATCATGACAAAGTGATACGAATTCATACAATCGTAACAGATAAACAGTAATGTTGATACGAAAAAAAATGCAATAGTTTTAGTTTTACCTTTTCGCAATCGATCCATTGCTTTATGTTCGGACCCCAATTCGGCAATGTACCCTCAACATGATCACGCAGTAACAATTCGTTGTGTTATGAAATCAACAAATCGTAACACGATAACAAAGCATCACAAATCTTTTCGTTACGAAATCCAGAAATCGTAACACAAAAACAAAATCGTAACAAAAATGTTTTGTTACGAAGTCAACAAATCGTAACATATAAACAAACCCGTAAAAACTCGTTTTGATCCCACTGTCCTACATGATCACACAGTTACGAAATCAACAAATCGTAACGCAACATGATCATGCAGTAACAATTCGTTGTGTTATGAAATCAACAAATCGTAACACGATAACAAAATCGTCACAAATCTTTTCGTTACGAAATCCAGAAATCGTAACACAAAAACAAAATCGTAACAAAAATGTTTTGTTACGAAATCAACAAATCGTAACATATAAACAAACCCGTAAAAACTCGTTTTGATCCCACTGTCCTACATGATCACACAGTTACAAAATCAACAAATCGTAACATAACATGATCACGCTGTAATAATTCGTTGTGTTATGAAATCAACAAATCATAACACGATAACAAAATCGTCACAAATCATTTCATTACGAAATCCAGAAATCGTAACACAAAAACAAAATCGTAACAAAAATGTTTTGTTCCGAAATCAACAAATCGTAACATATAAACAAACCCGTAAAAACTCATTTTGGTACGAAATAAAGGGAATCGCAACACACTAAATTATACGAAAATATAAATTCGTAATGAAATTAATAAAATCTTAACAAGTCGTAACACCAAAACAAAAGCATAACCAATCGCTTGCTACGAAATCCACAAATAATAATAAAATAATTATGAAAAAAATAAATCGTAACAAAAAAATAAAATCGTAAAATCATGCAAAAACAGTACAAAATCGATAAACATAGCCCAATACAAAAACACAACAACAACCACAGCAACCAATCCAAAACAACGACGACAACGGAAATAATACCGACAAAATACTAAATAATACCTCAAAATCGAATTCAAGTCAAGTCGCAAAATCGGAGCAAGAGAGAGGAGATCGCCGGCGAAATCAGAGGAAGAAGAAGAGATGAGAAATCGAAGAACGCCGGCGAGAGGAGAACGCCGGCGAAATCGGAGGAAGAAGAATATATGAGAAAAGAATGAAAAAAAAAGAGGAGAAAGATGAACAGGAAAAGCGAGATAGAGAGAGAGAAATAGAGAGAGAAAAAGAGAAGAGAGAGAGAGAGGGGTGAGGAAAACAAAAGAAAAGAGAGAGAGAAGAGAAATAAATGAAGAAATGAGAAGGAAAGAGGGAAAGAGAGAGAAAAGGAGAGAGAAAAAAGAGAAAAGAGAAGAGAATAGAAATGAAGAAGAAAAAATGGAAAAAAAAGAAGAGAAAAGAGAGAGAAGTTGAAAAGAAAAAGAGAAAAAAAAAGGAAAAGTAAGGGTAAAATTGTCCCAAAGACCTGAAAATGGCTAGAATTTGACAATATAAAGTTTCTTGACAAATATTGTATTCCACCTAATCAAAGTGGCTATATGGTTGTATTACCTCAACCAAAAATCCCAACCTTAATTTTTATTAATAACTGAAGTTCTATTTATTGATAAACTCCAGATGACACAATCGTAACTATATAATCAAATCAAGGGAAAATAGACGTTTACATAAACTAAATTATATATCAAATACCACTTTGAGAGTAGTAAAGCACTGTTCTTATTGTGACTCAATTATAACAAAATCCAATATTTTTTTTAAAATAAAATTCCAAGGAACACTTGAGATAACATAGTTGAGAGTAAATGTGGAATATCGTTTTTGTTTTTAAAAAGGACTGATTATTAGTTTATAATTATAAGATATTACATATCGAGTAATGTTGTGTAATGCTACATGTACATATGTGTGTACATATATTTATATACATATGCACCTCATTTTATTTATTTATTTATTGTGGAACCATAGTAAATGAATGGATTCCACAATAAATGGATGAGATGTATGTGAGTGCAAATATATACACATTAAGTGTATATATAGAATTGTTCATAGTCAAAATCAATCCAATATTTTGTGACTCAATAATGGAGAAATAGGAGTTAGACTCCCGCTAAATCAAGGCTATACCGGGAGTTTGTATATTTTGGTTATAATTGAAATAACCGATTGCAACCGATCGAATTGTGAAACTTGACTCCGAGAATTTTGAAATGACATTTTCTGATATCCGCCATTTTTATAATATTGTTTCAGGAGAAAGTAAAAGACAACAAATCAATTGTATTGATAACAATGAATAGAGGGGTCTTTATATAGGCATTACAATGAGAGTCCTTCCATACATAGGATTCCTAGTTAAGGTAAGACATCTAATAAGATCCTACTACCTCTGGAAGGGTCTAGAACCTTCCATATCTGTATCCCCCTACAACCAGTATTAGGTAAGACACCAATAAGGGAAGGATATCCCGGAACACTCCCCCTGTGTCGAGCACTAATACTATCATGGTGCATAAGATGTTGCCTCGGTAAAAAACCTTTCCAAGTCAAACAAAACCCCGTGGGAAAAACAAAGACTTGGTGAGGAAAAAGAGCACAACGCACCAACTACAAATGTCAGAATCATGTGAAGTATACTCCCCTGAGGTGTACATAACAGCTCATCCCGTTGAGCTATCATTAGTTGAGCTCGGATAATCGACACATGCCGATGCTTCTCACATGTTTCTCAAATGTAGATTTTGGCAGAGACTTAGTAAATAAGTCTGCGATATTCTCATCGGAACTCACTTGTTTCACTTCGATATTCAGCAATTTCTGCTGCTGCTGATTATAAAAGAACTTCGGCGCGATATGCTTTGTATTGTCACCCTTAATGAAACCTAACTTCATCTGCTCAATGCATGCCGCATTGTCCTCAAAGATACAAGTAGGGGTTGCTGTAGTGAGATCTAATCTACAAGTTCCTCATATATGGTCTATGACTGACCGAAGCCAAATGCACTCCCTTACGGATTCGTGCAATGCAATTATCTCTGCATGGTTCGAGGAAGTAGCAACCAGGGACTGCTGGGTAGATCGCCAAGATATCGCCGTATTCCCAATGGTGAACACATAACCAGTTTGGGAACGTCCTTTATGCGGGTCAGAGTGATAACCGGCATTAGCAAATCCAAGTAACGTATTGTTAGGATTCTCTACATAGTGGGTAAGCTTGCTCGCATTAGCACTTCTGGTTGTCAAGCTGCCATGCTTATTTGCAATATCAGAGGAAGATCGACGGTCGGTATGCATCGTCTTAACCTCAACAATTCCTTTCGGAATATCGCTCTCTCTTGCGTAGGGAAAGAACAATCCAAGGTCACTGGAGCCTTTCAAGTATCGAAAGATGTATTTTACTCCATTTCAATGCCTTATCATGGGAGCGGAGCTAAATCTCGCTAACAGATTCACAGAGAATGCGATGTCTGGACGAGTACATTGAGCCAGATATAACAACGCACCGATTGCGCTAAGGTACGGTGTTTCTGCTCCAAGGACCTCTTCATCCTCCTATTTAGGACGAAACGGATCCTTGTTCATTTCCAGACTTCGACCAACCATGGGGGTAACAAGAGGATGTGCCTTGTCCATGCTAAATCGCCTGAGCATTTTCTGGACATAGGCAGATTGATGAATGAGTATTCCATCATCTCGATGTTTTAGCTCTAAGCCCAAGCAGAATCGAGTCCTCCCCAGGTCTTTCATCTCGAATTCGGATTTAAGGTAGCGGGCCGTCTCATTGACCTCATCTATGGTACCGATAACATTCATGTCCTCTACATAGACGGCTACAATCACGAATCCTGTATATGTTCTTTTCACAAAAATGCATGAACATATATCATTGTTCTCGTATCCCTTCCCAACCAAGTATTCACGTAGGCGGTTGTACCACATCCTTCCGGATTGTTTCAACCCATACAGTGAACGACGCAGTTTCACAGCGTAAGCGCTCCGTGGTTTAGAGCTACTTGATTTGGGCAACGAAATCCCTTCGGGGACTTTCATATAAATATCCGTATCCAGATCCCAATAAAGATACGCTGTAACCACATCCACAAGCTGCATATTCAGTTTTTCGGACACTACCAAACTGACTAAGTAGCGGAAAGTGATGATGTCCACAACGGGAGAATATGTCTCCTCGTAATCAATGCCAGGGCGCTGCGAGAAGCCTTGGGCAACTAGTCTCGCTTTGTAGCGCATGACCTCATTCTTATCATTGCGTTTACGAACAAAGACCCACTTATGCCCAACTGGTTTAACGCCCATAGGTACTGGCTCGATACGGCCAAATACCTCACGTTTAGCCATTGAGTCTAGTTCAGCTTGCATTGCATCTTTCCATTTTGGCCAATCGGCTCGTCGTTGATATTCAGCAACCGAGCTCGTCTTCAATAATTTCTTGAGCGACGGAGTAGGCAAAAACATCATCGACTAGCATGGACGACCTGTCCAATAGTATGTATTCACCCGTACATTGCATCGAGATTTCTTTACTTTCTGACATCAACAAAGTTTCCGATGCGTCCTTCGATTGTTCCATTGTTGATTCGAGGACATATCCGTAGTCAGAGATAATCTCGTGTGATGGAGTTACTGTGTCGATAATGAGAGGATTTTGTGCCTCCGTTCCTCTTCTCTTTCGAGGTTCGGTATCCTTTCTACCCACTGGCCTCCCCCTCTTTCGAGCAAGGATAAGAGCAGCCGAAGCAGCCATCCCACCACTAAGGTTGACGCCGGGGGCATCATTCCTTTGGGCGGCTGAACCTTGCCCTATAACTGGGACTTATAACCTTGCAGGAACATTCGCAGCGGGAATGGTAGATCTTTTCACTTTCGCAGTATCAGTAAAGCTATCGGGCATCGAATCCGCAACTTTCTGAAGACTGAGAATACGTTGCACTTCTAGCTCGGATTGATCCATGCGGGGATTTTGATGAGGCAAGGAGGGAGCACACCAGACAATTTCCTGGCGTTCAACTGGAATCGTTCGATTCCTCTCTCCCCCTAACGACGGGAAGTTTGTCTCATCAAAGTGACAGTCTGCAAATCTTGCAGTAAACAGATTTCCTGTCAAAGGTTCCAAATAGCGGATAATTTTAGGCGATTCATAGCCAACGTATATACCTAATCGTCTTTGCGGACCCATTTTAGTACGTTGTGGAGGCGTAATTGGCACATAGACTTTACAACCAAAAATGTGTAAGTGTGAAATATCAGGCTCATATCCAGTTACCAACTGGTACGCACTAAACGGTTGATTGGCAGTGGGTTGAAAGCGAATAAGTATAGCCGCATGAAAAATTGCATAACCCCAGGCAGAAATCGGCAAGTTGGTGCGCAATACCAATGCTCGGGCGATAAGCTGTAACCGCTTAATCATAGCCTCAGCAAGGCCATTCTGCGAATGAATATGGGGGACGGGATGTTCAACTTCAATCCCAATCGACATGTAATAGTCGTCAAAAGACTTTGACGTAAACTCACCAGCATTGTCCAATCTTAATGACGAGATTGGAAAGTCGGGGTGGTTAGCCCGTAACTTGATGATTTGTGCTAGGAGTTTAGCAAATGCAGCATTTCTTGTGGATAGCAGAGCGATGTGTGACCATCGCGTCGATGCATCGACCAGAACCATAAAGTATCTGAATGGTCCGCACTCTGGTTGAATAGGTCCACAAATTTCCCCTTGAATTCTTTGTAAGAAGCGAATGTTTTGTGTCGAGTCTTTAGCAAAGGACAGATAAGGTATCAACTTTGCTAGTGAACTGGCTTTGCAAAACAATTTATGGGCATTGGAAATTGCCACGGAAGCCTCGGGATTTACGAAAGATGCACCGTCAATCTTATCAGGGCGTGCGATCTTTAATCTTGGTGATACGGTATCAAGCTCACTCACATCAATGCCGATATCGAGTGGTGCTTCCAATCATTTTCTGAACTTGAAAAATGGATGACCTTGTGGGTTTTTCAAAATGCGAATCATCATGTCGCGTCCAAGGTGACCGAGTCGGTCATGCCATATTTGGTATTGTAATATCCGGATTTATTACTGTGTATTTCATCTGTATTCGAACCCTGTATTATTTGGATTTGTGATAAGTGGAGTATGGTATTTCTTACATTGATATCTTTGTACATAAGTATAACAACATGCAAAATTTCTCATGCAAACTCGTGATAACGCACGCTAAGAATGTAGCTTAACGCGCGCTATCGGCTACTACTAGCGCACGTTACGTATGTAGGAGTTGCGTGCGCTAGGCACTCAATTATTGAGCTGGGCGGCTAGCACATGCGCCAGCCGGGACATGGGTCCGGATAAGATTCCCGCGAACGAACCTGGACAGATTTGGAGTCAACGCTTATTAGCGTGCGCTAAATATGTATGGTAGCGTGCGCTAATTAGCTAAAGTGCAGAATGTTATAAATGAGACAACAATCCGTTTTTGGCTTACATTTCCTTCGTTTATTCTTCATTCTTGAGAGACCAGAGAGCAATAATTATCCTCCTAACACACTTAGAACACATCTACTTAATCCTTGGAGATTGGATATTACTTGTGAGTGATCATTGAAGTGGAGTAGCACTTGGAGTGACATACAACCAACCGGAGTCGGATTCTACCTTGCGGTTCAGTGATTTCATCATATTAAGGTATGTTCAATCTATCTCCAGCCTTAGATTTGGATTCTAAGGAATTAGATGATCATGCTAACAAGATATTGAATTTCATTAGTGAATTATTCAACATACATCATGTTTAGGAGATTGGAATGTCTATGCTTATGATATTATCGTTGGAAGCTCGTAGTTGGAATCCTAATACTTCAAATGATGAGAGAAACATTCTGAAGTTGATCATCCGTATGATTTATGTTATCTTAGTGATCATAAATTGGAAGTGATATCATTTTCGGTTATAAGGACTTAAGGGAAGAATCATCTTAGGAAATATCCTTTCGTATGAGTCGGAATTGTTAGTTCACCTCAAGATAAAGTCCGAATGTGTATAATGATAGTAGAATATAATGCACCAACCGGAGATCACCAAACTTCGCACGAGAATTATAATCAAGATGGATTATGGTGTTGTGATGATTATACGTATACTTGTATCTCGAAGTTGTTATTATCCGTGAGATCATTCATAAGTTTATGAACATAACAAGTATTCGGATAACAAACATTAATCACTGAGGAATTCGCTTACTTCATCACCATTTGTACAATCTGCTGCCCTTCAGTGAACTGCCATGCATGATTAGCGTGCGCTAAGCTACGTGAATTAACGTGCGCTATCGAGTATGTTTTGCGTACGCCACGTTTGGAACTTAGCGTGTGTTGTTGATATTTATCGTTGGACAAACTTGTTATGATATAATTGTTGATTATATCACTGTTGTATGATTATTGTACTTGTACTAGCATCGTTGTGCTAACCCCTTCGGGGGTGAACACGAGTACGTCGTCGGTTTATGATGTTTGAATTTTGGTGATGTATTAATAACCCTTCATTTGGATATTTGTATTCTCGGTACTGAACCAGACTGTTGTATTTTATTTCAGTGATTTCATAAGTTGGTATCTATTATTGTCATTTCATTTCTTCAGGCTTGTAAATTCTTATGTAAAGGATTTACGGCGCTGTAATATTCCTGAATATATCGGGGGTGTTACAGAATATGGTATCAGAGCTAAGATTATGGATATCTTGGTCATTGGGTTAAAATAGGGGTCATTTACGTCTTTTGAGGTAACCGGCCATGAATGACATCACTGTACTGCCTACGTCTTCATGCGAACAGTGGTTGTAAGTTCCTAAACTTTATCTCGTTCTTTACATGTTGTATCTCTTTATCCTTGAACATTAGAACGATGTTTTTTCCTGTATATTGAGTATTTATGCTTACAATATGTTGAGAGGCGGACGTGGACGTGGTCGCGGTCGTGGACGCGGACGAAGGAATGCTGAAAGGGAAGCGTCGCCTTCTAATCAGGCCAGTCATAGCTCAGGCGAGCCGCAACAATCTATCAATAACGAACCGGAACCTGCTGTACCAGAAATCCTTCGTCAAGTGGTGAACCAGATGACTCAGTTCGCTCAGGTCGTGGACCAAATGCAGGTGGCGGTAGGATTTCAGCAGGGAGATGGACAACAAAGGATCCCAGAAATGGGAAATCGAGGTGACCGATGGTTGCAAGAGGTGGCGAAGATGCAACCACCCAAATTTGATGGCTTTTCCGAGACTCCCACATGAGATCATTGGTTGAAGTAATTGGAGAAATCTTTGCCGGAATTAATTGCCCAGACGACCGGAGAGCCTCTATCGCTCAATACTTCCTGATAGGGGAAGCATCCGAGTGGTGGGAAGCTATCCGACCTGCAGATCATGATGCTGATTGGACAGAATTTAAAATGATGATGGAAGCTCAGTACTGCCCTCGTCCTGTGAGGGAAGCCAAAGTTCGGGAGTTTTTCTCCGCTCAGCCATCAGATGAACCCGTATCCCAGACAATTAAGACGTTTAACCAGCAGCTAGCATTTGTTCGACATCTGGTCATAACAGATGCAGAGATGATGATTCATTTTGAAATGAGGATGAAACCAGAAATCCAGAGGTACATGTCCGGTTTTGAATGTACCACTCTCCGTCAATACCAGGATAAGGCGTTGGCGTACGAAATCAAAGAAGCAGCAATGGAGAAGTTTACGGAGTCGAAGAAGCAGAAAGTCTCTGGTACTTTTACAGAGCATAAGAACAGCGGGCCTCGCAAAGCCCAGTCATCCTTTCATTCTTTCAAGAAACCTCCGCACCCATCTAAGAGCGGAAAGAATTTTGGAACAATGTCAGCCACGACAGATACAGCTAGGAGGTGCTTTAACTGTGGTCGCCCAGGCCACCTTTGGCGTGATTGTTTGCGCACTCCAATTACATGTTTTGATTGCGGACAGGAAGGGCACTGTGCGACGTTTTGCAAGGATGTCACCAAGTTCAATGGAACCCGTTCATCGCAGCCAGTTCAGAAGGAAGCTAGTATCCAACAGACTCAACAAAGCGTTCATATGCCTCAGAATTTTGGCCGCGGACGAGGCAGAAGACAATGGGACCGAAAGGGGACATCGAGTGCCAGATCTGTTCCCCCACGTCTGTACGAGATGAGGAGGACAGATAATCAGGATGCTGCTGTCGCATCAGGTAATGTCCAGATCCTTTCCCAGCCAGTTAGCGTTTTATTCGATATAGGAGCTACGCATTCTTTTATATCCTTGTCTTGTGTAAATCGTTTGAATATTTCTGGTTTTCATATTTGTGAACCTTATGTTGTTGGTTTACCGAGTGGAGAGAGGATTGTTGGGAACTTAGAGACTAGAGATTTTCCTGTATCATTTGGGGGCAGAGAGTGGCTCTCAAATCTGATTGTAATAGAAATACAAGGAGACGACCTGATACTCGGAGACGATTGGCTTAATCGATATGGGGCTATTGTAAACTACCGAAGGAGGAATATTTCGCTGATCGCTGACGATGGCTCCGAAGTACTGTTTGAAGGATGGAAACCAAGAAGCTCAGGAAAGTTGATCAATGCGATGAAAGCTGTCAAATTGTTGAAACAGGGCTGTACCGGATACTGGTGTTATGCAATGAAGAAAGAAGACAAAATTGTGGGACTTTCATCCATTCCTGTTGTGAACGAGTTTCCGGATGTATTTCCTGACGAGTTACCTGGACTACCTCCACGACGGGATGTATAATTCACCATTGAGCTGGAACCCGGAGCTACACCAATTTCTAAGGCGCCGTATCGTATGGCACCTACTGAGATATATGAACTGAAAAAGCAGCTGGAGGAGTTACTGGACAAAGGCTATATCCAGCCAAGCGTTTCACCCTGGGGAGCGCCAGTTCTTTTTGTCCGGAAGAAGGATGGATCGCTTCGACTGTGTATCGACTAGGGGTGGCATTTCGGAACCGAAAATCAAAAACCAAACCGAAAAAACCCGACAAAAGAACCGAAAAACCGAAACCGAAGAAGACCGAACCAAAAACAAAAAAACAGAACCAAACCGAACTAATTTGGTTCGGCTCTCGGTTCGGGGTCGGGCGGAACCGAACCGGACCGAAATGGACCGAAGTCAAATTTCAACATACTAAAATGACCTTGTTTTTGTGATTTTGGTGTGTTTCGAATTTTAGTATAATTCGTTTTCCTTTTGTAAGACCCTTATGGGTCCAAGAAGGACCGATAATATGCTCATGAATTTGTGATTCAATTAATTTAGGTTGAGAGAATGAGCTACTGTGATATACAATTGTTATATATTTTGAGATATTTGGAAATTGTCATGCAACTCTAACTTTTATCTTGAACATATATATAACTCTTGTTGGCTTGTTGTTATATATAACTTATTATATTGCATATAATATTTGAATTTATATTGTGAAGAACCGAAAAAACATCAAACCAAATCGAAACCGAACCGAATATTTATAAAACCGAACTTAACCGAACCGAATTTCAAAAAGAACCGAACCAAACCGAAACCGAATATTTGGTTCGACTCTCGATTTCGGTCAAAAACCGAACCGAATGGAACCGAGTCCACCCCTAGTATCGACTATCGAGAGCTGAACAAGATGACGATTAAGAACAAATATCCGTTGCCACGGATTGATGATTTATTTGACCAGTTGCAAGGAGCAACAGTATTTTCTAAAATCGATCTGAGATCAGGATACCATCAGCTGAGGATTAAGGAATCTGATGTTCCGAAGTCAGCATTCAGAACTCGCTACGGACACTATGAGTTTGTAGTGATGCCGTTTGGTCTCACTAATGCACCTGCTGTATTCATGCAATTGATGAACCGAGTGTTCATCGAATATTTGGATAAATTTGTGGTCGTATTCATTGATGACATTCTGGTGTATTTCAAGAGCCCGGAAGAACATGCGCAGCATTTGTGGGTGGTATTAGAACTTTTGAGAAGCGAGCAATTGTACGCCAAACTTTCTAAGTGTGAATTCTGGCTAAAGGAAGTAGTGTTCCTCAGCCATGTGATATCAGCTAAAGGAGTCCGAGTAGATCCTCAAAAGATCGAAGCAATTATGGATTGGAAGCCTCCAAAGAACGTGAAAGAAGTCTGAAGCTTCTTAGGACTTGCTGGATATTATCGTCGATTCGTGGAAGGGTTTTCTAAAATCTCCCACCCACTTACTCGACTCCTGCAGAAAACTCAAAAGTTTGAGTGGAACGAGTCGTGTCAGACTAGTTTTGATGAATTGAAGAGGAGATTGACGACAGCACCAATTTTATCACTTCCACAGGGGACTGGAGGATTCATAGTTTACAGTGATGCTTCAAACCAAGGACTCGGATGCGTATTGATGCAGAATGATAAGGTGATCGCTTATGCTTCACAACAGCTGAAACCTTATGAAGTGAATTACCCAACACATGATTTAGAGCTAGCAGCAGTAGTTTTTGCTTTGAAGATTTGGAGACATTACCTGTACGGGACTCACTGTCAGATCTTTACTGATCACAAGAGTCTCAAATATATCTTCAGTCAGAAAGAGCTGAACATGCGGCAAAGAAGATGGTTAGAGCTGATTAAGGACTACGACTTGGAGATTTTGTATCATCCAGGCAAAGCGAATGTGGTAGCAGATGCACTTAGCCGCAAGCCTGTTTCTATTCAGATGCTGGAGACTCTGACCTCCCAACTTAGCCTTAAACGAGAGATGATTAGAGAAGGAATTGAAGTGTGGTTACAAAGAGTCCAAGGACAACTGTGCGCGATGGAATTAACTTCGTCATTAACCGAAGAAATCAAATCTAGACAAACAGATGATCCTCTGATGATTCGGTTATGTGATGAAGTGATCAAGGGAAAGGCCCCCGGATTCCTAATTCATGATGATGGAGTTTTGAGATTTCAGAACCGACTCTGCGTTCCTGATATCGATGTTCTGAAACAGACAATTATGAAGGAAGCTCACAGCTCGCCCTATTCTATCCACCCGGGCACCAGTAAGATGTATAAAGACTTGAAACATAATTTCTGGTGGGGCAACATGAAGAAAGATGTAGCGGACTATGTTTCAAAATGCTTGACTTGTCAGCAGGTTAAGATCGAGCATCAACGACCTGCCGGAATGTTGAAGCTGCTCCCGATTCTTGAATGGAAGTGGGAGGACATATCGATGGACTTTATCACTGGCATGCCAAGAAGCAAGACAGGAATGAACATGATTTGGGTGATAGTTGATCGTCTAACCAAATCGGCTCATTTCCTAGGCATTAAGGACACGTGGGGACCAGAGAGGTTGGCGCGAGTATTTATTTCAGAGATAGTTCGACTGCATGGTACGTCGAAGACCATTATTTCTGATCGAGACGGCCGTTTTGTGTCTCACTTTTGAAAAGCAGTTCATAAGGCCTTGGGGACCGAATTGAACTTCAGTACAGCTTATCACCCGCAGACTGACGGACAATCCGTGAGGACCATTCAAACGGTGGAAGACATGCTAAGGGCCTGTGCCTTAGATTGGTCAAACGATTGGGAAGTTCATCTACCGTTGATTGAATTTACTTACAACAATAGTTGGCATGCTTCCATTAAAATGGCACCATTTGAGGCATTATACGGGAGAAGATGCAGATCGCCTCTATGCTGGGACGATTCATCAGACTTGATCGGAACAGAACCAGAGTTGATCGTACAGACTCGAGAGAAGATAGCTTTAATTCGTGAAAGACTGTTGACCGCCCAGAGTCGACAGAAATCTTATACAGACGTACGCCGTCGCCCTTTGGAGTTCAGTACAGGAGACCACGTACTTTTAAAGGTTTCTCCTACTCGGGGAATCTTTCGTTTCGGAAGGAAAGGAAAGCTGAGTCCGAGATATATAGGACCATTTGAGATCCTTGAGAGAGTTGGAGAGTTGGCATACAGATTGGCATTGCCGCCTTCATTGTGCCATGTTCATAACGTGTTCCACATATCCCAGTTACGGAGGTATATACCATATCCTAGTCATGTCATTGATTTCGGCGAGATAGAAGTCGCTCATGATGGTACATTTGAAGAAAGACCGGTCAAGATACTCGAGAGATGAGTTAAGCAGTTGAGAAACAAACCAATCGTTTTGGTCAAAGTTCAATGGTCACGTCACGGAGTGGAAGAAGCCACATGGGAAACGGAAGATGGCATGAAGTCCAGATATCCCGAGTTATTTTCGTCTTGAGTTTCGGGACGAAACTCCTTTTTAGTAGGAGAGTATGTAATATCCGGATTTATTATTGTGTATTTCATCTGTATTCGAACCCTGTATTATTCGGATTTGTGATAAGTGGAGTATGGTATGTCTTACATTGATATCTTTGTACATAAGTATAACAACATGCAAAATTTCTCATGCAAACTCGTGATAACGCACGCTAAGAATGTAGCTTAACGCACGCTATCGGCTACTACTAGCGCACGTTACGTATGTAGGAGTTACGTGCGCTAGGCACTCAATTATTGAGCTGGGCGGCTAGCACATGCGCCAAATGACATGGGTCCGGATAAGATTCTCATGACAAATCCGATGATTTGGAGTCAACGCTTATTAGCGTGCGCTAAATATGTATGGTAGCGTGCGCTAATTAGCTAAAGTGCAGAATGTTATAAATGAGACAACAATCCGTTTTTGGCTTACATTTCCTTCGTTTATTCTTCATTCTTGAGAGACCAGAGAGCAATAATTATCCTCCTAACACACTTAGAACACATCTACTTAATCCTTGGAGATTGGATATTACTTGTGAGTGATCATTGAAGTGGAGTAGCACTTGGAGTGACATACAATCAACTGGAGTCGGATTCTACCTTGCAGTTCAGTGATTTCGTCATATTAAGGTATGTTCAATCTATCTCCAGCCTTAGATTTGGATTCTAAGGAATTAGATGATCATGCTAACAAGATATTGAATTTCATTAGTGAATTATTCAACATACATCATGTTTAGGAGATTGGAATGTTTATGCTTATGATATTATCGTTGGAACCTCGTAGTTGGAATCCTAATACTTCAAATGATGAGAGAAACATTCTGAAGTTGATCATCCGTATGATTTATGTTATCTTAGTGATCATAAATTGGAAGTGATATCATTTTCGGTTATAAGGACTTAAGGGAAGAATCATCTTAGGAAATATCCTTTCGTATGAGTCGGAATTGTTAGTTCACCTCAAGATAAAGTCTGAATGTGTATAATGATAGTAGAATCTAATGCACCAACCGGAGATCACCAAACTTCGCACGAGAATTGTAATCAAGATGGATTATGGTGTTGTGATGATTATACGTATACTTGTATCTCGAAGTTGTTATTATCCGTGAGATCATTCATAAGTTTATGAACATAACATGTATTCGGATAACAAACATTAATCACTGAGGAATTCGCTTACTTCATCACCATTTGTACAATCTGCTGCCCTTCAGTGAACTGCCATGCACGATTAGCACGCGCTAAGCTACGTGAATTAACGTGCGCTATCGAGTATGTTTTGCGTACGCCACGTTTGGAACTTAGCGTGCGTTAAGTCATCAAAGTAGTCACCGGTGACGCGAGGCATCGATCGTGCATGGTTAGCGTACGCTAGACTGTGTGTACTGCGTGCGCTAATGAGTAGCATTAACGTACGCTACATAGGATGCGTAGCGTGCGTTAAGCGATCCAGACAAATTACATTTTAAGGACTTCCTACCGTAATTTTGAATTGTTAGACATTCGTACGGCATGAGATGAATTCTATATTATTTCTTTTGTTAAGGTTCGAGTTTAGCAACGTGATTGATCGAAGGGGACGACCTTCGAGTATTTTGATATTCGTGGAAGTTTTATTCTTGTCAACGAACCGAGGCAAGTACTCTAATTAGAATTGTGTATATTATGACAGTTATGACGTGATTGTATTGTGTAAATGTGTTGTGATTATATGTCCACCATACGTTGATCCGACGGGAATCATCATGGGAATCTATAGCTGTGTGCGCTGGATCGTTGGACAGGTAGTTTCACCATGTGTTGGTCCGACGGGATCATCATGGGAATCTATAGCTGTGTGCGCTGGATCGTTGGAATACCATCAGTATGCTGAAACTGTGTGTTGTTGATATTTATCGTTGGACAAACTTGTTATGATATAATTGTTGATTATATCACTGTTGTATGATTATTGTACTTGTACTAGCATCGTTGTGCTAACCCCTTCGGGGGTGAACACTTGTTTATGTTCAGGATCCAGGAGAGCGGGGAAACAACCACTGGAGCTGCATGACGACAAGGGTGCGGAGTGATGTTCCGGCCGGGTTTATTGTCTGTTGTTTGTTGGTTATTTCAATAAGTACTCGAGTACGTCGTCGGTTTATGATGTTTGAATTTTGGTGATGTATTAATAACCCTTCATTTGGATATTTGTATTCTCGGTACTGAACCAGACTGTTGTATTTTATTTCAGTGTTTCATAAGTTGGTATCTATTATTGTCATTTCATTTCTTCAGCCTTGTAAATTCTTATGAAAAGGATTTATGGCGTTGTAATATTCCTGAATATATCGGGGGTGTTACAGGTATGCTACGGAATCACAAAGTTCGTGAC
Organism: Orobanche coerulescens; assembly: GCA_033398695.1. NCBI lineage: Eukaryota > Viridiplantae > Streptophyta > Magnoliopsida > Lamiales > Orobanchaceae > Orobanche > Orobanche coerulescens. The sequence goes on along the minus strand of CM065805.1, from coordinate 8,598,717 downwards.
TCACAGCGTAGGATTCAATAACCCTTATTGTAGTCTGGTATAAACCACTACTTAGACTCATAATTTTCTCGAGAACGCGGCGTCTTCCGCATTCTGCTAGAGTAACACACAAAATTCTGCCCCATTCTCACAGTGTGTATCTAGGTGATAACCGTTGGCACGAATGTCCCTAAAACTTAGCAAGGTTCGGTTTGCTCTTGGGGCATGGAGAGCATTTGTGACATTAATATGCGTACCATTAGGTAGCAATAAATGAGCAGGTCCCCTCCCCTGAATTACTTGGGAGGAACCAATCATTGTTGTCACTGAGGATATATATGGCACAATATCCTTAAATAATTGCCTATTCCGAAGAATAGTGTGGGTTGTTCCACTATCAGCAAGGCACTCAATTTCGCCACGAGACATCTACAATAAGACATGAAACTCGATTAGTCTTGTGATGGAAGACATAGCGAAAACTCATTAACTTCGAATTTGGGGAAATTCGACCAAGTTGGTTAGGTACAAAGTTAGCACAATCGCTAGAAATATCCGCGTAGCTTGACCTTTGTTCACTAAAACAGCAATAACTTCTTCGTTAAGAAAGATATGGACGAACGGTTAGTTGTTCTGGAAACTAGACTTCCGTATCTTTCTGTCCATAGGTTGTGAACTTTCTGGTTAATTAAACTCAGATCTCAGTGTTCGTTTCAAGTTGCTATTTTTGGTATTTCCCTATTGTTGAGTGATAGAGCAAGGTTGAAGCATTTTTTCAAAGGCATTATTGTTGATACAATACTATGGCAATATGGCCATAAGAGCGTTTAAAACACTTCAAAACGCATCAGGGTGTTCGATTTATATCTCGACTAATGATCCTTTCGGTAATTCCAACTTGGTAGACTTGCAGAGAAAGTAGGAATGTCGGTACAGCTAAGGCTGTTTAAAAACCACTGATTCCGTTTGAACTTTCAAAGCATAAACAATTACCAAGGAGGATGCGCCTAATCTTGATCAAAAGTTTTGATAAAATCCACAAATGTATCAAATTAACCAAGCAATTCTTTACTGAGCAATTGTTTTGTGATAAACCAAACATGCTTTTGAAGGGAAAAATAAAATTCATTTTTGCACTATCACAACAATTAAAAGAATTTTATTCATCATGGCCAACTTTATTACATTCATAGAAAATCCCAAAGTAGTTCTTGAAAGAAAACTAGAAACAAGACAAAACATAACCAAAGCGTAAAACTAGTCAAACTACAATGATCTAGTCAAAGTCAGCAACATCTAAATATTGGTCTTTGTCCGCAATGGTGAGAGGAGGGATCTCAATATGGTTCACCTCCGTATTCTCATTATCTTCCTCCATGTAATTTGACTCTTGAGTCAAGTACTGTTTATAGTGCTTGTAGTAAGCTTGGATGTTCTTTGGCACCTTGCAATTGCGGTAAGTATGCTTCTTTGAGCCGCAACTTTAGCAATTCCAACCTTCCTTTGGAGTGGTTCCAATCCCGGCGGCAGGAGGCGGTCCACGTGGTTGGGCTCCACTAGGACCCATGGCCGAGCCACCTTGCCTCTTCCACACATTGGAACGACGACCTCGTCTTTTCCCTCGCTTGCTTGAGTCATGCACCCGTGGTGCTTGCAAAAACTGAGTAGCGTTGCATTTTCTATTTTGTCATGGTGCCTTCCTGTGGGTAGCCTGATTCACTTCCGGAATCGACTTCGTACCAGCTGGGCGCGCATTGCTGTTGAGAATAATCTCTTGGTGCCTTTCTTTTTTCGCGAGGTGGGAGATAAGGTCACTAAAATTTTTAATTCTCCTTTCCTCATAGGCAACGCGCAGCTGATGAACAATCACACTTGCTCCCACGGGAAACGTGTTAAGAGTCTTCTCGATCAAGTCTTGATCAGACTTCTTGACACCACAAAAACCAAGATCAGCGCGAAGATCGAGGATGGCTTGGTTATAAGCCTCCACATTCGCATAATCCAAAAACCGGATTTTCTTCCACTGAAGTTGCAATTCGGGGAAGCGCTGATCATGCACATTATTAAATCGTTGTTCGAGTGTATCCCATAGTTCTTTGGGGATTTACAAATTCATGTAACACTTTTTCAACAACGGATGTATATGTCTACGCAAGTACATCAGTGCATTAGCCTTGGTTTCCTCGCTCGGTTCTTGAGCAGTAGGCTCGTTAGAGGGAAAGATGGTGGTGGTAAATCTCTTACCGAAGAACGCCAAGCGAACGTCTGAGACCCACCTATGGTACTCCTTACCAGCATGGTCAAGGATGTCGAACTCCGGATGAACATTGGAGCTTTGTGCCATCTACAAGATATAAACAAGAGGAAGTTAGTCTTGTTGGATTTTCAGTGACAATGTAAACGGTCACAATCGATGCTTTTAAAAGTGTGTAACATAGCCGTTACTCGATATACTTCCCTTAATTGTTGTTTAGTAAAGTCGACAAAAACGGCGATATCAAATCGCACCCAGATACGTGGTGTATGCAACAACCATAAGTATCGACTTTCAACAATTCCGTGACTCCCCCAGGACCGTCACACAGTTTTCTTCGACATGCAGAGATACCGACTTCTCTCGCGGTCTCATCCACCGCAAAGTAGCGTGGGAGATAAAGAAAAGAACCCAATAACCCATGTCCCCAAAAGAAAAAAATTCCCAAAAAGGAGAGAATTGAATAGGGACAAGTCAGATAATTATCTCGATTATAAAATTAGGCACGTGATATGGATGAATTTGTGGTGTGCTTCGATCTACCGGTTGGTACTCGATGCGACGACGTGAAACCGGGGGCGCAATTTTGGCGGTTTCCGAAAATAAAATAAGTTGATCTGGTTTGTGGTCCGAGATTCTGAACCGGGTCGGACTTGGCTGGGCTAGAGCTGGCCGGTGGCAGTGGTCAGCGGTGGTGGTCCGGCGGCGACGGTGGTTCGGCGATTGCATTCCGGCTGGACTGGATCGACAGTGGTGGTCCGGCGGCGGTGGTGGTCCGGTGGGCGTCGGAGCTGAGCGGCGGTGCTTGGCGGCTGGGCAGCGGCGGTGGCTGGCTGGCGGTGGTGCAGGGCCGATTTTTTTCTTTCTTCGAGCTACGTGCTTATAACGTATTTCAGGAGAAAGTAAAATACAGAAAATCAATTGTATTGATAACAATGAATAGAGGAGCCTTTATATAGGCATTACAATGAGAGTCTTTTTATACATAGGATTCCTAGTTAAGGTAAGACATCTAATAGGATCCTACTACCACTGGAATGGTCTAGAACCTCCCATCTCTGTATCCCCCTGAAACCAGTATTAGGTAAGACACCAGCAAATATAATATTATTATTTATAATAATAATAATGCATTTTTATTTCATTTAATCTCATTTAGAGGATCATGGATATTTATTTCGACGTATCACAAGTTCTAGCCTGAGTCATTTGGTTAGTAGTCATTATTGTAAAAGTGCTATTAATTATTCAAGCATAATACTAACACTACTATTATTAATTTTGTCATTATTATTATTACTATTTTATTAGTACTAATATTATTATTATTATTATCATTATCATTTTGCGATATTATTATCATTATTACCGAATTACTACTTTTATACTTATTATTATACCATTATTATTATTATTATATCAATTATATTTAACCTTGTGTTATAATTTAACCAACTATGATTAAACTTAATTAACCATAATTAAGAACTCTTCTTCCAGTCGATCGTTCCCCCCTCACCAGTTCTTCACTTCATCCAAACTCCTTGATCTTTATCCTAACACAATCCTAGTTCAATCAAAACACTTAAAAACCAATATCTATAAATACAATTTTCATCACAATAATTCACTTTCCACCAAATACACATTAACGGCAGAACAAACACACAAATAAAAATATAGAGTTCTTCACGGCTGATTGCTCCAGTAACTCCCTTCTCTAGTATCAATATATCAAATTTAGATCGATCGTCTGGTTCTTTTTTCCGCTTAATTCTCCAGCAACTTTTCTGCCGCTCGTCGCACCTGCAACTCTTGGATCTACACTTCACCTTCGCAACGTTTCTTCACTCCAACAAAGGTAAGAATTTCAGATCCAATTTCCTTCTCATTCTGCAAATTACAGCCGATTGTTATCCTGTACGTTTTTATCTTAAGCACTAGAACCAAAAATCAACAATCAAAACACTGTAAACCCAAACCTAAACCTAGTACATCAAATCAATCACCTTAATTCTCAGAAGAACTTCAATTCAAGCATAAACCCGATTTGGATTCAACTGCATTAAGACTATTTTTCCAGTCTTAGATAGAACTTAAGAACCCAACTAAAACATTTTCCCAACCCGAATCGGAACACAGTTCACCCATCGGCACGAACCTACTACAATCGAGCCTAAACCCTTCAGCTCATTCCAAATTCATCGAGCTCGGTGAAACAACAATAGAATCGAACTTACCTGAAATCTAGAACCATCCGTTGTCACTCCGCCAAGCCGGTAACCACCGCACCACCGGAGATGCGAATCAGAATTTCTAAACAGCGAACCCTCGAACCCAGCTCCACCCCCTCGGCCGGCTCGCTGTGAGTCTAGTACTTACTCGGACCGCCTTTGCTCTAACGAGAAACTGTCGCGATCACTTCGCCTTAGCCCTGCAGTTGGCCGGAGTTGTGCGGAGCCGGAGGGCTATATACATATATATATGTGTTACTATGTGAGAGTGTGATTTTCTCTGCAATTTCTAGAGAGAGGGTGAGGCATATCGAAGGGAGAGAGAGAGAGAGAGAGAGAGAGAGAGATGAAAGAAAAGAGGTGTTTCTGTCGGCTGACCCGTGATGAGAAGGGTATTTATACCCGCGAATTTTTAGGGTTTTCAATTTAGCCCTCATTTTTCCAGTAACGTTCGATTTAACCCCAGACACCTTTTACTTCAAATTGACCCAGACAGATTTTTATACCTTCAATTCAGTCCTTCTTTACCAAGACATTAAAATGTTGACTCTTCAATTAATGTTAATAATTAGTCTAATTTTATGCATATGTTTTTAATTTCAGTCATTATATCATAATATTTTATAATGATTAAATTATTATTATATGTAGACATTAACAAGGATTTACGGGCTTACGACTGTGATTCAAGCATCTTCATATTCAATTTCAAGCAACATCATTTTATTGAGGTGGGAATTTTCACTATCACTTTAATTGCTTTAATTAGATTGTATATGTGATATTCTATTTATGTTTAAAATTGATGATACATGTTGTAAATCAGGCTCACATGTATACATGTAAAGAGGCTCTCTTAAGATATATGTTGTGTGGGGACACCTGCACAACCTCAATATTTACATGCGTGCTCGATTCATGTTATATGTGGTATTGTGTGTATGTTTCATGTTGTTGCGGGGACACATGCGCAACCTCAATATTCGTGTTATGCGTGCAAGATTCATGCTATACGTAATATTGTGTGTATGTATCCATATCGAGGAAAAGATGTGATAGATTATTCATGTTATAATTTCTACGAGATTGTATATTACTGTGATATGTGTGATTTCCACGAGCTGAAGGAAGCTTACCCCCACCAATAATGATCCCGCAGGTTAAACCGAGCCGGATGGATGGAGGAGCGTGCCGAGAGGACATATGATGAAATTTTTATTAAACGATGTTTTCTTTATGTCTCATGTCTTTTGAAATTTATTTGGGGAAACTTTTGATTAGAAAATTAACAATTTATAATTTATTCTTCCGCGGCAATTATTATCTCTTATCTATGACGTGTTGTTGCCTTAATTAATTAAAAAGGTATTTATTTTAGTCAGTGCAGCGACTCGACTTTGTAGGCGAGAATTTTAATATTCTCAAAAGAATTTATTTTTCGTCAAAATTTACCTTTTTACTTATTTTTCCCTATTATTACCCCTAGAAAGTCGGGGCGTTACACATTTTGATATCGGTTTTTAAAATGAAAAATTATAATTAACATAAAGCAGAAATTTTTTTCCACAATCCCAAGCTTTACTGATGGATATCAGTTACCGAAACAACGAAATCACACACATCTGCGTGCGTTGGTACCAATACTAGTCTTTTCTATCGTAAGGTCATCCGTCCCATATGTAACACCCCCAATCCACTCAGGGATATTACACGTCGTAGACCATTTTCTCAAATATCTACCAGACTGGTAACAAAAGTCAAACATCTCAATATCACCTTTAAGGCTAAAATGATCCAGTAGACCGATTTGGTCTTTCAATTAATACATACAACTCAATTTCAATACATACCCACGCAGGGGTCAAAAAACAACACGCTCCCGTACAACGGGGAAAATATTACAGCGGAAATAACTACAACTAAACCAATACAACATCGTACGGTTCCTTATGTGATTAGTATCGATCATCATTCATCATCTTTCATGCCAACCCTGTGTTATGCTCCCCAAAACCTGAATGAACCTGGACGCAAAACAGACATCCACCCCATGATTTCTCGGGGGTTAGCAAAATTCTACTATTTTGCTAGTGCAAGTACAAAGTGCAAATACGAGTCATACAGATTATATTCCAAGAATAATAATAATCAGGAATCCTCAAAGATTCAAATATAACGAAAGGAAATACTTCTCTAGGTAGAGAGTTTGAGTAAAACTTTCCAAATTCAAAGATCACAAATCAAAAGAACAATTGATAAAATGTTTTTAAAATGCCCTCGGGAGTTTTAGCGAAAAACCATTTAGGATTTATTGAATCCTTATCTTTTAAAAAAAACAAAAGTGGTCACGTCCCAAAGATTTGCTTTCTCAAATAAAAACCAACAATATTTCACGGGGTCCACAAACCACATCACATATCCTCGACGGACATAAAATCAACAAAATATAACCATTCAAGATACGAAATCTTGGTAACACGTCTAAGGTACTCGACCCTGGCAACACACATCCACAATCATATCCATGATACGGTGATCGCTTGCCACGCATCACTGTAAGTCTTCTTAGGCTCTCACGATTGGACCGATCACTCGCCGTGTCCTGACCACTATGATCACATGCCATGTGTCACCGTAGACCTCGTTCGAACATCACGGCTGACTATGACCATACATTTACAAATCACACAATACTATGGTAGACATCACAATATCAAGCAACAAAACACATCCGTAATCATATCCCTGATACCGTGATCGCTTGCCATGTATCACCGTAAGTCTTCTTAGGCTCTCATGGTTGGACCGATTACTTGCCGTGTCCTGACCACCATGATTTTAATACCCGATTGTGAATTCATTTATTTCATATAGTAATTATCACTTAGTAACTTTCACTCTTTAATAATCATTCATCATTCATATTTATTTGTTGTGTTCACCGTTTGGCGTATTCTGAATCGTGTATAAGTTAACATTCGTCTTTCCAACCTGTTTAAGAATCGAGACGAGAATATTATCATTATCATCATAATTGGTAGCCTGTATGTGGGGTGTAGCGCATGCTATGTACTCTTTATAGCGTACGCTATTTGAGTACTGGTAGCGCACGCTAACTGTCAACATTAGCGCATGCTAGTGTAGTTGAGGCAGACTGTCCAGTAGGTACTGGACTGAAGTAGAGAATTCGTAGCGCACGTTATGAGTAGGAGATAGCACACGCTAGCTATGTTAGTAGCGCACGCTAAGCAACCGTTATAGCGCGCGCTAAGGCTCAAGCAGGCGGTGGACAGTAGGTTCTGGACTCTTTTTTTTTTTCTGGACACCAACTATCAGGTAGCGCGCGTTAACACTCGGTTAACGTACGCTAAGAGTAGGCATTAGCGTATGATACAACTTGCGTAGCGCATGCTAACGATGCAGACAGAGTTCACTGGACTACCCGGTGAACCCGCTAGCGCACGCTATCCTCAGATATTAGCGCGCACTAAGCTGAGTTTAGTATAAATAGGACATCATAGCCCCATTTCGTCATTTTTCCATTTCTCATCCTTCCTTGGGCGATTTCGGGCGATTTTGTGCGATTTGTGAAGATATGTTCGAGCTACTATCATCCATCAACATCTTCAAGCTTCTAGTTCGGATTATTCAACGTTTACTCCTCTCCACCGCTCTAAATCAAGGTAAACTTTGCATAACCCTAGAATTTCGGGATTTGGGGGTTTTCTTCCCGATCTCTTTGAGTTAGCTTGCTATTGTGTTGGAATATGTTGGGTATGTATTATCTACCTTGGATACATGTGTTCCTATGGATTTATTGGTGTATTTTCCGGAATTGTTGAGTATTTGGGATGGTTGAGTGTGATTCACCATCTAGAGGTTTTCTTACCGGAATAGATGTATCGTAGGTAGTATTTTCGGGTGGATTCCAACTTATTTTCCTACCGATGGGTTATTGATAGTTGATTACGACCTTATCTAGGTTCGGAGTTGTCGGTTCCTTCAACCTTGGTACCTCATCATTCGTACCCTTTCCTCTCATTCCAGGCAAGTAAATTCTTGCTCAGTTAAAAAGATAATCATTCCTTTCGTTGTTGTTCATTCATACATATAATTCATTCATAGCATATCAATCATGTTGGGACTTGTAATTATCAAACTAATCACTTAATTCACGATGAACGACGGTTCCAATAATTTCATTTGAGCCATCACTCATTGCGTTATTAATTCACCACGGTGAGTCATTCTTGGTCCTTGTCGGATTTCTATTCATTATTATTCATTATGGTTGATTTTGTTCTTGTGACCTTCCGGGATCGTATTGCGTTGCCGGATGGTATATGTGTGGAATTTTTAGTCGGGCACATGATGGTCATGTGTTATGCGGGTAATCCGGCACATTGGATCGTGCACACGGTAATGTGCCTTCGTGAGACTAATTAGGCACACGTGCATGTGTTTATGCGGGTTTTCCAAACACTCGGCGACTTGTGTACTTGCACATCCCATTCGGGCGTACTATGATGCCCCTCTTTCAAACTTGATTTCATAACTAAGACATGTGATTATTGTATTTGTTCAACTCTTGAGGATTGTTGTTTTGTGTAACTGACCCTGTTGGGGATGTTGTTTTTAGGTCATGGCAAGGCAAAGGCATGGGAAGAGCATGGTGATGGCGAGGAGTCCCAGTGATACTAGTAGGGGCCCCAGTCCTTTCAGCTATTCATGTTTCCTTCAGGTGTGTTTACTGCTGCATTTCCGTTTGGACTTTCACTTTAATTTGGTGTTGTATATTTCATCTTCATATGAAATATATATGTATTCTGTAATCCTGTGTGTATTGTACTTGAAACTCCTCATCGGAGAAATTGGTAATGTAATGTGGTTCGGTACTATAGTTATATTATTTAAATCATTGTATTTCATTCGCCTGGTGGGTCCTAGTTGGGGGTCCACGGCACTGTGATAGTCGCCTAGTTTGGGGTGTTACAGAGTTGGTATCGGAGAGTGGTTTTGAATACTACTCATCCGAGTCATGTCTCATCGAGAATCATCGTTCATCATACTAGTATCATTGGACTTTCGCGTCACGTGTGACCTGTGCAAGCGCCAAGCTCCTCAGACCAAAAGAAAGGTATGATTTATGATGCCATGGTATAATTTTTGGTAATAAGAATCAACTCATTCATCAGTCAACAATCCTCATTCATCATTTCTGATCTTATCGATCATGTTAACACTTTAATCACTCAATCAATCTCATTGCTCAGTTGTTGATCTTGTGGATCGTATTATCAATCTGGTTAACTTGTTTAGGATAATCATATCAGGAATTTCATCAGATAATCATGTCACCTCAGTTGATCTTTCATGCGATCTTATCATATTTCGGTGTAATGTCGACGATCAATTTACTGCATTATAAATGCGTTCATTATGTTAGAGCGTGTATGCTCATTATTATCATTCCATAACATAATCATAATGCGATATTCATGCGATATCTATAATTATCATGTGACTTTCCTACTTCAGTATGGATAGAGCTGTCAGAGGACGCAGGGGAAGAGGCCGCGGTGCTGGCCGAAACCCAGGAGATCGTGTGAATACCCGCACGAACGTGAGGGATGTCATTAGTTCAACCAATAGCGATGCTGCCAACTCAGCTGGCGATGCTACTCATTCACCAGTAGATAATCATTCACTATCAGGGAGTCGTACCTGAGATGCAGCTTAATCGGAAGGTGTTTAGGTTAATCCATTCATATTTATGCAGGGCATGATGGCCCAGATGACTCAGATGGCACGTCTGATGGAGACGATGCAGAATTTAACCACTCAGACCCATCAGGCTCCTCCACCGCCACCTCAGAGGCAAGAGAGGAGTGTGAGCAATATAATCAGCGACATCTCTCGCCAGAGACCACCTACTTTTGAGGGCTCATCTGAGCCGGCGGATATTATTCATTGGCTTGAACATTTCGAGAAGCTATTCACTATGGTGGAGTGTCCCGAAGGGCACAAAGTTTCAGTCGTGGCTTTACTATCTCGGTAAAAGCGCTCATTCATGGTGGCTATCTTTGAAGCCCACCGACGGATCTTGCACTTGGGACCAGTTTAAGACCCTCATGTTGAAAAGATATTATCCAGCCCCACTCAGGGAGGCCAAGTTATTGGAATTACTCGGTCCCAACCCCTCAGCGGAGGAAGATGTTCTCGCCATCGCCGAGAAGTTTCAGGAGCTACTTCCCTTTTCCTCATCCGTTGTTCACTTCGAAGTGGATAAAATCAAGTACTTCAGTAAGAGGTTGAAACCTCGTATGCGGATGCAATTGCTTAATCATCATTGCGCCACCCTGGCTGAATTCATCGAGAAAGCTCTTACTTGTGAGCTTACCGCTAAGGAAATTGCTAAGCAACAAACTTCATCTGCTGGCAAGAAATCGAAGAATCATAATCAGTCCGAAGGTATTCGGGCAACCTTCAAGAAGCCTCGCATGGGCTCTACTTTTTCTAAGCAACCTCCTATGGCGCCTAAACCTGTGGAATCTCAGTCCCAAGCTGCCAGTTCGGCCATCACCCGTTTCAATTGTGGATAACAGGGTCATTACAGCACTAAGTGTTCGAGGCAGACTATCACGTGTAACATCTGTGGGATTGCTGGGCATAAGGCCTGTTTCTGCCGAAGAGATTCCAGACTTGATCTGACTGCATCTCAGACCCCGAAGCAGTTGGTTGTTCAGAATCAGGCCACTCAATCTGCGTTGTTTAAGATGAAGGGAGCAAATAAAGGCGGAGCCCATAGTTATCAGACAGGAGCATCCGGTGCAGGGACTGGCAAGCCCCGAATTTTACGAGATGAAGAGGACCGATGATCCGGAGGTCCGAATGATCTCAGGTACACTCGAAATTTTATCTCAACCTATGTGTACCCATTTTGATACTGGCGCATCACATTCATTCATTTCCGAGTTATGTTTGAGTAGACAACACCTGGATAGTGCTACTAGTTGCGAACCTTATGTCATTAGTCTACCAGACGGTAGAAGAATTATCGGAAACCGTGAAGTTAAGAACTGTCCAATTCAGCTTGAGGGCCGTGAATGGCTGGCAGACCTAATCGTGGTAGACATACCTAAAGACGACGTAATCTTGGGTATTGATTGGATGGATCGTCATGATGCCATCCTTAGTGTCCGTAAGCATATGGTTACTATCATTTCAGACGATGGAGTCGAGTGTGTATTTCATGGGGGTAACCCCAGCCGTTCCGGAAGAGTTATTAATATGATGAAAGCAGTGAAGTTACTCAATCAGGGTGTGTGTTGGTTATTGGTGCTATATGACCAATACCGAGAAATCATCGGTGACGTTGGCGGATATCCCTGTAGTGAGAGACTACGCCGATGTATTTTCAGACGAGTTACGTGGTTTACCTCAGCAGAGTGATGTTGAATTCACGATAGAGTTGGAGCCTGGTACGTCCCCAATATCAAAAGCACCGTATCATATGGCCCCGACCGAAATGCAGGAACTAAAGAATCAACTGGAGGAATTGACCGAGAAAGGTTATATCCGACCGAGTGCATCCCTGTAGGGAGCACCAGTGTTATTTGTCAAGAAGAAAGATGGTTCATTTCGCTTGTGCATTGATTACCGGAAGCTGAACAGGGTGACGATCAAGAATAAATATCCCCTATCCCGCATCGATGATCTCTTAGATCAGCTCTAGGGAGCTTCAGTATTTTCCAAGATCGATTTAAGATCTGGGTATCATCAGTTGCGAATTCAAGAGTCGGATATCGCAAGAACGACATTTCGAACACGCCATGGGCACTACGAGTTTGTAGTGATGTCGTTTGGGTTAACTAATACACCTGTGGTATTCATGGAGCTGATGAACCGAGTTTTCATCGACTGTTTAGATCAGTTCGTGGTTGTTTTCATAGATGACATTTTGAATTATTCTCGTGACCAAGAGGAGCACGAACTTCACCTTCATCAGGTTCTCGACATGTTGAGACGAGAGCAACTCTATGGAAAATTTTCCAAATGCGAGTTCTGGATGTCCGAGGTGACGTTTCTCGGGCATGTGATTTCATCATATGGGGTACGTGTCGACCCTCAGAAGGCGGAGGCTATCCGAGATTGGCAACCTCCGAAGAATGTTAAGGAAATCCGAAGTTTCCTCGTATTAGCAGGCTATTACTGTAATATCCGGATTTATTATTGTGTATTTCATCTGTTGTTGAACCCTGTATTATTCGAAATTGTGATCTCGATAATTGGAGTATGTTATTCCTCGTATTTGTATCCTTGTACATGAGTATAGCAAAATATAAATTTTCTCATGCAAACACGTGATAACGTACGCTAAGAATGTAGCTTAACGTACGTTATCGGCTAAAACTAGCGCACACTACGAATGAGGGATTTGCGTGCGTTAGACAGTCAATTATTGAGCTAGACGGCTAGCACATACGCCGACCAAGACATGGGTCCGGATAAGATTCCCACGGGTGAACCTGGACAGTTTTGGAGTCAACACTAATTAACGTGCGCTAAGGACAGTATCATAGCGTGCGCTAATCAGCTATCGTGCAGAAACTTTATATAAGGGACAACACTCCATTTCTTCTTGTTCCCTTCACTCGTCCTCATTTCTTGATAGTCCAGAGAACCTTCCCCCCTTCTTAAACTCATATAGACTACCTCCACTTAATCACTGAAGATTGGATGTCACTTGTGATTGATCATTGGAGTGGAGAAACGTCTTGATTTGGCAAACAAGCAACCGGGTCGGATTCTACTTGTTGTCTCGGTGTTTTCTTCATCTTAAGGTATGTTATACTACTTTCAACCTTGAATTCGTGTTCTTAAGGATATGAAGATCATACTATCAAGATATTGAGTTCCATTGATGAATTATCCAGGCAGATTACATTCTTATGAACTTTCGACCGTAATTTGGATTGTTAGATGTTCGTTCGACATGAGATGAATTCTATATTATTTCTGTTGTTAAGGTTCGAGCTTAGCAACGTGATTGATCGAAGGGTGCGACCTTCGAGCGTTTTGATATTTGTGGGAGTTTTATTCTTGTCATCAAATCGAGGCAAGTACTTTAATTAGAATTGTATATATTGTAACGGTTATGTTGTGATTGTATTATGTACATGTGTTGTGATTAAATGTCCACCATGCGTTGATCCAACGGGAATCATCATGGGAATCTATAGATGTGTGCGCTGGATCGTTGGAGAGGTAGTTCCACCATGCGATGGTCCGACGGGATCATCATGGGAATCTATAGCTGTATGCGCTGGATCGTTGGAATACCATCAGTATGTTGAGACCGTTATGATGTGATATGTGTTGTTGTTATTTCTCGTTGGAGAAATTTGTTATGATTATTGTTGATTACATCATTGTTATACGATTATTGTACTTGTACTAGCATTGTTGTGCTAACCCCTTCGGGGGTGAACATTTGTTTATGTTCAGGATCCAGGAGGGCAGGGAAACAACCACTGGAGCTGCACAACGACGAGGGTGCCAAGTGATGTTCCGGACGGGTGTAATTGTCTCTGGTTTGCGTTACTTTTAATAAGTACTCGAGTACGTTGTCGTTGTAATAATTGATTTCGGTGATGTTCCTCCTTTGGATATTGTATTTTCGGTATCGATTCAGAACTATTGTAATTCTTAAGTCAGTTACTTGTATATGTCGGTTATCATAGTTTCTTTACTTCAGCCTTGTAAATTCTTATGTAAAGGATTTACAGCGCTGTAATATTCCTGAATATATCGGGGGTGTTACAGAATATGGTATCGGAGCTAAGATTATGGATATCTTGGCCATTGGGTTAAAATAGGGGTCATATGTGTCTTTCGAGGTAACCGGCCACGAATAACATCACTGTACTGCCTACGTCTTCGTGCGAACGGTGGTTGTAAGTTCCTAAACCCTATCTCATCCTTTGCACGTTATACTTCTGTGTACTTGAGCATTTGAACGGTATTGTTTCCTGTATATTGAGTATTTATGCTTACAGTATGTTGAGAGGCGGACGTGGACGTGGTTGCGGTCGCGGACGCGGACGAAGAAATGCTGAAAGGGAAGCGTCGCCTTCTAATCAGGCCAGTCATAGCTCAGGCGAGCCACAAAGATCTATTAATAATGAACCGGAACCTGCTGTGCCCGAAATCCTTCGTCAGTTGGTGAACCAGATGACGCAGTTCGCCCAGGTCGTAGATCGAATGCAGGTGGTGGTAGGATTACAACAGGGAGATGGACAACAAGGGATCCCAGACATGGGAAATCGAGGCGACCGATGGCTGCAAAAGGTGGCAAAGATGCAACCACCCAAATTCGACGGCTTTTCTGAGACACCAACGTAGGATCACTGGTTAAAGGAATTGGAGAAAATTTTTGCCGGAATTAATTGCCCAGAAGACCGGAGAGCCTCTATTGCTCAGTACTTTCTGATAGGGGAAACATCCGGGTGGTGGGAAGCCATCCAACCTGTAGACCATGATGCTGACTGGACAAAATTTAAATTGATGATGGAAGCTCAGTATTGCCCTCGTCCTGTGAGGGAAGCCAAAGTTCGGGAATTTTTCTCTGCACAGCCGTCAAACGAACCAGTATCCCAAACAATTAAGACGTTTAACCAGCAGCTGGCATTTGTTCGACATCTGGTCAGAACAGATACATAAATGATGATCCATTTTGATATGAGAATGAAACCAGAAATCCAGAGGTACATGTCCGGTTTTGAATGTACCACTCTTCGTCAATATCAGGATAAAGCATTGGCGTATGAGATCAAAGAAGCAGCAATGGAAAAGCTTGCAGAATCCAAGAAGCAGAAAGTCTCTGGTAGTTTCACAGAGCACAAGAGCAGTGGGCCCCACAAGGCCCAGTCATCCTTTCACTCTTTCAAGAAACCTCCGCACCCATCTAAGAGCGGAAAGAATTTCGGAGCAGTATCAGCCACGACAGATACATCTAGGAAGTGCTTTAATTGTGGTCGCCCAGGCCACCTTTGGCATGATTGTCTTCGTACTCCAGTTACATGTTTTGATTGCGGGCAGGAAGGGCATCGTGCGATATTTTACAAGGATGCCACAAAGTTTAATGGGAACCGTACATCACAACCAGCTCAAAAGGAAGCAAGTAATCAGCAGACGCAGCAAAGTGTTCAGATGCCTCAGAATTTTGGCCGCGGACGAGGCAGAGGACAGTGGGACCGAAAGAGTACATCGAGTGTCGGATCTGTTCCCCCACGTCTATACGAGATGAGGAGAACAAATGATCAGGATGCTGCTGTCGCATCAGGTACTGTTCAGATCCTTTCCCAGCCAGTTATCGTTTTATTCGATACAGGAGCTACGCATTCATTTATATCCTTGTCTTGTGTAAATCGTTTGAATATTTCTGGTTTTCATAATTTTGAACCTTATGTTGTGGGTTTATCGAGCGGAGGGAGGATTGTTGGAAACCTAGAAACTAGAGATTTCCCTGTATCATTTGGATACAGAGAGTGGCTCTCAAATCTGATTGTGATAGAAATGCAAGGAAACGACCTGATACTCGGAGATGATTGGCTTAATAGATATGGAGCTATTGTAAACTACCGAAAGAGGAATATCTCGCTGATCGCTGATGATGGTTCCGAAATACTATTTGAAGGATGGAAACCAGGAAGCTCAGGAAAGATGATCAAGGCGATGAAAGCTATCAAATTGTTGGAACAAGGCTGTACTGGATACTGGTGCTATGCAATGAAGAAAGAAGACGAAATTGTGGAACTTTCATCCATAACTGTTGTGAACGAATTTCCGGATGTATTTCCTGACGAGTTACCTGGACTACCTCCACGACGGGATGTAGAATTCACCATCGAGCTGGAACCCGGAGCTACACCAATTTCTAAGGCGCCGTATCGTATGGCACCTACTGAGATGTACGAGTTGAAGAAGCAACTGGAAGAGTTACTGGACAAAGGCTATATCCAGCCGAGCGTGTCGCCCTGGGGTGCACCAGTTATTTTTGTCCGAAAGAAGGATAGATCGCTTCGACTATGTATTGACTATCGAGAACTGAACAAGACGACGATTAAGAACAAATATCCGTTGCCACGGATTGATGATTTGTTTGACCAGTTGCAAGGAGCAACAATATTTTCTAAAATCGATCTGAGATCAGGATATCATTAGGTGAGGATTAAGGAATCTGATGTTCCGAAGTCAGCATTCAGAACTCGTTATAGACATTATGAGTTTGTAGTGATGCCGTTTGGTCTCACTAATGCACCTGCAGTGTTTATGCAATTGATGAATTGTGTGTTCATAGAGTATTTGGACAAGTTTGTGGTTGTGTTCATTGATGACATTCTAGTTTATTCCAAGAGCCCGGAAGAATATGCGCAGCATTTGCGGATTGTATTAGAACTTTTGAGAAGCGAGCAATTGTACGCCAAGCTCTCTAAGTGTGAATTCTGGCTAAAGGAAGTAATATTCCTCGGTCATGTGGTATCAGCGGAAGGAGTATGAGTAGACCCCCAGAAAATCGAAGCAATTATGGATTGGAAGCCTCCTAAGAACGTGAAAGAAGTCTGGAGTTTCTTAGGACTTGTTGGATATTATCGTCGATTCGTGGAAGGGTTTTCCAAAATTTCCCGCCCACTGACTCGACTCCTGCAGAAAACTCAAAAGTTTGAATGGAATGAAATGTGTCAGAAAAGCTTTGATGAATTGAAGAGGAGATTGACGACAACACCAATTTTAACACTTCCACAGGGAACTGGAGGATTCATAGTTTACAGTGATGCATCGAACCAAGGACTCGGATGTGTATTGATGCAGAATGATAAGGTGATCGCCTATGCGTCACGACAACTGAAACCTTATGAAGTGAATTACCTAACGCATGATTTGGAGCTGGCAGCGGTAATTTTCGCCTTGAAAATCTGGAGACATTATCTGTACGGGACTCACTGTCAGATCTTCACGGATCATAAGAGTCTCAAATACATCTTCAGTCAGAAATAATTGAACATGCGGCAAAGGAAATGGCTGAAGCTGATTAAGGACTACGATTTGGAGATTCTTTACCATACAGGCAAAGCGAATGTAGTTGCCGATGCACTTAGCCGCAAGCCTGTTTCTATTCAGATGCTGGAGACTCTAACCTCTCAGCCCGGCATTCAACGAGAATTGATTCGCGAAGGAATTGAAGTATGGTTGCAAAGAGTCCAAGGACAACTGTGTGTGATGGAGATAACTTCGTCGTTAACCGAAGAAATCAAATCTAAGCAAGTAGATGATCCTCTGATGATTCGGTTACGTGATGAAGTGATCAGGGGAAAGGCCCCATGATTTGTAATTCATGATGATGGAGTATTGAGGTTCCAGAACCAACTTTTTGTTCCCGATGTCGATGTTCTGAAACAGACAATTATGAAGGAAGCTCACAGTATGCCCTATTCTATCCACCCAGGCACCAGTAAGATGTATAAGGACCTGAAACAGAACTTTTGGTGGGGCAACATGAAGAAATATGTAGCGGATTATGTCTCGAAATGTTTGACTTGTCAACAGGTTAAGATCGAGCATCAACGACCTGCCGGAATGCTGAAGCCGCTCCCGATTCCTGAATGAAAGTGGGAGGAAATATCGATGGACTTTATCACTAGTATGCCGAGAACCAAGACAGGAATGAACATGTTGGGTGATAGTTGATCGTCTAACCAAATTGGCTCATTTTCTAGGCATTAAGGACACTTGGGAACCCGAGAGGTTAGCACGAGTATTTATTTCAGAGATAGTTCGATTGCATGGTGCGCCGAAGACCATTATTTCTGATTGAGACGGCCGTTTTGTGTCTCATTTTTGGAAAGCAGTTCATAAGGCCTTGGGGACCGAGTTGAACTTCAGTACAGCTTATCATCCGCAGACAGACGGACAATCCGAGAGGACTATTCAAACGGTGGAAGACATGCTGAGGGCCTGTGCCTTAGATTGGTCAAATGATTGGAAAATTCATCTACCGTTGATTGAATTCACCTACAACAATAGCTGGCATGCCTCCATTAAGATGGTACCGTTTGAGGCATTATACGGGAGGAGATGCAGATTGCCCCTATGTTGGGATGATTCATCAGACTTGATCAGAACAGAACCAGAATTGATTGTTCAGACACGAGAAAAGATAGCTTTGATTCGCAAAAGGCTGTTGACTGCCCAGAGTCGACAGAAATCTTACGCATACGTACGCCGTCGCCCATTGGAGTTTAAAGCTGGAGATCACGTACTTTTAAAGGTTTTTCCTACTCAGGGAATTTTTCGTTACGGAAAAAAAGGGAAATTGAGTCTGAGATATATCGGACCATTCGAGATTCTTGAGAGAGTCGGAGAGTTGGCTTACAGATTGGCATTACCACCGTCATTGAGCCATGTTTATAACGTGTTCCACGTATCCCAGTTACGGAGATATATACCAGATCCTAGTCACGTATCCAAGTCGTTGTCCGGCAAGCTTCGTATCCGTTCCCAGACGACCAGGAAATCAAAAGGCAGCTCCTTGATCGCCGGAATATGGAAACCTGCAAAAACGAAATCAAATTAGATCATTTCAGAACATATCCGAACTAAGGGAGAATCTGAACCCTTACCGGGATTCCTCTCCCGAAAGCTAGTGGGGATCTCCAGCTCGCCCGTAGGATTGTCGCTCGTAGAAGCCCTCCACGCACCGGCGACCCAGAACCACTTCGCCGGGTCGCCCCGCACCTTGTTCGGGACGCCAAGGATCACCCGACCGGATCGGCCTTGAATATGATAGCCTCCGACCAACCCTTTCTGAGTCGTCAGCTTGAACAGGTGGTTCATCTCCGACGGCGAAGGAAGGCGGTACAGTCGGTAACCGCCGAACAAGGTGAGAGTGCAAATTATCTAGAGCCAAGCATTCGGCGTCAACTGGAGTGGCGCCACGTTCCAAGCAGCCAACAGATGGGAGACAGCGAAAGATAGAGGGAAACGCAGCCCGGCCTCCATTATCGCCTCGTTCACGGCAACCATACCCATCGAGGGTTGGTCGGCTCGCTCGTTCTCCGCCGGCACAAATAGATCCACATCTGAAGGAACGTGGTACCTCGTCCTCCATACGGCCAGATCTTTCCTGGTCGCCGAACTTTTGATTTGGCCAAGAGACCACAGAGATCGCTGCGCAGCCCGAAACTGCGACCGTTTAGCAAATTGGTAAGGGTGAGCGATCGAATACTCCCGATAATCGAATCTAGGAGACGGACCGGCCAACCTCTCCATAATCTCGGCAAATGCCACATAAGCCTGGCCAAAGGCACTGTGCCGCTCCCAGTAGGCCCTGACCGCAAGATCTCTCTCCATCTGCGAGCGTCTGTGTTCAACGGCCGCCTCCTTAGCCACATCGGCCTCATTTCCGCGGGGTCGATACCGGCTCGAATAGCCTCAGCGGCCATCTCCAGATGGAAATCTGTGGGGGATCCTCCCCAGACATTAGAAGTCCCAGCGGCGGAGGAAGTGCCATTTCCCGACGAAGAAGATGTTCCAGACATTCTCGAATTTAGAAAAGGAGAAAATGTAATACCCGAGATCTTTATTCCGGATTTGTTGGGTTTTCTGGGTTTTATCGGATTGTCATGGTCCTCATCGTAGGAATTTCGTGCCATGTTTGGTTGTGACTTGCTGGGACATGTTTTTGGAGGCATTTCGGATCACTTTGTGAGTTTTTGAGATTTTGTGGTGTAGCGCACGCTAATGCTTGAGGCATAGCGCACGCTACTGCGTGGTGGTTAGCGCACGCTACTGAATGTGTAGCGCACGCTAACCGGCGATCAGAGGCGATCCAGTAGCTACCGGATCGGGATCGAGCTTTGTTAGCGTACGCTAAGGCCGATAGCTAGCGCACGCTATCGGCCGCTTAGCGCACGCTCTCTCTTCTTTCTAGCGCACGCTACTCGGTAGATGCGCCCGTCTGCAGGCTACCGGATCGGTTTTGTGACCCGTTAGCGCACGCTACGGCTTTTAGGCTAGCGCACGCTAACCGTGTTATACGCGGTTTCTCTCGAGCGTTGACCGTTAGCGCACGCTAATGAAGGATGATTAGCGCACGCTAATACCGCCCAAAGATAAATACCGGACAAAGCAGATTAAGTCGTCATTTTCCACTTTTCTTCATCTCTTCCGACGGGAGTGAGATCCAGAGGCGAGTAGGACCGATCCTTTTCTTCTAGCTTCATCTTTGAGTGGATTTGTAGATGTTTAACAACATCTAATCGTCTTCTTGGTCCAAATCAAGGTAATCTATTGTTAGAACCCTATTTTCTTAAATTTGGGGTTTTTGCTTGGATTTGTGATTCTTGACCGATCTCATCCGATCGGTTATTTGTTCTTGTTTGTCTTGACCGTAATCTTCAGATTTTGTTAAACGTTCATATACTTTTATAGCCATGATCAACGATTCTTGATTTCTTTGAGAATACTTAGATCCTTGTCGTTTTTAGGATCGTTTCGGATTTCGATTAGTGTTATTGAATTGTGGTGATGCTATTTTCGTAGTATTCGTGGGCTGTCGAAGTCTTGATCGTTTTTGGAGGTTCGAAGGTTGCCCGATCGCACCCGTTCGTCGTTTCGTTGCTCGTGATATCGAGGCAAGTATCTTGTCCATACGTTTCATGTTTCGTAGGCGTAATTATTGATAAATGATTATATACGAAACTCAATGTTTAATGAACGTAAAAAGGGATTGGTATGTTCCCGATAAATGTTGTCTTCCAACGATAATTTATGTACTTCGTGAATATATGTGTTCTCGGAATATGTGTGTTGGATTTGTATGTTGAAAAGATGATATGATCATTTTGAATGAGTCTATTAGACCGTAATCCTTTGGCGGGGATTACGTAATATTATGGGTACTTGTTCGTTAAAAATGTATTACGTGGGATATTAGTTGATACTCCTTTGAAAGGAGGCTGTGATGTTTAAGTGTTGCTTGGCTTGATCTTCTACTCCTTGTGATGTGATTTCTGAAAGTGATGTGCCTCCGGGTAGGATTGTTGAATCTCCGGGATCCATACTTGCTAGTATGGGTCGGGCGTGACCGTAGGGTTATCCAATCCGGGTATGTCTTGCGGGGACTCCGAGGTTCGGGGCTTGCTAGCCCGATGCCGAGATAACTTGTGGGGTTATCATCGGGTATGTCTTGCGGGGACTCCGAGGTTCGTGGCTTGTTAGCCCGATGCCGGGATAACTTATGGTTGTGGTATGGAATGGTTCCGTGACTGTTGTCACGAGGACATGTGATTTGGTATGGTTTCCTATTGGGTTATTCACTCGGGTATGTTCTACGGGAGCATCTGAGGTTCGTGGCTTGTTAGCACGGGACGCGAATAATCCTTAGGAACATGTGTTATGTGATTCGGGTCGTAGACCCTGTGGCTTATGATTTGGGTCTTGGACCCCGTGTGTTGTGAATTGGGTTGTGGAACCGCGTTTCATTATTGGAATCGTATTTTGGAAAGATGATTTTGGGCCGTGTCCCCAAGTGTTTTCGAAAGACTTGAGAATTCATTATTTCCAAATGTTTTCAAACTCCCGAGACCGTAAAATATTTTGTATGAGACACATGGTTCTTTTCCTACCTTTTATAAATCAAACTGTTTTGATTAAGTGAATTATCTCGGGAAATATATTCAAGATTTTATATTCTTGAAGCAAGTTATGTATGGCTTGTACTTTTGGTTTTATACTTGCACTAGCAAAACAGTGGAGTTTGCTAACCCCGAGTATTCGGGGTGGATGTCTCAGACAAGGCCCGTGTACTTGCAGGTAGTGGGAGCGAATCACAGGATCGATACGAAGGATGATGGGAGACGAAGATACTAATCACGTGAAGACCAATTGTAGAGTATATGGTAGAGTCATGTTGGTTATCCCTCCGATGTGTTGTTACCCCGATTTATGGAAGTGTTATTGTATTCTAGCCCCTGCGTGGGTATGTGTTCTGGGCAAGTATCATGTATGTAATGTTGTGTGTGTTGTGATATAAGACCTAATCGGTCTAACGGTCCTTTACGTAGCCATGTCGGCATGTGAAGTGACGTATTGTTTTGTATTTAGCCTGGTAGATCCTCGCGGAGAGGGTCTGCGGCACTGTAATATTCCCGATTGGTTTGGGGGTGTTACAGAATATGGTATCAGAGCTTAGGTTGAGGAAACCTAGGCTGTCGGGTTGAGTTGAGTGTTGTCGGGTCTTGTCTTGTCAGATTTGGTCTGACTGAGTGGTGTCGCGACGCGTCGTCCGAGTTGTCGGTCGTGATTAGTATCGAGGTGCAACCATCATCTTCGTGCGATCTGTGGATGTAAGTCTCCCTACCTTGTTGTGTCTCGTATTATACGAGTTTACGTGATTCTATGTTATTATGTGGAGTTTAATTGTGCCTCATGAATACTTACTCCATACTTGTTTGATTCTCGTATTGTGTTGGAATAAAGAGTAGTACCGGTATGTATGTATATATATATTTACATCTTTGTGTAAAATCGTTTTGGGAGTGATGTTTTGGAGTGGTTACTCAATAAGAGTTTATCAATGTGGTATATCAATTTCAAATGTTTTGGGGAAGTCACGTAAATTCTATTTAAAAATATCCTTCGAGAAGGAAAAATGATTTGATTTTCGTATGAGGACCTCGAGACCAAAGATTTTGAGAATTCAAACTATACATATTATATTTTCATCTTGCATTGAAAATTTTCAAAATATTTTAAATGCTTAAACGAGGTCTACCAATAGTTTACTTGAGACGTGACTTTCGCCTTCAACTTTTCCGGTTAAACGATATGTAGTGAGGATGTAAATTGTTGGCGTTGGATTCGTATGTTGTTGTTTATTTGTAACCTTCGACTTTCGGCATTATTTGGTATATGTTCATGAATAACAATTGTTGTGTGTGGTTATGTGTAACTTGAACTGTGTTCTTATCCGCTGCGTGTGTAAAGTCCAAAGTGACTTTTTGGGTACTTTTACCAAATAGTGTGTGTTTCAAAATGACCTTCTGGGTTTGTAAAATTTGAATTATTTCGTTGACCCTTTTTCCTAACTCTTTTGTTGGGTGATTTGACATATATTTTGAAACTATTGAGTTTTCGCGTCTACGCCTTGTAATTTCAAACGGTATTTGGTGACGGTATTTGGTGTTTGGAAAATGATTTTTGGGGAGTATTTGGAAAGTATTACCGTCATCGGCCTTTTTGGCATTTTGGAACGTTTTCGAAAATGGTTTTCAACTTGGTGAGTTCCGGCGCGGAAACCGTACAGAAAGTGATTTTTATATAATGGATGATTTCAATTTCATTGCATTTATAAATCGCATAACAACGGCATTATAAATGAAGATTGTTGGTATAATAGTTTGTATATTGTGCTCTAGTTGGAATTAAATGGTAATATGTATATAATTTAATGATGTTGGATTAAAGACAGAGATGTGAATATCTTCTTTGTGTGTCATGATCTTTCGTTACCATAGGTTGTTGTTTGTTAGTATGCCGAGGGGCGAGGTCGTGGTCGTAACCGTGGTGTTGATGGCCACGGGGATCGATGCGGAATCGAGAGAATGCCGGGAATGATTTTAGTTTGGGTGTTGCTACTATATTGCAACAAGTAGCGACTCGGATGACTCGGTTGACCTGTGGTTCAACGCGGCATTGACGCGAGTCGAACGTTGGTGTAAATCAATGGCTTCGCGAGGTAGTTCGTATGAATCCCCTCGATTCGCCGGTGCCGCGGATGCGTTGGGCTGGGATGGTTGGATTTTCCAGTTGGGAAAGATTTTCGAGGTGTCGGATGTCCTGAAGAGCGGAAGGTACCTATCGCTCAGTACCTTCTCGACAAAGATGCCGCTAATTGGTGGGAAGTCATAAACCTCGTGATCGTGATGTCACGTGGGCGGAGTTCCAAGCATTTATGGAAGCCGAGTTACGTCCGAAACCGATTAGAGAGCGAGAGGATTCGCGAATTCTACTTGGCGTAACCGCAAGATATATCGGTGTCGCAAGCTATCATCGATTATAGCAAACAACTCGGTTATGTGCGAGACCGGTGAGAACCGAGGAAGAGAGAATCCTTCACTTTGACAGATGGATGAAGCCGGATATTCGCGTGTATATGTCGGGATTCAATTGCACTTCGTTGAGGGACTATCAAGATCGAGCACTAGCCCGTGAACTAGCTTCGTTATCATCGGAGCATGTCTCCGAGTCGAAGAAGCAGAAGAAGTCCGATGATCGCGTGGACAGTGCAGGAGTCGGTGTTTCCAATTTGCAACGTAGTAGTCTTTCCGCTGTGAAGCTCCATCGCTCGATGCGTGGAACTGAGAATTCCAAGTCTTCTGTTCTGACTCCTGGTAAAGCCAGGAGATGTTTTAACTGTAATGTGGCGGGACATGTTCGTGCACATTGTCCTTCTCCGCCAGTAACGTGTTACAGGTGTGGACTCGAGGGGCACCGAGTTCAGTTTTGCGAGATGGTTTCCGAGCCTTCCGGGGCACGGACTTGAGCACCGACATCTGGATCGACTCCGAGGAACCCTGAGTGGCTTATCCTATCAGACGTTTGTTATGTTATTTCACTCGTTTTGTTGTTTTGATATTCCGGAGATTAACTTCTTTTATTTGAAGTGAATCGGATTTTGAACTCTGTACTTTCGACTCTGTTGAATCGTTTATGTTCGTTGATATTTTCTGAACTTGTCCTGTCTTGTGCTTTTGGTTGATCAAACGAGTTGTAGTATTGTTTCAGAATAAACCGTTTGTCGCTATGACTTTCCAATTGCTATTCCCTTTCCTGTGGATCTTATGTGAATACACATCTTGTTGTCTTCACCGAATCGTATATTGTCTCAAGCCGAGATGTGAACTTTGGGGTTGTTGTTTGAGTATTATTGTTCGTCGTGATTCGAACATGATTGATCGACTGTTGTTGTCTTGATCGTTGTAACTCAATCGTTTGATGGTTCAGTTTTTGTTGATCTCGTTTCGTAATTGTTGAGCGTTAGGACTCCTTCGTAATTTCCTTAAGTCCAGGAAATTTGTTTTGTGTTCGATCTCCCAACCCTCAATGGGAATTTCGTATTGGTATAGCGTATAGCTCGTGTTTTGGTTGATGTCTTGTTGAATTATTCAACCGTATTGATTTTCGTTAAATCGTGTTTTGTTATCTCGCAACGGATAACGTGTGTTATCCGAGTTTGTTTTGCGTCGTTCGTTTTATGTTTCAAGTTTCGAGGACGAAACTTCTTTTAAGAGGGGTAGAATGTAATACCCGAGATCTTTATTCCGGATTTGTTGGGTTTTCTAGGTTTTATCGGATTGTCATGGTCCTCATCGTAGGAATTTCGTGCCATGTTTGGTTGTGACTTGTGGGACATGTTTTTGGAGGCATTTCGGATCACTTTGTGAGTTTTGAGATTTTGTGGTGTAGCGCACGCTAATGCTTGAGGCATAGCGCACGCTGCTGCGTGGTGGTTAGCGCACGCTATCAATGTGTAGCGCACGCTAATCGGCGATCGAGGCGATCCGGTAGCTACCGGATCGGGATCGAGCTTTGTTAGCGTACGCTAAGGCCGATAGCTAGCGCACGCTATCGACCGCTTAGCGCACGCTCTCTCTTCTTTCTAGCGCACGCTACTCGGTAGATGCGCCTCGCCCGCAGGCTACCGGATCGTTTTGTGACCTTAGCGCACGCTACGGCTTTTGGGCTAGCGCACGCTAACCGTTATACGCGGTTTCTCCGAGCGTTGACCCGTTAGCGCACGCTAATGAAGGATGATTAGCGCACGCTAATACCGGCCCAAGATAAATCTCCGGACAGCAGATTAAGTCGTCATTTTCCACTTTTCTTCATCTCTTCCGACGGAGTGAGATCCAGAGGCGAGTAGGACCGATCCTTTTCTTCTAGCTTCATCTTTGAGTGGATTTGTAGATGTTTAACAACATCTAATCGTCTTCTTGGTCCAAATCAAGGTAATCTATTGTTAGAACCCTATTTTCTTAAATTTGGGGTTTTTGCTTGATTTGTGATTCTTGACCGATCTCATCCGATCGGTTATTTGTTCTTGTTTGTCTTGACCGTAATCTTGATTTTGTTAACCGTTCATCGACTTTTATCGCCGGATCAACGATTCTTGATTTCTTTGAGAATACTTAGATCCTTGTCGTTTTAGGATCGTTTCGATTTGATTAGTGTTATTGAATTGTGGTGATGCTATTTTCGTAGTATTCGTGGGTCGAAGTCTTGATCGCTTTTGGAGGTTCAAAGGTTGCCCGATCGCGCCTGTTAAATCGTTTCGTTGCTCGTGATATCGAGGCAAGTATCTTGTCCATACGTTTCATGTTTCGTAGGCGTATTTATTGTTTAATGATTTTTTACGAAACTCAATGTTTAATGAACTTAATATGTGATTTTTATGTTCCAGATAAATGTTGTCTTCCAACGATAATTTATGTACTTCGTGAATATATGTGTTCTCGGAATATGTGTGTTGGATTTGTATGATGAAAAGATGATAAGATCAATTTGAATGAGTCTATTACACCTTAAACCTTAGGCTGGGATTACGTAATATTATGTGTACTAGTACGTTAAAAATGTATTACGAGCGATATTAGTTGAAACTCCTTTGAAAGGATTTGTGATGTTTAAGTGTTGCTTGGCTTGATGTTCTCCTCCTTGTGATGTGATTTCTGAAAGTGATGTGCCTCCGGGTAGGATTGTTGAATCTCCGGGATCCATACTTGCTAGTATGGGTCGGGCGTGACCGTAGGGTTATCCAATCCGGGTATGTCTTGCGGGGACTCCGAGGTTCGGGGCTTGCTATCCCGATGCCGAGATAACTTGTGGGGTTATCATCGGGTATGTCTTGCTGGGACTCCGAGGTTCGTGGCTTGTTAGCCCGATGCCGGATAACTTATGGTTGTGGTATGGAATGGTTCCGTGATCGTTGTCACGAGGACATGTGATTTGGTATGGTTTCCTATTGGGTTATTCACTCGGGTATGTTCTACGGAGCATCCGAGGTTCGTGGCTTGTTAGCACGGACGCGAATAATCCTTAGGAACATGTGTTATGTGATTCGGTCGTAGACCCGTGGCTTATGATTTGGGTCTTGGACCCCGTGTGTTGTGAATTGGGTTGTGGAACGCGTTTTATTATTGGAATCGTATTTTGGAAAGATGATTTTGGGCCGTGTCCCCAAGTGTTTTCGAAAGACTTGAGAATTCATTATTTCCAAATGTTTTCAAACTCCCGAGACCGTAAAATATTTTGTATGAGACACATGGTTCTTTTCCTACCTTTTATAAATCAAACTGTTTTGATTAAGTGATTTATCTCGGGAAATATATTCAAGATTTTATATTCTTGAAGCAAGTTATGTATGGCTTGTACTTTTGGTTTTATACTTGCACTAGCAAAACAGTGGAGTTTTGCTAACCCCCGAGTAGGGTGGATGTCTGTATTGCGTCCAGGTACTTGCAGGTAACTGGGGAGCGAATCACAGGATCGATACGAAGGATGATGGGAGACGAAGATACTAATCACGTGAAGACCAATTGTAGAGTATATGGTAGAGTCATGTTGGTTATCCCTCCGATGTGTTGTTACCCCGATTTATGGAAGTGTTATTGTATTCTAGCCCCTGCGTGGGTATGTGTTCTGGGCAAGTATCATGTATGTAATGTTGTGTGTGTTGTGATATAAGACCTAATCGGTCTAACGGTCCTTTACGTAGCCATGTCGGCATGTGAAGTGACGTATTGTTTTGTATTTAGCCTGGTAGATCCTCGCGGAGAGGGTCTGCGGCGCTGTAATATTCCCGATTGGTTTGGGGGTATTACAGAAAAGGAGTGTTTTCTTACCACAGATCGAATCGATCGACGATCGGCAGTCAGATCTCCAGGAAAATTCTTCAGCGGTATTATCCTTCTTTCTCCGATAAAAACACGTAAGAATGAGCACTGTAACCTTGCGCCCTTTTATAGGAGATGGCAGGGACTCATATGCAATTAAGGAGAGTCTCAGGGGTTGAAGTGCAACCGTCACATTTATTGACCCCCTTGAAACCCGCGTACGCGTCTTTTCAAGGACGCGTCAGACGAGGAGTCATAAATGACCGTCGGCCTCCCCCAACAGGAACCCGACACGTGCCCCAGGGACTTTTCCGCATCCGCTGCCATTTCCCGCTCTTTTCAGCGACCTATCAGGTCGTCCAAATTCAGAATCAATCAGCTCAAAGACGATCGCCAGTTCAGTAAAATGCAGAGTCACTCGTCAAAATTCAGCGATCGCCAGCAGAACCACCTCACCCCACGTTTCCAACATCGGAGCGATCTGGGGGGCAATTGTAGTGTCAAGATTTATTCACCTTGACAGGTGATCGACTACAAGGCCGAGCGATCGAGTCCACAACCAATCAAACTATGGCGGACTCACCCAACCGAAGATGCCAGACCACCTTCGTGTATCTAGCGATCGACTCCAAAGGCGATCGCCCCTTGGCACCTAGCGATCGACTCTGACGCCCGACTTAAGACGATCGTCCTTTGCCACGGACAGAGACCATCGTCCGTCAAAGTCCACGAAGACTGGATCTCAAAGCAGCGCCCATGTGCAGGTCCGCGACAGGCACCGCATTTCGTGGATCGTCGACCACAGCCTGTCACCACCTTCTCACCTACCGACAAGCCCGCCGAAAGGTACAAGGTGGGACCGCCTGTGACAGCAACTCAGACGCGTGCAGACTTCTCATTGGACCGCACAGCTGACTGCCAGCAACTTCTGAAGACTTTAAGGAGACAAGCCCATGTGCTAAAAGACGATCTCCCGCTTATTATAATACAGCAAAGGCGATCGCCCAGCATGTCCAAGTGCTATAAATAGAGAACCTCCATCTACAGGAAAGGGGTTCACGAATTCTCCATTCAGTTCAGAGAAAAACTGTGTGTTCCAACTTCATTCACAGAAATACATAAAAATATACTTACATTCAAGCTCTTGGCTTCATCTTCGGAATCTACCTCAGAATTTTTCTCTCAGTACCTCTCATCCAGAATACGGTCGGCAGAGGCAAGGAGTCTCCACAGCGCAGATCCGAAGAATCTCTCAAGCCCAAGAGCTCAAGTATACAGCAGATACACACCGCGAGAGACTGTCGATTTCTCACAGTTGTCATAGCTCCTCAACGTTGTTACAAGAACTCACAGAGCATCATATCTGGTTCTTCCGGCAATCTACACGCTCACTAGCTAAGATAACTAGAAGTCTTTACACTCACTGTAATAGATTCTAACATTGATACTTGTATCCCAGAATATTTGTATTAATAACATCTCGCGAGAGCATTCAAGCCCGGGACTAACAACCCCGGCAAATCTTGTGTTATTTACTTTTCCCACGGAAGTGTTCTCGCACTTTGTTTGATATCCACTCATTCCAACAATATCTATCTCCGGATAATATTTTGGGTAGCAACACACCGTTTGGTGTATTCCGAATCGTGTATCAGTTATCATTCGTCTTTCAACCCTGTTTGAGAATCGAGACGAGAATATTATCATCGTAATTGGTAGCCTGTGTGTGGGGTGTAGCTTACGCTACATACTCTTTATAGCGCACGCTATTTGAGTACTGATAGCGCATGCTAACTGTCAACATTAGCGCACGCTAGTGTAGTTGAGGCAGATAGCCCCGTAGGTACTGGACTGAAGTGGAGAATTCATAGCGCACGCTATGAGTAGGAGATAGCGCACGCTAGCTGCGTTAGTAGCGGACGCTAAGCAACTGTAGTAGCGCACGATAAGGCTCGAGCAGGCGGTGGACAGTAGGTTCTGGACTCCTTTTTTTTTCTGGACACTAACTATCAGGTAGCGCGCGTTAACACTTGGTTAACGTACGCAAAAAATAGGCGTTAGCGCACGCTACAACTTGCGTAGCGCATGCTAACGATGCAGGCAGAGTTCACTGGACTACCCAGTGAACCCGCTAGGGCACGCTATCCTCAGATATTAGCGCGCGCTAAGCTGGGTTTAGTATAAATAGGACATTTCAGCCCCATTTCGTCATTTTTTCATTTCTCCTCCTTCCTTGGGCGATTTCGGGCGATTTTGGGTGATTTTTGAAGATCTCTTCGAGCTACTATCATCCATGAACATCTTCAAGCTTCTAGTTCGGATTATTCAACGTTTAATCCTCTCCACCGCTCTAAATCAAGGTAAACTTTGCATAACCCTATAATTTCGGGATTTGGGGTTTTTCTTCCCGATCTCTTCGAGTTAGCTTGCTATTGTGTTGGAATATGTTGGATATGGATTATCTACCTTGGATACATGTGTTCCTATGGATTTATTGGTGTATTTTCCGGAATTGTTGAGTATTTGGGATGGTTGAGTGTCATTCACCATCTAGAGGTTTTCTTACTAGAATACATGTATCGTAGGTAGTATTTTCAGGTGGATTCCAACTTATTTTCCCACCGATGGGTTATTGATAGTTGATTACGAACTTTTCTAGATTCGGAGTTATTGATTCCCTCAACCTTGGTAGCTCGTCGTTCGTACCCTTTCCTCTCATTCTAGGCAAGTAAATTCTTGCTTAGTTAAAAGGATAATCATTTCTTTCGCTGTTGTTCATTCATACATATAATTCATTCATAGTATATCAATCATGTTGGGACTTGTAATTATCAAACTAATCACTTAATTCACGAGGAACGACGGTTCCAATCATTTCATTTGAGCCATCACTCATTACTTTATTAATTCACCACGGTGAGTCATTCTTGGTCCATGTTGGATTTCTATTCATTATTATTCATTATGGTATCTTTTGTTCTTGTGACCTTCCGGGATCGTATTACGTTGCCGGATGGTATATCTGTGGAATTTTTAGTCGGGCACACGATGGTCATGTGTTATGCGGGTAATCCGGCACATTGTACCGTGCACACGGTAATGTGCCTCTGTGAGACTAATTAGGCACACGTGCATGTGTTTATGCGGGTTTTCCAAACACTCGGCGATTTGTGTACTTGCACATCCCATTCGGGCGTATGGTGCCCCTCTTTCAAACTTGATTTCATAACTAAGACATGTGATTATTGTATTTGTTCAATTCTTGAGGATTGTTGTTTTGTGTAACTGACCCCGTTGGGGATGTTGTTTTTAGGTCATGGCAAGGCAAAGGCACGGGAAGAGCATGGTGACGGCGAGGAGTCCCAGTGATACTAGTAGGGGCCCCCAGTCCTTTCAGCTATTCATGTTTCCTTCATGTGTGTTTTCCGCTGCATTTCCATTTGGACTTTCATTTTAATTTGGTGTTGTATATTTCATCTTCATATGAAATATATGTATTCTGTAAACCTTTGTGTATTGTACTTGAAACTCCTCATCGGAGAAATTGGTAATATAATGTGGTTCGATATTACAGTTATTGTTGGGATAAATAACGTTGTTTTGATAATTACCAAACAAAAATGCCCAGCATACAGCAAGCCACTGTATCGAAAGTCCAATTGAAGTTGTCAATCCTGTATCGAAGACCTTCTCATAGCGCCATCATACGGCAAGCTCTCGCGCTACCAAGATACAACAACAAAGTCTAAGTAAGCGCCAAGTATGGAAGTTGTATCGAATATCAATACAGCACCGGACTACTCCATTATGCCTACAGCATAATTGGATACAACATTCATCGAAACAGGACTGAAGACCTGTCTCGAAACCAGCATATAGTAAAGCCCTTCAGTACAGCAAGAAGTCTTATAAAAGACCAAGTATGGAAACTGTCTCGAATCTCAAATACAGTTATCTTCCATACAACTCACAACAGGACTGAAGACCGTTTGGAAAGGAATCTTTAGTATTCACTAAAGTCAGAAGTCCCGTTGAAATAAAGAAGTATTTAAATACTCAAGGATAAAGTATTTAAATACTGTCAGTCAACAGATCTTCAAATCCCGCAAAATCCGGATCATGCTTTTCATCCCGTTGGAACGGAATCTTGCTCAAACGGATACATCTCAACGGATATATATTTCAGAGACTATATATATCACTTCAAGATGTTGAAGATCAGTAACCAAGTAACAAAGCTATTATCATATACATCAGAGCAAAAACATATCTCCAGAAGCTTTCTGCAAATCAGATCTAAAGAGATAGACAGTGCTCAAACAACTTGAACAGCCATCATCAGCTCAAGAACTTCATATTCAAAGTTGTTGTTCTTACCCGGTTACCTACCTTTTACCTTTGTGTAAAAACTGAGCTCTGTGTGAACTCAACAAGTTATTCTGACCTGTGTGGGACGAATAAGGACGAAGCTTTGGAACTGTGTGTGAAGAAGCAAGTCAAGAAGGAAGCTTCAACCAAATCTGTGTGAACGGTTGAAAGCGACAGTCTTTGTATCTATCTGTGTGAACGATACAAGGATAGGTTTGATTATAAATACATAGTTGTGTACGCAGTATTTATAATAAACGTTTTACTCCTGTGTGGAGGACCAGTGGACGTAGAGGGGTTTACCTCGAACCACTTAAATACTGTGTTATTTACCTTTCGCCGTTACTGTTTTCATAACTGTGATTTATTCAAGTATACATTGTGTTGGGAAAAACAAACACCCTGTATCGAAACAGCCGGGATACTCGAATCCCTGTATCGAATGTTATTTAGAGGTTTTGACATATATGCCAAATACAGTAAAGGAAACTGTATCGAGGCTTTAAGGCTTTATCCTGTATCGAAGACCTGCCTCGAATCAGCATAAGTGAAGCTCACAAGACAAAGAAGAAGACTTGTAAAAGACCAAGTATGGAAACTGTCTCGATGCTCAAAATACAGTTATCTTCCATACAGTTCACAAAAGGACAAGAAAGAACACAAGTCAAGACCCGTTGAACAAAGAAGTATTTAAATACTCAAGGATAAAGTATTTAAATCGCGCCTTCGATCTTGTAATCCCGCGAAATCCGGATCATGTCATATTCCCGTTGAAGGAAATCTTATTCAAACGGATACATCTCAACGGATACTTTCTTCAGAGACTATATATATCCTATGAAGACATTGAAGATCAGTTACCCAAGTAACCTAACTCTCAAAGCTATCAAAGTTATCATCTGAGCAAACATATCTCCAAAGCATACTGCAATTAAGAACGAAAGAGATATACAGTGCTCAACACCAAGAACAGCCATCATCAGCTCAAGAACTTCATATTCAAAGCTGCTGTTCTTACCTGGTTACCTACCTTTTACCTCTGTGTAAAAACCGAGCTCTGTGTGAACTCAACAAGTTATTCTGACCTGTGTGGGACGAATAAGGACGAAGCTTTGGAACTGTGTGTGAAGAAGCTAGTCAAGAAGGAAGCTTTAACCAATCTGTGTGAACGGTTGAAAGTGACATTCTTTGTATCAATCTGTGTGAACGATACAAGGATAGGTTTGTTTATAATTACGTAGTTGTGTACGCAGTAATTATAATAAACTTTTTACTCCTGTGTGGAGGACCAGTGGACGTAGAGGGGTTTACCTCGAACCACTTTAATTACTGTGTTATTTACCTTCAGCTTTTACTGTTTTAAATCACTGTGATATATTAAGTATACACCAAACACTTCGTTGCTGTATCCACAAAGAACCTCCGTATCCAAGAATTCCGCTACGCACTCGATTTAGAATCCATACGGTTTGTTGTTTAAACTATCTTTCCAAAGTATCCAGATACTTAAGTGGCCAACAAGTGGTATCAGCGGTTGATTCTAAAAAGAATCACGTATTTCTTTTTAACCGAATCAGATTCAAATCACTTATTTT
The DNA here is from genome assembly GCA_033398695.1 of Orobanche coerulescens. NCBI lineage: Eukaryota > Viridiplantae > Streptophyta > Magnoliopsida > Lamiales > Orobanchaceae > Orobanche > Orobanche coerulescens. Next base: position 8,564,333 of record CM065805.1, on the reverse strand, counting down.
CAAAACAGTCTCTTTCATTCCTATATTATCAGTATGGATACTTCTATGATTAACAAAGTCCCTATGTTCTCTATTAACGAATTTGACGACTGGAGAGTTAGAATGGAAGCTCATCTTGCAAAGAATGCACGAAGAGATGATTTTGTTATACAGATGGTCCGATCAAGATCATGAAGGTTAATCCACCGCAAGGATTGAGGGCCAAGCCCATGCCGAAATGCTCGAGAAAGAACGCGGCGATGGACAACAGATGAAAGGAAGCGAGCCAATCTCGACAACGTGGCTAAGAACGCGTTATTTGTCACTCTTGACAAAGGCACGTTCTCAAAGGTAAAGAGCTGCAAAATAGCCAAAGAAATCTGGGATAAACTCAAGTTAATTTGTGAGGGAACCGAGCTCAAAAGAAAACAAGATTTCAAAACTTACTCAGCAATTTGAATCTTTTGAAATGAAACCAACGGAAACACTTGAGGAACTTGACCTCAGATTTACTGGTATTGTTGGTGAACTTGAAACGTTGGGCAAGATTTACACCCAAAAGGAGAAGAACTTAAAAATTTTCAGATCTCTCCACTGATGGTACATTAAGACCACTGCTATGCGTTTATCATTTAATCTTATTGAAATATCCACTTTTGATCTCTTCTCCGACCTTAAAGCTTTTGAGTATGACATTGTGAGAAGAGAGAAAGTCAAGAATCTCCTTCAAAGGTCACACTCTCGGCTTGTATCGAACCGCCGACACAAAGATGCCTAGCTCGTCGAAGCCCGGTCACAAGAATGCCGACAAGGACGACGACATCCCGTCCCAAGATGAAATGGCGCTTCTAATGCATAAATTCAAAAGTTCATCAAACACTGAAAGACTCCTACGTGCCCAAACTCACAACAAGGTAAGTACCAAACATCATCTCGGTGATGCTAACTCGTGCTATAATCACAGGAAACCGTGCCATTATGCAAACAAATGTCCTCATCCCAAAGTCCAAAGATTGCACGAGGCCGAGCAACAAGAGAGAGATGAAAGAAGACGTGCTTGGAAAGACAAGCTCAAGGCCCGATTGGAGAATCGAAGCCTCCCCACACCATCCAAATCAGAGAATGTCTTCAGTGGTCAGAAAGTGATTCATCTGACGATGAGTTCGATGATAAAGCATACATGTGCTTTATGGCCAAAGATGTTCCAGAAGGTGAAGACAGCGACGATGAGGTCAGTTCAACCTCAGCTATTCCATCTAATGCATCTCATACTTTCGAAAATATGATGAATGAGTTTAAAAACATTCAAAAGGCCCATGAGACTCTAAAAACTGAGAATATACAGCTTCAGTTAACAAATCTAGAGCTGAAAGATGAAAATGACTTGCTAAAAATAAACTATGAAAATATGTCTCTTGATTGTGAAACCAGCAAAGTCGATTTTGAAAAACTCATGGAGAGCAATCATCAACTTTCTCATGAACTAAATGAGGTTAAAACCCACAATGAGAGCAAGACAAATGATTTGGTTCTACTACAAACCAAAATCACAACTCTCGAGAAGCGAGAAACTGAACTTGAGACCATTCTGAAGTCTTTTGAAAAATCGTCCAAAAGAATGGAAGAAATTCTAAGCACTGGGCAACATGCTCATGATAAAAGTGGCTTAGGATACAGCTCATGTTCGAATAAAGGGAAAACTAGTACAGTGTTCGTCAAGAGTGTGGAACACATTCCAGAATCGGAAGATACTCCTAGTCCCATAAAGGAACTCGTATCGAGAAAACCGAAGGCCGCAATTCCGCCCCTCAACTCTACTATTCGAGACAGTGGAACCAACAACCACTCGAAGGCGTAATCTACAAAGATGCTCCACAAGCATATCATCAAAGCCGACAGTCATTCGTAAAGAAGGCGATTCAACCACCAAAGGCCCGCACAGCATTCTCGATAAAGTGCGCCTAGGTATTGATACAGGAGCCCCGTTATCCCTCAAGACACAGATGCCGTTCGGTATCAACAACAAGATTGGGAATCCAACCGGAGACCCGAAGACAAGTCATAGGCCTAGGAAAATGGCTCCACCTCCTAGACGGCACTCGCATCGAATAACAATAATAACCCCGAATTTTACATGCATAGTAATTATCATGATTATAACAACTACGGATATGCCCCGTAGATATCGCAATCTTGCACCGAGTACATCCTACAAGAAACCAATTGTCGTCAGAAAGTTTGGGTACCTAAAGGAACTAACATATATGGACCCAAAATCAAAGGGGACCTAAATCTACCTAATTTCTTTGTTACAGACATTCTAGAGGAGGATACGGTATTTCGATAGTGGATGCTCGTCACATGATCGGAGATAGGAGCAAGCTATCTCGATTTTGTAGAAGGTCGCGGTCCAAAAGTTCGATCTGATAAGTCTAAAGGAAGAACAAGAGGGAAAGGAAACCTACTTGTCGGGAAATTCAAGGTCACCGATGTTGCATATGTTGAAGGCTTACAGTATAATCTACTTAGTATTAGCCAGTTCTGTGATAAACAGTTCTCGGTGAAGTTCTATATAGATCGCTGTAGAGTCAAGAACACCCAAACCAAGGAAGTTGTGCTTACAGGAAGCAGATCAGGTAATATGTACATTGCTGACTGGAAGCCTATGAGCTCCTCAATTCCATGTTTTGTTGCCAAAGGCACTGCAGATCATAGCTGGCTATGGCACAAGAGGATGTCTCACGTCAACTTCAAGACTATCAACAAGCTTTCAAGACAGGGTATGGTTAGAGGTTTGCCAGATGTGTTGTTCAAGAAGGACAACATCTGCGGACCATGCCAGAAAGGCAAGCAAATCAAGTCAACCCTGAAAAGCAAATCCTACCTTTCAACCCAAAGAGTGTTGGAAATGCTACACATGGATCTCTACGGTCCTGTAGACCCAGTAAGTTTGGGAGGTAAGAAATATTGCATGGTTGTTGTTGATGATTATTCCAGGTATGCTTGGACGATCTTTCTTAGCAAGAAGAAGGAAACAACATCAAGGCTGCCCGAGCTCCTGAGGAAGTTGCAAAATGAAAAAGTGTTGAGTATCGTGTGCATTCGTTCCGACAGAGGTACTGAATTTACTAACCGCTTTATAGAGCCTGGTACGAAACCCTGTCCCAATATCTCACCAACAACGGATTTGAGAAAGGTGCTGTGGACAAAACCTTGTTCAAGATACAGGAAGGTGATGACCTTCTAATGGTACAAATCTATGTCGATGATATTATTTTTGGTTCAACTAACCTTGCTCTATGTCAAAGGTTCTCACATCTCATGCAAAGCAAATTTGAAATGAGTATGATGGGGGAACTTAGTTATTTCCTAGGTTTGCGTGTAAAGCGATTTGCCTACAGTATATTCATCAACCAGAGAAATACGAAGGAGCTTCTCAACAAATTTGGAATGAACACTTCCAAATCCTCGCCAACCCCATGAGCACTTCCGTGCAAATTAGTGCCGATGAAGCCGAAAGCCGTTTGACCAATCACTCTACAGAAGCTCATTGGTTTGCTCCTGTACCTAACGCCAGCGTGCCCGATATCCAGCTTGTTGTTGGAGTGTGTGCGAGATACCAAGTTGCACCTAAGGAATCACACTTCAATACAATAAACGAATCTCAAGTACATTAAAGGAACAATGATGCAGGATCGTGGTATCCTAAGGAAGGCGGATTCGATTTAGTTGGATACTGACTGGATCTCGGAGGTCGCAAGCTAGATAGGAAGAGTACAAGTGGAACTTGTCACTTTCTCGGACCTAGACTCGTTTCTTGGTTCAAGAAGAAGCAATTGGCTAACTCTCTTTCCACGGCCGAATCGTAGTACTATGCTTTGGTAGGCTGTGTATGAGATCCTTTGGATGAAGCAACAACTGTCCGATTATGGAATCGATGCTAGAGAGACTCAATCATGTGTGATAGCACGAGTGCAATCGCAATCACGCACAATCCTGCTCGCACTCGCGCACTAAGCATATCAACATGAAGCATCATTTTATCAGAATCATGTCGAGAACAAAGATGTTCGCACGGAAAAAGTTCATACAGACGTTCGGTGGCCGACATCTTCACCAAGCCTCTCGAGACAGCAAGATTCAACATGCTCGGACAAGAATTGGGAATACTACACCGGACTCCCTGTAAGTAATTTACTGTTTTTACTCAACAATTGAGGGGGAATGTCAGAAGACCCGTGAATACGGATTCAACATTAATTATCTCGTACACTTAATCATCAATACAAGATCAGAGCGAACGAAGGCATATGAATCCTACACCGGTGTGTGCAATAATTAAGGGGGAATCTCAGACCCATGAATACAAAGATTAATCCAAATATTGCCGTATGGAATTCAAAACCTATTAGTACCTTTTTAAGGGGGAACGTCAGATCGACATGAGAACAAGACATGCTATAGATTTCGATTCAGTATATAATATAATATTATTTCCTTTTAAAATAATTTTTGTCCACGTGCCCTGTTTTTATGTCAAACGTCATGTTCATTAAATGCCTTACACGACATCTGGACAACTGAATCTCAAAAGCCGCGATGTTTTTAAATTGTTTATTATTTATAAACCGCCGTTTTAGGCATTTAGGGTATCAACCTATGTCAGAAGTGGGACCCGCTGTATTTTAAAAACCTTTTATTGGATTAGCGTACCAGTTACACTCTATCCATCCTGACCGTTGATTTCAAAACCGGTTCCCATCCCTTAAAATCTGACCATTCGTACTCTGCAAAACCCTATTTCGCCGCCCAAGTATAAAAGGACTGTATCTGCCATTAGAGACTCTTTACGCTTTCTGCAATTACAAGAGTTCTCAAGCAAACAGCCTACATATTTTTCTGCATATTCACTGCGAATTTCGACTGTTTTCTTCCACCTTTGTTTTAAGAAAACATCAATGGCTAGTCAATCTTCTTCCCCTGTTCTGAAGAAATCCTCCAACATCATTGATGGCCGGATCTTCTCCAAACCTGTCATCATCGAGCGTATTCTCTCGGAAACCAACGACTCAGAACCGATGGAGTATATCATTACTCGTCTTGAACAACAAGGTCTCTATCGCTTCGGGAGCAAGACCGCCGACAAATACGACGCCCATCTGGTTGAGGAATTCTACCTCAACGCCGCCGTCCGTTTCTCATCACAGCCAGTGGAGGTCATGTTGCGACATCACCGCAATGATCCAGGAGTGGAAATCTGCATCAATCGCGATCTCCTCCAGAGAATCTACAGGCTGCCCGCCGATGGCCTGACCATGGCCCAACTTGAGACGTTCGGGTCTCAAGAGCTTATTACTAAGTTTTATGGACTATTTACAGGGTCCAAAGTGGTTGATATGGTGAAAACTACTTGTCACAAGAAAAATTTTCTTCTTCATTTTGTCTATCTTCATGACTTTTTCTCCAGGATCATTGAAAACCGAATCGGTGCGTTCGAGATGTGCACGAATTTAAGGTTCAGGATGATGGTAGCTATTTTGACCTGTGAAAAGGTCAACTGGTGCCAAATTATTCTGAAACGTCTTCAAGAAGAGGTGTGCAAACCTGCCACCCAAAAGAAATCCTTTGGTTTAATGCTGAACTACATCCTGACGAAGTGCGGACTGATGCAATCCGCCGATGCAAAGAAAAATAGCTCGAGGATATACTTAGGAGGTGTCAAACCCACTGCGTATAACCAGAGCACCATGTATTGCAACCACCCGAGAACCAGGCACATGCCTATTTCTGCCAACCCAAGAGATGAAACCGTGAAGGTCCCAGAAATGGAATCTTCAAAGAAGCGAAAGCGATCTCACAGCAAGAAACACTCTGCTGGTGAGAAGTCCAAGAAGAGACTCAGGAGGCTCTCAAAAATCAAAGCCAAGCACTCCAAGGATGTCTCGCCCGTGGCGCAACCCACTGATGAAGAACCCCAGGGCCCAACCCCTGTGGAAGAGGTGTCTCCTACTGCATCGACAGTAGATCCCGAGCCTTTGGCGGCTACGACGGATATAGAGACATCTGCCAACGCTCAAGACTTTAGCGAGTCGGCTGCCCATTCGGAGCCAAAAGCTACTTCTCCTCTGCGGGATCCCACACCCGTGCAGGATCCATCTTCCTTAAGGGCACCATCCCCTGCAAGGAGTCCATCTTCCGTACAGGATCCCATACCTGTACAGGAATCCCTCGAAACAGCGTCTCCAGACGTTATTCGAAGTCCCTCCCCTGACTCGATCATAAATCAAACACTTCTTTCGGTTCAAATTGAACACGCGTACGAAAGATTCCTGCAATGGAAAGGCTATAGGCTAGCTCCGTACGATACACTGTACAACTGGAGCGAATGGAGCCACGAAGAGAGATTCGTCTCCGAAGTAACAGACTCAACTGAAATTGAGGCCCTGCTTCGATGGGACAATGCCTCTTGCAAGGATCTAATAGAAAGCCACCTGCTGCACAAATCTGACGCCAGGAGGAAAGGAAAGAAGAAGTCAGAGGATTCTCCCATTAATCCAAAAGATGACGACGATCATGACTCAGACGACGACGATGACGCTTTACAAGGTGTCCGAGAATGAGTCGTGAAGAGGTCAAGCTCGAGACGCCTCCACCCGCAAATGACGAAGGGCCTTCTACCCAAGCCAATCCCCCTTCGCCACACCCGAGAACATTCCCGACCAAGAGGAATCACCCTCCAAATGAGGAACTTCAAGAAGTTTTGGAACAGGCACTGAGCCTGCGACCGAAGAAGCTATTCACGAAAGCCAACAGAGGATTCGGCCCTCCCGCATCCATGATTGCCAAGAGTCTTCGCAACAGGAAGCTTCTCCACCAACTGTCGCCGAACCACAGGAAGCTGCTCCCGCCCCTCCAACAATGGAATCCGAGGACGGTACCGAACCTGAGGATGTCCAACTTACTTCACATCCATCCGTGAATGTAAGAAGGTTGAACGGCGCTGCAGACTTCGCCCAACCAGACTCTCCGATCTCCGCCGCACGAAAAGAGCGCCTGCAAGCTCTTGGCCTTCAGACTGTATTTATCCAAGATGCAGTAAACGCTCTATCTTCCGTTGAAAAGGCACTGAATTGGATGCACACCTCTGCCGTCGAAGAAATGACCACTCTTCAACACGAAGTATCTCGAGTTGTCGACGCATTCATTCTTTTGCCAGAAGTCTTCAAGCAAGCTTTGAAGATCATGGAAGAGAAGCAGGAGCAACTGCTGAAGGAGGAAGCTACAAAGACAAGGATATCTGAAGCCAAGACCGCTTGTGCACTGATTGAGAACAGCTCTCAACTGCGTGCTCACGACAAATGCATTCAAGAAATGTCGCAGACTCTTTCCTCCCTTGTTGAAAGAATGACCAACATCGAGACCAAACAGGACGCCGCTCTTGAAATCCTGCAAAGTCTTGATGAAGCCAAAAAGGGGGAAGAGGCACGAGAAGCTGCAAGGAGAATAAGGCTGCAACAAGAAAGGGAATTTGAGGCTGCTCAGAACAGTATCACTGCAGAATTGAACAAACTAGCACCTCAATCCCAAAGTTTTAAAATTTCAGGCTCCAGACCGGAATTTCATGATCCTAATGTCCCTTGGCAAACTCTTATTCAAAGACCTTCGGAAATTTGTCTGCCGACCAACCGCAACCCAACTGCCGACGAAGTGAAGCACTGGAGAAAGAACGAACTGATGAGATATTTTGTCAGACTCATCAGGGAATCCGCCATCTTCAAAAATTATAAAACATTAGCGGAAGCGGCAGATAAGTTTACGAAGATGCTAGAAGAAGGTAAACTCCCTCTCCAAATCGAAATGAAATCCAAACATAGAAGAGGAGATCGGGTCACCCATCCAGAAGATTGGATACTTGCCTTTGATCGATCATATGAAGGAAGAGCGATTTACCAGGATCGAGGCAATGATTCACTTCAAAACTGGTGGCGCGGCACTGAGAATGAACCCGGAAAAAGACCATGGAGGCATGCGGATTATAGATAAAGAGCTGAAATTTATGTATATTATTTTTATTTTTTTGTAATTTCTATTCGAAACAGCAAACTCTGTACTCAATCATTTTGAACATCAATAAAATAGTTTGTTTGTCTTGAAAGATTACAACTCGTAATCTACTGTGTTAATGTATGATTACTTAAAATTGTTTGATAGGAATCTCAAGTTAGATAAACTTGATTGAAAAATAAAGCTGTACGAACTAGTCTACGAACAGTTTATAGTTTCAGTTGTAAACTTAGAATACAGTGTAAGATTGTGCATGCGCGCCAATCATAGGCTTAAGTTGTAAACTGTATCGAACGTGCCTGCGAGCAGTTCATTATTGTAGACTAAGTCACTAAGTCAGACCTTTTGACGAAAGACCAAGAAATCTGCCAGAAGTCATCAAAGGAGAAATGCTTCATGAAGAAGGTTTTGGCATCATCAAGAAGACTCGAAGAGTTAAGTAAGTTAGTCTTGGCAAATTGTCAAAAAGGGGGAAATTGTTGGGAAAAACAAACACCCTGTATCGAAACAAATGATACTCGAATCCTCGTATCGAATGTTATTTAGAGGTTTTGACATATATGCCAAATACAAGAAAGGAAAGCGTATCGAGGCTTTAAGGCTTTATCTGTATCGAAGACCCGCCTCGAATCGGCATAAGTGAAGCTCACAAGACAAAGAAGAAGACTTGTAAAAGACCAAGTATGGAAACTGTCTCGATGCTCAAAATACAGTTATCTTCCATACAGTTCACAAAAGGACAAGAAAGAACACAAGTCAAGACCCGTTGAACAAAGAAGTATTTAAATACTCATGGATAAAGTATTTAAATACTGCCAGTCTTGAGATCTTCAGAATCCCGCGAAATCTGGATCATGTCATATTCCCGTTGAAGGAAATCTTATTCAAACGGATACATCTCAACGGATACTTTCTTCAGAGACTATATATATCCTATGAAGACATTGAAGATCAGTTACCCAAGTAACCTAACTCTCAAAGCTATCAAAGTTATCATCTGAGCAAACATATCTCCAAAGCATACTGCAATTAAGAACGAAAGAGATATACAGTGCTCAACACCAAGAACAGCCATCATCAGCTCAAGAACTTCATATTCAAAGCTGCTGTTCTTACCTGGTTACCTACCTTTTACCTCTGTGTAAAAACCGAGCTCTGTGTGAACTCAACATGTTATTCTGACCTGTGTGGGACGAATAAGGACGAAGCTTTGGAACTGTGTGTGAAGAAGCTAGTCAAGAAGGAAGCTTTAACCAATCTGTGTGAACGGTTGAAAGTGACATTCTTTGTATCAATCTGTGTGAACGATACAAGGATAGGTTTGTTTATAATTACATAGTTGTGTACGCAGTAATTATAATAAACTTTTTACTCCTGTGTGGAGGACCAGTGGACGTAGAGGGGTTTACCTCGAACCACTTTAATTACTGTGTTATTTACCTTCAGCTTTTACTGTTTTAAATCACTGTGATATATTAAGTATACACCAAACACTTCGTTGCTGTATCCACAGCAACCTACTGTATCCAAGACTTCCGCTACGCACTCAGATTTAGAATCCATACAGTTTGTTGTTTAAACTATCTTTCCAAACTGTATCCAGTATACTTAAGTGGCCAACACATTGCAAAACCCTGTACGCACCAAGGTAACAGGAGATTAGACCGAGTTGCTGTATCGACAGCAACTTACTATTTTTAAGACTTCCGCTACGCACTCAGATTCGAAAACCATACAGCCTGTTGCCTAAAGCACTTTCCCAAGCTGTATCCTGTATACTTCAAAGAAAAGGGACCAACAATTGGTATCGGAGCGGTTGATTCTAAAAAGAATCAGTCGTATTTTTAACTGAATCAGATCCTTAAAAACACTTATTTTCGAAAACAGTCTTTGTATTTCTCATTTTCTAATATGGATACCTTTATGTCAAATAAGATATCTATGTTTCACATTAACGAGTTTGATGACTGGAGAAACAGGATGAAGAACAAACTCAAGGCCTTCATTGGAGAATCAATAGCTCCACCTGCATCAACAAAGACCGAAGAGTGTCTTCAGGTGGTCACTGACAGTGACTCGTCAGATGATGAGCTAGAAGATAGAGCCTACATGTGCTCTATGGCCGAAGTTAAAGAAGAAAATGAAGACGACGATGATGATGAGGTAAGCTCTACCTCAACTATTCCTGTAAGTGCATCTCATACCTTTGAAAATATGTTGAATGAATTTAATAACATTCAAAAGGCCCATGAGATATTGAAAAGAGAAAACATACAGCTTGAAATTTCTAACTTAGAGCTGAAAGAAGAAAACGACTTGCTGAAGAATAATTACGAAAATATGTCCTGCGATCATAAAACAAAGAAAGTCAATTTAGAAAAACTCATGGAGAGCAATCATCAACTTGCTCACGATCTAAATGAGACTAAGTCTCATCTTGAAAGCAAGACAAATGGTTTGGTTCTACTCGAAGCCAAAGTAAAATCTCTCGAGAAACGTGAAGGAGAATTAGAGACGATCTTGAATTCTTTCGAGAAATCCTCTAATAGAATGGAAGAGATCCTAAGCACTGGGCAACATGCTCATGATAAACGTGGCTTAGGGTACAACTCGTTCTCCAACAAAGAAAAATCTAGTACGGTATTCGTCAGGAGTAAGGAACCCATTCCTGTATCGAAGGAAGTTCCAAGTCCTGTGAAGGAACCCGTTGCACCGCGAACAGCAAAGGCTGTTATTCCGCCCCCGCAATCCTATTCCAGACAGCGGAATCCTCAGCCATTCAGACCTGAAAGGCGCAATCCACAGCATGCTCCACAAGCATATCATAAGCGCCAACATCCGTCCAGAGGGAAAGCTGTATCGAAATATCCAAGTCCCGTACGGCAGTACTCTCAGTACAGCGCGCCTAGATATTGGATACAGGAGCCTCGTTATCCATCAAGAAAACAAGTCGCAGCGCAATATCAATAACAGCGTTGGGAATCCAACTGGAGACCCACAAGGCAAGCTGTTAGGCCAATGAAAATGGCTCCACCTCCGAGACGACAATCGTACTGGAATAACAACTATAATTCTCGATTTTTCATGCATTATAATTATCATGATTACAACGACTACGTGCCTGTCCCACGTAGATATCGAAATAATGGACCAAAAGAAGCCTACAACAAACAAGTTGTTGTCCGGCAAAATTAGGTACCTAATGTAATATCCGGATTTATTACAGTGTATTTCATCTGTATTCAACCATGTATTATTTCGGATTGGTGATTTTGATTATTGGAATATGATATTTAGTGCATTGATATCATTGTGCATAAGTATAGAAACATGCAAAATTGCTCAAGAAACCTTGTGATAGCGCACGCTAAGAATGTATCTTAACGCGCGCTATCGGGCCATTATTAACGCACGCTATGAAGGTAGGGGTTGCGTGCGCTAAGAACTCAATTATTGAGCGGGACAGCTAACACATGCGCCAATGGGACATGGGTCCGGATAAGATTCCCACGACGCATCCGGACAAACTCAAGTCAACCATTATTAGCGCACGCTAAGGGATGCTTAGTAGCGTGCGCTAACTTGTCAATAATGCAGAATTTTATAAATGGGACAACAACCGCTTTGGCTTTCATTTCCTTCGTCTATACTTCACCTTTGAGAGTCCAGAGAGCAAGTACATCCCTTCTAAACACTTAGAACATATATTAGTGATCATTGAATGATTGAGTATCACTTGTGAGTGATCATTGAAGAGAAGTAACACCTTGGAGTGGCACATAACCAAACGGAGTCGGATTATACCTCGTGGTTCAGTGATTTCGGCATTCTAAGGTATGTTCAACCTCTCACCGCCTTAGATTTGGTTTTCCAATGGATACGATGATCATATTATCGAGGTATTGAATTTCATTAGTGAATTATTCAACAACATCATGTTTAGAAGATTGGAATGTCTACAAATACGATATTATTGTTGGAACCTTGAAGTTGGGATCCTAGTACTTCAAATGATGAGAGTAATATTCTGAAGTTAACAACCCGTATGATTTATGTTATCTTTGTGATCATGATTTGGAAGAGATGTTATAAGAACTTAAAGGAAGAATCATCTTAGGAAATATTCTTTCGTATAAGTCGGAATTGTTAGTTCACCTCAAGATTAAGTCTGAATATGTATAATGATAGTAACATCTAATACATCAACCGGAGATCACCAACTTTGCATGAGAATTGTAATCAAGATGGACTATGGTGTCATGATGATTATACGTATATTTGCATCTTGAAATTGATATCATCCTGGAGATCATTCATAAGAGTAAGAACTTGGTATTCATGGAAGTAACGTGAATTATCACGAAGGATTTCATTGTTTCGTACATGGCAAGAACAGTTTACTTTCGGCAGAAACCGCCATGCGAGATAGCGCACGCTATGTTATGCGATTTAACGTACGCTATCGAGTACTAGTTAGCGTGCGCTACGTTTGGTACGTAACGACGCTAGACCATCGATCAGTCGATTGGCTGATCGGTGAAGTACCGACCATGCATTATTAGCGTGCGCTAATATACGAGATTTAACGTCGCTATCGAGTACGTTTAGCGTACACAACGTTTTGGACTTAGCGTCGTTAAATCATCACCGAGTCACGATCGATCGGTGAGGCAATCGACAACGCCGGGTTAGCGACGCTAGGCGCAGGTGTCGCGTGCGCTAACGAGTAGCATTAACGTCGCTACATATGATTCGTAGCGTGCGTTAATCTGTCGCATGCATTTCGTATTAAGGACTTCCTACCGTAATTATTGAATTGTTAGACGTTAAATGCGGCACGAAATGAATTCTCGTACTATTTCTTTTGTTAAGGTTCGAGCTTATCACGTGATTGATCGAAGGGGACGACCTTCGAGTATTTTGATATTCGTGGAAGTTTATTCTTGTCAACGAACCGAGGCAAGTACTCTAAATTAGAATTGTTTATATTATGACAATTATGAGGTGATTGTATCGTGTAAATATGTTGTGAATATATGTCCACCATGTGTTGATTCGACGGCAATCATCATGGGAATCTATAGCTGTGTGCGCTGGATCGTTGGACGATGTAGTTCCACCATGTGTTGGTCCGACGGATCATCATGGGAATCTATAGTCATGTGCGTTGGATCGTTGGAATACCATCTCGTATGTTGGAAATGTTATGATATGATATGTGTTGTGGTTATTATAGTTGGTGAAACTTGTTATGATTTTATTGTTGATTATATCAGTTTTTATGATTATTGTACTTGTACTAGCATCGTTGTGCTAACCCCTTCGGGGTGAACATTTGTGTATGTTCAGATCCGTGAGAGCGGGAAACAACCGCTGGAGAGGCATGACGACGAGGGTGCGGAGTGATGTTTCGACCGGGTTTACTGTCTGTTATTTATTGGTTATTTTCAATAAGTACTCGAGTACGTTGTCGATTTAAAATGCTTGGATTTTGATGATGTAATATAACTCTTCATGGGATATTTGTAATTTCGATTTTAAACCAGTTGGTTGAATTTCATTTCAGTAATTTCATAAACTGGTATCTGTTATTGTCATTTCTTTTATTCAGCCTTGTAAATTCTTATGTAAAGGATTTACGGCGCTGTAATATTCCTGAATATATCGGGGGTGTTACAGAATATGGTATCAGAGCTAAGATTATGGATATCTTGGCCGTTGGGTTAAAATAGGGGTCATTTATGTCTTTTGAGGTAACCGGTCATGAACGACATCACTGCACTGCCTACGTCTTCATGCGAACAGTGGTTGTAAGTTCCTAAACTCTATCTTGTTATTTACATGTTGTGTCTCTTTATACTTGAATATTAGAACGATGTTGTTTCCTGTGTATTAAGTACTTGTGCTTACAGTATGAGGCGGACGTGGACGTGGTCGCGGTCGTGGACGCGGACGAAGGAATGCTGAAAGGGAGGCATCGCCTTCTAATCAGGCTAGTCATAGCTCAGGCGAGCCGCAACAATCCATCAATAACGAACCGGAACCTGGTGTGCCAGAAATCCTTCGTCAAGTTGTGAACCAGATGACTCAGTTCGCTCAGGTCGTGGACCGAATGCAAGTGGCGGCAGGAATTCAGCAGGGAGATGGACAACAAAGAATTCCAGAAATGGGAAATCGAGGTGACCGATGGTTACAAGAGGTGGCAAAGATGCAACCACCCAAATTTGATGGCTTTTCCGAGACTCCCACTTGGGACCACTGGTTGAAGGAACTGGAGAAAATTTTTGCTGGAATTAATTGCCTGACGACAGAGAGCTCCTATTGCCCAAGATTTTCTCGATAGGGAAGCATCCGAGTGGTGGGAAGCTATCCGACCTGCAGATCATGATGTCGATTGGACGGAATTTAAAATGATGATGGAAGCTCGATTGCCCTCGTCCCGTGAGGGAAGCCAAAATTCGGGAATTTTTCTCCGCTCAACCATCGGATGAACCCGTATCCTGCATTTATTAAGACTTTTAACCAAATTAGCATTTGTTCGACATCCGGTCGTAATGTATGCGGAAATGATGATTCATTTTGAAATGAGGATGAAACCGAAATCCAGAGGTACATGTCCGGTTTTGAATGTACCACTCTCCGCCAGTACCAGGATAAGGCGTTGGCGTATGAAATAAAAGAAGCAGCAATGGAGAAGTTTATGGAGTCGAAGAAACAGAAAGTCTCTGGTACTTTTACAGAGCACAAGAGCAGTGGGCCCCGCAAGGCCCAGTCTTCTTTTTCTTTCAAGAAACCTCCGCACCCAGCTAAGAGCGGAAAGAATTACGGAACAATGTCAGCCACGACGGATACAGCTAGGAAGTGCTTTAACTGTGGTCGCCCAGGCCACCTTTGGCGTGATTGTTTGCGCATTCCAGTTACATGTTTTGAGTGCGGACAGGAAGGGCACCGTGCGACGTTTTGTAAGGACGCCACTAAGTACAATGGAACCCGCTCATCACAGCCAGTCCAGAAGGAAGCCAGTGTCCAACAGACGCAGCAAAGTGTTCAGATGCCTCAGAATTTTGGCCGCGGGCGAGGCAGAGGACAATGGGACCGAAAGGGGACATCGAGTGCCGGATCTGTTCCCCCACGTTTGTATGAGATGAGGAGGACAAATGATCGTGATGTCATTGCCGCATCGTGCAATCGGCCCAAATCTTTTCCCGGCCAGCTAGCGTATTGTTCGATACAGAGCTACACATTCTTTCATATCTTTGTCTTGTGTAAATCGTTTGAATATTTCCGGTTTTTATACTTGTGAACCTTATGTTGTTGGTTTACCGAGTGGAGAGAGAATTGTCGGAAATTTAGAAACTAGAAATTTCCCTGTATCATTTGGGGGCAGAGAGTGGCTCTCAAATCTGATCGTGATAGAAATGCAAGGAGATGACCTGATACTCGGAGACGATTGGCTTAATCGGTATGGAGCAATTGTAGACTACCGAAGGAGGAATATTTCACTGATCGCTGATGATGGCTCCGAAGTACTGTTCGAAGGATGGAAACCGGGAAGCTCAGGAAAATTGATCAAAGCAATGAAAGCTGTCAGATTGTTGAAACAAGGCTGTACCGGGTACTGGTGTTATGCAATGAAGAAAGAAGACGAAATGGTGGAACTTTCATCTATTCCTGTTGTGAACGAATTTCCAGATGTATTTCCTGATGAATTACCAGGCTACCTCCACGAAGGGATGTAGAATTTACTATTGAGCCGGAACCTGGAGCGACACCAATTTCTAAGGCGCCGTATCGTATGGCACCTCTTGAGATGTACGAATTGAAGAAGCACTGGAGGAGTTCTTGGACAAGGGCTATATTCACCAAGCGTTTCACCCCGGGAGCGCCGCTTCTTTTGTCCGAAAGAAGGATGGATCGCTCCGATGTGTATTGACTATCGAGAGCCGAACAAGATGACGATTAAGAACAAATATCCGTTACCACGGATTGATGATCTGTTTGACCACCGCAAGGGGCAACGGTATTTTCTAAAATTGATCTCGAGATCGGGATACCATCAACGAGGATTAAGGAGTCGATGTTCCGAAATCAGCGTTCAGAACTCGCTACGGGCATTATGAGTTTGTGGTGATGCCGTTTGGTCTCACTAACGCACCTGCTGTATTTATGCAATTGATGAACAGAGTGTTCATTGAATTTTTGGACAAATTTGTGGTCGTGTTTATTGACGACATCCTGGTGTATTCTAAGAGTCCGGAAGAACATGCGCAGCATTTGCGAATTGTATTGGAACTTTTGAGAAACGAGCAATTGTACGCCAAACTTTCTAAGTGTGAATTCTGGCTAAAGGAAGTAATGTTCCTCGGCCATGTGGTGTCAGCTAAAGGAGTCCGAGTAGATCCTCAGAAGATCGAAGCAATATTGGATTGGAAGCCTCCAAAGAACGTGAAAGAAGTCCGAAGCTTCTTAGGACTTGCTGGATACTATCGTCGATTCGTGGAAGGGTTTTCTAAAATCTCCCGCCCACTTACTCGACTCCTGCAGAAAACTCAAAAGTTTGAGTGGAATGAACTGTGTCAGATTAGCTTTGATGAATTGAAGAAGAGATTGACGACGGCACCGATTCTATCACTTCCGCAGGGAACTGAAGGATTCATAGTTTACAGTGATGCTTCGAACCAAGGACTTGGGTGCGTGTTGATGCAGAATGATAAGGTGATCGCTTATGCGTCGCGACAACTGAAATCTTATGAAGTGAATTACCCGACACATGATTTGGAGCTAGCAGCAGTGGTTTTTGCCTTGAAGATCTGGAGGCATTATCTGTACGGGACTCACTGTCAGATCTTTACGGATCATAAGAGTCTCAAGTACATATTTAGTCAGAAAGAGTTGAACATGCGGCAAAGGAGATGGTTGGAACTGATTAAGGACTATGACTTGGAGATTTTATATCATCCAGGCAAAGCAAATGTAGTGGCCGATGCACTTAGCCGCAAGCCTGTCTCTATTCGAATCTTGAGACGCCGACATCCCAACTTAGCCTTCAGGAGAGATGATTCGTGAAGGGATTGAAGTGTGGTTACAGAGAGTCCAGGACAAGCGTGCGTGATGGAGATAACTTCGTCATTAACCGAAGAAATCAAATCTAGACAGGCAGATGATCCTCTGATGATTCGGTTGCATGATGAAGTGATCAAAGGAAAGGCCCCCGGATTCATAATTCATGACGATGGAGTTTTGAGATTTCAGAACCGACTCTGCGTTCCCGATGTTGATGTTCTGAAACAGACGATTATGAAGGAAGCTCATGGTTCGCCCTATTCTATCCACCCGGGCACCAGTAAAATGTATAAGGACTTGAAGCAGAATTTCTGGTGGGGCAACATGAAGCAAGACATAGCGGACTATGTTTCGAAATGCTTGACTTGTCAGCAGGTTAAGATCGAGCATCAACGGCCTGCTGGAATGTTGAAGCCGCTCCCGATTCCTGAATGGAAGTGGGAGGACATATCGATGGACTTTATTACTAATATGCCAAAAACCAGGACAGGAATGAACATGATTTGGGTGATAGTTGATCGTTTAACCAAATCAGCTCATTTTCTAGGCATTAAGGATACGTGGGGACCAGAGAGGTTGGCTCGAGTCTTTATTTCGGAGATAGTTCGATTGCATGGTACGCCGAAGACCATTGTTTCTGATCGGGACGGTCGTTTTGTATCTCACTTTTGGAAAGCAGTTCATAAGGCCATGGGGACCGAATTGAACTTGATGCGACTTATCACCCACATCGACGGACAACTGAGAGAACTATACAAACGGTGGAAGATATGCTAAGGGCCTGTGCCTTAGATTGGTCAAACGATTGGGAAGTTCATCTACCGTTGATTGAATTTACCTACAATAATAGTTGGCATGCTTCCATTAAGATGGCACCGTTTGAGGCATTATACGGAAGGAGATGCAGATCGCCCTATCTTTGGGACGATTCATCGGACTTGATCGGAGCAGAACCCGAGTTGATCGAGCGGACTCGAGAGAAGATAGCCTTGATTCGTGAAAGGCATTAGCGCCCAGTCGCGAAATCTATGCGGACGTCGCCGCCGTCCATTGGAATTCAGTACTGGAGATCACGTACTTTTGAAGGTTTCTCCTACTCGGGGAATCTTTCGTTTCGGAAAGAAAGGAAAGCTGAGTCCGAGATATATCGGACCATTTGAGATCCTCGAGAGAGTTGGGGAGTTGGCATACAGATTAGCATTGCCGCCGTCATTGTGCCATGTTCATAACGTGTTCCACGTATCCCAGTTGCGGAGGTATATACCAGATCCCAGTCATATCATCGATTTCGGCGAGATCGAAGTCGAACATGATGGGACGTTTGAAGAAAGACCTGTCAAGATACTCGAGAGTCGAGTTAAGCAACTGAGGAACAAGTCAATCGTTTTGGTCAAAGTTCAGTGGTCACGTCATGGAATGGAAGAAGCCACTTGGGAAAGAGAAGCTGATATGAAGTCTAGATATCCCGAGTTATTTTCGTCTTGAGTTTCGGGACGAAACTCCTTTTTAGTAGGAGAATATGTAATATCCGGATTTATTACAGTGTATTTCATCTGTATTCAACCATGTATTATTTCGGATTGGTGATTTTGATTATTGGAATATGATATTTAGTGCATTGATATCATTGTGCATAAGTATAGAAACATGCAAAATTGCTCAAGAAACCTTGTGATAGCGCACGCTAAGAATGTATCTTAACGCGCGCTATCGGGCCATTATTAACGCACGCTATGAAGGTAGGGGTTGCGTGCGCTAAGAACTCAATTATTGAGCGGGACAGCTAACACATGCGCCAGCCGGGACATGGGTCCGGATAAGATTCCCGCTGACGCATCCGGACAAACTCTGAAGTCAACCATTATTAGCGCACGCTAAGGGATGCTTAGTAGCGTGCGCTAACTTGTCAATAATGCAGAATTTTATAAATGGGACAACAACCGCTTTGGCTTTCATTTCCTTCGTCTATACTTCACCTTTGAGAGTCCAGAGAGCAAGTACATCCCTTCTAAACACTTAGAACATATATTAGTGATCATTGAATGATTGAGTATCACTTGTGAGTGATCATTGAAGAGAAGTAACACCTTGGAGTGGCACATAACCAAACGGAGTCGGATTATACCTCGTGGTTCAGTGATTTCGGCATTCTAAGGTATGTTCAACCTATCACCAGTCTTAGATTTGGTTTTCCAATAGATACGATGATCATATTATCGAGGTATTGAATTTCATTAGTGAATTATTCAACAACATCATGTTTAGAAGATTGGAATGTCTACAAATACGATATTATTGTTGGAACCTTGAAGTTGGGATCCTAGTACTTCAAATGATGAGAGTAATATTCTGAAGTTAACAACCCGTATGATTTATGTTATCTTTGTGATCATGATTTGGAAGAGATGTTATAAGAACTTAAAGGAAGAATCATCTTAGGAAATATTCTTTCGTATAAGTCGGAATTGTTAGTTCACCTCAAGATTAAGTCTGAATATGTATAATGATAGTAACATCTAATACATCAACCGGAGATCACCAACTTTGCATGAGAATTGTAATCAAGATGGACTATGGTGTCATGATGATTATACGTATATTTGCATCTTGAAATTGATATCATCCTGGAGATCATTCATAAGAGTAAGAACTTGGTATTCATGGAAGTAACGTGAATTATCACGAAGGATTTCATTGTTTCGTACATGGCAAGAACAGTTTACTGCTCAGCAGTAAACTGCCATGCAGAGATAGCGCACGCTATGTTATGCAGTTTAACGTACGCTATCGAGTACTAGTTAGCGTGCGCTACGTTTGGTACGTAACGTACGCTAGACCATCAGTCGAGTCAGTTGGCTGATCAGTGAAGTACCGACCATGCATTATTAGCGTGCGCTAATATACGAGATTTAACGTGCGCTATCGAGTACGTTTAGCGTACGCAACGTTTTGGACTTAGCGTACGTTAAATCATCAGCCGAGTCAGTCGGCTGATCAGTGAGGCAATGACAACGCCGGGTTAGCGTCGCTAGGCGGTGTATCTGCGTACGCTAACGAGTAGCATTAACGTCGCTACATATGATTCGTAGCGTGCGTTAATCTGTCCCGCATGATTTCGTATTAAGGACTTCCTACCGTAATTATTGAATTGTTAGGCGTTAAATGCGGCACGAAATGAATTCTGTACTATTTCTTTTGTTAAGGTTCGAGCTTATCACGTGATTGATCGAAGGGGACGACCTTCGAGTATTTTGATATTCGTGGAAGTTTATTCTTGTCAACGAACCGAGGCAAGTACTCTAAATTAGAATTGTTTATATTATGACAATTATGAGGTGATTGTATCGTGTAAATATGTTGTGAATATATGTACACCAAGTGTTGATCCGACGGAATCATCATGGGAATCTATAGTTGTGTCTTGTTGGATCGTTGGACAGTAGTTCCACCATGTGTTGGTCCGACGGATCATCATGGGAATCTATAGTTTGTGTCTTATTTGGATCGTTGGAATACCATCTGTATGTTGGAAATGTTATGATATGATATGTGTTGTGGATATTCTCGTTGGAGAAACTTGTTATGATATAATTGTTGATTATATCACTGTTTTTATGATTATTGTACTTGTACTAGCATCGTTGTGCTAACCCCTTCGGGGGTGAACATTTGTGTATGTTCAGGATCCAGGAGAGCGGGGAAACAACCGCTGGAGAGGCATGACGACGAGGGTGCGGAGTGATGTTTCGACCGGGTTTACTGTCTATTATTTATTGGTTATTTTCAATAAGTACTCGAGTACGTTGTCGAATTAAAATGTTTGGATTTTGATGATGTAATATAACTCTTCATGGGATATTTGTAATTTCGATTTTAAACCAGTTGGTTGAATTTCATTTCAGTAATTTCATAAACTGGTATCTGTTATTGTCATTTCTTTTATTCAGCCTTGTAAATTCTTATGTAAAGGATTTACGGCGCTGTAATATTCCTGAATATATCGGGGGTGTTACACCTAAAGGCACTATCACACCAGGACCCAAATTTACTTGATCTCTATGCTTCAACAAGAGTTGGGAACGCTACAGCCAGAAATCCCTGTAAGTTTTTATGCTTTTACCCATTAATTAAGGGGGAATGCTGTAAGACCCAAGAATACAGTATTAATCCGAACTTATATGTAAGAATTGAAACCTGTATATACCTTTTAAGGGGGAACGCTGCATTCACTACAGGACATCAATTATGATTGATAAGTTTATTTTATTGTGTATTGCTGTAAGAACTCGTCTGCGAACAGTTCATAGGTTAAGTTGTACTCAACTAGATCACACTGTAAGATTGTGCCTCCGCACCAATCATAAGTTTAAGATGTAACACACTTCCCTATTAGATGCTATCATTTTAGAACTTGCCTGCGAGTAGTTCTCATTTCTTTTAGACTAAGTGCTGAAGACCAGATCATTTGACAGAAGATCAAGAAGTCTGCTCAAGACATTATCAAAGAGAGGAAAACAGTGGGGATAAACATTTCCTGTATCGAAGTCTTCTCATATTACCAACAAGTGGTTATCGAAAAAGAAGGGGAAATTGTTTTTAGAGGTTTTGGCATCAAAGTTTTGGAATCATCAAGAAGTTTTGGAAATTATCAAAAAGGGGGAAATTGTTGGGATAAATAACGTTGTTTTGATAATTACCAAACAAAAATGCCCAGCATACAGCAATCCACTGTATCGAAAGTCCAATTGAAGTTGTCAATCCTGTATCGAAGACCTTCTCATAGCGCCAGCATACGGCAAGCTCTCGTGCTAGCAAGATACAGCAACAAAGTCTAAGTAAGCGCCAAGTATGGAAGCTGTCTCGAATATCAATACAGCACCTTTCCATACAGCACTGGACTACTCCATTATGCCTACAGCATAATTGGATACAGCATTCATCGAAACAGGACTGAAGACCTGTCTCGAAACCAGCATATAGTAAAGCCTTTCAGTACAGCAAGAAGTCTTATAAAAGACCAAGTATGGAAACTGTCTCGAATCTCAAATACAGTTATCTTCCATACAGCTCACAACAGGACTGAAGACCGTTTGGAAAGGAATCTTTAGTATTCACTAAAGTCAAAAGTCCCGTTGAAATAAAGAAGTATTTAAATACTCAAGGATAAAGTATTTCAATACTGTCAGTCAATAGATCTTCAAATCCCGCAAAATCCGGATCATGCTTTTCATCCCGTTGGAACGGAATCTTGCTCAAACGGATACATCTCAACGGATATATATTTCAGAGACTATATATATCACTTCAAGATGTTGAAGATCAGTAACCAAGTAACAAAGCTATTATCATATACATCAGAGCAAAAACATATCTCCAGAAGCTTTCTGCAAATCAGATCTAAAGAGATATACAGTGCTCAAACAACTTGAACAGCCATCATCAGCTCAAGAACTTCATATTCAAAGTTGTTGTTCTTACCCGGTTACCTACCTTTTACCTTTGTGTAAAAACTGAGCTCTGTGTGAACTCAACAAGTTATCCTGACCTGTGTGGGACGAATAAGGACGAAGCTTTGGAACTATGTGTGAAGAAGCAAGTCAAGAAGGAAGCTTCAACCAAATCTGTGTGAACGGTTGAAAGCGACAGTCTTTGTATCTATCTGTGTGAACGATACAAGGATAGGTTTGATTATAAATACATAGATGTGTACGCAGTATTTATAATAAACGTTTTACTCCTGTGTGGAGGACCTGTGGACGTAGAGGGGTTTACCTCGAACCACTTAAATACTGTGTTATTTACCTTTCGCCGTTATGGTTTTCATAACTGTGATTTATTCAAGTATACACTGCAAAACCCTGTACGCACCAAGGTAACAGGAGATTAGACCGAGTTGCTGTATCGACAGCAACTTACTGTTTTTAAGACTTCCGCTACGCACTCAGATTCGAAAACCATACAGCCTGTTGCCTAAAGCACTTTCCCAAGCTGTATCATGTATACTTCAAAGAAAAGGGACCAACAATTATATTAGTTAAATCACTGTATTTCATTCGCCTGGTGGGTCCCAATTGGGGGTCCACGGCACAGTGATATCTGTCCAGATTGGGGTGTTATAATGATCACATGTCATGTGTCACCGTAGATCTCGTCCGAACATCACGGTTGGACTATGACCACACATTCACAAATCACACAACACAATACACCAAGGATATCATAATAATCCACCCAAAGGCAACAAATACATAACTCACATTTGTCGAATCACAACGCACCCAAATGAGATAATGTATGTATATATGTATATTATCAAATCACAACACCAACATCAAACATATCCATAGGATTCACTTAAACATTCACAAAACACAAAATTCACTAAACACACACACATTTTGAAAGAGAGCCTTTAATGAGGCTAAACCGAATCCTCTGAAAGTTCCTTTCAAACAACCATACAAACACACTTAGATGATCACCGATCATTGTATCCATAAAACAAGAAATATATGAACAAGGTACTTGCCTCGAAACCACGATTGAAACGAGATGACGGATGGGATGGGATCGAGCAGTCTCGAATTCCCGAACACAATCAAGAACACAATAGCACTGCAAACACTATAAGAATAACACCACATGAATTATCAACACAAAACGAAAATCAACTCGGAATTAAGAACATGGATCCAAGGGTTAGGTTCCACAATAGTGACATAATGATTGAAATCAAAGAGAACCGAAACATGGAATTACACTCCATAGAACATGATCAACAACATCCAATAACACGAATCGATTGGATGAATTCAGACAGAAATCACGAAATCCAGGGAAAACCCCAAATTCAACGAAATTAGGTTTGAGTGAAAAATACCTTAGATCTGAACAAAGAAGATGATTCGATGATGTTAGACTTGCACAAATTCACCCCAAGATGAGGCTTGAAGAAGAGGACCACCTCAAATCGCCCCAAAGGAACGGACCGACGAATGGCGAATGAAGAATGAAAGTTGACTTCTAATATATATATATATATATATATATATATATATATATATAACGGGGTACTCCAGTACCAACTGGTTTCTGAATCTGACCTTCGTTAGCGTGCGTTAGTGACATGCTTAGCGTGCGCTAACTGGACCTAATTCCAGGTACTGACTCCTGAATTCGCTGCCCGATAGCGTGCGCTAAGGAATCAGCGTTCGCTAATGCACCCAAAAACTACAGCAGTGGAGCTTTCAAAATGGGTTACAACGGCGGACTCCTCCGATCGAAAGACTAAGTTCAAGATACGCACGGAAAGCTCTAGAATATGATCATACTAAGAGCTTGAGCTCCAATCCGACTCACTCGCGACCATGAGAAGAGTCAAAACAACAAATACGAAAGCGGATACCCACAACTTTGGGAATTACAAAATGGCCCAAAACGCCTGAAAATCACAATATGTGATCGAATAACCAAACCGAAGTTCACAACACGTCTAACAAAGTTAAACGGACTTTGAAGGAACCCGAAACAGCATTTTCGAACAAGATTCGCAAGAATCTAACTCAAGTGCGAAAAAATCGCTTAAGAAAATGGAACTCAACAAAACGACACCAAAGCAAACTCAGAATGACGAAACGGTCACAAGCGAGCCGTAAAAACGGGCTCCTGCCAAATTTTTTTACCGAAAATCGAAATCGCGAATATACATACTACCCTCCTTAAAAGAAGTTTCGTCCCGAAACTTAAAATAAGTAGGGAGGAACAATATCCCACCAGGAACATCTCAACGAGATACACAAGAACCGAATAACTCACACCCATCAGTGAAATGCTACAAGCAACACAAGAAACATACAGCATGAAATCACGTTCGACGACAACCATCACAATGTCACAAGCAGAGATATAATAAAACCAACAAGTGTCAAGTATCACCAAACAGATAGCACAATCAAGTCAATTATCCAAACAATCACAAAACAAAAGGTACCTGCTATAAGTAAGCATACACAGTCGAAAAATAGAAATTAAACACACAACGATCCGCGAGGGTAGCCACGAAGAACTCCAACCACGCCGAAATTATCGAAACCCACACTAGGTATCTCCGTGTCCTTTCGGAGTAGAGACGCTGTAATATCCGTACTTTTTATTGACTGTTTGACTTTGCCGTTCTTCCTATTTTGCCGCTCTGTAAACTCTTTGTGATTTTGTCGATATTGTTATAGAGTTTCGTACCCTGTTTGGATCAAGATTATGTTGTTTAGACCTTGCGGAAGTGTTCTGGGTCGGAGAAATAACGCACGCTAGGCCTAGGCTAACGTACGCTAATTCTCCTTGAGTAGCGCATGCTAGCTTTGAGCCGTAGCGCGCGCTAACGGACCAGACAGGGCAAAGGCAGTAGCTAATTCCACTCTCTAGACTAGCAGTTAGCGCACGCTAGGAGATTTGCTAGCGCACGCTATTCGTGGTCAGTAGCGCATGTTAACATTGTCCGTAGCGCACGCTAACGAGCTGAGTCGGCATAGGCAGTGAGGTTTTCAGACTTTCTGGACTAGTAGGTAACGCACGCTAAACAACGGCTAGCGCACTTTATATGTGTTGTGTAGCGCGCGTTAGTGCTCAGTGTTAACGTACGCTAGCGGACTGAGGCAAAGGAATCGACTTTGGCAGACACCGCAGCGTACGCTAAGGATGTTGAGTAGCGCGCGCTAACATCTGTGTACAGTAGCCACTGACTACCGTGTGACCCCGTTAGCGCACGCTAATATTGAGACGTATCGTGCGCTAGACTGGGACAGTATATAAGGGGATAGTCAACCCCTGCACTTGTCATTTCACATCATTTCCACTTTTTTTCCGATCAGGAGAGCTCGGGAGAGGCAACTTGGGGCGATTTGAGGCGGTTCTTCGTCAGATATCATCATCTTGGGTTGGATAACAAGGATTATACAACATCTAATACATTTCTATCCTCTAAATCAAGGTAAAATCCTTAGAACCCTATTTTTGGGAATTTTGGGGTTTTTCTTAGATTCGTTCGATTTATCCGGTTTGAGGCTTGAGAATCTTGAGATTATGATATATCTATCCCGTATACATGCTTTTTCTACGATTTTACGGATTGGTTTTTGCCGTGTTCGGACTTGTGAGGGTTTGGGTGATTTTCCAACCTCTAGTTGTTTACCCTTGTATTTTCGTGAATCGTAGACGGGTTTCAGGAGTTTCTTCGTGAATTATGAGTATGGATTATTGATTATAATATCCCTTACGAATCGTTTAGGTACCGGAAGTGCGTTCTTGGACCTACCGAACTCATACTCTTTTCCGTTCGATTTCTCGATGTCTCAAAGGCAAGTATATATTTATGATTGTACGTTCTCGACTTTGAAAGTATGATATATTAACGGCATGATTATTTATATCCATTCTGGGGCGGGCCGACGGGTCCCCTGAGGGTTTCGTAGCCTCTGGTGCGATTCCACGGATGATATGAACGAACCACTCTGGGATGGACCGACGAGTCCTCTGAGGGTTCTGTAGCCTCTGGTGCGGTTCCACGGTATTCATATATGTATTGATGTAATGCTATGAGATTTAGTTATTCCGGAATAGTAGTCTTGAAATGATGAATTGACGGTTATATTTACTTTATTGTCGAGGAGTATTGTGTTTCATATTCGATATACTTGCACTAGCTATTCGACGAGTAACCCCTTATGGGGGAAATACTTCTTATGTATTTCAGGTTCCAGGAGAGCGGATAGGCAGGTATCGGGTCGGCATGAAGATGATAGGAAAGCGTGATACTGTGTTTTATCCCCGGTTATGTTTTGTGTTCCTCCATTCAGTGTTGTTGTACTGGAATGGTTATTGAATACTCGAGTATTATTTGTTTTCAGTCTTCCTTGATGTTCCGGCCTGTGTTGCCGAGGTTTTGATTTTGTACTGTGATGTATTTGGAGACATTGGACATGGTTTGAATACCCTTTGTATCGTCTTTCATTTCATTGTATTTGGACCTTCTCGATCAAGTTTTATAGTTCCGCGTAGGATTAGCCTTGTGGGTCCCTCGGTGGGGTTCACGACGCTGTAATATACCCTGAATAACTTGGGGTGTTACAGAATATGGTATCGGAACTTAGGTTTATGGATACCTAGGCTGTCGGTCTTTTGGGTCGATTGAGTCATTGTTTATCTACAGTATCACTACTTTGCCATCATCACAGTGCGGCCGGTACTTGTAAGTCCTATTACTCTTCTTGTGTTTTCTTAACCGCTTTGCTTTTAGTTTGATATTCTTGAGAATCGGTCACTTCGAGGACGTGTGATTTGGATTGTATTTATGTACTTTGTGTATCCTTTAGAATGCCTGCTGACAGGGGACATAGACGAGACCGTGGTCGCGGACGCGGAAAGATATTTTCAAATTGCTAATTGCGGTATTGATGTGTGTTTGTATTATGTTGAGACTCTGTATGGGAGTCGGATGCTAGTATCATGGGAGATCATCGACTTCATGCACATGTAAGTATACTGTTTTTTTTTTCGCTCGTGGCGACGATTGATTGCTCTCGTGATGAGTTTGGAAATTTTGGGTTGATCTGTTGTTAGTTGACAATTATAATTAAGGATATCGTGTATCAGGTTGTTTAATTGTGATATCAGATATACCATATGAGAATGTTATTGAATCAAGTATATGTATTCAGCATGGCATATATACGTGTCCAGTGTGTCGAGGCAACGGACAGGAACAACTGGAATTGGCTAAGTGTAGCCTGATTAGCACACGCTAATAGTGAAGCATAACGCATGCTAGTGTACAAACATAGCGCACGCTAAATGCTTAGACTAGCGCATGCAAGGCCATGTCAGAACTTATCCGAGTGGTTGGAAAAGTTGTCGACAACTTCCGGGTTTCATGCGTCAACGGCATCTAGCGCACGCAGGACATAAGTATTAGCGCACGCTAAATGTAGGACAGTCAAGGGAATCCCGGCAATTGCGGGTGATTTCGGCATGTGTGGCACAGGCATCTTCTGAGTAGGTGCAGACTGTCAAGTCATATATGATTAGCGCACGCTACAGGTGGATAATAGCGCACGCTAATGAGACTTTTACTGTAGCAAGTCAACGCTATGTTACGTACGCTATGACAAGGATTTTACGTACGTAACACTTGGCACGAAATGAGGCAGTAGCCTCTGGACCTCTATAGCACACGCTAACAGAGTCAGTTACGCACGCTATGGCAAGTAACGCGCGCTATTTTGTGAGAGTAGCGCACGCTAGTAGTGTGCAATTGAGTAATGTTATCCTTTTCGGCCCATCCTTTCTTTTCCACTGAAAGAGAGAGTTCTTGGAAGATATTTTGAGGTTCTAAATACTTGTGTAATCATGGAGTTGATCGTTTTAACAACTCTAAGCTTGAAATCGATTGGAAATGGATTCAACCTTGAGAATCAATCCATTTCTTCGAAGAGGTAATTAATATTCACTTTGGATTTGGTTTTGGATTGAATATCGTTGTTCTTGAGTTGATAATCGTCACGTATATGAGTTGATAAGTATGATTATGGATGGATTACCGAGTTATGTTGATATTATTGTTGAAGTGCGGATATTGATATGATTCGTGTGGTTTTGAATGGTGTCGTTTATCTTCAAGAGATATGTTGGTTAATATCTCCAGACATTTCGACTTTGATGTTGTTGTTGATGATTAGTTCGTATGATAATAGTTTATGGAGGCGTTATGATGATTCTTGGTATCCCACGGGAAGTTTGTTAAGGAAGATGATGACATGATGACTTATATGTTGGAATATGTTATGTTGTCATGAGCATGGTTAGGGAATCATAGTGTGCTTGGCAGTATTATTGCGATTCCTGATGTTATGATGATATATGCCTTAGACTATGAGTTAGATGATGGCTTAGATGTTAGAACATTGGATTTTGTCGTTTGGTCGATTGTGGACGTGATTTCGGATTAATTCATGATTCTTGAGAGACTCTTGAATTATATGAGATGATGAACATTTATAAGAGGTGTGGGTGTTTTGGATATGCATATGGAATATTCATGTCTAGAGCTGAATTACGTGTTTTGATATAATATTCGCATAGGAATACGAATATGATTACGAGTTTGATGAAATTATTATTCATATCTGAGTTTGGAAGTCCATACATATTGAACAAATGTTCAAGTCGAAAACATTGGATTGGTTGATAACCTTAGAATATGATGATTGAAGGCATTGATGTATTCGATTGTCATCTTCATTATCGGTAACCGATTAAAGGTGCTGAGGCATCCCTTGAACCGTTGTTATCGGTTGGGCATTCTAAGGTAATCGAGGTATTGAATTGGGATTATCGAGGATAGTTCACATCTATTGTGTCGTTATTATCGATTGGCCATTCTAAGGCAGTCGAGGTATTTGAATTGGGACCGCCGAGGATGGTGCCCATCCGTGAGTTATTGTTGTCGTGTTGGCCAACTCAAGGATGCACACTATCATTCCTGTGAACTTGGTAAATTTTGTGATCGTTGAGGGTTGAGGATTCCAGGATTGTTGCGTTGTGATTGTTGATCGTGTTAATCGGCCCGTAGGAATTGTGATCCCAGGATGGTTGTTTTGGATATTGTTGGTCGTGTCGATCTTTCATTATCTGTGTGTTATTGTTCGCTTCGGTGAGTCTTTTGAATCCTTATTGGATGTGTTATCCTCTGAGTTTCGTTGTCATGTTGCATCGTGACATATCTGGAATCATATCTGTGTGCCGATTGATTATGTGTAGGATTTTTAGCCAGGCACACGATGGTCATGCATGGATGTTTCCGCATTGGACCGTGCACACGAGACGTGATTCGTGAGGCTAATTAAGTACACTATCCCACGTAATCTGGATTCTGTATACGGGGTGGACATGTGCACGGACACATTCCCGGATCGAGCTTGTTGGTTTGGTCGTTCGTAGTCCATGTTGTATTGGATATGTCCGGCGATTTTGCGACTAGTTGTTCATACGCCGAAGGGTATGTTCGACAGTCGGGGTTATTTCTTTGAGATTAGTTATTGTTGATTGTTTAGAGTTTACCTTGCTTATGGTACTCTCAGTCACTGTTGATCCCTTGTTGATCGTGTTGGAGTTTATCATGTTGATGGTATTCTCGATTATTGTGGATCTTTCGCTGGTATCATTGGAGTTTATCATGTTGGCGATATTCTCGGTTAATTTAATTGGTTGATCATTGTTATTGACCGTGTGAGCGTTCGGACTGTACGTCAATGTTTCGGGACTTGTTGTCAATGCTTTGTGTATTATTGGTTTTTGTCCATATTGAGTTTTATCGGTGCAATTCGACGGACAGGAATTGGCACAGATAGTTCATTCTACACTTATGAATTATGATGATGTTTTGAGAATCCTTGGTATTGTTGGGATGTAGTACAGATGGTTGTAGTTGAATTCATTTTGTATTTTGAGAATACCCTTCAGCATGTCAAATCGTATGCCGGTACTCGTCGCCTACCTTTGGAATTCGATTTTGGAGACCATGTTCTACTCCAGCGTTGGGTCTTATCCATAGAGTTTTTCATGTTTCTCAGTTGAGAAAGTATGTGCCAGATCCAAGTCATGTTGTTGACTATAGTGGGTTTGACGTAACCGATGATGTTACCTTTCCGGAGAGACCAGTGAAGATTCTTGAACGTCGTGAGGAGCAGTTTTCAGCACAAAATCATCCAGTTGGTTAAAGTGCAATGGTCGAGACATGGAGTCGAGGAAGTGACTTGGGAGTGTTAGGAATACTTGTTAGATTTTGATGATGTCATTAATATATAATCAAATGTTTATTACTTGGCAAAATGTAAGGAAGAACCAAATGAGTATCTTCCATAAGCCAAATTATGTTAAGTATAAAATCTTGGCAAAATGTAAAGAAGAACCAAATGAGTATCTTCTGTAGGCCAAAAATTAGTTAGGCTGAAAAACGGCAAAGTACTAAGTACAGCTTAGTCCATCAAAAAGGAACAGCCGAGTCCAGT
This sequence comes from Orobanche coerulescens, assembly GCA_033398695.1. Taxonomy (NCBI): domain Eukaryota; kingdom Viridiplantae; phylum Streptophyta; class Magnoliopsida; order Lamiales; family Orobanchaceae; genus Orobanche; species Orobanche coerulescens. Next base: position 8,533,167 of record CM065805.1, on the reverse strand, counting down.
CAGAGTAGCTCTGGTCAAACAAAATTTATCAGAGAAATTTGACCAGACTGCAGCCGAGGTACCTCAGGGAAGTCACCTGACCAGATAAGTCACAAACAGTGAACAGCCGAGAGGACCTGTCTGCAGAGATGTTAGCTGCATATCAGCCTACTCGAAAGCAGCCAAGTACTCCAAAGTCCACGTCAGCATGCGTTGAAAAGTCAAGTATTACGGAAAGCTCACATGCAACGTGAAGAGACAAATTGGAGTGATTCCCGCAAGAGATATGATTTAAATAAATCATCCAGACCCACTTTGAAGACTTTAATCATTTTATATTCAAAAGATTCGGCGCTCACATGCAGAAGTCTTCACAACGGTCGGAAGATAAAATAAAATAATGGGAATCCAGCCTTGCAACGTTCAGAAAGATTAAACAATGAAGTCTCCCTCCAACGGACGGATTTGTTCAAAAGATTTGCAACGGCTACAAGGAAAAAGCTCAGAGATCGTGACCTATATATATCTGAAGATTTGAAACTGAGCAACTACCGGTGCGAACATACATTCAAGCGATCAAAGCAATCAAGCAATCTAAAGCAATCAATAGCATCGTGAAAAGAGCAGCTCTAAAAGTTCATACTTAAGGAAGCTCTTAAGTTGGAGAAGACAAAAACTCTTGTCTATAATCTTGAGTACGGGGTACTTCACTGGTTGAAGTAAGAGACTGTAAAGGCATCCAAGGATCGAGGATCAAGAGGTGCAAGGCAGTCAAGTGTGTGTACAACGGCACGGATTTCCACTGGTTGGAAGCTGTTGTAGTGTGGTTTGAATCACTGTAATATTTATCACTGGTTGAAAATTATAGTGAATTCATCTCCAACTGGTTTGGAGAAAAGTGGATTAGTAGAGGATTACCCCACCTCTGAGACCACTATAATTGCCTGTGTTATTTCTTGTTTCTTGCATCATACTTTAACTGCTGCATACATTGTTAAGTGTTTCATTAAGTTGATTTCTATTCGTCATCAGCTGACTTCCACACATATCCAAGAACAAACGACTCCAAGTCATTTGTTTAACTATCAGCTGAAGAAACTCACTCTTCGTAAAAAGAGTTCAAGAGTTTCAACAAGTCTATTCACCCCCCCCTCTAGACTTGTTCCTGGACGACTTGTGACCTACAAGTGGTATCAGAGAGGTTGGTTCATTTATTTCACGAACCAGATCTATATCAGACATATATATCTTTACTCTCACTCTATAATGGAACACATGCACTCTAGACTCCCTGTGTTTTCAGTTGACGAGTATGATCTGTGGAAGATAAGGATGCAGGCACACTTATCTTCAATTCATGACGACATGTGGTGCATCATTGAAGACGGTCCATTCATCTTTGATAAGGACAACACAGCAGAGGAGATCGCAGGGAGGCCGAAAGATTCCTAAGAAGAGGACGGAGCTGACTCCCGAAGAAAGAAAGCTGGCCAATCTTGATAACAGGGCCAGAGATGTGTTATATCAAACTCTTGACAAATCCACCATGGTCAAGATCAAGAACTGTAAGAATGCCAAAGAAATTTGGGACACATTAGCCCTAATGTGTGAAGGAACGGAGCTGATCAAGGAAAACAAGCTGTCAATTGCTATCCAAAAATTTGACAACTTTAAAATGAAGAATGGTGAATCCATAGATCAAGTGGACACAAGGTTCACTGAAATTATTAATGAGATCAACTCCCTGGGCAAAACCTATGGCAACAGGGAAATGGCACTTAAGGTCCTCAGATCTCTCAACCCCGAATGGAACATGAAGGCCGTAGCCATGAGAGAGTCCAAGGACCTGAACAAGATAAAGATTCAGGAGCTGTTCTCTGATCTGAAGGCTTATGAGTTCGAGCTTCCAAGTTCATCCTCAACTGAGCCTGCAGAGAAGGGAATCGCATTTGCAGCCGAGTCCCCTGCCAAGAGCCTATCTGATGTGAAACCTCCAAATCCACTAGATTTTGAGGAAGAAATGGCTTTCATAATGCAAAGGTTCAGCAATTTCAGAAAGAACTACTCTAAGTATAAGAAAAACTATAAAGAGAATCCAAGAAGGAACCAGAAGGCTAGAAGCTGGAAAGTAGAATGCTACAACTGTCACAAAATAGGACACATCCAAATAGATTGTCCCGAGCTCAAGAAGGACGAAACCAAGAAGGAGGTGGGCAGAAAGGAAGATAGAAGAAAGGCCCTCATCGGAGAAGACCAGGAGCATGTCGAATCAAGCAGCGGTTTCTTTTCTGATGAAGACGAGGAGTATGATTGCCTGATGGCAAACCTAGCTGATGAAGAGGTAACTTCTAAACCCACCGGTTCAAATAATAGCTCAGCCATGTCACAAGATATGGATCTACATGAATCGGTAAATCGATTATTTAAAGATTTTGAAACACTCAAATCGCACACCAAGTCAGATCGTGAGAGAAGACTCATTTGCAAGATGAGAATAGGCGGTGAAAAATGATTTCAAAAACTCGGCTAGATCTGAATAAGGTTGAGACAACTACGGTGACTTTAAAAACCAGGCAAATGTCAATACAGTGAGATAGATCGGCTAACCATTTTACTTAAAGAAAATCACCGCACTTGCTCATGCCAAAGTGAGTTTACTAAGGTAGCTCGAGATAAATAAAACTCAGCGCAGAAATAACCTCCTGAAGGCGTCTTCAACTCGGGAGAATTGTGTACTTATAAAGGTCACTATATATCAAATCGGGCCTTGGATATGATTCTCACACTCCCTCTAGTTCAAACCAAGTTTATCAAGGGAGAAACAATAGTCTCGATCTTGAGCACATATAAACCGATATTCAAAAAAGCAACGGCCAAGTCAAGCGTCTGAGGCTGCGGTCGGGTTACACTGACGACTACCTAGACAGCGACTAAGCGATGGCCACGCAAAAGCAGCAGCCCAGACAACACGCCCACTATTACCAACAACTCCCCAAAAATAGATTTCATAATGGGAGGGGCAGATGGAAAGCTCAAGGTTATCCTAATTACCAAAATGAACAAGTGTGGAGACCACAAAGATTTAATAAATGGTCTCAGCCTAGATTTAGATATGGCCCACACTATCAAAATTTTGAGGAATATCCGGTATACAATCCAACCAGGAGATTCAGACCTCGACCACAGACACCTTATGAGGGTTATAATAATAATAATAACAATTTCTATAATCCCAGGAGAAATCAATTCTCTAGGAAACCAACTAACCCCAAAGGACCCACACAAATTTGGGTACCTAAATCTCTGCTTGTTTAATTGCAGAAAAGGTGGAAGGACTACAACCACATCTCCTCAAGCTCAAATTTTAGAGGTGAAGAATGGTTTGTAGACTCTGGATGCTCGAGGCATATGACCGGGAACAAGAAGATGCTGACCAAATACATCAAAGAAAGAGGTCCCGATGTAACCTTTGGAGATAGCTCTAGAGGACAGACAAAAGGCTTTGGAGAGCTGCGACGAGGAAACATTGTCATATCCAAAGTTCATTATGTCAAAGGGCTCAAGTACAATCTCCTGAGCATAAGCCAGTTCTGTGACGAGAAAAATCTAGTAGTCTTCACCATCTTGAAGTGTATGGTGATAGACATCTTATCTGGAGAAATAAAGCTACAAGTTTTCCGAAGAAGAGATGTCTACATGATTGATTGGAACACAGGAACACCTAACTCCTGTTTCCTATCCAAGACAGTAGCTGAGAATGGATGGTTGTGGCACAAAAGACTATGTCACCTAAACTTCAAAGCCATCAACAAGATTAGCTCTCAGAAGCTGGTCAGAGGACTTCCAAATGAAGCATTCAAGAAGGAAGCACTCTGTGATGCATGTCAGAAAGGAAAGCAGACCAAGGCATCGTTCAAGCCAGTTCAGCCTACAACGCTCACAACAAGGATCTTAGATCTACTCCACATGGATCTATTTGGTCCTATCAAGCCAAAGACGTTGAGCGGTCGAAAACATGCCCTTGTAATAGTAGATGATTATTCAAGGTACACTTGGATCATTTTCCTATACAAGAAAAGTGAAACCCTGACCAAGTTACCTGAGATGCTGAGAAGGATCCAGAATGAGAAATCCCTCTCCATAATCAAGATCAGATCAGATAGAGGAGGAGAGTTTCTCAACAAGGCGATAACTGATTACAGCGATCAGAATGGGATCCAGCATGAGCTCTCTGCAGCCAGGACGCCCCGAGAATGGTGTTCTTTGAAAGAAGGTACGAGAACCACTCAAGGAAGCGGCAAGGTCCATGATTGCGAAGCAGATCTACCCAGGTTAGGTGAAGTTTGTTAACACGACTGTCACACCCAGAACAGGAGTATGATAGTAGGGAGACATGGCAAAACTCCCTATGAGGTTTGGAATAATAGAACTCCTATTGTTGCTTACTTTCATGTCTTTGGTTGTAAGTGTTTCATCCACAACAACGGTAAAACACAGCTAAATGCCTTTGATGCTAAAACTGATGACGGTCTCTTTATGGGATATTCCCAGAGAAGCAAGGCATATAGAGTTTTTAATAAAAGAACCTTAGTTGTGGAAGAAACACCCCATGTTGTTTTTGATGAATCTACCGTTGAGTACAGGAAACAAGTTGAGCTAATTGAGAACAAGCTCAAGTCAGCAACTCTTGAAGAAGTCATTATACATGACACTGGAATGGTGGACTCACTGCGGTCAGCGGATGACCCAATGCGGTGATGAAGACCCAATCGCATATCGAGATAGGATCACCAAACCTATCCGATCCATTCTTCTTGAAGAAGACCCAGTAGGAGTCGACAAAGACTCATCTGCAGATCGTAACCAAGCTGCAGATGACAAAGCGGTAGCCGATCGATTGCGACGAGAATCCAGTGATGCAGATAACCACGAGCAATTCAACAGGGGAACAAACCCGAGAAGAGGATGATATCCCCAAATGGCTCAAGGATCACCCGATTGACAAATTATCGGAAAGTTGGTGATGGAGTCAAGGCGAGACGATCAACCCTACCCGGCAGGAATGGCGATGTTCTCATGTTTCATGTCGCAAATTGAACCCAAGACTACAGAACAAGCCTTGGAAGATTATTCATGGATTAATGCCATGCAAGAGGAATTGGAGCAGATGGAAAGAAACAAAGTTTGGGAACTAACAGACAGACCTGATCACAAGAAAGTTATTGGCACCAAATGGGTGTATAAAAACAAGAGTGATGAAGACGGAGCTGTTGTAAGGAATAAAGCCAGACTTGTAGCAAAAGGTTATGCACAGTGTGAGGGAATAGATTTTGATGAAACTTATGCACCTGTTGCAAGATTAGAAGCCATCAGATTATTCCTCGCATATGCTGCATTCAAGGACTTTGAAGTCTACCAGATGGATGTAAAGAGTGCTTTTCTGAATGGAATCCTAGAAGAAGAAGTCTATGTAGAGCAATCCCCAGGCTTTGCCAAAGGAGACAAAGTCTATAAGCTGTTGAAGGCTCTGTATGGACTCAAGCAAGCACCAAGAGCGTGGTATGAAACACTGTCTGTGTTTCTTGAGAAAAATGGATTTTGCAAAGGGAAAGTGGACAAGACTCTGTTCAGAGTAGAGCACGAAGGCCACATATTAATAGTCCAGATTTATGTGGATGACATCATATTCGGGTCAACCAATCCAGAGCTATGTGAGAAATTCTCCAACCTCATGCAAGGAGAATTTGAGATGAGTATGATGGGAAAGCTTAACTTCTTTCTCGGATTACAAGTTAGCGAGATGGAAAAAGAATTTTCATCAACCAAGCAAAGTATACAGAGACCTTATCAAGAGATATGGAATGGAATCACCAAGCCCGCAAGAATTCCAATGACCACAAGTACTCACTGGATGCAGCATTTGGGCATATCGGTGGACTCAACCCACTACAGAGGACTCATTGGATCTCTTCCGTACCTCACTACAAGCGAGCCGGACATATCATATGCGGTTGGAGTTTGTGCAAGATTCCAGTCAAGCCGAAGCAATCACACCTAGATGCAGCCAAGAGAATAATTAAGTACTTAAAGTCTACAATTAATGTTGGACTATGGTATCCCAAGGATGACAACTTGAGCTATCGGGATACTCGGATGCGGATTTCGCAGATGCAAAATCAACAGGAAGAGCACTAGTGGAACGTGTCAATTCCTAGGAACCAGATCGATATCCTGGTTTAGCAAGAAGCGGGTTTCTAACTCTATCTCCACTACTGAGTCGAATACCTAGCTGCAGTAGTCATTGTACATGATTCTATGGATCGACAAATGATTAAGGGACTATAATATAATTGCCAACGAAGTTCCTATCTGGTGTGACAATAATAGTGCTATTGAAATAACCAACAATCCGGTTTTGCACTCAAGGACAAAGCACATTGATGTTAAGCACCATTTCATTAGAGACCATGTGCTTAACAAAAGAGTTAGAGTTGAAAGAGTCAGCACATACTACCAAATAGCTGACATCTTCACTAAACCCTTGCCAGAAGAAAGATTCCTAGAGCTGAGCAGAGACCTTGGATTACTAGATTGGGAATCTAGTACTGAAGCAAGTTAAAGGAAGGACGGACCCCAGAATCAGCCTAGGCGATGCAAAGTAGAAGACGAAGGCCGAAAGCAACTTAGTCGCTCGTAATACCAAAGCAGAAGTCAACTCACCTGTTGCAGAGTGGTCAACAGTCAACAAATCAGACCAGCTAAGTTTTCTAAACTGACCATTGAATATTTAATTATTATCTGCCACATTTATAATATTAATCTTGGCTAACGAATGGCATTTAAATACACATTTTCATAAGCCAAGTGGCAATTTTAATACACGCGTCAAACTCCTATTAAATCAACCTCCACGGTGGCCAATCAGAATCAACCGTCGAATTTTAAATTGGGCCACCGATTCAAATTTGAAATTCAAAAGAATATCAAAAGGCGTACCACCGTTCAAATATATAATAAACTAATACAAACGTCTTTTCATCTTCTTTATAAGGAAAGAAGACCTTTCACTTTACTCTTTACGCTTACAGAAACCCTAGATATTTCAGAGCAAAAATATACATTAAAATCCTCTATTTGCAGAAATGGCATCTTTCGAAGGAGTGAACTTGAAGGCGGTGAAAGACCAGATCATTTTCTCGATGGTTTTCGACTTTGAAGGTTTACTGGAAGCCAATATGGAGGACTACGACATGCTCAATCTGATTCGGGCAATGAAGCTTAATGGGATCTACCCATTTCTCGACATCAACCCGCAACATCTGTTCAAAGAGGATGTCGTTGAGTTCTATCGCAAAGCTTATCTGATTCAAGACGGGATTTATAGCACAGTGGGCGGAGTACCAGTCAGCATATATCGAGAGACGATTCGTTCTGTCTTCGGGATGAAGTACCGTGGTTTAGCGGTCGAAGCTCTCAAGCAATCCGCCGCCGAAACCTGGAAAAAGATTAAGGTCGAAAATATCCCAGAAAAATTGAAATTCACAGCCAAGAGGAATGAACTCAAGAGAATTTACCGTGTTGCGTTGCATATTACCAACAAAATAATAATGGGGATGGCGGGCAGTTATGATCAACTGTCATCGTCGAAGTTTATGGTGTTGGGTGCATTGATTCAGGAAGAAGAAGTTGATTGGGCAGACTACATCTTCAGGCAACTCGTGAGAGAGATCAACAAGGTCGAGTGGCTTGACGATGAGAAGAAGTTCAAAACAAAGCTGGCATTTGGAACGCATCTCAGTTGGTTTTTGGAGAAGACCGGAGTGGCTAAGGGAAACACTAACCCCTTCCACCCCAATAAAAGGCTTGGTCATATGGACCATGAGAAGGTGAAGAAAGTCGGAGGCACTGGGAAAGCAGCTCAGTTGCTGAAGGAGCTGCCGGACTCAAAGTCATATCCAAGATACCATTCATCAGGGGAGTCGGACAGACCTGCAGCTGAGATCGGAACTGCAGTCGAGTCCGACACCGAGTCCGACGATACACCCATTGCAGTCAGATTCAAGAGACGGGGACCAGCCCCAGAAGGACCCTCTACTCTGCAGTCATCACCGGAACCCTCTCCTAAGAGGCCAAGGAAACTGCAGTTTAGCGAGGGAGAGCAGTCTGAACACCTTGCCAGCCCCTCTGTCAGATCACCAATTCATCCGGAAGACCTGCCTGCATCAGACACCCTTGAGACTCGGATTGTACCTGTTCTCACCCCCCCGGTCTACATATCCGAAGAAGAAGAAGCAGGTCTCATAATCTCTATTCCTGAAGCTGATTATACTTTTAACCTGTTAGAAAATAATACTTTCAACCTTTCAATTGAACAACTCCAGCTTGTTAAGCCACAAGCAGTAAAACACTCTTTTGTACACATTTTTGAAGAGTGGAAATTTTTCAAGACTATGACTTTTACAAATCTTCAAACCTACATTGCAACTAGTGGTTGGGAATATCCCCAAGCCACTGAGGAGGTTCTGATTGAATTTTGCAAAGAATCAGACTTATTATTAATCCTCCAGGATAAATGGTTCATGTCCCATTTTAAAGCAAACATGGACCACTTTATCCATTATATCATGCTTTGCATTTTTGATGGTTCTTTTGGAGAGGAGGAGGAGGAAGTTGAAAAAGAGATTAGGATTGAAGAAGTAGATGGAGATAATGAAATTATTGATTTGGTGGTTGAAGAAGAAGAAGAAGAGAGAAAAACAGAAGAAAATATTCCAGTTGAAAAACAGCCAGAAGAAATTGAGAAGACAGAAGAATTGGCTGATGAAGGAGATGAAGAAGAAGGAGAAGAGGTAGATCAAGAAAAAGATGAAGAAGAAAAGGAGGATGAGGATGATGAAGTAGAAAAGAAGGAGCAGGATGATGATAAGCATGATGATGATGATGATGATGATGATGATGATGATAATGATGATGGAGGAGATGCAGGAGCAGAAAAAGAAAATGAAAAAGAAAAAGATGAGGAAGAAGGAAAAGAAAACTCTGAAGAAAAGGAAGAAGAAGAGAAAGAGGAAGATAGAGAAGAAGACAAGGAGCCGTAACTGAGCCGAGCGAGCCTATTCACGAAGGCTGCAGATAGATCGTGGTACCTGCCCAGACACTGCCTAGACGCAGAGTGGTCAAGACTCCAGTCGGGGACCCCGAGAAAACCCTCTCGACCTACCAAATGCAGACAGAGCCTGCAGCCTAGTGGTTCCTTTGCGAAGGCTCAGAGAGCACTCTCCATCGGCTCGATATCTCCTACCATGACGAGCCGATCGTGCAAATCGTCAAAGATACTATCGAGAGTCACTATCATCTCAGTCACTCGACCTTCAATCAATAAATGCCAAAATAGACACTCTTCTACAGAGAGAGATTCCTCAGCCCCCTCCCCCTACCAACAACAGAATGCCATTTGGCATGTCTGATTGGATGAGCAAAATGGAGCAGCAATCAACTATCCTTGTTGATGCTGGCAAAAAGGGGGAAGAGAGAGTTCAGGGGGAAGAGAGAGAAATTAGAAGCAAGAAGAAGCAAGATGTCCTTCAAATTGAAGGACCCTCAAGTCTGAAGAGAAAGGAAGTTGTGGATCCATATGACCAGGCTGACCAGCCTGAAGGAAAGAGAAGAAGGACTAGAGGTGGTTTTGGACCTACTCTAGAATGGGAAGGGAAGGAGTTGTGGTATGTTGAGGACTTTATTCCATTTGAAGCTCTTGAGATGTGGGGATCTGCAAAGAAGAGGTTCATCAAATACTATTACATCTGGGAACTACTCCAGGATGATAAACTCTCCCCACAAGAAATTTTCATAAACTTCATGGAAGAAATCCATCCGAAGCTTTGGGCTATTCTGAAGAAGCATTTCTTCTGGAGGGATATTCAAATCCACACCACCTATGGGAATGAATGCTTTGCAAGATTTTCTATTGTGGTCGGTTCCCTTACACCTACCGCATACATGATACCATCTACCTGCGGGAAAATTTTCAACAGCGGACCGTGCACGACTCATCCTTGGTCGGACGGCTTGTCGTACCCCCTATGGAGGTAAGAAAACAATGGATGAGATCTCTGGTGGGACATTCCACACATCAGGATGTGGGATAAGATTAATATGCTCCTTATAAGTCTCTCTAAGGCCTTGTTGCTTGAAATAACGACTAACAAAATCATATACAGACAAACCATTTATGGCGCCCCTGTTACAATAAGTAATTATGTCAAGGATGTGGTGTAGGATAATGTATTTTTGATACTTATGAGTATGTATTTTACTTTTTTATCCAGATATATTCTGGTAAGATTGATGTGTTGTGTTGTTAAATCTGGAAAACTGGTTTATGGTTCAGTTGGTAAATCCAGACCAGCCCTGTGTTGCACACGATGGCAGCACACGATCGTGCCCATCGTGGGTTACAATCGTGTGCATCTTGCCCACTATCGTGTGCATCCTGCCATGACCGTGGGCACACAATAGCTAGTCCCATCGTGGGCACGATCGTGTGCCCCGACATCACTCAGCAGCATGGCTCCCAGCTGAGTAGTGCACCGGGCTCCTAGAACGTCTATACGTAGGTCCAAAGAGATCCACGATCCCATAAAGCACCCGGCGAGAAACTCGAGCAATAAATCCTGTCTCAGACTCCTCGTACAAGATCGCTTTCAAACGGAGATCCATCCCTACTCGCGTCCTGGGTGTAGTCCGGACAAAGAAGTCCGTGGACACAACACACCCTCTCTAGCTGACTCTCCCGGTCCGATGTCTCTGCACCATATACTGGTGGGGTACTCTACCGGCGTCGCTTCGACACTTTATGTGCTGACTCATATGTAATCAATTTCTCAGCAGCCTTCTTCAACCTATCCATAACTTTTTTCTCGGTATTGGTGCAGGCTCATCCTTCTTGTTCTTCACAGCTATTCTTATAGGCTTTATGAACTTAACGTCATATGGCGAGCCATTCTCAAAACTCATGTAGTAGTACTCATCCTCATCCTCCTCCAGATGCGGTAAAGAGGAAAGTACTTTCTGCTGCAAAAGTAGTCATTAAAGCATACCATTAGATGGGCAATCACATAACGTTGAAGAGATGGGTAAAGTCAGGAGAAAATATGTTTATAAATTTATGTACCTTCTCGTCGAAGAAATGAGTGAAATCACAGAACATCTTACTCGTAGTCCACATCAAAACCGGGGGACTTGGACAGATTTATCTCGAATTCTACACAATTCTCCCAATGAAGAAATCTCATTCGACCATATCTGTAAAGCCTAAACAGGACCATAGAAGTGATAGTTCTTATGTTGCCGTCACTCCTTCATGGCAACGTTGCCTATGTAGTAAGACAAAACCCCAAAGGCATAAGAACCCCAAGAAAACATATCTCAATGCTCGAAATCCTCCACTAATGCCGATGCCTATGTCTCGACCATCATTTCATCACGACATAGGATAAAGTAGTAGTATATAAGCAAATTGGCAACCTTCACATAATCTCTTATGTCTCTACCAAAATCTCGAGCGTTGAACCTCTTCTGCAGAACATTAACCTTAATATTTTTGCCATGGAGTATTCTGTGGAAAATACCGTCAGACCGAAGGAGATGGTCGTCCTGTGGATGGAAGGTAGAGTTTCCAAAATGCAGTCCAGTGATCATGGCAAAATCATGGGCCGTAAAACGAACGGTCCTCCCACAAACCTGGAACCACGACTCATCCGAGGGGATTTGATCACCCTCCAACTGACGGCAATCAATTGATGCAGGGCAGTAATCAAAATGCTTATCCTATGATTCCCTCATTCAGAGCAGAGGAAGCACCGACCCGTCTGGACGGTGAACTTAATGAGTTAGCGCTTCAAAGAGAGATCAAGCAATTGTGTCTTGAGAACATATTCACATCCCAGCAAGAACAAGACTTCGCAGCACTTGTTGTGAAGAGGAAATATGGTCTTGCTCCAGTCAAGATAAGACCAATTGGAGCTAAACCCTTCAAACCTGCCAAGCAACCTATTCGAAGAGGCAGAGGAAGAGGCAGATGACTTTTAGTTATTTCTTTTACTTGTAATGTTTTATGTACTTAAAACTTTCTTGTAAAATTTCAAAAATAAACAAGTCAGAAAATCTTATAACAGTCTGTTGAATGACAATTTCCAGTTGTCTCAATATTAGACTGATTTCAGTTTGTGTCTTGCACGTAAGTGCAGACTTGGTCATTTGATTACTTGCTTAAAAGTTTTGCCATCATCAAAATAGGGGGAATTTGTTAGGAATACTTGTTAGATTTTGATGATGTCATTAATATATAATAAAATGTTTATTACTTGGCAAAATGTAAGGAAGAACCAAATGAGTATCTTCCATAAGCCAAATTATGTTAAGTATAAAATCTTGGCAAAATGTAAAGAAGAACCAAATGAGTATCTTCTGTAGGCCAAAAATTAGTTAGGCTGAAAAATGGCAAAGTACTAAGTACAGCTTAGTCCATCAAAAAGGAACAGCCGAGTCCAGTCAGAGTAGCTCTGGTCAAACAAAATTTATCAGAGAAATTTGACCAGATCACGGTAGGTACCTCGGGAAGTCACCCGACTGATAAGTCACAAACAAGGAATGAGCAGAGAGGACACATGTCACAGAGATGTTAGCCGCATATCGGCTACTCGAAAGCAGCCAAGTACTCCAAAGTCCACGTCAGCATGCGTTGAAAAGTCAAGTATTACGGAAAGCTCACATGCAACGTGAAGAGACAAATTGGAGTGATTCCCGCAAGAGATATGATTTAAATAAATCATCCAGACCCACTTTGAAGACTTTAATCATTTTATATTCAAAAGATTCGCGCTCACATGCGTAAGTCTTCACAACGTCGGAAGATAAAATAAAATAATGGGAATCCGGCCTTGCAACATTCGAAGATTAAACAATGAAGTCTCCTCCAACGGACGGATTTGTTCAAAAGATTTGCAACGGCTACAAGGAAAAAGCTCGAGATCGTGACCTATATATATCCGAAGATTTGAAATCGAGCAACTACGGTGCGAACATACATTCTAGCGATCAAAGCAATCAAGCAATCTAAAGCAATCAATAGCATCGTGAAAAGAGCAGCTCTAAAAGTTCATACTTAAGGAAGCTCTTAAGTTGGAGAAGACAAAAACTCTTGTCTATAATCTTGAGTACGGGGTACTTCACTGGTTGAAGTAAGAGACTGTAAAGGCATCCAAGGATCGAGGATCAAGAGGTGCAAGGCAGTCAAGTGTGTGTACAACGGCACGGATTTCCACTGGTTGGAAGCTGTTGTAGTGTGGTTTGAATCACTGTAATATTTATCACTGGTTGAAAATTATAGTGAATTCATCTCCAACTGGTTTGGAGAAAAGTGGATTAGTAGAGGATTACCCCACCTCTGAGACCACTATAATTGCCTGTGTTATTTACTGTTTTACTGCATCATACTTTAACTGCTGCATACATTGTTAAGTGTTTCATTAAGTTGATTTCTATTCGTCATCAGCTGACTTCCGCACATATCCAAGAACAAACGACTCCAAGTCATTTGTTTAACTATCAGCTGAAGAAACTCACTCTTCGTAAAAAGAGTTCAAGAGTTTCAACAAGTCTATTCACCCCCCCCCCCCCCTCTAGACTTGTTCCTGGACGACTTGTGACCTACAGGGAGATGGAAAAGCAGATGCGATCGGATTACCCCGAGCTTTTTATTTCTTAAGTTTCGGGACAAAACTTCTTATTAGAGGGGGAGAATGTAATACCCATACTTTTTATTGACTGTTTGACTTTGCCGTTCTTCCTATTCTGCCGCTCTGTAAACTCTTTGTGATGTTGTCGATATTGTTATAGAGTTTCGTACCCTGTTTGGATCAAGATTATGTTGTTTAGACCTTGCGGAAGTGTTCTGGGTCAGAGAAATAACGCACGCTAGGCCTAGGCTAACGCACACTAATTCTCCTTGAGTAGCGCACGCTAGCTTTGAGCCGTAGCGCGCGCTAACGGACCAGACAGGGCAAAGGCAGTAGCTAATTCCACTCTCTGGACTAGCAGTTAGCGCACGCTAGAAGATTCGCTAGCGCATGCTATTCGTGGTCAGTAGTGGACGTTAACATCGTCCGTAGCGCATGCTAACGAGCTGAGTCGGCAGAGGCAGTGAGGTTTTCAGACTTTCTGGACTAGTAGGTAACGCACGCTAAACAACGGCTAGCGCACGTTATATGTGTTGCGTAGCGCGCGTTAGTACTCAGTGTTAACGAACGCTAGCGGACTGAGGCAGTGAACTGGGACTTTGGCAGGACACCAGTTAGCGTACGCTAAGGATGTTGAGTAGCGCGCGCTAACATCTGTGGACAATAGCCACTGACTACCATGTGACCCCGTTAGCGCACGCTAATATTGAGGCGTATCGTGCGCTAGACTGGGACAGTATATAAGGGGACACTCAACCCCTGCACTTGTCATTTCACATCATTTCCACTTTTTTTTCCGATCGGGAGAGCTCGGGAGAGGCGACTTGGGGCGATTTGAGGCGGTTCTTCGTCAGATATCATCATCTTGGGTTGGATAACAAGGATTATACAACATCTAATACATTTCTATCCTCCAAATCAAGGTAAAATCCTTAGAACCCTATTTTTGGGAATTTTGGGGTTTTTCTTAGATTCGTTCGATTTATCCGGTTTGAGGCTTGAGAATCTTGAGATTATGATATATCTACCCCGTATACATGCTTTTCCTATGATTTTACGGATTGGTTTGTGTCGTGTTCGGACTTGTGAGGGTATGGGTGATTTTCCAACCTCTAGTTGTTTACCCTTGTATTTTCGTGAATCGTAGACGGGTTTCAGGAGTTTCTTCGTGAATTATGAGTATGGATTATTGATTATAATATCCCTTACGAATCGTTTAGGTACCAGAAGTGCGTTCTTGGACCTACCGAACTCATACTCTTTTCCGTTCAATTTCTCGATGTCTCAAAGGCAAGTATATATTTATGATTGTACGTTCTCGACTTTGAAAGTATGATATATTAACGGCATGAATATTTATATCCACTCTGGGGCGGGCCGACGGGTCCCCTGAGGGTTTCGTAGCCTCTGGTGCAATTCCACGGATGATATGAACGAACCACTCTGGGATGGACCGACGAGTCCTCTGAGGGTTTCGTAGCCTCTGGTGCGGTTCCACGGTATTCATATATGTAATGATGTGATGCTATGAGCTTTAGTTATTCCGGAATACTAGTCTTGAAATGATGAATTGACGGTTACATTTACTTTATTGTCGAGGAGTATTTTGTTTCATATTCGATATACTTGCACTAGCTATTCGACGGCTAACCCCTTATGGGGAAATACTTTTTATGTATTTCAGGTTCCAGGAGAGCGGATAGGCAGGTATCGGGTCGGCATGAAGATGATGGGCAAGCGTGATACTGTGTTTTATCCCCGGTTATATTTTGTGTTCCTCCATTCAGTGTTGTTGTACTGGAATGGTTATTGAATACTCGAGTATTGTTCGTTTTCAGTCTTCCTTGATGTTCCGGCCTGTGTTGCCGAGGTTTTGATTTTGTGCTGTGATGTATTTGGATACATTGGACATGGTTTGAATACCCTTTGTATTGTCTTTCATTTCATTGTATTTGGACCTTCTCGGTCAAGTTTTATAGTTCCGCGTAGGATTAGCCTTGTGGGTCCCTCGGTGGGGTTCACGGCGCTGTAATATACCCTGAATAACTTGGGGGTGTTACAGACGCAAACTCGATCCCCAAACCTCTCAGCTATCGTATCTCAATGCACGGCTCGGTGTCCCAATTGACCACAATCGACACAGTTGACTAACGATGAACAACATTTCTTCGTGGTATGGCCCGTTTGACTACAGTTATAACACGTCTTCGTGCTGCTCACATTACTCACTGCAGGGGTAATACTCTTCCCATGTTCACGCGATCAAGGAACCTTCTTAGAATGACGATGCGAAGTCCCAGTCCTAGGGGCCCCACTCCCCTGACTTCTTGAGAAGTTCCCAACAATTTTCAATAACGAGGGGGATTTATACGAACCAGTTCTTGAAGCCACTGATTTGCGCCAATATTCGGGTTCACATCTCTCTTTCGTTGAACTGCTTGGGTCAACTGAGTCATTTGTGAAGCTACCTGCTACAAAATAGTGGCAACACTGATACCGACACCATCAACGGCAGTACAATCCTAATCACGCGTCTGGTCACCATGACCACGACCACTGCCCCTCGGCATACTGAATAAGTAATCACTCAGCACAAGAGAAAATCGTAACACAATCACATACAGTAATTACCATCCTAAGGCAACTCACATACACAAAATCACAGCAACGACGACATCTATTCGGCGATTTCAACAGCCCAAACGATAACCAGCACATAATTACAAAACATCATGAAACAATCACATATGTATACAATCATACAAATCCAAGCTCTAAAAGATCGCACATGTGCGATAACATGCAAATCACCACGAAGCGACAAAAATTTAATACGAACATCACATCTCTCACAGAGGGCTGATGGGGCAATATTCGGTATACATGATATTATGCGGAATCGTATTTAAAGGGCGAAAATAAATCGACACAAGATTTATAGAGGTTTGGCCAAATGTGCCTACGTCCTCTCTCTGTATCTTTTTCTATAGGATAAAGGCCAACATCTGCACCTCTCTTCTATCGGTCGAGGGATTACCGTTACAATTCTTGTCTTCTATCGGTCCAAGATAAACCGCTCACACACTTGTCTTTTTGTCGGTCCAAGTTACACCGTTTTCCTTTTCTGTCGGACAAGGAATCAACCTATCTAGCTTTATATGGGTACTAGACAAACCTCACTCGGATATAAATTGCGATTCTAATAATGCCGGATCCTTGATCCTAATTGTTGGAAAGTAAAACGCAGCGGAAGGAAGTTTGGGAAAGTTAATAATCGCGTTTTACGCATCCACGAGCATAAGATCTATTTAGGCATTTCTAATTAATTAATTACTAAGACTAATAAGCAATTTTAATATTATTTATTATTTATTAAATAAATATGTTGGTTATTAAAACATCCTAATCTAGATCCAAAGATCATAGGATATTACCTTTTGAAGAGTATTGGTTGCTTTCTTCTTGATCACCTTGTATTTCTACCTTTAGACCTTCTAGAGTATGATCCGCCTTAACCCGGACGTTGTGTGGGCAACGAGCTACCGGATCTTGTTTGGACTACTTTGGATCGACCGAACCCTTCTTGTTTGTGATCATTTTATTTTTCTTTGCTTTCTAGTATTTTATGAACACTCTTAGCAAATTAATTGTGTTATCTAAATTGTAGAATCAAAGACACAAGTCTAGATCTACAATTAAACACAAGAGGAAAATTTGATCACACAACCTCACAAGAAAGCATAAAATCGGCCAACACCCCTTAAGTCCTATATATAGGCTCTAGGACTACTACTAGGGATCTTAAGGAGGATAATGGAAGGACTCCCAATAAAATTCATCTTACCTTATTAGGACTTCCTAATATAATGAATCTATTAATATCAACTTAGTCCACTAAAAAGTTGATATTGCACTTCCTACCAAAATCCCAAATTACGAAATTGGACTTCTTATTAAATATATTATTTCCCGTGTTTAAGATATCGAATGTCCATTAATTAATTATAAGCTACTGACAACTTTAATTAATTAATATCTTATCCAAGAGTAGTACCACTCGAACCTTATTATTATATCGGAATTAATTCCACCTACAGGGTTTAATATAATAATCATTATCGAGCTCCTCAAGGGGACATCATCAACCTGCACGAGTCGGGACACGATTTCTAGTAATAATAATAACTGTCGTATAAATAATATTATTGCCCAAGATACGAGGCTTATTGAGTCGATCATTTTGACACTCACCTATGGTAAATCAAAGCAATAAGTTTTATAAATACACAATTAAATATTATATACTTAGAATTAAGAAATAATAATTATCCGAGATTTACATTCTTCTTACAGTCAGTATAGAAGACACTATCTCACCTCAATCCAGTTCAACGTATGCAAATACGCTAATGCGTGCTAGTAGTCAAGACCAACTATTCTCAAGCATACACTACAACCTTTTATATAATTTGTCTAATAATTATATAGGTTGTGAACTATTATATTATTTTATAAGGCACCGATAATGTGATCTTCTGTGTGACACCAACACACCACATTATCTACAATATAAAATAAGTAGACATTTCATTTGCATAACCATAACGTGAATAAATATGCAAAACATGTGATTAAATGTAATTAATGTTCTCATAGGTAGTTTCAGGGAAATTAGGTAATACAAGCATAAAGTATGCTTTGCAGTATACAATCCTAACAATCTCCCACTTATACTCATGCTTTTAAGTATACTACTCTATTACATAGCCTCTCATTTCTCCCACTTATACTCAAAACAATGCTGCCATACACCGTAATCCCATTCCTTCCACATGCCTTTCAAAAACTTTTGAGGGTAGGCCTTTCATGAAAGGGTCAACAAGATTATCTTCCGATGCAACCCTGGCTACAACTACGTTTCCTTCCTTTACGAAGTGTCGTATGATGTGGTACTTGCGGTTGATATGTTTACTTGCCTTGTGGGCTCGTGGTTCCCTCGAATTTGCGACTGCACCAGGATTATCACAATAGAGTGTAATACCCTCTGGCAAATCGGGAATCACATCTAAGTCCTGCAGGAAGTACTTGAGCCACACTGCCTCCTTGGCTGCCTCAGAGGCTTCCACGTACTCGGCTTCCATGGTAGAGTCCGAGATGCATTTCTGCTTCACACTCCTCCAACTAATGTCTCCACCTCCTAGGCTAAACACATAACCCGAAGTAGACTTGGACTTTTCTTTGTCCGATGAAAAATCTGAGTCAGTGTAACCTACCGGACACAGGTCGTCTGATTGATATACAAGCATGTAATCCCTATGTAACATCCCCAAAACCGTATGGGAATATTACACGCCGTAAACCCTTTCCGCAAGGATCTACCAGGCTAAACGTCCATAAACAACCAAATGCTTGCCCGGCCAGGGTCAAACAATATAATAATACAGACCGTTAAGGTCACTTACACATAAACACACAGACCGATGAGGTCACACAACTCTATCAACAGATCGACTAACAACATTACCCACGCAGGGGTTGAAATACAATACATCGGAAGACCAAATCAACTCGACAACACAACAAAAATCAAACAACTCTTGACTCATGATTAGTATCGCACTCGTCATCCTCTCGTGCGATCTGTGAGTGCTCCCGAATCTGCATGTACTGGACGCAAAGCAGACATCCACCCCGAATACTCGGGGGTTAGTAAAACTCCACTGTTTTACTAGTGCAAGTATCAAACCATACGAAATGTAACAAGCAAATAGCAACTACGAATTTAATACGGAAATCAATTATCAAAATGTTCCCGAGAAGTTTTAGAATTTCAAACTCAAGTAAGAGATATTTGAAAAGGAACACATCATCTCGGGGATTTTTAAAACAGAAATTCTTTTGGACCTCGAGTCCCAATTTACAAAACCTTTTCGAAAACATTAGGGCCTTAGCCCGATTCTCGTTTCAAAGCATACAAAATAATATATCATTATGAGTCCGAGATCCATATTTAAAATGTTACCCGAACAATCACTGCTACACGATCATTGTTCGTACACATCATGTACCGAACTCCGGAGGCCTCGGCGGACCTTACCCGGACCACACACAATGTTCGTACACATCATGTACCGAACTCCGGAGGCCTCGGCGGACCTTACCCGGACCACACACAATGTTCGTACACATCATGTACCGAACTCCGGAGGCCTCGGCGGACCTTACCCGGACCACACACAATGTTCGTAGACATCATGTACCGAACTCCGGAGGCCTCGGCGGACCTTACCCGGCTACAACATCGTTCGTACACATCATGTACCGAACTCCAGAGGCCTCATCAGACCCTACCTGGATCACACACCTTGTCCGTACACGTCATGTACCGGACTCCAGAGGCCTCGTCAGACCCTACCTGGTTCATACACTTTGTTCGTACACATCATGTACCGAACTCCAGAGGCCTCGTCAGACCCTACCTGGTTCACACACTTTGTTCGTACACATCATGTACCGAACTCCAGAGGCCTCGTCAGACCCTATCTGGATCACACACACATCGACTCGACACAATTCATAATCATTAAATGTCAAGTCATTCCACATTACGCCGAAATGTACAATCAAGCATGTAAACCAAAACAACACAAACATCATGATCATCACAACGACTCTTAACCAACACAACACACATTCGGTACACAATACATTGAACAAACACGTGTACAACCATCTCATATGTACATCGCAATCCTGCACAAATGGCACAACGCCTAACACGTATACCAATATATCACTATTATCACAAAGCCTTCAAATTTCGGAAAACACAACCAACTCAAACGGAACATATTTACGGAGGCAAGCAAAATCGTTATACATATCATACGTAATTACTATTCACAAGATACAAGTCGTATAATAAGATACTTGCCTTGAATTATTGACGACTCAACGAACGGAAAGGAAAGTCACCGACGAACGCTAGGAACCAACGAAACCGAACCTAACGATTCGAAGAATACAATCACAACCATTTCTAAATGAATACGGAATCGGAATACACCCGAAAACCCGCCTACGATTCATGTATATTCGCATATAAACAACAACGAGGGCGGACCACAACCAAACCCTCTCGATTCTGTAAAAATCACGAAATATACCATGAATCCATAGGGAAACTAAAAATACCAACAAGATTAATCATATTCATCATGAATTAATCGACAAAACGGAACGAATCGGACAAAAACGCGAAAACCCCCAAATCTACCCAAAAGTAGGGTTCTAAAGATCTAACCTTGATTCGCTGGATCGAAGGATGTTATAGGATGATTGATCGGTGATATAAACTCAGAAACTTCATGGATTTGTTGTCCAACAACATGGTTTCGTCTCCTCAAAACCCCACCTCGGATCAAGGGAAATGAAATGAAAAATGACTAAGAAAGTCAGCCGTCATCATTTATATATCGGGCCGAACTAGCGTGCGCTAGCCTTCCGACTTAGCGTGCGCTATCGCCAAGATCGGCCGAGCACTCTCGGCCATGGCCCGCATGACCCGGCACCACCGACACCCCGCCGACCATGACTCGACCGCCGACTCCCGCTAGCGTGCGCTACGGCCGCGCGCGCTAGCCGACTGGCCCAAAGAGCCACCGGACTAACAAACTCATCCCGTGCGCACGCTAGTCGGCCGACAAGGCGCTACCCTCGCCGGCAGCGTGCGCCACGACCGGCAGATGGCGTGCGCTACTCGCCGATCCCGACCGAGTCCGTAACCTCGTAATCCTCTCGCCTGTGCCCGAGAAGCACGCTGGCCGACTCGACAACAGGCGCTACATCGCTGAAGCTAGCGCTGAAGGCCCCTGGCCAGAAGCGTGCGCTTACGCGGTTCTCGCGTGCTCGCTGCCGGCTCAAGACTTCCGACAGTGCCGCACCGGTCCGGCAAGCTGCTCAGCCGCCACGACCCGACGCCTCGATTTCCGAAAACGCACGGAACGGACACGACGAAAAGTTCGCGGACGACATCAACGACTCGAAATGAAAACGTAATACCATAATTAATCATACGCGACCAAGAAACGGGTCGAGATAACAATTACAGATACGGATACCCGTAACTTTGGGTAAATTATAAAATGGCCCAAAACGCCCGGAAATCACGATACGTGATCGAATAACCAAACCGAAGTTCACAACACGTCTAACAAGGTTAAACGGACTTACGGGAAACTCGAAACAACAGTTTCGAACGAGATTCGCAAGAACCGAACTCAAGTGCGGAAAAGTCGTTAGAAAGCACGGAACTCAACAAAACGACTCCGAAACGAATTAATCATTCTCAGAATGACGAAACGGTCATGAGCGAGTCGTCAAAATGGACTTCGGCCGAAAAAAGAAATTTACCGAAAATCGAAAATTGCGGATATTACATTCTACCCTCCTTAAAAGAAGTTTCGTCCCGAAACTTAAAACAAGTAGGGGGAAGAAATATTCCGCCAGGAAAAACTCAACAAGATACACAAGAATGCGTAACTAACGCCCAACGGCGAAATGTTACAAACAACGCAAAGGAATATACGGCGTGAAAACACGCTCCACGGCGACCAACACAACGTCGCCGTTAGGGATATAATAAAACCAACAAATGACAAGCGCCATCAAACGGATAATATAGCCAAGTCAATTATCCGACAATCACAGAACACAACGAACGAAAATCAATATGATTGACCAACCCAACGGTACATCAATCAAAACGCGAGCCAACCGCTGAACAAATACGGAATCCCACCGCCCAAGGGTTGGAGATCGAAAACGAGACTAATTTCCTGAACTTAAGGGAATTAGGAAGGAGCCTGAATGCTCAACAATCACGAAACGAGAACAAAACCGAACAAACAAACGATCGAACCACAACGATCGAGACAACAAAAATCGAACAATCATGTTCGAAACACGAAGGATAAGAAAATTCAAACAACAACTCCTAGGATGATCTGGTGAGAACAACAAGACGTGCATTCCTATAAGATCCACAGGAAAGGGAATAGCGAATGAAAAGTCACAACGACAAATGAGTTATTCCAAAACAATACCACACTCGTTCGATCAACAAAAGCAAGGGGCATGACAAGCTCAGAAATGTCAACGAACATAATGAGTCGACAGAGTCGAAAACACAAGAGTTCCAAATCCGATCCACTTCGAATAAAAGAACTAATAGAACCAGATGAGGTCACTCCCGAACAAGGTTCACAAGAATCGAACTGAACCCAAAAAGTCACATCGATAACCAGATCGACCCACAACAAGATCACAGCTCGTTCGGACGATGTAACCGAAATACAGAACAAGTTCATAAGGTATTAACGAACACGAGCAAATCGATAGACTGGAGAAAGAGAAAATATAGAAGTCAAAATAGTACGGGTATTACCTTTGACCTCGCCCCCAAAACTCACAACAACGGAACCAAGGTAACAATATAACAAGCAATCGACACAACGCAGAACAAACACCGATACACACAATCATACCAACCCGAGCTCTAACAGCTCGCATATATGCGATAATGCATAAACCGCTACGAGGCGACAACATCCAATACCAATATCACACCCCTCACAGAGGCTACCACGACAACTGTGTGGCGAACGACTCAACGCTCACACCACCAATTCAACAACAACTCGGGGGTTAACACCCTAACGAGAGTACGAACATCACACATGTAATATCCGGAATTTCTA
Source organism: Orobanche coerulescens (assembly GCA_033398695.1). Taxonomy (NCBI): domain Eukaryota; kingdom Viridiplantae; phylum Streptophyta; class Magnoliopsida; order Lamiales; family Orobanchaceae; genus Orobanche; species Orobanche coerulescens. The sequence goes on along the minus strand of CM065805.1, from coordinate 8,509,691 downwards.
CTACTGATGTTTAATATTATTTTATCCGAGTTATATTGTACAGCGTGGAATCTGTACAGTAGAGATAAAATAAATAAAGGACTGAGATATCAGTATCGGTATAATTGTCGTATTTGGTCGACAATTACATTTGAGGATATTGTGTATCAGGTTGTCGTACTTTTGATATTGGGTATATCGTATGATGATATTATTGGATTCAGTGTTTGTGTTCAGTGTGTCTTATGTTCGCTTTTGGTATGTCGAGACGTTGGACAAGAACTGCGGAAAATGGCTAAGTATAGCCTTATTAGCGCACGCTGATATTCATGCATAACGCACGCTATCGTGCAGGATTAGCGCACGCTACGTTTATAGGTTAGCGTACGCTAGTGCAGACAGATCGGAAGGAATCTGCGTGTGGACCAGGCTGCTTTCGGCGCACGTTCTGGTAAGTCAACGGTTGTTGTCCTGAAGTATTAGCGCACGCTAAAATATTAGGCTTAGCGCACGCTAACTATGTATCATTAAACAAGGAATCTTATCCTTGCGGATCTTTGTCGGAATGTGGGGCGAGTGGTAGGTGAACACCGTAGCTAGTCAACTTCGGATAGCGCACGCTAAGATAAATGACTTGCGACGCTAAGCAGGATGTTTTACGACGTTAATGCATAGGCATTACGTCGTAAGTTAGTTTCTGAAGCAAGGCGGTAGCCTTTGGGCTTCGATAGCGCACGCTAACAAAGTCGATTAGCGCACGCTAAGGCTAGCACGCTAAACATAATGGTTTAGCGCACGCTAGTGGTGCATTCTATATAAAGGGACAAACGGGTGTCATGAAACATTTCGTCCATTTCTTTCCTTTCACCCGATAGAGATAACCTTGGGAGAACATTTGGAGTTCCTAAACACGATGGATGATCCTCTTTAACAAGATTAAAGATGGAAATCATGGAGTGAAGCTTTGTTCTTGAAATCATTGGTGATTCTTGGAAATCAATCCTTTCCTTCAAAAAGGTAATTACTCTTCACTTTGAGATTTCGTTTTGGATTGTATATGATGTTCTTGAGTTGATGATTATCATATAAACAAGTTGATGAGCATGACAACGAGTTGGATTACCGTACTAAGTTAGTGTTGTTATCAATATATGAGTATTGATATGTTTCGTATGGTTTTGGATGGAATTCAAGATATATGTTGATGTAATTCCCTTCTTCAATTCGGATTTTTGATGTTTTGTCGTTGGTTACTTCGTATGGTAACGATTATGGTGATGCTACTGTGATTCTTGAAGTTATATGAATTGTATGTCGAAGAACATGATGAATAAGAATTTTTAGATGTTAGAACACATCGGATTTTATCATTTTATGGATCATGAACGTGAACTTGGATAATTCGTGTTCTTGAAGAGCTATTAAATTATATGTCATGATTGTTATGAAATCCTTAATCTCGAGATGAGTTGATCATTGTCATGATGGAAGTGTTAGACGATGCTTGAAATGCATGCCACCGCGGCATTAGCGCCACGCTTCGTTCTTGCCTAGCGGCGCTAACGGAGCAACTTAGCGCACGCTACGTTAGGTGATTAACGTGCGCTAAGTAGGCGACAGGCGGTATTTTTGTGTTTTGATTAGGAATTCGTGATGGTTTGACTTGGTTGGTTGACTATGTTTATTCGAGGTTGTGTTGAACCGTTGAGTTCGATTGGTTGGTTTTATCGGTTGTTAATTGTTATCGGATATGTGTTATTTGATTTCTTCGATAGGTTGAGATTATTGATCGGTGATTATAACCGGATATTGCGGTCGTGTTCGAGTATGTCCATCGTATTGCTTTTGATCGGGGCCGAGGAGCTCGTAGACAAAGGCGATGTGTTCGGCAACAGCCTTCGTGGTATCGGTATCGAGGCAAGTTATTACTTGCTCGATTATAATATTTAATGAATGGTTTCGGTTTCATTTCGTTTATAATGCATATAGCGATGATTATTATTGTGAACTCGGGTATTCGGATCGCATATCGTTCTTTCGATTCTCGAGATAAATCATAATGTATATGATTATCTCGGTTATTGGTATGTTCGAGTATCAAGGTTACATTATGGTAAAGACGAGGATATGAGTATCTATAGTTCATTGTTCGTTTGGATCGCGAGCATTGAGGATAATCGTCGGTGATGATTGGACATCGAGATTTCTCGAAGGACTCGGGCAAGTATCTTATATCGATTCGATTAGAGTTAGCGATTTGATCATGCGTATTATCATTCATGTTGTCGAACATGAGGTCGTCTTAATTGATTTGTCATATTGTCGTTCATGTTGCGTTGTTCATGATGATGAACATATTGTTTTGCATATGTGTATGCATATTGTGTTGTTTATGTTGTGTTGATCCGATGGGATCGCGCGATCTATCTTTGAGGGCCGGATCGGATGTCCACCTCGTGTTGGTCAAGCGGGATCATCTTGGGATCTATCTTTGAGCGCCGGATCATTGGACGGGTTTTCCACCTCGTGTTGGTCCGACGGATCATCTTGGGATCTATCTTGAGGCGCTGGATCGTTGGATTACCCAGATTGTGTTATTGTTGTGCATATGTATATTGTTGGTTATCCACCTCGTGTTGATCTTGTAGGATCATCTTGGGATCTATCCGAGGCGCCTGGATCATGGGATTTCCATTGAGTATACATAGTTGTTATTGTTTTTGAGCATATTGACGTTGTCATATGAGTATGCATTTGTAGGTCTTGTGTTAGGACCTTGTCCGCATTGCATTGTTACGATATCGGATTAGGCGATATGATTATCGTGGCACATCATATCTCGAGGTATGTTCCATATTTTCCTTGGTCTTGTCTTTGATGGACGATCGGTTATCGTCTTGGGATTTGATGATTTTATTCGATGGATCGTATTGGTCAGAAATGGTAGATTTCCGTATCGTGAGTTGGTTATGATAGTTTGAGGATCTTGAGTATTGTTTGAGGTACAATACAAATATTATGTTCGAGTTTAATGGTTATTCTGATGAGAATTACTTGAGTAAGTAAAGTCATGGCGGTAAGATTACGTTGGTCGTATTCTTATGTTGTATTCTCATTGGTATGTTATTATTAATGTGATGTGACGGTTATCATTGTTGGATATTATGGCTGACCCCGTCGTGGGATTTCTTTTAGGTTCTTGGAGTATCGAGCTTGTAGCGGTCGTGAAGAGATGAGCTTCCCGGAGGATACTGGCTAGGACATGTTGTGTGCATTGAGTTTCTTGATTGGTTCTTGTATTCCGCTGCTAGAGTATCTTTTTGGCTGGCCTTTTTCCGCTGCGTGAGTATTTTGAGACGCTCTTTTGGTATCTGGTAACTGAGGTTACTTTGGAAATCGTTTTCTAAACTTTTGAGTGTCGGCCGTTTGGCCTTGCGATTTCAAACGAGTTTTTACGACGGTTTTGATAAATGGATTTTTATAAGTCTTTGTGAATTTTAAAGATAGTACCGTCGTTGGCCTCTCGGGCATTTGTAAATGTTTGTGAAAATTTCTTTTAGCCTTGTGGGTTCCATCTCGGGGCCCACGGCGCTGTAATATTTCCGGTTAAATCTGGGGGTGTTACAGATTATGGTATCGGAGCTTAGGTTGAGAAAACCTAGGCATTTGGGTCGAGTTGGGTCGTGTTTTTGTTGCGTCATTCGAGTTGTCGATTGACAAATATTAGAGCCGTGAGTCTTTGTTGTTCACTCAGGCTTGTGCGTTATCGGATTTGCCAGAATCGTACAGGGCTTGTTATAACTTTTCCAAATGGTGTTTACGTGATATATTGTGTTCTTGAGTTGCACTGAGTTTGCAAAACGTGAGTTTTGAAAATACCTGTGTCGAGTATTTTCTTGAGTCTAGACATGTGCCAGTATCACGGGGAATCGTCGGCTTCACGATCTGTAAGTATTCGGATTTTTGAATTTCATTGAGATTTACTGCCGTTCTAAGTTGATATGTTTTGAGATTCAGCAGATATTATGCATTTCAATATAAGGTGACAGAGTTGGGATAGGATTGATGATCTTGAGAAGTTATGATTTTGGAAATCAGTATATCAGCTAGATTTTGGAACGGAATTGTGTAATCGGAGAAGGACTATGGATTGTTGAGAAGAACATGTAGTCATGTTAGTTCATTTTGTGATATATATGAACGCTTTTGAGCATTTGAAAATGACACTTTTCAAAATGAATATTTTACGGATGTTTTACGGAAAATGATTTTGGGTCGAGACCCAATCGATTTTGAAATGGTTTTATAACCCAGACTTGGGGTCGAAAAGAGTTTTCTATTTTTAAACTTTTTGTAATGCGGAACGAGATACGGCCGAGACCCTAATGTTTCTAACGGCTTTTGTTTTCTTAAAACTCCCGAGATTTGTAAAATATTTTACCAATCGTTTACCTATGTTATTTCCGCGTTTCGAGGCTTTGGTTTACTTGTTCAAATGGAATTTCTCGGGAAGTCTTTCGCCGTGTTTGATTTGTTGATTCGTTTCAACGCGTTTTGTCATATCATATTTGAGGTGATCCAGATGGGTAAATGGTTGACGATACGAGTCATGTGTGGAAAAGGAGTTTAGTCGAATTTATATATTGAGATTTTGGAACTCGATCGTGTGGTTTTCCGATGGAATATCGGTGGATATTGGTGACGAACCGAATTGGTATACGGGAGTATGGATATAGTCGAGCATTTGCATACTTTTCATTTTAAAACTTCAAATCGTGTGGATTCGAAGGAAAGCTGATATCAAATACTTGGCACCATCGAGCCAAGTTAATTTTTCCAAAAGTGATTTTGTGGTCTTACCAAAATTTATGTTTTGAGTTTTCAAATTTTTTTGAAAGAACTTTCAAAATTGTCTTCGTGACAAGAATATATGATTTCAAACCGGTTTTGAAAATGTGATCGAGGTACATACGCATTTAGTGCATAATGCTATTATGGTGAAGATATGAGTGTGACTCACGAATCGGATGGTACATCGGTATGGTACGATGAAAGAGATTCAAGTTTAGTATGGTAGATTGGCTATCCATGGGTGATCCATGGATTGATCGATCAAGAGAATTATCTTGCGTTTTGTAGAATCGACAGAGATATTATTTGGAAACTTGGGATTTTGTGAAACCGGAACATATGTGCTACGTGATTCCATTGGTGCGGTAGTAGCGTAATCTTACCATAGTGATCTTTGAATGATTTCTTTGTAAGTGTAAATATGGGGATGGTGACCCCATCTTTGGTTGTTTTGGATATTGAGTGGTCGCTCCCACTCCTTGTATGAATTGGGTATGTTCGTCGGTTTGTGATTGGTTGTTCATATGCCGAGGGGTATGTTCGCCATCGGATATGTTTATTGAGATCCACCGTATGTGATCGGTGTGTCGTTTGAGAATTTTGCTTTTCGTATATCCATTTACGTGGTTACGTGTTGATAGTGTTGGAGTTTACGGTGTGAAGGTATTCTCGATTTCCGTTGATCGCTCGTTGGTCGTATTGGAGTTTATCACGTTGATGATATTCTCGATTGTGTTTTGACCTCACGGTTGGTCGATTGGAATTTATCATGTTGATGATAAATTCGGTTGATTTATTAGTTGATCATTTTTGGTGATCATCGGCGTTAGATTTTGTGTTGGTGTTTGAATTCGTGTCGTTGTTTTGGGCGGTTGTTTCAGATGTATTGTGTATGATTCGTCTTATCTAATTGGGACTTGATTATGTAAACAGTGACGAGGATTTGATTTGGGCGCATTGTTTCATCCGAAGATGATATATTTTGTTGAGACTCGGGAATTGTGATCGTAAGCGTATTGAGATTGTTCGGTGAGATCGCCGCTAGTATCTCCGGAGATCGTCGACTGCGTATTTGGAAGTATGCTCTTTTGGATATTCGGTAATGATGATGATTAATCGTTGTCGTGATGGTTTTGGGATATTTTGGGTTGAGCAGTATGTTTGTTTGTTTTCTATGACGGATTGCAAGTTTCGAGACGAAACTTATTTTAAAAGTGTAGAATGTAATATCCTAATTTCTACTACGATGTTTAATATTATTTTATCCGAGTTATATTGTACAATGTGGAATCATACAGTAGAGATAAAATAAATAAAGGACCGAGATATCGATATCGGTATAATTGTCGTATTTGGTCGACAATTACATTTGAGGATATTGTGTATCGGGTTGTCGTACTTTTGATATTGGGTATATCGTATGATGATATTATTGGATTCGGTGTTTGTGTTCGTGTGTCTTATGTTCGCTTTTGGTATGTCGAGACGTTGGACAAGAATCGCGGAAAATGGCTAAGTATAGCCTTATTAGCGCACGCCGATATTCATGCATAACGCACGCTATCGTGCGTGATTAGCGCATGCTACGTTTATAGGTTAGCGTCGCTAGTGCATGACGGTCGGAAGGAATCTGCGTGTGGACCCATTGCTTTGGCGCACGTTCTCGTAAGTCAACGGTTGTTGTCCTGAAGTATTAGCGCACGCTAAAATATTAGGCTTAGCGCACGCTAACTATGTATCGATCAACAAGGAATCTTATCCTTGCCAGATCTTTGTCGGAATGTGGGGGCGAGTGGTAGGTGAACACCGTAGCTAGTCAACCGGATAGCGCACGCTAAGATAAATGACTTGCGTACGCTAAGCAGGATGTTTTACGTACGTTAATGCATAGGCATTACGTACGTAAGTTAGTTTACGAAGCAAGGCAGTAGCCTTTGGGCTTCGATAGCGCACGCTAACAAAGTCAGTTAACGCACGCTAAGGCTAGCGCACGCTAAACATAATGGTTTAGCGCACGCTAGTGGTGCATTCTATATAAAGGGACAAACGGGTGTCATGAAACATTTCGTCCATTTCTTTCCTTTCACCCGATAGAGACAACCTTGGGAGAACATTTGGAGTTCCTAAACACTGATGGATGATCCTCTTTAACAAGATTAAAGATGGAAATCATGGAGTGAAGCTTTGTTCTTGAAATCATTGGTGATTCTTGGAAATCAATCCTTTCCTTCAAAAAAGGTAATTACTCTTCACTTTGAGATTTCGTTTTGGATTGTATATGATGTTCTTGAGTTGATGATTATCATATAAACAAGTTGATGAGCATGACAACGAGTTGGATTACCGTACTAAGTTAGTGTTGTTATCAATATATGAGTATTGATATGTTTCGTATGGTTTTGGATGGAATTCAAGATATATGTTGATGTAATTCCCTTCTTCAATTCGGATTTTTGATGTTTTGTCGTTGGTTACTTCGTATGGTAACGATTATGGTGATGCTACTGTGATTCTTGAAGTTATATGAATTGTATGTCGAAGAACATGATGAATAAGAATTTTTAGATGTTAGAACACATCGGATTTTATCATTTTATGGATCATGAACGTGAACTTGGATAATTCGTGTTCTTGAAGAGCTATTAAATTATATGTCATGATTGTTATGAAATCCTTAATCTCGAGATGAGTTGATCATTGTCATGATGGAAGTGTTAGACGATGCTTGAAATGCATGCCACTGCACAAAGATTAGCGCACGCTTCGTTCTTGCCTAGCGCGCTACGGGAGCAACTTAGCGCACGCTACGTTAGGTGATTAACGTGCGCTAAGTAGGCGACAGTGCGGTATTTTTGTGTTTTGATTAGGAATTCGTGATGGTTTGACTTGGTTGGTTCGACTATGTTTATTCGAGGTTGTGTTGAACCGTTGAGTTCGATTGGTTGGTTTTATCGGTTGTTAATTGTTATCGGATATGTGTTATTTGATTTCTTCGATAGGTTGAGATTATTGATCGGTGATTATAACCGGATATTGCGGTCGTGTTCGAGTATGTCCATCGTATTGCTTTTGATCGGGCCGAGGAGCTCGTAGACAAAGGCGATGTGTTCGGCGGCGGCTTCGTGGTATCGGTATCGAGGCAAGTTATTACTTGCTCGGTTATAATATTTAATGAATGGTTTGATTTCATTTCGTTTATAATGCATATAGCGATGATTATTATTGTGAACTCGGGTATTCGGATCGCATATCGTTCTTTCGATTAGGAGATAAATCATAATGTATATGATTATCTCAGTTATTGGTATGTTTGAGTATCAAGGTTACATTATGGTAAAGACGAGGATATGAGTATCTATAGTTCATTGTTCGTTTGGATCGCCGAGCATTGAGGATAATCGTCGGTGATGATTGGACATCGAGATTTCTCCCGAAGGACTCGGGCAAGTATCTTATATCGATTCGATTAGAGTTAGCGATTTGATCATGCGTATTATCATTCATGTTGTCGAACATGAGGTCGTCTTAATTGATTTGTCATATTGTCGTTCATGTTGCGTTGTTCATGATGATGAACATATTGTTTTGCATATGTGTATGCATATTGTATTGTTTATGTTGTGTTGATCCGATGGGATCGCGCGATCTATGCTGAGGGCGCTGGATCGGATGTCCACCTCGTGTTGGTCCGACGGGATCATCTTGGGATCTATCTTTGAGGCCGGATCATTGGGACGGGTTTTCCACCTCGTGTTGGTCCGACGGATCATCTTGGGATCTATCTTTGAGGCGCTGGATCGTTGGATTACCCAGTATTGTGTTATTGTTGTGCATATGTATATTGTTGGTTATCCACCTCGTGTTGATCTTGTAGGATCATCTTGGGATCTATCTTTGAGGCTGGATCATGGGATTTCCATTGAGTATACATAGTTGTTATTGTTTTTGAGCATATTGACGTTGTCATATGAGTATGCATTTGTAGGTCTTGTGTTAGGACCTTGTCCGCATTGCATTGTTCTGATATCGGATTAGACTGATATGATTATCGTGGCACATCATATCTCGAGGTATGTTCCATATTTTCCTTGGTCTTGTCTTTGATGGACGATCGGTTATCGTCTTGGGATTTGATGATTTTATTCGATGGATCGTATTGGTCAGAAATGGTAGATTTCCGTATCGTGAGTTGGTTATGATAGTTTGAGGATCTTGAGTATTGTTTGAGGTACAATACAAATATTATGTTCGAGTTTAATGGTTATTCTGATGAGAATTACTTGAGTAAGTAAAGTCATGGCGGTAAGATTACGTTGGTCGTATTCTTATGTTGTATTCTCATTGGTATGTTATTATTAATGTGATGTGACGGTTATCATTGTTGGATATTATGGCTGACCCCGTCGTGGGATTTCTTTTAGGTTCTTGGAGTATCGAGCTTGTAGCGGTCGTGAAGAGATGAGCTTCCCGGAGGATACTGGCTAGGACATGTTGTGTGCATTGAGTTTCTTGATTGGTTCTTGTATTCCGCTGCTAGAATATCTTTTTGGCTGGCCTTTTTCATTGCGTGAGTATTTTGAGACGCTCTTTTGGTATCTGTGGCGAGGTTACTTTGGAAATCGTTTTCTAAACTTTTGAGTGTCGGCCGTTTGGCCTTGCGATTTCAAACGAGTTTTTACGACGGTTTTTGATAAATGGATTTTTATAAGTCTTTGTGAATTTTAAAGATAGTACCGTCGTTGGCCTCTCGGGCATTTGTAAATGTTTGTGAAAATTTCTTTTAGCCTTGTGGGTTCCATCTCGGGGCCCACGGCGCTGTAATATTTCCGGTTAAATCTGGGGGTGTTACAACACATATATTCCCGGACCACAAATAGGAGTGATAGGTTTTGAAAACGAAAACCATCTTTTGAAAATAACTTGCAAGCACCAGTTGATCTTGAGTATCATATATCAAAAGTAGTACAAACATCGTCATCGAGACTTTAAAAAAAATCATCTTGCGTTTGATAAAAAAAATGAAGACACCTTTCGTTAAATTAAAACCTTTCAGCTATATTCGACCTTCGGGTCTAAGTGAATGCATTTCTAAATCATTAGAAATATTTCAAAATATTTTGATCCTCAAAGTAAAATAATCTTGAAACATAGCGTGGCGCTAGTAGGCATCTTGAGAACACTGTGAGAAAATAATTCATTTTAAAAGTACGTCTCGAGGTTTATTTATTTTTTTTTTTTTCTTTTTTTTTTTTAAGATACCCAAGGTTTTTCAAAAGTACAATAGGCCAAAATGCCCAAAATTCGCACGTATCAGCATTCACTTAAACACATCATATCACACGCACCAAACCGCTCAAAATCTACGTCTCAAACTCATAGAGGAAGAAGAAGAAATGAAGAAAAATGCAACTTCTAGACTGGTGTCCAAGATTATATCTTGGACACAATTAGCGTGCGCTAATCATTAAGGTTAGCGTGCGCTATCGCGGCATCAAACAAAACTCCTGACTAAAATACACCGTTAGCGTGCGCTAACCCCAAGTGTTAGCGTGCGCTAATGAGAACTTCAGACCCAGTCCAGTAGCTCCTGGACTGCTCTGAACTACCAGGTAGCGTGCGCTATCCTCCCGTTAGCGTGCTACCAACGCACTCTTGCACGCGCTAGCCGCAAAGCGTAGCGTGCGCTAACGACCCACAGAGACAACAACAGAACATATCAGAAAAATTACAACATTCCAAAAACAATCGAATTTAAAACCACATACTCAAATCGCAACCAGGGTCGCCAATTCAATCAAATGCATCTCGTGGTATCAAGTTTAAGCACACAGCAAAATCATTCATCGGAGTTTCTCACAAACTCTACCGTCGGTACCTTTTCGAAACCCATCAAGGTTTACAACTTTCACAACATACCACCCCACCCGGTGGTTCAAAGATAAAACAATAACGTGCACAGTTCTATACACATACTATGTGCCACGAATAATAAACACGACTATATTACCCAATATTAGGTAAATAAAATTATGCACCGCAATTAACTCACTAAGATAAAAATCGAGATACACAGGTATTACACATAAAAGAGGAGACTTACATCCACGGGTAAATGCGGAGGTGACGGCCGCCCACGATACTAATCTCGTCCGACAACATAACCGACACGTTGTGACTACGCACAACTCAACTTGTCACCTAACGACTCGAACGACAAGACAACACATTACTCGACAAATCACGACTTGACTCGACCCGACAGCCTAGGTTTCCGCAACCTAAGCTCCGATACCATAAATGTAACATCCCCAAAACCGTATGGGAATATTACACGCCGTAAACCCTTTCCGCAAGGATCTACCAAAGCTAAACGTCCATAAACAACCAAATGCTTGCCGGCCAGTCAAACAATATAATAATACTGAGCTAAGGTCACTTACACATAAACACACAGACCGATGAGGTCACACAACTCTATCAACAGGACTGACTAACAACATTACCCACGCAGGGGTTGAAATACAATACATCGGAAGACTGAAATCAACTCTGACAACACAACAAAAATCAAACAACTCTTGACTCATGATTAGTATCGCAGCTCGTCATCCTCTTGTGCCGATCCTGTGACTGCTCCCCTGAATCTGCATGTACCTGGACGCAAAACAGATATCCACCCCGAATACTGGGGTTAGTAAACTCCACTGTTTTACTAGTGCAAGTATCAAACCATACGAAATGTAACAAGCAAATAGCAACTACGAATTTAATACGGAAATCAATTATCAAAATGTTCCCGAGAAGTTTTAGAATTTCGAACTCAAGTAAGAGATATTTGAAAAGGAACACATCATCTCGGGGATTTTTAAAACAGAAATTCTTTTGGACCTCGAGTCCCAATTTACAAAACCTTTTCGAAAACATTAGGGCCTTAGCCCGATTCTCGTTTCAAAGCATACAAAATAATATATCATTATGAGTCCGAGATCCATATTTAAAATGTTACCCGAACAATCACTACTACACGATCATTGTTCGTACACATCATGTACCGAACTCCGGAGGCCTCGGCGGACCTTACCCGGACCACACACAATGTTCGTACACATCATGTACCGAACTCCGGAGGCCTCGGCGGACCTTACGCGGACCACACACAATGTTCGTACACATCATGTACCGAACTCCGGAGGCCTCGGCGGACCTTACCCGGACCACACACAATGTTCGTACACATCATGTACCGAACTCCGGAGGCCTCGACGGACCTTACCCGGCTACAACATCGTTCGTACACATCATGTACCGAACTCCAGAGGCCTCGTCAGACCCTACCTGGATCACACACCTTGTCCGTACACGTCATGTACCGGACTCCAGAGGCCTCGTCATACCCTACCTGGTTCATACACTTTGTTCGTACACATCATGTACCGAACTCCAGAGGCCTCGTCAGACCCTACCTGGTTCACACACTTTGTTCGTACACATCATGTACCGAACTCCAGAGGCCTCGTCAGACCCTACCTGGATCACACACACATCGACTCGACACAATTCATAATCATTAAATGTCAAGTCATTCCACATTACGCCGAAATGTACAATCAAGCATGTAAACCAAAACAACACAAACATCATGATCATCACAACGACTCTTAACCAACACAACACACATTCGGTACACAATACATTGAACAAACACGTGTACAACCATCTCATATGTACATCGCAATCCTGCACAAATGGCACAATGCCTAACACGTATACCAATATATCACTATTATCACAAAGCCTTCAAATTTCGGAAAACACAACCAACTCAAACGGAACATATTTACGGAGGCAAGCAAAATCGTTATACATATCATACGTAATTACTATTCACAAGATACAAGTCGTATAATAAGATACTTGCCTTGAATTATTGACGACTCAACGAACGGAAAGGAAAGTCACCGACGAACGCTAGGAACCAACAAAACCGAACCTAATGATTCGAAGAATACAATCACAACCATTTCTAAATGAATACGGAATCAGAATACACCCGAAAACCCGCCTACGATTCATGTATATTCGCATATAAACAACAACGAGGGCGGACCACAACCAAACCCTCTCGATTCCGTAAAAATCACGAAATATACCATGAATCCGTAGGGAAACTAAGAATACCAACAAGATTAATCATATTCATCATGAATTAATCGACAAAACGGAACGAATCGGACAAAAACGCGAAAACCCCCAAATCTACCCAAAAGTAGGGTTCTAAAGATCTAACCTTGATTCGCTGGATCGAAGGATGTTATAGGATGATTGATCGGTGATATAAACTCAAAAACTTCATGGATTTGTTGTCCAACAACATGGTTTCGTCTCCTCCAAAACCCGACCTCGGACCAAGGGAAATGAAATGAAAAATGGTGAGAAAGTCATTGTGCATCATTTATATCTTGGCCGGAACTAGCGTGCGCTAGCCTTCCGGCCTAGCGTGCGCTATCGGCCAAGATCGGCCGAGCACTCTCGGCCATGGCCCGCATGACCCGGCACCACCGACAATTCTGCCGACCATGACTCGACCGCCCGACTCCGCTAGCGTGCGCTACGGCCGAAGCTGCGCGCACTAGCCGACTGTCCAAAGAGCCACCGGACTAACAAACTCATCCCGTGCGCACGCTAGTCGGCCGGCGGCGTGCGCTACCCTGCCGGTTAGCGTGCGCCCACGGCCAAGCGATGGCGTGCGCTACCGCCGATCTCGACCGAGTCCGAACCTCGTAATCCCTCGCCCGGGCCCGATAGCGTCTGCAGCTGGTGACTCGGCAGCGTGCGCTACACTGCCGAGCTAGCGCCTTGCGGCGTCCGGCCGTGGCGTGCGCTACGCCGGTTCTGCCGTGCACCTCGGCGGTGCCCGACTTCCGATGCCGCCCGCACCGGCTGCTCAGCCGCCACGACCCGACGCCTCGATTTCCGAAAACGCACGGAACGGACACGACGAAAAGTTCGCGGACGACATCAACGACTCTAAATGAAAACGTAATACCATAATTAATCATACGCGACCAAGAAACGGGTCGAGATAACAATTACGGATACGGATACCCGTAACTTTGGGTAAATTACAAAATGGCCCAAAACGCCCGGAAATCACGATACGTGATCGAATAACCAAACCGAAGTTCACAACACGTCTAACAAGGTTAAACGGACTTATGGGAAACTCGAAACAGCAGTTTCGAACGAGATTCGCAAGAACCGAACTCAAGTGCGGAAAAGTCGTTAGAAAGCACGGAACTCAACAAAACGACTCCGAAACGAATTTGGATGTCAAAAAGTGTAGAATTAATCATTCTCAGAATGACGAAACGGTCATGAGCGAGTCGTCAAAACGGACTTCGGCCAAAAAAAGAAATTTACCGAAAATCGAAAATTGCGGATATTACACCCTAGTCCTTCTCAAGTACTTGAGTATGTGCTTGACAACAATCCAGTGTCCTGGTCCTGGGTTTGACTGATATCTAGCAGTCATGCCTACGGTATGACAGATATCTGGTCTAGTGCAAAACATAGCATACGAGAGACTTCCCACAACAGATGCATAAGGGACCATCTTCATGTCATCTATCTCCTTTTGTGTCTTGGGACACATATCCTTAGATAGTTGAATTCCATGTCTGTAAGGTAGAAAACCTTTCTTGGAATTCTCGATGCTAAACCGCTTTAGCACTGTATCGATATAGGATGCCTTGAATAAGCACAACATCCTTTTCTTCCGATCACGAATGATCCTGATTCCAAGGATGTGTCCTGCTTCTCCTAGATCCTTCATATCGAACTGCTCAGATAGCCATACCCGTACGTCCGACAATTCCTTCACGTTGTTTCCAATCAGAATGATATCGTCTACATATAGTACAAGAAACACCAACATGTTTCCATCGCATTTCTTATATACACAACTCTCGCTCGGACATCGGATGAATCCATATGACTGGACAACTTCGTCAAAACGAGTGTTCCAAGATCTAGATGCTTGCTTAAGTCCATAAATGGATTTCTTAAGTTTGCACACCAAGTGCTCTTCTTCTTCAGCAATGAATCCCTCTGCTTGGCGCATATAGATTTCCTTGTCTAGACTCCCATTCAAGAATGCAGTCTTGACATCCATTTGCCAAATCTCCAGATCCAAATGCGCAGCTACAGCTAAAAGAATCCGAATTGACTTAAGCATGGCTACCGGCGAAAAGGTTTCATCATAATCGATACCCGCTTTCTGAGTGTAACCTTTTGCAACAAGCCTCACTTTGAAGGTTTCAACCTTCTCGTCACCTCATTTCTTTCGCTTATAGACCCATTTACTCCCAATGGCTTGTACACCATCAAGTAGCTCTACTACCTCCCACACTTGATTGGAATCCATAGATCCCATTTCTGATTCCATCGCTACTTACCAGGAGTCAGCATCTTTATCTTGGATTGCCTTCTTATAGGTCCAGGGATCTGATTCATCTTTGCTTGGGATTGAGTCCGAAGACTTTCCCACGCCTATGAATCGTTCAGGCTGACGAACAACCCTCCCACTACGACGAGGCAAATCCTGAGTGGGTGTAAAAGTATCAGAATCGATACGTGGTGCAGTGTTAGTTGGCGCTTGTACGATTGGTATAGACGGAGTCTCGCCCCTCATCTCTTCTAGAATTATTTCTCTCATGGGCTTGTGACTAATCATATAATCCTTTTCCAGAAATCGGGCATTGGTGCTAATAATGACCTTCTGATCCTGGGGACTATAGAACAAGCCACCCTTCCTTCCCTTAGGATATCCTACAAACACTTGCACTTCTGTACGAGATGCCAATTTATCATCTTCCTTATTCAGCACATGTGCTGGAGTACCCCAAATCCGAACATGTCCTAGACTGGGCTTACGCCCACTCCACAGTTCTGTGGGTGTTTTTGGAACTGATTTCGAAGGCACCAGATTCAGAATGTACGCCGCTGTTTCTAAGGCGTATCCCCAAAATGAAATAGGTAAATCTGAATAACTCATCATTGATCTAACCATTTATAAAAGACTCATATTCGTTCTTTCAGCCACACTATTTTGTTGTGGAGTTCCCGGCGCGGTGAGTTGGGATGAAATCCCCTCATTCGCCAAGAAATCCAAAAACTCTCCACTAAGGTATTCGCCACCACGATCAGATCGTAGTGACTTGATACTCTTCCTATGACGCTTCTCCGTTTCAGCCTTTAAGTCTCTGAACTTGTCAAAGGCTTCAGGCTTATGTCGTATCAAATAGATTTATCCATATCTCGAAATCATCTTTAAACGTGATGAAGTATTCATAACCACCCCTAGCCTGGATATTCATTGGACCACATACATCCGTATGAACCAATTCTAACACATTCTGAGCACGGTTTCCCTTGGTTTTAAAAACCCTTTTGGTCATCTTACCTTCCAGACAGGATTCACAAATTGGAAATGACTCAACTTGGAGATCATCCAATGGGCCATCATCTACCAATCTTTGAATCCTTCCAAGGTTTACATGCTCTAACCGTAAACGCCACATATATGTTTGGTTTATGCTTAAAGGTTCTTTTCTCTTTTTAGGTTTAGACAAAGAGTTAACTTATTTATGCATAGGAGTTTGTGCAGTATTAACGACATATAGTCCATCATTAAAAATACCTTTGCAAATATATTCACCGCTTCTTTTCCTAATAATGGCATCATCATAAAAAGAAACTGAATAACCATCGCTTTTTAATTTAGAAACCGAAATTAAATTCATTCTAAAATCCAGTACAAATAATATATTATTGAGGACTAATAATTTATCATTAATCTTCAACTGCACGACTCCCACTGCAACAGCCATAAGCCTGGAATAATCGCCCTAGTTGATGGAAATCTCACCCACACTAAGCTACTTGGTTACCTGAAAACCATGCGAGTCAAAGCAAACATGATCAGTGGAGCCTGAATCAACTATCCACGAAGTGGAAGAACAAGCTGCCAAACATGTTTTGACTACTAGTGCACGAGACATACCTTTCTTAGAAGCAGGGCAGCCTGCTTTAAAATGTCCTTTCTGACCGCACTTGTAGCACTTTCCCTTTGGCTTTTTGTTCGCCTCGGGGTGAGGAGCCTTGCTTTTCACCTTGAGGGTTGCCACTTGCTTCTGGCCAACTTGCTTTTTCTTCTTTCCCCATTTGGGATTGGAAGAAGTAGCACCGGTTGCTGCAAGAATCTGATGATAACCTTGTTTGAAGAGAGCTTCAGCAGATTGAAGCTCTGTCAGAAGTTCCGCCAAACTACATGTCCTACGTTTCATATTGTAGTTAAGGCGGAACTGCTCAAAACTTCTTGGTAAACTTCCCAAAATAATATCGACCTGCGTTTCCGCAACGATAGTAGCCCCCAGTATGCTCAGTTCGTTCAAATGAGACATCATTTTTAGAACATGATCCCTTACTGGGGTCCCTTCAGACATTTGGGTTGTCATCAGCACCCTCATTGCATTTTGTCTAGCCGCCCGGTTCTGATGACCAAACATCTCGGTGAGACTTTTCATCATTTCCGCGGCCGAGCCCATCGTCTGATGCTGATGCTGCAATACATTCGTCAGTGAAGCCAAAATGTAACAGCGAGCCATCTCATCAGACTTCTTCCATTTTCGGAATTCATCCAACTATCTAGGAGTGGCATCCGGTTCTGGATCCAGAGGGCTTTCCTCAGCTAAGACAAATTTATGCCCCTCAGCTGTTAGGACAATGTCAAGATTTCTTTTTCAATCGGCAAAGTTAGTGCCATCAAGTTTATTTTCTTTGAGAATAATAACAAGTGGATTAAAAGACATGTGAGATAAAATTATTCATCACATAATGCATAGCAAAATATATCGAAAAAACTCAAAACACAATATATATGCTAGCAACCAACACCTCGAAAAATCCGCATATGCAAGCCACGATCGTGTGGACGTTTACACACACATTTTTCAAGTAGAGTTTTACGTCTTTAATTTTACTATCTAGTCAACTTACGTTATGACAAGTAAAATTAATAATTGGTTCCTCTTGTCCATGTATTAATTAACATAGACTCCGATGGGGAGCTTATTAATTAATACACCTAAGTGAACACCATAATTTAACATCCTTAAAATATTATCTTTTAAATAATAGTCCTACAGATGGAGAGGTCCTATCATAAAAAGTAATATTTACCTTATGTTATCATTTTGAAATTTAAAACTAGTGAACTTATAATTAGCACATCCGACATCCGATATGGAGGAAGACCCTAATGCCAACGCGCATGCTAATTACTTCACAATTTAAATTAATTATGGAGGCCAATTTGATTTTATTTTAAAAAAATAAATCAATTTAATCACTTAGTTATTTTAGCCTTAAGGGTTTTAATTTTCTCGTCCTAACTGCAGAAAACATATCACGCATACATTCATACATGACATACATCAAAACAATAAAAACCAAAAATAAAGCATGGATAATTAAATTATCCAATTATCATGGTCTTTTTCCTTGAGTTGAACCCGAGAAAATCTTCGACTCGATCTCTCCCACTGAATCAAGCATCTCGTCGCTCCTCCCCAGTCGGGCCGTGGATTTCCAGAATTAAAATTTCACTTTTATGCAAAATTAATTAGATAAAAAAATTAATTTTAAATCCCGACTCTCCAATGACGCAACGAGCAAGCGGCAAACGGACCGACCAAAATCGGATGACCTAGCTCAACTAAATAACCGGCCGGACAGTGCCCGCCCAGCATTGCTCTCGGCGGCCGTGTGGTGCTCGGCAATGCCTTGCTCATTCTTGTCGGCGCGGTGCCATGAGAGTCGTTCAGCTCTATTTCTTCGTGATCCCGTCTTTTCCAAATTCGATTACAATTTTATACAAAATAAAATACATCGAAATTACATTAAGATTACACGAAAAATAAAACATCTAGAACTACTCGCATATTTTCTCACGGGAAAAACCATTACATGCCTCAAAAAATGGGTCAAACCAACAATTGCATAATTAATAAAAATAAATAAATAAACCATTCACATAAACCTTGATAATTGGATCATATCACTTGCAAGAACACATCTAGCAAAATATCCCAATATCAAAATATATGAATATTTAAATTGCTATCAATTAATTACCAAAATTAATTAAAATAGCAAAAAGCCTAAAAATCCGGCTCCGATACCAATTGTTGAAAAGTAAAACGCAGCGGAAGCGAAGTTTGGGAAAGTTGATAATCGCGTTTTACGCATCCACGAGCATAAGATATATTTAGGCCTTGCTAATTAATTAATTACGAAGACTAATAAACAATTTAAATATTATTTATTATTTATTAAATAAATATGTTGGTTATTAAAACATCCTAATCTAGATCCAAAGATCATAGAATATTACCTTTTGAATAGTATTGGTTGCTTTCGTCTTGATCACCTTGTATTTCTATCTTTAGACCTTCTAGAGTACGATCCGCCTTAACCCGGGCGTTGTGTGGGCAACGAGCTATCGGATCTTGTTTGGACTACTTTGGATCGGCCGAACCCTTTTTGTTTGTGATCACTTTATTTTTCTTTGCTTTCTAGTATTTTATGAATACTCTTAGCAAATTAATTATGTTATCTAAATTGTAGAATCAAAGACATAAGTCTAGATCTACAATTAAATACAAGAGGAAAAATTTGATCACACAACCTCACAAGAAAGCATAAAATCGGCCAACACCCCTTAAGTCCTATATATAGGCTCTACTAGGGATGTTAAGGAGGATTATGGAAGGACTCCCAATAAATTTCATCTTACCTTATTAGGACTCTTCCTAATATAATGAATCTATTAATATCAACTTAGTCCACTAAAAAGTTGATATGGCACTTCCTACCAAAATCCTAAATTACGAAATTGGGCTCCTTATTAAATATATTATTTCCCATGTTTAAGATGTCGAATGTCCATTAGTTAATTATAAGCTACTGACAGTTTTAATTAATTAATATCTTATCCAAGAGTAGTACCACTCGAACTTTATTATTATCGGAATTAAATCCACATGCAGGGTTTAATATAATAATCATTATCGAGCTCCTCAAGGGGACATCATCAACCCGCATGAGTCGGGACATGATTTCTAGTAATAATAATAACTGTCATATAAATAATATTATTGCTCAAGATACGAGGCTTATTGAGTCGATCATTTTGACTCTCACCTATGGTAAATCAAAGCAATAAGTATTATAAATACACAATTAAATATTATATACTTAGAATTAAAAAATAATAATTATCCGAGATTTACGTTCTTCTTACAACAAGATGTAAGACACTATCTCACCTCGATCCAGTTCAACGTATGCAAATACGCTAATGTATGCTAATAGTCAAGACCAACTATTCTCAAGCATACACTACAACCTTTTATATAATTTGTCTAATAATTATATAGGTTGTGAATTATTATTTTATTTTATAAGGCACCGATAATGTGATCATCCGTGTGACATCAACACACCACATTATCTACAATATAAAATAATTAGACATTTCATTTGCATAACCATAACGTGAATAAATATGCAAAATATGTGATTAAATGTAATTAATGTTCTCATAGGTAGTTTCAGGGAAATTAGGTAATACAAGCATAAAGTATGCTTTGCAGTATACAATCCTAACACTAATAACACCGAATCCAATCTTATCCTTTCTTTTTCCTCTCGTGTATGTTTTCGTGTATAGCACTCAAACGCTTATCAATATAAGCACAAATACAACAACAAGAATGTTTACAACAATATCAGAAGTATAGATGATTTGCTCAAGGTTATTGTGTGGTTTGATACCCAATGGTTTGGTATTTATAGGCATTTTCCTCCAACTAGCCGTTAGCCTCTTCCGACTCTTTAGCGTACGCTACGCTTCTTCTGTAGCATACGTTAAGCGTGTTACGTACGTTAACAACATATTGTTATGTACGATAATCTCAATGCAGATTAGTCCAATAGCTTCGTTTCTTCTTTTACGTACGTTAATACTTCACTATTACGTACGTTAACTACATCCAGTAGCGTACGTTATTCATTCCTCGTAGGTGCGTTAATCAGTCAATATATCTGTTGCCTGCTTTTGTCAAATTGTTCGTTGTATGTTTGACTATGACCCGAACTTTTCCCAACGTTCATCTTGTTTGAATTGTAAATACTTCATTACGTACGTTAAGCACCTTCGATAGCGTGCGCTATTTTTGTAATTTAGCGTGCATTAATCCCATCAGGTAGGTTTCACATTACGTATATTTTCTGCGTTACGTTACGTACGTTAAGCTGATCAGGTGACTTTCCCTTCTCATCTGATCAGGTGACTTTTGCCTAGCTTGATTGTCTTTGTTGTTTTGTTTTGCTTCCTTGTTGTTTTTCTTTGTTTAACAACTAATCATCAAAACTCGATAATGAATATTTGGAATAAAATATTCCAACAAGGGCTAACACAACGAGTGCGTGGCGAATGACTCAACGCTCCCACCACCAATTCAATCACAACTCGGAGGGCTAACACCCTAACAACAATGCTAACATCATACACACATTCCCTGACCGCAAACAGGAAATGATAGGTTTTAAAAACGAAAGCCACCTTTTTGAAAACTTTTTGGGAAACACCAATTGATCTTAAGTATCACATTACGAAAACGTAATACAAACATCGTTATCGAGACTTGAAAAAAAATGTCTTACCTTTGATAAAAAATGGAGATCTTTCTTTTAGTTAAAAGCTTTAAATATTTTGGTCCTCAAAGTGGAAGAATTTTGAAACATACAGTTGTACTAGTAGGCACCTTGAAAATACCACGAGAAAATAATCCATTTTAAAAGTATGTCTCGAAATTTATTCTCTAAGTTACTCAAGACTTTCAAAAATTCATTAGGCCAGAATGCCCCAAAACTCGCACGTTACAAAGTATACGTTAAGCCTCTGCTCACATGTATCGACATCCGCTTACACATCTCATAGTACATGCGTGAAATTGTTTCAAAATCAAGATATGTCTTTTCCCAAAAAACAAACTGTCAATAATCACAGTTGAAAATTTGCCCAGGACCAGGGTGAAACCACTGGTCCCATCTGAGAACTCTAAGGACCCTCCCGGACTGGCCATAGTTAAAAATCCCGCACATGACTCGCCTAGGACCGGGGCGAAACCACTGGTCCCATCCGAGGCCTCTATGGACCCTTCCGGACTGGCTAATCCCAACAAGCTCGTGAATCAGGAGCGAAATCACAGATTCCTCGAGGCCTCGTCGGACCCTCCCGGAGTGAGCAAATCACACACATGACTCGCCTAGGACCGGGGCGAAACCATTGGTCCCATCCGAGGCCTCTATTGACCCTCCTGGACTGGCTAATCCAAACAAGCTCGTGAATCAGGAGCGAAATCACAGATTCCTCCGAGGCCCCGTCGGACCCTCCCGGAGTGAGCAAATAATTTTGAAAATCATTAGCAGCGGACAAAATCAACAGTCAAAAATACATTAGCAGCGACATCACTCCTCATATAAACAAAATAGGAGAGTTAAATAAACACATATCACGAAATCAAAATCTACATAAAGATTCCATCACTTAACAAATAATCATACAAGTAGCTCGTGTCACACGAGGCGCAACACAAAGAAGGGAGACTTACATCCACAGGTCGCACGAAGATGATGATCGCCCCACGATACTAATCACGACCAAAAAACTCAGACGACGCGTCGCGACACGACTCAATCATGCACGACCTGACTAAAAACAACTCAAGAATACACACTCGACTCCACATCATAGGTTTCCGTAACCTACGCTCTAATACTATTTACGTAACACCCCCAATCCACTCAGGGATATTACACGTCGTAGACCCTTTTCTCAAGGATCTACCAGGCTAGTAACAAAAATCAAACATTTCAACATCGCCTTTAAGGCTAAAATGACCCAGTAGACCGATTTGGTCTTTCAATTAATACATACAACTCAATCTCAATACATACCCACACAGGGGTCAAAATACAACACGCTCCCGTACAGCGGGGAAAATACTACAGCGGAAATAACTACAACTAAACCAATACAACATCGTACGGGTCCTCATGTGATTAGTATCGATCATCATTCATCATCCTTCGTGCCAACCCTGTGTTATGCTCTCCAAAACCAGAATGAACCTGGACGCAAAACATACATCAACCCCAATTTTTTGGGGGTAAGCAAAATTCCAATATTTTGCTAGTGCAAGTATAAAGTGCAAATACAAGTCATACAAATCATATTCCAAGAATAATAATAATCAGGAATCCTCAAAGATTCAATCATAACGAAAGGAAATACTTCCCTAGGCAGAAAGTTTGAGTAGAACTTTCCAAATTCGAAAGATCACAAATCAAGAGAACAATTTGTAAAATATTTTTAAAATGCCCTCGGGAGTTTTAGCGGAAAACCATTAAGGATTTACCGAATCCTTCTCTTTTCAAAAAACAAAAAACAAAAGGGGTCACGTCCCAAAGATTTGCTTTCTCAAATAAAAACCAACAATAATTCACGGGGTCCACAAACCACACCACGTGTCCTCGACGGACATAAAATCAACAAAACATAACCATCCAAGATACGAAATCTTGGTAACACGTCCAAGGTACTCGACCCTAGCAACACACATCCACAATCATATCCATGATACCGTGATCGCTTGCCACGTAGCACCGTAAGTCTTCTTAGGCTCTCACGGTTCGACCGATCACTCGCCGTGTCCTGACCACCATGATCACATGCCATGTGTCACCGTAGACCTCGTCCGAACATCACGGCTGGACTATGACCACACATTCACAAATCACACAACACTACGGTACACATCACAATATCAAGCAACAAAACACATCCGTAATCATATCCATGATACCGTGATCGCTTGCCACATATCACCGTAAGTCTTCTTAGGCTCTCACGGTTGGACCAGTCACTTGCCGTGTTCTGACCACCATGATCACATGGCATGTGTCACCGTAGGCCTCGTCTGAATATCACGGTTGGACTATGACCACACATTCACAAATCACACAACACAATAGACCGAGTCCCTCCATCCCTTAATACTAGTCCTGTTTGGAAATAAAATTTGTCTCATAATACATGTCATTTTTCTGTTTTTTCATGCATATTTGTAAAAATTTTTAAAGAATACCCTTAATTTATTATGGGCTCTTCAACTTCAACATATACAAACACATATAACTGGTTTATTAAATTAATATAATTAATAAGGAAAATATGAAATTAGCTCATTATCATTACATTTTCTTAATATTTGTACAATTTTGAAACAAGACTAGTATTAAGGGACGGATGAAGTATTTTTACTTCAACAAATCTATATTTGTTTCCGCCTTTTTAAAGTGATTTTTAGTTACTCAAAACATTGTTGTGGTAATTTCAAATTAGTTTGAAATTAGGTATTCTATTCAAAAATCATCATCAACTCTTTCGACTCAAAATCCCGGTCGATTTCCAATAGGGGCGCGATTTTGACATTCTTTTTCGATTTCTCACAACAACAATCGAGATTCATCCATATGAGATGTATCCCAACATGAACCGATATTAATGATTCTTCTAGCTGCAGTTTTGATGCTAAAAAACGAGTAAAAGATTCTAACAGACGAAATACTTACATATTTACTTATTTCGGTAGTTATATCCGTAATTCTTTTTGTAGTTGTATTTTCGCATCTTGAGGTGATATTCAATAGACTCCATAGTTCGTTCCAAAGTGATTTTTTTGTCGTATTGGACATATTTACTTATTTTTTCTTCCAACGCACATTTCTGAACCTTTATATGGTCGTAGAATTGCCATCTTTTTCTTGTAGTTATGCCTCAGCTGTTATCCAAAAGTTTTTTTTTTTCCTTCTGAAAATGAATAAATTTTTGCATGTATTATAGCAGATCAATTTCTTCTACCATGCAGGTACTTTGGAATTTCCTTAATAATGACAATAGGACTATAATTCGAGCCGAGCCGAGCTCAAACTCGTTTATCATGACTCGGCTCGACTCGAGCTCGTTAACGAGTCGAGCTCGAACATAGAATAGGGACTGTTCAGCTAAACGAGTCAGCTCGGCTCGAACTCGTTTATAATACGAGTCGATCTCGGGCACAAGATTAAGCTCGTTTAAGTGTAATTTTAAACGAGTTGCTTGACCGGCTCGGCTCACGGCTCGATCGTGAATTTGACGAGTCTAGTTCGATCAGTACTTTGAGCTCATTTACTTAAACGAGTCATCTCGATTCATAAAAAAAGCTCGAGCTCGAGTTCGTTCATCTGGAGCTCGAGCTCGCCCGGTTCGAATGACAGTCTTAAGTGAATCAATTTTTTTGGGTTATAATGACAATGTACGAGGATGATGAGTATTAAAGAGGAAAACTACGTGCCCTTCTCTAGATTTTTTCCTTTTCTATCTTTCCAGAAATTATGATTTAAACCTTAATTTTTGCAACTCTTGCAATTACATCCACATATTTTTATTATATTATAAAGATAAATAAAATTTTACCAACTCCAATTATTATATATTATAAGTAAAGAAACATATATGAAGTCTATATTAGTACTATATTGATTTTTTATTAGCAATATACTCAATGCATAACAGCTGAGTAATAGTTTATAGTAGCAATAAACTGTATAAGAAATTATTGAACATTACTAATATGAGTTTAAATCACCAATGGTCTCATAACTATTGCAATAAATAGATTAAGTTCGAAAATTCGTTTTAATCTATTTAGTCCCAAATTTTGGACATTGTCCAATTTAGTCTTAATTTTCTGACATTGTCCAATGTACGTTCCAAATTCACCAGAGAACATAAAACGACGTCGTTTAAACTCATGTGTCGCGCGTGTCCCGTCATGAAGTGTATGTCTAGTTGTCAAATCCATTATTTATTTATTTTTTATTTTTTTTTTATACCGAGGTTCCAAGCTTACACCTGACTAGTCCTCTGATAATAAAATTTCTACCCCACAAGATCGCTACCAGTTAAATCGCGAGATGTGTATCTGCTCCCATGTTCTTAAATATCCTCAACTACCGCGCACAAGGAGTCGTCCCCAAGTGATTGCTCCATGCCGACCCCCAAATCCAACCGCAGTTCCCACCGAGATCCGACCTCCCACACTACCGCTTGAAGCCCTCAATATTTAATTGTTCCACCAACAGACTCGAGGGCTAGTTCTAACTCTTAGTCAAAGACTAAGGGATCATTGGGCCTTGAGAAATTCAATTCCAAAGTGTTGCCACTAGGAATTGAACCCCTGACCTCCAACTAAATTGAAGGTCAGGTGGCCAACTGCGCCAAGGCAGTTGGTTAATCCATTATTTATTTATTGAAACAGTGGACTTTGGAGTGATATGATACAAGAATTATTTATATTATTGTTGGAAGTTGATTCCGTGCCTTTATTTGATGTGTAGTCCCCACATATATACATGAAAACATAATAAACTCCTTGATTGATTCCTAGAATCAAGGACAAGATATGCTAGTTGCTAAACAATGCCGACAATAAGTGCTAGGGAATAGTACAAATTATATTATAAAATAATATAACTAACACACCTCTGCAGTCGAAACGAGAGGAGGTTGAACGCTGAGACTGTCACGAAAATCATCAAAAAGTACGCGCGGAAGCCCTTTTGTGAAAATATCAGCGATCTGGTAACGAGATGGAACATGAAGGACTCGTATTTCACCCCGTGCCACCTTTTCTCAGACAAAGTGAATGTCTATCTCAATGTGTTTAGTGCGTTGATGTTGGACTGGATTACCGGATAAGTATATCGCACTCACATTGTCACAGTAAACCAATGTTGCCTTCTTAATGGGACAATGTAGTTCTAGTAGTAGATTTCGAATCCAACACGATTCGGAGACAACATTAGCAACACCTCTGTATTCAGCTTCGGCACTAGATCGGGAGAGTGTGGGCTGGCGTTTAGAGGACCAATAGATTAAATTTCCGTCGAGGAACACACAATAACCTGAGGTGGACCGTCTAGTTGTTGGAAAAATAGCTTAATTAATACCATAAATAATTATGGTAATTAATGACATTAAATGGTATATTTGGAATCTACATTTTGTGTAGATTAATTTAGTGTATTTACTTGTTCAATTTCGTTAAGAAATGAATGAGTAATTAATGCACAAAGTTAAGCCATTTAATAGTTGGGAATGTGGTGTGGAATCCCATCCCACATTGGAGAAGTAAGGAAAAGTTGAGCTATTTATAAAGGACTTTCCATCATAAAGGAGCAATCAAGTGTGCTCCATTATGGTGCACCTTAGTTGGCTTTAATTAATTTTTAAGGCTAAAATCCGAATCCTACGAGGAAGGTGCAAAGCACCTTCCGAGTCCGAGTCCGAGTCCGAGTCCGAGTCCGAGCACGTGCACGTCGCACTTGTCGCAACGGGCGCTTCGTAGGCGCACTTTGCACTTTAGAATGACACGTGGCAGTGACATGGCGGGAGTGGAACACAAGCGGCGGTTAACGGCCGAACCAGTGCAATGGTTCGAACCATTTGATGTAATCTGGACCAGCACAATGGTTCAGCTATTCTGAACCAATACAGCCCTTCCCACCGGACCACAAGGTGTCTATCCAGTCAGAAAGACACACCGATTCGGACAGGGTGCTTTACAGGCTATAAATAAGCCCCTGCGGATGATGATTGTACACACATAATAATCAAGATAATAATATACTCATACTAGCCTAAGTTCATACTACAAGTCCCAGATATCCAGTAGTTCGCCCGGAATTCGATTCCTAGTACAAGGTATCGAGTTCATAGAAAAACCGTTGTATCTTGGGGACGTTTGTCGTTCAACCGTGTGTACTGTGCGGGGCAATTTCATCTTACGGAGAGAGAGTCCAACTCTTGCCTCGGTTTTGCATCATTTGTCATTTTCTATAGCAATTAAAATCAACAATCGTAAGACGAAATTTTTCTGTAGAAGATGGCATCGTCAAGCAACAATGTTCATGCTCCTGCCCATGCCGAAAAACCAGAGAAGTTCTCAGGTACTGATTTCAAACGTTGGCAATCAAAAATGCTGTTCTACCTTACTACTCTCAATCTTTGTCGCTTTCTTTCCAAATCTCCTCCTGCTGTGGGGGATGATGAAACTGACACCTAGAAACACACGGCATTGGATGCATGGCATCATAGCGACTTCTTATGTCGGAACTATATTTTGAATGGGCTGGATGACACACTTTACAGTGTTTATTCCACAATCAAAACGTCCAAAGAGTTGTGGGACTCGTTGGAAACAAAATATAAAACAGAAGATGCCGGTTTGAAGAAGTTCATCGTGGGTCGTTTTCTAGACTTCAAAATGGTGGACACCAAAACTGTTCTCGAGCAAGTGCAGGAAATACAGTTGATCCTGCACGATATTTTGGCAGAAGGAATGAGCTTGTCTGAATCCTTTCAAGTTGCTGCCATAATCGAGAAGTTGCCCCCGATGTGGAAGGACTTCAAAAACTACCTCAAGCACAAACGCAAGGAAATGGGCCTTGAAGATCTAATTGTGCGACTGAGGATCGAAGAGGACAATCGGAAGACCGATGTCAAGATGAACAAGTCATCTATGGAGGCAAAAGCAAATCTCATCGAGTCAAGCAACAACAAAAAGCGGAAATTTAACGGGAAGAAGCAAGACTCAAAGAATCAAAAGAAGATCAAAGGAGAATGCTACAACTGCGGTAAATTCGGGCATATGGCGAAAAATTGCCGCAAACCAAAGAAGGACAAGAAGAGAGATCAAGCAAATGTTATCGAGAATAAGTATGTTCCCGTCGATTTGTCCAGTCTTGATCTGTATGCAGTTGTAGATAAAATCAATATGGTTGGAATCCCAGTCGGATGGTGGGTGGACACCAGCGCTACTAAACATATTTGTGCCGATAAAACCATGTTCTCCTCATACGAGCCCGTCACCGAAGAAAGAAAATTGTACATGGGAAACTCTGCTGCCTCAAATGTTGTCGGAAGTGGAGAAGTTATACTCAAGATGACGTCGGGATTGAAATTAACGCTCAAGAATGTGCTACATGTTCCATACATCCGTAAGAATCTTGTGTCTGGCTCAGCATTGAGCAAAGCCGGATTTAGGCTAGTGTTTGAAGCGGATAAAGTTGTAATAACTAAAAATGGTCACTTTATCGGAAAAGGCTATATAGATAACGACCTTTTCAAACTGAATGCTATCAATGTACGTGGTGGAAATGAAATAAACGATAAAGTTGTTTATTTGGTTGAGTCTCCTAATTTATGGCATGATAGATTAGGACATGCAAATCTAAATATACTACGTCGTTTAGTAAATTTAGATTTATTGCCAAAAATGACTTTCGATCAACACAAAAGGTGTAAAATATGTGTTGAAGCAAAAATGGCAAAATCTCCTTTTCATTCAGTGGAAAGATCGACAAAACCTCTTGAATTGATTCACACCGATCTGTGCGATTTAAAACTTGTGCAAACAAGAGGTGGAAAGAATTATTTTATAACTTTTATTGATGATTGCACAAGATTTTGTTATGTGTATCTTTTGAGAAGTAAAGACGAAGCATTCGAAGCTTTCAAAACATACAAAACAGAAGTTGAAAATCAACTCAACACCAAAATCAAAATGATTCGAAGTGATCGAGGTGGTGAATATGTTGCACCTTTTGAAGAATATTGTGGTGAAAATGGCATTATTCACCAAACAACTGCACCTTATGCACCCCAATCGAATGGTGTTGCCGAACTAAAGAATAGAATATTGAAGGAAATGATGAATGCTATGTTGATAAGCTCGGGCCTATCACTTAACAAGTGGGGGGAAGCTATTCTTTCGGCCAATAAAATTTTGAATAAATTACCCAAAAAGAAGCAAGATAAAACTCTATATGAATTATGGAAAGGAAGGAAGCCGTCCTATAAATACATAAAAGTGTGGGGGTGCTTAGCAAAAGTTGAAGTACTGAAACCCAAGCAAGTAAAAATAGGACCAAAAACGGTTGATTGCATTTTCATAGGATATGCAAATAATAGTAGTGCGTACCGATTTTTGGTACACAAATCGGAAGTACCCGATATAAATGAGGGAATGATTATAGAATCAAGAAATGCCATATTTTTTGAAACTATATTCCCTAAGAAAGAAAAGAATGAAATAAGTCCGAAAAAGAGGACTTATGATGAAATCTCGCCAAATAGTAATGGACCAACACCGGAACCAAGGCGAGGAGAAAGAATAAAAACTGCAAAAACCTTTGGTCTGGATTTTGTAGTCTACTCTTTAGAAGATGAACCAAAGACAATCAAGGAAGCATTGTCTGGTTCCGATGCCGATCTATGGCAAGAAGCTATTAATAGTGAAATCGAGTCAATCTTGAACAATCACACTTGGCACATTGTTGATCTTCCTCGGGGAAATAAACATTTAGGTTGCAAGTGGATTCTCAAGAAGAAATACAAAGGTGATAAATCTATTGACAAATACAAGGCACGTTTGGTAGCCAAAGGATACAAACAAAAGGAAGGGTATGATTAGTTTGATACATACTCACCAGTTACTCGGATTACATCCATTAGAACGCTACTTGCAATAGCAGCATTGTACAATCTTGAGATACACCAAATGGATGTAAAAACGGCCTTTCTATGGACTTAAGCCAAAGGGTTCGCGATTCCCGGCCAAGAAAACAAAGTTTGTAAACTTGTTAAGTCTTTATATGGACTTAAGCAAGCACCCAAACAATGGCATGAGAAATTTGACCAAGTAATGATGTCAAATGGTTTCAAGATCAATGAATGTGATAAATGTGTGTACATCAAAGGTACATCTGACAATTTTGTCATTGTGTGTCTATACGTTGATGATATGCTAATTATGGGTAGCAACAATAAAATCATCATAGGCACTAAGGAAATGTTAAAGAAGAACTTCGACATGAAGGATATGGGATTAGCCGATGTGATTCTAGGAATCAAGATCTCCAGAACACCCGATGGAATAGTCTTATCACAATCTCACTATGTTGAGAATGTGCTTAAGAAATTCAAGGCATACGATCTACCTCCGGCTAAGACACCTGTTGACTTAAGTTTACACTTAGCCAAAAATCGAGGAGAACCCATATCACAAACAGAATATGCTAGGATAATTGGAAGCCTGATGTACTTAGCAAATTGTACAAGGACGTAGCATATTCTATTAGTAACTGAGTCGGTTTACGAGTAATCCCGGAAAGGATCATTGGACCGCATTGACAAGAGTGTTGAGATACTTAAAACACACTGTCAATCATGGTATACACTATTTGAGATATCCAGCTGTTTTGGAAGGATATTGTGATGCCAACTGGATATCCGATACTAAAGACTCTAAATCCACAAGCGGTTATGTATTTACCATTGGTGGAGAAGCAATATCATGGAAATCTTCTAAGCAAACATGCATAGCCCGATCTACAATGGAATTGGAGTTTATTGCTTTAGACAAAGCCGGCGAAGAAGCCGAATGGTTAAGAAACTTCTTAGAAGATATTCCCTGTTGGGAAAAATCTTTGCCTCCCGTTATGATACATTGTGATAGCATGGCAGCCATAGGAAGGGCAAAGAACAGTATATATAATGGTAAGTCTCGACATATTCGTCGAAGACACAATACCATTAGACAATTGATCACTACAGGAATAATGTGCATTGACTATGTAAAGTCAAAAGACAATATAGCGGATCCATTTACGAAAGGTATTAACCGTGATCAATTATATAATGCAGCAAGGGGAATGGGATTGAAATCCACGCATTGAGAATTTTCATAATGGTAACTCAACCAGGATGATTGGAGATCCCAAGAACTTGGTTCAATGAGACAACTAAGTTGTGAAAGTTCAAGTTAAAGCACTTGAAAATCCATTCTCGTAGCTGTTCAAGTGCAAGCATGCAGTTTGTGGTAAAGGGTAAGCTTTTAAAGCTTTTAATGATTCCTATAGCCTTTTATAGGTGGAGTATGGCATGATACTCTTTATAGGATGTCACCTATATAAGTGAAGAAGTAAGGCCGCTTCATAAATTAGTAACGCTTATGAATCCAAGAAATGGTCCAAGGCCAAAATGGACACAACGTGAGAACGAAAGATATTAGATCTATTATTGTGTGTATGTTATTGTCTTGGTTTACATAAAAGTTGATCGGTTCAAGACATCACGTTCACCGAGCAACGAGTAAATCCTATAGCATTACACTAAGGAAGGTTCAAGGCTAACTACCACCTATCCTGAAGCAATAATAGGTCGTCGGGACTTAGTGCATGTTGCATTTGTATTAATCATCATTCATGTGGGGGATTGTTGGAAAAATAGCTTAATTAATACCATAATTAATTATAGTAATTAATGACATTAAATGGTATATTTGGAATCTACATTTTGTGTAGATTAATTTAGTGTATTTACTTGTTCAATTTCGTTAAGAAATGAATGAGTAATTAATGCACAAAGTTAAGCCATTTAATAGTTGGGAATGTGGTGTGGAATACCATCCCACATTGGAGAAGTAAGGAAAAGTTGAGCTATTTATAAAGGACTTTCCATCATAAAGGAGCAATCAAGTGTGCTCCATTATGGTGCACCCTAGTTGGCTTTAATTAATTTTTAAGGCTAAAATCTGAATCCTACGAGGAAGGTGCAAAGCACCTTCCGAGTCCGAGTCTGAGTCCGAGTCCGAGTCCAAGCACGTGCACGTCGCACTTGTCGCAACGGGCGCTTCGTAGGCACACTTTGCACTTCGCTCGAACGCCTCAGAGCAATGAGGAGCCTTTCATTTTGACAACTGAGATAGTGGCTCGGATGACGTGGAGGGTGACTAGGATGACACGTGGCAGTGACATGGCGGGAGTGGAACACGAGCGGCGGTTAACGGCCGAACCAGTGCAATGGTTCGGACCATTCGATGTAATCTGGACCAGCACAATGGTTCGGCTATTCTGAACCAATGCAGCCCTTCCCACCGGACCACAAGGTGTCTATCCAGTCAGAAAGACACACCGATTCGGACAGGGTGCTTTATAGGCTATAAATAAGCCCATGCGGATGATTGTACACACACATAATAATCAAGATAATAATATACTCATACTAGCCTAAGTTCATACTACAAGTCCCAAATATCCAGTAGTTCGCCCGAAATTCGATTCCTAGTACAAGGTATCGAGTTCATAGAAAAATCGTTGTATCTTGGGGACGTTTGCCGTTCAACCTTGTGTATTGTGCGGGGCAATTTCGTCTTACAGAGAGAGAGTCCAACTCTTGCCTCGGTTTTGCATCATTTGTCATTTTCTATAGCAATTAAAATCAACACTAGTGTCTGGACATCCACCCCAATCTGCATCTGTGTATGAGAATAAGCCTGTGACATTTGACTTATATAAATGCAAACCAAAGGTGATAGACCCACTGATGTAGCGAAGGACAAGCTTTAACGCAACCATGTATACGTTATGAGGGTCGTGCATATGAAGGCAAACCTATTGTACGGCATATGAAATATCCGTCCTTGTGAAAGTCAAATATTGTAAGGCGCCCGCCAACTGACGGTATTTGGTCGGATCACCATAGGGGTCGTCTGCCGAAGCACTTAGCTTCGACTTCGTATCAACCAGAGTCGGGGAAGGGCTACAGTGGGACATTCCCGCGCACTCAAGTATCTCTTCTGCATACTGCTTTTGAGACAGAAATAACCCATGTGCATCTCGAGTGACAGCAATTCCGAGAAAGTAACTAAGCGGACCAAGGTCCTTCATGGCAAATTCTGCTCCCAGAAGCGTCAAAATTGACTTACGGAGAGTTTCAGAAGAAGCTGTCAAAATAATATCATCGACATAAATCAATACATATGCAACATCAGTACCCCGATAATAGATGAATAATGAATGATCTGACTTGCTATGCAAAAAACCAAGTGTGGCGACAAAATCTGTAAAACGCTGGTACCAAGCCCGTGGGGCTTGTTTTAGGCCATACAGAGATTTCTTCAATAAGCAAACATGATCAGGAAAATCCGGGTCACGAAATCCCATTGGTTGATACATATATAATGTTTCATTGAGATTACCATGAAGAAAAGCATTCTTGACATCAAGCTGATGAATAGGCCAAGAATGAGATAATGCAATACTTAGTACCGTACGGATAGTGGCCGGTTTGACAACTAGACTAAAAGTCTCCTCACAATCAATGCCTTTTTGTTGAGACCTGCCATCACCTACAAGACGGGCTTTATGCCTCTCAAAAGAACCATCAGACTTCTTTATGTGGCGAAAAATCCACATAGAATGAATAATATTAATATTAGCAGAACGAGGTACCAACTCCCATGTCTTATTTTCAATTAGAGCATTATATTCATCTTGCATGGCATCTTTCTTATTTGAATCATGAAGGGCATTCACGGGATTTTTAGGTAATGGTGATATGGAGATGTTGGTGCCAGTATGGAAGGTGGAGGAATATTTTGGATTTGGTTTAAAAATCCCATTGCGTGCCCGTGTTGTCATACGGTGCAATATGGGATTTAAGGGACTTGGCCTGCTTTGTGGTGGATTAGTCAGGGAGAAAGTGGAGGGGAGTTGGGCTTGGGCAGGAGATGGGCCAGGAGAAGGAGTAGGCATGCTGCATAAACTAGGGGAGCAGCGTTGAGGAGATTGGTGGACTGGGCCATGCTAGGAAGTGGACCGGGGTTGGTTTGAGGGGTTTGGTCAACTGTAGTAGTGTTGGGTTGAGTTGTTTGTTTAGTGGAGGAATTCTGATGTATTTGATATGCTAAAAATGAATCTATGTCCAAGAAATCATATGTATGAGATTGAGGAGTGTGAATCTTGGCAAATGGAAAAATATGCTCATCAAATATGACATGACGGGCAATAAATATTTTTCGGCTCGACGAATCATAACATTTGTATCCCCTGTGGTCGGGTGGATATCCCAGAAAAACACAAGCAGTTGATTGTGGTTGCAATTTATGGATAGTAGGAGAAGAAAATAGAGGAAAACAAAGACAACCAGATACATTAAGATGTGAGAATGAAGGATCTTTTTGGTACAATAGTTGGGTGGGTGATTTGAAACCTAAAAATTTGGTTGGTAAGATATTTAGGAGATATGTAGCCATGGCAAGGGCGTGATGCCAAAAGGATGGTGGCATCGAGGCCTGAGCTAGAAGGGTCCGGACGATGTTATTTTTGGAGCGAATTTGATGTTCGGCTTTTCCATTTTGAGGGGAAGATGTGGACATGAAAGACGAAATAACATTCCATTATTTTTGGCAAATAATTGTAGTGGACCGTTATCAAATTCTTTGCCATTATCACATTGAAGATTTTTGATATTTCTCTCAAATTGAGTTTTGACAAAATTATGGAATGTGGTGAAGATGTAGTATACTTGAGATTTCTTAGAGATAGGGAAAGTCCACAAGAATTTGCTGAAATCATCAAGAATTAATATGTAGTATCGATGCCCATTAGAGCTAGCTATAGGCGAAGTCCACAAATCACTATGTATAATGTCAAACGGAAAGGCAGTAAATGTATTTGAATCATAAAAGGGTAATTTAATAAGTTTTCCCAAAGACAATAAGCATAAAAGGAATGTTTTTCTTTATTACAATCTATTAAATTTTTGTGACGAAGAGAGTGCAAAATATTATTCCCCGAATGACCTAAACGGCTGTGCCAAAGATCGGGTGAAATAGCAGTAAAAGCAGAATGTGGATGTAATGAGTTGGCCTTGGATAGAGGATATAGATCCCCGGTGCTATCACATCTCGTGAGTTTGGTCCCCGTCCGCAAGTCCTTCACACAAAAACCAAATGGGTCAAACTCAACAGAAACCAAGTTATCCGTGGAAAATTTACGGACCGATATGAGGTTCTTGATTAGTTTAGGAGCATGCAAGATGTTCTGCCATATCCATGTATTGGAATAAAATGCCCATTGCCAACAACAATTTGATGATTGATATTGCTCGAACTAAAATAAGAGGAGAGGGTACCTTGATCATACGTCATGTGAGGCATTGCACCGTTGTCGATATACCAATTTCCATTTGGTGGAGTAAGCCCAAGAGTATACATTGCCGCTTCAATATTCGTCGGAGTGTAGCTAACCGGAGCAGGGGCAACCGAGGAATGATGGGCTTGCTGTGGCATGGGATCGAGAACGTTGGGCCTGCTTTGAGAGGCTGGACGGGCCTGCTGGGCCGCAGGGTATGGACAAGGAGTAGCAGGAGCAGCCCACTGTCCATAAGGGGGATATACATATTGAGGAAGGTATATTGGACGCGGGCGCCAATAATTGCCACCGTGACCGGCGCCTGAATTCTGGACGCCGCCCCACCGCGGTTATTGCCGCGATTTCCACCTCCTTTCCCATAATTATTATTCTTCTTTTTATTTTTGTTATTGCTTTTGCCATTATTGTTGAAGTTGTACGAAGGATAATTATGAGAGTGAGAAGAATTATCAAAATCCATAGTACCTCCATTAGAAGCAATCAACGCGGCGGAGCCACCGGCTTCTTTGGATGCGTGGGCTTTCATGGTCCGTTCTGCTAGCTTGATACGGGAGCGTACCAATTCGAATAGAGGCAGAGGATCTTGATTTTGGACGTAGTCAACCGTGCCCCAATAAGCCTCCGGTAAACCTCCAATTAGATGTAGCACGAGGCGCCCGTTGGTGACCGGAGCATCTAGGTTTGCAAGCCTATCCGCAATAGATTTGACATGATTGCAATAAGCGTCCGCACTGGAGAAATTTGAGAGGTTAGCAGCAGTAAGTTCCTCTTCGAGATGGGTTGCCCGCGAACCCTTGTTGTCATGAAAGATGGCCTTCAACCGTTGCCATGCTTTTGCCGCAGTGTCGTCCTTGAACAGAATAGCTTGTAGAAGACCAGGAGAGATCGTCCCATAAATCCATTGTAAGACCACTGCATCAAGACGGTCATAGAGATCAATATCAGTCGCCTTGAGTTTGTCGATCGCCGCTTTGGCCGTGGCGTCCGTAGGAGGCTCGGTGTGATGGAGCAAGTTGTGGACGCGAACCCGTACCTTGAAAAGGGTAGCCCATGAATGATATAAGTCGGTCTCATCATCCAACGTGATAGAAATCAAGGATTTCACATTGGTGATTGAAAGAGCAGGATGGTATTTGGTGGTGGAGTCCGACATTAGGGATGTGGAAGGGATACAGAGAAGAGGGTTGAAGAGAGTGAGAGAGGTAGAGAGGAAGAGATGGCTGCTAGGTGGTTGGAAAGTAAAACCTAGACCGATACCATGTTGGAAGTTGATTCCGTGCCCTTATTTGATGTGTAGTCCCCACATATATACAAGATGGAAACATAATAAACTCCTTGATTGATTCCTAGAATAAAAGCACATTGCTAAACAAGATATGCTAGCTGCTAAACAATGCTGACAATAAGTGCTAGGGAATAGTACAAATTATATTATAAAATAATATAACTAACAATTATTATATTTGGTTGGTGATTTATTTGAATTTAGGAAAACAAAATTAAATAAACATGGTTTTGTTGGTTAGTTTGATTGAGTTTAAAATGATTGTCATATTAAAGAATGGGTTAAAGAAACGGATATTCAAACAGTCACCCTATCGGGTGGGAAATAATTAAGAGTGACAGAAAGTACGAGTTTACCATAAAGTTACCAAATATATCAAAAATTTCGGTATATTGAATTTTCGGTATGGGAATGCTGTGAAATTTTGTTATTTTTGATTATTTCGGTTTATATTGAAATATCAAAAAAAGATCGGTATTTCAATAAATGTCGGTTATCAGTTTTTTTTCAGTATTTTAGTTGTTCAATATTCCGTATATATCGGTATATTCAAATTTTTCGATATTTTGATCATTCGGTATTTCGATAGGTTCGCTATATACCGATACCGAAGGTACGATATCGATATGGATCGAAAGTCATACTGAAATTTAGATATAATGAATTTTGGTATACCGAAATTTTTCGTACGATATCAATATTAATTTTATTGTGCCGAAAATTTCAGCGAAATATTCAGTGTCGACAGATAATTTCGGTACGGTACGAATACCGCTCCTAAAAATAACTGGGCTCATGAATTAGATTCAACATGACTTATTAATACAACTGGACTTATGAATTGGATTCAACGGACTTATTATAAAACTAGGGTTACGATTACGAACCATTTAATCAAACGAAAAAAAAAAAAAAAAAGGCCATTTAACCAAATAATGTATCAGCATCTTAAAACTTATTAGGGTCTTAACCTTAACCAACCAAATTCAAGGAGTGGAGATAATTACTACTATCTCCGTTTTCTTATAATTTCAACATCTGAATTTTCGCGTTTGTCAATACACAACTTTAATCTTTAATATCTTTAATTTTTTATTTTTAAAAATTATAAGAAGTTGATATTTTGAAAGTATATTTCGAGATGAATCTAACAAGATCTCACATGACTATATTTTTTATATGTATAAATCACAAAAGACAGTAAAAAAAGAGTATGTGAACAATGTAATAGTCAACACGTTGCAATAATGAAGTAAGAGAGGAAGTATATACTTAACGACGTATATTCACAACAACAACAACATTACCCCAATGCATCAACGACTCCCGCAGAAAGTGGGGTAAGGGTGGATCGGATGTACGCAGCCTTACCCCTATCTTAACGCAGAGAGACTGTTTCCGAATGATCCAAAATGAAAATTGCACTGAAAATTGCATGGAATGACTAGTACTTCATGAGAAAAAGAAGTGCAACCAATTTAGTGAGTCATTTTGTTTTATTCCATTATAATTCAGAACCAAAGAATAAGAGTCTTTGACTCCATTGGAAACAATGAAAACTATTAACGACATATATTGATTGTATGAAATACATAAATGTTATATACAAACTTACGTGGTACTCTCTCCGTTTTGCCCAAAATTTTATATTTCTTTTGAAGTTGTTATTTTAGTAAATTTATATATATAACTTTTCACAATCAAAATTAAACAGTCAACTTTTACTTTTTGATCTCCACCGAACATTTATCATCATTATTTTTACTAATTAGTATCTAAAATATACCAAATATATACCCTTTGTTAATCTTTGGCTATAATCAATTGAGAATTGATTATGAACAAAAGTTTTAGCACAAAATCTTTACTTATATAAATTACACGATAACGATATGACATACTTTTACATATGAGTGGTATATTGTACCGTCCTAATTTTTTTGCTCATACCGTATTTCGTATCAAATTTTTTAGTACAGCAAAATTTATACCGACGTGGTACCCAAAATTTCGGTAACCATATATGATTTTCATT
This sequence comes from Orobanche coerulescens, assembly GCA_033398695.1. Taxonomy (NCBI): domain Eukaryota; kingdom Viridiplantae; phylum Streptophyta; class Magnoliopsida; order Lamiales; family Orobanchaceae; genus Orobanche; species Orobanche coerulescens. Next base: position 8,470,317 of record CM065805.1, on the reverse strand, counting down.
CCGTAACAATATATCGTGCCAGAATCTCAGTACACTTAACTTTATTTCAGTATCTGTATATTCAAACTTACCGAAAATTTTTTGATATATCGACATATATCGGAATGCCAAACAATTAAAATATCGAATAAATTTTCGACATAGCGAATAACCGAACTTACTAAATATATAAAATTTTCATACCGTTAGCGTGTCAACGATTTTCAATAATTCGTTGGTACAATAGACTCACTATTTCGATATTTTATATTTTTTCCTCACCCATACTTCTACATAGACCTGGCAATTCGTTCGTGTCGTGTATTTTCGTGTCGTGTACTTTCGTGTTTCGTGTACCAACAGTCCAAACCCATACACGACACTGAATGAATTCGTGTCATGTCGTGTCGTGTACCGCGCAAATTCGTGTCGTTTCGTGTCGTGTTTTCGTGTCATGCACATAGTATAAAAATAAATATTAAAATATTATAAAAAATAATAATTTTAATATTATAATATTATTTTTATAGGTTTTAGTAGACGAAATGAAACGAATGGCAACGAAAACACGAATGTTTATACGAAATTTATGAAAGTTCACATTATATTTTCAAATTTTAAAGTTTAGTATAAACAAAATTCATAAAATATATATTTTTATTAAATTAAATAAAAAATATTATATATATTTATTTATTTATTTTGTGTACCTCGTGTCGTGTCGTGTATCCGAAGGGTAAACACAAACCCAACACTAAATCTCGGTCGTGTACTTTCGTGTTCGTGTATTTTCGTGTCGTGTACTCAAAATACAAACCCAAACACTAAATTTTCGTGTCGTTTTCGCGTCGTGTTTTCGTATCGTATGGTAAATTGCCGGGTCTACTTCTACGTCAAGTTTGGAGATGCTCTTAACCTCCTAAATTTAGCTTTGACATCACTATTTTTGCTCAAATAAGCAAACTTTCCTTGAAGAACTAAAATAGTAAAGGGTCGAATTGCTAATAAACCCAATCCTCAAGGACCGCAAAGCAAAATAAAGCTGGAGCGGAATCAAGATGGGACCCAGCAGACGAAAAAGCCCTCACACCGCCCACCCTTTGACTACTACTAACGCCAAATTCATGAGTTAGCCGTTGAGACATCGCAGATAACCTCCTCATAAACATTTTCTCCGGAAAAAAAAAAAAAAATTAAACCAGTTCTGAACTTCTGATCATCCCCAAATTCAAGTTAAATTCGCTGGATTCTTATTTTTCCTCACAGTTTCTGGAATATGGATGATTCATTTTCCGACAGCGATGGGGAGAAAGCAGTGGAGGAGCTCTTATCTCAAGCTATGGACTCCACGATCCTCGAGCAAGTGGCCGCCATTAACTGTGCTGGTTTCGCTGATTCTGGCCTTCCTTCTCACCTCGAAACTCGATTTCAGAGGCTCAAATCTTTCCCGTCGTCGACCACTCCGAAGCCCGCTTCTTTATCCACGAAAAGCTTCAATCTTCCGCATCCGCCCGATTCCAGTGATGAAAGATATGTGGAGAAAGGTCGTGGAGAAGTGCCGCCCACCCGTCCGACGAAAAGCCCAGAAGAAAAACTCGGTTCGTCTGATAGTGGTGAGGGGTTTTCGCCTTTCAAGGAAAATCGGCGAGGGAAAATGGAGAAAAATGGGAGAGGAAAATCGCCCCCGTCTTCTTTTTCTTCTTATTCGAGTGAGGGTTTTTCCGTTAGGTCTGTTTCTCCACCTGTGAAAAGCGGTTGTTTCTTGTGTTCTCAGAAGAAGGTGTCGTCCAAGAAAAAGAACAAAGAAAACAGGGGTTTGGATTTGGGGTTTGATTGGGGTAAAAATCACGAGCTTTTATCTGATTTGAGTAATTTCTCAGTGAACAGTCAGAAAAAGATGAGGAAAAAGGCTGTGGAGGAAGAGGAGAGGATTTGTAGGGAGGCTGATAAAATTGTGAAGTGGGCTAAGCAAGCTTCTGCAAGGATGGTTGTTTCAGGCATTGAAAATGAGATAAGTGATGATGATGATGATGAGAATGCTAAGTTTCACTAATTTTTAATCTTTTTGGGTTCTATATCCATATAAAATATAGTGATGGCTAGCACTCGCGCAACGGCGCAATGGTGCTGGTCACGGGTTCGAGTGGTGGAAACGGCCTCCTCTTGCGGAAATGCAAGGGGATGCGGTCATACATATACGACCACGCTACTTTCGCGCGTATGGTTTGTCCTTTATTCATATATAATATAGTATGATTTTTTTCTTTTTTTCTGCAGTTTGTTGTTATATCCTTAGATATTGTGTTTGGATCTGCTTTGAGGAGCTTACTTATGAAATATGCATATACAGAATATATAAATTAAATTGTATAAGGTATGGTTTATCTACTGTAATGATCCTTTTGATGTGTTGTTTATTCTTACTTAGACTTTCAGTATCCAATTTGATTGAGTTTGTTATCGAAAATTCATTAGACCATGAACTACCCTGATCAGAAGTTTGGTCATCAATAACCCATGGACATAGTAATGACCTAATATTGGGTCACCACAGTGAGTTGTGGTGCTGTGCTGTTTCTATGAAGCATGGACTCGATATGATACGTTATCGATATGGAAATCGTATTTTTTTCCAAGATACAGGACACGATAGTTCGTAAGCACATATCAGTTTTAACCTAACGGTAACCTCCATTATGTACAGGATATATAAGGGCAAGGATAGATATTCGAATAAACCATCCGGAAAATATGGTTTGGTTCCTGTCTCTTACTTTTAAGATCCGGACCGTTTTTAGGTTTCCGTTTTGTATTCAATTTCTTTTTAATTGCTAAGATCCATACACACTGGATTTTAATTTTTTATGTATATAAAAATTAAGAGAAATGATAGAGCCACATCTCTCCAATCAAACCCCATACACACCCGTGCTTTATGGGGTTGTACCGTATACTTTATAGATATAATATTATTATGATTATTTTATTTATAAAGTATAAGGTACAACCCCATAAAGCCGAGTGTGTATAGGGTGTGGTTGAGGAGAGGTGGCTCTATTATTCCTCAAAAATTAAATTGCCATTAATTTTTAAGAGATAGTTGAAAGGTTTGAGCAATGGGAATATGAAGAATCGTTGACTTGTGTTTCATATGTTGGAAATTGATTTAAAAGTGAGTTTTGGCACAATTTTGATTTTTTCTAATAATAGTAAAATATTTAATTCTAAATTTTGAATCTACTTTTCGAGGAGATAATTATAATATTTTATTTTTCTCAAAATTAATTTCGAGTGAGTGGGAATAAATAATTAAATTTGGTCATTTAATTGAGTTTAATGGGAATAGAAAGAGCTAAAATGGGATATGAAAATGCAACTCATCTTGGAAAAATGAAGTCTTCTTAACTAGTTACGAGTAAGAAGGTGGTAGTTCAACAAGCTCGTAGTCTACACTGGTAGATCGACGCTGCAAAGTCCAAACATGCGCGTGCCGCTGCCGCTTCTGTCCACCGTTGCTGGCTCGGCTCGGACTTGGGACTTGTGGTTCTTGGTTCTTGGTTCTTGGCAATTGGACTTTGGGCTGAACTTGTGGCTTGTGGCTTTGGAGTTCGAGCTGAAATTATAATAGTTTTGCAGGCCTAATGAACTTGACTCAACCTTAATCAAGCTTGAACTGACCTAGAGCTGAAGATGTCCTTCTGGAACATGACTTTTCACTCTCCAGAATTGTACTCCATGAAATTAACACACCACTTATGGTGGTGACTCTTGAGCTTAAGGGTTACTGAAAATTTATGGCTCTTTAAATTTGTAGTAACCCACCACCTGATGGAGTGATTTTGGACCCTATAAAAGTTATAGAGAGTTTTTTGTATTCCATTTTACACATGCAAACATACAGCAAAGCACATTGAGGTCATATTTTTCTCTGTCACTTTTAAAGAAATCATGGAATAAATCAATGAGTTTATTTTAGTTTTAAATCTTATTTAATTAATGTAAAATAACAAAATAAGTAAATAACTCAAATTTACTAAATTATATAATTACTGATTTTATGAATTTTCAAAGAGATATTTTTAAATAAATAAGAAAATAAATTAATAACAATATACTAATAAGTGTATTAATCTTTGTACAAAAAGAATTTCAGGAAATAAAATTTGATCGTTTTAAGTGATTTTCAAGTGCTTTTTTTTTAGTTTTAAGAAATTTATTAATTTATCTACTTTGAAATCAACTATATTTTGGAACTTCTTGATTTGCTTTTGTATTTTAAATTATATCCAAATAATCTATGTATTTTTTTTCAAATATAAGTTAAATTATCTCATTTTTAGTCATTTAACAAAAACCGGTTAATACTTAACGATTTGGACCATTTTGGCAAAAAAAGACCAACTATTTATGCGTTCTCTTGAATATAAAATGTGTCAACTTTAATACTTCTATATATTAAGTTAACTGTTTGAAAATAATATCATATAAAAATGATATAAATTTTTAACTGAACCAAATATCACTTAGGTTTTTTCTAATACAAGTTTCACAAATTACTAAAAATACTCTAATTACTTTTTTCTTCTTTTGAATGTAAATTTCTTGAATTTAGTAAAGTTCAATGCCTGAAAAGTACCTTATAAAATTGGGCATTATTTACTTTTAAAAAATGAGGATAATTTTAATTAGGATATGATGTGGATGCAGTTTTCTTAGTTAACCCCGCGATTGGTATATTTACAATAAGTCATACAAGTAATTCATTTATATATATACTACGATGATGCTGCCTTTTTTTCCGGCAAATTGGGAAATACTTAATTTTAAGTTATAAGTCATATTTCCTTACTTTGTAATTACAAAACCTATTTTAAAATGAATATATATATATATATATATATATATATACATATATATATATATATATAGTTTCACTTCAACCAAATACCGTCGAAATTTTTTTGTAATACAAGTTTCAGAAATTATCAAAAGTACTTCAACTCTTTTTCTATTTTTCTAATACAAAATGGGTAGACTTTAATACTCTTTAATGTGAAGCTAAATATTTGAAAAAATATCATATAAGCATAAATATGTTGTTTCACTTCAGTCAAATCAATTGAATTTTTTTTTGTAATTTTTTAAAATTTTAAGGTCGTTTTTAATTAGGATAAAATTCGGATGTATATTTTTTAACTTATCCAAGCTATTCTTATATTACAATCTAAATTGTGAAATTTCTTGGTAATTTTAAGGCTAGGACTTGGATGTAGTTTTCTAAATTAACATGTATATTTATAATAGGTCATACAAGTAATTAAATTATATATAATAATTATTATATTTTTATTGCGATTTGGGAAGTGCTTAATTTTAAGTTATAAGTCAAACTCTCTTATGTATTTCCAAAAACTTTTTAAATTTCAAATTTTGCTAAAATTACCCTTGCCACAATTATTTAGTATAATTCTACATATGAAGTTGTACTAAAGGACAATGCATATATCGTTTATTCAGGTATAAGCTCTTATTCACTTTGGCATCATTGCAAACTCATAAGACTGACCAAGTATATGAGATTAATTGTTGGACAGACAATGTTATCTCACCATCTACAAGAAATTAAGGACTTATCCGAATGAATCTTCAAAATTGTATATGGTGAGCTGGGTGAAGAAATCTTGATTGATATTCTTGATATTACTAATCCCGAATGCCGAAAATCATATTGCAGTCATTGTTGAAAGCACTCTCACTCACTTATAAGTAACTTTCCATAAAGTAATTTTTTGAAGAAAGAGCAATTCTGGCGTCAACAAACGACGTTGTGGAGATAGTAAACGATTACGTGATGTCTATAATTCAAATAGACAAGCGGATAGTATCTGCAAAAATCCGCGACCTCTAAAAGTCAAAATCGAATATATCAAATGGATTTTTTTGAATAACATCAAGTGTTCTAGAATTCCAAATCACGTATTGAAATCGTAAGCTAAAGTTTAAATTATGCCAATTCAAAATATGGAGGATTATACAATGTCACATCATTAATAATTACCCAAATCTGTAACTATACTATTGAACAAAAAATTCAGGGAATTTTTTTGAGTAAAGTATTTATTCCACAATTGAAATTAAGCTCGTTAGATAGCAGATTACCATTTAAATTTCAAATACGTCAGTTCCCACTTATTATGAGCTCTGCCATGACTATATTTAAGAGTCAAGGTCAAACGCTCTCTCATGTCGGTATGTATCTTCCAAGACCCGTATTCCATCATGGTTGACTTTATGTAGCCATATCAAGAGTGAAGATCATGAAAGATTAATCTTTTGTTGCGATTAGAATGGTGTAATCACGAACAGAATAAATAATGTAGTTATAAAGAAGTATTATGAAATTTATAATAAACGATTTACATATTATATATTTACATAAGAGATTTTTTTTTTTGCGTTCCTGTGTAAGTACACGGGTGTTATACTAGTTTATATAAGGATAGATAGTAGGTTGGTGAAGAGGCTAAGACAGGATTCAAGAAAGATTTTATGAGAAGTTCCTCACTAACGTGTCAATGCCAACAAAGATTTTATTAATCAATTAAATGCCTGAATTTTATCCACGTAATCAGAAAAAGAAAAATTCAGATATTAAATTCACTAAAATAAAGAGATTTTAAGTTTATTAAATTTTTTCATAAAATCTGAAATATAACATGTGGAAATTTACAAATATATAAAATTTAAACTGCTTAATCTTGGCCAAAACAAACGTATCCAATCACGGCCTAAACTGCTTAATCTTGGCCAACCAACATACCACATGATTGAAAGCATTGAATCGGCCATTAATACGACGCATATGATCAGCATATGCCGTTTCGAGAGTAACATTTGAATGCATTTGATTACTAAGGGGGTGAGGAGTGGAACTTTCATACCCTAATACCCTGAGGGTGTCACATCACCTCTATCCAATAAAAACATTTCAATTCAAAACTATCCCAATACTACCCTAACACTACTCTACGTGGACGGAGTGGTACCCTAGTACCCGAATTTCATTTTTTTTTTTAATACATAAAACGCAAACACAAACAAATTCGCAAACACAAGACCTGCAAAAAAAACTTCACATCTTCTTCTTCTTCACTTAGTCTTCTTCTTCTTCCAAGACCCGCAAAAAAAAAAAAAAAAAAAAAAAAACCGCAAACACAAACACAAGGACACACATACTCGCTCGGTAGTTTCATCCTCCCACCTTCTTCCTTATCAAACCAAAAAAGAAGCACGGGTAGCTGCAAAACCAAACCACCTTCTTCCTCCCACCTGCAAAACCAAACCAAAAAAGAAGACAAAAGAAAAAAAAATACAAACACAAGCATGGGTACTCGATCGAGTTCCGAGCTCGAAAATCCTACCCGCCCCCCTAACCCGCACTACACGGAATGGTGTAGCCGAGCGGGTTCACGAGCTCGATTTGCAACCCGACGTCAACTCCGTCTGCCCTAAGAGACTTATATATATATATATATGTGTGTGTGTGTGTGTGAGATCAAATGAGAATTGTTTTTATCCTGCGAATTACGAATATTCATGAATTTTGTATTAATTATGCATGAAATATATGCATTTCGTGCATCAAAATTGCAATGCATTAAAATATGCATTATATATGCATCAAAATATCGAGGATAAAACTTTTTACGTACCGTAATTTTCGACCTTTTTCAAAAACATCTCTCTAAAGTTAATTTCGCCAATTGCATCCCAAATTTTTGCTAACTGTACAATTTACGTCCAAAATTTTACCGGAGTCACCGGAATGTGCCAAAACGACGTCGTTTGGCTGACGTGTCATCCCAATTTGGGGATCTCCGATTTGGACGCTGATGTGGCTATCTTGGGCTAATAATTATGGATTTTTTAATTAATTTTAATGCCACATCATTTCCAGATTATTTTTTATTGTTTCTAAACTTTTATGTATTTTCTGGAAATTAAAAAAAAATATTTCAGACTAATATTTAAATTTCCCGACTAATATATTATATATGGAAATTATAAAAGTTTAAGAAAATAAAAAAAATGAAATTAAACTTTGATATATTTAGATAATCTATTCCCGACTAATATATTTTTTTTCAGATTTATTATTTTTATTATCTGAATACAAATCTGAATATATTATTTTTATTACCGATAATTTTTTCAAATTTTTATTCTATTATTTTTATTATATAAAACTTTAAAAAAATCTGAATAAATTTATTTTCAGATTTAGTATTTTTATTATCTGAATAAAAATATGAATATATTATTTCTATTCCCGATAATTTTTTCAGATTTTTATTCTATTATTTTTATTATATAGAATTTTAAAAAAATCTGAATAAATTTATTTTCAGATTTAGTATTTTTATTATCTGAATATATTATTTCTATTCCCGATAATTTTTTCAGATTTTTATTCTATTATTTTTATTATATAAAACTTTAAAAAAATATGAATAAATCTATTTTCAGATTTATTATATTTATTATCTGAATAAAAATCTGAATATATTATTTTTATTCCTGACATTTTTTTTCAGATTTTTATTCTATTATTTTTATTCTATTAAACTTTTATTCTAGATAAATTGTCTACATATATAAAAGTTTAATTTCCAGATTATATTTTTATTTTTTTAAACTTTTATAATTTCCAAAAGTTTTATATTATTCGGGAAATTTAAATATTAGTCGGGAATACAATTTCTTTTAATTTTCAGAAAATATATAAAAGTTTAAAAAAACTAAAAAAATAATCTGGAAATGATGTGGCATGTAAATTAATTAAAAAAGCGACAGTTATAACCCCAAGATAGCCACATTAGCGTTCAGGCTGGAGATCCCCAAATTGGGATGACACGCCGGCCAAAACGACGTCGTTTGGTGCATTCCGGCGACTCCAGTGAAATTTGGGACGTAAATTGTATAGTTAGCAAAAATTTGGGATGCAATTGACGAAATTAACTTTAGTGGGATGTTTTTAGAAAAGGTCAAAAGTTACAGGACGTAAAAAGTTTTATCCTTCCAAAATATCGATGCATTAAAATATTGCATTATATGCATAAAAATTTTGTGAAAATAAATCTAGGTCATCTATTTATCAAGATCTATGGAAGAAATCCATTCTTATTTCTTAACTTAAATTGCACTCTCACCTCAACTCACCCCTATATATATGAAATTTATTTTGAGAAATAAGAATACATTTCAATCCTTGATTGCATGTGATGGATGGTCCGAATTGTTTAAGATTTGGAATGTTTTTTTATCTAATTCCTCATTTGTTAAATTGATAAGTAATATATGGAAGAAGTGAATAAGTGAATAAGAAAATTACCAAAATTAATCTAAAGTACAAAATTTTACTTAAGATTAAAGAACCTAATTATTTTTGTAACTATCTATTTTAATGAAAAGGCTTCTAATTTAATCAATCAATGGAGAAAAAGATATTAATTTGTGTTGATTATATGCTCCTTCACTTTATGTTAGGTGTCATTTTATTTTTATTTTTTCTGGTTGAATTTTAACCATATATAAAATATATAATAATAACTTTTTTGAAAATCATAGTATTTTATTTGCATTAAGTACTTTTACAACATATTTTTTCAATCCTTTTGCCTTTAAACTCTACCTGAAGAGTCTATTTTGATTAAAATTTGAGCAATTTTAACGGATGTACAATTCGTTTCAAATCATATATTCTCAACTGTTTTTTTATTATTATTCCAATCAATTAATATTATAATTTGCATAATAAAAAATTAATTTTTATATATTTTTATAAATTTTAATTAGGTATTAAAAATTAATTTTAAAAATGTACTTTTCTGTTGCACAAACTTTTATTTTCGGAAGCAGACTTTTTAATTTGGACGGAGTAAGTAATATTATTTTTGTTTTTCCTTTGATTACATAATTAACCATTTTAACTGGTCATAATAATACAATTAACCATTTTAAATGGTCATAATAATACATATGACAGGCTAGAGCCAGGACATGAATTTCATAATTTCCATATATAAAATCTGTTTCGGTAAAAAAAAAAAAAAAAAAGCATAGTATATACACATAAAATCCCCACGGTTTCACTACTCCAGGTTAATCTCTATACTAATGAAAGGTTACCATAAATGAAATACTATACTAGTATTGCTGTAAACTTAGTGAATCAAGCTAATTATATATTCCATCCGTCCACCAATTAAGTTAATACTTTCTCGTCCCAATTAAAATTAACAGAGTCTGTATATTTGATATATTTTAGATAATAATTGATATAAATAATGATGGTAAATATGTTGCGACGATTAAAAAGTAAAAAATATTGATGATGAATGTATGGTGGAAATTAATAAAAATAATTGTTTGATTTGATTGTAAAAAATGATATATGTAACCTTACTAAAAGAGGAACTTTTTGATTGAAATATAAATCTTTGGATGAGACGGAGAGAATACCCATTTCGATACAGGTTTTAACAAAAATTGGTGGATTAAGGCCCTGTTCTTTTGGACTTATTTTTTGATTTTCGATTGATTCGATTGATTGATTCGATTCGATTGATTCGATTCGATTCGAGTCCATTCGATTCGATTCAGTCCATTCGATTGATTGATTCGATTCATTCGATTCTTCTTCTTCTTATTACTATTATTAATCTTAATTGTTATTATTGTTATTATTATTAATAATATTACTATTATCGTTGTTGTTGTTAATTACTATTATTATTATTATTTACCATTATTATTATTATTTACCCTTAATATATATTCCAATTGATTCGATTCGATTCGATTGATTCGATTCGATTCGGATCCATTCGATTCGATTGATTCGATTGATTCATTCATCCAAAAAAGCAGGCGCAAGATGAATTGGAGTGAGTTGAACGAGTTAGTCACGGGTTTCAATAAAAGTAAAAATTATAGATAAAACTGGAATAAAACAAACGTTAACTTAATTGGTGGAAGAACGAAAATAACAAAGGCTTTTCTACCGTCACTCTAGAAAAACTTGGTCTGACGTTAGGTCGGTGTTAAAATTATATTTTTTTTATATTTGTCGATTTCAATCCGTACAGTTCAATCCTAACAAGAAGAATATACAAACTTGAATCGACAAATATAAATAAATATGTAGTATAATTAGATGTATTTTCTTATCGTCAGGTCGGAAAAACTTAGTTTTATATTATGCTGGTACTAAAATTGCATATGTTTCCATATTTGTTGATTCCAATCCGCACAGTTCAACTCTAATAAGAGGAATATACAAATTGAAATCGATAAATTGAAAAAAAAAATATGTAATTTCAGCATCAGCCTAACGTCAGGCCAAATTTTATTGGCCGTAGAAAAAAACTTTTAACTTAATTTTTGGACCGAAGGAGTATTAATTTTAGCTACATTGTATTTTTTTTATGTGAACGTACGTGTAACGTATACGAATTAATTGCATGTTTCCATGACGAGGCCTAAAATTTAATGACGTAAATCATATGCAATCAATTTAAATTTTAGATTGCAATGAATCAGTTACCTTTTTTATTTAAACATATATACAAAATTAATAATGAACCAATCTGAACCCAAATTTTTGAAAGGTTGCTCTATTTATTAATTTTTCCCGTTAATTTCTTGCAATAAATTATTGGAAAGAGAAAAAAAATATCGTTTGACTTTTTTTTTTTTACCTAATTTTTCCCTATAAATTACTGTAACACATCCTCCCAAATTCACCATTTTCAAATCTCCCTATCTCACACAAAAAATTACATTGTGTTATTACATTTAATCATGGCTTTTTACTACAAACCCTTGTCTTTTTTTCTTTACCCACTCATTCTATCTTTCTTTGGTAGTGTTTATTTGCTATCTTGGATCGAAGCCGCTAAAACCGGCGGCATAACCGTCGATTTGATCCATCGTGACTCTCCTCTTTCGCCTTCTTACAATCCTTCGAAATCACGCTTCGAACGCCTGAGGAGCGCTTTCGAACGTTCGTTTTCACGTAAATCATCTCTCGTGTACTTATCCTCTGCAAGGACAACCTCGATGCCCCGAAAGGATGTCCAAGCTCCGATAAGCCCCAACGGCGGGGAATACTTGATGGAAATCGGTATCGGGACCCCACCGGTCCAAATCCTAGGTATTGCCGACACCGGGAGCGATTTGACTTGGACACAATGCAAACCATGCTCAAATTGCTACAAGCAAAAGGCCCCTTTGTTTGATCCTAGGAAAACAAGAACATATAGAACCGTTTCTTGTCAATCCCAGCTATGCTCTCAAGTCGGCAGTTCGTCTTGCGGCGATAAGAATGTCTGCGGCTACCAATATTCCTATGGCGATAGCTCTTACACGTTCGGCGACCTATCCGTAGAAACCTTCACATTTAATTCTAGTGCGTCGTACCGTAATGTCGTGTTTGGGTGTGGGCACGAAAATGGAGGGGCTTTTAGCGATGCCGGGTCGGGTATAATCGGTCTAGGTGGCGGCCCGCTATCCATAATAAGCCAATTAGGCCAATTCGATATCGGGGGTCGATTTTCGTATTGCCTCACATACGTTACTTCAAATGCTACTAGCAAAATAAGTTTGGGCGCTAACGCTGTCGTCGCGGGGCCCGGTGTGGTCTCGACCCCATTGGTTAAAAAGGAACCCGATACGTATTATTATCTGACGCTGGAGGGTGTTAGTGTCGGAACCAATAGAGTTGATTACAAGTCCGATTTAATTTCCAAGCCATCGTCGGTCGATGAGGGTAACATCATTATCGACTCGGGGACGACATTGACTTTCCTGCCCTCGGATATTTACCGCGGCCTAGAATCGGCTCTTGTGGAGACTATGAAGGGAAAACGTGTTAATGATTCACAAGGATCTTTCAACCTGTGCTATGAGAAGTCTAGCGATTTTAGTGCCCCGCCCGTGGTGGCGCATTTTACGGGTGCGGATGTGGAGTTGACACAAGGAAGCACGTTTTTGGAGGTGGAGCCGGGAGTTATTTGTTTGACGTTGGTGCCGTCGGAGGATTTGGCGATTTTCGGGAATTTGCATCAGATGAATTACAAGATTGGGTACGATATCGTGGATCAAAAGGTTTATTTTCTGCCAACGGATTGCTCCAAGTCACAGTGAAACGAAGTATTTGATTAATTATTCGTCTCAATAAAAGTTTAATTATTAGTAGTGATGTTTTGTTTATTCTTCTCTAAGTTATTGAATGTCAAAATCATTGGTAGTCTCTCTGTTTATTTGTTTCAAGTAACGGTTCGATTTGTGTTCGATATTATTTGTATTGATAAATATAAAAAATATATTATTCATTTTGTTGTTTAAATATGTTAAAAAGTAATCAATTAAAACAAAGAGTTGAACGTTCAGTTAAAAATAATAAAATTTGCTCTTATAATTTAATGCTCATTATTTTTAATAAAAAAATATATTTTTTTGTTGTTGGTGTTAACTAACATTATGTGAGAACATAATGAACATCCATTCATATAAAATGAACATTTAATTTGAAAATAGTAAATATTAATGATAAAATAAATAGCTGCATGCACTTGGATACAAAATATAACGGCTAATTGAAAAGAGAAAATTTTGGCCTTTATTAGAAAAAAAAAATAATCACCGAATTGAGAACTTAGAAAAGTTGATTCATATTGGAGAAAAAAAATGAAAGATTAGTATCCCGCCCCTTAAGAACACATACAAGTTGCTCGTATTGTTATATACATACATACTTGTCTATTTAAACTACACTTGCCATATTATATTACATCAACCTAAATATGGCAGGGGGAACATTTTACTGAGTGTATAGTACTCCCTCCGTCCCGATAAGCTTGGCACGTCTGACTTTTCTGGTCAATTTTTTTTTAATTTTGACCAAAAAAAATAGAAATAAATCGATCATGAAATGTATTTTCAAAATATTGTGATTTTATAATATTTATAATTATAAAATTATAAATCATCATGGTCAAAATGTTGTTAGTTTGACCAGAAAAGTCAAATGTGCCAAGCTAAATGAGACAAAATAGTACTAATATTTTTCATTCTAGTTTTTTCTGGTAAATATTATCCCGCACCTCATGGACACCTAGCAATGTCTCTTTTGCTATATTTAGAGTGATATACTACATCCGTCCCTATTTAGTTGTTCTATTTTGATTTTCAATGGTCAAATTGACCAATTTTTAATCAAAGATTATGAATAATTCTTTTTATTTTTAGAAAGTAAAAATTCCATTTTAAAATAGATTATATGTCCTTTACAATGATATAATTTTTTTTTATTTTATCAATTATAAAAAATTCGTAAATTTCAATCAAATTTTAGTCAATTTGGCCGGTCAAAAGTCAAACTGGACAACTATAAAGGGATGGAGAGAGTATTATATATATAGTTATATGTTTCGGCAAGTTAATTGTCATTCATTATTCCGTGTTTATCACTAATTAATTTTCTTATTTTATTAAATCTAGTCTCCAACCTTTCAAACTAATAATTATGTTTCGGAAAGTTAATTGTCATTAATTAGGGTTAAATATGGTATATTTTTTTTGGTATACAGAGCTAAATTTGGTATACAAATAAGCCTTAATAATTCGTGTGATAATTATAGAGTGACAAATAAAATGAATAGAAAGAAGTATAAATTACCATCCGAAGGTGAATTTTGGAATCCCGCGAATTGTGTGAATAAGCTAGTTGATTGATAAGTTAATTTTTTCAAGCTTATGAAAAAAGAAGTTAACTTCTCATCTTTATATATTCTATACGAGTCATTCAGACCCGGGCGATGCCCCGGGCTGTATATGATGGTATTATATATTTAAATTGTTATTGTTCAGCACAAATTTTCGTTATTTTGATCATGGATCCGTCATTTATTCTTGTCATTTTATATTCGGGACGTATTTTTGTCATTGTATATATAAGTTGTCATGGTAGCATACATTTTATAGCATGATACGTATTTAAAACAGTTTATTGACATGTAATCTTTTAAGATGTATTTTTTACGTAATATTTTTTGTCTATTTATTTTGGTATTGACTCTATCATTTTTAATTGGAACTAACTAATATTAATACATTGAGCTAAGTTATAACTATTTCTTATGATAGTCAACGATGCCGCACGATGCGTGTCTTTGTATAGAAGTTTTCATAGATTTAAAATACGTGCGATGCATGGGCTATATAGAAGTTTTCATAGCGTAATATTCGGCATTTATTTTCGTCATTTTATATTTAAGTTTTCATGGTGTCACACATTTCTTTAACTTTATACGTACTTAGAATACTTTATTGAGTTGCACATGAGTTGTATATAAGTTTTTATATCGTAATCTTCAGAACTTATTTTCGTCATTATATATCTAAGTTGTGATGGTATCATATTTCTAAGCATGACACACATTTAAAATAGTTTATTGACATTAAAAGAGTATATGTGAAGAGATTTTTTTCAAGATGTTACATTGAAAATATTCTATTCACATGTAATTTTTTAATATGTATAAGTTACATAAATTATTTTAAATATGAAGCGATGAAATTAATGTTGGAGACCTTTTATATTCATCCACGTGCAATGCACACATGTTTGGACTGCCTCAGGACCCATGCGATGCACTCAGGTTGGATCTAATTGTTTTTTTCGTAATGTTCGGGACTAATTTTCGGTTCATGTTTGAAACTCTCATTTTTTTGTGACGGACTTCGTTGTTCAAATAAATTACATTATTAAAAGCAAACTATAAAACAAATTTCCTTTTTAACAAAACTATAAAAACATAAAACATTAAAGTGATTAGTATATTCAAGAGTATAAATTATAATTCGTATAATAAATTATAATTCGTATAGTAAAATATTGCATGTTTAATTTGTAACGTACTATTATTATGAATGCCAGGTATTCATCTATATTGACATCGGTGGCCGTGGCGTTGTTGTTGTTGTTGTTGTTCTTCTTCTTGTTGTCTTTGTCGTTGTTGTTCATTGGCATTTTGCATGTTTTGTTCTTGATACAATTTTCATGACTTGTCAATCTCTTTCTTTAATGTGAAGAGATTTTTCGCAAAATGTTATATTTAAATGAGGCTTTTCATATGTAATCTTTTAATGTGAGTAACTTACAT
This sequence comes from Orobanche coerulescens, assembly GCA_033398695.1. Taxonomy (NCBI): domain Eukaryota; kingdom Viridiplantae; phylum Streptophyta; class Magnoliopsida; order Lamiales; family Orobanchaceae; genus Orobanche; species Orobanche coerulescens. The sequence continues at coordinate 8,454,112 of CM065805.1, read as the reverse complement.
AAATTATTTTTTAATTAATGCATTATTACAATATTTTTCCATAAACTATAATATCGAATTTGGAGCATTCATTAGTAACTCATTCTAAGTATTTACAGTATGACGACATGAATCACATGATCTCAAACTCAAATGAATAATGCTTACCTCGTGATATGTGGATAACATTTGAAATACAATTTTCTTCTCCTTTATATACTTCTTCGATTTAGAAGATTCTCATTGTTATGATGATAGTGTGAAGATATTTTTATTATATTTTTATTATATACTACCATTTGTAATATGTAACATCGACATAATTTACACAATCATATCAAATATCAAAGTCACACAATATTCCAAGACGTTTAATTAAAAAAGTGACATTAACACAACGCAAGACAAAAAACTACATTAAGAGCAAAAATATTAAAATGCACCAACAAAGTGTAGTAATAATTATTGACTAAAAATTGAATGTTCGTCACATTATTTTCAATAAACTTACTTGCTAACGAATCTATAGTATTAGCCCGTTTATCGGTATTACATGAAGTAAAATATTGCATGTTTAATTTGTAACGTATTATTAATACGAATGCTAAGTATTCATCCCACCGGTGATCGCGTCGTTGATCTTATTGTTGTTGTTGTTTTTGTTGTTGTTGTCTTTGTCGTTGTTGTTCATTGACCTTTTGCATGTTTTGTTCTTGACATAATTTTTGTGACTTCTCGATCTCTTTCTTTAATGCTTCTTGATGCGCTACAAAAAATAGATATAGTTGATCGTTAGTAACTTAAATATAGTTAATTAATATATTGCATTTTCGATCAAAGTAAAAATGTTCGTGCATGTTCCACTTAATTGATAAGACAACGATGTGTAGGATCTCTTAAACCATTAGAAAAGATGATGTTACTACCAAATCTCCTAAGCTACCATCTTTATGTCCTACATTGTTACACACAAAAAACACACGTGAAATTTACATAAAATAATATAAATCAATATGCTAAATAAGTAAGACGATATGATGCTTACTTTACCACCATAATAAGTTGTAGCCCAATGTGCACGCGGTGTGGAGGAAGTTGTGGTTTGTTGTGTGTGATTTTTGACATATTATATAGTTGATAAAATATTTGTAACTCATGGACGGGAAGGTAAAAAGACTAACCACTAATTAGTGTGTTTAATTTATGCATTCATGACATTTTTGGTTTGTATTCTTTGAGACTTTTGTGCACGATTCCTATGTACTTACCCTTATGCATAACTATTAAATCAATGTACTAACACATGAACCTTTCACATTTCACTTTCAATTCATGAAATATTTATTGTGAGCACTTTGCATTTATAAGACAACTTAAGCTTTTAGTATATAAGATAAGATATGTTCATGACCTAAATAAAAACATAGGGTTTTTTACATAAACATCCACTGAGTAGTTGACATATTACAAATAAACCCAGCATCCGTTAACTTTTCAGGAAAAATTGAGGCTTCAGATGAGTGGTGGACGCGAAAAAATATGGTTAGTCTGATCATCACTCTATTACACTTGTTAGTGAATTACTTTGTTATAAATATAATACAATCTTTTATATTTTACGGAATCTTTTTGATACCTATTGTTGTTGTGAACTTGTTCTTAACTAAAATTATACACACAAGTCCTATTGGGCGGCAATTTTAAACCATCAAAAACAAATTATCATTGACTTTTCAAAGTGACAGTGAATTGTGAATAGTACATATGTGTAATTTAGAGATAGTATATATTAACATAATAATAGACAAAAATATCTGTTATTTTATTATATAATAATTATTGTTAAAATGGGGAAATTACAGCGAACTACCCTATTAGATGGCCTCTTTACACTTTAGTCCCTATTGTTTCATAAATTAGAGCGAATGACAAAAATCTGAATTGGTGTTGACTTCCATTAAAAAAAACGAAAATGCCCCTCTATTTACTTGAATAAAATATTTCTTTTAAAACACATTTCATATGAAACAAATAGCTTATAAGTTATTAAAGTGTTTGGCTAATACATTTCTTTTAAAAAATATTTTTTTTTCAGAAAATAATTTTTTTTTCGAAATATAATTTCTTCCAGAAAATATTTTTTTTTATTTTTTCGCAAATATATCTTATTTTATTTTTTTTCAGAAAATAATTTTAATTTTTCCAAAAAATAATATTTTTTCAAGAAAATAATTTTATTTCGAAAAAATATTATTTTGCCAAAAAATAACTTTTTCTCTAGAAAATATTTTTTAATTTTTTTCGGAAAAATATTTTTTTATTTTTTTCCATAAAATAATTTTATTTTTCAAAAAAATAATATTTTTTCCAAAAAATAATTTTATTTCGAAAAAATATTATTTTGCCAAAACATATTTTTCCCTCCAGAACTTTTTTTTTAATTTCTTTGAATTTTTTTTTTTATTATTTTTTTCCAGAAAATAATTTTATTTTTTCGAAAAAATAATATTTTTTCGAGAAAATAATTTTATTTCGGAAAAAATATTATTTTGCCAAAAAATAATTTTTTCTCCAGAAAATATTTTTTAATTTTTCCGAAAAAATAAAAAAAATCCATAAAATAATGTTTTTTTTCAAAAATATAATTTTTTTTCCAGAAAATATCTTTTTTTTTTATTTTATCGAAAAATAATATATTTTTTTTTCAGAAAATACTTTCTTTTTTGGAAAAAAAATATTTTTTTTTAGAAAGCTTGAAAATTTATTACACTGAAATCCAAAAGTGTTATATATATTACAATGAGGTCCAGCATGTGCCACCCACGTGAGGCGAAAGATAAATGGGTAAAAAAAAAAAGGAAAATAAAAGGGCAAATTCGGAATATCGTGTCTCTAGGTGGCATCATCCGAAAGTTTGACTTTTGTCAGTTGTAAATATAGTTTACAGACGGTCTGAGTTTGTCCTTCATTGTAATATCTGAAACAATAGAGACTAAACTGTAATTAGGCCATCTAAAAAGGTAGTCAGATGTAAATCGCCCTTGTTAAAATATAATGAGAAAGTTTAAAAAATAATAGAAAAATAAAAGTGATGTCATTTTATGTAATTTTATAAAAAAAAACAGCTAACTTATCAGTTAATTTGCTAAACATCTACATTAAAATCAACTAACTTATCAACTACCTAATATCAGCTACTTTATCAGCTATCAATTAGTTTATCAGGTAATAGATAGCTTATGAGATAATTTTGCTAAATACAACGTAAGATGTATAGTACACATATATTTATATGACAATATCAGCACCTTATTAAAAAAAATTAAAGTGCGGGGAACAAATTCATGAGTATGCGTGACCAGAAATTTATTTGCATGTAAGAAAGATTAAAAAAAAAAATAGGAGGAGACATATTATATGACAACCAATAATTTAGAAGTAGAACTCGTCATGGCATGTTGGAAAAGAAAGTGTGGGGAGAGTTTGTGAGGTGTTAATAGGGTAGTTAACTGATGGTGATGGGGATATATCAGGTAGGGTGTGGGAAAAAAAATCTAAAAATCGATTTTATATGAAAAAATAAGAAAAAATGAACTGAATCAAATTCAGTATTAAAATATTTTTTTCTAAATTTATAAAATCAATATATCGTATTTTCTTTAATTATTTATTAAAGAATATGGGATTGTTTTGTATGGTTAAGGCATCAAAGCAAAAAATTACATGAGAAATTTGGAAAATAGTGTTGACGTCTGATTTGGTCAACGTCACGTGTGCTGATTTGGACGAATGGATCGAAGGCACGTAGAAAATAATAAATAAGATGGAAGATATTTGATCACTAAATTTTATTAATGACCTTTTTATAGCATAGAGCCGAGCAAAATAATGTGTGCCGGTCTATCCAATTTGCTTGTTAATTACAAGTCTTACTTTCTTTTCTCTCTTCTCTCGTTTTATCTCTCTTTCTCTCTCTATATCTCACTTTTTTCTCTCCTTCTCCAAAAGTCCTTTTATCAGACATTCTCTCATATATATATGAATGTCATCATTCGTGAGATGACAGGAAGATTGAGGTGGACATGCGATGACATTTGTCACAATGAAGGTGACTTCTTCGACATGTGTCACCTTCTTAAGTGTGCCTTGGGAAGGGACATGACTCTCTTTCACCTGTCTGTTCTGCTTTCGGGCTTTTAGCGATACTTATCTGCTACGACCGACAAGAATGTCGGCCTTCCCGCTATTCTGGCCGGCCTTATTTATGATTATGGTTCGGAGCGTATTCCTATATGGTCAGCTCGGTCCTCCTGGTCCGGATTCCGGGTCGGCTCTAATGTCTCTGCCCGGTGCGGTTTTGTTGTGAGTCCGAGAGACGATCGGGCCTATGACCGGTTCGGCTCCAGGATCTGCTCGGCCGTTCGGCTGTCTGGAGCGCTTAGGTGGATGCCAAGGTGGATCGACTACCAACAAGGGCCCCCGAGTCGAGTCGTCTGGGTTGGCGGTCTTTGGAATCGTTTCAGATTGAGGTCGATCCGACTTGGGGGTGGATAAGATCTCTTGAAGGGACATATCTTTGAGAGTCGCGTCGATTTGACTTCGGGATTTCCAAGAGTCATAGTGAGGGGGACGCGTGGCGGGACGTAATTCGTCGTGGTGTCTCACGCGTCTTTGATCTTCGTGACGATTATGAATCGCCGCTTCGTATTTAATGCCCCTGTTTCATCTTATAAATATAGAGAGTCTTCTTCCCCATTGCTTCCTTCGCCATTTTCAAGTGTTGTTGCAGAGAAAGATCTTTTAAGCAATTTTTCTTCTTCTCCGATTTCACAGACTTTCCCGGTAAGCTTGCTTTTCCTCTTCTTTTTTCTTATTTCATGATGTCGGAGCGGAGGGATACGGTGGAGGAGTTGGTTGTGTCTCCGGACCGCACGGAAGTGACGGGTCTGTCGAAAGGTGATGCTCCCGTTGACTGGAGCGATGAGGATGGAGGCGAGGTCGCAAGATCGCCAGATTCTGGAGATGCAGATTCTGGAGACGTGGAGGTGGCGACGCCGTTGACGGCGGTTGGCGAGACTAGGGCCTGGGTTCGGCCTCGGCCGTCTCCTTTTGTTGAGGCGGAATGGGATTCAGCCTCGATACGTAGCACGGTCACCGATGGGCAGTTGGAGGCTTGGCGGGGGCGATTTAAGATACCCGCGGTGGTGCGGATGTTTGTTCCGGACTCAGAGGAGAGACCCCACACCCCTCCCGTCGGCTGCACGGCGGTGTATTACCGCTCCCTGTTGTCCGGGCTGAGGTTTCCCCTTCCGTTGGTACTCTCTCGATGGTTGAGGCAGTGGGGCCTTTGTATTGCCCAAATTCATCCGAATTCTTGGGCTCGGAAGGTGGGTCTTTTGATTCTTTTTAGTCAGCATGGATGGACCGAGCCTAGTTTTGAAGAGATTAACAGTCTCTTCCTATGGAGGTCGGTCGGCCGATCTGGTTCTGGCTGGTTTTACTTGACAGCCCGGCACACGATGTATAAAGAATTGGTGGATGTGCCGGAGACCATACATAGTTGGAAAGAACAGTGGTTCTATGTAGGGGGGCCGTGGATGAGCTCGGTTGATGAGTGGGAACCTGGCGTAATAGACGCCGAGCTTCGGGTCCCCGAACACTTCATTGCTAAAATGAGTAAGTGTCGTGTTCTTTACTGCTGTTCCTTTTTTGTCTAACGCTCATAATTTATTGTTCGTGCAGAACGTATCCCAGCTTCAGAGACCTCCTCTTTGTTTGACGACCGGGTTGAACAGCTCTTGGATCTTCCTGTTGATCGGAGGAAGTCATACCTTTTGGTTACTGAGGATAATCTTTGGGTTGCGGGACTTCGATCAACTAACCCGAGCAGAATGTCTTCGTCAGGTAGCTCATTTTTCTTTCTTTTTTTTTTTTTAACACATCTTCCTCATCCAGTCCCTAGGGGTAGGAGTTCGTCGGGACGGAAAGAGACGCCTGCGCAGCGGGTGGCGAGGCTGGCTGCGGAGGCCGCCGAGCGTAGGGAGCGCGCGGGCAAGCGGAAGAGAGTAGAGGCCGGGCCTGAGGATAACGTGACCAGGGCCGAGGGTTTCCCCATTCCTGAGATTGTTGTGCCCGCCCTGAGCCCTGTACGGACGGGCCGGGCGAAGGGTAAGGAGCCCGTGATTGATTTGGAGGGCCACTATCTCCCGGTGAATAAGGATCGGGAAGAACCTTGTGCCCAGATGAAAGGGCGGCGACATGCTGTTCCTCGACTACGTCCGGCAGCCACCCCAACCACGAGATGCTCGACCGGGTCCCCCATCGGTGGTTGAGTCCACTATGTCCCCATTTTGGGTTGGATGCCGAAAATGGAGATGGTGACCAACGACATGGATCGGATGAGCGAGATCCATTTTGGAAATGCTATTTTGGGCGGGCGTTGTGCACCTATGTGAAGGCTGGGGAGCCGACGCCTCGGGAACACAAAAGGCAGAGGCCGATCTCAAGGCCTTACGGGAGGAGCACCATCTCGCCCTTCGCTTATCAAGTCTTTGGAGGAGGAGATGGCTTCTCGAAGGGTGAGATGGAGCTTCTGAGAGCCGGGCCTTTGAGGCCAATATGTGGAAAGGGAAGGTCGACGAGATGGCCACGGCGGGCCGAGAAGGCGCAAAAACGGTGCTGGATATCGGGGCCGTACGAGGCCCATTTGCAAAGTGCTAAGGCCCACTTGAGCAATCGACCGAGCGGGTCCAGACTTGTGAATCTGCGGGTTATGCCAGGCCTTGCCGACGGGCTACTGCCGTAAGACACCCGAGTACGAGGAATTGATCAACCTTAACTATGTCTCCACTTGTTATGAGATATTGGATCTCATGAAGGAAGGGAAGACCGTTGAGGAGGTCTAGGCCTACGTAAAGTCTCAGGCGACCGACCTGAAGGTTGAAACTCTCGGAGATGATGAGCCGAAGGCCGCCGAAGATGTTGAAGATCCGATGGTGATCCCGTCTGGCGAAGGTGAGGGACAGTCTTCTCAGGCGACCGATCAGGAGGACAAGGCCGAGTAGATTTTTTGTTTTATTCCATGTATGGCCTGCGTGCCGTTTTTCCTTGATTTCTTTTGTATTCTGACATGGAGCGGCTTATTTTGAATGAATAAAATCTTTTTATGGCCTTTGTTGCTTTTTTGTGTTTGGGCCCGGTTGGTCTGACCGCCGTCTTTTCTGTTCACCCTTCGTTGATCGTGCCGGATGGGCTGATCTATCAAGGTGCCGAGGCGAACTCGGACTTTCAGTGCCAGGTGGACCGGTCTTTTGAGGTGCCGAGGCGAGCTCGAACTTTCAGTGCCGGGTGGACCGGTCTTTTGAGGTACCGAGGCGAGCTCGGACTTTCAGTGCCGGGTGGACCGGTCTTTTGAGGTGCCGAGGCGAGCTCGGACTTTCAATGCCGGGTGGACCGATCTTTTTAGGTGCCGAGGCGAGCTCAGACTTCCAGTGCCGGGTGGACCGGTCTTTTGAGGTGCCGAGGCGAGCTCGGACTTTCAGTGCCGGGTGGACCGATCTTGTGAGATGCCGAGGCGAGCTCGGACTTTCAGTGCCGGGTGGACCGGTCTTTTGAGATGCCGAGGCGAGCTCGGACATTTAGTGCCGGGTGGACCGGTCTTTTGAGGTGCCGAGGCGAGCTCGGACTTTCAGTGCCGGGTGGACCGGTCTTGTGAGATGCCGAGGCGAGCTCGGACTTTCAGTGCCGAGTGGACCGGTCTTTTGAGGTGCCGAGGCGAGCTCGGACTTCAGTCGGGTGGGCCGGTCTTTTGAGGTGCCGAGGCGAGCTCGGACTTCGATCTTGGGTGGACCGGTCTTTTGAGGTGCGAGGCGAGCTCGGACTTCAGTCTGGAGTGGGCCGGTCTTTTGAGGTGCCGAGGCGAGCTCGGACTTTCAGTCTGGGTGGGACCGGTCTTTTGAGGTCGAGGCGAGCTCGGACTTTCGATCTTGCAGTGGGACCGGTCTTTTGAGTGCCGAGGCGAGCTCGGACTTCCGTGCCGGTGGGCCGGTCTTTTGAGGTGCCGAGGCGAGCTCGGACTTTCAGTGCAGGTGGACCGGTCTTTTGAGGTGCGAGGCGAGCTCGGACTTTCAGTCTTGCAGGTGGGACCGGTCTTTTGAGGTGCCGAGGCGAGCTCGGACTTTCAGTCTGCGGTGGACCCGGTCTTTTGAGGTGCGAGGCGAGCTCGGACTTTCGGTCTTGGTGGGACCGGTCTTTTGAGGTGCCGAGGCGAGCTCGGACTTTCAGTCTGGGTGGACCGGTCTTTTGAGGTGCCGAGGCGAGCTCGGACTTCCGTCTTCGGTGGACAGGTCTTTTGAGGTGCCGAGGCGAGCTCGGACTTTCAGTGCCGGGTGGACCGGTCTTTTGAGGTGCCGAGGCGAGCTCGGACTTTCAGTGCTGGGTGGACCGGTCTTTTGAGGTGTCGAGGCGAGCTCGGACTTTCAGTGCCGGATGGACCGGTCTTTTGAGGTGCCGAGGCGAGCTCGGACTTTCAGTGCCGGAGGGACCGGTCTTTTGAGATGCCGAGACGAACTCGGTCTTATAGTGCCGGAGGAGCCGGTCATTCGAGGTGCCGAGACGAACTCGGTCTTATAGTGCCGGAGGAGCCGGTCATTCGAGGTGCCGAGACGAACTCGGTCTTATAGTGCCGGGGTAGCTGGTCATTCGAGGTGCCGAGACGAACTCGGTCTTATAGTGCCGGGGGAGCCGGTCATTCGAGGTGCCGAGACGAACTCGGTCTTATAGTGCCGGGGGAGCCGGTCATTCGAGGTGCCGATACGAACTCGGTCTTATAGTGCATTTGATTGAGAGATGAAATAGAGTCGAATTTTATTGATTATACCTTCATGGCACTCAACGAATGAATTAATCCTTGGTCATTTATATATTCTAGCTAGCAACCTCCGTTCTGACGGGCTTTGTTACTTTCGTACGGCCCTTGTTACTTGGATTCAGGAGGTCCCGGGTCGGGCCCCAACGCTCGTTTAATAATGAGGTCATCGACCTGGAAGCTCTGATGATGATCCTCGGATGTTTTGTAGAAGACGTTCCGCCTTTTTGCTTGGTTTTATTTTTTGGGCGACGAGGTCCAGGTTCTTAGGGTCACATTGACCTTGTTTTTTGAAACGAATTCTACGGTGGGCGTGTCCCAATCTCGACCGGGGTCATCGCCTCAGTGCCGGAGGCTACGAAGATATTTCTCAAGTGGCGGGCCGATGCATTGCCAAGTCTCCAGAGAGTTCTTCAGGCCGTGACCCTTTGCGCTTTTCGAGGCGGGCCTTGAGGTACTGTTTCATAATTGCATTAACCGCCTCGACTTGTCCGTTGGATTGTGAATCGTGCGACATGGATAAACTGCTTCGTATATGGAGGTCGTCGCAGAACGCCTGAGATTCTTCTTGGGTCGGCTGTTGCAGGATTGTTGGTGACTCGGTCGGCCGGGCCCCTCTTTTCTTATAGAGATTATTCCTTTGCTCATTTTAGTTTTACTGATATTTTCCACTTTCTGCAGCTTTTTCATCACTTTGAGTTTTGAGTTTCGTCGTTGGCATCCTAACGGCCGCTGCTCGGGTGATTATGCGGAAAACTCCTTAACAGATTACTTTTACTTCGACTTCCAATTCACTTGTAAGTGCCGCCGCTGCTTCTCTAACACATGGCTCAATACTTGGAGATGTTTTCGGTAGCTGGTCCAGTGCCGTCCGGATTACCAGGACCTTCGCGGGTGTGGATGGGAATTCCGAAGGAGTTTTCAGATGTTGCAGTGTATGTTGACTGCAACTTTAATTTGAAGGATACGAGGACTCTTCGAGACCTTTTCTAGAATTTTGAGCTACGCTCGATATCCTTCGAGTTATGACCTTTAAAAGGTCAGCCGAGTCGAGCAGGAACCCGTGGTCACAATGGCTCCTGTGCTTTCAACTTCAAATTACGATGATTCCTATGCTTTCGACTCGTAGTTACGATGATTCCTATGCTTTCATCTCACCATCCCTTGGTGGTGGTGGTTATTCCCGGATGAACGCAAGGTGTGTCAAAGTGCCCCGCCAACTGGAACGGATTTTCCTTCTTTGTGGCGGGCTGATTATAATTGGAATTGGTCATAACTTGAGCGACTCGCTCAAGCTCCCGGAGGTTGCCCTTCTTCTAGCGCCATTCTGTTGACGTCTGATTTGGTCAACGTCACGTGTGCTGATCTGGATGAATGGATCGAAGCCACGTAGAAAATAATAAATAAGATGGAAGATATTTGATCACTAAATTTTATTAATGACCTTTTTATAGCATAGAGCCGAGCAGAATAATGTGTGCCGGTCTATCCAATTTGCTTGTTAATTACAAGTCTTACTTTCTTTTCTCTCTTCTCTCGTTTTATCTCTCTTTCTCTCTCTATATCTCACTTTTTTCTCTCCTTCTCCAAAAGTCCTTTTATTGTACATTCTCTTGGCATATATAGGCAATGTCAGCCATTCGTGAGATGACAGCAGGAAGATTGAGGTGGACATGCTGATGACATTTGTCACAATGAAGGTGACTTCTTCGACATGTGTCACCTTCTTAAGTGTGCCTTGGGAAGGGACATGACAGCTCTCTTTCACTGTCCTGTCTGCCTGTTTTTCGGGCTTTTGGCGATACTTATCTGTTACGACCGACAATGGGGTCGGCCCTCGAGCTTCCCGCTATTCTGGCCGGCCTTATTTATGATTATGGTTCGGAGCGTATTCCTATATGGTCAGCTCGGTCCTCCTGGTCCGGATTCCGGGTCGGCTCTAATGTCTCTGCCCGGTCCGGTTTTGTTGTGAGTCCGAGAGACGATCGGGCCTATGACCGGTTCGGCTCCAGGATCTGCTCGGCCGTTCGGCTGTCTGGAGCGCTTAAGTGGATGCCAAGGTGGATCGACTACCAACAAATAGTATTATAATATTTGTATTTTGTTTTCATGCTTCTAAGAGTAAGTTTATATAGGGATGAGTCACTTTTTGGGTATGTTTGGATGCATTAACTGATAATCTAGCTGATTGTTGATAATCTAGCTGAAAACCAATAATCTAGATTATATTAGATAATCTAGCTGAAAATTGATAATCTAGCTGTAGTATGATAATTTAGATTATTGTATTTAAAAGTGTTTGGTAAAACTAGCTATCATACTAGCTGAAATTTATAAAATGACATAAAGGTACATCTTTTATATTTATTGTTATCTTATAATATTACAAAAACAACCTTAATATTTATATATTAACTCTTATGTTGCTTATTATTCTTTAACATTATGCAATATTATTATTTATTTTGTTTTCAACTTCTAATGGTATTTTAATTTTTTTTATCACTTATATTATTATACAAATTTTATACAAATATTTATTAAGGGTAAAATCAGAATGAAAAAATAAAATTTATATATATATATATATATATAATACATTAAGTGTAAAATCGGAATGAAAAAATAAAATCTGGTAGCTTTGGGTTGAAAGCTATATTCGAAAGCGTTTGAATTTAATCTAGATTAAGATTATAATCTAGATTAAATTAGCACCATCCAAACAAAATTTTGAAGGTCAAATTAGATTATTTGACCAACTTTAATCTAGATTAAGATTATAATCTAGATTAAGTGGTCATCCAAACATACCCTTTATATTACTAGTATTTAATCTGTCGAACTAGCTGTTATATAATTATGATTTAACTTATAATTTAAAATTGAAAAAATATATTTGATAAAAAAAGGATCAGACTATGAGGACTTTGAATGATAATAATTATTACAAAGTTGATCGAATTATACTAAAAAATGGTAAATATGATGGTTGTTAAATTTTTTTTTTCCAAATATTACATAAAACACAAGTTACTCAACAACAATTAAATTTACATAAAAACTATCTAAATTAATAAAAAGTGTTGCTATTATTTGTGTGTGTGTGTATATATATATATATATATATATATATATATATATATATAATTGTTCCGGGAATTATTATTCCCGTGATGTGTTTTATCTAATACTGGTTGTAGATACATAGATGGAAGGTTCTAGATCCTTCTAGAGGTAGTAGGATCCTATTAGATGTCTTACCTTATCTAGGAATCATATGTATAGAAGGACTCTCATTGTAATGGCTATATAAAGGCCCCTCTATCAGTGTTATGAATGCAATTGATTGACTCTATTTATAGTCTTTTTACTTTCTCTTGAAACACGTTATCAGCACGTAGTCCCGAAACTGAGCAAGAAATTTCTTTTTCCTCTCCCGTTTTTTTTAGAAAATCCCGAAAAAAAAAATCGCGGCTGAAAGAACCTAATCCCCGCGCCGCCACCTCGACTCATAGCAGCCCTGCAGAAACCGCGACATGCACTTGCAACAACAACCGCACCCAGATCGGATTCCTGCCGCCCCTGCTCCGGATCCAACGTCATCTACTTCCGCCGCGCTACCACCTCGCCCAAAACCTCGCACAGAGCAGAGCCCCCATCAATCGCCTTCCGGACAACGAAGTGAACCCGATCGCCGTCATCTCCTGCGTCGCCCTCACCACCCGTCTGAGGAAAACCATATTTCCGACGCAACCTCCGCCCGCATTAGATCACCGACTTAGGAGACCGCATACTTCCAGATCGGGAACGGAACAACACAGACCGAATTAGCAGATTCCCCAGCCGTCCAAACCCAACAATTTGGCCCGCTGCAAACACTAGCCCGACCCTCGACCCGCTCGATTTGCTCCACCCCCTAAGTGGATCCGAACTGCTTAGTTTACAACTCGCCCCAGAGGCAGCAATTCGGCCCGACCCGGCCGACAGATTGAACAAACTAGATTTTTTTTACCCTCTCAACCATGTAGCAAGAACTACAAATTTAACCGTGAAGATCTGATTCGGAACAACATTTCTCGATGTAACTGTACGCGAAAGAAAAAAAATGAGAGACGAGAATTTCCGCGCGTAAATTTTCTGCACAGCGCAGTCGTACCAAAATCATGTTTCCCGATTCGTTAACTGTCGGATCGGTGTGAAATTTTGGTAGCAACTTCCCAACACAAATATCTATATATTCAATGGTGGAGATCAGATTTCGAGTAGTATTGCATACTGAATCTGCTGTCGAACAGAAGCAGATTTTTATAAGAAAATTTGGAAATCCGACCTCATCCAATACCGAGCTGCTGCATCGCCGCGCTCGAGTCCTTTTTCGGACGAATTATCGAGCCCAGTAGCCCTATCCGAGTGTTTCTCAACTCTCCATCTTTTCCTACTTAATGATTCATTTGTTCATTGATTTGTACACTTATGAATCTTACCATGTTTATGCTCTACGTGAATATAGGAAAATATGTTGCTCATGATGATGTGCAAAATATGGAGAAAAACCATATTTATCCCGTTCAAGGATCAAAGTAAAAATAGAATGGAGTACCTACGGAAATATGTTGCTCATATGGAGAGAAGCTCCCATTCAAGAATCAAAACAAATATGGAACCAAGTACCCACGTAAGATTTAATTAAAGTTCCCATTTTTCAATTCCTCTCTTTTGGGAAACTTTTTTTTGGGGAATTGGGTATTTGGGTTCTTTATCTCCCACGCTACTTTGCGGTAGATGAGACTATGATAGGTGGTATCACTCTTATATGTCGAAGTAAACTGTGTGACGGTCCTGAGGGAGTCACGGATAATTGTTGAAAGTCGGTATTTGTGGTTGTTGCATACACCACATTTTGGGTGCGATTTGACGTCGCCGTTTTGTCGATTTTAAACCAACAATTGAATAAAATGAATATTGTCGGTAACGGTAAAGTTATGACTTGTTCATGATTAATCAGGGATTTGTGATGTACAAATGAGACAAACATCGATTGCGACGGATATGTCGTGGTTAAAGTCGATTTGTGATGGATTTGTCACGTTGAATTGAGCGACCACCACGTTGGTCTTGACCCAATCACATACTTGGACAACTCCATCTTTCATCCTATTAAAATAAAATATTACATGTGGGTGTAGTCATGCACCGTCTCCTTGCAATATGATATATGAAAGAATGTAAGAGTACTTCTCATGAATTTTAACATGTAAAGCAATGGCATATTGCGGTAAATACATGAATTCGTTGACCTCGATTATAGTTCGTGTGACTATAGGTCCGAATACTTTTCCAAGTATTTGTAAAGGCATGTGCCTTATACATTTGACTATGTTTAGTCGATCTTATTGGATGGTCAAGACAAGTTGGTTATGATATATTCATTATGTCTCATGGTTCAAAATGCTTAATATTGATGCACCGCGTTGTATCCATATAACATGACTATTATGACGTATACTTGCAAATTGAGAATTAAAATACTTGGTTGATTTGATGCACTTTGGTGGATTTTGTCTACACTTTGATCATGACTAGGCACATCCTCCTTGGTATTTGTTTATGCTTTGAAAGTTCAAACGGAATCAGTGGTTTTTAAACAGCCTTAGCTGCACCGACATTCCTACTTTCTCTGCAAGTCTACCAAGTTGGAGTTATCGAAAGGATCATCAGTCGAGATAAAAAATCGAACACCCTGCTGCGTTTAAACGCACCTATGGCTGTCATTGCCATGTTTTTGCATCAACACTTATGCCATTGGATATGGTCTCAACTTTGTTTTCTCACTAAACTTGGGAAATACTAAAGCATCCAATTAAAACATACATTGTGATCTGAGTTTAATGATTCGTGTGGTGCACAATTTATGGATAGAAAGATGCGGAAGTCTAGTTTCCAGAACATCTGACCTTTCGTCCATAGCCTTCCTAATAAGGGAGTTATTGCTGTTTTAGTGAACAAAGGTCAAGCTGCACGGAATTTTATTTCCAGCGATTGTGCTAACTTTTATCCAAACCAACTTGGTTCCCATCTTAAATTTGCAAATGATCTTATGACACATATTTTTCAACCTCTTTTTGGCCGAATTTTCGATAGATGATGCAGTTTTTGGTATGCGTTGTACGCTAAAATATCTCCTTTCAAATGTTGAAAAACAGTTTCCTTGGGAAGCCCAAAAGGTCGAGCGTGTGCATGGCAGTGTTACACCATGCTTGTGTCGTAATTTTGCCCCTTAGGCATATAACCTTGCCATGTTATGCATTCAATATGATAGATCATTTTGATCGTATCTGGTATAAAATCTCTATGTTGTTAGAGTGTTCGTTATGCTCATATTTGTAAAATTTTGCAAGCGAAATTGAGTGCGTATTAAGTTATTTCAAGGAACACGATATTTTTGGATTTCAGTTTATAAATCTATTGTGACTATGATGACTAGGTCATCACAATCAATGAGTGGAATAATGCCCAAGTTGTTGAATGCCGAATGGCGTTTTCTAGTCACATATGTTCCGTAACAATTAAACCATGTTATGACTCGATGATATATATGCCAAAGTGTATCACTCATAGCATCTCATTGTGATTTCTGAGAAATAAAATCTTATGCATCACTTGTATTGGATATGTGAAAAGGAAAAATATTCATGAGTCAATATGGTCCGACTTGCATCGGTTTTTGTAACGAGAAGATGTATTGGGATATTAACACATTTAGGCTTTAATAGTCCGGAGTTTGGACAGTTTGATGATCCATATACCATGGTATTGTCATGGACATCATTTTCTTTGAACAAAGAAACTAGTTGGATCAAAGACACCAAAGTACGTTGGTGGAGTCATGAGCAGGGCTCATGACCGATGATGATATTTATGTCATTCATGTCTTGTTTTCATAAATATGTGTGACGCCAAAGACCACCCCAATGATCCTTCTTAGTCATGTTCATTGATTTAAGCCTATTCTTTGGCACGATTAGGAGATGACACCCTCCTATGCTAAAGAGAATAATGTAACGACTCGCATAAGCATGGTGCTAAGTCGTCCCATTTCACCGAGTCCTTATACATACATGATCGTAAGTATTAGCCTGGGTGGCTTATGATGCTATGATGGTGTTCAAAAATGGTCGTACTCAAGTAATAACATTATATGTTATATGGTTCCTTTGACAATGATTGATAAGTTGATGAAACCTGAGTTTATGGTTGTCCAACTTGCGGACCAGTCATTGTAGAGGTCGGTTCACCCACTTTTAGACCAAGTCTTAAAGTGAAACTTTAACGAGTACTTCCTAACATCCAAGGCTACCTTCTCACAAATTTCGGTGCCATTTGGAGACTTGGAAGGAGGTGAACCACTTAAATGAAGTTTTCACATACCACCAGCCGTCCTATCAACCAGTTCGATATCATTTCGACCGGTTTCTGACCACAAGGTTGATGGTTTTGGAATCCTAAATACCCGTTTATACATGCTCATGAAATTTTGAGGTGTTTGGGGCTAGTGAAGGGAGTGAACTCTTCAAGAAAGCACTAGAAGTTCGATAAAACCAACGGCCTATCATCGGTTCAATCGTTTCTTCATGTTCGATCCCGGTGGTGCATGGTGACGGTTTTGTTGGATTCTCAAGACCAGTAGCTACGGCTATGTAGCATCGGTCAACATGTCATATTCACCTATACCTATCATCATTCAAATTTTTAGTTACGAGTGTAACAGTATGCATTTTGTTAACTGGATTGCGTTAACACTGAAAACCTTTATTGTCCACATGTTCATGTGCCAAAAGTGCGTCACCACAACGCATTATGACGGGTTATAAATGATGAATATGACATGCGCTTTCACTCATAGACCGCTTAAAATATACCTTGGTAGACGATCTCGTAAGTCACTTTGATGAGCCAATCTTCCCGTCGTTAGGGGGAGATGCGAACGATCATGTTCGAGTAGAACGACTTGGAATTGTCGTAGTTTGTCCCTACTGTGCCTCACCAAGTTCCCTAAAGTGACGAGATTAAATACATGCTGCAAACATGTCTGCAAGGATTGTGTCCGTTCATGGACGTTCGTCATCTATAAATGGTGATATGGTAACACCACAAATTGTGGTAGATGGTGTTACTAGGCCGTGGATCTCATAGAGTATTAGGATGCCACTTGGTTCGATAAATACTCTCGCTAAGAATGTATGCGAGTTTGGTACATGAAACTTGATCATCTGATCAAATGAACTCATTCGTCTCATATGATTCTGGATTATAGTCATCATTGGGGGACGCCTCGATGAATGCCAATCCATAAGGAGTACTCTATGAATAAAGCCGGTACATGAGGACGTGGAATGTGAGTTTAATCGAACCATACTTCGTTGAAAATCTACAACGTTGTAGCCATGGCCTAAAATGGAAACATATGCGACTCCAGTATAAACAAAGTTATAGCCGTTTGTTGAAGTGGTGCCGACACTCCAAAGATAAGATCTATCCGTATACTTTGTCAAAGCGAGTGAGAGAAAGAGTAAAACTCACCTCATGGCGCGAGGTTTCTCATGAACGCACTGGAATCGACTACGATGACACGAAACTAAGTTGTGCTATTGTAATGGATGTTATAGCATCCACTATCTTTTCGGTTAGATAGTTTCCCAAAAACTGAGGTGCAGCTTGTGGTTAAATCTTATCTTCGTGGGGAACTAAGTTAAGTGATAAAAAGGATCTCGTAGTGAATCAGACTCAAATCAAGTGGCTCCTGACCACGGAGCGCGTCGACAAGTGATTGTCCGGAACGCATACTAAGTATATACTTGATTTGGAAGAGATGTGAAGCTTTTGCGTGTAAAACTAAGGGTTTATAGTGATGTACTCTTGTGAGACTAAGAGATTCCTCTAAATCCAAAGTTAAGAATGAAAGGATCTTGGGGACACTTGATGATGCATATTCATCAATCGGTTTAAGGCAATCTAAGGGACAGTTTCTCTAAGAGACGATAAAGTAATGCCTATATGATTCCTAATTATTAGTCGAAGTCATCATAAGACTTGGCTCACTTAAGTGATGATGCAGTCTTAAGAGAAAAGTACGGTATTATGTACTCATGTTTGACTCGATGTACTCATTCGTAATAATCCGGTAAAGCCACTGTAACGATGGCCTAGGATGCGCTCACGCAATGTATGTGATTGACAAGAAGCTTGAAGTCGTTCTATCTCAATAAAAGGACACTTGAAAAATCGATACCCGATTTGCTTAGAATGTATTGGTCTATCTCCCATGTGACCTACAGGGCAGCTCACTTGTTGGAAAATGGTGAAATTGGTACCATTGGAAAGGTTTGTGTCTACTTTCCAAGGAAATCAACCATTTGATCATATCCATCATGTTGAGTGACATATGCCTATTGTTGCAAAGTAGGACAGGATATGTCCGGTAATTTGCTGAGTCAATTTCGATAGAGCTTTGTGATCTGCTTAGGTCGATCTAGGTTACGTACTGTATGTGAATGAAAAGCTATGGGTGTCTAGTTTTCATAAGTTCTTACAGTTTTGTTGATGCCTATTGAATCGAAGAAGTTATGACTAATTTAGTGCATGGAGGTCAAGACTTTAGAAAACTTGATAAGTCTTTAGCGACTCTGCACTTTGGATGTGTCACGCTCTTTTTGTCCTTAGACCAAAGTTTGTTTTTTCCCATTGGGTTTTCACTTGGTAAGGTTTTAACGAGGCGACCTATGAGAAAATTCATACAATGATGCGTTGTACTTCTGTTCAACTTAGACCAAGAGGTATTTTTCCCACTGGGTTTTTCCTTGGTATAGTTGTGAGGGCAAATTGGCATCCGACTCCTATGATTTGAGGTACTCATCAGGGGGAGTCGTTATGTATACATCAGAGGGAGTATACATGACATGTTATCTTGGTGCGTTGCAATCTTTTCCTCATCAAGCCTTTATTTTTCCCATGGGGTTTTGTTTTGTCTTGGAATAGGTTTTTACGAAGGCAACATCTTTTGCACCATTGTTGTATTAGTGCTCGACACAGGGGGAGTGTTCCGGGAATTATTATTCCCGTGATGTGTCTTACCTAATACTGGTTGTAGATACATAGATTGAAGGTTCTAGATCCTTCTATAGGTAGTAGGATCCTATTAGATGTCTTACCTTATCTAAGAATTTAATGTATGAAAGGACTCTCATTGTAATGCCTATATAAAAGCCCCTCTATCAGTGTTATGAATGCAATTGATTGACTCTATTTACAGTCTTTTTACTTTCTCCTGAAACAATAATATATATATATATATTATATATATATAACATAAAATTATTCTATTACCATATTAGTATTCTATTAATGGTAAAATTAAACATAAAAATTCCAGTTCACTTAGAGATAACTACTTATTGCTAATTAAAAGCCAAATAAAATTTATTCAAACAATTATTCTTCAATATGCATTCTATTTCCAATTCCTTATTCCTCTTTCATGAACCTCACTTATCTGTAGATGGCACAATAAAATATAGTAATATATTTTTGTTGACGGCTGATTTGGTCAACGTCACATGTGCTGATCTGGACGAATGGATCGAAGCCACGTAGAAAATAATAAAAAGATGGGATAAATATGATCACTAAATTTTATTAGTAGTGACCGTAATTTTGGATAGGGCCGAACTAGATTATTTAAGTCAATCTATTTCTTTTGTTCGCTTATTATAAGTTTTCTCTTTTTCTCTCTCTTATCTATTTTCTAATCAATTCCAAAAGTCCTTTTTTCTGTCACTTTATCTATATATAGATAATCTTGGCCAATCAGGAGGTGACAGCTGAAAAGTGTTGGGGAATATGTCTGAAACACTTGTCAGAGGTAAAGCATGCCTTAGACATGCGGCGACCTCTAAGGATCGTTTTGGGAAGAGGTATGACAGCATGCATTAATTGTCTTGTATGTTGGAACATTTTGTTCCATACATAAATTAAAAGTGTTTTGATGATTAATGTTGACAAACAAAACAAAACAACGAAGAGACGAAGCTAGCATCGAAGGAAAACGAAGTGCAAAATTCTGGAGAAAAACAAAGCTAACGTACGTAACAAGACAATGCTAACTTACGTAATATGATGAAGCTTACGTACATAATGAATAATAGATAACGTACGTAACTCGGTTCAAACAAGTGAACGTTGGAGGAGTCAAAGTCAGAAAAGCATGCAACGGATATATGACGTCAGCAGTGACGTAATGTTAACATACGTAACGAAGGAAATGATAACGTACGTAACCCAAAATGACGAAACTCCCTGGACTGATTTGTGAAAAGACGAACGTACGTAACCATTCAAGGTTAACGTACGTAACGAAGATTACGTACGTAATAAGGAGCTGATAGCGTACGTAATGAGCAGTCTGGCAGCTAACGGCTAGTTTGAGGTTGAAGCCTATAAATACCATGTCTATAGTATTGATCAAACACAACAACTTCAAGCATTATATACATTGATCAAAGATTGATATTCATTATATTGTTGTTGTAATATTGAGCTTACATTGAGTGATTGAGTGTTATACACAAAATCATACACGAGCGGTAAAAGAAGAGATACGATTGGATTCGGTATTATTAGGATCAAGGATCCAGCATTGTTAGAATCGCAATCGCTATCTTCGTGAGGTTTATCTAGTACCCATAGAAAGCTAGAGCGGTTGATTCCTTGTCCGATAGAAAAGGAAAACAGTTTAACTTGGACCGACGCAAAGACAAGTACGAGTGGTTTATCACGGACCAATAGAAGACGTGATTGTAACGGTTATACCTCGACCGATAGAATAGAGGCGTAAAGGTTGCTATCTTTAACCTATTGAAAAAGATAAAGAGAGGACGTAGGCTCGTTTATAGCCGAACCTCTATAAATCCTTGTGTCGTTTATTTTCCGCACTTTACTTTACGCTTTCGCAAAACGGAGCAATATCCGACCCTGTACCCAACACTGTATGCCTGTTCCGCATGCTTCTGGCGATACTTATCCGCTGGGGTCGGTCCTCGGGTCTCCTGCTGTTCTGGTCGGTCTTACCATAATTTTAATTTGGAGCGTATTCATCCTGGATCTGGTCGGCCCTTCCGGTCTGGATATCGAGTCGGCCTTGACGTCTCTGACCGGTCCGGTCTTTAACGAGCCCGAGAGAGAATTTGATTCGTACTCGGTCCGGCTTGTTGCTCTGATCAGTCGGTTCAGCTGATTGGAGTGCTTACATGGATGCCAAGACGGATGAGCTATCAACAAGGGCCCCCGAGTCCAGGGTCGTGCCGGGGGTCGGAGCTGGAGTCGTTATATAGTTAGACCGATCCGGATTGCTGAGGAGAACCAGATTCTCGAAGGGGCGTCTTTTCGAGAGACGTGCCTGTTCGATTTCCGTATACTCGTGTCATAATGAGGGACACGTGGCCGGATTTGATTGGGAGGTGCGTTTACGCGTCCTTGGTCTTCGCGACTGTTCAGCTCGTGTTATTTTGACACGCGATGTGTGTCATGCGACGGTTCAGCTGCGCATTTAATGCCATTTAATACCCCTTCTTTCTTATAAATAAGGAGTTCCCATTCACCCTCTTCTCTTCTTCCTCCTTCCGCCATTTTTGTGCCTGATTTTTGCAGAGAGAAAAACCAGAGCTTCGGTGTTTTGCCCGATTTCAGAGAGAAATTTCCGGTGAGTTTCTTCTTCTTTTTGATTTAGGATGTCGGATCTGAGGGATGAGACGGTGGCAGAGGAGTTGACTGTGTCGCCGGAACGCATGGGGGTGGTGGATATGTCTATAGGCGGGGTTCCCATTAACTGGAGCGACGAGGAGGAAGGCGGCGAGGTAGCGAGGTCGCCGAATTCTGGAGTCGTGGAAGTGGTAGCGCTGTTGGCGGTGATCGGAGAGGTTTCGGAGGATGAAGAGGTTGAGCCTGAGGCGGCCTGGATTCGGCCTCGGCCGCCATATTTCGTGGAAGCGGAGTGGGACTCGGCCTCGATCCGCAGCACTGTTACTGAGGAGCAGTTGGTAGCATGGCGGCAGCGGTTCAAGATCCCGGCGGCGGTGCGGATGTTTGTTCCGACTCCCGAGGAGGGCCTCACAATCCGCCTTTCGGTTGTACGGCGGTGTATTACAGTTCTCTTCTGGCAGGGCTGAGGTTTCCGCTCCTACTGGCCTTCTCCCGTTGGCTGAGGCAGTGGGTCCTTCCGTTGGCTCAAATTCATCCCAATTCTTGGGCTCGGTGGTGGGTCTTTTCATCCTCTTCCACCAGCACGGCTGGCCCGAGCCCAGCTTTGAGGAGTTCAACAATCTCTTTCTGTAGAGATCGGTCGGTAGATCCGGCTCAGGCTAGTTTTATCTGACAGCTCGGCATGCCATGCACAAAGAGGTGGTGGATATGCCGGAGACCATCCACAGTTGGAAGGAGCAATGGTTTTTCGTCGGGGGGTCGTGGAGGAGCTCCGTGAATGAGTTTGAGCCCGGCGTTATAGACGCGGAGCTTCGGACCCCCTACACTTTATTGCAAAAATGCGTAAGTGTTGTGTTTTCTTATTCTATTCCTTTTTTTGTCTAACGCTCATCATTTGCTTTCTGTGCAGAATGCATTCCGGTGCAGGAAACATTCTCCGAGTTTGACGACCGGATTGAATAGCTTATGGATCTTCCCACTGAGCAGAGGAAGTCGCATCTTCTAGTTACCGAAGAAAACCTCTGCACGGCCGGCCTTCGATCCACCGATCCGTGTATCATGTCTTCCTGAGGTAATTTTTTTTAATATAAATTTTCTTCCTTTTCCAGTCCCCAGGGTCAATGTTTCATTTGGGAGGAAGGAAACTCCTGCGCAGCGCATGGCGAGATTAGCCGCCGAGCGGAGGGCGCGCTCGGGTAAGCGAAAAAGGGGTGAGACTGAGCCTGAGGGCAGCGTGAACAAGGTGGAGGCTCAGCCCACTTTTGAAGATCCTATATCCGTGCTGAGTCCTATCTGGACGGGCCGTGCGACTGGTAAGGAGGCATTAGTCGATTTGGAGGGGCATTATCTTCCGATTAATAAGGATCGGGAGGAACCCTGCGCTCAGATGAAGGGGCGGCTGCCGCGCTGGTTCCTCGAGTATGTCCGGGCGGCTACCCCAACTGCCTAGATGCTCGACCAGGTCCCTCCGGCGGTGGCAGAGTCCAGCCACATCCCTATTCGGGACTGGACACCCAAGCTGGAGCTGGTGACTAATGACATGGATCCGGCTGAGCAGATCCAGTTTGGAAATGCTCTGCTCGGCCGTGCATTGGGCACCTATGTGAAGGCCACCGGGGAGTTCACGGCCCTGGTTGAGAAGCACAAGAAGGTGGCGACCGAGCTTCAGACCCTCCGGGAGGAGCACCATATCTGTACTTCCCTGATCAAGTCCTTGGAGGAGGAGATAGCCTCCCTTAAGGGTGACATGGAGATTTTGGAGAGCCGGGCCATCAAGGCCGATATGTGAAAGGTACGAGCCGGGGAGATGCCGCAGCAGCCAAGCTAGCGCATAAGCGGTGTTTGGAGACAAGGGCAGAGCACGAGGCTTATCTGAAGAAAACCACTGCTCAAATTGAACGTATGACCGAGCGGGTTGGTGTCTGTGAAGCCGAGGGCTATGCCAAGGGTCTGGCTGAAGGGGCGGCTGCCTTTAAGAAGATGCCTGAGTTCGAGGAGCTGATCAACCTGAACTATGTCTCCACCTGCTACGAGATATTAGATCTCATGAAGGGAGGGAAGACAGCTGAGGAGGTCCACGCCTATATAGTGTCTCAGGCGGCCGACCTTATCTGTAAATGGCACAATAAAATATAGTAATATATTTTTGTTGACGGCTGATTTGGTCAACGTCACGTGTGATGATCTGGACGAATGGATCGAAGCCACGTAGAAAATAATAAAAAGATGGGATAAATATGATCACTGAATTTTATTAGTGATGACCGTAATTTTGGATAGGGCCGAACTGGATTATTTAAATCAGTCTATTTCTTTTGTTCGCTTATTACAAGTTTTTTCTTTTTCTCTCTCTTATCTATTTTCTAATCAATTCCAAAAGTCCCTTTTTCTGTCACTTTATCTATATATAGATAATCTTGGCCAATCAGGAGGTGACAGCTGGAAAGTGTTGGGGAATAAAGCATGCCTTAGGCACGTGGCGTCCTCTAAGGATCGCTTCGGGAAGAGGTATGACAGCATGCATTAATTGTCCTGTATGCCTGTTCCGCATGCTTCTGGCGATACTTATCCGATGGGGTCGGTCCTCGGGTCTCCCACTGTTCTGGTCGGTCTTACCATAATTTTGATTTAGAGCGTATTCATCCTGGATCTGGTCGGCCCTTCCGGTCTGGATATCGGGTCGGCCTTGACGTCTCTGACCGGTCTGGTCTTTAACGAGCCCGAGAGAGAATTTGATTCGTACTCGGTCCGACTTGTTGCTCTGATCGGTCGGTTTAGCTGACTGGAGTGCTTACATGGATGCCAAAACGGATGGGCTATCAACAAGGGCCCCCGAGTCCAGGGTCGTGCTGGGGGTTGGAGCTGGAGTCGTTATATAGTTAGACTGATCCGGCTTGCTGAGGAGAACCAGATTCTCGAAGGGGCATCTTTTCGAGAGACGTGCCTGTTCGATTTTCGTATACTCGTGTCATAATGAGGGACACGTGGCCGGATTTGATTGGGAGGTGCGTTTACGCATCCTTGGTCTTCGCGACTGTTCAGCTCGTGTTATTCTGCCACGCGTTGCGTGTCATGCGACGGTTCAGCTGCGCATTTAATGCCATTTAATACCCCTTCCTTCCTATAACTAAGGAGTTCCCTTTCACCCTCTTCTCTTCTTCCTCCTTCCGCCATTTTTGTGCCTGATTTTTGTAGAGAGAAAAACCAGAGCTTCGGTGTTTTGCCCGATTTCAGAGAGAAATTTCCAGTGAGTTTCTTCTTCTTTTTGATTTAGGATGTCGGATCTGAGGGATGAGACGGTGGCAGAGGAGTTGACTGTGTCACTGGAATGCACGGGGGTGGCGGATATGTCTATAGGCGGGGTTCCCATCAACTGGAGCGACGAGGAGGAAGGTGGCGAGGTCGCGAGGTTGCCGGATTCTGGAGTCGTGGAAGTGGTGGCGCCGTTGGCGGTGGTCGGCGAGGTTTCAGATAATGAAGAGGTGCCTGGATTCGGCCTCGGCCGTCCCTTTTCGTGGAAGCGGAGTGGGACTCGGCCTCGATCCGCAGCACTGTTACTGAGGAGCAGTTAGTGGCCTGGCGGCGATGGTTCAAGATCCCGGCGGCAGTGCGGATGTTTGTTCCGACTCCTGAGGAGGGCCTCACAATCCGCCTCTCGGTTGTACGGCGATGTATTACAGTTCTCTTCTGGCAGGGCTGAGGTTTCCGCTCCCGCTGGCCTTCTCCCGTTGGCTGAGGCAGTGGGTCCTTCCGTTGGCTCAAATTCATCCCAATTCTTGGGCTCGGTGGTGGGTCTTTTCATCCTCTTCCACCAGCACGGCTGGTCCGAGCCCATCTTTGAGGAGTTCAACAATCTCTTCCTATAGAGATCGGTCGGTAGATCCGGCTCAGGCTGGTTTTATCTGACAGCTCGGCATGCCATGCACAAAGAGGTGGTGGATGTGCCGGAGACCATCCACAGTTGGAAGGAGCAATGATTTTTCGTCGGGGGGTCGTGAAGGAGCTCGGTGGATGAGTTTGAGCCCGATAGACGTGGAGCTTCGGAACCCCTACACTTTATTGCAAAAATGCGTAAGTGTTGTGTTTTCTTATTCTGTTCCTTTTTTTGTTTAACGCTCATCATTTGCTTTCTGTGCAAAACGCATTTCGGCGCAGGAAACATTCTCCGAGTTTGACGACCGAATTGAACAGCTTCTGGATCTTCCCGCTCAGCAGAGGAAGTCGCATCTTCTAGTTACTGAAGAAAAGCTCTGCACGGCCGGCCTTCGATCCACCGATCCGTGTATCATGTCTTCCTGAGGTAATTTTTTTAATATAAATTTTCTTCCTTTTCCAGTCCCCAGGGAGGAAGGAAACGCCTGCGCAGCGCATGGCGAGATTAGCCGCCGAGGCCGCCGAGCGGAGGGCGCGCTCGAGTAAGCGAAAAAGGGGCGAGAGTGAGCCTGAGGGCAGCGTGAACAAGGTGAAGGCTCAGCCCACTTCTGAAGATCCTATATCCGTGCCGAGTCCTGTCCGGACGGGCCATGCGACTGGTAAAAAGGCCTTAGTCGATTTGGAGGGGCATTATCTTCCGATTAATAAGGACCGGGAGGAACCCTGTGCTCAGATGAAGTGGCGGCGGCCGCGCTGGTTCCTCGAGTATGTCCGGGCGGCTACCCCAACTGCCTAGATTATCGACCGAGTCCCTCCGGTGGTGGCAGAGTCGAGCCACATCTCTATTCGGGGCTGGACACCCAAGCTGGAGCTGGTGACTAATGACATGGATCCGGCTGAGCAGATCCAGTTTGGAAATGCTCTGCTTTACCGTGCATTGGGCACTTATGTGAAGGCCACCGGGGAGTTCACGGCCCTGGTTGAGAAGCACAAGAAGGTGGCGACCGAGCTTCAGACCCTCCGGGAGGAGCACCATCTCTGTCCTTCCCTGATCAAGTCCTTGGAGGAGGAGATAGCCTCCCTGAAGGGTGACATGGAGATTTTGGAGAGCCGGGCCATCAAGGTCGATATGTGAAAGGTACGAGCTGGGGAGATGCCGCGGCGGCCAAGCTGGCGCATAAGCGGTGTCTGGAGACCAGGGCAGAGCACGAGGCTTATCTGAAGGAAACCACTGCTCAAATTAAACGTATGACCAAGCGGGTTGGTGTCTGCGGAGCCGAGGGCTATGCCAGGGGTCTGGCTGAAGGGGCGGCTGCCTTTAAGAAGACGCCTGAGTTCGAGGAGCTGATCAACCTGAACTATGTCTCCACCTGCTACGAGATATTAGATCTCATGAAGGGAGGGAAGATAACTGAGGAGGTCCAGGCCTATATAGTGTCTCAGGCGGCCGACCTGCAGGTTGAGTCTCTTGAAGCTGATGAGCCGAATGTCGTCGAGGTTGTTGAAGATACAGGATTGGTTCCGCCTGATGAAGGTGAAGGACTGTCTTTCCAGGTGGCTGGCCGGGATGGTGAAGCCGAGTTGTTTTTTGATTTTATTTCATGTATGGCCTGCGTGCCAGTTTTTCCTTTCCTTTGTTTTTATGGCATGTACTTTGTAGAAATGCCTCCTTGAATAAATAAAATCTTCTTTATAGCACCTGTTTAGTTGCTTTTTTTTGGATGCTCGGGCCAATTTGGTTCGGTTGTGGTCTTTCTTTCATGTTCATCTTCTGTTGGTTGTGCCGAGGCGAGCTCGGTCTTTTAGTGTCGGATGAGCCAGTCATATGAGGTGCCGAGGCGAGCTCGGTCTTATAGTGCCGGATGAGTCGGTCTTATGAGGTGCCGAGATGAGCTCGGTCTTATAGTGCCGAATGAGCTGGTCTTATGAGGTGCCGAGGCGAGCTCAGTCTTATAGTGCCAGATGAGCCGGTCTTATGAGGTGCTGAGACGAGCTCGGTCTTATAGTGCCGGATGAGCCGATCTTATGAGGTACCGAAGCGAGCTCGATCTTATAGTGCTGGATGAGCCGGTCTTATGAGGTGCCGAGGCGAGCTCGGTCTTATAGTGCCAGATGAGCCGGTCTTATGAGGTGCCGAGGCGAGCTCGGTCTTATAGTGCCGGATGAGTCGGTCTTATGAGGTGCCGAGGCGAGCTCGGTCTTATAGAGTGCCAAAGATAAGAATGGAATAAAGTTAAATTTTATTGATAATACCTTTTTAAATACATAGCATTCCACGGATGAGTTAATCCCTGGCCGTTCAGATATCCTAGCTGGTAGGCTCCGTTCTGAAGGACTTCACCAATCTTGTATGGTCCTTCCCACTTGGGCTTAAGTGGTCCCGGATCGGGTCCCAGCACCCGTTTAAGAACGAGGTCTCTGACCTACAAAATTCTATGGTGAACCTTGGAGTTGTAATATTTTTCGCATCTTCTTTTATAGATGGCGTTCCACATTTCTGCTTGGGTCCATTTTTTGGCGATGAGGTCCAGGCTCACTTGGAGGGCCAAGTCATTATCTTGTTCTTCGAAATGGGTTACCCGATAGGTAGGTGCCCAAATTTTGACCGGGATGACTGCCTCAGTACCGAAAGCTAAGGAGAAAGGTGTTTCTCCAGTGGCGGGCCGATGCGTTGTTCTATAAGCCCATAAGGCTCCAGGGAGTTCTTCGAGCCACGAACCTTTGAGTTATTCGAGGCGGGTTTTGAGGTGCTGCTTTATAATTTTGTTAACTGCCTCGACTTGTCCGTTGGCTTGAAGATAATACGGTGTGGAAAAGTTGTTTCATATGCGGAGGCCATCGCAGAAGGCCCGAAATTTCTTATTGTCAAATTATTTGGCATTATCGGAGACAATGGACTGAGGGATCCCAAACCGGCAGATGAGCGACTTCCAAATAAAATCGATTATTTTTTCTTTGGTTGTCCGTGCCATGGGCTCGGCCTCGGCCGATTTTGTAAAATAATCAACTGCGACGATGGCGTATTGTACTCCTCCCCGTCCTTTAGGTAAGGGGCCGATCAGGTCAATACCCCACTTGGCGAATGGCCACAGATAATAAACGGAAGTGAGGGCTTCTGGGGGGGATCGAATATGAGGAGCGAAGATTTGGCATCGGACGCACTTTCGCACGAGCGCGATGACGTATTTTTTAAGATTCGGCCATTAATATCCTTGCCGGATCAATTTATAGGCTAGTGCCTGGCCGCCGGACTGGTTGCCGCATATACCCTCGTGCACCTCTCTGAGGGTGTACTCCGCATCCGACTCGGATAAGCATTTCAGCAATGGAACCGAATACCCTCTCTTGTATAAAGTCTTATCCACAATGGTGAACTGGGCGGACTGGGTTCGAAGTGATCGTGCCTGGGCTCGGTCCTCGGGTAAAACGCCGCGCTGAAGATATCGGATTATAGGTTGCATCCATCCATGCGGTTCTGATTGTTCGGTAGCCTGGACTTCGGCCATTTCTAGGGCTGATGATGCATGGTATCCTATGCTGACCTCGCCCATATGTTCGGCTCCAGAGCTGGATGCGAGTTTGGTCAAGGAGTCGGCTTGGATGTTCTCAGTTCGGGAGATGTGTTGTATAGTTCGCCGAAAATCTTGCAGCAGGGTCCGCGCCAGATGAAGATACTTGACCAGTTTAGGCTCCTTGGCCTCGTACTCACCCCTAATTTGGTTTACTACCAATTGAGAATCACTTAAGACAGAGAGGCGAGCGAGATCGAAGGATGTCGCCATTTCCAGACCGGCCAAAAGGGCTTCATACTCTGCTTCGTTGTTAGTGGCCGGAAAACCCAGGCAAATGGCCGAGCAGAACAAACGTTGGTCGGGACTGACGAGGACTATTCCTGCTCCTACCTTGTCGGCAGTTTACGATCCGTCCACGTAGAGTGACCACTCATCTGATCAGTCATTCTATTGGGTGATGGCTGGTGTGAATTCCGCGATGAAATCTGCCAGGACCTGGCCTTTTATGGCCGTGCGCGATTCTAATGTCAAGTCAAACTGTCCGAGCTCGACGGCCCATTTGATCATCCGACCGGATGCGTCGGGTCGGTGCATGACTTGTTTTAAGGGGTAGTTTGTTAGGACAACTACCTGATGTTCCAGAAAGTAGGGTCTTAACTTCCGGGATGCCATTATGAGCGCATAGGCCAGCTTTTCCATTGGGGCGTATCTGAGCTCGGCATCATGAAGGGCCTGACTAACATAATAGACAAGATGTTGAACTGCATTCTCCGTCCAGATAAGAGCGGCGCTGATCGCAGAGTCGGACACCGCGAGATATAAATTGAGAGGTTCTCTTCGGGCCGGTCGTTGCAGGATTGGTGCTTCTGCCAGGACTTCCTTGATGGCCTCAAAGGCTCTTTGGCAAGGGTTGGTCCACTGAAAATCTTTGTTCTTTTTTATTGCCTCAAAGAAAGGTTTGCATTTATCGGTTGAGCGAGAGATAAAGCGACTCAGCACTGCTAGTCGGCCAGTTAGGCTCTGCACTTTCTTGACCGAATTTGGTGGAACAAGTTCGTTTACTGCCCTGATTTTATCGGGGTTGGCTTCAATCCCTCTTTGGCTTACCATGTAGCCGAGGAATTTTTCGGAGCCTACCTCAAATGAACATTTCTTTGGATTTAACTTCATCTTGTACTCTCGCAAAATCGCAAACATTTTATTGAGGTCATTTATATGGTCGGCCGAACGCAAAAATTTTACTAGCATATCATCTGCATACACCTCCATCGTATGACCTATCAAGCTACTTAACATTTTATTTACCAGGCGTTGGTAGGTTGCGCCAGCATTTTTGAGCCTGAAAGGCATCATTCGGTAGCAATATAGGTTGCGGGCCGTGTAGAAGGAGGTGTTTTCTTCATCAGTGGGATGCATCGGGATCTGATTATATCCGGAATATGCATCCATGAAACTCATCAGCTCATGCCCGCTCGTTGCGTCCACCATATTGTCGATATGGGGGAGGGGATAACTATCTTTTGGGCAGGCTCTATTTAGATCAGAGAAGTCGATGCAGAGCTTCTATAGCCCGGTCGACTTTTTCACCAGGACCAGGTTGGCCACCTAGGTTGGGTATCTGGCTTCCCGGATGAACCCGTTGTCAATCAGCTTCCCCACCCTTCTTCTAGCGCCAATCTATTGACGGCTGATTTGGTCAACGTCACGTGTGCTGATCTGGACGAATGGATCGAAGCCACGTAGAAAATAATAAAAAGATGGGATAAATATGATTACTAAATTTTATTAGTGGTGACCGTAATTTTGGATAGGGCCGAACTCGATTATTTAAGTCGATCTATTTCTTTTGTTCGCTTATTACAAGTTTTCTCTTTTTCTCTCTCTTATCTATTTTCTGATCAATTCCAAAAGTCCCTTTTTTCTGTACACTTTCTCTATATATAGACAATCTTGGCCAATTAGGAGGTGACAGCTGGAGAGTGTTGGGGAATATGTCCGAAACACTTGTCAGAGGGAAAGCATGCCTTAGATACGTGGCGACCTCTAAGGATCACTTTGGGAAGAGGTATGACAACATGCGTTAATTGTCCTGTGTGCCTGTTCCGCATGCTTCTGGCGATACTTATCCACTCGGGTCGGCCCTCGGGTCTCCCGCTGTTCTGGTCGGTCTTACCATAATTTTGATTTGGAGCGTATTCATCCTGGATCTGGTCGGCCCTTCCGGCCTGGATATCGGGTCGGCCTTGACTCTCTGACCGATCCGGTCTTTAACGAGCCCAGGAGAGAATTTGATTCGTACTCGGTCCGACTTGTTGCTCTGATCGGCCGATTCAGCTGACTGGAGTGCTTACATGGATGCCAAGACGGATGAGCTATCAACAATTTTTATAGAATAGGAATGTTCAATTTATCAAGTAATACTCTTTGAATCTAATGCCAACAATCGGGATTTACCTTCCCACCTTTCATTTATATGAGGATGAATCATGAATGAAATAACCATTATGAGTTTCACACAAAATTATTATCGATATGTATTAATTGAATCGGATTTTATGTTAATTACTCTAAATTCTATTTATAGTTTCAACGCGTTGACATTTTAGAAAACATCAGTGACTCTTATTTACAATGCATTAAAATTATAAACACTATAGAATTTTGTGCAATTAATACACGTAACTAATGCTTATATGCAGCACTAGGAATTACATATGTCATTTGCGTAATTCAAACGATAAAGAACTGCAAGGTTCGTACCTATGCTGATCCTTGAATATTTTGATGAGTATGTAAAATCGAGAATACAAAACTAAAGAAGACAGTAAAATTCTTTAAAAATATAGTTTTAATAGCACATTGAGTGAAATGAAAAATATTTATTTGATTTTAGATAAAAGTTTGATCGAGTAAGTAGGTTCAATCTTACGGAAGATATGGACGAAGAAAACACGGCGAATTAGACGGTTGAAAAAGATTCAAACCAATTAAATAAAAGATTAAGCCTTATTCTACTAAATGAGATATGCTATGGGGATGTTTTGTTTGCAAGATTATTTATCATGTAAGATAAGATAAGATTGGCCCAAGATAGAGAACTCAAGACCTTTTTAATCTTGAGGGTGATGGTAAGACTAAAAAATGCAAGATTACCCAAGATTAATCCTATATGGCATTATACTAAGATTGAATCTCGGGCCCTATCTCACAAACCAAACAAGAAACATGAGATAATTTTAATCTAATCTTACAAACCAAACAAGCCCTATATAGATATAACATTTCATCGGCTCTACAGTGAGTCGTTTTCTCTGTTAAGTTTATATGTTGTGTGCTCCTTTTAATAGCTTTCCCACAACTCTTCTTCGACCGCCCTCTCTTCTTTTGACCTTCTTTGCTATCTATAGTTTCACACATGCTCACTAGAGCCCCTACATATCTTTTTTGCACATGGCATGACCATCTTAATTGATTTTTCCTCATTTGATCCTCAATGTGGTCACTCCTAACTTACCCCAATTAACTTCAGTTTTAATTTATGGGGGTGACTCGACATAACCACTTTAATATTCCCTTTCTGCCACTGCCATTTTCTGTACATGTTGGTACTTTATTGTCCACACTTAGATCCATAAAGCAGCGCTCGTCTAATTACCACCTTATAGTATTTAGGCTCGACCTTTTTAGGATTGAAATAATATGAAAATCGAAATAGAGATCTGATAAGAATATGAATTAGTAGAAAATATGATATGTGGATTTCTATAAAAGAATATGTTCTTGTTTTAGGCCAAGATTGATGTGTGTGTGTGTATATATATATATATATGAAAATTTAAAAACAAAAACAATATAACTATAGTTGCCAAGTCGTCGACTGATCGCTGATTGATCGACTGAACGAAAATTACTGAACGACTGGGTCAGTCGATTTGAACAAGGATGTGTAGTAGTCGATTAATCTGCAACTAGCCAGTGTCTTGACAACCATGACTAGAATTCATGATAGATTTTATGTATTGAAATTTGTATTGAACTTAATATTATCTTTTGGGATATATTTGCTAAGTTACTTCCATATTATTTTATTACATATTATAATTTATATCACCATATGTATAAACACATATCTATCTTTTACCGACTAATCAATAATTAGTCAACGACTAGTCGACCACTCGCTCAATCGAACCTCTACTCTGACTCGACCTAACGACTTGACAACTGCGAATATAACATATCTTATATATTAAAAGATTTAGTCCCAATATTAAATATTTAGTCTTAATAATTCATGTCATTAATTAAATGTTATTAATTCTTAAAATTTTAGAATTTTGAGTTTTATAACAAAAATTAAGAGATTAAATGCTATAACCAATTTTGAATTCAATATAATTCCGTGTACAATCAAGTACTCACGCATTGAATTTTCTTATTTCCGTTTAGTAGTCATAAAATTCATATTCATGTCACGGTTTAGAAAGTCTCCCCAATTTCTATGGAGTATATGGTATAAATATGTAGTTTATGCATAGTCAGTTGGTCACAAAATTAGTTTTAACTATCTTTATATATTAATTCTATCATATTTGGCCACCAAGTGTTTCATAAGTTGACGAAAAGATGAGATAAAATAGTTCTGATCTATTTTCTTCCGCGTTTTCATCTGTAATATTGGCAGGTTATTCGTCGATGTTGATCGAAGGCTTAGCAACACATGCATGAAACTCTTACATAATTCTAAGTAAGTTCACGTTTATTTTTCCAATGTCGATCAAAAGCTTAGCAAACATGTTGGATATCATAAATTATTCTAAGTCAGTAGGGTCATAAACATTATTGAGTAGTGAATATTTATGCTTGATTCATCTTCAGTTTATTGTGTTTTTGTTTTGGCAATGGCTATAAATGAGAGTAGAATGCAACACGCAAGATTTGGTGCATTGAAAGTGAATGCATATTTAGTTGGTACATATGACGAGCGAAGCACTACTTGAGAGTGATATAGTGCAAGAGTGCAAGATAAAGGATTAAAGTGATATTAACCGATGTATTTAAATGCTATTATACGCTTATTTACTTATCAAAATATGCTATTTGTAAATCATATATTATGATTGATGGTATAATTAGTTGTTTATAACCATAAAAATGTACATATTTGAAGTGTTAATTGGTCAAACTCAACACGACTTTATTTTCATACGTAGAGAGTTATTTGATTTAATAAGTTAGCCACATCTAATGTAGCTTAGTAAATTGACCTACAAAAGAGCTCATCGAGATACCATGAAAGATGATATTTTTATGAATTGATGAAATTTCTATTAATTGGATCAAAGTGCATTATTAACTGAAAATAAATAAAAAAAAAGTAAAAAACTTACAACTCATGATTTCTTACAAACTATGAATAGTCACTTATAACATTTTTTACTCATACTATGAAAAGTTATCACAAACAAATGTTTACATCCATTCTTAAAAAATTGAAGAATGTATTTTGTTGGTCAAATAACAATGTTGATATGCTACAGGTAATCCAGGAACAATATCAACGATAAAGGTAAAATAACGCTCTTTTGTAGCAGTGAGTGGTAGTATATCCGATTTGAACAGATAAATTAAATGAATTTACTAAAATAAAAAATGTTGCGTTTTAGATATAAGTAAAAATTAAATAATTTATCGAAAAACAATGCCTCGTACTTCCAAAAAATGAATGACACAGAGACACTCTGCCCCCTCTCAAAAAAATGCAAGGACTCTCTTTCCCTTCTCTACCCGCCGGTGTCACATATCTTAATCCGAACACGACCCGTACCCGGGCCCGCCGTCATCGAAATTGCTCACCGGACCTTTCAATTAAGCTTACGGCCATTACGAACAGTAATCAATGGTCCCCGGCGGGTGACTTTCTCCGGCAGCTATCATTGTCCTCTGTTCTTCTGATTGGCCTGGGCCTAAGCAGCCTTTGGGCCTTCCCATCCCCCGCTGCGGCTCGTATATGCCCTGCCTCTCCATCCTCCTTGGTGCAGTCGCAGGAAACTCTCGGTATAATCGCTTTTCTTTGCTTGGTTTAACGCTTTTGTACCATTTTTTTGTTTTGGTTTCTGTTTACTTCTCATGTAATTTCCTGCTTTGCTGGTTAGTGGTACCCTGCATCGCGGTCAGGTATGAGTAAAAAACGCAATTCTGTGATTGTACTCTCTGACGAATTGCTGGTACTCATAGTTTCTGTACTCTCGGATTAAGCAATTTGTTCGATATGCTTGGTATTTTGTTATGAGAAATTGAGAATTTTGTCAAGTGGACGATAATGTGCCGGTGGGTCTTCCGTTTTTCATAAATTTTTACAAATATTGCATATTTGCCCCCATTGTGAGAGAATTAGATTAAGTTAGGTCGAAAATTAGAGAGAAGCATGAGTGAGTGCATAGACTTGGGAGAGAGGGGCTCACGTGCGGGCGTGGGCTTAGCCCAGTTATATATATGTACTATATTGGAGGTTCCATCCTAAAACCAATTGGTATTAGGAGGAGAAGTAGTTTCCCCAGTTTATATATTAGTAAATGTGTAGTTCTACTTTGGATGAGCAGTTTTAACCGTCAATGCTATATATTTTTCTTCTCTTGCACGAATTTTGTGCTTTTTTTTATGCATATGTATATGCAGATTTTTTGTGCAATTATAAGAAGAGGGTTTTCATTCACTTTTGTGTTTTATGATCTCATTTTTTTACTTATACAGATAACGATGATGTGGAGAACATTGAAAATTTTGAGGATATTGAAGATGAGGATATGAAAGTAGCATTTGAGCGCTGGAAATCAAAATCATATGCACTGACAGTTCCTCTAAGGGTAGTTGCTCTACAAGGTTCAGTACCTCCTGTATGGATTCGGGTGCGTTTTCAATCTTTTCCATTTTTTTTTGTTCCAAATGGTGATCTATCGTAAAATCTTGATAATGCATTTGTGATATA
The DNA here is from genome assembly GCA_033398695.1 of Orobanche coerulescens. Lineage (NCBI taxonomy): Eukaryota > Viridiplantae > Streptophyta > Magnoliopsida > Lamiales > Orobanchaceae > Orobanche > Orobanche coerulescens. Next base: position 8,418,141 of record CM065805.1, on the reverse strand, counting down.
GCAAATAATATTTTTAGTTTCCGACTTGCAGGATTTCTTGCGTTCCCAAGGAAAAAGAGTATGGTTTCGTCCGGAATTCCGTCAAAGCCTCAGAGATATATTTTTTGAACTTTCTGATCCATTTAGAAAAGGGAAAATTAACCGTACATCTGTTGTGGCAGCTGATCTTGTTACTATTGGTGACTCCTGGCTAAATTTTGCCATCGACAAGGGGTTAATTGAGCCCATCAAAGGAGCAGAAGACTTACACTGGTTTCGAGATTTAAGTGATAAATGGAAGGTGAGAAATTCATTCAACTTTCTTTTTTTTCTTTGGTTAGCACCTAAAATGTGTGGAATTGCACTCCAGACACTCCCAGGCTAATAATATACACAAAGTTAGATCATAGTGTCGTTTTCTTGTTATTGTGGTTGTTTGGACTGCCTTGGTAACTGGAAAAAGAAACTTGCTAACACACCAACGTTAGATCACAGTGTCGTTTTCTTGTTATTGTGGTTGTTTGGACTGCCTTAGTAACTGGAAAAAGAAATTTGCTTATGAGCCTAAGAAAATCTTTCGTGATCTTCTCGAAGTAACTAAAGTGGTGAATTAAAAAAGTCAAAAGACTCAAAACAAAAGGAAGTCAAAGAAGAAAGACAAAAATATAACTCAAAAAAATGGAATGGAGAAGCAATGGAAATCAGTTGAGAGTTGGTATATCATTGACCCATGTTCCTGATGCAACATGGACTCAGGAAAAATACACAAGGAATGAAGGCATGAGTGGGCGGTATTTATATCATCTACTCATTTATTTTCTATATATTCATCACGGGTTCATAATGCATCATGTACCCGGGTCCATGATATGAATTGTCACTATAGAAACATAAGCCAATGCTCGTTCGTTACTGAACATGCAGGCCTTTGGGACTTTCAGCCGTTGGTTCTAACCAAATTTACTATCCACCTTATTACGATTCCTCTTATATTTTTTGATGTTGTTATGACATGATTTTTGAATATCAAAATTGTTCTACATGTGAAATAATCTCAGGTATATTTACGCAGGAGCACTGATGGGCATTTAGATTCTCAAGGCAGTGTATGGGCTGTGCCATATCGTTGGGGCAGTATGGTGATAGCGTATGATAAAAAAGAATTCCAAACACGTAAATTGGCACCAGTAGAGGTAATTTTTTAATGTAAATTTGATGTATTTTCAACATTTATGCTTCTGTAATATTGCTGAGAAACTGGTAACGAATTCTCTTGCCTTTCATATGCAATACCTATATCCTCAGCCCATGTCCGTGTTGCGATATGGGCCCGGACCCAAAAGTAGTTAGTATATAAGAAACGAATAATGAGTATGTAAATGATATATAATGAATATCAACTGACGGAAAGTGAAAGTTGATATCCATTATTTATCATTGTCATACTCCTTTTATTTGGGCTTTACTGATAGAGTGAAGGCAGTTCACGGACAGAAATACGATAGAATAGGATAACTCTCCTCAAACGAGGCCAACGATAAATCGTCCAGAAAACAGTATAATTCACGATACCTAAAAATAGAATAGAAGACTCCTATAAATACTAACCCTAAGCCCATGTACGGTGGGCTGACCCAAACATAATTAAAAGAGCAAGGAAATATCAAAATAACAAAACCTAATTAATTATAAAACTAATACTGGGCTACAGCCCTTTTTCCGTGAGTATAAACCATCCATGGGCCTCGGGCCCATTCTCTATCAATTGCCTTCCCCACTGAAACAGCCTTGTTTTCAAGGCTGAAGTATGGCAACCGTCCACGAACATCTGCAATATCCAGCCAAGTAGCTTCTTCATCATTCAATCCATTCCATTTCACCAACACCTGTTCAACCGCCTGACCCTCGCGAACCACCGTCCGCCGTTGCAGTATTGCCTCCGGCAAATAAGGCGGATCTACTGATAACAAGTCCTCCGATAAGGTCGGTTCCAGTGTTACCTAATTCTCTACCACCCCCCTCGTCCCACGAACCGGAACGCACGTACCAGAACGCGGTGCATTCGCGTATTGGATCTCCATATCCGGCGACCCCAAAATGTAGGCTTTCTCCATATCCGGTGGACTGGACTTGGAGAAGGAAGACAACAGTGGGAGGAAAAAGAAAACGCGTCTGACTAAGGGCCCAATCTCTTTTTCTTTTTTCCCATTATTTTTAAAGTAATGCAAACAACTGCTAAATTTCCAGAACAAATCAGTTTATTTTTGTACCTTTTTATTTAACTATTTCTATTTTTTTAACTTATTCCTTTTATATATCATGGTTTATCTTCTCATAATTTTTAATAAACGTACACTTACTGTGTATTCTTTTGTAAACGTTGGATGATATTGATATGACTACAAGGAAATATATATAATTATAACACGATATAAATTAAAATTTATAAGTGATCAAATATATATAATAAAAAATTATAAAAAATAAAAGACTAGCGTCCTGTGAAGAATGAATTCGTGTACCGCATCCTAAAAAAGCTTCCCGACTAAGCCTACCCCCGACGTACCGCGTTCCGATATATGTAGCGTACCACGTCCCGGTACGTGTTCCACGTACCTAAACGTACCGCGAACCTGGTAACATTGGTCGGTTCCGCCTGCACATTTCCAATGACCTTCTAAGGAACGAAATATGAAACACGGGATGAATTCGGCAAGTTGGTGGCAACTTCAAATGATGAGCCACCGCACCCACACGAGCTTCAACTTCAAATGGCCCGAAGAAACGAGGTGCCAGCTTGGAATTTCCGGCCTTGAACAGGGTGGACTGTCAGTATGGTCGAAATTTTAGATACACGAAGTCACCCACTTGCAACTCGATGTTCCGGCGATGCTTATTTGCTCCCTAACCATGCACTGCTGCGCGCGTTCGAGATGGAACCGCAAAGGGTCCAGTATATCGTCACGATCATGCAAGGAATCAGCTGAAGCTTGAACTCGAACTTCGCCGGGCAAAACGGGGGTCGGCCATATACCACCTCAAATGGTGTGGTTCATGCTGCTGTATGAAATCCAGTATCGTAGCAGTATTTGGCTCATGATAACCATTTTCCCCACTGTTTTGGTCTCTCAGAAGAAAAGCAACGGAGATATGTTTCCAAACAACGATTGAGCACCTCAGTTTGGCCATAAGTTTCTGGATGATATGCTGAGCTCATCTTCAATGTAGTACCAGCCAAGCGGAATAGTTCTCGCCAAAAAGAACTCAAAGAATATGGGGTCACGGTCTGACACAATCGAACTGGGAATGCCATGCAGACGTGCCACTTCCCTTGTGAAAACTTCAGCCACAACTCTAGCCGTGAGTGGGTGGCGTAAGGCCAGAAAATGACCATACTTTGAAAACCGATCTACTACTACCAGCACACAATCAACCCCACCAGAACACGGTAAACCCGAAACAAAATCAAGACTAATATCCTCCCAAACCGCCGAAGGAATAGGTAGAGGAGTCGACAACCCTGCTGGAGACTTGGTTTCATATTTATTTTGCTGACACACTTCGCACGAAGCAACAAACTGGGTAACTCTTTGCATCATGCCGGGCCAATAAACATTGGAAGCTAAACGAAGATAGGTACGAAAAGCGCCTGAATGACCACCGGTTGGAGTCGAATGGAACTCCACGAGAAGTTTAGGGATCCAGTCAGATAAGGATGGTATAACCAGCCGCCCCTTATAAAACAACAAGCCATGGACCAAGGTATAATGTTTAGGGCTCTCCTGATGTGTTTCCAACGCCGAAACAATTCGAAATTAATGTGAATCAGCCGTAACTTCCCGTTGCAAGGTAGCCCCAGTCTACCCACTGGGGAAGAGAAACAACGGCTAATTCCGCTTCTTCATCTCGACGTGACAGGGCATCTGCCGCCTTATCAAAATAACCCGCTTTATACACCACTGAGAAATCAAAACCTAACAGCTTTACAGCCCAATTCTGTTGAGCTGGAGTTGTCAACGGTTGTGTCAGTAAGTGGCGCAAACTTCGTTGGTCAGACCCCACTACGAACCCGCGACCTAGTAGGTATGGTCTCCAATGCTGAACTGCTAGAACAAGTGCCATGAATTCCTTCTCATACGCTGACTTTGATAACAAACGAGGGGAAAGACCTTTGCTGTAATAGGTTGCTGCTCTTGCATAAGCACCACACCTATACCTCGCCCTGATGCATCACATTCAACTGCAAAGTCCTTTGAGAAGTCCGGCATTCGTAAAACGGGCGCTGTGGTTAGTGCTTGTTTCAGATTCTGGAAGTCTGACTCGGCATCGGCGTAGCATGCCCAGGGCTGCGGTGTGTCCTTTTTCATTAAGCATCGTGAGTGGAGCAGCAATTTTTCCGTAATCACGAATGAAACGGCGGTAGTACCCCGTCAGACCGAGGAAATCTCGCAACCCTCGGGCAGATGTCGGGGTTGGCCACTGCAACTTGGCTGATACCTTCGCTGGGTCCATCTGTACTCCACGGCCCGAGACGAGGTGTCCCAAATATTCCACCTCTTGTCTCCCAATCAGACATTTTTTTGGATTGACGACCAAGGAATTACTATGGAGAACTTGAAGTGTCTGCCGCAGGTGTTCCAAATGGTTTGCCCATGAACAACGATAGATTAAGATGTCGTCAAAAAATACCAACACGAATCTGCGTAGAAAGGGTCGAAAAATATTGTTCATCAGACTTTGGAACGTGGCTGGAGCATTTGTCAAGCCAAAAGGCATGACCAGGAACTCAATGCCCAGAGTGAGTCCGAAAAGCAGTTTTTGGCACGTCAGCCTTTGTCACACGAATTTGATGATAACCTGCTCGGAGATCTAATTTGCTGAACCATGTCGCTCCATGCAACTCGTCTAATAACTTTTGGATCGCGGGAATAGGATACTTGTCTGGTACTGTGAGTTTATTTAGTTCATGATAATCAACACAAAAACGCCATGAACCATCTTTCTTGCGAGCTAAAAGTACAGGGCTGGAATACGGGCTGTTGCTCGGTTGTATAATACCTGCTGCAATCATCTCAGCCACCAATCTTTCCATCTCGTCCTTCTGTAAATGGTTGTATCGATAAGGACGTACAGAAACGCGTCGTGCTCCTGGTTGAAGTGTAATACGACGGTCACACTCACGCGCCGGAGGAAACCTGCTGATGGTGCACTTACTAACGGAAAGGCTGATATGACAGCCTCTAATTCCGTCCTAGCATTTTGCGGAAGAGCTTCAGATGTCCCAAACTGCTCCAACATCATGCTCCTGTCCAAGGACCATAATATCCAACCATCATCCCCGCGCTCACGAGAGCGCATTTCCTAAGAAGAACATGCCTTGCGTGTGAGTGAGGGCCCCCCACGTAGGTGCTCTATGCGACCGTTCGTCGAAAACTCCATGGTGAGATCATGCCAATTCTCTTCCACTTCTCCCAAGGTAGCCAGCCATGAGACACCTAATATCATATCCACACTGCAAATAGGAAAAACATAGCAGGAGATATTAAAGATTTCCGTATCCAACTCAAGTGAAACGTCCTTACAGATTCCCCCGGTGCGATTCCGAGATCCATTGCCCAATACCACTGAGAAAGAAGTGGTAGGCTCAATTTCCCACTTTAGCTTCCGGGCCACAGTTTCCAACACAAAACAGTGGCTCACCCCACTATCAATCATCAGCGCCTTCTATCTCCCACCCTACCAAACGGTTTCATTGTTTGAGATCCGTCGAACCCGAACAATGATAGCTCTGATAACTGTAACTGTTGCAGCACGTTTGACTCTTCCAAGTTCTCCTCCAAGTTCTCTCTTTGGGTCTGTTCCATCTCATCCCCTTAAACATATTCTTCGTCACAGAACAGTACGTTTAGTGTTTTAGGGGACAGCGGTGCATTGGTCCGAATTTTCCCCTGCAACGGAAACAGGTTCCCGCCGCCAAGTTCTTTCGAATTTCTTCGTTGGAAATAGGACGAAAGTTCCGAGGATTCCGAGGTACTGAGCTTTGGGAATACGCAGAAGTTGCGCTTGCATCGGGTTTGAATCCCTGTGAGCCAGTCACCACAAGGCGTGTGCTAACAGATGGTTTCTCTACGTAGCTCGAAATCGAGGAAGCTCGCGCTATATTAGGTGGTGGTGCCGACGAGGGGGCACGATCCAGCTTCCGAGCAGCTTGTAGGGCACTCGAGCAGTTCGTAATGACACTATCTTGAATCTGGGCACGAAGATTCTTATTCAGATTTCCTAGAAAAAATTCTGTGAAGTGCTCGTCGGAGAAGTCCGGTATCTGCGAAACCTTATTTTCGAAAGCAGAGATGTAGTCTTCGAGAGAACCCGTTTGTTTGACAGTGAGTAGGGCTTCATATCCGTTGAAAGCAGATTCATCACCATAACGAATCAATAATTCCTGTCAGAAGGTGTCCCAATCCGGTTTGGGTATTCGTCTGATCAGCAATTGGTACCAAGACGTAGAAGAGCCTGATAAAGCTATCACAGCAAGCTCAACCTTCTTCGTATCAGGTATCTTGTTCACCAAGAAATATTGCTCCGCACGTGCGAGCCATGAACGAGCTTCGGATCCGTCGAAACTGGGCAATTCCATCTTCTTCGCAGTGTTCTAAAAATCCCCGCCTAGGCCGCTTAGTCCTCCGATTAATCCGTAGAAGGTCCTCTACCGTTCCGATTATTGCCCAGGCGCTTGTACTGGGCGCTTGAGTGATTAATCGGTCGTGTAGGCTGGCTGGGCGGGGCCTATGAAGGCAAGCTAAGATACTATAAATACTACAGACTGTTTTATACCTATATCAATGTTTCAAATTTCCTAGCTACATGGGCGACTAGGCGAATGCTTTGGCGATTATACTTTTTTTTTTAATAGTACTACAAGATATTATGGATATTATGGACTCCCTTATTTATCTATATCAAGATTTCAAGTTTAATATATAATTGATTATATATCTATTTAAATGGTTAAATTTTAATTATTTTAATTATTTTACATATGTATATAATTTTTTATGTATAAAAATGATTAAAATAATAATAAAAAATAAATCCGCCTAGTCCGATTAATCCCCGATTAATCCTCTGGACGCCAGGCGTTAGCGAACGCCTAGCGCCTAGCATTTTTTAGAACCATGCTTCTGCATCATCGAAGTATGCGGAGTTTCTTCTTCCGATGTCGACGATCCCTTACTCTGACTGTCAGACGGGTCAGAGATATTTGACTTCGCCAAGATTGCGTCAAGTTTGCTATCTGACGCGGCTGTTTTGCCGCTGCCTCTGCCTGAGTAGCGCGGAGTTCTGCCACGGCCTTCTCTATCTCCTCTATGCGTTGATCTCTTGTCATCGTCATCTTCGGATCCGGCAGGTCGGACCAATTTGATAGAGTGAAGGCAGTTGACGAACAGAGATACGATAGAATAGGATGACTCTCCTCAAACGAGGCCAACGATAATTCATCCAGAAAACAATATAATTCACAATACCTAAAAACAGAATAGAGGACTCCTATAAATACTAACCCTAAGCCCATGTACAGTGGGCTGACCCAAACAGAATTAAAAGAGCAAGGAAATATCAATATAACAAAACCTAATTAATTATAAAACTAGTACTAGGCTACAGCCCTTTTTCCGCGAGTATAAACCATCGACGGCCCCCGGGCCCATTCTCTATCATTTACCCTCGCTAAAAGGAGCCCTTCCAGGAATTCTCGATGGGGTTTGAAAATAGTTTTCAGGCAATGACGCGCCTCGGTTAGAACCTCAGTAGCTGCGTATTTTCCGCAGCGCAAATTATTCATTTTCTTATGTATTTATTGTTTTGTTAATATCCCGGTCCATATAGTAACATGGACATTGGGTCCACGATATAATTCGCGTTTCACATGAATCTACATGCAGGACTGGTCTGATTTATGGCGCCCTGAACTTGTCGGAAAGATTTCGATGGTCGATTCACCAAGGGAGATTGTTGGGGCTGTGTTGAAGTATATGGGAGCATCGTACAATACTACTAACATCGACTCCCAAGTGTTTGGCGGGAAACATGCCGTGCTGCAGCAGCTGGAATTGCTTGTCCAACAGGTAAGAGAAATAAAAGAGTTTCTATTTAGTACAGTTGTAGGACTTCGCGGTAATGCTATAAATCAAATGCTCTATTCATCCCACTTGAAGAATGCACTTTCAGAAAAACATGATTCTGTCCCAATAGAAGAGCCACTTACATATATAAGAATAGTTATAATAATATAGCTTAAATCAATAATTTTTTTGTTAACCTTAAATTAATAATCGTTTTTTTGTTGTAGTACAGTTGTAGGACTTCACCGTTCACCTTAAATTAATAGTTTCTTCATTATATAAATAAGAATAGTTATATTAATATCTAAATTGTGGACACCATTCCCCTTATAGGCACACGTATACTAAATAGTACTAGTTTCTATGCAGGTTCGACTATTTGATAGTAAGCACTATCTTAAAGCCTTGAGAGCAGGAGACGTATGGGTGGCTGTTGGGTGGAGCAGTGATGTTCTTCCTATTGCCAAGACAATGTCGAATGTTTCGGTAATAGTTCCCAAGTCCGGTGCTAGCTTATGGGCCGATTTTTGGGTATGTCTTAAATCATCAGTCCTATCATTTCAGATTGTTGTCTTCAGATTTTGATACGTATTCTGATTTAGGCTTTCTATCATATTATTTCGTATGTTCCAGCTATACCATTTAATCGGAGTAGGTCTCATGCGAGACCTAATAGATTGGTTTCACGGTGAGACCGGTCCCCTAAAAACTAAATTTTGAAATAATGATAAAAATACCAAGAAATAGATCTCTAAAAAACAATTAAATAACTAATATTAACCCTAAAATACTGAAAATGAACCCTAAAATTTGAAAAACAATGAAAAAACTAAGAAAAACCTACAACAACAAAAACATCTGAGCTTTAGTCCCAAGATGATTAGGGGTCGACTAAAATGAATCATCATTTGAAACCGCCAACAACACAAAAGTAAAATAAAAAAGAAAAAAAATTAACACACGAAGTGTTAATAAAAATCAAATCGACTTGAGCGAAAAAGAAAAAGAAAGATAAATAAATAAATAAATAAAATAAGATCAAACTCCATCATCCACCCGTATATTTTCTCTCCATACTATCCTCTCCATCGCCATATTTTCTCCAATCTCAAGGAACCTCATCGTTTTCAATCGCATTTATCCGGTCTTCCTCTACTCGTTACAATCTTATTCCTTCTTCCTCCTCACTGGGGCATCAACAGGTCTCAGTCTGACGTGGACAATCATCTTAATCGATTCTCCATCATTTTATCTTCTATAGGCGCAAATCTTACCTTCTCCCTATAATCACTTCATTTATGAGCCGATTGTTTATAAAGCTACTTGGTAGTTATCAAATTGTAAAACTGCACATATAATTCTTTTATTATTCATAGTATAGAAATAAAATGTTGATTTTTAAAATATTAAAATATATAATATATAGTTATACAATATTTTTAAAGTATTAATTTTTTTTAAATCTTTTGTAATTACCTTTTAAATTTTATTATAGGTTCTATTTTATATAAAAATAAGATATCATAATACCAAAATATGAATAAAAAAATGAACCAAGTTAAAAAATATGTAACTTTTAATTCTGAATTAATATACTAATTTGAATATTTATAATATCAATTCAGATTATGAATTTGATATAATATTATTTAGATAAATATTAATTTAAATATAATATCCTTCGTACCCACAGGTTCCATCGTACCCACACGTTCCATCGTACCGGGTTCACCCAAATTAAAGTTTCACGTATCCGTTTCTGTACCCCGTTTCAAACCGAACCCAGTCCCATGTAACATTGGTCTTAATTATAGAACTAAAAGCTAGTGAACTAAGTACCTAATAAGAACTCCATAATCAAGGCAGGGGTAAAATCAGGATGAAAGCATTTCATTCTCTCAGTAATTTAAAAACGACAGTTCAAGTGGAATAAATTTCATTTTTCTTAGACAACCTATGGAAAGGAACGGAAGGATAAATTGCTACGGGATTGCCATAATGATTTTAGTACTTTTAGTTCCCATATTGAACACATACTTGCTAGAGTAGCCGGATGATTCGCTTTCGACGTTCGTACGGGATGTTCATATAACCCACTCAAACTTGACCTACCCAAGACTCATGTTATTATTTGAGAAAACATCGATAATAATAGTAATAACCAAAAGGAAAAGACAGTTCTGTTCACAAAGCCGAACAACTAGCTTAATTAAAAGACAAGAGGAAAAAACCCTACTCGCGTTTGATGAATTGTGAGAGGGAGATATGATGATCTAAACCGAAAATATATGGAGATGTTTTTATGGATTGTACGCAACATATTGGAATTATGTATTCTATTCCTCCTTAATTTGCAGGCAATTCCGACTTCATCAAGACTTGTCACAGACCGAGTTGGAGGAAGAGGAAGAGGGCCTTCACCAGTGTACGAGCAATGGGTTGAGTTTTGTTTGCAACCAGAAAGAGCTTTGCCTTTCAAGGAAGAGATTGTAGCCGGTGCATCGCCGGTTTCGCTCGAGGCTTCTTCAATCGAAGAGCAGCCTCGTGAGCGTAGTAAAGATAGACCGAAGTTGGACACTAATCTCGTCGCTAATGTGCCGCCTGCTGAAATATTGTCTCGGTGTGAGTTCTTAGAGCCATTGTCGGAAGATGCATTATCCGATTATCGATGGATAATGGGTAGTTTACGGAAACCCAGTGAGAGTATGATGAAGAGGTTGAAGGTTTCTGTCTGTTCTTGGGTTGTAACCTTTTGGTCAAGAATGCAATTTAAGGCTGCATAGATTAGCTACTTCTGCAAGTTCAGGACAGTCGATAAAAACGTGCTTTTATCTTCATTTTTATTGAAATTCAACTTCATATTTATATCGTTTTGTGGAACTTTTCTGTCGATAGATATTCATTATTTGTCATTTTCATCTTCGTTATTTGTTTTTTATGTATGTATTGTAGGAATTGAGAGTGAATTAATATATTTTCCTGAAGCACTGACAAACCACTGCAAGATTGGAACAAAAAATTCTCAAATAGGTTCTCATAAGTGGATGGTTTTTTCATGTAGATAAGATGCATCAAGTACATTATGATTATGAATTCTGGGGATTTAAAATTCTGAGTTTTAATACTACTATAAGTAGTAATAGGATTGAAAAAAACTTTATTTTTTATTGTTAGATGTGAAATTATGTGATGATGTATTATTATGTTATCTTAATTTTAATATATGTATGAATATATATAGGGATTGGATCAAATGAGAATTAGTTCTTAAAATGAGATTGTAGGGTCAAATCATAATCGTTGATGGTTGAAATTTAACGGTTAGAGATTAGTCCATAATAGTGTTTACTTTCCTAAATTAACAATATTAAGTGCAAAATTTAGTTTCTTGAATTAATATATTAAAGATTAATCTTGATTTTTATTGTTGTACATCAACGATTGTGATTTGACGCTATGTTCTTACTTTGAGGACTGATACACATTTGAAACGATGCATTGCATGCAAAAGTTTTTCGTGGGAATATATTTTAGTTCTCTGTTTAATCAAGATTTATGTACTAAATTTGTTTCTATTTCTTAACTTAAACCATATTCTATTCAGAATCACCATATATATATATATGGTGTAGTATATATAGTTAATAGAGTATATATAGTTAATAGAGGAGAGAACAGAGAAATATGAATAAAATATTACATAATGATTATTTTTTTTTGGGGGGGGGGGGGGGGGGAGTGAAGGAGGGTTGTTCCCCGGTCAGAAAAGCGTCAGTCTTAGTTGCGACTCATCCGTCTAACTCTGCAACACCCGTTGCATCATCACTAATTGCTTGTCTGACACTCGTCGGGGTATTATCATACACTCTTAACCCCACACCGTCTTGAAACGCTTGCTTTGCCATTAAATCTACCACAGTATTCTGTTCGCGGTATATTTGCCCAACTCTGACCTCCCATAAGCACTGCATTAGTCGCATGCACTCATGTATTAAATTCATCAAGTTACCACTCGTTCCCTCAAAGCAATCGAGGCCATTGATCCCGTCCACTACGATTGCTGAATCGAGTTCGATCACCAGCTTTCTTACTCCTTTTTCCCATGCCAGTTTCAAGCTGTGGAGAGCAGCCCATGCTTCGGCTTCGTCAATTGAGCATCCATATATTCGCCTAATCGAAAATCCAAGAGCCGTGTTCGTCCCGAAGCACTCCGCTTCTGGCTTTGTTGCTGTTTGGAATCACGCTGCTATCCCCATTGAATTTGACCCAACCGTGGTCTGCTTTTTCCCAGCATATCCATTCGTCCTTGTCCATGCAGTGGCTTCTAGCATTTCCGGGACTCCCAGGCACCTTTGGCATGTGTCATCTGCAGTGAATCCCCTTCTTCTCTCTACATTTGCCATGACTCTTCCATGCTTGATTGTCCACATAAAGAGCCTCAGTCTATTTGGAACCTTCATTCTCCATGTGTTGCTCCAACTTGCGTTTTCCTGTGCACCTAAAAAGAAGAAGTAAGTTTATAAGCTTTACTCACAGAGAAATTCCCTCGGCCCATGCAATATGATCAGTTAGATCATTATTATGCATGGGTGTAATGGCCTCTAATATTTTGAGTATCTCTTCAGGTAGCGCATCACGGAACCTATCCCAATTCCAGCCCGCTTCGGGGCTCCAATACTCTGCTACTCGTTTTTCCAGTTCATCATCGCCCTATTTAGTCATAAAGACCAAGTTCATGGATCTTGCACTCTTAATGTCGAGGCCCCCGCCCCTTTAGTTTGCGTGACTTTCTCCCAATTAACCAAGTGGACGGTTGTCCGTATCCGTGCCACCCCAAATGAAGCGGACAATATGTTTGTCAATATTGTCACAAACATTCAGTGGGAGCATCATTGACTACATTGAGTAGTAGGGGATGATGCTTACTACAGACTGCACTAAAACAAGTCTTCCGACAAGCGAGAGATGTTTTGTTTTCCACCCCTCGAACCTACTCTTAACCCTTCTAATCACTTCCTCAAACATCCCTCCGATTACACGGCCATGAATAGATGGTATTCCCAAATGACGACCTAGATCCACCGTGAGTGTAATATCCGCAATTTTCGATTTTTCGGTAAATTTATTTTTTGGCCGGAGTCCGTTTTGACGACTCGCTCATAACCGTTTCGTCATTTCAAGAATGATTAATTCTGCACTTTTTGTCATCCGAGTTCGTTTCGGTATCGTTTTGTTGAGTTCCGAGCTTTTTAGCGACTTTTCCGCACTTGAGTTCGGTTCTTGCGAATCTCGTCCGAAACTGTTGTTTCGAGTTTCTCGTAAGTTCATTTAATGTTATTATTCATGTTGCGAGCTTTGGTTTGGTGTTTCGATCGCGTATCGTGATTTTCGGACGTTTTGGGCCATTTTCGTAATTTCCCAAAGTTTTTGGGTAATTACTTCCGTTGTCGAATTTCGAGCCTTCGAGTGGTCGGAATCGTGTGTTCTCTTAGCTCTTAGATTCGTCTTTGCGAGTACGTCGTAACCGCACTGGCCGATTCGTATTCGTGTTCGGGTTCGGTCGTTGGGCCGTCGGCCCCGGTAGTCATGGCCGGCGATGCAGGCCCAGCCAGACTGGCCGAGTCACGGCCGGTAGTGCTCGGCAGCTTCTGGCCGAGTCACGGCCGGTAGTGCTCGACATCTCCTGGCCGAGCAGGCCGCACCGTGGGCCGCGGCACATGCCGGTAGGGCCGCGGCACACTCTGTGGCATTTTTCGGCCAAACCAACTGTATCGGGTGCCGCGGCACCCGTCGGCCGGGCCGCGGCACACTGCCGACCACTGGGAGCCATTTTTGGCCCTGTGCCGCGGCACACTGTGCAACCTATTTATGGTCCTGCACACGGGTTTTTTGGCCATTTTTCTCCTTCTTCTCCTTCTCTTCCGCGACTGAGGGTGATCTTACCATGGAGCCATGTTGTTTAACAACAAATCCATGAAGTTCTTGAGTTCATATCATCAATCAGTCATCCGTTATCATCCTTTGATCCAGCGAATCAAGGTAATCTTCCTTAGAACCCTAATTTCGTGAATTTGGGGGTTTTTGCATTTTTGTCCGATTCGTTCCGTGTTGTTGATTAATTCATGATGGGTATGATTAATCTTGGTAGTATTATTGTGTTTAACATCATTTAACCCATTGTTCTTCGACGAATCGAAGTATATTTCGTGATTTCCTTCAAATTGACTTTTTGGGGGATTTGTTCTCGATCTCGTTTTTCATCCGTTTTTGATGGATCGATTGTGGTTAAATGATGTTGTTAAACATATTATATGGATTGTATATCCATACTTCAACTTGGAATTCCGTTTTCGGGTTTTGACGGAACGAATCGTGTTCTTGACCGTTTTGAGGGAAACGCTTGAACTTTCGTCATTTGTTCTTTGAATTCAATGACTTTGGGTCGTACTTTGGAATTCATTTTCGTTGTTATTGTTTTCGTTCGTAGTTCTTTGTTGCGGATTGTCGTTCGGTGGAGTCGGTGAGTTCGTAGTCGGTTCGTGCCAACCTACTTCGGCCGATTCTCTGCGTTGTGGTTATTCGAGGCAAGTATCTTGCCCATACATTACGTGTTTTGTGGATATAATGGTTGCTAAGTGTCGATATGTGCTAAATAAATATCTATAACCATTTTTTAAAAGAATCGGCATATTTACCATCATGGTTTTCGTAAAGGTGAACCGTGTGTGTCGGGAATTAATATGCTTAGTTGGATATGTGTGCTAGTGATGAGTATAGGATCACCTTACTTTCGTGTGATATCATTATGTATGATTATGGTGTCGGTAAATGTAAAGTGTAATTCTCTTGTGAAATTATGTGATTGGAGTCACGTGGTTATGGATGAATATGTGAGTTGTGTGATATTGCTTGTGTCATTCAGTGCTGTTGAAATCTTGTGCTCCCTTGTGAATTGGTATAGTTCTGGGTCGTGAGTATATGTTGGATGAACTGGCCATTCTAGTAAGGTACCTCGACTATATATACTGTGATTGACCTTCGAGGCTTGTGGTTTGCAACTGTGATTTTGGAACGTGTGTGTGTGTTGTTCCTTCCACCCGGAGTGTCCGACGGGATGTCCGGGGTCGATACTAAGTACGGCCACGGAAGTGGACTTGGGTGCGTGTGTGGATGAACTTCCACCGGGTGTCGACGGGATGTCCGGGGTCGATACTAAGGGTACGGCCGCGAAGTGGTTTCCCACCGGAGTGTCCGACGGGATGTCGGGGTCGATACTAAGGGGTA
Source organism: Orobanche coerulescens (assembly GCA_033398695.1). Taxonomy (NCBI): domain Eukaryota; kingdom Viridiplantae; phylum Streptophyta; class Magnoliopsida; order Lamiales; family Orobanchaceae; genus Orobanche; species Orobanche coerulescens. Next base: position 8,402,755 of record CM065805.1, on the reverse strand, counting down.
CGGCCGCGGGTTACCAGTTGTGGTTTTCATCTTGAGGATGACGTTGATGTTTTCGTTAATTGTGATATTGTCCGGAGTATCACAATGCTTTGTGCTCGGGGTCGAGAGACATTATATATCGAGTCTTGGTGCTTGGCTAGAATGGCATAAGAATAATGTGTTATGTGTAATGTGTCCTTGTAAGTGAATTGAAGTGGATGACCGGGTCGTGGACCCTGTGTTTTGTGACCGGAACGGTTGGGTCGTGGACCCCGTGTTTTGTTAAACGGATTTGTATTTTGGAAAATGAACTTTGGGGCTGTGACCCTAAATGGCTTTCGAGGAATTAAGAACTTTTCAATTTCTGATGTTTTCAAAACTCCCGAGATTTGGAGATATTTTCAAAATGCTTACTTGCTTCGTTTCTGCTTTCAAGACTTGAACTATTTTTAACTAAATATATCTCGGGAAGTCTTTCGTTATATTCTCGGAATGTGTTGTGTATGGCTCGTATTTGCACTTTATACTTGCACTAGCGAAACAGTGGAGTTTTGCTAACCCCCGAGTAATCGGGGGTGGATATCTGTATTGTGTCCAGGTACACGCAGGTTTTCGGGAGCAAGACAGGATCGGTACGAGGGATGATGAAAGACGAATGATACTAATCACACGAAGGCCAGTTTTGGGTTCAGTTAGTCGGAGTCCATTGTATTGTCTTTTCCGCTGTCTTATTGTTTGTGGTGGTAATTGTTTTACCCTTGCGTGGATATGAGTCTGGATGAGTTTATGTATTTTTATTTGTAAGTCAGTGCCGAAAGACCAAATCGGTCTATTGGTTCGTTATTTTGATTCGTCGGTATGTAATGTAATGTGTTGTTTTGATGTCTAGCCTGGTGGATCCTCGAGGAGAGGGTCTGCGGCGTGTAATATTCCCGGTTCGATCTGGGGGTGTTACATTTATGGTATCAGAGCTTAGGTTGCGGAAACCTAGGCTGTCGGGTCCAGTCGTGTATTGTTGGGTCTTGTCTTGTCAGATTGAGTCTGACTGATGTCGTGTCACGACGCGTCATTTGGAATGTCGGCCGTGATTAGTATCAGGGTGCAGCCATCATCTTCGTGCGATCTGTGGATGTAAGTCTCCCTACTACAGGTTGTACCACGAGCTATACGAGCCTGTGTGATTCTGTGTTATGTAGTTAGTATTTGAAGGTGCATCGTGAGTAAGTGACATATATTTGTTGATTCCCGTCTTGCGCTAAAATGTAGAATGATATTGCTGAATGTATCTTTGTATAAATCATTTTTCTTGCAAGAGTATAAACATTGGAATTTTAAGTTTTCGAATCCTTTCGGGGAGTCACGTAAAATTTTTAAAATGTCCTCCAAGGGAGGAAAAAGTTGATTTTCGTATGTTGACCTCAAGGCTGAAAGTTCTGAAAACTCGAATTATTGATAATTCTTTTCCACTGTGTACTATAAGTTTTCAAAACACGAGTTTTGAACTCAAATGAGTTCTACAAAATATACTCAAGACGTGACCCTTGCTTTTAACTTTTCGGTTTTGAATGACAATTGCCTTTTGATGGTTGCTCATGATGTGTGGTAATTATGTGAATCGATGGCTTTGATATTCGAATATCGTTGTTGTTTATTTGTGACCTTCGATTCCAGTAATGTCGTATATATGTTCGCAATCATGTTGCTAAAATAGAACCGTTAGCACACGCTAAGAGTAAGGCTAGCGCGCGCTAATGCAGCATGGGTAGCGCACGCTAAATATGTGTTGTAGCGCGCGTTAGTCAGTCTGGACAGAGGCTAGGGAACTACATTTCTTTTAGCCGTTAGGCCTGACCTTAGCAGTCAATCACCCGGGACTGTATTCGATGTGTGTAGTCAAGTAATGACAACTGTTTTGTATGAATGTGCGTTATGATTTTTTTTCGTTGCGCTAAGTGATAACTAATTGGGTTCGGAAAATTGATAAATCATGTCTGCTGCGAGTGTGTTCGAACACGCTTTTCTAAAACCCTCATAAGTTTGTGCAAGTGCGATTAGCCGGCGGCTTCGTATGAACTTTGGAAATTGTTTGAAATTTGCGAGCCGGCCTAGGATTCTCAAATAAAACCTCGACGGTATTTGAAAGAGTTGTTTTAAAGTACCTTGAACATTTTGTAAAGTATTACCGTCGTTGATGTCTGTGAAGTGTTGGGAGGATTTTCGAAAATGATTTTAATGTATTGTTGCATTTTCAAATAATTCGAGTGAATGATTTCAAAAATCTTTCACACCATAAAAATATTATATTTCAAAAATCAATGCGATTTTTATTTTCAAAAAAATATAGTGAAAGATGAAAAATCTCACTCGATGTAAAGTTCAAACTCGGATTTGAAAATGTTAGAGTATGTAAGAATGATTTGATGATCATGCATGGTTAACTTGTTAGTTGTTAACGGTGATGATGATACGTAGAGGCATGATGACTTCAAATGATTTCAAATGAGACGGTTAAAGTATGTTGTTTGCAAGTTTTGATGAAACAACCCGAGGTACCAAAAGTACTTTTAAAGTTTATTTTAAATAGCATACAAATCCAAGGATTTTCAAAAGATTTCCTTTAAAAGGATACCTCGTGGATTTTCTTTTCGAGTTGTTATTGGTTACCTTATGTGATATGTCGTGCTGAGTTGGTACTTTAGTATAATATTTTGCGAAGTTGTGCAATCGTATTGAGTGGGAATCCGCTTAGTTTGCCGATGGGCAGAGGACACTGTCGTGACCACGATACTAATGGCCATGAAGATCGGATGTGGACCAAGAGGATATGGTCGGGAAGGTTGCTATTCCAGCACTTCGTTCTCGTTGTTTAGGTTTCGGGACGAAACCTCTTTTAAAGGTAATATGATGTAATACCCACATTTTTCTTTCTTTCTCTTCTGTTTCGCCCAACCGTAACGACTCGACTGTGTTCGTTGATGCTTCTGACCTGGTGTTGTTTCTCTCCTTTGTCATTCGAGCGAGTTCTGATATTGTCCCAAATTTATCTATATATTGTTGTGACCTTTCCAAGTTCGGAAAATTAGTCTCGTTTTCGATCTTCCAACCCTTGGGCGGTGGAATTCCGTATTTGTTCAGCGATTGACTCGCGTTTTGATTGATGTACCGTTGGGTTGGTCAATCGTACTGATTTTCGTCCGTTGTGTTTTGTGTTTGTTCGGATAATTGACTTGATTGTATTATCCAGTTGATGACGCTTGTCACTTGTTGGTTTTATTATATCCCTAACGGCGGCGTTGTGTTGGTCGTCGTGGAGCGTGTTTTCACGCCGTATATTCCTTTGCGTTGCTTGTAATGTTTCGCCGATGGGCGTAAGTTACGCGTTTCCTTGCGTATCTCGTTGAGTTTTCCTGGCGGGATATTGGTTCTCCTTACTTGTTTTAAGTTTCGGGACGAAACTCCTTTTAAGGAGGATAGAATGTAATATCCGCAATTTTCGATTTTTCGGTAAATTTCTTTTTCGGCCGGAGTCCATTTTGACGACTCGCTCATGACCGTTTCGTCATTTCAAGAAGGATTAATTCTGCACTTTTTGTCATCCGAGTTCGTTTCGGTATCGTTTTGTTGAGTTCCGAGCTTTTTAGCGACTTTTCCGCACTTGAGTTCGGTTCTTGCGAATCTCGTCCGAAACTGTTGTTTCGAGTTTCTCGTAAGTTCATTTAATGTTATTATTCATGTTGCGAGCTTTGGTTTGGTGTTTCGATCGCGTATCGTGATTTTCGGACGTTTTGGGCCATTTTCGTAATTTCCCAAAGTTTTGGGTAATTACTTCCGTTGTCGAATTTCGAGCCTTCGAGTGGTCGGAATCGTGTGTTCTCTTAGCTCTTAGATTCGTCTTTGCGAGTACGTCGTAACCGTACCGTCGATTCGTATTCAGGTTCGGGTTTCGGGGTCGTTCGGGCCGTCGGCCCCAGCCGAGTCATGGCCGGCGATGCAGGCCAGGCCGGCCTTGCCGAGTCACGACCGTAGTGCTCGGCGGCTTCCGGCCGAGTCACGGCCGGTAGTGCTCGGCGACTCTGGCCGAGCAGCCGCCGTGGGCCGCGGCACTTGCCGTGAGGCGCGACACACTCTGTGGCATTTTTCGGCCAAACCAATCAGGGTGCCGCGGCTGCGTCGGGCCGCTGACACCGCCGACCACGGAAGCCATTTTTGGCCCTGTGCCGCGGCACACACTCGGCCAGGCCGCGGCACCTTTTATTTATGGTCCTGCACACGGGTTTTTTGGCCATTTTCTCCTTCTTCTCCTTCTCTTCCGCGACTGAGGGTGATCTTACCATGGATCCATGTTGTTTAACAACAAATCCATGAAGTTATTGAGTTCATATCATCAATCAGTCATCCGTTATCATCCTTTGATCCAACGAATCAAGGTAATCTTCCTTAGAACCCTAATTTCGTGAATTTGGGGGTTTTTGCATTTTTGTCCGATTTGTTCCGTGTTGTTGATTAATTCATGATGGGTATGATTAATCTTGGTAGTATTATTGTGTTTAACATCATTTAACACATTGTTCTTCGACGAATCGAAGTATATTTCGTGATTTCCTTCAAATTGACTTTTTGGGGGATTTGTTCTCGATCTCGTTTCTCATCCGTTTTTGATGGATCGATTGTGGTTAAATCATGTTGTTAAACATATTATATCGATTGTATATCCATATTTCAACTTGGAATTCCGTTTTCGGGTTTTAACGGAACGAATCGTGTTCTTGGCCGTTTTGGGGGAAACGCTTGAACTTTCGTCATTTGTTCTTTGAATTCAGTGACTTTGGGTCGTACTTTGGAATTCATTTTCGTTGTTATTGTTTTTGTTCGTAGTTTCTTGTTGCGTATTGTCGTTCGGTGGAGTCGGTGAGTTCGTAGTCGGTTCGTGCCAACCTACTTCGGCCGATTCTCTGCGTTGTGGTTATTCGAGGCAAGTATCTTGCCCATACATTACGTGTTTTGTGGATATAATGGTTGCTAAGTGTCGATATGTGCTAAATAAATATCTATAACCATTTTTTAAAAGAATCGGTATATTTACCATCATGGTTTTCGTAAAGGTGAACCGTGTGTGTCGGGAATTAATATGCTTAGTTGGATATGTGTGCTAGTGATGAGTATAGGATCACCTTACTTTCGTGTGATATCATTATGTATGATTATGGTGTCGGTAAATGTAAAGTGTAATTCTCTTGTGAAATTATGTGCTTGGAGTCACGTGGTTATGGATGAATATGTGAGTTGTGTGATATTGCTTGTGTCATTCAGTGCTGTTGAAATCTTGTGCTCCCTTGTGAATTGGTATAGTTCTGGGTCGTGAGTATATGTTGGATGAACTGTCCATTCTAGTAAGGTACCTCGACTATATATACTGTGATTGACCTTCGAGGCTTGTGGTTTGCAACTGTGATTTTGGAACGTGTGTGTGTGTTGTTCCTTCCACCCGGAGTGTCCGACGGGATGTCTGGGGGTCGATACTAAGGGGTACGGCCACGGAAGTGGACTTGGGTGCGTGTGTGGATGAACTTCCACCCGGAGTGTCCGACGGGATGTCTGGGGGTCGATACTAAGTGCGGTACGCGGAAGTGGTTTCCACCGGAGTGTCCGACGGGATGTCTGGGGTCGATACTAAGGGGTACGGCCGCGGGTTACCAGTTGTGGTTTTCATCTTGAGGATGACGTTGATGTTTTCGTTAATTGTGATATTGTCCGGAGTATCACAATGCTTTGTGCTCGGGGTCGAGAGACATTATATATCGAGTCTTGGTGCTTGGCTAGAATGGCATAAGAATAATGTGTTATGTGTAATGTGTCCTTGTAAGTGAATTGAAGTGGATGACCGGGTCGTGGACCCTGTGTTTTGTGAACGGAACGGTTGGGTCGTGGACCCCGTGTTTTGTTAAACGAATTTGTATTTTGGAAAATGAACTTTGGGGCTGTGACCCTAAATGGCTTTCGAGGAATTAAGAACTTTTCAATTTCTGATGTTTTCAAAACTCCCGAGATTTCGAGATATTTTCAAAATGCTTACTTGCTTCGTTTCTGCTTTCAAGACTTGAACTATTTTTAACTAAATATATCTCGGGAAGTCTTTCGTTATATTCTCGGAATGTGTTGTGTATGGCTCGTATTTGCACTTTATACTTGCACTAGCGAAACAGTGGAGTTTTGCTAACCCCCGAGTAATCGGGGGTGGATATCTGTATTGTGTCCAGGTACACGCAGGTTTTCGGGAGCAAGACAGGATCGGTACGAGGGATGATGAAAGACGAATGATACTAATCACACGAAGGCCAGTTTTGGGTTCAGTTAGTCGGAGTCCATTGTATTGTCTTTTCCGCTGTCTTATTGTTTGTGGTGGTAATTGTTTTACCCTTGCGTGGGTATGAGTCTGGATGAGTTTATGTATTTTTATTTGTAAGTCAGTGCCGAAAGACCAAATCGGTCTATTGGTTCGTTATTTTGATTCGTCGGTATGTAATGTAATGTGTTGTTTTGATGTCTAGCCTGGTGGATCCTCGAGGAGAGGGTCTGCGGCGTGTAATATTCCCGGTTCGATCTGGGGGTGTTACAGTGAGTGGGATCCCTGAGTACTGCGCCAAAACACCTGCAAAAACAGAGTTCACATTGTTAGAAACATAGAGACTAGAGTTGTTGCGGTTAATTTTTTAGCCCTAGCTCTTGCAGAAGATGTCGAGGCAGTCCATCGTTGTCTTAATTTGGTCCATACTGGCTTCCGCGAGCAAGACCATGTCATCCACGAAGAAGAGATGCGATCATTGAGGGCCATCTTTAGAGAACTTAATCCCCTTCCAATTCCACCTCTCACCGCATTGCTAATCAAATGACTAAGTCGTTCCATGCAAAGAACAAAAAGTAAAGGCGAAATTGAGTCCCATTGCCTCACTCCGTGGCCCGGTGCAAAGTACTCCATCCGTTTCCCTTCCTAAAGGAGCGCAAGCCTAGGCGATTCTACACAAGCCATAATATTTCTGACCCAACTGGCATTTAGTGCAATCTTGTGAAGGGTATCTCTGAGGAAGGCCCACGAGAGCCATCATAGGCTTTCTCGAGGTCAATCTTAAGTATCATATATCCCTTCATCTCTTTCTTCTTTTTCATAATGTTGAGGGCTTCTTGCTATAGAATGATGTTATGTGTTATCTGACAGTCCGAGACAAAAATGCTCTGGTACGGGCCCACAGTCTTCTGCATGGTAGCCTTAAGTATGTTGGTCATAACTTTGGTGATGACCTTGTAGCTAACATTACACAAACTGATGGGTCTAAAGTGAGTGACCCTTTCTGGTTTTTCAATCTTTGGGATCAGTGTGATAAGAATATCGTTAATTCCATTGGCTCTGTTGTTCATGAACTCCCTCACGAGGCCAAAGAGAGAACCGCCAACTATGTGCCATATCTTATTGTAGGATAATGCATGAATTCCATCCGGCCCTGTTGCTTTGAGCGATGACATCTCAAAAACTGTCTGTTTGACCTATTTTTCTGAGTGGTTTGTTCAACCTAGTCTGATCCTCTTCATCTAGGCCCACGAATTGATCTTTGAGGGCTAGAGTAGGATCACACTCTTCATCCTTCTCAAACAACTTGGAGTAGTATTCCATCATAAAGTTCTTGATTATGTGTTTGTTTGTGATTAAGCCCACTCGTCATCCTTGAGCGAGCCAACCCTATTGCGCAATCTACGGACCAGTGTTGAAGCGTGGTACTACCGTGTGTTTCGATCCGTAGACACTATCCACTCCTCTCGAGACTTCGGTACCACATAAGCTCTTCCTGGTAAATGACCTCATCCAAGTCGTCTTTAAGTTTCTTTTCCTAGTTTGATCAACCCGTAATTGAACATCCCAGCAAGATGTTTCTCGATTCCATTAATGCGAGTTAACAGTCTCTTCTTCCTCGCCAGTATACTGCCAAATACTTCTTTGTTCCATTTATTAAGGGAGTTGGCGAGGTCCTCCGTCTTATTCATCCAAGTTCCCTCATGTTTCCAAGCTGTCTTGACAGTTTCCTCGAAGCTACTGCTTGTGAACCAAACAACCTGAAGTTGAAAACCCAGTCCCTCACTTCCTTTTCCCCGTTCTGTACTCGGATGAGTAGAGTATAATGGTTCGAGTTGATCATATAGAGGTGTATGACTTCTGCCTTTTGAAACCGTTCCTTCCATTCAAGATTCATAAATGCTCTATCGAGTGTGGCACTTGAAGTGTTTAGAACTCAAATTGAATAACTTATCCGCAAGTCGATAAAACTTACTTGGGCATTAAGTTTCTAATGAATACTTGTATATCGTATGCTTGGACATATGCATGTCTTCACTCAGGAGCAGTGGGAGCATTCAGTATAGGTATGTTAATTGAATTAGTATACTCGGATACGATTCATCCTGATTCAGTCGCATGGATTTCACTCTAGGATATTCAATGACTGAATCATAAGGTTATGATAAGTATGCGTGAACCTTTGACTTCAGGGTTCAGTAGAGAATGTGTTTTTTTTTCATTAAGTTAGTCATTAGAGTATTTCGATCCAATCGCCTGTCGATAGGGATTGTTGGGATTCGGTCCAGCATCCTGCCTGCATGGGCTTAAAAATGCGCGAGGCGCGGCTTGCGATTCGACCTGTGAGATCTTCATTAGAAAGTGGTTAAATGAATTGATTTGGACTACTCATACCAACAAGATGCATCTTCTTTTCTGGTATCCATCTCATAGAAACTCCAAAGTTAAGCGTGCTTGGCCTGGAGTAGTTATGGGATGGGTGACCTCTTGGGAAGTTTCTCAGGTGCGCGTGAGTGAGGACAAAGCGCGCTACAAAAGACTCGTGTTGGTACAGTGAGGATAGTCTTCATCATTCTTGGGAGCAACAGTTGGTATCGGAGCAGGTCACAAGTGCGGATTCCCTTGAAGTATCTTACAGTGGAGGCTGCCATAGTGTTGGAACTAAGAGACGGGCATGCAACAAATGTTGCGAGTTGGCCGGAACTAAGATGTTAGCGCTGTGGAGGTTTTCAGATGTTGGAGGGCTATGTGATCAAATTTAGTATCTTTGGGCCCGATATCTTGGCGCAGCCAGTAAACGGAGCCGATCTGAGATGCCGATGTCAAGTGTTGGAAAAGCGTGTGAATGAATCCACGGCCGCTAGAGGTTGTGTGATCAAATCTAGTTCGCGGAGGTTTCGGACTATGGGGTGAGATCTTTGGCAGTGCTTGGGAGGGGGATTGTTGGGATTCGGTCCAGCATCCTGCCCGCATGGGCTTAAAAATGCGTGAGGCGCGGCTTGTGATTCGACCTGTGAGATCTACACTAGAAAGTGGTTAAATGAATTGATTTGGACTACTCATACCAACAAGATACATCTTCTTTTCTGGTATCCATATCATAGAAACTCCAAAGTTAAGCGTGCTTGGCCTGGAGTGGTTATGGGATGGGTGACCTCCTGTGAAGTTTCTCAGGTGCGCGTGAGTGAGGACAAAGCGCGCTAGAAAAGACTCGTGTTGGTACAGTGATGATAGTCTTCATCATTCTTGGGACCAACAAGAATCAACCTCGAAGTGCAACTTTAATGGGAAAGTAGCATACTTTACTAAATACCAAGAAAAGATTTTTTTGCCTATAAGTGTAAGATCAAAATTCTTTGCCAAAGCAACTGAGTTAGTAGTATTTGATACATGTAATGATTAATGTGTTATTTAGTATAATGATTTGATGATATATTTATAATTGATTATATATATAAAGTAGTATATATATATATATATTTAATAGAGAGAGATGTGGATAAAATAATTATAGAATATGTTTTACGTGTAAAATAAGTGCCAAAATTTGCTGGAGGAGTATTTAAAATATGGGGTTTAGCATAAATGGATATCGACCTTTCGGATTCAAATACCGATATTATCTCAGCTCAACCATCGCCTGTGGCTTTGGCATAAAATCAGGAAAGAAATGTTTCACTCGAACATGAACTTTTTGGCTCGAGTAAAAAAATAGTAAGTAAAAATGCTTTTATTGTTGAAATGCGCACTTCTCGAAGTGCGTAATAAGATAATATATTATAATATGTGAATGACTATTATGCCCCTGATGAAATTATGTATTTATGTTTGTGTCATCTGAAGTTTTTCTATAAATAGGGCTTCAGTTCTTAATGAAAATTCATTTCAAGAGAAATACTTTCTCTATATTCTCTCTATTCTCTTTGTATCCTCTTTAGTTTCTTACAGTTTTCTAACACGTTATCACCACGAAGGCTCTAATCCTTACTAAAGAGTTTCAACGGTAGGACCTTTTTTTATGGTTTTATTCTGTATATACATATCATTATGCTTGTGTGGATTACTCAAGCTCTATACTATACATATTATTATGCTTGTGTGGATTACCCCAAGCTATATATATATATATATATTACATATTATTATTATTATTCTTGAGTGGTATGATCCCAAGCTATATATTATATACTATTATTGTGCTTGAGTGGTATGACTCCAAGCTATATATATATATATATATGTATATATATTATATACTATTATTATGCTTGAGTGGTATGACTCCAAACTATATATTATATATTATTATTATACTTGAGTGGTATGGCCTCAAGCTATGTACCGTATATATTATTATTAATGCTTGAAGCGGTATAAGCCCAAGCTATAATTGTGTATATTGTACCGTGTGAAATATTTACTGAGCACCAAAAAGGATAAGTTATTTGTGGTTGATAATTTTTAATAAAATTCTTATTTCAAATCTTGCATATAAAATAAAAATAATATTTAATCATTCATAAATATCACATTTTATTTTCCCTCCCTCCCCAACGGCTAGTTAACGGCTATTTTACACTCTATAAATACATCATGTTTCATTCAACAATTCACTCACTTTCTCTCATCTTCTTACAAATTTTCAAAAATAAAAGGATTCTTCAAGATGATTCATCAACTGTTTTTGGCATTCTAAACTACGTTGGTCATAGCATATACTGTATTAGCTGTTTATGTAAAGTGTAACACGGAAGAGGAATTTGTGATTTTTATCACAAGTCTTTTTCTCTTTTATCATATACTTGGACTCCTGATAAATCTTAACATGTAATAATACCCCTTTTATATCCGAATAAAATATTTTATGTTTCTTGAAATTAATGACGTATGTTTTATTTTCTTATAGTTCTTCAACATGTCAAATCTTGTCGAGCTTGAATTTGATGCACTTGATATCACTGGCAATAATTACTTATCATGGATATTGGATGTTGAGATCCACCTTGATTCTAAAAGCCTCGATGATACTATTATTAAATCAAAAAAAAAGCATCATTACAAGAAAAGGTAAAGACTATGATTTTTCTTCGGCACCACCTCCATGAGGGACTGAAAATTGAGTACCTCACTATCAAATATCCTGCAAATCTTTGGCAATCATTGAAAGAAAGATATGATCATCAAAAAACAGTTATTCTCCCAAAAGCTCGTTATGACTGGACTAAACTCCGTTTACAGGATTTTAAATCCGTAGCGAATATAATTTGGCAATGTTCCGAATCAGTTTAAAATTAAAATTATGTGGCGAAAATATCACTAATGGTGATATGCTAGAAAGAACATTCACCACATTTCATGCTTCAAATATAATCCTTCAACAGCAATATCGTGAGAGAGGATTTACAAAATATTCTGAACTGATTTCCTGTCTTCTTTGAGCCGAACAAAATAATGAGTTGTTAATGAAAAATCATGAATCTCGTCTCAGTGGATATGTTCCATTCCCTGAAGTGAATGCAACATCATCTGATCACAACTACGGTCGCCGCCGTGGTTATATTCGAGGTCGTGGTCGTGGCCGTGACCGTGGCCGTGGACGAGGAAGGGGAGAGGTTTTCAATCTTATTATAATAAGATTCAACCTTATTATAATAAGATGGATAAGGAGGAAAAATAAGAAAAAGATAATGGTGGGTTGAACAAAAGAAAAAAAGGAGGAAATTTGTTACCATTGTGGTATGAAAGGTCATTGGTCGCGTACATATCGTACGCCGAAATATTTTGCTGACCTTTATCATAAATCACAAAAAAATAAAGGGAAAAATGTTGAAACAAATCTCATTACGAAAGATTCCGATGATATCAATTATGGCCTCGATGATATGATGGACATGACTGATATTGCTACCATGGAAATGATTGATCAATCCTGAAGATAAAAACAAATTGCCAGAAAAATGAACTAGTTCTATGTTTTTCGTTTGCAAGAGTGTTGTGAAATTTTATCATGTACGAGTATTCTATGTCTCTATTTTTCTGCGTGTAATAGTTTTTTTGAAATAATATAAATCTGCATTTCATGTCATATCTTATAATCCTTTTTCAACAATTTAATTACTTTCTTTTTCCCTTATTTAAATAGATCATAGATATGTCTCAATCCAAAATTCAAGACGATGACTTTTGTCTTGCAGACAATGCTACTACACATACTATACTGAAAGATAAGAAATATTTTCAACAATTGAGAATTGTCAAAGAAAGTGTTAAAACCATATCTGGTAGTGTACAAATAATTGAGGGATTTGGAAGTGCCAATTTTCTGATGCCACGAGGCATGAACTTCAAAATAAGAAATGCATTATTTTCTCCCAAGTCCCAAAATTTTTTATTGAGTTTCAAAGATATTCGTATGAATGGATACCATGTTGAAACTATGGATAAAAATAATAATGAATATCTTTGTATTACTTCAAACACTTCCGGAAGTAAGTGTGTTGGAAAAATTACCCGCTCTATCATCTAGGTTGTACTATACTAATATAAAAATATTTGAATCCTATAACACAGTAATGAAGTTTACTGAAACATTCAAAGTTTGGCATGATCGGTTAGGACATCCCAGTTCGATAATGATGCGGAAAATTATTGGAAATTCTAGTGGTCACCCATTGAAAAATCGGAAGATATTTCAATCTCATGGACTATCCTGTGTTGCTTGTTCTCGAGGTAAATTGATAATAAGATCATCACCAACTAAAGTTGGGAATGAATCGCCAATATTTTTGGAAAGAATTTATGGTGATATATGTGGACCTATTCATCCACCTTGTGGACCATTTCGATACTTTATGGTATTAATTGATGATTTTAGCAGATGGTCACACGTGTCTTTTATCAACTCGCAATTTGGCATTTGCCAGATTTCTTGCCGAATTAACCAAATTGATAGCACACTTCCCAGATTACATGATTAAGAAAGTTCGACTTGATAATGTTAGGGAATATACATCTCAAGCCTTTAATGATTATTGTATGACAGTGGGCGTTGATATTGAACATCCAGTAGCTCATGTTCATATACAGAACGGTTTGGCTGAATCATTAATCAAACGTCTCCAACTTATTGCCAGACCAATAATAATGAGAACAAAGCTCCCCATTTCTATATGGGGACATGCTATCTCGCATGCTGTAACACTAATTCGTATTAGACCGAGTGCATATCATGAATATTCCCCATTACAGCTAGCATTTGGTCAAGAACCAAATCTTTCACATATTAGAATTTTTGGTTGTGCTGTATATGTGCTCCACCGCAACGTACAAAAATGGGACCACAAAGAAGATTGAGAATTTATGTGGGATATGATTCACCCTTGATAATTAGATATATTGAACCAAAAACAGGTGATATTTTCATCGCTCGATTCACTGATTGTCATTTCAATGAAGAAGAATTTTCACTCTTAGGTGAAAAGGAGAAATAAGTGGAAAAAGAAATTCAGTAGTGTACATCATCATTATTGCATCTTGATCCTCCCACAAAACAACGTGAACTAGAAATTCAAAAGATCATGCACTTGTAGAATATAGCATATCAATTACGAGATGCATTTACAGACACAAAAGAGTGACAAAGTCACATATAGCCGCTGCAAATACTCCTGCTCGGATTGAGGATCCAAAAGAGCAGTCCAATGAAAATATGTCAAATGAATCCAAAACACGCCTGAAGCGTGGACGACCTGTTGGTTCCAAATATAAAATTCCCCGAAACAAGAGTAAATGTGTTCGAGAAGAAACACACGAAGAAATAAATCAGGGAACACATAATGGTAAAGAAAACCTTCAACAAGAAGAAAATCATGAGATCTCCATTAATTATATCACTGGAAAAATATGGAACCAAAATGAAATAAAGAATATCGATGACATATTTTGTTGTTCCATGTCACAAGAAATTGATAATGTGAATGAAGATCCAGAACCAACATCTATATCTGAATGTCAAAAGAGGCATGATTGGATCAGTTGAAAAGGCGCCATACAGGCTGAATTAGATTCACTTAATAAGCGAAAGGTATTTGGGTCTATTGTTGTCACACCTGAAGATGTAAAACCTGGATATAAATGGGTTTTCGTTCGTAAACAAAATGAGAAAGATGTGATTATAAGATACAAAGCTCGTCTTATTGCACAAGGTTTTTCCCAAAAACCTGGAATTGATTATGATGAGACATATTCTCCTGTCATGGATGCTATTACCTTTAGATACTTGATCAGCTTATCAGTTCAAATAATCTAGAAATACGCCTCATGGATGTTGTAACAGCTTACTTATATGGATCATTGGATATTAATATTTACATGAGGATTCCTGAAGGATTCAAAGTACCTGAAGCACTAAAATCAATACCGATGGAGTTATGTGCAATTAAACTACAACGATCATTATATGGGCTAAAACAATCTGGGCTCATGTGGTATAATTGCCTAACAGAGTTTTTAGTGAAGAATGGATATGTAAATGATTAATTGTGTCCATTTGCATTTATCAAGAAAACTACGACTGGGTTTGTGATTATTGTTGTCTATGTTGATGATTTAAACATCATTGGGACTCCCAATGAAATTGAGGAAGCGGTTAATTATCTAAAAGGTGAATTTGAAATGAAAGACCTCGGACAAACCAAATATTGCCTTGGTTTGCAAATTGAACACTTTCATAGTGAAACATTTGTATATCAATCTAATTATACAAAAAGGGTCTTAAAAGGCTTTAATATGGATAAGGCAAATCCGCTTGTACCCCAATGATAAATAGGACACTTAATGTTGAAAATGATCCATTCCGTCATTGTGAAGATAACGAAGAAGTGCTTGGTCCTGAAGTACCATATTTGTGTGCAATTGGAGCTCTTATGTATCTTGCAAATTGTATGTGACCAGATGTAGCATTTGCTACGAATCTATTGACAAGATATAGCTCATGTCCAAAACGGAGACATTGGAATGGGATTAAACACATACTTTGCTATCTCCAAGGAACAATTGATTTGGGATTATTTTATCCCAAAGATTCAAAAGATGAAATAACTGATTTTGCAGATGCAAGTTATTTATCCAATCCCCATAAAGGCAAATCACAAACTGGTTATGTTTTCATGATCGGTGGTACTGCAATATCCTGGCGTTCCCAAAAGCAAACACTAGTTGCTGCATCTTCAAACCATGTTGAAGTTATTGCTCTTCACGAAGCAAGTAGAGAATGTGTATGGCTTAGATCTATCACTCGACACATTAAGGAAGCCAGTGGTTACCAGTTAATAAAGATCCAACAATATTGTTTGACGATAATGCTGCATGTGTTGCACAGACCAAGGGAGAATATATCAATAGACAGAACCAAAGACATTCCCCAAAGTTCTTTATATACTCAAGAACGTGAAAAGAAGGAGATTGTCATTTAGTTTGTTCGGTCATGTGACAATATTGCAGATTTATTTACAAAGGCGCTCTTAACCTCAGTTTTCATAGAACATGTTCACAATATTGAGATGCGACATCTCCAAAATTTATGAAGATACTCACCCTTGTTAACTCGAGGGGGAGCTCATATAGTTGTACTCTTTTTCCCTTATCATGATTTTGTCCCACAGGGTTTTCCTGATAAGGTTTTTTCTGAGACAGCTATAAGACATAGTCATTGAAGGAGGAGTGTTGAAATGCGCACTTCTCGAAGTGCGTAATAAAATAATATATTATAACATGTGATGACTATTATGCTCTTGATGAAATTATGTAATTACGTTTGTGCCATTTAAAATTTTCCTATAAATAGGGCTTCAGTTCTTAATGAAAATTCATTCCAAAAAAAATACTCTCTATATTTTCTCTATTCTCTTTAGTGTCTTGCAGTTTTCTAATATTTATGATCTTTTTTTACAACTTTTTTTTTTCTTTTTGGTTTTCCATAGGATTTCTTTTAGGATTCTTTACGTTCTCTATCATTTTCAGTTTTTCTTTTCTGGTAAAATTATTATAAAAAAGCAATAAATTATAAAAGATCCTCCGGTATATGGACAGTAAACCAATTTAACCAGTTGATTTACAAATGATTCAGATAGATGATTACAAGAAAGAAAAACAAAAGCTGACCAAATGCCACAAACCCGAATGCAGCAGAGAGCCAACAACGAGCAACCTCCGACTAGATCGAAGCAGAGCAGCCCAGCTAATTTCAGGCAAACAAAATCCATCACAAGCATCCCCAAATCATAAAATTCTCGAAAAAGAATGAATAAACTACACTGCGAATAAGCTTTCTATGCTCCACCTGTTTCCGACTTTTGCCGCAAAATGCGGCATATGAAACAAAAAAACAAAGATGGGACCCATTCCTTGTTTCCGTTAGATGTGACTTTAATCCGAGCTCGAGTCGTAGAAATCGCTAGGGCATGGGGTCATGACTTCGGATTCTAGAATCTGAACGACCTTGTGCATGGTGGGACGATCCTCGGGGCTTGAAGAAACACATTTGATGGCAATCGAAAGTAGGGCGTCTAGGCTTTCTGGCTGAACTCTTTCGCAGTGTGGATCGACTATTTCTCGTTGTCTATTTTCTGAGACTAAATAATTTAACTGCAGTGAAAAAAGAAAAAAGAAATAATGAAGAAAAGGATGATTTAAGCATCTTTTGTGAAATTGACCTCACAAATATCACCTTACTGGGGGTACACTTTTGTAAGACAATATAATGTCAAGGGGTTAATTGTAATTTCGAGAGGTAACTGGGTTTTCTGGAACCAGGGGGTAATTTTTGTAATTATAAAAAGTATAATAACCGTTCACTGATGGTTGAGTCCTACAGAACAGAAAATTATTATCCATGTAAATGATACACTCCCGCTAGTGGGCAAAATTCATACCAACTCGGAATGCCAGCTGTGTTAAGCCAAGCTCTACTAATTATAGAACTACAATTGAGTTTCTTGCTCAAATAAATAAGAGTAGGTCTCCGAGGCTCCGCCACTTTCAGGTGACTAATCACGCAAATCCGACTTATTTGACTATATTTCAGTTAGTTTGACCAAATAAGTATGTTTGGTGATGACACCTTATTAAAAAACAACATTACCTCAATGCCTCAACGGCTCCCGCAAAAAGCGGGGTAAGGGGGGATCGGATGTACGCAGCCTTACCCCTGTCTTTAACAGGGAGAGGCTGTTTCCGGATGATCCAAAATGAAAATTGTATCGAGAATTGCATGGAATGACTAGTACTTCATGAGAAAAAGAAGTGCAGCCAGTTTATTTTGTGATATACAAGAATATATGTGTTTTAATATATAGAAATTTGCATTATAATATTAGTTGTGTACATAATTTTAATTTTTTTATTTGTTTTTTCTTAAGAAGATTTTTTGCTTCTGCTTCTGCTGCTCCTACTCCAACTCCTCCTACTTCTACTCTTACTCGGCTACTAGTGCTGCTACTGGTCCTCCTGCTGCTACCACTACCACTACTCCTACTTCCACTATTACCACTCCACCACCACTGCCACCACCACCACGATGACTGCTACTACTACTGCTATTGTGCTGCTACTGCTACTACCTAATAAGAATGGTGATGATGATACTAATGTGTCTTTTATGTTACTTTGCAGAATATCAGTAACCAAGTCACCCTATCAGTTAGTTTGCCAAATTCTATGTAATCAGACACCTTAGTAGTCAATGACTACCTTGTCAGACACCTTATCACACATCAGAATACTTTATCAGGTTTCGATCACTTTATCACTCGATTTTACCATACAGACATAGGTCACCTGAGACGGTCTTACGGATCTTCGAAGACTGATCCCATATAACTAAATTTTAAAAACACTAAAAAAAACCAAGAAAAAAACTAAAATACTAAAAAAACTAAGAACTGAAAATGAAAAAAGAAATTAAATCCCTAAAAAACATTAAGAACCCTGATGACAGATTAAAAAGAACTATATAAAATGAAAACACCCCCCTAAAAACAGAAAAAAAAAAATTAACATGGGCGAACTAGACCCCGCCCGTTGTATAGAATAGATCCATATGACGGTCTTATACAAATTTTTGCCAATAACTAAAGAAACCCATTGTATGGAACAGGATCCATTGGCAAGGTTTTTAATGGCATTGGTATTTGGCACGACTTCGGTTCAGTCTTCTTCAACCATCCAACCTTCAGGGCTCCACCATAACTCAATCAAGACCTCTAACGCAAAGGCCAGCCACCCCTTTCCCATAACGACAAGGAGTTCAAGAACTAAAATCTCCCATTTCGAAAGGCAGATGTAAACGAAGCCTTATAGACTCAGAAAAAATTGGAGTTGCATGGGAACTAATTCTGGATTGAATCAACATTTATTCTCTGATCCCATTTATCTCATAGATAATTATATATTTATAAATAATTAAAAGAATACACTCAGTAGCTCCAGTCCACACACAAACTTCACCCTCGTTTCAGCCATGAATCTTTGGATAATCAATGATTCCTAGATCTAATGTCAAAAGGGAAAATTATATGTTCTTTCGTTAGTTATAGCTTCTGAGGCCATATACCATGCATGAAAGTAACACCTCAGTGTCCTAATGACATTGCACCTTCATACTAGCCTTGCCATATCTATCTTGTAAAAGAAAAAGGTAGCAGATAACGGAAGACGGACTAATAGCCACATAAAGCTATTACAGAATTGACAGAAGGGAAAACCATACCCATCCAACAATGTTGAGGCCCTTCTCGATGAAGGATGCATCCGTTGGCCGCTTACCACTAACAATTTCGAGCATCAGAACACCAAAACTATAAACATCAGTCTTTTCAGTAGCTCTACCACTCTGCATATACTCTGTCCAATAAAAATATTGTCAAAAAATCAGCATTGAACCAAAGAAAAATTGAGGAAATATATTACTACTGGATCTTTTCATATGTTCACTGAAACCTAGAGATGAGTCATACACGAAACCACACATCACCAAAAAAAAATGTTGAGGAGCTCCAGGAAACAACCTCTAAACCAAATTACATCAATTTAACATCACCTCCACTGAACTAAAGCTACTAGATGAATAAAAAATATATCAATGCAACTCTACAATGACCGATGTTTCGTCAGAACTTTTGAAAAATCGCCTTTGTATTTGCCATCATCATCGCAAAAAAGATAATTACGGAACCAATATAGAGCAAGTTATTGTCCCTTACCAGGAGCCAGATATCCAAATGTCCCCGCAACAATTGTTGTGATATGGGATTCCTCATCCTCCAATAACTTAGCGAGTCCAAAGTCGGACACTCTAGCATCAAAGTTTCCATCAAGCAAAATGTTGCTTGATTTGATGTCTCGGTGAATAATGCGAGGGGAACAATCGTGATGCAGATAAGCTAGGCCCTTTGCAGCTCCCATGATAATATTTAAACGAACCTCCCAGTCTAGTTGCTCAGCTCTTTCTACATCAAAGACTGAAAGTTCTATTAAATCGCACAAGATGGGGTCAATACTCTTTAATTACATATTCACAAGATAATCAAAGCAATACACTATCCATTGGTCCCAAAAATGAAAGAGAAAGCAAGCATGTAGACTTAGTCGTAGACAGTCTACCAGCTAAACATTTTTTTATGGAGATGAAGATTTCAATGATAATTATCTGACATGTATATAGTGGACAATGTTTAGGAGAACTGAAATGTGGAAGTTTCAACATAACTAAGGGATCCCAAAGACACAGAATTATTTCCTTGAATGTTAGAATAAGCTACCTTTTTGTTCGCTCACCCTAACTTTTTGTATTAACAGTAGAGTATCTGTTTGTTCAACCAACGTCTCCTTGGATCTAATTTCAGTGTAAGGGCCACAAATTAAAAATTTACAATAGGTTTGCCTCCAGGTCCGTATCTGGAGCCTGGATTAAGTTAGGTCTACTTTGGTCTTTCCAATCTTCGAACTGTATAAGAGGGGTTAATAAACAAGGCTAAAAATTTGCCTCTCTTCACCCCAACATCAACCACCGATTTTCTCTTTCATCAACTTTCTTTTATGGACTGTTGTTTCTAGATGGGGATCCTTATAAAACTGTAGAGTTTGAGGGGCCTACTCTCTTTGCTTTATTGTTATATTTTATTGAGCATGTCAATTCACAATAGGAAACTGAAAATCAGATTGAAGGTACACCGTACATCAGAGATATCATAATGATTGCAGTGAGAATTGAAGAATGTGACATCTACTTGGCGTCCTTGAGCAGAAAGCTATTTTGAGCATTCTGAGAAATGAACTGCCTGTAGACCTTCTTTCAGAGGATATTGAAAGTATTATAGGAATAACAATCTTATACTAATCAATCTTCTTCCACAGTACCAAAATTAGCAATAATCACCCAAAATTGAAGCCCGTGTATTTTCAAGTATAGCCAATTTAAAGAAATAAGTGCAGGAGTTCAAACCGTGAAGGGCTTCGTCAAGGACACTCGGCAGTTATAAAAATATTGCAGGAATGACAATATTATACTAATCAATTTTCTTCCACGGTACCAAAATTAGGGATAATCACCCAAAATTGAAGCCCGTATATTTTCAAGTTAGGCCAGTTTAAAAAATAACCAGAGTAAAAATAAATGGAAAGAAGTGCAGGAGTTCAAACCATGAAGGGCTTCATCAAGGCTGCCTCCCGATAGAAAATCATACATCAATAATTTCGACGTTGGGGAATTGCAGTATCCTCGAAGATTCACCAGGTATCTGTGTTTAATGCTTCCAAGAATTTCAAGCTCTCTCTCAAAAAAGCGATCAAAGCCCTCGTTCAGCTTCACAATCCTTTTCAGGGCAAATAAATTGCCATCATCCATCGCAAGTTTGTAAACAGTTCCAAAGCCACCGGCACCAAGTACATGCTCTTCATTTAAGTTCTCTAACTTTTTTATAATGTCCTTTGAAGAATATGGAATATCCCCATGAAACATTACAATTGAGGCGCCTAAAGCAATATCAGGATAGAAATATTGGGTTCGTTAGAATGAAATTTTGTGAATATGATCGCTCGTGCATGGGTGGGTTATTGGATCTGTACCTCCACTGACATCCATAGCAAGGCTTTTGCCATCATTTTTACCAAGCCTCTTATACAGGAAACAGCCCCAGAAACACATAAGGGCTACCAGAAGCAACGCACCCACAGTGGCCAGTGCACTAATAAGAAGCCTCCCTGAATATTTCTTCTTGCCTTGGAATTGAGCTATAAATAAATAGACAAACAATGTAATTTTACGAAAATAGGATTCAGATCAACCCATTTCTCTTTTTGATAACATTCTCCACCAAAGTAGAGCAACAACGAAGAGCAAACAAAAAAAGGAACAGAAAATGGAACATCAAAAGGAGAGAGTGGGTTAGAGGGAGGAGAATAAAACATGCAATTGGCTTTCAAAAGCTGATACAAAAAAGTCGTCCAAAATTCTAGTGGGTGGTCGAAAATCAAACTCCAAATCAAGTATCATAGAATTGTAGCGTGGGTGTTTTCAGCGGGCCCTACCTATCAAAAGTCCTGGTGTTATCAATCAAGTCAAAAATGTCAGATATTACCTCCATTTATATGTATACACAAAAAGAAGGTTCTCTCCCAACAAAAGAGGGGAGGAAAGCTGCCTCATCCCTTCTTTGCTCACCCAGAAGTAGGGATGTCAATTGGCCAGCCCATTTGAGCCATTGGGTTATTCGGTTCGGCCCAACTCGGGCTGAGTTTTTGCCTGGCTGAATATCTTTGACCCTCATGTCGGGCTGAGAAGTTTTACGATTTTTTTTCGATGTGTATAAAACGCCGACTGACAACTCCCTAAATCTCAAATCCCAACAAATTGATACTAAATGAAAACATAAAAATACTACCTCAGTTCACTAATAGATGATGCAACACTTTATTTTTTTCACACTATTCATACACTATCCTTCGATCGTACTTTGTTCCACTAAAATAAAAACAAATTATAGCATGTAAGATGTTGGATTTGTTTCAATGTATATTTTTAAATAATTATTTTTTTGGTAATTTTTACTAATGTATAATTAAAAATATCAATGGTCAAAGTTATACATTAAACGACGTGCTGCACTCTATATTGCAACCTTTAACGAACGGAGGAAGTATTATTTAGCTCAATAGTGCTATTTCAATTTCTAAATTCTAACTTACAAATACATTGCTCATCTCCAAGTAGTTGAGTAAATTGTTCAAGTTCATGAATAATGATAGTTCAAGTCTTTAAATTCATCAATCATGAAATGTTCAACCAATAAATCATATCATAATTTAGTTTAAACTTCATAAATTTAGAAATACAATCAACTATGTGGACAAATAAAAACCCACTTTTTCATCAAGGGGCTTATTTTTAATTGGTCAAAGTATGAGCTCCAATACTGATTTTAAATATTGGTATAAGTATATCAATCAGGCTAGCGGGTAAGCCAGTTAGTTTCGGGCCAGCCCTTTACGGCTGTTGGGCTTTTCGTTCAGCCATTTGGGTAGACTTTTCTGTGCTGAAAATTTTAAACCAACCAGAAATAGTGACGATTTGAAATTTCGGCTGCTGAAAGACTAGAAAGTAAGTAAATAGTCCCCCATGCAAAACATTATACCTGAACCTATAGGCCGGGAAGAACCACCACCATTGTTTTTACATATTTCAATTTGTTTGCCACATAATCCGCGGTTTCCAACAAAGCTGCTGACAAAGGTATCAAAACACAAAGTAGCAATTAAAGTACAAGAAAGAAAATAAAGAAAAGAAATATAAAGACCTCACCAAAACCACATTGGATAAGAAGCCCCAAATACCAAATGATACAGGCTAATTTGTCATAAGATGCCAAAAGCAGCCATGGTCTGTGTTCAAATCAATGTCTCTAACTGTACATTTTTTCGTACTTTCGAAAATTATAAAAGTATATTACACAAAAATACACACACACACACACACATGTAGAGCTATGTGTGTGTGGAATCTATATATAAATATATATACACACACACAGGCAGTATGTGTACACTTTGTAAAGGAAATCACCTTTATTTTCAACTTCCCATTTGATTCATTTTAATCCTTTAACTTCATTCTTTTTTGAGGTTGTTAGGAAATTACCAGATAAAAGAAAATAATATTATCAACTGGTTTATTATTGGAGAATGAGAAGAGAGCCTAACAAGAAAGTAAATCAAATGGAATGTCATAAAAATATGGACCCTTTCCTCTCGTTCGCCCAATGTTAAAAGTTGAGTAAAAAGATTTGGATATATATTATTATTCCTCCTTTGTTTTCTCAGTTTCTATATTGAATTCTCAATCGCAGTCGTATTACTCACAATGTAATAATGGTAACTGATAGTTCACTTGGTCAAACACAGAAGCAACTTCAGCCAGCCAAATACAGAAGTAACCTCTCAGTGGCGTAAAAAAAGAACCTCTTTTTAAGTTAAAAGTAAAAAATTGAATGGGTGAAACAAAGAACAACTATGTCCAAACTCGAAGAGGAGAGGAGAAAACGAGGAGAGAGAGAGGAAAAAAAAAGGTAAGAAGCCCACATAATAACATACACAAAGAAATGTTCTCACTTACGAATCCTTTTGGAAGTTTGCTAGAACACCATCAGAAGGTATAGTTCCCACCAGAAAATTTGTTGAGACATTACTTCAGAAAACATAATAGATAATTGATTAAGCCAATGAAGACAAATGACTAGGTAACTTAAAAAATTAATGAGTACCCACAATTTCCAAAGCTTGCTTAACTTCCCAAGGGATGCAGGAATGCTTCCACCTAGAAAGTTGCTTGACAAATCCCTGCAAAAAAAGCACATGAACAAAATGGTACGGAGTGCTGCACCCAAACCATGCACTACTTACCTTTAATACAAAACTCTAGCAGATATGGTTCAGGACTATCACAACCTGCTCACAATATAGAGCATTTAGCTAATGACTTATCAAGCTCGTTTGGTAACTCATGAGTTTTGTTCTATCTTTACCATGAAAGGACAATGAAAAAAGTATATCATGATTCAACCCTTTTTTAGTCAGATAATCGAACCTTTATATTAATTGTGAAACTATGTCTGAGAAAAGTTGTTATGAGAACTTCCTGCCGTCTTTTCAGAAAACAAACCCTATTGTCCTATAACTCTAATAATGAGAAATGCTATATTTAAGCATAGATAACACTGATAGTTCAGCCAGTTCAGTGAGTTACTTACAAACTCTCCAGCTGAGCAAGGTTTCCCAGTTCAGTTGGAAGCAATCCACTTAAATAGTTACCCTGTAAAAATCTGTACAAATAGAAAGTTAAGAAAGCAGCACCTGGTTCAAGCAAAGCCAAAGATAAACATACTGTAACAGAAAGATGACAATGATGTGACTTGGAAAAAGTAAGGAGATCTCCTATCATCTCTGATCTGCTACTACTTTAGAGAACGTAAGACAAATAGAGGAGTAAAACAATATGGGTAAGACTCTGGTTATCCTGACAAAATTCCAACAACGTGAAGAATATCTATGTTCAAGGAAATTGTTGAAGAGATGGTGTAGCAACAAGGCTCTGCGGCATACTTAAAACATATTGAAGCTCTCACTCATCCATACAAATATAAATATTCAGGAAACTCTGCAACATAGTCAGCAATCTATCCAATCAAATGCTTCAGTAAACATAATCTAGTATTCTTTGCTTTAGGTCATTGATAATACCTAAAAACGTCAATATGACAGTATTCTAAGTTATGTAAGCAGAATTTGATTTAGAAATTTAAGATTCAATAACTTTTGAGAATGGTGTAAAACTTCAGCATAGAAAACTCACATTGATCGCAACTGCGTACAGTTCCCCAGTTCTGGAGGGATTGCCCCATAAAAGTGGTTGTCATGAAGAGCTCTACAGACAAGTAGTTCAGGTCATCATCGGCAGGAGGTGCAGTTAACTTATGAAGGAAAAAATCCAAAAGATGCATACAGGAATTGCAGGCTTTCGAGTCTCCCAATATCTGGCGATAGTGGTCCACTTAACTTGTGGTTGGGGAGGCTTCTGCACCATTAACATATCATCACATTTTAGGAGAAAATTTATGCACAAAACACGATTTCCATAAAACTAATGTGCTCTTCGAAATATTTATAAGGTGAACAAAACATAGAGTTCACCTTAGTAAGAACAACAAAATTCTGATAAATGGCAATAGACAACTTAATGGCGAGAAAAGGCAAAAAGAAAGCGAGTGCATGGCCCAAAAATGCACAGGAAAATTAAGGAGAAAATTTCCAGTTCTAGAAGAAAATAGTTTTAAACAATAACAATTAATACTGTGATTTTACTTTCTAGTTGAAATACATAATTAAAATTACAAGTTCTTTGTACTTGGCAAACATGTCAAATAATATGATATTTAAAACTGCATTTCAGTAGATGACCAGAGCTATTAAAATAAATCATGATAATCATCTTATACGATTTAAATTTTTTAGAGGTGTATACACACACACACACACACACACACACACACACACACACACACACACACACACACATATATATATATATATATATATATATATATCAAACGAACAATCTACTTAGAGTTGATCACATTACGAATAATGACCAGTTAAATAAGTGACGCATATATAAAGACATGCATGCGGCTATGTGTTGCCATTTTCAACTTTGAAATCATGAAAATTGTATAGGCAGATTACCAAATGAGTGATCCATACACACACACACACACGCAAGAAGTCTATGCTTTTGCAATGTTATAAAATTTGGTCCTAAAAAGCAAAGTAACTGGTGAGATACGGATGACCAGAACCATAATGGAAGAAAATATATAAATACCGTGTTTTTCTTAGTTCAACATCAGGCAACAAAAGACAGATACATATTTCAGTTAGAAAATAAGAAACCAATGAGTATCAAGGAACGCACAAAGCTGTAACTCTCTTCGACTTGAAGTCGCATTTTACTCCTTTCCAACCACATGGGTCCTCATTCTCTGGTTTCCACTGCTGCAGAATACCGTCTGAACTGATTATGGCTGTCCTGAAGTTGATAAGAGATTGACCTGTAAATCAAAAGGCAAAGTGTTAAGATTCCCACTTCATAGTAATGCTTCCAAAAAAGCACACCCATCAGGACTCGAACATTGCCATCTCTAGTTATTTTGCACAGGTGGCTATAGCATGAGGTCAATGATTTGACCTTTCCACACCTCAATGTTAAAAACATAGTTCAACGGAAATAATTACCAAAAAAAAAAAAAATGACCAGGTCATGGCGGTTAGCTTGTAACTACTTGAATAGAAACACTTTAAATGGAGGAAGGAAGCATTGTTACTCATCATTTTTTTTAGTTTAAATGATTGTAATATATAGTCTAGTATCAGATCTACTCTCACTCAACTACAATAACCAGCATACCATCAGGACTGAGAGCTTCAGTTTTCTTTGCCAGAATGTATAGCAACAGGATACATTGAAGCAACTGCTGGAAAGGCACAGGGAATCTGCCCATTGTGGTGCAGATCAGGCATAATAATATAAGTAAAACTCATCAGATTCATGGAGCTGAGTCATTCCATAGCACATCCAGTAATTAAGTAGATTATACCCAGCGGCCACTGTGTGAGATTGAAACTGCCGCCTGACAAACAAAATTTATACCATGCTGTGATGATATATAAAAAAAATTAATACGTCAGTTTATAAAATTAACGAGAGAAATGAAAGGTTGACCAAGATGAACTTCATGCAAATTTCTTTTTCTTAGGAATTCCAGATGTAATTCAGCAAGCAGAGACCCAAGTAAAATGTAAAAATAGACTTGTACACGTGAGGATAAAAATTTGAGAGTCATCACCAGGAAGACTCGTTTTTTCAGTAATGCAAGCCAAAGTTGTAGTACTAACTAAATTTTTTGTAAAAAAACTGATAACACATAATATAACACACGGGTCAAAAGACTTGGTATTCCTCCTCGGTACTAATCAAAATAAAACAGCAAGATAGAATTCGCTTTCATCAAATATTTGATATAGCAGCTCTAATCATAGAGTATTTCCATTTACTCGCTTGATTCTATGCAATACCACAAGAAAACAAGTATTTGGCCCGGTCAGTGTTGTTAAACGCGATATGCGCACTGAAGCGGAAAGGCCTCCTGGAGCATAAGCGCAACGCGCAACGCGATAAGCGCGCTTTTTGAAAAAAATACAAAAATTGGAAATAAAAATGCATAACAATAAATTTAATATATCATAAGCAAATTAAATTGTCATAAAAAGTGTTAATGATAACCAGATTCAAACTTAAGGCACAAATAAGAAGTCAGGGTAACACAATAAAGCTAGAAGATCAACTAAGAAGATCAACTACAGCCTAATGCCCTGTAGATCAGTATTTTAGGACTTCAGGTCATTTATGCAGTTAAATAACTTGTTATATTTATTAGTAATCTTCAGGCTCTTCTTCAAGATTTTCAAAATCTTCATCATCCAAGTCCTGATCAGTATTAGGATTTTTATCCCCCCTCATTAAATTCAATTTCATCTGACAGTGCCCTTGCATATTTCCATGCCACATCTTTATTATCACCCATCTGAAATCAGTGTATAATCACTAAAAATCAGTTATATAGACATAGTATATACTATATACTATATACAGTATGTTATATAAACTATATATACATATATATATATATATACACACTATGGGGCTGTTTACCAAACTTGTCTGTCTGGGTAAATTGTGTCTGTCTGGTTAAATTTGTCTGTCCGGGTAAATATGTCTGTCTGGGTAAATTGATCCTGTTGTTTACTTTTTCATCTGAATAAACTGTCTGAATAACAAAAATGACCGATTTACCCCTGAATATGAATTATAAACTGTTTTATAAATTGTTGTTTATTTTTTAAGCAATATAAATGATATAATCCAAAAATCAAAACATAAATTCATAAAGTACTTAAAAATCCAATTTCAAACACAAAAAAGTCAAGTTCAATCACAAAGTAGACAAATTCAAACACAAATAGACAAATTTAAATATTATTGAAAAATCAAGTTTGACTCATCTTCTAGATATATATTATTTAAATTTAAACAAAATATTATACATAAATGATTCAATTTTGTATGTAAGTAATATATAAAATATTTAATACGTATATAAATAATACGTATAATTTACAATATATATTTATATATAGAAATATATTTTAAATATATAAGAACATATATAATAAATATTATACATATGAATAAATGTTAATATATAAGTAATATATAATATTTATTTATATATTCATAATATATATGATATTTTGTAGATACAAAAGTTTATTTATACAATAATATATAGTAACAAATATTATATATAAATTAATAATGTATATTATTTATATATGAATAATATATATTACATTCATTTATATTAAGACCTAAATTTTTATATTGTATATATAAATGAGTATATATAATGGGAACATGAGAGTCATTTTTTTGTCCTAAATTATTTATATTGTATATATAAATGTGTGGTTTTCAATTAGGGGTAGGGGAGTCATTTTTTTGTCTTAATGGGGACAACACCCCTTTTCATGCTTAATGAATAAGTCATTTTTGTCTTCCCGAATAAGCCATTAAGCCACAAGTAAACACCTCCAAACGTCTGAGCGAATAATACATTTTATCTATTAAGCTGATTAAGTCACAAGTAAACAGCCCCTATGTATGTTATATATATATATATACACACTATATATACATATATATACTATGTCTATAAAGAAAAAGAAGAGAATACCTTAAAGAGAGAAGATGAAACCGCCCAGATTCTTGAAGAGAGGAGATAAAATTGCTGGGGATAAAAAAGCGCGCTTTTTAAACGCATCTGCGCACTGCGCTTAAGCCCAGAAGTGCGCATAAGCGCTCGCATATTCAAAACCGCATCGCATAGCTGATGCCTGATGCGACTCCCAAAATGTGTGCATCGCGTCGCGTTGCGCTTAAGCGCGTGCATATGCGCGAGTTTCACAACACTGGGCCCGGTATTAATTTTTGACTAACACGCAGGCTTCACCATAGAAAATAAAGTTAATTTAGAATCCAACGAATGGATGAAATGACAATATCCTTAGTAACTAAAAAATATTGCAGGTTTCACACATACAATGTGTTCCACTTCTCCTCCTTCAATGACAACTAATCTTAGTTGAAACCACACATTGAACACTAGGAACATGCTAAAAACATACGACATTATATGGAACCAATGTTTGAAAAGCGAAGGCGTAAGCCTAGGCGTTGGCATGCCAAAAAGCGAGGCGTACGCCCTGGAGCGTCGGGGCGTAAGCACTACGTGCAATTTTTTTTAACATAGAATAACACCTAAAATAATTATATCTTAAGCAAATAAACTTCAAATAAGTAATAACCCGAGTTGAACAACATAGATAAAACCAAATAAGATGAGTTCAACAACAGAAAACATAACTTGCACCGAGAATATCCTTCTTGCTCAATACTCTCTTACAGCGACCGGTTTCGTGAGAGAGAGAGGCAGCGACCTCTTTTCTAGATTTAGGGTTTGAACTCGTCTTTATCATTCTCTTTCTTTTGAGGCTACGATCTGTTTTTTAAATAAGGTGACCGGTTTTCTTGTTTTTCTCTATAAATAAAGCTCATTCCCAAATCATTAGTGGGCCTTTATAAAACCTGGGCCTTCAAAAAAAATACATCAAAAGCTTGGAAAAAAAAGCGCAAAAAGAACCCTTTAAACCCTAAAAAGCGTGCACCCCAGGTAGAAGACTTGCGCCTTCTGTGCATCCCGCTGAGCAGGCCACGCTTTGCCGTGTTTTCTGAGAAAAGCGCCCTAATGCGCGCCTCAAGGCGGGTTGTGCGGCGCCTTTTCAAACACTGTATGGAACTAAATCACATCATCTTAATCCCATGTTGGGTTGATGACATGATGATTATAGTGTCAACTCATGCAAAATTTCATGAGATGACGATGAGCTGAGGTAATTAATATAGTCCCGTCCCCATTCCTATTGCATGATTGCTATTGTAAAATCACCATGTACATCGTGGAACATGTATAAATACGTTGAACTTAAAAGAGGTAAGACATACCCGTCTAGGTAGCGATAGAACTAAATTATGCCGCAAAATCACCAACTCAACAATTGAAGTTCATTTCGTTGATTGTACATAGAAAAAGCAATCAGAAATTCCACTTTTAACAATTCAACAAAATGACATTCATCGCGTAATTTAGCCAATCGTCACTCGGCTTCTCCAATCAAGCACCCTTATTTCGTAAACGTTTCCCTTAATTAAACCAAAACGCAAAAAATCAAAAGCTAAATCAACGTACAATCTCAAGGCGTACATAGTATAAGCAGCTTACAGATTCGTGAACCGCTTCAACTAGCAACGACTAAATCTCCTCCCCCAAACGACGGCCTAATCTATACAACTGTGGGCGTTTTCAGTTGGTAAATCATTTTCAGACCCTACAGTTCAAGACTAAAATGACGTTAAATCAATCCAATTTTCATCAAAAATTAACCAAAAACGTAATAAAATACCTGAAGCTGGCAGTATGAGCAGCAGATTTGATTTACGCGATTCAATGAGAGAGAATAAGATGGAGTGTGGTCAGTGCAGCTGTAATCCTGTAAAGTTAATAAGTCCACCTTCTCTCTCCAAAATGATTATACGTATACATATGTATATATATATGTATGTATGCGCCCGTGTGTATCAGTATATGTGCGTGTATGTAAATGTCTGATGAATTCAGTGTTGGATTTGGGAGAGAAATTTTTAGTGAGAGAGAGTAGAGAGATGCTCAGAAGTCAGAATCGGAAAGCAACGAGTTGGAGGCAATAAGAGGGAAGTGGAGCGTGACGTGCCGCACGGATACCCCGCACGCTTGACCGACGCCTGTGTTGCGCTGTATTGAGTTGAGTATTGGTTGGTTCAATGATACACCCCATATAGTGTATCATAGGATCTTGCGCGCGTATAATACATCCGGCGGGAATGTGCTACGTGGGGGTGTATCGTAGACCAAGATTGAGTATTAGTGTGGATCGTTCATTTATACAATTGGCGTGTTGACAAAAAGGCTTTTAGTTGTCACTTGTCAAAACTATAAAGTTTTTTCTTTTTTTTTTATCCCGAGGTTCCAATCTTAGATTTGACTAGTTCTCGAGATAACAATTTTGACTCCTCAAAACTGCTACCAGTTAAATCGCGAGACGTGTATCCAGCTCTTTAATTCTTAAATATCTTCAGCTACCGCTCACAAATAGTCATCCCTCAAGTAATTGTTTCATAATGGATCTATCATATCCAGTCGCAGGTTCCCACCGAGTTCAGTCGTCTCCCAATGATTACTTCATGCTGGATCTTACACATGCAGTCGCGGGTTCCCATCGAGATCAGACCTCTCACATTGTCGCCGATATTTAATTGTTAATCAGTATAACACTAGGCTGGGCTGCCCTCGGTGGCCCGAAGGGTCATAGGTCCCTAAATTTGCGTTCCTTGTGGGATTCGAATTGGGATCTCTCACTTAAAGACACTGGCCATTGGGATAAGCTCAATGGTTCAAAACTATATAAAGTTGATTATAACTGAATACGGTCTTGTCAGATATACATCTACATGGGAAAGCGTATGATCATGGCAATATATATAATAATTAAAAATTATCTTGTTTGAAATTTAAATGACAAACAAATATCCGATGGGCTTAATATGAAATAAATACTTTACTCCTAAATTGTATGAAATATTGTATGATATTGAAATATATAAGCAAAATAGTAAAATAAGAAATATAAATTCTCTTATGAAATCAATTATTGCTACAATAATGCACTCAAATAAATTTCTCTTTTCTCTCACAAATTTCTCAGTTTTAAACTATTGAAATTCGAAGATAATTAAAATACTTATTCAGTCACATTTAAAAATATTTACAAATCAATTTTTATTTTCTAAATAGTTAATTACTTAAAAAATTTAGGAATAAATTATTAAAAAATATGTAAAATTGATAATTTATAATTTAATGTAATTACATATAAAAATGTATATAATACTAAAGCAACAATTAGACCGAAATAAAATAAATACATACATTATTTAAAATATTTGAAAACATAAAATAATAAAGTAAACTTCCAACAATTACTTTCCTCTCCCTTTCTCTTTCTCGCTCTTCCCCTTCCTTTTCTCACTCTCCTTCCCTTCCCTATTCCTATCTCACTCTTCTAAAAATAACTCTTGGGAGTAGGGGTGTCGAACGGTTCGGTTCCGGTTAGCCGGACCGAAATTTTCGGTTAACCGGAACCACAATTGCCCAAAAATGAGAACCGAAAACCAAACCATATAAAATTTCGGTTAATCGGAATCGAATCGGTTATTTTCGGTTCCGGTTCGGTTAAACCGACGGAACCGTTTTTTTTACACGAGTTAAATTATAAATTATAAATTATAAAATATAATATTAATATTTAATGCATATATAATATATTATTATAAATTTTTAACAAAATATAAAATATTTATTTAACAATATTAGGGTTTTAAATTTTTAATTTACAAAAATTAAAATAATAAAATATATAAGTATAAAATATAAAAATAATATATAATAAAAATATTATAAAATCGATTTTCGGTTGGAATTGGTTCGATTCGAACCGAAAACCGAAAAATTATGTAATAAGGAACCGAAAACCGATTATACGGTTCCGGTTAACCGGAACCGGCTCGGTTTCGGTTCGGTTCCGGTTCTAACCGAGAACCGAGAACCATTTAGACACCCCTACTTGGGAGTGAGGAGTTGCCGGTTGGCAGTGAACATATACTTTCACTTTTCTTCTTTTTTGTTATTACTAGGAATTTAGATTGTAACTGTAAATCAAACCAAACCAAACATACCTAGTATATTCCGCTCAGAGTAGGGTCTGGGGAGGATAAGATGTACGCAGACCATGCCCCTACTTTTTACGGTAGGGAGGCTGTTTCCGTGAAGACTCACAGCTTAGTGCACAGCAAAGTATTAAGTGATATATACAAAGAAGCATATGATGCGAAAAATCTCGAATCCATACATGAGCCCATGGCTTAATTCACATGAGACTTACCTAGGGGGACTTTGGCAACTGCACTCTCGATGAACGCTGCTCTAACAGAAGAGAGGCTGACTCTGCGCACAAGCTCCCTGTCAAAAATACACCACGCGCAAAAGGCAATAGGATAAAATATACAATAAAAGTAAAAATGCAATGCCCTAGGTGAAAGCTAACCGAGACAACCCAACCATGAGGCTCTCAACTACAGCACCGCTCCCTACAAAAGAATCCACAACTCTGATATGGCGCCTCCAAGCGCACCTATCAACAGTCATGGTCTCGGAAAGGTTTAAGGCCTTTAAATCTAATCTTAGTTGCTCCTCCCACGTCCTCCTCGGTCTGCCTCTCCTCCTCTCCCCGACAACCAATAAACTCTCGACCTTCCTTACCGGAGCAGATGCCTGCCTCCTGCGGACGTGGCTAAACCATCTCAATCTCCCTTCCCTAGCTTTCGCTTAAATGGGCGCCACTTCTAGCGCGTTCCTGAAAACCCCGTTTGAGATTCTATCCAACATTGTGCGACCACACGACCAACGTAACATTCTCATTTCAGCCGTTTCCAACTTGCTCTCGAGCGACTTCTTCATCGCCCAATATTCGTAGCCATACAACATTGCAGGTCGGATTGTCGCTCTATAGAATTTACCCTTCAACTTTAGAGGGACTTTCTTATCGCAGAGGACCCCTGTCGCTGCTCTCCACCTTAGCCACCCCGCCTTGATACGATGAGTGACATCATATCCACACTCACCTTCTTTCTGAATGATCGAACCCAAATACTTTAACTTATCCGTACGGGGTACGATTTGATCCGTAATCATTACCTCTACATCTTCCTTGTTGGCCTCACCACTAAAGTTACACCAGAGATACTCGGTCTTAGACTGACTCACACACAAGCCCTGGGATTCTAACTTAGACCTCCATAGCTCCAACTTTGAGTTCACCTCCCTACTCGACTCCGCCACTAACACAATATCGTCAGCAAAAGGCATGCACCATGGGATGCCATCCTGTATCCCCCGCGAAATGACGTCAAGGATTAGAGCGAAGAGAAGAGGGCTTAGCGCCGACCCCTGGTGTAGCCCTATCTCAACTGGGAAGTACTGGGTGTTACCAACTGGGGTCCTAATGCAAGTCCTAGCTTGGGAGTACATGTCTTGGATCGCCCTAATGAACGGCAATGACACCCTTCTCTCTACTAGGCTCCTCCAAATAACATCGCGTGGAATGCTATCATAAGCCTTCTCTAGATCTATAAACACCATATGGAGGTCCTTACGCCGCTCTCTAAACTTCTCCATAAGGCGTCTACGAGATGAATGGCCTCAGTCGTGGACCTCCCCGGCATGAAGCCAAATTGGTTCTCTAAGATCTCAACTTCTCTTCTAACCCTGCATTACACCACTCTTTCCAAAAATTTCTTAGTATGACTGAGGAGTTTAATACCCCTATAGTTACTACAACTCTGAGCATCGCCTTTGTTCTTGAAAAACGGCACGACAATACTACTCCTCCACTCCATCGGCATCTTAGAACCTCTGAGGATGATGTTGAACAGCTCTGCAAGCCACTGAACTCCGACTTCCCCCATAGGGATCTGATCCGGGCCTACAGCCTTAGCTCTACCCATTTTTATTAGGGCACCCTTTACTTCCTCCTTGCTGATGCTCTCACATGAACCAAACGAACGAGCAGAAGATAGACTAACTCCTAGCACCACCGAGTCGCTACCCCTAGCCTCATTGAAAAGTTCAAAAAAATACCTATTCCACCTCTCCTTAATAGCCACATCGTTCACTAACACTTGGCCCAAATCATCCTTAATAAACTTAATGGGACCCAGGTCGCGCCGCCCTCTTTTCCTAGCTTTCGCTAGTTTAAAAATAGCATTCGCTCCTTGTTTGGTATCTAGGCACTTGTACATCTCCTCGTAAGCCTCACCTTTAGCCTTAGCCACTGCCTTCTTAGCCTCTCTTTTCGCCACCGTGTACGTTACAAACTTCAAGATTCTCTCCTCCCCAGCATTAACCGACAAAAGCTCCTTAAATAGCGCTTGTTTAGCCTTAACCTTCTTTTGGACCTCCTCATTCCACCACCATGCATCCCTAGATCCACTAGACCTGCCCGAAGAAACCCCTACCACCTTCTCGCCCACACTCCTAATAGCATTGGTCATACTGGTCCACATAAAGTTAGCATCGCCCCCTCGCAAAAAACCTCTTTCGCGGGTCAGAGACTCCTTGAAATCTGTCGCCTTCTCACTCTTCAGATCCTTTCAGAGAATCCTAGGTCTAGCTTCTCTAGCCCTGCTAACAACGCGACCTCCCATGGATAAATCCATAGCCAGCAGCCGGTGTTGAGAAGCACAGGCCTCGCTCCGAAATACCTTGCATTCCACGCACGCCCTATCATCACGACTGCGCAAAAGAAAGTAGTCAATTTAGACTGTAATTGTCAAGTCGTTATTTATATACTTCTTTCATTTTTTTATTATTACAATATATTAACTTTTATGTCGTTCACGTTCTTTTTTTCCACCTTCTTTTATAATTTATACATAAAAATACAAAATCCCCTTAAATTCATCTTGAAATATAATTTCAAAATATCAACATTTTTTAGTTTTTTTAAATATATAATTAAATACATTACTAGTCAAAATTCTGCATTTAAGAAGCGTAAAAAATCCAAATATTTCAATTATCAAAGAACATAAGTACTCCGTTAGTCCGATCAAAGATTTACAGAAGGTGTACATTTGGTTTATTTTAGGTAATTATTGGTATAAATAATGACGGTAGATGTGTGGTTGAAATTAAAAAGTAAAAAATATTGATGATAAATGTGTGATAAAAATTAAAAAGTAAAAAATATTGATTTAAATTAAAAAGTAAAAATAAAGTGATTGTTTTATTCTCCAAGGCTGGCCATCTCTCTCTCTCTCTCTCTCTCTATATATATATATATATATATAACAATATTAAATTTTTTGATAAATATATAATATAATAGAAAATGGGATACATATCAACCTATTGCTTACAACATCAAGCCGCGGATCACCATTGCTATAAGCACATTATTGACCGGTGATGGATGACGAGTGAGTTGTGACAAACCGATGTGACTGCTGGAAATAAAAAAAATTGCGCTGTTCGAAGCTGAAAAATGGGGGGCAGTTTGGGGCGCGTTGGCAGGCCGCCACGCTTTTAATTTTATTTTTTATTTAAAAAATGGTGATTTTTGATAGTATTAGTTGTAATTTTAAAAAATATTAATTTTTCTTTAGTGTTTACTTGTTATTTAATATTTTGGTCCAGCCCAATTATTTTTATTTACTTGCTATAGTAATTTTATTTCTCTCCAGCTTATTTTTTATGATAATCTTTTAATGATTAAAAAATTTATTATGCACAACAATGAAGATGAACCACGACGAAAATAGTAAAAAATGGAAAACATGAAATACGACGGAAATGGTAAAAAATGAAAAAACTAAAATTCAATATGAAACGATTGGTATATTAGTATCTTTTCTGCTGCCGTTTTTGATTTTTAGCCTGAAATATACGTACACGTTCCGGTTCATACTCTGCTTGTAATTTTTTGTAGAGTCGTATGGAAGCTGTAAATTGTAAGTCTAAGCCTGCTGCAGATGTATGTTTATTAGTGTGCCAGAAATTAGAGACTGGAGCTACTGGATATTCCCCGAGTATCATTTCCAACTGCAAAAACTAAAGTTCAATAATAATAGTTAGATATAATTGCATAAAATATATTATATAAAAAACAAATATTATATCATTTTTGTTATCAATATCTAATGGGTGTTTCCGTTCACGTTTCCTATCACCACCCTTGCGGTCGGAGATGGATTACAAGAATCCAAGGCTATGGGAGGACATAAAAATGCCCCATAATCACTGAATGCAATTACGAAAATATTATACACGGTCGCAACCAAGTATCTACAATTAGGCATTGAATGTAATACCCGGTTGTAATTCAGTCATTATTCAGTATTTATCGTTCAGTAATTGTCACTCAGTAAATTTTTTTCACTCATTAATGATCATTCATCGTTCATTTCATTCATTGGATTCACCGTTCGGAGTATATTGGTATCGCGTATCAGTGTTATTTCATCATTCAACCCGGTTGGATAGTCGGGCCGAGCGTATCATCATTGTCATCTTCATAGTGGGCTGTGTGTGAGGAGTAGCGCACGCTACGTACTCTCTTTAGCGCGCGCTAATTGAGTAAATGTAGCGCACGCTACCACTCAGCATTAGCGCACGCTAATGTTGTCCTGGCTGCAGTCCAGAAGGCACTGGACTGCAGGTGAGTTATATGTAGCGCACGCTACGAATGGTAAGTAGCGCGCGCTAGTAAGCCGGAGTAGCGCACGCTATGCAGTCGGTATAGCGCGCGCTAAGGTCGAATCAGGTTGAGTCCAGTGGCTACTGGACTGCATTGGATTAATTCATAGCGCACGCTATGAGTGGTTTTAGCGTACGCAATCGATATTATAGCGCACGCTAAATATTGATTGTAGCGCACGCTACCGCGATCATATTAGAGGACAGAAGGTTCTGGACTCCAGTACTGGGCATCAAATAATTCGATAGCGCACGCTAACCATGGGTGTTAACGCACGCTATTGGCATGGTTGTAGCGCACGCTACAAAAGGTACGTTGCGCACGCTACCGTGTTCGAACAGTGGGTACGGGACTACCCAAAATACCCGTTAGCGCACGCTAAGAACTGGGGCTAGCG
Source organism: Orobanche coerulescens (assembly GCA_033398695.1). Classification (NCBI taxonomy): domain Eukaryota; kingdom Viridiplantae; phylum Streptophyta; class Magnoliopsida; order Lamiales; family Orobanchaceae; genus Orobanche; species Orobanche coerulescens. The sequence goes on along the minus strand of CM065805.1, from coordinate 8,364,407 downwards.
CGCGCTAAACTGGGATTGCTATAAATAGGACAGTTAAGCCCTTACTTCGTCATTTATCTTTTCTCTTCGTTTCTTCGGCGGTTTCGGGCGATTCCGGGCGATTTGGAGAGTGTTCTTCGAGGTGCAAACATCAATCATCATCTTCAAGCTTATCTTTTGGATTAATCATCATTTCATCATCCTCATCACATCAAATCAAGGTAATAATCTTCTTGGATCTAGAATTTCGAATTTTGGGTTTTTCCTTCTGATTTCTTCGTGTAAGCTTGGATTGTTGATGGAATATGTTAGATATGGATTATCTACCTTGGATTAATGTTTTCCTACGGATTATTCAGTGTATATTTCGGATTTCATAAATTTTGAGGTTTGATTCAAGAACACCTTGGGCTTGACTTTGATGTTTTTGGGGGGTTCTCGATTAGATGTTGTCGTTAACTCGAATTGTGGATTCCTATTGGATTATTGATATCATTTAAGTGTTTTGATGGTCCGAAATACTCATTTTGGTGTTGGTTTCGATATATTCGGGATTGGATATTTTCGAAGTTGTGTGGTTTGTTACGTATTCGTTAGAATGCCCCAATGAGTTTTATTATCGTTGTATCGACTTTTGGGTTAGTCGTGGTTCGTTGCTTGATACGTGTATTGAACGGTTGTTGGTAATTATTGTTATTCAAGGTTGTTCGAGCGACCGATATCTCGATTTGGACGTTGTTCGTGGAAGGACATTGTCATCGGTATTGTGTAAGTTGATTCTTACTCGGTTAAAAGGATATTCATTCCTTTTGTTGTTGATCATTCATAATCATAACTCATTCATCATTGTATTAATCATATTGAGACTTGTAATTGTCAAATAATCACTTCATTAACGAGGAACGGCGGTTCCAATCATTTCATTGAAACTATCAATCACTTCATTATCACTTTCATCTCGGTGAGTCATTCTTGACTTTGTCAGATTATTATTATTCATTGATATTCATTATGGTCATTCTCGTTCATATGACCTTAAGGTTCATATTGCGTGGCCGGGTGCGGATGTGTGGAATTTTTAGTCGGGCACGTGATGGCCATGTATTGGGAGTGATACATTGGACTGTGCACACGGTAAAGATTAACTTCGTGAGACTAATTAGGTACAAGGACGGGTGTGTCCGGTCATCCGTCTTGTACACTTGCACAGAACACTACGGGCGTACTATGATACTCCTCTTCAGCGTAATTCATAACTAAGGATATTTCATAACTTCAGATATATCATGATTGTGTATTTTCAACCCTTGAGGATTGTTGTTACGTATGGCCCAGACATTTGAGGATTTTGTTTTTCAAGTCATGGCAAGGCAAAAGCACGGGAATAGCATGTTGACGGCGAGGAGTCCCAGTGATACTAGTAGGGGGCCCCGATCTTTCAGTTATTCATGTGGTTGTCCTTTATTTTCCGCTGCAGACTTTCATTTGGATACTCCGTTTCATTCAGTGTTGTGTATTTTATCTTCATATAAAATATACTAGTATTCGGTATTATCCTGGTGTATTGTACATAAACTCCTCATCGGAGTATTTGGTAATATAATGTGGTTCGGTACCACAATTATATTATTTAATTCATCATTTTCATTCGCCCGGTGGGTCCCAGTCAGGGATTCACGGCACTGTAATATCCGCCCAGTTTGGGGTGTTACATAGTTGGTATCGGAGCGTGGTTTTGAATACTACCTCCCGAGTCATGTCTCATTTGAAATCATCGTCATCAGACTAGTATCATTGGACTTTCGCGTCACGTGTGACCTGTGCAGATGCCGAGCCAATCAGACCGAAAGAACTGTAAGACTTCTAATGCCATGGTAAAATTTGTGGCAATAATCATTCATTCATCATTCATTAGTTAACAATCCTCAAACATCATCATTCATTATGATCAGGACGATCATGTTAACTCATTAATCACTCAGTTCATTTCATTACTCAGTTGATGATCAGGACGATCATGTTAAGTCATTAATTACTCAATTCATTTCATTACTCAGTTATTGATCTAGAAGATCATATTATTAATCTTGTTAACTTATTCTGGATACTCATTTCAAGAATTTCATCAGATAATCATGTCACCTCAGTTAATCATTTTTGTAATCACTGTGTTAGAGCGTGTATACTCATTTCCATCATCTCATGACATAATCATTACGTGATATTCATGCGGGAAATATATTCATTATGCGACCTTCCTACTTCAGTATGGAGAGAGCTGTCAGGGGATGCACGGGGAGAGGCCGCGGTGCGGGACGAAACTCGGGAAATAATCACTCGCTATCGGGAAATCATACCCAGGACTCGGCTCGATCAGAAGATGTTCGGGTTGATCCACTCACTTTTATGCAGGTCATGATGACCCATATGCAATTGCTCAATCATCATTGCGCCACTCTGGCCGATTTAATAAAGAGAACTCTCCCGTATGAGCCTGCTACTAAGGAAATTGCTGAACAACAACCTTTATCTGTCAGCAAGAAGTCAACGAAGCGTAATCAGTCCGAAGGCGGTCGGTCAACCTTCAAGAAGCCTCGTGCGGGTCCTAACGTTTCGGAGCGACCTCCTACGGCGCATAATCGTGCGGGATCTCAGTCCCGAGCGGCCAGTTCGGCAATCATCTGTTTCAATTGTGGAACGCCGGGTCATTACAGCACTAAGTGTCTGAAACCGTCTATCACGTGCCATAATTGTGGGATTTTTGGGCATAAGGCCCGTTTTTGCCGAAAGGACTCCAAGTCGGCTCCGGCGGCATCTCAGGCCCCGAAACAATCAGCGATTCAGAACAGACTGCTATGTCAGCGTCGTTTAAGACAATGGAAACAAATGGAGTCGGAGCTCATATTTATCAGACGAGAGCGTCCTGTTCGGGGGCCGACAAGTCCCGGATTCATGTGATGAAGAGGATCGACGATCCGGTGGCCCGAATGATCTCAGGTATACTCATAATTTTATTTCAACATGTGTGTACCTTTTGATACTGGTGCACCACATTCATTCATATTCGAATCATGTTTGAATAGACTTAAATTGGATAGTCCTATTGCTTGTGGACCTCATACCATCGGTCTACCTGGTGATGGAAGAATTTTTGGAAATCATACCGAATTAAGTTTAAATGATCGCGATTGGTTGATGGACCAAATCGTGGTGGATCTACTTAAGGACGATGTATATCGGGTATTAGTGGAATGGATCGTCATGATACCCCTCAATGTTCGTAAGCGTATGGTCACTATCATTTCCGTCGTTGGGGTCGAATGTGTGCTTCAGGGAGGTGATCCCCGTTGTTCCGGAGGAATTATTAATATGATGGAAGCAGATTAACTCCTCAATCGAGTTGTTCAATCATTCATTGTATCATTTTCATCGATTGGCCGTTCTAAGGCAATCGAGTTGTTCAACCATTCATTATATCATTTTCATCGATTGACCGTTCTAAGGCAATCGAGTTGCTCGATCATTCATTGTATCATTTTCATCGATTGACCGTTCTAGGACAATCGAAATGTTCAATCATTCGTGGTATCATTGGCATCGATTGACGATGTATTCCCAGACGAGTTACCTGGTTGCCTTCACAAAGAGTTGTGGAATTCACGAGTGAGTTGGAGCCCGGTACGTCCCCGTTATCGAAGGCACCATATGATAGGTGGTAATTTTACCACATTTTTCTAGGATTTTATACTAGGTTTTTATCTCGTTTCGTGATTAATGTGCTCGTATTTGGCTTAATTATGATTAGTCGAGTCGTATTACGTGTTTGGGTTGGTTTTAGTGTGTTTGCAGGTTTTTAGAGCCAAAAGGACCCAAAACGAGACAAAGGACCGAGAGTCGAGTCAAACGGACGGAAGAAACGGATTTTTGCAAAAGTCAGACCACCTATCGGGCCAGCCTATCGGCCGATAGGTGCATCCGACAGGTGTTCCGAGCCCTATCGAGTGAAGTCGACCGACGAACCAACTATCGGGCCAGCCTATCGGCCGATAGGTGCGTCAGATAGTTCGCTCCATGTTCTCGTGTTTTAACGGATTGTGACTCTTTTGGATAGATTTTGTTTCCTAGATTAGTTCTAATCGGGAGTTTAACTCCCATAGGCTATATAGACCTCCTTCTAGACCTAGTTTAGGACTTTTTATCACTTTTTATCATCTTTTATCATCTTTAGCACACTTTTACATTTTTTTGGGCAAGATTAATTCCTTGGAGACGAGAACTTTTTGGAAGGCAGCAATTATTATTGTTTTTCTACTTTTTCGGAGATTGAAGACTCAGAGTTCATCCGGAAGGGTTGTAATCTCTCTTTTCATCTTAATAATATGCATTCTCCATCTATTTCTTGTTTAATTTCAATTATGTCTGGCTAAATCCATTGATTCTAGGGTTAGTAATTTTAATTGATGTTCACATGATGTCCCTTTGATTGCCTTTTTACCTTTCATCCTAGACTTGTGATCAAGATGTGTTAAATCTCATGCTAGATTAAAGGGCCCTTAATCGATGCATGTTAGCTAATTAATTTTGCTCGGAAGGATTAATTAATTAGTGGAAATACTTGATGCACAATATGATTTGATCTTAAGACCTGAGTGGAGTAAGATAAATCATAGATAAATAAGTTGACGCTTTTTAAGTGATTTAAATTCTTTGAGCCTTGCGGGAAAAGGGTTTAAATTAACTATCTTTCTAGGTTGCCTTGATCGGAATTCTAGATCGGCTGAGTGATTATTTCTAGGATTGAATTAAAATTTGGGGAAAAGGAATCAAGTGAATGGATTGTGTGAACTCAATTAGACGATACTACCCTAGGATCAATTAGCTTTCAGCTTGTGATTTTATCTTGCTAATTTGTTTTATTTGCTTGATTTAGATAATTCACTTTATTTTGCTCTCTTTGCATAATACTTGGAATTCTTATCTTATTGTTCTAGAATTTTTATTTTTAGGATTAATTGTTATTTAATTTTTATTTTTCGATTTTTGAAGTTAGATAATTAGAAACAAACCAAATTTTCGGATTCCTAAATATCAGTCAAATTTTGAGTAGAGTTAATTCGTTTATTTTCGACACATCAATTCCCTTGGGTTCGACACCTTGGAAATACTTCGAGGTTTTACAAATTTTAAAATTGATCGGATTTGAAACCATACTACGCGAATTTTAGCGATCAATTTTTGGCGCCGTTGCCGGGGAATTTGATAGAAAACTTAAAGGGATAATTCGAAAAAGAAGAGATTGTTACTTTAGGTTGTATACTATTATTATTAATATTCGATCTCGTTTCCTCACATCTTGTTTTCTCTTCCTTGTAGGCGGTGCATGATCACAAGATCCCAAGGAAAGGACTTATTTCCTTTGGATCCGGAAATCGAGAAGTCTTTGAGGAGGAAGAAGCAAGAAGCGAGAACCGAGACTATTTCTATACCTATCGTTGATACCATGGCCGGCATTGTTGACCCACCACGAGAACTCGCTCGTCCCGAGAAGATCCCTTTGAATGCCCGCTTTCGACCGAAGCTGGACGATTATCAAGAAGGAGGTTGGGGGAAGATTGATGCCAACAACTTCGAGCTTAAGCCGTCCCTCATCGCTACGGTGAAGTCTCAAACATACGGAGGAGGAGTTAATGAAGATCTAAACGCTCATCTTGAGTCGTTTTTGGACATATGTGTCACCATCAAGCAAAACGGAGTGCCTCCGGATGTCATTAAGCTCCGCCTATTCCGGTTCTCCTTAGAAGACGATGCGCTAGATTGGTACAAGAGCCTAGATCGAAAGGAAATTGGTACTTGGAGAGAGATGACTCGGTTGTTCTTAGCACAGTTCTATCCTCCCTCGAAGGTGCAAAAACAAATCAACGATATCTTGCAATTCGAGCAATATGAGGATGAATACTTATACGAGGCATGGATCCGATTTAAGAAGCTACTTCGCAAATGCCCACAGCATGGAATTGACAAGGAGGAAATCTACATTCGGTTTTATCGGGGTTTGACGAGGAAGGCTAGAAGAGAGTTGGACTATTCCTCGAAAGGGGGATTTCTTGCTAACGATTATGAAGAGGCCAAGAATCTCATCGAGCTAGCGGTCAACAATGATTACGAGGAGGTGGCCGATAGGAAGATGACGAGAAGAAAGGTCCGTCCGGTGACGAGGCGCCTACGGTGATTTGAAGGCGAAATTTGAAAGACAACAAAAAGAGCTTGAGATGCTAAGAAAGAAGACTTTGGGAGTCAATGCGGTTTTGAAGAGCTAAAGCGAGCCTATTGCAATTGAGGAGGATGTAAATTACGTGCAAGGAGGAAACTTCGGCAAGGGGGAATAGGGGAACTATTATCCGAACAATCGAAACCACCCTAATTTCTCCTATGCCAACCCGAACAATGCTCTTGACCACCACCGGATTTAACGTGAAAAGCGGGGTTATTCAAGAGCCGATTGCTAAGGCAATGATGGAAGAGATGTTGGAGCAGTTAGAGGCGAGTCAAAAGATTTTATTTATAAAGCGGACAAGAGGTTCGGGGCTCTCGAGCATAGTGTGACATCTATTAGAAACTCGGTGATAGCCTTGACAAAGCGGATGTCGATGGTGGAGACCCAAATGGGTCAAATGGCGAACGCCTGGCCGGAATTCATAAGCGGGCCATTTTCCGAGCAAGACGAGACCAACCCGAAGACGCAACAATGCAACGCAATCGAGCTTCGGAGTGGGACAAGGCACGGTAATCATGGGGCTGAAGTTGAGAAATGCAGAAACGAGGATGTACTAGAAACGGGAGCCGAGAACGAGAAGGAAGATGAAACGCAGCAGGCCTCTCTGCCAAGACTATCGGCCGATAGGCCCACCCGATACCCAGACAGAATTCCAGAAATTGAGCCTATCGACCCCCCTATCGGTCGAAAGGCTCCTTTAGGTTCGAATGTGAAGGATTTTGAGGTAAAAGCTCCATTTCCACAGCGATTGGCCAAGTCGAGATATGATGAAAAGCTTCAACGGTTTATCGACATGTTTCAAAAGGTGAATATCAACATTCCACTTCTAGACGCTTTGAGAGACATGCCGGGGTACGTTAAATTCTTGAAAGACGCTGTGGCAAGCAAGAGGAAGTTGGCGAAGTTTGAAACAATAAATTTGACAGAGGAGTGAAGCGCTATCATTCAAAACAAGCTCCCGCTCAAGCAGAAGGATCCGGGACGTTTTACTTTGACATGCATGATTGGCGACCAAACGTTCCGTAATGTGTTGTGTGATCTCGGGGCAAGCATCAATCTTATGACTCTATCCATCTTTAAGAGGTTGAAGATTGGGGAGATGAAGCCGACTACCATTTCTCTACTCATGGCGGACCGGTCGATCTCTTATCCGAGGGGAGTTGTGGAGGATGTGTTCGTTAGAGTCCAACACTTAGTCTTCCCGGCCGATTTCGTAGTTCTTGATATGCCCAGGGACGAGAATCAACCATTGATCTTTGGGAGACCGTTTCTAGCGACGGGAGAGCACTTATCGGCGTCGAGGGTGATCTTACCTTCCGGGTTAATGATCAAAATCTGAAAATTTCCATCTATGACGTGATGAAGAAGCCCGAGGATGCGCCCGAGGAATGTTATGAAATTGAGTCTATTATGCCGCCCCCGACCGACTTGTTGGAGCATTGCATTTCACAATCCATTTACTCACATTCCGATGTTGAAGAAATTTACGAGGATTTGCCAAAGTATGTTCGAATGTTGGAGGCGAACGAGTTTCGATCTAATGAGAGGGATGTATGCTATCTTGATGTCAACAAACCCGTTCAAGGGGGAGTTGTCGCTGAGGACCGATCGAAAAAGTTTCACGATGATCGCATTCGGAAGAAGGACTTCGTCCCGGGAGACGAAGTGCTCGTTTTCAATTCTCGGCTTCGTCTATTTCCGGGGAAGTTGATGTCAAAGTGGACTGGTCCATACACCGTCTTTCAAGTAAATCAAAACGGATCATGTGTCGTGATGAAAGAAGATGGGAACAAGTTTATTGTGAACGGACATCGGATGAAGCACTATTTCAAGCCGTTGCACCACGAAGAGAAGTATGTTACTTACCTCGAAGACCCGGAATGAATGAGGTATCGTCTAGCTAAAGACGTTAAACGTAGCACTTGTTGGGAGGTAACCCAACGTATGTATATTAGTTCGTTTTATTCGTTTGTTTTCGATTGTTCGTTTGCGTGATTTTTGTAGTTTCTAGTTTCGTAGTAGCTTTGTTAGTTTTGTTTAGTTCTAATCCATGCACGCCGAGTTTTGGATACTTGCAGGTCTTTAATCGCCATATCCAAGCGAAAACGGGACCAAGTATGCGAAATAGAAAAAGTTGAAAAAAATTTTGAGACTGACGAACCTATCGGTCGAGCCTATCGGCCGATAGGCTGAGGAAAATTAAAAAAAATTAAATGTTACAAGCAGTGGTCGATAGGCAGACCCTATCGACCGATATGTCCCGCCCGATAGTCGCACGTAACTGCATGCATCTGTCGGCCCAGCCTATCGGCCGATAGGCCAGCCCGATAGGACATACCCGGTCCAGTATCCGCTTCGACCCGGTTGATTAATAACCCCTTTTAAACACCTTAACCATCCGTTTTTCTCACACACACACACACCTATCGGACGATAAGAACACAAGGGCGATTTTCTCTACTATTCTTCCTTCAAACTTCGATCAAGGTACTTAATTTCGACACTTAATCCTCTTGTTTTTCAATGCTATACATGTTTTGAAGCACTTTGACGGATTCTTTTTGGAGTTTTGATGAAATTCGAATTGGGGATCCACTTTTTGGGGGCTTTTGTTAGACTTTGATGTTCTTTGAATTTTATGCCCGATTGTTGATAGAATCTTGATGGAAACATGTTATCTATGCTTGATTGTTCATGGGTACTTCGAATTGGGGGATTAATTGATGAAATTGAACGAATTTTGAAAAAACCCCCCAAATTGGAAGAACCCTAATTTCGAATTTGTTGAAATTGGGTAAATTTGTTGAATTGAATTGTTAATTGGGATTGATATGAGTTGAATTGTTGATGATGATTCGAATTTTGAATGAATTAGATTGGATTGGAGAGAATTTGTCCTAATATGATCGTAGTGTGTGGTTTTGTTATTGTGGGTTGTGATTTTGATCCTTTGAATATGAAATGGGGGAGTCGAAGTTTGGGGGAGGTTGTGTGATTTGTTGATCGTAGTATATGGATGTCGAGTCTATGATTTTGATGTTTATTGGACATTATAGGGCTCTTAGTTGATATTGTGGGATTATTGGATTATGTCGACACTCGTTGAATGTTTGCATTATGAGTTGCTTATTGGATATTGATTGGATGGTTGTTTTGTAGGAACTTTGAAATGGCTGGAAATCAAAGCAAGAAGTCGAAGCCGCGTAAGGCCGGAAAATCTAAGGCAACCACAGAGAAGGAAAGGGCTCAAGCGAAGGTAGTGCGGCTATTCGAGATCCATTGCGCTCGACCCGAAGAAGTTCAAGCTAAGATTGGTGGATCTTGAGTCTAAAAGAAGGTGGTCGCACCTTATCGGAATGCCACACAAGCATTGCCGATTTTTGCATGAGGAGATGGCTCGGGGTATGGGGATATACGATGATATTATGTTACTAGCGAGACAGTGCGGGTTTGAGCACATTTTTCGGGCAAACTATCTCGCTTACCACGTGCTCACCGTGGAGTTTCATCACGCTTGAGGTTTTAGGGAGCATGGGACTCGGCATCTATTCGCTTCAACCTCGACAACACGAAAGGGAGCTCTCGGCCGACGAAGTTAACGCCATTATCAACGGGTCGAGGGCCAGGTCATTCCAGCAGGCGATCATGCCAAAGAAAACATAGAGCCGTGGTCCACGATGATTTACCCCTGGGAGGAGACGCTTCTCATTTATAATCCGACGTATGCCAAGGCCTCCTCGATCGGGAACCCGGTTCTCCGTTATGTCCATCGTCTGTTCACCTCGACGATTTTGAGCCGTCTTCGACTCGGGGATGTGCTTGTCCACCGATCTTCACCTTTACGGTCGGCCTTGAGCGGTGGCGGAAGCACGCGGATGTTTTACGATTGAGCACATGGAGAAACAAGCCGGTGGCCAAGAAGCAGAGGATTGGGATTGGGCGTTCGTGACCCCTATCGCGGAGCATCTCGGGTGCGCATTAGAGGAGAGCCGGTGTCCGAGACATCTATTTGGATAAACCGGCCTTTGCAGAGGCAAGAGATGCTTGCCTTCACCAAGGGGTTATTTGGAAATTGCAGTCGGAACAAAACCGTGTCCCTCTTGACTCCCCTCTCCGACCTTGACCTCTGTGATGGGCGACGCGTCCGATGTATATGCGAGGTGGAGTATGAGCTCGAGGCTCATTTGGCACTTATCCAGGCCGTTGGATGCGTCTCGTAGAGGCAACACCAGGAGGTGACCATTGATGAGCCGTTCTTGGAGGAGCCGAGGAGGAGGCTGGATGATATACCCGAGGGGGTAACCATGACGAGATTCCCACCGTGGAGGTAGTAGTTTTTGGATGAGAGCTCCGGATTTTGAGGCTTTTGAGTCGAGATTTTTTGAGAGAGAGAGAGAGAGATGCACGAAGAGAGTATGCAGGCGCAAGACAATTATCATTTGGCGAGTATGCGTTCTTTGACAACCGAGTTTGGTTCTTTGGGAACTCGGCTGGGCGAGGTTGAGACTAGGGTGGGTGCTGTTGCCACTCGGGTCAATCGGTTATGCGAGCTCGTGGAGAAAGCGAGCCGAAGAGGACAGAGTGTGGCGACAAGAGGAGATTGCTTGGAGGGAGCAAGAGAGGAAGAGGCGGGGAAGGTAGGTGGGCCCAGGAGGACCACTACAACCGAATGGTACACGAGATGTACCACTTTGCTCCTTTCCCCGATTCACATGCCCGCTATGATCCGAGCTCGCCGAAAAACCCGCCATTTCCGCCACAGTGATCAGGTACTCCGTTAACAAAGCCACTCCTTTCTCTTTTCAAACTTATTCCTCCTTTGGGATGCGAAATAAGTTTGGGGGGGGGGGGGGGGAGAAGTGCGGCTTTGTTAATTTCGGCACGTGTGAGTACCTTGTATGCCTTGTATCACTATTTGCTTGTGTTGGTGCCCGTTGTTTTTATTTGTGCTTCTCATATTGGTGTTGCGTGAATTTGGCTTTTGTTGCTTAGTTTTTAGATTTTTATGGTCATTTTCGTTTGGTGTGTTTGCTAGTTTCTATTTTTTAGGTCGTAGTAGTTTTTTGCTTTCGTGTTTGCTTTTATTTACTTTTCGTTGTTTGCTTTGATGCCTTGCTTGGGTAAATAGTTTTTTTTAGATTTTGGTCTACTTTGCGTAAAATTTTTTTTTTTTAGATAGCCTTGCGTGTCTTAGTTTTTCTTTATTCGTGAATTTTTCGTGCTTCTATTTGTGTGATACCGATGTTACGACACTGTTTTTCTCTCTGAAGAAACGGTCGAGTTTTAGTCGAGTTGTAGTCGATTATTTACATTTTGCATAGTATTCATTTAGGTCCAAAAATTTTCGTGATTGTAGAGGTCTTGGCGGATAAGAGACGATACATATTTGTTTTAAAATCACCGTCAATACGTTTGGTTACATCTTAGGATAGTGAGTCGTCTTGTTTCTTTAGTCGTGTTGGCACTTAGATTGAGTTTAGAGTCGGTCAGTTTTCCCAAAAGTCGAGATAATGTTGTTCTATGAAGGAAGTCTAGTAACCGGGCATTCGCGTGACCCGTTGTTTACCCTCGCGTAAAGCAGCGACCACGATTAGACTAGTGATTTAGATATTTCACATGTGCCAATGATAGGGAGCCTAGTAATGTAGGGGTATTCGCGTGACCATTGTTTACTCTCCCGCAAAAGCGGCGACCTTGATTCGGACATGCGGAAATTATATATTCGAGTTGTTTCTCCATTGTAGACGGAACTTAGTAACTAGAAGCATCCATGTGCCCCATGAGTGTCTTTTACGTCAAACGGTTTCCTAATACATGGGAATGGAAGTTCCACCCTAGGATTACCCCGATGAAACATCCCGAGATCCTAACCTAGTGGTCAACTCGAATCAAATTCTTGAACATATATAGAAGGGAATACTGTCCGAGGTTTATTTGTTATGAAACTCGTGAAAATTGTGCCACTAGACTGTGTAACGGGACGAACTAGCTTGTTTATTTTAGCCTTTCATATTGACGGTCGATTTGACTCACGTTTTGTTAATCTTTGAGCTGGATTTTCTTCATGAACGAATGATTAGGACTGAACTTGACTACTTTGCGGAATCATTATTCTGAGTGCAGCTCGCTTTTACGACACTCGGATTATTTAGAGAGAATTTTAGGATAGTATTGATTAGGTTGAACACTATGAGTTGCACGATGATTCACGACATTCTTTTTTTTTTTTTCTATCCCTTTTTCTATCCCCGACAACGGCGCCAAAAATTGATCGCTGAAATTCGCGTAGTATGGTTTTCAAATCCGATCAATTTTAAAATTTGTAAAACCTCGAAGTATTTCCAAGGTGTCGAACCCAAGGGAATTGATATGTCGAAAATAAAGGAAGTAACTCTACTCAAAATTTGACTGCTATTTAGGAATCCGAAAATTTGGTTTGTTTCTAATTATCTAACTTTAAAAATCGAAAAGTAAAAATTAAATAAAAGCTGAATTATCTAAATCAAGCAAATAAAGCAAATTGGCAAGATAAAATCACAAGTTGAAAACTAATTGATCCTAGGGTAGTATCGTCTAATTGAGTTCACACAATCCATTCACTTGATTCCTTTTCCCCAAATTTTAATTCAATCCTAGAAATAATCACTCAGCCGATCTAGAATTCCGATCAAGGCAACCTAGAAAGATAGTTAATTTAAACCCTTTTCCCGCAAGGCTCAAAGAATTTAAATCACTTAAAAAGCGTCAACTTATTTATCTATGATTTATCTTACTCCACTCAGGTCTTAAGATCAAATCATATTGTGCATCAAGTATTTCCACTAATTAATTAATCCTTCCGGGCAAAATCAATTAGCTAACATGCATCGATTAAGGGCCCTTTAATCTAGCATGAGATTTAACACATCTTGATCACAAGCCTAGGATGAAAGGTAAAAAGGTAATCAAAGGAACATCATATGAACATCAATTAAAATTACTAACCCTAAAATCAATCAATGGATTTAGCCAGACATAATTGAAATTAAACAAGAAATAGATGGAGAATGCATATTATTAATATGAGAAGAGAGATTACAACCCTTCCGGATGAACTCTGAGTCTTCAATCTCCGAAAAAGTAGAAAAACAATAATAATTGCTGCCTTCCAAAAAGTTCTAGTCTCCAAGGAATTAATCTTGCCCCAAAAAAATGTAAAAGTGTGCTAAAGATGGTAAAGGATGATAAAAGATGATAAAAGATAATAAACTAGGTCTAGAAGGAGGTCTATATATCCTATGGGAGTTAAATTCCCGAGTGGAACTAATCTAGGAAACAAAATCTATCCAAAAGAGTCACAATCCGTCAAAACACGAGAACCCGCGGAGCAGACTATCGGACGCACCTATCGGCCGATAGGCTGGCCCGATAGTTGGTTCGTCGGTCGACTTCACTCGATAGGGCTCGGAACACCTCAAAAGTTGAAGATTCAACTTGAGGAATTGTTCGAGAAAGGTTATCTCCGACCAAGTGCGTCCCCGTGGGGAGCACCAATGTTGATTGTCAAATAGTAGGATGGTTCATTTCGCTTGTGTATTGATTATCGGGAGTAGAACAGGACGGAGATCTAGAATAAGTGTCCTCTACCCCGTATTGATGATCTCTTAGATCAACTTCAGGGAGCTTCAATATTTTCCAAGATAGACTTAAGATCTGGATATCATCGGTTGCGAATTCGAGATTCGGATGTCGCGAGGACGGCGTTTCAAACACGCTATGGCCATTATGAGTTCGTGGAGTTAATTAATGCACTAATGCACCTGCGGTATTCATGGAGTTAATGAATCGGGTTTTCATCGACTTTTTGAATCAATTTGTTGTTGTCTTCTTCGATGACATTTTTATTTATTCTCGTAACCGAGAGGAACACGAGGTTCACCTTCATCAGGTTCTCGACATGTTGAGATGAGAGCAGCTTTATGGAAAGTATTCCATATGTGAGTTCTGGATGTCCGAGGCTACGTTTCTCGGACATGTAATTTCATCAGACGGAGTTCGTATCGATCCTCAGAAGACGGAGGCTATCCGAGACTGGCTACCTCCGAAGAATGTTAAGGAAATCCGAAGTTTCCTCGGATTAGCGGGTTATTATCGGCGATTTGTGGAGGGATTTTCTAAAATCGCTCAACCCATGACGAACCTTTTACGGAAGGATAAGAAATACACATGGTCCGACGCGTGTCAACGGAGTTTTGAGGAACTCAAGCGCCGGTTAATGTCAGCACCTATACTTTCCTTGCCGCAAGGGACAGAAGGATTTGTGGTTTATAGTGATGCGTCCAGACAGGGTCTCGGATGTGTACTCATGCAGAACGGGAAGGTTATTGCCTATGCTTCACGGCAATTGAGACCTTACGAGGTTAATTATCCGACCCACGACTTGGAGCTAACAGCCGTGTCGCTTTGAAAATTTGGCGTCATTACCTTTATGGCGTTACTTGTCAGATATTCACCGATCATGATGAGTCGATTTTTGATCGTCTCATTCTGTTCTATCGAGTCGCACTTTCATTTGTTCTCGAGTGTTTTTGCCCTTTTTATGCGTGGTATGTTGTGTTTTTGTTTTGTAGGTATCCGAACGAATATTGTGGTGAAATATGCGCTTTCATAGCTAATATTGGAGTTTATGACGATCAAAAGCTAAAACGGGGCCTAAAACGACGAAAGATTTAAGCAGTATCGGTCAAATCTCCTAAATACCAGAATCTCCACTCCAAATTGAGATGTATTCTCCTTTGATGTAAATTCCTCGTGAAATTAGCTTCGAAACGGTATATCATATGCTAAAATCCGAGGTGAATTGATACAAGAACGAAGGATCAAGCCGAAGAAGACCAAAACGAGACTTGCCGCACCAGCACCCAACTAGGCCGCACCGGGCAACTCAACTCGGCTGCAGCAGGCGCTCGGCTGCAACAGGTAACTCGGCCGTGTCACGGGACACAACCGGTCTCATTCCGGCAAGAATCTCATTTTAGGAAGGGAGCGACTCGGCCGTGCCTTTTGGGACACGGCCGAGTCACTATCGGCCATTTTGTGTTTCCGCATAGTAACACGGCCGTGTCATGGGACACGGCCGAGCCTCTTGACAGAACACATTTTCTCCTTCCCAGCGTAGTGCGACACGGCCGTGTCCCAGGACACGGGCCGTGTCACTTTTGGGTTCATGTCACTTTCCTTGACATTTTTGCACACCTTTAAGCCTTTGTCTTGATTTTTTTTGGCTATAAAACAAAGTGTAGAGACCCTAGGTGAGGTGTGCTTGTCTTGTGGAAAAGATATTTTGTGGAAAAACACAAGATTGGGGAGGAAAAATACCAAAAGAGTAGAAAGAGAGAGATTTTCATCATCTTCCTTGTATGTTCTCGGAGTGAAAAATACTTTTGTGAGATATAATAATTCCTTGTATAATTTTGTTGTGAGTTCTTGTAAGAAGATCATCAAACCTTTATCGGGAATTCGATTTCGGCATTTTCAAGGGAAGTTTTTACTATGTTTTGTTCTTCAATTTCCATTATTGTTGTTGAATTAATCATGTGTGGCTAAACACTTCATATGGGTTTTTAGATATAGCCACACACATGTTTTTGATTGTTAGTTCCTTTTGATTTTCCGGATAAAAGTTTGGGATTGTTCCTCTTGTTCGTTCTTCGTTTAAGAACTTTTGAATTAGATCATCAAACCTTTTTCATTGTTGTTATTATTATTCGAATCGAGGGTTTTTATCGGTGTTCGCCATCAAACGACCCGAAAGAAACGATTGTGAATGTTCTCGAGCTTTTTCGCGCGATCTTTTAACGATTTACCTCATCAAAAGTAGTCGGTTAATTGATTGATAGCTAGGGTTTCGTCCCCATCAAAAGAGTATCCCTTAATTTTCGTTGAGAACAATCGTGATTTTTAGAATTTCCGCCATCAAACGGATTTCTTTTAATCGTGAGCAATCGATAATTCCTAACCTTATTTATTTGAGTATCGGAACTAATAATTGATTACGTGTGTGTCGGTGACTCTAAATTCCCATATTAATCTCATTATTATTATCTCTCATTCATCCGACTATCAAATTGGTGTTGTTATCACTTAGTTCAATTTAAATTTTGTGCATTAGTAATTGTAATCATAATCAACCAATGATGTATTTTAATTTAATTTACTTTTGTTCATTCGACTATTTGCCGAACATTATCGAATTTTAAACCATTTCCAATTCCTCGAGAGATCGACCTCGGAGTTACTTGCCGCTTACTACAAGAGCGATTCGTACACTTGCGAGTATTTAATTTGAATCCATCAAATTTTTGGCGCCGTTGCCGGGGAATTGGCGTTTAATTTTGGATCTTGTTTTAATAATAGTTGAATTGTTTTTCTTGATCATTTCTCCGTTTTCATTATTTTCGATAAAAGCTTAAAATTTGCTCTTACTTCATTTGTTTATGCTTGGTAGGAGATCGTTGGGAAACCCGATTCTTCCGCCCATAGACGAAGTTCAAAGGATTAAAGCACCAAAAATAATGGCCACATCATCAATGGCAAATGACGAGGTGAATTCGGACCTTGAAGAGCGACTTTTGATCCAAGAAGAAAACACTCGTCAACCGAGGGGTGAAAATGTTGCACAAAATATAGATGAGGAAGAAATTCATCAACCAAGGTTTCCGAGATATGATAATGTTGGGCGCAATCAAGGGATACCGGAAGCCTAACAAGGGAGGTACTTTTATCCGAGACAACCACCCGTCGGAATGCAATATGGAGCGAATTATTATCCCGGACCTCGATATGGGATGGAGGCGAACTATAACATGCCGCAACAACCTCCATTCGAACATCTTATGAGGGACTATGCAAAGCCCGTAGTGAACACCGCCATTTCATGCATCCAATTAGCACCGGCCGCAAGGAACTACCACATAAGCGGATTTCACATCGAGCAATTGCCCTCATTTCACGGATTAGCACGAGATGATCCGTTATCATTCATCCGAGATTTCTATGTGGCGATTGATAACTTCCCATTGAACGGGTTGAGCGAGGATCAACTACGAATGAAGTGTTTCCCTTATACACTCAAGGACGGGGCGAAACAATGGTTGATGACTTTGGCGCCCGGATCGCTAAGAACATGGGATGAAGTTTACGATAAATTCATTACCAAATACTTCTCCCATTCAGAGACGACGCAATTGAGAACTCAAATCTCAACTTTCGGACAACAAGACGGAGAGGCATTTCACGAAGCATGGGACCGATTCAAAATGCTACTCATTCAATGCCCACACCATCACTATCCGCTTCAACTACTCAATCAATTCTTCTATGACGGATTGACTCAATATTGCCAAGGAGCGGTAGATAATGCAGCCGGTGGTTCGTTTTGGGGTTTGAAGGAGAGACAAGCATATGACGTGTATGAAACATTGGGAGCAAATTCTCAACAAAAAAGTGTACGTGTTCGTAGGGGAGCCGTGCACCAAGTGAGCGAGAAGGACGAGATGCAATCTAAAATCGATGAGTTGACAAATGAACTAAGACAACTCAAGACTCAAAATAAACCTTCTAGCTCACGAGTTTGCGAAATTTGTTGGGGACCCGGACATCATGCTAATTCTTGCCCTCACAATTTTCCGGGGGAACAAACCGAACAAGTTAATTGGGCTATGGGACAAAGCACGGGAAGGCCCGAGTGGGAGGAGAGGAGAAATAATTATGGCGGAAACGCAAGAAATGCACCTCTTCCAAATACTTATCATCATGGGCTAAGAAACCATCCGATTTTTTCATGGAGAAACAACAACCCGATGCCGTGCGACACAAGCGCCCAAGCTCAATACAACTGAGGAAATCGAGCCCTACAAACAACACAAAGTGAACCACCTCCACAACAAAGGAACTCTCTTGAGGAGAGTATTGTGGCATTCATTAAAGAGAGCAGGGAAAACCGAGTGGAGAACAATAAAAGGTTCGAATCTTTAGAAGTTTCGATGAAGAAAATGGAGATTCAAATTGGGCAACTTGCTACCGAGGCATGCAAACAAGAAAGGGGTAAACTACCAAGTCAACCCGAGCAAGTTCAAGCTATTACCACCATCCGAAGTGGTAAAGTGATAAATAAAGAGACAATTTCCGAAGCGAAAGAGAGGGGCGGTGAGAAAGAAGAATTACCGAGTCAATCGGAGAAATCTATGGTGATTGAAGAGGATGAGTCGAACAATGAAGAAATCCGAGTAACTGCTACCCAATCTTGCGAGACTCGAATTCCTTGGGACAAATCTAAAGATCCAATCGAGAAGCCAATTGAAGAGAATAAGAGCGAACCGGTCAAATCAATGCATCAAAAGGAGGACCTAGAAAGCTTTGACATGGAAGTTCTTTTTGTGGAGAAAGAAGTTCCCACTGTGAACTTAGGAGCGAGTATTAATTTAACACAAAAACCAATATACTCGCCACTAGGTTTGGGGGAGGTAATAGTTCCGATGGATTTCGTGATACCAAACATAGAAGAAACATCACCAACAAAAAGCACGTCACTTATTCTTCAAGGAAGATATTTCATGGTGACGATGATAATGAAAATTGAAATGGTGACAAAAGCGCTCACAATGGAAATCCAGGAAACCACTATCCATATCCTGACAAAGGAAAACGAGCGAAAAATGACGAGCTATATGGATGGACCTAGCACATTTCCATTTAATCACGGATAGAAGAATCCGAAGAAGTCGAGCTAAAGACTATAAAAAAGCGCTGCTTGGGAGGCAACCCAAGGGAGTTTTAATTTTTATCGCTTTTATTATTATTATTATTGCATTAATTTTGTTTTTGTCTGTGGCGTGTGTAGGTAATCTAATAAAGGAAGTATTCATCTGAGGAAGAAACCTAGCCTATTGAAAGTAGAGACTCGAGCACAAAAGCATGGTGCCCCGCGATCAAAAACCACACTTCTTAATCCGGTATTTTTATTTTCTTTCTTTTTAATTTGCGTTTTTGTATTTTTCCTGACTTAACCTTTTTGCTTGGGGATAAGCAAAGGTTTAGGTTTGGGGGGGTGCAACTTCTTCAATTTTTATTTGTTTGCGTGATGTTTGTTTCCTTTCTTTATTTTTTTTTCTTGCGTGATGTTGTAGTTGGATTGCAATAACCTTGTTAACTTTTGGGTATATGGATGATTAATCGTGTTTGTATTTGGCTCGTAGAGTTTAATAAATCTAATTGATTGCTTGACCTTGCGTGTGAATGTATAGTTTTTGGTTACTTGATTTGACGTGTAAGGAATGAGTATGGTAGTCCAAAAGCCGTGAGTCCTTGTGCCTAATTGAACCGTTCACTTTTAGCGGTGAAATTCTTTCATGAGTGATTTCTCTTCTTATGGATTGTATTCTTTAGAACTTGCATGATTCTGTCGGATGACGTGTTGATATTTACATACACGAGAAATGATTAGGGCTGCCCATTTTTTGTCTTGAACCTACTTATCTAAAAATATCCACCAATTCATATCAATATCCTTTGCTAGCCTCGTTGAGCCTTTATCCGTAATTTTGTTCGAAAAACCCGCATCTTATTGCTCCATATCCAAAAGCCATAACTTACCCAAGTATTGGTCCACGTAAGAGCATGAGAGGGTATATTTGAAAAACGAAGGTGTGCAAAGTTTGTGGTGTATAGAGGCAAAAATCTTCTCTCCCGTTCCCCTGAAAATAATAAGCCCAAAAAAAAAAAGGGGTGATCCTAATAATAATAGTGGGATAGAAAAGATAGGGGAGGAGAGGAGTGAGCCTAAGAAAAACAAAAGGGAAGTCGTTGGGTTGTGAGAAATAGGCCAATATCATAAGAATTACACTTAACAAGGCCTAGAAAAAAAAAGAGGGAGATATATATACGGGAGAATTGAAGTAGAATGATCGATCTTGCTTTGAGTGTTTATTTCATATATATGAGGATCGTATATGCTCTACTTGGACTGAACTTGTAACTACTAGCCAAATTTTCCCAACCTGAGCCACAGTACAACCAAAAGTAAGACCCTATGACTCATGTTTTGTGAATATTGATGCATTTGATGAAGAGAAGAAGTGCAAGCATATAGTAGAACTTTCCATTTGAATCGAGTTGAGCGTATTGACCTATCTAAACACTTGAGAGATGAGTGAATCGATATAATTCAGTGAGGGACTATTAAGACTTGTTTTCTTGCATGTTCGATCAAGTGCCATTGCTTTCCACTAATTTCTGAGTTTAGGCTTCCATGATGAATTACGAGACTTTACGATACTTTTACATTCCCGGTTGATTGTATGTATACCCGATGATTAACTTGATTATTCAATCCTTCTCATTTTCTTTGTCGTGTGTTTTATTTATTTTTGCTTGGGGACAAGCAAAGTTTAGGTTTGGGGGGATTTGATGAGTCGATTTTTGATTGTCTCATTCTGTTCTATCGAGTCGCACTTTTATTTGTTCTCGAGTGTTTTTGCCCTTTTTATGCGTGGTATGTTGTGTTTTTTTTTGTAGGTATCCGGACGAATATTGTGGTGAAATATGCGCTTTCATAGCTAATATTGGAGTTTATGACGATCAAAAGCTAAAATGGGGCCTAAAACGGCGAAAGATTTAAGCAGTATCGGTCAAATCTCCTAAATACCAGAATCTCCACTCCGAATTGAGATGTATTCTCCTTTGATGTAAATTCCTCGTGAAATTAGCTTCGAAACGGTATATCATATGCTAAAATCCGAGGTGAATTGATACAAGAACGAAGGATCAAGCCGAAGAAGACCAAAAACCAGACTTGGCTGCACCAGGCGACCCAACTAGGCTGCACCAGGCAACTCAACTCGGCTGCAACGGGCGCTCGGCTGCAACAGGTAACTCGGCCGTGTCACGGGACACAACCGGGTCTCATTCCAGCAAGAATCTCATTTTCCGGAAGGGAACGACTCGACCGTGCCTTTTGGGACACGGCCGAGTCACTATCGGCCATTTTGTGTTTCCCGCATAGTGCAACACGGCCGTGTCATGGGACACGGCCGAGCCTCTCGACAGAACACATTTTCTCCTTCCCAGCGTAGTGCGACACGGCCGTGTCCCAGGACACGGGCCGTGTCACTTTTCGGTTCATGTCACTTTCCTTGACATTTTTGCACACATTTAAGCATTTGTCTTGATTTTTTTTGGCTATAAAACAAAGTGTAGAGACCCTAGGTGAGGTGTGCTTGTCTTGTGGAAAAGATATTTTGTGGAAACACAAGATTAGGGAGGAAAAACACCAAAAGAGTGGAAAGAGAGAGATTTTCATCATCTTCCTTGTATGTTCTTGGAGTGAAAAATACTTTTGTGAGATATAATAATTCCTTGTATAATTTTGTTGTGAGTTCTTGTAAGAAGATCATCAAACCTTGAGTCGTAAGTCCGTTCAGGAGCAGATGCTTGCTCGTTTACTTGATTCGAAGGAGCTTGGCGAGAATTTCTTAGACCGAGATCGAGTGCAGCCCGAGTTCAGGGACAGCTTTGTATGTTAGAGATTTCATCGTCACTTGAGGAGGCAATCCGAGAGAATCAAAGTTCAGACCCATCTTTGTTGCGCATCCGTGAGGATGTGGCTCAGGGGAAAGCCCCTGGATTTGTGGTCCACGAGGATGGACTTTTGAGGTTTAAGAATCGGTTGTGCGTACCGGCGAATGACGAGTTGAAAGACTCGATTTTGAGAGAAGCTCATGCTACCCCTTATTCTGTTCATCTGGGGTCTAGCAAGATGTACAAGGACTTGAAACAAAATTACTGGTGGAGTAATATGAAGCGAGAAGTCGCGGAATCTATTTCGAGATGCTTAACCTATCAACAAGTCAAGATTGAACATCAGCGACCGGCGGGTATGCTGAAATCGCTCCCTATTCCAGAATGGAAGTGGGAAGATATTTCTATGGATTTCATCACGAGTTTTCCGACGAGTGGGTCCACAATCACCCAGATTGTATTCATACCACGACGACTCGATCTCGGGTCTAAGAAATCTCTAACATACAAAGCTGTCCCTGAACTCGCTGAAGCCAGACCTCGATCTCGGGTCTAAGAAATTCCTGCTGAAGCTCCTTCTGAACTGTTAAACGAGCAAGCATCTGCTCCTGAACGGACTTACGACTCAAGGCGTCGGCGACAACGTTCGCCTTGCCCGGGTGGTAAAGGATCTCGATATCATAATCTTTGATTAGTTCCAAACTGCTATAAACAATAACCAAACCCCAAAACACTTCTGATAATAACAATTACTAGTCTTTCCAACAGATCTACTCTTAATTACAGGAGAAACATTTTAGAAGGGAAAATTGATATGCTAAATGTGTGTGTGTGTGTGTGTGTGTGTCTATATAGTTCGAAACAATTCCTCCCAATGTAGTTTCCTGATGTATCCAAAACACAATTCTATGATAGCGGCGGATAAAAAATGTCAGCCCCTCGATCAATGATTCTCCTCGCGAATTAATTTGTTCAAGAGCGTCGTCAAGAGGGCATCCCTTTTCTCCGCCCGGCTCTCTTCTCTCGACCTCCGTTGTTCTTCTCTCTCTCTCCAAGCGTTTTCCATCACCAGCCTCTCTCTCTCTAGATTCTCCATCTTTCTTCGCCATCCTTCCTCGAGCACCTCCCTTTCTCGTGCATGCTTCTCCATGGACTCCCTCCACTGGACGTCGATCCTCTGTTGCTGCTCGACGAAATTCCTCATCATCTCATCGAGACTGTTGAGAAGAACGCTACTGTTCTTGTCCGGACAATTTCCATCTTCGGCTATTTTTTGTCTTTTCTCTTTACTGGTTTTCCTTCTCCGGACGGTTCTTGTTATTGCGGCCTGTTCGACTTCCATGTCGTCCTCGTGGGATCGATCTTCGGAGGCATTCGTAAGCGTTTTACTTGTTTTTGTGATACTAGGCTGAGGTGGATGCATTCGATTGGCCCTTGCTGTGAAGACTGCATGCAGCTCGTCCGAAAACGGACATTGTCTATTATCCACATCAGTAGTTTCTTGCCCCTGTATTGTGTAAGAAAAAAAATATTCAGATTCATACTCGGCCACAGGGCTAAAAGCCTAAATTTATCCATATATTTATTATTATTATTATTATTATTATTATTATTATCATTATTTTGTGAACTAGAATTGAAAAATTCATTTCCCTTCATAAGCATTCTTGATTGAGAAACAAAAGAGAACGGAGGCACACTGATCGGTTCCTAAAAACCTTAAATATAGTTAAAGAAAAACCTTAAATATAGTTCTCGGTCATATCTCCATGGTTATTGGTCCGAATCGCTCGTTTATTTTGCTGTTAGACTTCTTTTCTGAAGGGGACCAAGGAATGCACAAAAAACCACGACGAGCACAGGGTTCAGGGTTAAGGAACGTGTCGTGTCTAAGAATCCTCACTTTCGAGATCCTAAATTGTTATACGAGATGCAATACGAGCAAGCAGGGTTTTCGTCACGCTCTCAAAATTCCCACCGACAGGTCCGTCTGCCTGGGGCCTAATGTAGGTTGGATATTACCTATTGTTGCCTAATGCTTTTTAGAACATCAGTTCTCATATTGATGAAAACATCTGATACCCAACTGAAGTTTGTGTATCAAATAAAACCTTACTACAGACCAGAGTCACCAGACCTAATTCACCATAAATTTCCTGAAATTAAACATCAACTACCTTCGGAATCAACTTTCCCAACTTCAACATCTAAACGGGAGTCTCACAATGAAACAGCCAAGAACTAAGCGCCATAATATTGATTTAAGGAATTAATAACTAAGCAACGATATAAGACGGACAGTAAGTGAAACCGATACGCCGGGAAGAAAACAGAAAAAACTCCTACATTCTATGTTAACCTGCTTGTAAACCTAAACTCCTGCATGCACTGTCAAAAAAATCATGAGAACTGAGAAGGAGTTCATTGCCATCAACTGGATGGAACATGTAAAAGCAAAAACCCCATCAGCCATGCATAAAGCTGTTAATGGGCCGAGCTATCCGGTACCAGCCCGGCTCAAGTACCCAATCCGATGGACCGCCGACTTTTTAGTGACCGGTTCCAATCCTAACTTGCTACCCGATAGTAAAACCGGGTATGTTCAGTCACCTCATTAAATATCCGGTCAACTTTTTATCTGAACTTAAGCCCAATAATGGTACAAAACCCAATTGCCCAAATATTAATAATCTAATACTGAACTCAAGATACACGATTACGAGTTGTTCCATTATAGACCCGAGTTCACAATGCAACATGGACCCGGAAGCAATACACAAGTCATGGGTGGATGTATTGACCGGTGTATTTATGTCATTAACTCATTTATCTCTTATATATCCATCACGAGTCCATGGTGCATCATGGACTCGGTCCATGATATAAATTGCCCAAGATTACACAATTAGTAGTTAGGGTTTCTAAATAAACAACTTTCATTCTTTCAACTCCACACTGCTATCTTTTTTTCTTGAGTTCTCTTTGTCGTTGCTTGTAGGGGATGGAAAGGGCTGTTAATGGTCGCACTACCAGGTACCCGCCCAGCAGCCCGGCTCGAAATCACAGTCCGGTGGATCACCCGATTTCTTAACGAGCCGGTCTGAAGCCATAGTTGATACCTGGTTCCTTAACGGGCCGGTCCGATATCCGACTCGACACTCTAATGACCCAAACCGGTTATAGTGATACCCAACTCGATCCGACCCATTAGTAGCACCAGCCATGCATGCAAACAGACAGCCTTGTTACATCACTATACACATTCCATCATTAAACTTCAAAACCTCTCAGAACAAAGAAGATTCAACCTTGAGAAATAAACAAGTAATTAAACGCATACACAATTGAGATATACAGACAGAATGCAATTCATTCCTAAAATCTCATGTATATCCAAATCCAATTTGGGCAAGTGAACTCCCAGTTCATCAAATAAAAATAAACAATAGTACTTAATTAAGAATTCAAGATTCTAATCTTATCAACAAACAAATAATCTTCAGGAAGAATTACAAACACAACCCTTAGTTTTAACTTAATTACAAGAAACCCCAATTATCTTTCAGAGTTACCACAAATTTGATGTGTAGTTTGTCTAACTTAAATTTTAAGGGAGTGTTCGAAAATGCTTTTTAAAAGCACTTCTCTATTTTTTTTGGCAATATTTCGACTTTTACGGCAGATTCTCACAAATAGATAACAGCTAGAAGTAGAGAAGAAGGTTGCTTTTGGCTGACTGCTTTAAGTTAACACAAAATTTTGAATGTACTTTAACACATAATTTGTCTATTTAAAACTAACCAAGCACTAATATTATTGTTTAAGCTCTTTTTTTATTTGGACAGCCCGGTGCACAAAGCATCTCCGCTGCGGGAGGGTCAAGTAGGGTTGCAAACGAATCAAATAATTTTGATTCGATTCGATATTCGTATTCGATTATCTCGATTCGTATTCGAATAATCCGAATTCGAATCCAAATACAAATAATATTTTATATTCGTATAGTTTTCGAATACAAATACGAATAGCGAAATATTCGATTCGTAATATATACGAATATTCGATTCGTTTATTTATTTCTCTCTTATATATTATATTATTTTATATTTATGTAAATATTCTTTATTTAATATTTATGAGATAAGTTGCTACTTTGAAAGTGCAACAATCCTTTTTTCTAATACACTAACTAACACAGGAAACGTCAAAAAGAAAAAGAAATACAAATTACCCTAACTTCAATTCCCAATATCCCCTAATGTTCTTTCTATAGTACTTTTTGATTATCTATTTTTTTCAATCGAAATATCGAATAGATATCAATATATCATACAACAAAAATTAATAGAATCAAAATTAAGTGGAAAAAAAAAAGCTAGTGATCTTCGAATTTCGAATATTCGAATAATTCGAATATATTTGTAACTAAACTCGAATACGAATACGAATCAGAAATAATATTCGATTTGTTATCGAATACGAATACAAATAGTAGACAAATTTCCAGAATTCGAATAAAATTCATGAATATTCGCTTCGATTCGATTCGTTTGCAACCCTAGGGTCAAGGGTAAAATGTAGGCAAATCTTACCCTGCATTTTTGCAAGAGGCTGCTTCCACGACTCTAACCCGTGACCTCAAGGTCACACGGCAGCACCTCAACTGATGCACGAAGGTTCCCCTTCTTAAGCTACTTTTTTTTATTAAAAATACCAGAAACTACCCGCTTTTACTAACAATTTTACACCATCTTTCGGCACAAATAAGTACTCTCTCCGTCCACGAAAAGTATGGTCCAAAGGGGGGTGGCACGAGTTTAAATAAAATAGAGGAGAGATTATTTTTTAGTGGAAACACCAAACAAAGAAATAACTATCAAAAAGACAATAACAGAAATCAAGAAAAAAAATATATATATAAAAAAATCACATTTATACATATAATTTCTCAAATCAAATTTATATAAACATCTACCT
Organism: Orobanche coerulescens; assembly: GCA_033398695.1. Taxonomy (NCBI): domain Eukaryota; kingdom Viridiplantae; phylum Streptophyta; class Magnoliopsida; order Lamiales; family Orobanchaceae; genus Orobanche; species Orobanche coerulescens. The sequence continues at coordinate 8,337,622 of CM065805.1, read as the reverse complement.
TGAATCTGCTAATAAGATCTTCCCACTTGCATTTGCACTGATCAGGGGTCCTCCTATAGCCCTTTTTCCTCATTCCATCAGCCACCATTTCCCACAAATACCTGTCCCTCTTTGCCGTCGTGAACTCCAATTCAAACTGAGCCCTAATCTCAATCAAATTCCTAGTTTCTTGATTGCTCCATTGAGGGAACCTCTCATCTCTCCCAGGGAAATCATCGTCGTCATCAGCTCCGCCGGAGGCGGAGGCGGAGGCGGAGAAAGGTAGCAGATACGGCGAAGCAGAAAAGGGGATCATGATGGGGTGTCTAACCTGGTGGTGGTGGTGGAGCAGAGGGTAAGGAATGCCTGCGCTTCTTGGAGTGGTCACGGCGGCGGCGTCGGACACGGTGCGTGGGTGAGGTCTGCTGACATTTTTCCCAGTATCGTTGTACATCATTTTTTTTAGGTCTTTTCACCACCAAAAAATGTTCTACGACTCCATGAATGAACTGTGTGAGCTTGGGGTTTAATTTCAGGTTGAGGAAGATTTTTTTTTTTCAGGAAGGTTAAGGAAGATAGTTCTGTATTTTTTTGAATTTTTTTTCTTCTTTACTGTTTTTTGACCGGGGGGTGTGGTGGGGTGTGGTGGGTGGGTGGGGGGGGGGGGTAAATACTTGTGTGGGGATTTTGACCATCTGAAACAATGGGAAAATGTATATTAGAAGTCTTCGTTAAGAAGAAAACTCCATCAAAATTACGGCAATCCAATTCTAGGCACAGGAGGAAATGTCGAAATAAATAGAGTATCTTTATCTATAAACCTCCCCAAAATCTCCTTCTTCGATTTTCGATACGCGGCTATATCACCAAAATATAAATCTTACTTTTACAATTATAAACCTTCATCATAAATTTTATAAACTTAATTATTTCATAAATCCCTTTTTCCACTATCTTTCTCTATTTTTCATTAAAATTTTGTATTTATATTTAAATTCATATATAATTAACAGAATAATAATACGGGGAATGTTGAAAGAAAAATAACTGAGACAAAAAAATAAGACAAAAGATGTGTATTCTCATTAATGATACCTCTATATATATAGAGAGAGAGGTTACATACAAACAGACATAATGCTACCCTAATTAGGAGAGCCCGTAACTAATAGAGTAAGGCATACATGAGGTATTATTACTTTAACACTCTCCATGTGCCTAGTGTACAAGCATATGTCATGTTACCTCGTTAAAACCTCTCAAACAAAAACTCAGTGGGAAAAAATGTCTTGATCGTAGGGAAAAGAGTACAACATCTAGACATCAATTTTAGACTTCGCCCATTGAGCCTATCCTTTCATATGAGTGTTACATTAATCATAGCGCTATTAAGGTGATCATTCCATCGATCCGTAAAATCGATACATCCGGTTACCTCGATAAAAAATCTTTCCAAGTGATAAAAATCTTGTGGAAAAAAAGATCCTTGGAAGGAAAAGAGTATAACGTACAATGTTGATTTAAGACTACCTCTCAAGTCTACATCTCCCCCTGATTTATACATCAATCAAGTAGTCGCTGCTTCATTAAAAACTTCGCCAAGTAACAAAATCAATGGGGAAAAATGAGTCTTGGTCAAAGAAAAGAGCACATGTGATTAAGTTTATTTATAAATCACCATTTCCTTGTGATCTTCACATCAATCTCGGAAGTTGGAAAAATGTACAGCTCCCCCTCGTGCTTACATTCATATATCGTTGTCTCGTTAAAAACCTTGCCAAGTAACAAAAGTCAGTGGGAAAAATAAATCTTGGTCTAAGGAAAAGAGTGCATTATGTAAGTATGTTCCGTTATATTTCACATATTTCCTGTTATGATCATTCCATCAATCAAGGGGATTTACAAGTTACATTATGTTCATAAATGTAAGTATGCTCATCAGTGGTAGTACTTGATCGCTAGTTCCTCACAAGTGTAGAATGATAGTTCTTAATCATGTACACTCACGGAATAATTTAAGCAAAACAATAATCTTGTCGTGATTCGAGGAGATTGCCAAAAGAGTTTGCATAGTCGGTTTTCTAAACATAAGCAAATCATACCAACACATTCTTTGTGATAGTTGCTCTGGCACCAGCATTTACTTTAGCATTTGCCTTTTCGGAAGCAGCTTTCTTTGCCTGCTTATAGGGAAAGAATAGTCCTAAGTTAATGGTTTTTATTAAGTATCAGAAGAAACTCTAGATAACATTCCATTGATGTTGCGTTGTGCTGAACTAAATCTAGTCAGGAAATTATCTGAGGAGTGATAGGAGGTCGTGTACATTGATCCAAGTACAATAATGCGTTATTGCACTCAAGTAGGGATTTCGGCTCCTAAAGCTCTTCGTCACTTTTTTTCAGACGAAATGGATCTCTTCTTTGCATCCAGATGTTCTACCTATCATGGTAGTGCTAGTCGGGTGTACCTTGTCCATGTTAAAGTGCCTGAGAATGTTCTGGACATAGGCAGGCCGGTGGATGAATTCCACAAATTCGATGTTCTATGTAAATGCCTCGACAGAACCGAGTTCTCCAAAGATCTTTCATATCAAACTCAAATTTCCAGTATCGAGTGGTTTCTGCGATGATCGTGAATCCGGAACTTGTTTTCGTTGTGAAGACACAAGAACACAATTTATCGTTCTTATATCCCTTCCCAATCAAGTAGTCACTTAGACGGTTATACCACATCCTTAGGGATTGCTTCAAAATCATAAAGTTGAGCGTTTCAATTTAATTGCAAACGCACTCCGTGGTCTAGAATCACTTGATTTGGGTAATGAAATGTCATCAAACACTTTCATATATATATATATATATATATATATATCGTATCTAGATCCCCATAGAGATATGTAGTAACCACATCTATTAGCTGCATTTCGAGTCCCTCGAATATTACTATGCTAATCAAATAGCGGAACGTATACGTGGGAGTATATTTCCTCGTAATCAATCCCAGGGCATTATGAGAAGCATTACTTCGTGAACCTTGTAAATTAGGATTCTATTATTCTCACTACGGTTAAGACAAAAGCTCGATTATGTCCTACAGGCTGTACACTTGGTTAGGTTAACACTACCTACACCAAATACCTGACTCTTTGTCACAGAATCAGTTCTACCTGGAATGTTTCTCTTAGGCCAATCGGCTCTATGTTGATTTCATCCAACTGAGCAAAGTTCTACGTCATCGTACTTTATGATTCATGACATGTCATCAAAGTGGTTGGTTGGTCAGGCCACACCCTCATAATTTCATTGAGATTCTTGATTTTCTGAATTATATCTTCGGGGCATGACTCATAGACGTAATAAAATCAAGCACGATCTCATGAAACAAGTTCGTTGATGGTTAATATATAAATTTGTGCCATATTCTACCTCTTCCTTGAGTGCGTATTTAGCCGAACCATGAGGCTTACACCCCTTCTTTCGCAAGGGGCCACAGCCTCAACCACGCCTCCACCAAATACGGTTGCATCACTCGGTTCACTGGTGATGTACCCCTTACAGGGAACTTCTAAACTTACCGGCATATTTCCAACTGTAATGTGAAATAGGAATTAAAATGGATCGTTGGGGAGGAGGAACATAATATAAAAAAAATATAAAAGACCGTTTTGTGGGGTGCAAAATGCACGTGCCCGTGAAATACCTTGGAAGTGCAGAATGGGGGTTGCACTTAGGGCTGTTCTCGGTCCGGTTCGGTCCGGGTATTGTCTTTCCGGGTTTGGACCGTTAAGGTATCGAGTATTACCGATTTCGATTCTTACCGGTTTCGGGTCTCAACTTCAATACTTGTATCCGGACCGCTAACGTTTCGGGTGAGTACCGGTCCCGGGTATTTCGGGCGGGTTCTCGGGTATCTTGGATCGCTAAAAGTCCTAATCACCAAAACCTCGTAATCGAAATAAGAATGGAGGTTTTTTTCAAATGTATGCTAAGGAAATTAAGAGATAAAGTCTTTTAAACTTATTTTTTCTATATGTACTAATACATTATACAATGTTTTGTAAAATGTATGTTTACGAAAAATTACCGGGTTTTTTACCGGGTTAACGGTTTCGGTCCTTGTCGGTTTCGGTTCTAACTTCGGTACCAGTATCCGGACCGCTAACGTTTCGGGTGACTATCGGTCCCGGGTATTATCGAACGATTTTCGGGCGGTTCTCGAGTATACTTGGACTGCTAACAGCCCTAGTTGTACTCCCTCCCTTTTGTTTTCCTTTCTTTTTTTGGTTTTTTAATGAGGTTTAAGTGAGGTTTGAATATCCGAACCTCATTTTACCAATCCAAATTAAATTTCACCATTCTACAAAAACAAACCTCACCCGAACCTACCAATACAGACGGCTCATATGACATGGTCACATGAGAGATGAACAAAAATAGAGAACTATGGATAAAGTAAAGACGAGTATGGACGCAAGTGTTAAAAACCAAATCAAACCAAACCAAACATACAAGATATTCCGCTCGGGCGAAGTGCTGAGAGGAGTAAGATGTCTGTGACCAATGCCTACTTATTACGGTATGGACGCAAGTGTTAAAAGGTCCAATTATAGCGGTTCTGGACAGGTTCCAGCCCTGCGGTTCGGACTAATATTTTAGGTAAAGAATTCATATTTAAACGGTTTAGTAATGTACGAACCTAATATAATTTTAGCCCGCTTCGGATCAATCAGACTATAAATTAAAAATTTTCAAATTATATTTTTATAATTAAAATTTGAAATTTAAACATATTCAATTCTTAAAATTATTGTTTGCGAATTAAAGTATAATCATAAAAATAATTGAATATAATTTTAACTATACTGCATTAAAAAATTATGAATTTATATATTTCAAATTAGATATATATATATTCTAAAATTAATATTATAATAGAAAAATTTAAACATTACACAGTATATTCAAACAAAATAAAAATAAAATTGCGTAAATTTTTAAAGTAACAATAAAATTATAAATTTTAATATACTATTTAAGTGTAAGAACAAAACTAATGATTATCAGCAGATACTCAACAAAAATGAGCACAAATAATTTTATTTTATTATAAGGGGAAATAAAAAATATATATTGAGTTAGTAGGCTGGCCTGCTAATTCGGGGGCTACCTTAATGGGCTTACGTCCGCATTCTAATTTATGAGCAATTACCTGCTAATTTTTTAAAAATAAATTTCGATTTTTTTTTATTTATATTAAACATATTAAGTAAGAATTTAATTTTAAGTTTTAGGTTGAGTCAATATATATTTATTGAGCCTAACCATCAAGAGTCTAACTCCGTCTCAAGCATCATTCATACATTTAATTTAAAGACCATTCAGCTCAATAATTAACAAGCTCAATCCATGTGTATATTATTTTAAAGATAAATTACACTCTCTAGTATATTTTAGAGAGAAGACATGGACTAGCCAAATAGCTTAGTAAATTTTAATATTTGTCAGTGAACTTAGTTTATACAAATTGTAGCCAAAAAAGACACATTTAGACCAATTTGCCCATACTAAAGGGAAGAGTAAATATAGTATTATTTTCTGAAGTTTGACTATTTCTCTCTCTTCTATTGTTTCTCGGGTCAAAACCAAAACTAATCGTCGCCATTCTTCTCTCTTCTATCATCATGAACTAACACCGAAACCTAGTGCCGCCTTACACCATCCCCGCCTCACATTGAACGGCCGCGCCAAGCATCCCGACGAGACTCACCGTCGGGATATCCTTGTACCACTACCGGAGGGCCGACTCACCAAACGCCGCAGCACCCAAGCGCCGCCTCTAGAAGTTTTAATGGCGGCCGAAGGATAGCGAGAACCCATACCGGAGTCCGGAAACGCCCTCGTAGAGGATAACTACTACGATTCAGAGAAGTCTTCAGATGACAAACCGCCGAGAGACACCGACGAAGCGCAAATTCCGGCCAGAATCAGAGGCGCCGAACGTCCTCGACGGATCCCGTACGAAGAAATGTTGGTAATCCTCATTGTTCCACTTCATTTCAGAAAAATATAAGGTTTGGGTTTGAAAAAGTTACGAAATTGTGAAATCCCGGGCTGGATACGATTTGTGTGTGGTATGAGTTGTTGTCTTCTTGCTATAATTATGCAGTGTAAATCATGTTTCTTGATAATTTGTGGCTGAATTGATTTGAATTGTATGGGTTACGAATGTGTGCTGGTAAATGGTTACGAAATGATCATTTCTTTATTGTGTATTGATATATTTCATTGAGCATTTAATGTTAATGTTTTATGCTAGATCACTTGGACATTCAAAAGGAAGAATTTAGCAGCCGAACACCACAAAGTGATGGTAACTGGGTACAAGTCTACGGTTGGTGATATCCGATGTTGCCTCGAATCATTTGGAAGGCAATTGATAAGAGAGATGAATAAATTTGTTTTTGGGTACTACATGAAGCTCCCGGACACGGTCACACGGTCCGGCAAAGCCCTGCACTACATGATATCCCGTCAGGTCACCCCAAATCCCGAGCTAGACAAAACAGCACTATGGTTCAAGGTTCAGGGCAGGGTTTTGAGATTCTCGAGGGTGGAATTTGCGCTGATTAGCGGCCTCAAATTTGGGCCAGCCAAGGTCAATCCATATATGATGCATCAGATCCCGGTTGATTCTGTGTACGCACGGCTACTCGAGAGCAAATCCATACTCCGTGTTGATCTTCGTACTAAGTTCATCGACAAGAAATTTAAAGTGAACAAAGTTGAGGTGAAGGGCAGTGAAGTCGATTATCTGAAGCTGGCTAAGGTCTTGATGGCCTCTATGTATGTAGTTGGGCTTGACCCGAACAAGACTAAGATTCCAAACTGGATGTGGATACTAGTGGAGGACAATGATTCTTGGGAGCAGTTCCCATGGGGAAGTATGTCATACCAGCTGCTGATTGGTCAAATTAACGCCGTAAAAACACACATTCCAGGACCCTACCATCTAAAAGGAAATACAATTGCATTCTTGGTAAGTTACTACTACCATAACTCTATAACACAATTATTATATCTTAACTTGATACTAAGCAATAAATTATCGATACTAAATGCCCAAATTCTTATCTGGATTACCATTTTATGTGTTTGATACTCTTATTATTATATCTTATGCAAGCTTGGATTTATGAAGTAATACCATCTATTGGGCTGAAAATTGGTGGCCGTAAGGAGCAAGAAAAGAGGCCCCGTATGCTGAGGTATAGCTATAGGACGGGCAACGACTTCCCAGAATATCATTCAAAGGTAAAAATATGATTTAGTAACTAGTACCACCAGTACGAATTCTATTATTTTTATTATGGTAAACTAGTACGAAGTAACGAATTAATGACTTCGTTTTGTCGTAACCGTAATTGTTTCCAGCTACAAATTAGTGTCTGTCTTTATGGAGTTCTGGTATATTTGTAAGAAATTGTAACTTCTTACCAAGTGTTTCATTTGCGTATTATCATCCAGTTACGAAGTTACGAATTAATGACTTCGTAGTTAAGAAATTGCAACTTCTTACCAATTGTAACTTCGTATTATCATCCAGTTACGAAGTTAAGAAATTGCAACTTCTTACCAATAGTAACTTCACCTCAAACTTACCATCCAGTACGAATTCTATTATTTTTATACGGTAAACTAGTACGAAGTAATGAATTAGTGACTTCGTATTGGCGTAACCATATTGTTTCCAGCTACGAATTAGTGTCTGTCTTTATGGGGTTCTGGTATAAAAGAAATTGTACCTTCTTACCAAGTGTTTCATTTGCATATTATCATCCAGTTACGAAGTTACGAATTAATTACTTCGTAGTTAAGACATTGTAACTTCTTACCAATTGTAACTTCGTATTATCATCCAGTTATGAAGTTAAGAAATTGCAACTTATTACCAATTGTAACTTCACCTCAAACTTACCATCCAGTACGAATTCTATAATTTTTATAAGGTAATCTAGTACGAAGTAACGAATTAATGACTTCGTATTGGCGTAACCCTAATTATTTCCAGCTACGAATTGTTTCCCATTCTGGTATATTTGTTAGAAATTGTAACTTCTTATCAATTGTTTCATTTGCGTATTATCATCCAGTTACGAAGTTACCAAATAATGACTTCATAGTTAAGAAATTGTAACTTCTTACCAATTGTAACTTCGTATTATCATCCAGTTACGAAGTTAATAAATTGCAACTTCTTACCAAGTGTACCATTTAAACTTACTATGTTGCTATGTTGTTTGTAGGAGCTGATCAGCGCGCTTGATCCATCTGAGAGAGAGTTGGACACATATTACTTGAAGTCTCTTGAAGAAGATCCAGAAACACAGCCCTTTGCCTTCAAGTTTGATGCAAATCACAGCAAAAAAAAGAGAAAGCGAAACGAAGACGAGGATGAAGAAGTTGTCCCTATTGTAATACCTGAGATTTCTGATATGTATTTGGAACTTGTGATATTGTAATTGTTGCACTTTGATCTGAGTATTATTCTCCGTATTTCATAATCCGGTGTAGTTGAGCGTATGATTTCATGAATGTGATTTATAAATTGTGTTTCTGCGCTTGTAGCGCACGCTATCATCTAAGTGTAGCGTACGCTAACTTGGATCCATAGCGCACGCTACGAAGGAACCTTATCGCACGCTATACGTGGTCAATATGATTGAGACGTGTGGTAGATGAGATCAGGCCGGGGATCTTGGTCGGATTGTGTCAGGATGAACCTGGACGGCTTTCGGGAAAAAGCCAAGTCAACGCGTTAGCGCACGCTACTCACATGAGGGTAGCGCACGCTAAAGGCTGAGTACAGTGAAATCAGTAACGTTTCAAATAGCCGTTAGCGCACGCTATGAATATGGACTAGCGCGCGCTAATAACCATTTTCTATATATAGGACAACATTTTTTTTCATATTTTCAGATTTTTCACTCCCCCATTCGAATTCTTGAACTTAGAAAGACACTCTCTTCATCCTAAACACTTCTTGCCGGCATCCTAGCTCGTGTTGAAGATTGTAGATCATTGGAGGATTGGTGTTCAAACCTTCGGCGTTGGATTGCTTCGAATTTCCTCCTTGTTCTTCACTACTTTGAGGTAGGTGATTCTTCACCAATGTTAGTAGTATTCTGAAGGACGTTTGATCATGTTTACCTAGTCAGTTAGATTCACAAGTAGTTGATCATCATGCGTTAGAAGGATATTTTGACGTTTCGGCACTTATTCATCGTATAATCCTTTGAACCTTTTTAGTATATGGACTCCTAAGCATATTCATGTATCTTCAAACCGATTATGACAAGTAGGTGGAGATTATCTAGTTGTTATGTTTTACACATTGGAATCATGCGTTTTGTAACGTAGGACGAAGGGAACTTAGGATACTTTCTCGAAATCAAGATGAATTATGGTGTAGTAATGATGATACGTATCCTGGTGTCTCGTAGTCTTTTAATCCATAAAGATCTTTCATAAACCGTATGAGCATGATATGCACGGAGTTGGCATGTATTAACACTGAGGATTTCATGAGTTTCATCACCTTTAGCTCAAGTTCTACCCAGTAGTGACTGCCATGCACGATTAGCGCACGCTAAGATGTATATATTAACGTGCGCTATCGGGAATGAGTAAGGTGCGCTATGTTGGATACGTAACGTATGTTATATCATCGTGCGAGCGGTCGGTGTTCGAGAAGATCACCGATTAACAGCTAGCGCACGCTAAACCTGGTCATTTGCGTACGTTAACGGGCAGGCTTAGCGCACGTTATGTAGAGTACGTTGCGCGCGCTAAGTAGTTCAGACAGAATTCATTTTTTGAGCTTGCGGCCGTAAACCGGATTGTTAGACGTTCGTACGAATTGAGAGGAATTCTTTATTATTTCTTCGGTCCGAGCCTTTCATAGGGGACGATCGAGGGGCGGTGACATACGGACGCGTGTCATTTGTTAGAGTATTTCCATTCTTGCCATTTTCGAGGCAAGTATCATATGTTGAGTTTGATTTATATTGGAACTTTGATCATGCTTATGGTTTTGTTCATGTTGTCAAATATGAGATGTATTTCTGTAATTTCTCGTGGTATTCACTGTTAATTGTTCGTATTGATGAACATATTGAAATGCATATATGTATGCATAATTGATTGGTTTATGGTATAAATGATCCGAGGGGATCATGAGGATCTATGCTGAGGGCGCTGGATCGAATGTCCACCATGCGTTGGTCCGACGGGATCATCATGGGGATCTATCTTTGAGGCCGGATCGGCTGGACGGGTTTCCACCATGCGTTGGTCCGACGGGATCATCATGGGGATCTATACCAAGGGCGGATCATTTGGATTACCCTGTATTGTGTTGATGGAATCGTGAGGATTCACATCGTTAGATTCCGATGACGGAAGTCCGTTTTGCATGTTTATGATGCATTGATGATTTATGTATTATGATACTTGTACTAGCATTGTTTTGCTAACCCCTTCGGGGGTGGACATTGTTTTGATGTTCAGGTAGCCGAGGAGTGGGGAAGCAACCACAGTACCGACAGGACGATGAAATGGCTCAGTGATGTGGTTGATGTTTATTGTTATTGTGATTTGTATTCTTGGTTCATTTAGTACTCGAGTACGTCTGTTTTAATAATGTCATTTCGATATGGTTGTATAAATTAACTCATTGGATCAGTTGAACCAAATCTGTATTTTGAACTTCAGTTGTACGATTGGATTATATTTACATTTCTTTTAAATTAGCCTTGTTAATCCTTACTTAAAGGGTTTACGGCGTTGTAATCATTCCGAATATCTCGGGGTGTTACAGAATATGGTATCGGAGCTAAGATTCATGGATATCTTGGCAGTCGGATTAGTTGGGTCTGTTTACGTTATTTGATTATGGGTCGTTTGTAACATCACTGCTGAGCCAGCATCGTCGTGTGGACCGTGGTTGTAAGTTTCCTAATCTCAAATACTACCGTTTTATTTAATTCATGTTTTGTGAAAATTGATGGACGTACTTTTAGAAAGTTTGCCCTGGATATTGAGTATTTGTGTTTACAGTATGTTGAGAGGAGGTCGTGGACGCGGATGCGGTCGTGGACGCGGACGTGGAAATGCGAGACAAGAAGATTCGGTGTCTACCCCAGAAATAACCGCTAGCCGAACGGATTCCCATTCCGGGGGACAACAGGGATCAGCAAATAATAATGCAGATCCTAACGTGCCGGGAGTGCTTCAGCAGGTGGTTGCTCAGATAAACCAGTTTGCTCAAGTTGTGGATCGCATGCATACGACGATGGGACAGCAGCATAACGTGGATAATCGGGGAGATAAATGGCTTACTGAGGTGATCAAATTGCATCCTCCGAAATTTGACGGTTCTGCTGAGACGCCTTCTTGGGATCACTGGCTGAAGGAGTTATAGAAGATTTTTGCGGGGATTAACTGTCCCAACGACAGAAAGGTTCCGGTCGCCCAATATCTTCTGACGGGGGAGGCTTTCGACTGGTGGGAGGCCATTCGACCTGAAGAGCATAATGTCGACTGGATAGAGTTCAAATTAATGATGGAAGCGCAGTATTGTCCTCGCCCAGTTAGAGAGGCCCGAGTCAGGGAATTTTTCACACCACAAAATTCAGAAGCATCTGTGACGGACGTGATTAAGACTTTTAATCACCAGCTGACTTATGTGCATCACTTGGTCAGAACCGAGGCGGAGAGGATTTTTCATTTTGACATGCGAATGAAGTCGGAAATTCAGCAATATATGTCCGGATTTGATTGTACCACTTTGCGACAGTATCAGGACAAGGCGCTGGCCTATGATATGAAAGAGGCGGCAGTAGAGAAATCAACGGAAGCAAAGAAGCAGAAAGTGGCTGGCAACTTCACGGAGAATAAGAGTAGTGGGCCTCGCAGGGGCCAGTCCTCTTTTCATTCATCCAGGAGGCCACCGCATCCTTCTCGAGGAGGAAAGAAGTTCCGGGCAGCACAAACCGTTTCAGACGCAGGGAAAAAATGTTATAACTGTGGCAAAGCGGGGCATGTTCGACGTGACTGTTTCGCGCCTGCTGTGACCTGTTTCGAGTGTGGACAGGAAGGGCAAATGCCGGTCGCACTGTGATGATGGCAGAGTAGTGATACTGTGGGCAAATGCCGACTCAATCGACCCAAAAGACCGACAGCCTAGGTATCCATAAACCTAAGCTCTGATACCATATTCTGTAACACCCCCAAGTTATTCAGGGTATATTACAGCGCCGTGAGCCCCGCCGTGGGACCCACAAGGCTAAACATACGCGGAACTATAAACTTGACCGAGAAGGTCTACATATAATGGAAAGAAAGACGATACAAATGGTATTCAAAACCATAACCAATGAAACCATATACATCACTGCACAAATCAATACCTCGGCAACACAGTAGGAACATCAAGGAAATCGAAATACAATACTCGAGTATTTAAAAATCCATTCCAAGACAACAACACCGAATGGAGGAATCCAAGAAAATAACCGGAGACAAGACACGTATCACACTTGCCCATCATCTTCATGCCGACCCGGTACTCCGTCATCCGCTCTCCTGGAACCTGAAATACATGAAACGTATTTCCCCCATAAAGGGGTTAGCCGTCGAATAGCTAGTGCAAGTATAACAGTATGAAACATAATACTCCTCGACAATAAAGTAAATGTAATCCGTCAATTCATCAATATCCGTCAATTCATCAATTTAAGACTAGTATTCGGAATAACTAAAATCTCAAGACGTATGTGAATGCCGTAGAAACGGTTCGTTCATATCATACGCCGTTACATGTAGGAATGCCGTCAAAACGGTTCGTTCATTACATGCCAACATTATTTCATATGAATGCCGTAGAAACGGTTCGTTCATATCAACCATGGAATCGCACCAGAGGCTACGAAACCCTCGAGAGGACCATAGGCCCATCCCGAGTGGCTAGAAATAATCATACCATCAATATTTCATACTTTCAAAGTCGATAACGCAATCATAAATGTATACTTGCCTTAATAAAGCGTTATCAAGATCCCGAAGAACACGGTTCGACCGGGAAGCTTGAACCACGAAGAAGACAACGAACGGAAGGATTCCGACTTGAGTTCTTCACAAGGATTTCGTCCCTAAGTCATATCAATGATAAATCAACAATCGTACGATGAATAATAATCGTACAACGCACAAAACCCCCCCTCTTAGGCCTTTTGTCGGACACCTTCAAGGCGTCGACTAATAACTCAACCGAAACGACGAATCAATACACTCCAACCGTGGAATAACGATGGAAATGATAGAATACTCCTAAATCATCATCAATCCATCACTAATCTAAATTACTACGGATTAAAAGGATGAAGTCAAACAAAATCCCCAATTTCCAATACAAAATTCGAAGTGTTCTTGAAAAATCTTTCAATAATCCGATGAATACTCCAACAAGTCCATAATCATGCGTATATCACTTCATACCCCATGATTTTAACATCCAAACATCATTACCCAATACAAAATCGAAATCCAAGATGTTGAAGAAATTACCTCTTGAAGATCCAAGCACTATGATTCGAAGAATACTCCATAGATCGATGATCCGAGCTTCACAATCGAAAAGAGATGAAGAGAAATCACACACTCAAGTGATAGGTGAAGAAACTTCTTCCTCTCAAGCCTCCTCTCTCGTGCCCAAGTGAAGAAATGGGGAAAAATGAGGTGATCCGCTCAAGAAAACGCAGATATAGGGTAAACTGTCATGTGTGCCGCGGCTCAGTAGAAGTGTGCCGCGGCACAGGACCAAAATTTGCTCCCAGGGCTCGGCAGTGTGCCGCGGCTCAGCCCAGGTGTGCCGCGGCACCGTCTGGCGGTTTTGGCCGAATCTGGAAAATGAGAGTGACTTGGCTATTTCGACCATAACTCCCTCGTCTGGACTCCGATTGACTCACCGTTTGAACCATTGGAAAGCTAACTCGATGCTTTATAATATTGCCAAGATTCAGAATTTTTGGAGTTTCCAAGAATTTATGGTGATTTAACAAAGTCGAACTCATACGTGGAAAAGTCGCTAAAGAACACTAATTCAACGAGCGATACCGACGAACTCGGATGACAAAAAGTGTAGAATTAATCATTCTCGGGATGACGAAACGGTCCCAAGAAAGTTGTCAAAAACGGACTTCCGCCAAAAATATAAAATTTCCGGGAAACAAAATTACGGGTATTACATTCTACCCTCCTTAAAAGAAGTTTCGTCCCGAAACTTAAAACAGGCAGGGAGAAGAAATATTTCGCCAGGAAAAACTCAACGAGATACACAAGAGCCGAAACTTACGCCCAAACGGCGAATCATCAATATAGAACACAACAATACATTACCCGAAGGTAAACCAAACCAATGCCGAAAAAAATACGAATTCACAATGCCCGAAGGCTCCAACGGAAATACCGATACATCACAATGGCTCGAAACAGCCCAAAGTCAGAATCATCACAAAATAGATCTCAAAAAAAACAACCTGACTGTCGGACATACCCCTCGGCGTATGAACAACCAGTCGCAAATCGTCAGACATATCCAATACAACATGGACTACGAACGATCAATCAATAAAGCTCAAGAGGGACATCACAGTACGCCCGATCCGGAAACGTGTCCGTGCACATGTCCACCCCGTATACGGAATCCAGAATATACGTGTGACAATGTACTTAATTAGCCTCAAGAACTACGTCTCGTGTGCACGGTCCAATGCGGAAACATCCACGCATGACCATCGAGTGCCTGGCTAAAAATCCTACACATAACCAATCGGCACGCAGACATGATTCCAGATATGCCACGATACAACATGACAACGAAACTCAAGGGATAAAACATCCAATACGGATCATACGACTCACCAAGTGAACGATGACACACGAATAATGAAAGATCGACACGACCAACGATATTCAAAACAACCATCCTGGAATCAGAATTCCCTAAGGACCGATTAACACGGCAATAATCACAACACCACAATTCGGGAAATCCTCAACTCTCAACGATCACAAAATTACCGAGTTCACAAGAATAATAGTGTGCTGCCTTGAGTCGGCCAACACGGCAATAATAATTCAATGGATGGGAACTATCCTCGACAGTCCCAAATCAATGCTTCGATTACCGTAGAATGGCCAATCGATAACAACGATACAACGGATGAGAATATCTTTGACAACGGGTGGGAATTATCTTCGATAATCCCAATTTAATACCTCGATTACCTTAGAACGGTCAAACGATAATCAATGATACGATAGAATAGATGTCCCGGTGTCTTAAACCGACCACCGAAACGGAGATGACAATAGGATATATCAAACGTCCCCAATCGGTTAATATAATCTTAATAGAAAAACACCGATATCAATGACGACGATCACCACAATATCTAAATGGAACATCCATCACAATCACAATCGATACGTCGATACCGCGAACCGGCAATCGACAGCGACTTTACCAACAAGTATCGCAATGCCTCGAATCGGCCTTTAACAAACAACAGTAACATTTGGCATAGTTTGCCGACGGGCGTCGTGTCAACCAATCCCCTGATATCAATACAATCATAAAGAGGCCAAGTCCCGAAATAATACACACATTCGTACGCCTACACAATAACATTAGTCTCATTGACTAGTACGAGTATAAAACTTGCCTCGATATCAATACAACGAACTGTTACCAATTCAGTTGATTTCGTCTTACGAATTTCCCTCAGTCTCGACCAAGTTAATCTACGAACCCTTCAACCTTAACCGCAACACAACCGTCATAATCTATGATCAAACATCACATCTTATTGTAAAACGAAGGATTGATAATCAACCGGTTCGATGACGACCAATATCAATACCACCAAACCACAAACTCAATCGTTTCACCATATCTCGACTAAACACAGTCTGAACAATCCAACTCAGACACTGACAAACCCTATCCACAATACGAGTCGAAATATGATGATCATATCCGCAACAAATGAGGACCAATAATAAGGGTCTAAATATTATCGGTTCCAAACTCAATTCTTAAATACGAATTGACAAGGTTCCCTTCTCGTAAATCCGTAGTTAAAATTTACTTATGACCGTCATCAATTCGAATCATCCGACTGGTTCAAAACAATAGATAATCATATTAAAAAGGTTATCAAACAATCCAATCATTCGATTTGAATATCTGCTCCATACGTATGGGCTTCCAAATTCAGAGATGAATAATAGTCTCATCAAACTCATAATCACATTCGTATTCCTATACGAATATTATTTCCAACACTTCTAGATATGAATATTCCATATTCATTTTCAAAACATCAACACTTCTTAAAAATTTTCATCACCTCGTATAATTCAAGAGTTCTTCAAGAACATGAAATATCCGAAATCACGTTTAGAACAACATATCCGAGGTATATATCTCCATGTTATCATTTCCTTCATCATGTCATTCATACAACCTCAAGAATCGCAACAAACCCTTATCATCATATGAAGAAGATCTCAATAATCATATCAACATCCGAAATCTCTTATTACAATTCCAATAAATCTCGTATAACATTATCACATGATACCATAATTGTAACACCCCAGATCCTCCTGGGAATATTACACGCCGTAAACCCTTCTCACAAGGATTTACCAGGCTAAGCACAATTTTCCACGTTATTTCAAAAATGTCAAAAAGACTGATGACGGTAATATTTTTTTTAAATACTAAAAAAAATCATTTTCCAAATACCGTCAAAACGATCAAGGTTAAAATGCCGAAAACTCAGTTTAGGGAATCGGTTTTACAAAATAAAATTCAGTTGGCAAAATACCAAAATCCATTTCAAAAATACTCATGCAACGGATAAAAGTACAGTCCAATTTATGCATTTACATTGAAATAAAAACGAACATCAAAATGCGCGATTCCCAACATACTCCCTCCCAAGTAGTAATCCTTAAAGAAAAAAAATGAACCACTATCAAAGGGATACGAGGATTACTTTGTATGGACTAACCACGAAGAAGAATAATTTGAACTCCATTCCAAGAATCATCAAATCATCATAGTCATCATATGGCCTCAAGAACATCAAGATCTCTATGATTCCATAATCGTAATCAACATATTCAAAGCATATCATTATCTTCCTTCAACATAAACCTCATAGAATATGGACAACACAAGAAATCACTTCAAGAATCAACAATAGTTCCATAACCAAGCTCTAATTCCATGATTCCAAGCTCACAATCATGTTAAAAGTGTTTAGAACACTCTTAAAAGTGAAGAGGGACGAGTTTTGGAGAGAAATATCTCAAAGGATCGTGAGAGAAATGAAAGGCAACACTTCAATATATAAATTGCACTCTCATTACGTACGTAAGTGTCCTTTCTTAACGTACGTAACAACTTTAACGTACGTAATCCAAAATCCATAACGTACGTAACCAACTCACTGTCTCATTCCGTGCAGTCCATTACGTACGTAACCCATACCATATAACGTACGTAATATACCAGTTGACTTGCTACAGTACAATGGTTGTGTTACGTACGTAACACGTCCTGTATAATGTACGTAACACGTACGTTGACTCACCTATCAACATGACAACATCCTCCGCCGAAAGTTGCCGAAACAGGGTTCCACCTGCCGACCAGGACTCGGTTCTGTCCGATGCCTTCGTTACGTATGTAATACCTTAGCCTTAACGTACGTAACCATGCCAATCTTATGTACGTAATCTCACCTTATTAATGTACGTAATAATTCCATACTTAGCCAATTTCAACAATTCCTGTCCAAAGTCATGACATACCAAATACGAGCATACGGCAAAATCAATACATATACTCAATTCAATAACATTGTCATACGTTCACAACGTCCTCGAGCATAATTAACCAAAAAAATATATCCGAAAAATCGGGGTATTACACTCTACCCCCCTTAAAAATAAGTTTCGTCCTCGAAACTTACAATCACTCGTACAAACAACATTTCAACGGGAATTCAATTTCACCAAGAATTATCGAATAATTCGAACAACATACTTACAAGTCTGTGAAGTCGAAGATCTCCCGTGATACTAGCATGCGACTCCTAAACAAAGTCTCAACATAATATCGATACACACCATTATCGCCATTAGCAACTTAACAAAATCTCAAGGAAGAGTTCACGTCCGTGACCACGGCCACGATTCTTCCTACTTTCAGCCAACATTCTGAAAGGCACACACGTGCGTAAGTATAATCCGAATCGCACATTCTCGAAGTGACAAATTCCCAAGAATACCAAGCTATAAACGAAACGATTAAGAAAAATACGAGAAGAGTGAGAGGACTTACAAGTACCGGCCGCCGTGATGATGGCGAGTAGTGATATCAGGCAAATGCCGACTCAATCGACCCAAAAGACCGACACCTAGGTATCCATAAACCTAAGCTCTGATACCATATTCTGTAACACCCCCAAGTTATTCAGGGTATATTACAGCGCCGTGAGCCCCGCCGTGGGACCCACAAGGCTAAACATACGCGGAACTATAAACTTGACCGAGAAGGTCTACATATAATGGAAAGAAAGACGATACAAATGGTATTCAAAACCATAACCAATGAAACCATATACATCACTGCACAAATCAATACCTCGGCAACACAGCCGGAACATCAAGGAAATCAAATACAATACTCGAGTATTTAAAAATCCATTCCAAGACAACAACACCGAATGGAGGAATCCAAGAAAATAACCGGAGACAAGACACGGGATCTCACTTGCCCATCATCGTCTTGCCGACCCGGTACCCGTCTGGCCGGTGTCCTGGAACTCAAATACATGAAACGTATTTCCCCCATAAAGGGGTTAGCCGTCGAATAGCTAGTGCAAGTATAACAATATGAAACATAATACTCCTCGACAATAAAGTAAATGTAATCCGTCAATTCATCAATATCCGTCAATTCATCAATTTAAGGTTAGTATTCCGGAATAACTAAAATCTCAAGACGTATGTGAATGCCGTAGAAACGGTTCGTTCATATCATACGCCGTTACATGTAGGAATGCCGTCAAAACGGTTCGTTCATTACATGCCAACATTATTTCATATGAATGCCGTAGAAACGGTTCGTTCATATCAACCATGGAATCGCACCGGAGGCTACGAAACCCTCGTGAGGACCATAGGCCCGTCCGGAGTGGCTAGAAATAATCATACCATCAATATTTCATACTTTCAAAGTCGAGAACGTATAATCATAAATGTATACTTGCCTTAATAAAGCGTTAGAAGATCCCGAAGAACACGGTTCGACCGGGAAGCTTGAACCACGAAGAAGACAACGAACGGTAGGGTTCCGACTTGAGTTCTTCACAAGGATTTCGTCCCTAAGTCATATCAATGATAAATCAACAATCGTACGATGAATAATAATCGCATAACGCACAAAACCCCCCCTCTTAGGCCTTTTGTCGGACACCTTCAAGGCGTCGACTAATAACTCAACCGAAACGACGAATCAATACACTCCAACCGTGGAATAACGATGGAAATGATAGAATACTCCTAAATCATCATCAATCCATCACTAATCTAAATTACTACGGATTAAAAGGATGAAGTCAAACAAAATCCCCAATTTCCAATACAAAATTCGAAGTGTTCTTGAAAAATCTTTCAATAATCCGATGAATACTCCAACAAGTCCATAATCATGCGTATATCACTTCATACCCCATGATTTTAACATCCAAACATCATTACCCAATACAAAATCGAAATCCAAGATGTTGAAGAAATTACCTCTTGAAGATCCAAGCACTATGATTCGAAGAATACTCCATAGATCAATGATCCGAGCTTCACAATCGAAAAGAGATGAAGAGAAATCACACACTCAAGTGATAGGTGAAGAAACTTCTTCCTCTCAAGCCTCCTCTCTCGTGCCCAAGTGAATAAATGGGGAAAAATGAGGTGATCCGCTCAAGAAAACGCAGATATAAGGTAAACTGTCATGTGTGCCGCGGCTCAGTAGAAGTGTGCCGCGGCACAGGCCCAAAATTTGCTCCCAGGGCTCGGCAGTGTGCCGCGGCTCAGCCCAGGTGTGCCGCGGCACCGGGTACAGGCGGTTTTGGCCGAATCTGGAAAATGAGAGTGACTTGGCTATTTCGACCATAACTCCCTCGTCTGGACTCCGATTGACTCACCGTTTGAACCATTGGAAAGCTAACTCGATGCTTTATAATATTGCCAAGATTCAGAATTTTTGGAGTTTCCAAGAATTTATGGTGATTTAACAAAGTCGAACTCATACGTGGAAAAGTCGCTAAAGAACACGGAATTCAACAGAACGATACCGAAACGAACTCGGATGACAAAAAGTGTAGAATTAATCATTCTCGGGATGACGAAACGGTCCCAAGCTAGTTGTCAAAAACGGACTTCCGCCAAAAATAGAAAATTTCCGGGAAACATAATTACGGGTATTACAGGATTACCCTGTATTGTGTTGATGGAATCGTGAGGATTCACATCGTTGGATTCCGATGAAGGAAGTCCGTTTTGCATGTTTATGATGCACTGATGATTTATGTATTGTGATACTTGTACTAGCATTGTTTTGCTAACCCCTTCGGGGGTGGACATTGTTTTGATGTTCAGGTAGCCGAGGAGCGGGGAAGCAACCACGATCGACGGAGACGATGAAATGGCTCAGTGATGTGGTTGATGTTTATTGTTATTGTGATTTGTCTTCTTGGTTCATTTAGTACTTGAGTACGTCTGTTTTAATAATGTCATTTCGATATGGTTGTATAAATTAACTCATTGGATCAGTTGAACCAAATCTGTATTTTGAACTTCAGTTGTACGATTGGATTATATTTACATTTCTTTTAAATTAGCCTTGTAAATCCTTACTTAAAGGGTTTACGGCGCTGTAATCATTCCGAATATCTCGGGGTGTTACACCTATTGTGGGTGCCTCTACTTCAACCGCCAATGTTCAGTTGCTCCCTCTCAACATACTGGTCGGTCCATATAGGGAGGCACTGATCAAAGAGATCGGGGATTATGCCGGCGAGATAGAGGCAAAAAGAGCAAGAATAGAGGTGGATGCCCTTCTACGAATTCACCAAGATCAGATTATCGCAGCAGTATGGGAGAACATTGTTGGGAGACTGGCAGCAATGGAGCGTACTCCGGATGCCGTGCCCCAGGCCCCGGCAAATGAAGCAATGGATCAGCCCACGACAAGCGTGGCAGAGGACACGGCGAGCGAGGCAACAGCAGCAGATGGTATTAGTATGCCCACGATCGAGAAGGTATAAAACAAGGCATGAACTTCGATGAAACATTTATGTATGTTTAGAAATGAAAGACTTTGAAACAATTATGCATGTTCGGGATAAAATTTGAAACAATTATGTATGTTTTTTGATGGAATTTAGCCATCCAAATTTTATAAATCAGCTGTGATGTGATGTGGGTTCGGTACAAATATTAGTAAGAATTGTAAGATATTTATAATTCGTTACCATCGTACCTATTATGCATGGTACGATATTTCGAATTCGTACCATCGTAACTGTTATGCATCGTACCAGTAGTAACACTTGAAACAACTACGCCGTCACGAAAATAGTAAATCGTACCCATTGTTCCAATGTTGCAGGCCACTATGCAAAAAATGCATGACCCGTCTGACACACAGATGAATGAAATGTATGACGACTTGTTGATTTTAGGCGAAGTAACGCCACCTGCACAAGGTACCTCACCAGGTGCAGGAGGGGCGAGGGAAGCAGTGGGGCAGTCCACGGTAAGAATTGTACGTCTATTTATAATTCGTTACCATCGTACCTAGTATGCATGGTACGATATTTAGAGTTCGTACCATCGTAACTGTTATGCAACGTACCCGTAGTAACACTTCTGACAAATAACGAAAATAGTAAATCGTACCCAACGTTCCAATGTTGCAGGCCACTGGACAAGAAATGAATGTCCCGTTTGACACACAGATGAATGCTATTTATGATGACTTGTTGATTTTGGACGAAGTAACGCCCCATGCACAAGGTATCTTATCATGTGCAGGAGGATCATCAAGACATGCACCAACAATGACCGCTCTATCAATTTCAAAAGTGATCTTGAATGTGAGGCCACTACGAAGAAGATTTCCTGCGGCAGCTGTTAGGTCTCTCTTCCTTCATGATGGCATACGAGGAGGAGATACATTCGATCATTACATGAGCTTGGGAGATGGAGGATTGTAAGTTACCCGCCCTAACTATAGTTTCTTTCATATATTACGAAATAGTTAATATACCAAAACAACAGGAGGAATGTTGGGCAGCCATGTGGTGTGGACAAAACATTTTTTGAAGAAATTATGCTTCCAGATAAACAGCTGTACATAGAACACATCGAATCCTGCATGGCTATATTGTCATCGAGGCCAGATTTTGTAGGTTTGAAAGAAGTCCACTCAAATATTGCATTGACGTCGTCTTACTTCATGGTAAGTTTCTATACATAAAAATGCCTTTTATTCTGTGGTAACACAGTTACGAAACAACTTATTCTATCACCTAGGTTACCACCCTGTTTTTTTGTTGGTACCAAGATACGAAAAGTATAAAAACGTATCCAGTGTACCCTGTTGTGTCGTGAATAATAAAATGGATTTCTGATTTTATAGGAAACAGCTGCGGAGGTGTTTGATGCAATGCATAGGGGTCTGAGAGAAGAATTCCAGTGGTATGACCATAATTTATTCGACCCCACAATTGAAGAAGTTATTCCAATAGAGGAGATGGAAAGGCTATGCCTATTTGCCGAAGCAGTCCAGCCAAATTGGGGTGATAATATGAAGCAATGGATACAATGCGATAAGGTAACACTAAAAGTATTTCTTAACCTGTTGATTTGGTATAAGGTAAACCGCTACGAAATAGCTATTTCGTATCTAAGTTATGATATGGTAACTTGATGCGAAATAACAATTGCGTAATGGGTTATGCTGTCAGTACGAAAATATTAATGTCGTATGATAAGTGTTAGTTTTATACACTTATCCATGGTTTGTATCGATAAATTTCACCCATAATTGAGCTAGTCTACTCGTTTTTGCATTGAATTAATTAGTTTTTAATAATTTTATTTTTATCGGATGAAAATGTAAATTTAGTCTTAATCGGATTGAATTACTGATTTAGTCAAGAAATAACATGTTTATAAAATATTCTCTTTGTTGAATTCTTATGTATTCATGTTGTAGGGCTTTCCGAGACGAGTTCGACAGTCTTTCCGGATTCAAAATCAGAGTTATATATCAAAAGTTATCATCCGAAGAAGATTTCGGGCGAAAACGCAAAAGTCAGAAATTCTGGGCTAAAAATGAAGTCTGAAACTCCATACGGGCGTAACATCTAAAAGTTACGGGCATAACTCACAAAGCAACTAATGTGCAAAAAGCCGTAGCCATGTTACGGCCGTAACTCCTCAATGTTATGGCCGTAAGTCCTCATAGTTACGGCCGTAACTCCTCAAAGTTACGGCCGTAACTCTTGGCAGATTTTTGATCATTGTATAATTTTTTATACTTTTGGTCTATTATTGAGGGGATGGCTGGCATTGATCCGATCTAATGTAATAATGTTGGAGTTTTGGAGCTATTAGATGACTTTAGGTGAATAAATAGACCCCTTAGATCCATCATCATTCATCATTCATCTTATATTTTTCCACTTTTTGTAATATTTTCTTTTTGTGTGAAGAACACACTTGTGTTCTTGAGTGATTTGTGTAATAGTGGTATAGCATATGTTGTTAAGGGAGTTTATTGCTTCTTTCTCCTTTATCTACTAAGGGAGTTAGGATCAATTCTTTCTCTTTTTCAACTAATAATGACCACTCAAGCTTGTATTATGTTTATTAAACCCTTCATGGGCTAAGTTACCTTAGTTGAGATTATAAGCAAGGTTAGTCATGTTATTTAAGTTTGTATAAGGATCTATTATGAATTACTTATTATTGTGTGTGATTTTCAATGTTTTAACAATCTTTATTTATTTGGCCAATAAATGACTATATTTATGGTCTTCATATGTTTCAAAAGAAAATATATTTGATTAGATCAAATGATCTTCACTCTAAGTTGTTCTAGGGGATAGAAACATACCTCTAGACCTTAGATGATTCTTTGAGTTATTTTCATAAAACCTAATACTATGTATTGAAGCCAATCAACATAGAAATATAGTGGATTGATTCAATATATAAGGGGCGTTTTATAGTTCGAAAGAGAAACCGTCTTTTTAAGGAAAATCGAATCTACACAACATAATAAGTAAATTCATCTTATGATCTCCTATACATCTTCTATAACTAATGATGAACTAAGTTTGTAATCCCAACTATTTCATTATATCTTTTATTAATCTATTATTAGTGCAATCTTTTATTTCCTTGAATTTTAGAACTATTATTGCATTTTCATTGCAATTGTCAAACCAAACTCTAAAATTGTGTGTTTCAATCATATAAATCTCTATAACAAATAGTTAAATAGTGTAAAATTCAATATATAACCTAACTTCCTCGTGGGATCGATAAACCGGACTCAAAAAGTCCACTTACTACTTGATACGATATCGTGCACTTGCGATAGTTACACTAAAGACGTGTCAAGTTTTTGGCGCCGTTGCCGGGGAAGTATAAGTGTTATTTTTGAAATATTACATTGTAAACTATTTTTATAGATATAATTTCTCGACGTTGTAACTTCGTACTCAATTGTGTTTGTCCGGTCAAGTGGCGGATAACGGTACTACGTGACTTTTAAAGTCGGATTCTTCAGTTTCCCACAACAACTGATATTTGTAGATATTTTCTCTTTTATTTTTATTTTTTTATCATGGAAGAAACATTGAATAAAATCGAAAAAAGATTTCCCTTTCTGAGCAAAAATGTCATTTTAAAAATCTATAAGACGAGACTTGAAAGGATGAGGTTGCTTATGAATAAAAGCATACCTTTTGACATAAGATTCATTATTGAAGCCAAAGTGAGAATAGCAGGTGAATTCACAGAAATACCTACTAGATTTTTACCAGGGCTTGGGAAAAGTTCATATGCCAAGAAACGACGAGCAAAGATAATAGCTGTTTGCTATAAATGTGCTAGATGGAACTGTAATTTAAAATGTCGATCTTTAGGAATTCCATCTACAAACAGAGAAGATAAAATTCAATTCATTAAGGATGGTCTGAATAAAGAGAATTTAGATGATATCGAAATTTCTCTTGACACACATCCTAGTGGACTCGTACATTACGGAATTCGATGTTTGTGGAATAAATTTAAACCAGAATATGAACAACATCTTGGGAATCTGACGTTAAAAGACCCTGTTTGCCAATTTGTAAGAAAATTGGATGGGAAGCTTCTCCCCAACTCATAGAAGGCGTTTAGGCCGTTTCTGAACGTAAAATCAGAGAAAGATGTGAGCCACAATCACAACTACTGTACATACGCGTAAGTGTCTTTTATTTTTGTCGTATGGTGAGATTTTCTGAATAAAAAATGTGATACGCGATAAATGCATTCATTATTCTATTGAGTAGTTGAAGCGCAATCAACGCAATCACAAACTTGTTAAGCAATTTTCCTCATTTTTCTTCTATAAATAAACATTGTGCTTGTTTCTTTTATTCATCCCTCAAACTTGTACTTTTTCCCTTTTTCTCTCAAATAATTTTCTTTTCAAAAATGGAGTCATCATCTTCCACAAAAAAATTTAGCACAGTCAACATTTTTGGTGGAGCTAGTTATGGAAAAGAGGCATGCTTTACTGAAGCAGCCCACAACTTGGGTCGTACCTTAGGAGAAAAATGCATTCATGTAGTTTACGGAGAAGGAAGTCTAGGATTAATGGGACGAGCTGCTGCTTCTGCCTATATGGAAGGAGTAAGAGTGTTGAGAATAATTCCAAAACCTCTGGCTG